>CM037878.1:94930886-96261133 GCA_021292165.1 Shinisaurus crocodilurus
CCTGTCCCTCTCCCAAAGAAGGGTGACCAAAGCCGATTCTGTTCCAAAACCAGGCCTGAACACAGACTGGAACATTTAGATCTGCTTTCTTGTTTATTCGACTCAGTTTTGTTTTGTGTTCCTTTTATGTGAAAACAATTATTACTAATAAACTAGGTTTTTTTCTTTAAGGTAATTAAATTATCTCACTAATGACAACAATTAATTTTAAGTACTATTATTTCCATGAGCTGTTTCAAAGGAGCTAGAATCACAGAACCTCTACAAGAAAATAAGAGAAATTGAGGAAGAGGAGCATGTTATGTTTGCTTCTTTTCGCAAGTGTTGGAAACATTTGTTCTCTGAGAGAGTTTGAAGGCTGCAATCAGCGTTTGAAGTGTATTACCTTTGAATATGTGCACAGGTTATAATTCTCAAAACCATTTGTGATTTTCCCTGTACTTCCTCAAGCGTGTGATATAATTCAGATACTTCAGGGATTCACCCATGTTTTTCAAATGTAACTTGAGAAGCAGCCTTTTAGGTAATGATGAAATCCTGTCTTATTCCCAAGTTGGAAAGGGAACATTAATTCACACCTATTCCATCCCCACTGATATTCCTTCTTTTATAGGTGCATAAATAATCTTAGGATTTATTTCCAAATGTAATTTAATAATGTTTGATGTTAGTAAGACTGTAATATTAAATGTACAGGATTTTAAACTGATATAAAAATGGGAAAGCTGCTGGAGTTCTGTATATACAACAGGTATCTAATGACAGAGCTGGATCCAGGTTCATTTCAATTACATTCAGCACTTTTTCAACAGGAGTCTTAAACATCAAGTATCCAAATCTGGGATGACTCAGATTGTTGTGAAGTAAGACTGAATACTTTTCTCCTTGCTATTTGTCTTTATTTTTGTTCTGAGTCGGTCTTTTCTCCCTTTTGTCACAGTGCCTTTGACTTGGTAAACATTCATCTTTTCCATGATGCTTCCAATCTAGTTGCTTGGGAAACAAGCCCATCGGTTTACTCAGGAATAAGGCATAAGGCCCTTGGCTATGTACTTGACAGGTAAGTAGTAGACTCTCTTAGCTTCCTTTATTGCCCTGCATTTTGCATTGTTTTCTGGATATGAAAAAAGTTATTGTTGTGACTATTTTTTTAAAACAACCAATCTCTAAGGCAGTGTTCTCCAACCTTGGGTCCCCGGATGTTTTTGGCCTACAACTCCCAGCATGCCCCAGCCAGCTACGCTGGCTGGGGCATGCTGGGAGTTGTAGGCCAAAAACATCCAGGGACCCAAGGTTGGAGAACACTGCTCTAAGGACTACAAGTAGAAATAATGAATTTTCACAGTTAAAAAAATGAAAGTGAAGCTTAGAATTGCAAACTATAGAAACTCTAGAGATCCAGTCATATGCATAAATGAACTAGTCAGGTGGGCCTTTCACTGTTTCCTGAAAGTCAGTGAACTGAGGGACATGTGAGTTATTCTGATTCTGGAAAACTAGGCATAAACAGCATATTTGTATCGTTCCTGCAATCCACTAATCCAAGGGTAGGAAACCTTTTTGGGCCATGAGCACATTTGGCAATTTGAGAAACTGTCCAGGGCACCAGCACAAAATGGCTACCATGGGAGAGTGGCAAAGGAAAGGTAACCTGCCCAAACATACTGAGTATAAGGCAGAGGTGGGGTCTGAGCCCCAACGCATTCAACAACTCATTTGAACCCACAGTTTTCAGCACCAACAGAAAGCTATTTCATAGCAGTCCTGACTGCTAGTAAGATAATGTGCTTTTAAAAAAAAGTGGGAGAGGTGGGGCACCTTGCTGAAAGCCAAGAAAGGTGCTTGGGGGGCGCATTGGTGCCCATGGTGCTTACTCCTGCACTATAATCACTTGTATAGCCTCCCTCGAAATCCCATTAAATGTATAGAAAACTCTCTGAAGTTCATGGCTGTGGAATTCAGTCAGTATCCTGTAATACCATAAACATTTTCAAAATAATTTAATATGTCTTCTGTACAACAGGAGATTGCTACTAAGTTGCTCAGAGAACAAATATGGATTTTAGAATATTAGCATCTGACATGGCTTGCTTGTATAGGTCATCTAGTACAGCAAGGGTCCCCAACACAGTGCATGGGGGCACCTGAATTTTTTTTAAAAAAAATCTCTTCCCCCCCCTCCATGTTTATAATATACATACATGGATTTGTATGAAATGCATACAACTTTCTAGCAATTATACATAGGCTTCAAAAAAAGCAGACCAAATATCCAAATCAGTACCTGTTTGAAGTTGGTGTCTATATGCCACCCATTCATATATCAAAAGCGTTGTAAGTTCCTCAATCCATTGCATTATAAGAGGTGGGTGTTTATCCTTCCAATTTTGTGATATCAGCCTTTTAGCTGTCAGAAGGGCACAGGGAATCCATTTTCCCTTCCATTTGTTAATTTCCATGAAGCAGGTAAATAATTTGAAAGAGCGTGTACATCAGTGAATATTAAAGACTGTTCCAGTACAAAATTTATCTCTTCTGAAAAAGAAGCAACTACTGGACATTGCCAAAAGATTTATTTATTTATTTATTATATTTATATCCCGCCTTTTTTCTTGCAAGGAACCCAAGGCGGCTTACATATTCCTCCTCCTCTCCATTTTATCCTCACAACAACCCTGTGAGGTAGGTTAGGCTGAGAGTCAGTGACTGGCCCAGAGTCACCCAGTGAGTTTCATGACAGAGCGGGGACTAGAACCCGAATCTCCCAAGTCCCACTCCAACATTCTCACCACTACGCCACACTGGCTCTAGTCCTCTTGCTGTAGCATTTTAACAAAATAAGTATAGACCCCCAAGAACAGCAGCAGGAGAGCTGGGAGGACACTTAAAAACCCCACAAATTACAGTAATATCTACATTTCCTGGAGGAAGATCTTATTTCCCTTGGGCTCAACAAAGACTACTGAAAGGACAGCAGAAGTACTGTAGAGCTGACGAGACAGTTGAGCATCCTGTTTCCCTGTCTTAGCTGTCCCACCAACATAATTTGTACTGAACTGTATAATCTGTTGAGGATCTTTTAAACCTAAGGGCAAGGTATACATCTTTAAAAATAAACCGCATGGGTTCCCTTCAGTTAGTGGATAGAAGCTGGTTTGCATCAACAGCTTCTTGCTCCTCTCAAGCTCGTGCAGATGTGCTACTCAGCACAAGAAGCACACAATCTGTGCATTTTGTGTAAATAGAGAAACACTCTTGGATTGGTTTTGTACACAGAGGTCTTTCACAGCCCTCCCACAGGAGAGACAGCACACTGGGTACAATGTTAAAAGAAGTATTAGCTGTTTTGCACCACCAGCAATTAGCTGAATTAAACAATCCCTTATTGAAAAGGCATTGCGGTGTCCAATAGACACGAAACAAAAGATTTTTCTGAATAAAACTCAGCCTAAGATCCTTAGATGTGACAGGTAGACGCCAAAGTGGCAATCCGCTGATTAGGCATTTTGTGGTGGTGACCAAAGCAGTTTCTCAAATTCCCAAATGTGCCCACAGGTCCAAAAAGGTTGGGGACCCCTGTAGTAGAGGACTTTGGTATACTGTCTTGGTTGGTGTGACTCAACCTCTCCCCTCTTTAATGTGTCTTCTACTAATGGCCTCTTCCTCCCCTAATCTCGATTCCAGCTTTATTGAACCAGCGAGTGAGTAAGATTCTTTTTTTAAAAAAAAAATCTAATGTAAGGGTGGTCTGACTTCAGTCTTATGTGGTATTTTTTCTTTCTTTTCCTTCTTGAAATCGTGTTGGCCACCACACCAGAACCTATGGCTAACCAATGTGTGCCAAATTTACAAAGTAAGAATACTCAGGATCTCTCAGCAGTTCAGGCGTAACTAATCTGTGTTAAGTGATCGTGAAGGTGCACTCTTGTTTAAGAACATAAGAAGTGCTTTGCTGGATGAGATTAGGGTCCACCTGGGCCAGCATTCCTTGCAAGAATCCTAGCAACCAGCAGGCACTAGGTGGTCTACTGGAAATTGGCCAGTGGTCCATTGCTGGACCACGACTGACCCCCTGTCCAATTCGCTCTACTGAATGTCATGTCAATAGGTTGCTGGACTGATCAGCTAATACTACTTTATGTGCATTTGTTAATATTCTTCAAGGGAAGCGGATTATTTTTTGATCTGGGATTTATTTCCACCGCTTTTACTTTTGTGGTGGTGGTCTAAGGGACCACTTGTGTATCGTTTATGATTTGCTCTGTGTGTTCTTTAGATGTTTGGGGGACTTTTGGACCCCTCCACAAATGCCTTGGCAAGAATAAGGGGATTGTCCAGTTGCAATAGTGTTAATTGTAGGTCAAAGATGTCATGGTGGTATATCATTGCAATGTGACAGTGCCAAAACCAGACCCAGCTCTCCTGCCTTTTAGAAAAGAAAACCCTCCATTTTAGGTGGCACTACCACTGTGGGGTTTGCATTCACATAGATTGCTCATTTTGAGAAAGCAGCCAGCCGCAGATCCGGACCTCCGTAGTGAAATGATGGGCTGCCCGGCACAAAAGGGGAGTTCTGTAAGAGCAGTGAATAATGGGAAACCCCTTTCATCAGCACTGCTAACCTTTTGGCAGCCACCAGCAAACTCTATTCTGATCTGCTGATTGGGGAGGACAATACACTGAAGCTCACTTTGAATGAATGCTACCACCAACAGTGCCCCCATTCAGAAGGTTTTGGGAACCATCTTGGACCATTGTCTGCCATCACTCCTTCAGACAGTAAGAAAGGGGAAAGTGAGAGCATCTATAGGAAAGAAAGTACTTCTTTTCTTGGCTTTTAATCTCCCTTTAAAGCTTCATAGATCTACATTTCCAGCTGAGCTACAGGAGCGATGCGGTGCCAGATAAACACAGAAGAGAGAGGTTTCAAGCCTGGCCTTTAAATCCCCTTATCTGCATGCCCTAATAATGCAGATTTAGTGCTGTTAAAACCAGAGGCTGATAAGTCTTTTCCTCTAAAGCCTTTAAACTGCTAAAGAGCATTTAACAGCAATGCAGTTCAAGCTTCAGGAACAATACTGAGAAGGAAAAGAGTTTAATGAGCTAAACCCTTACTGAAAGAAACTGAAACATCTTTTCACAGTTGATTTAAGTCGCTGTGGGAGTAAGTGAAACAGTCCTGTCTGCTGGATGCATCTTGGCCAGTGTGAACACCAGTTAATTACAACTATTTATGCAAGGTTGAAGTGACCGTGGTAGACTGCATTCTATCTTAATTATTTACAAAAAGAAATGAATGCAAATTGACTTTTTTGAAAGGATGAATTTAAGTGTGATGAAAAGAGTTGCACTTACAAAATAATTCACACATTGTATAGTACCCGAAGTGTTGCAAGTAGTCTAATATTTGCGGGGTGGGTTGTTAATGTTAAAATGTTGATGACATAAAAGACTAGGAAGGTGCTGAACAGAATAAAAATTGCCAAAGGGGAAAATGGAGCAAGTGTATATTATTGTTAAAAGTTGTTATGGAATTGTTTTGTTAGCTATTCATTATTACTATTGGACACATGTAGCGTTTTGTATAAAGTGATTTTTAAAGAAGCGTTACCAGATTGTGAAAGCAGTTTCAAAATTTTATAATAAAAATTGTATAGAGGCCCAGAAGTTTCTCATGGAAACCATTTGTGTTACATCCCATACGTATGCTTCTAACATAATGAATAGCAAACTACAGTAATACCTTGGATTGCAAGTAACTTGGTTTGAGAGCATTTTGCAAGACAAGCAGATTTTTAAATATTTATTTAATATTTTTTTACTTGATATACAAGCGACGTCTTGCAATACAAGTACTGTAGTACGGCTTAAATTAAAAATCTCTGTACAAATTTTTTTGGGGGGATTTCGTTTCGATATAGGAGTGTTTTGGATTACAAGCACGTTTCCGGAACGAATTATGCTCTCAATCCAAGGCATGACTGTATTAGTTCACAAAATCTGAGAGATACATGAATTTATAGATTTGGAAATATACAGCTCACTCTTCCATAAATTGTATAATTATTGCTTATGATTCTAATTTTTCTCTCAGAATCCATTACTTTGAATCAGATCAGTGTTTGGGGGAATGGGAGAAATTCAACCAAGACATTTTTTAATTATTATTTTTTTAACTAAAGCAGGAATTGAAGGATTCAGTCCTTTCATGAACATTTGGTTAAAATTATAGCAACAGGCAAGATAACGAGAAATTAAGCAGAGCCTATTCTTGATTTGCCAATCTCTGAATCCTAACCTTATCCAAACCGTGCCGGGGGGGGGGGGGTCCTCATTCTGAACGTGACAGTGCTCTTCTGTTTTTCTCTTTGAAACATAGCTTGGCCTAGTCGAACAGAAACATTTTTTTTACATTACAACTGTGAAATCTTGGCATAAAGCCCCCCTTTGTGACCTTCATTATTTTCTCACAAATATAGTCCATTGTCACATAGCTGAAGTTAATTTGATCAACATTGGGACATTTAACTTTTATGTCCAGTCAAAGGAGCTGTTTCATGCTCATTTTGAGTATTCAAAAGAAATGATTGCCAGAAAAATAATGTTACTATGAACAATTCAAAGCAATTAGTTTTCCCAGGGTGAGGCGATGCGATGCACAGGCTCCACACAGCAATTCTTTGTCGTTTTATGGATGCTCATCAGTCAACTGTCACATCTTCTCAAAGACCCCTCCAATCTAAATGTTTCTCTTTGGGCTTTTCCCAGAACTCGCAGCTGAATGAACTGAAGAAAAGCCACTTCGTTTCTAGGCAGAGGCAAACCTTGTGTTAAAGATCTGGGTCATTTCAGCAACTTGAGGACTCAGTGTTTGTAAACACTTCTTTATTCTTGTTATTCATATGATTTTTTAAATGCAAAATTTATGTTCTAAGCAGTCTCGGCAGAAATTTTAAAATGTAGTAAACTGCATTGTAACTTCTAACCAAGGAGACTGAATCAACAGATATCTCTCGAAAGTTAAGAAATATATCTAATTTTCATCACATTGAATAAGATGACAAGTTTTAATCGAATTCATTGGTCCCATCTCATTAACATTTCTCCTCTTTGCCTTTCTCCTGGTCCCTTACTTTTACAGGGGAAATACCTAATCTAAACTAGATAGGGATTTGTACCATATCCCTCAGAGTGTAAGTCTACTGTCTCGTTTCAATAACTTTCAATTTTGTCAGTGCCTGGTTAATTTTTGTCACTTCCCCTCTGTTTTTTGCCTTTTCCTAGTTCGGCTTTATAGGTGGCTGACAGCACTGGTCAGAAAGTAATGAATGTTTGTTATTCATATAACATAGACACACAGAACACAATCCAGCACATAGAGAATTACAATCTTAGGCCACCATGGGTGGTATCCAATGTCACACAGGTGGGAAAAGTACAAGAAGTGTTGTCGTTCTATTAGTGGTTGTGTGTTTGCTAGTGGTTGTACATGCAAGCAAATGCCTAATGCAATGAAGCAATGAGTTGTGAAAGTGCTTGTGCAATTACTTGGATTTGACACTTCTTGTGCAAGGATGAAAATTGGGTTTCCACAAGCAGTAGAACCTTTGCACTGAGGTTGAATATGACCTCAGGTGACTAGCTCTATGCACACCCAGGGAGTTTTCACACTAAGTTTGTAAAGCAGTGCAAAAGAGAGAGATTCACTTGCAAACGTTTTCATCTACTTAAAGGGCTTTGTGGGTTGTGACCTTAATTTGAAGGTTTGTGTTAGATTTCCTTGTGATCAGAAAAAAATGTCTACAAATTCTTTTTCCCTACTGAATTTCAGTTCGTCCATTGCTACAAGCATAATTAAGCAACTGCTCTGAATTTATTTAATGGATGATGCACTGCGTTTTTAGAACTAAAGGGACCATTTTTTCTCATTCCTAGACTGTATAGATCATACATTTATGTTTCAAGAGGTTTCATTTATGTTTCTGGTTCAGGGTTCAGGACCCACAAATTACAGTTTACCTCCAAACCAGAATTAGAAACACAGTTCAAATTGCAGCTTTCAATTCTAGTTTGGTTTGCAGTAATCATGATTTACCCAATTCAGACATAATGAACAACTATAGTTATAACAAACCAGGAAGTGAAAGGAGGAATCGGAACATGTGAAGGGAAGAAGGCTGAGGGAGTGTATGAATCCAAGGCACGGTACCAACAGCCAAACCATGATTTAGCCATGACACCTGAAGCAGGCCACTGTTGTTCGATCCAGCAAGGGTGTGCAGAAGCAGACTTTCCTGCACAGATACTCTTGCTGGAACAGGGTTCTGCATTCAGAGATACCTCTGGCTAGATGCCTGCTGGCTCCCAGCATTGATGTATGTGTGGATGCATATCTAATATATACAAACTCATCAGCGCTACACAGTGTAGATTGGGTGCACCTTCCCATATCTTTCTGTGATGTAGGTGCAAATGTGCACCCTCTTCTATTAGCTAGGGCAACAGTGCATATTTTTTGTTTGTTTTTTGGAGCGTTGTGCCGACTTCGTGGGACTTCCTGCCCAGGGAGATTTGCCTAGCTCTTTTGGTTTATTCTTTCCACCAGAGGTGTTGAACTTCTTTCATCCCAAGGACTGAATTCAGTTTTGGAGATCCTCGGGGGGGGGGGGGATGACATTCCAGTTGTGGGCAGGCCTGAAGGCAAAAGGGGTGGGGCCATAATACCAAAAATACTAGCCTATTTTAGCTTAAAGATCTTACTGCCAGTAACAAAGCCTTAGAAGAAGCATCTCAGTATTTTAGAATGGGGAAAAACTGTGCAGAAGTCAGGAAACTACCAAACAATGTGTGGTTGGAAGGAAGAAAGAGAGTGGCCCAGAGGGAACCCCGGAGGTCTGGATTGGGACCCCAGAGGGGCTGAACTTGGTCTGGTGGTCTGAGGTTCGACACCTGTTTTCCACCATCCTATAGAAATGAGGCTTTTTTAGAGGGCTTTTTCTAGGACGTGTAGATGATGATTGCATTTTGGTTTCTGTTTGGAAAGCACCATTGTTGCTCTGATAAAATATTTTGTTGATTGATTTAATTATTTGGTTGATTTAATTATTTGTACAATAATTTCAGTGCCTTTTATTAAAACACACACTTTATAAACGTAAGGCTATGTGCTTTTAGGCAGAAAAAAATCCTAGAACTCCCAGCATGGCTGGGGCATGCTGGGAGTTGTAGGACTTTTTTCCATTTCAACGTGTGTAGGATTGCACCCTTAATAATACATAATAATAAACCAAACCACCTACATATAACCACCTACACATAAAAGTGCACTACTTTTGGGGGGAGGTGGGGTGACTATGTTTCTGGATAGGTGTCTGTCTATTTTATTTTCACACTTCAGAATCCAAACCTGAGCCGAAATAGTGAGCCCAGTTTTCGTATTTTGGGACTGAATTAGATATTCTGCCTCCCACAGGCACCTAATCTGTTCAGCTCAAAAACACTGGCAGATCAGTAGTAGTAAGCCCTTGCAGACCTACACTGACCTCTCTGATCTCATGGAGATAGAATTTCTACACATTTCCTTTTGTGATTCCTACACACACACACACACACACCAGTAGCAGGGAATGTATGATATTTCTGGACAGTTCACATTTACAAACTTCTGGGGATGGTCACAAATGTGGGTTTTATCAGTCTGTACACACCATCTGAAGCCACAAGTGGCTCCCTGGCACATTTATGCCATGTGTATTTAGGGTGGGAAAAGGCATAGTTGTTGCATATTACAACCTACCTGTTAATTCCTACACAAAAGACCTTTTAAAAATGTGAAGCACCGGACAGTTAATTAAGGTGTGACTATCATTATATTGCTTATCTACTTTGATTTGTTCATCCTGAGCCGGAGGTGCATAGCATTGAAATTAATACACCACAAGTATGCTTCTTGGAGTTATGAATAGTATCTAACTGGCCACTAAATCCAAAGTTTCCAGACCTTGCTTATCCAGTTACGTCTATTGAAGCTGCTAGTCTGGGCCAGTGAACCGTCTTAACACACAGGGTTATACTTTGAAGTCATGGGATCATTCTTGTAAATGAACCACCTCCCTACAAACCTATGAGCTGCACATTTGGATCTGAAGTCTTTGTGTAGTACAAGCATTCTGTTACAGGGAAACAATTCACATTTATAGCAGCCTTGCCCATTACAATGGGAGCAGTGTTTTATTGTAGCAGAATTGACAAGTACTTATATCATTATACATATCTAACGTTGCATTAGGTGAATGTCAGTGTCAGATAAGATCATGGTTTTGTCAATAGAATGGAAATACCATTCAGACTAAAGAGAGCTATTTTTCCAGCTCTAAAAATTGATTTTTATAGCTCTTCTTGTAATCCTTTCCCTGAATTACATATATATTATTGATGTGGTCTTTCTTGCCATCTTAATATCTGCTGACATGGTAATTAATTTTAAATATATAGGGTGTTTTTTTTTGTTCTGTTCATGTGGCACTATATTGAAATTAAAAGTGAACTCACATATTAGTTAAACAGCCCTGGCAAATGCACTGAGTATTAAGATGATTACCTAAGCCTCTTGACAACACCTTTCATCTTGTTGTTTGCTGCTTGACCTTTTGAAATGTTTTTGTGTTATTAATAGGTTTCAGCTATTATATCAAAAAGCAAAAGGTTCAAGAATATGATAAAGTTAAGCTTTTTAATGTCAGTATTACAACATTTCAAACATGCCAGTGAAAGCACTTACATTAGTCCTTTTTCGGTTACTCTTAGACTGTCACTAATTTTTTTTTTTTTCCTTTAAGAAAGGATTGTTTTTAGACCGTCTCCCTAGATATATTATGCATGCCATATTTAGCAACAAGTGGAATTGTTCAAAAGGACAAACAGTGCCGGTTGTCACAGGGTTTTTCTAAGAAATAAAGAACATAGGAAAAAGCTCTGCTAGATCAGACCAAAGGCCTGTGTAGTCCAGTATCCTGTTTCTACCAGTAGCCAATCAGCTACCACTGGGATGCCCACAAGCAGAACATGAAGGCAATATCCTTCTTTCACTGTTGTTCCCCAGCAACTAGTATTCAGCAGCTAGCCATTGATATCCTTCTTCTCCGTGAATATCACTGATCCCCTTTCAAAGCCATCTTAACTTGGTGGCCATCACTACATCTTGTGGGAGTGAATTCCATAGTTTAACTATACGCCGTGTGAAGAAAGTACTTCTTTTTATCCATTCTAAATCTCCCACCATCCAGCAGCTTTGGATAGTCCTGGGTTCTGGCATTATGAGAGAGGGAGGAATTTTTTCTTTCTATCCGCTTTCTCCACAATATGCATAATTTTATATAACTTGATCATGTCCCCGCCTCCCCCACTTACTTGCCTTTGTTTCTAAACTGTAAAAGGCTAGTCGTATTGTCTTCTTGTAGGGGAGTTGCTCTAGCTCCCTGATCTGGTTTGGTTGCCCATTTCTGCACCTTTGCCAGCTCTACAATATCAGATGCAGCAACCGGAACTGTGCACCATATTCCAAATCTGATCACAACGTAGTTTATGACATTGGGAATTTTATTTTCGATCCCTTTCCTAATGATCCAGATCCTTGAGCAACTGAAAACTGCAGGCCTGCATTGCTTAACGCTTCGTATATAATTGAACCACATTGGGTTGTATTACTTTTCTTTTCTTCTTTTAATTTTACTAGCCAGGATCCAAAGTATTGCTTGGGTTCACACAAGAGGGTTTTTTTGTTGTTGTTGTTCTATTGTTTCTTTGAACAGCAGGCCTATATGCCATATCCCAATTGTTTTGGTAAGTCCTTCAGATTCAAGAGCAGTTTGCCATGATGTGGATGGTGAGAGATTCCTTTTTGCAGTGAGTGGGAACCTAAAGCCCCCTTGGGCTCACAGAACTAATATAGGAAGCTGCCTTATAACTAGGTTAAGCTGTTTATTGACCTGGCACTATTGTCTACTTTGAGTGACAGCAGCTCTCTAGGAGGGTCTTGGGCAGAAGATCACCTGCTACCTGATCCTTTTAACTGGATATGCCAGGAATTGAACCTGGGTCCTTCTGCATGCAAAGCATATGCTCTACCACCAAGCTATAGTCCCACCCCTGAAGAACCAGTTTCATTATTCTTTAGGTCCAGGTTGCTGTTTATTTTTTTACTTCTCTGCCTTTCTGGCCAGGCAAGCTAAAGATCTTTAAAACAGAGCCAGTATCAGTAAAACTATCAATACACAGAATTGTTTTGTAATGTTTTCCATTCCAAATGCCTTCATGAAGCAGCCTTCACTGTCTTTTGCTAGATGGCTAAGGACTGGACCACCAGACCGACCTCACATGGGGAGGGAGTTGCACAGCTGTCTCCCCACAAGAGAGGAAACCCTGCCCTTGTAGCAGCCAATCACTTTGAAAGGTGGCAAGTATTTGCAACAGGGCTTCCCCAGAAGATCTAAGAGTGCGAGTTCATGTGGAATGAGAAGTTCCTGTAAGCATTTAACAACCTTATTTCTGTCTATACTCAACAGTATAATTCCATTAGCTCTTAATCCCCCTTGTTATTCTAAGCATTCTCTCTCCTCTGAAGCTGAAACCTCTTACTAAACATACTTTAAATATAAAACAAATATAAAATGCAAAATCTTCTATCCACTAACCTTTCTGTGACCTTCATTCTGATACCGCACTGGGAGCCCCTTTCTTGTTTCCAAGAACAGTGGGGATTCAGTGTCTTGCATGTATGCAAACACTCCTATTGTTTCTACTTATCTGAACTGCTTTCCAAACATTTCGGTCAAGATCTATAATGTGAAAAGATGGTTCTTCTTGCATGCTGAGACCTACTGCTGCATTAGTTTTACTAGATTTAAATTGAAAAAGGCCGTGGGTTCAAAGTTTAGATTAACTTTAAGTAGAGCAAGTAGTTTAAGCAAGAAAAAAAAATCCCATGCAAAAATGAATACTAAAGTGATAGTTAATATATAATATTGTTTGGTCTCCCTTCAGTGCTACAATATTTCTTGATTTAAAAGTATTACTTTCTCTTTTTTTCAATGAAAAAATAATCGCCATTGTAAAAGTAACTTTATAGACATCAAGGTACCTTTTATGTCAGCTGCCTTGCTAAAGTCTTCAGATTTAATGTGCAGGACAGGATCTTCAAAATGCTGAAAAAGATCCCTTTACATTTATTCTGAGGAGATTTTAAAACTCTGCTCAGTGCCATTGCAGCGCTTAGCACTGTATCTCAACATTCTATTGTTTGTTTGAATTTCACGTTAAATATAACTTCTTTCATTGTTAACAAAGACTCTGCAATGCCATTTAATGTCGCTGCTTTCATTGGCATATGAGGCACAAACATCTTGGGATTTTTCAGTGCTCAGAAAAAATGGAAAAATAAATGTAATACTATGTCTAATATTAATCTTTAACCTCCCAAGTTTTTCATATGATTAAAAAGGTGTTTGTGCAAATTAAATCATTTTCACCTCCAAATTGTTTCTCCCCTAGAAATGTGACAAATGGCTCTCCTTTTCTCTCCTTCTATTCATCCTCTTTGGCCAGAGGTTGGGATTTTTTTTGTTTTGTTTTGTTATTCATTAAAAAAAAGGGGGGGGGAGAAGAACCCTCCTTTCAGTAGTCAAGCTAGGATGAATCGGCCAGGGGAAGCATGTTTATAGACTGTGTGAAGAACTTTGTCTTTGTGTGGGAATGTTGGTGACACTGTTACTGTTTGCCTGAATGAACTGCGATGACGTGGCTAATAAGGTATCCTGCTGAGCGCCACAGCAGGCCTTTCTCAGACCTCCCACTTAATTCCATTCAGCTCCAGCCCAGTGTGGCTAATTTTTCCCATTCCCTCAATTCTTTTGGCCCCCTTACAAACAGAAAAGTCAACTTTTCACACCGAAGGCGAGATAAGTGCTTTAGGAAATAATCTTGTAAACAGAATGTTACCTTCTGACCTGCGGCTGATACCTTGACTTGGGACAAAACCCACTAGCCTATTGCATTAGACATGGCTATTAAAGGAATAATGCAGCTGATCCTCCTTACAAAGTGCCCTGAGAAATGGTTTAGCCAGATCACTGTGCCTCTTGTCACACTGAATCATGTTCAGCAGCTCCCAACACACACACACACACACACACACACACAAATAGCTGATATGTAACTGCTTTCCTTCTCTCCCCCCCCCCTCTTTCCCAGCATCCTGTCTATCTTAGTGGCAGTATGTGAAGGAATAAATGGTGAGAGCAAGTGAAAGTCAATTACATCTCTCCTTGTCTTATTATTCACTTGGAACACTGAGTGAACCTCAGGACATAAAATACATATTGCAGGACGCAGAAAAAAATCATATGGATCTTAACCACCTTGTTACAAATTTTGAATGACATTTATTGAATACACTTTACACTAAAGAAAACATCTCACTTTTGCATATGAAGAGATAGGGTTTGAAAATAGGGATGGAGTGTGTGTGTGTGTGTGTGTGTGTATGTCTCTGGGATGCATGACAAAGGAACTATAGAACATTCCTTCACCTCACAGATTGCCATCATCCCACCCAAAACAGAAAACCATGTCCAAAGTGTGTCCTGCGAATGGCTGGGGCCAGATACCAATTGTGGAAGACCCATGGAAGCCATGAAGTCCTGAGCCACTCCCAACAAGGAGGCCTCAGCATGTAGGTTGAAGTCTCCCAGCACAACAAGCTGAGGAGACTCCAGCATCACCCCTGAGACTACCCTGGCTAGCTGCAGGGCTACTTTGTGCAACCTGCAGCACCCCACAGCATAATTGCTAGGGGGCCATGTCATAATCAGCCAATGCTATTCTCTGAAGCCGGTCCCCTAGGTAGGAATTGAACCATCATAATACAGTGCCTCCAATCCCTAGCCCATGGATAAGGCTCAGGAGGATAGCAAGGTCGATGGTGTTAACGGCTGCCAAGTGGGTGACACTCTTCCTATCTCCCTCTCAACAAAGGTCATCCATCAGGGTGACCAAGGCTGATTCTTGTAACGAGATCTGAACCCAGTCTGGTGTTGGTCCAGATAATCCATTTTCCTCCAGGAGAGTCTGCAGCTGAACAACAGCCACCCTCTTGAGCACCTTGCCCCAAAAGCAGCTATTCACAATTGGTCGATAGTTGTCCAAAACCTCTGGGTCCAGGATGAGCTTCTTCAGAAGCAAACACACCTCCTCCTCCTCCTTATGCAATGATGTGCTTATCACACTCTGGACCAGCTCAGCCAACCCCACCCCCCCATAACTAGTTCAAATTTCATATATTATCTGTCCTTCCTCTCCCTCCTGGGTTAACAGTTAAAGCGATATTAGCCATTATTACCTGGGGGAGGTTAGGTTACCCATGTCAGTTCTTGTGCCTGATGTCACAAGTGACTCACATGACTGGTTTACCTATGGAACTGAGGGTGTAAGTCTGATCTAGTTACCCCAAATAAAAGGGCTTAGGTTTTACATAGGGACGACAGACAGGTGTGAAATGTGTGATCTTGTGTTCATTGGATTTGGATAGGAATAGTATGGCTTACCTGCAGCTGACTAAAAGCTGGACTACTGAGGAAAGACCCATGTAACAACTGTAACGTTAGACTCTTTGCAATCTGATCTGAATGGCAACCAACCTTATTGCCTAGCCTTAGCCAGCGATATAATAAAATCAGCTTATGTACCAGCTTATTGCCCCTATGAGCCAATGGGAATCCACAATGCAGACGGGAACAGACAGAGATGCTGCAGGCCCTTAAAGCAGTTCTTTCTCACCACCTGTGTTTGGTTTGGGGTCCTCTGAGAGCGGGTGGAATCTAAGCTGCCTTGTGGCGAAAGATGTTAATAAATAGTCCTGGCAACCAGGTTTAGACTCTGGAAATCCTTGCACTGCACTCAGTCAGCCTTCCCCAACCTGCTGCCCTCCAGATGTGTTGGACCGCAACTCACATCATTCCCAACCAGTTGCAGTCCAACACATCTGGAGGGCACTGGGTTGGGGGAGGCTGACTGAGAATGTTCACTGGGAACAAGGAGTGGGGGTGAGGTTGAAAGGTAGTGGACTCTGTTCCCCCACCCACAAAAAAAAACCCAACCCGCCCTAGGAACAGTGAGTTTGGTGGCCATGACCTCCCTTATACAGATTTGGACAAATTGGAGCATCCCGGAATGTTCAAAGGGTTGATGGATGGATGCCTTAAGTTTTTTCCGCCACAGCTTATGAATGTGAATCATGGGAAATTAATGATTCTGTCAAGAGGAAAATAGAAGCCTTGTTATATGATACTGCCAAAAAGTCTTGTATATATCCAGGACAAATGGAAGATGAATACTTGCAGTAGTGATGTTGTGCAAGGCAAGCATCTCTGGCTGTTTGAAATTAATTGGTATCAGCTTGCATACTTAGGGCCAGCCAAACACAGAAATCTGTGGAAATCCACTCTTGAGAAGTTTCATGGAACAAACCGTGATGGTGACATCCCGAAAGGCACAGATAAGATTGGATAAAAGTGTGGCACATCGGTGGGATAACAGCAGCGGAGTGCAAAATATCCTCTCAGTTGCTTGAGAAGCCTCCTTTAAAAATTCTCTGAAATATATAAATACTCAGACAAATAAGTAAATGTAAACCTTTCCTGTCTGAAAATACAAAAAGAAGACTTTAGAATGGCACCATGCAGTTCTAGCATTTTCTGTTCTGTGCTGAAAGAATAGGTACACTGGTCCTATAAATCTTCTTAATTTGCCATGCTATAATCAGTGGTTGTGTAGTAGCAGATGTAGTGGGTAGGGCAGTACCACACAACATTGTCTTTCTTGCCAAAGCCATCTTTTAATTATGAGTGGAAGATCTGATGCACTGATGTTCTGGCTGCTGCTCAACTCGAGCAATCCTTGGATTACAATTTATGGGAAATCGCCAGTTACTGCTGTTGTGAATGGTCACTGTGCTCATCACAGACTGTAGTTTTTTAATATTTCATTGCCACTGGACCTCACTGTTTATAATCTTTTCTCCACAGCTATGTGTATATATACCTGCCAACTGATGCTAATATTTCATGCATCTGATGAAGTGGACTTTAATCCACAAGAGTTTCTGCCCTAATATTTGTTTGTTTGTTTGTTTGTTTATTACATTTGTTAATCGCACATCTGACCGGCCACCCTGGGCGATGTACAATTAAAACAATGCAATAAAACATGACAATAAAAACAGTATTAAAAAATTATTTTAAAATCCTAACCCACCCCATATTCCTGCCTGAAATACCACATTTTTAATGCGCGGCAGAAGCTCATCACGGAGGAAGCATGGTGAAGGTCACTAGGGAGGGAGTTCAATAACTTGGGGGCCACCACAGAGAAGGACCTATTCCTAGTCCCCACCAGCCTGGCTGCTCTGGCTGATGGGATAAGGAGAAGGCCGTCCATGACAGATCTTGTTGAGTGGCCTACTTGATGTTGCTGGAGGCGCTCCTTGAGATAAACTGGGCCGGAGCCGTGTAGGGTATTAAAGGTCAAAACCAACACCTTGAATTCGGCTCGGCAAGCAACTGGTAGCCAGTGCAACTCCTTAAGCACTGGCGTGATGTGATCATGCTGGCGGCTGCCCTTAACCAGGCGAGCCGCCGCATTCTGTACCAGCTGTAGCTTCTGAACCATCTTCCAGGATAACCCCACATGGAGCGCATTACAGTAGTCTAGGCGAGAGGAGACCAAGGCATGAACCACTGATGGGAGCAGATGATTATTTATTTATTATATTTATGAATCACCCATCTGGCCAGACAACTGGCCACTGAGCGATGTACAATGCAATAAAATACAGGGGACACACACACACACAGTATAAAACACAATTAAAAATCCTAAGCCACCCCATATTCCTGAAAAGCCACGTTTTTAATGCCCGGCGGAAGCTAATCAAGGAAGGGGCATGGCGGAGGTCACTGGGGAGAGAGTTCCATAAATTGGGGGCTGCCACAGAAAAGGCCCTCCTCCTAGTCCCCACCAGCCTGGTTTCTCTGGCTGATGGGACAGGGAGAAAGCCATCCGTGGCGGATCTTGTTGAGTGGCCTACTTGATGTTGCTGGAGGCGCTCCTTGAGATATACTGGACCGGAGCCATACAGGGTTTTAAAGGTCAACGCCAACACCTTGAATTCGGCTCGGCAAACAACTGGTAGCCAGTGCAACTCTTTGAGCACTGGAGTGATGTGATCACGCCGGCGGCAGCCTTTAACCAGGCGAGCTGCTGCATTCTGTACCAGCTGCAACTTCCGAACCGTCTTCCAGGGTAACCCCACGTAGAGCGCATTACAGTAGTCTAGGTGAGAGGAGACCAAGGCATGAACCACTGATAGGAGCAGATGATTAGGAAGATAGGGGCGTGACTGCCGTATCAAATGGAGCTGATACAGTGCCGCCCGGCTCACAGCTGACACCTGAGCCTCCATGGACAGCTGGGAGTCTAGAATGACTCCCAAGCTGCGGACCTGGTCCTTCAGGGGTAGATGTACCCATTCAGCACCAGGTCAACATCCCCTAACCTTCCCTTGTCTCCCACCAGAAGTACCTCGGTCTTGTCGGGGTGCAGTTTCAGCATGTTCCCTCCCATCCAGGTCTCCAAGCGTGTTCAGGAATCTATCCGGATCAATAAGACGCCTGGGGTGGACCATCCTAATACGTCCTTCACCCCTGCAAAGGGGTTGTGGCACCGAGAAATCCAACCCTACCAGATAGTGATCTGACCATGACAAGGGGGGTGGTGGATATACCTCCGATTTCCAGATCATTTCCCCCCTCTCCGGAAACAAAAACCAAGTCTAGTGCCTGACTGGCTACATGGGTAGGTCCAGTTAATATAGGTTGCAGCTCCCAGGAAGCCATGGTCTCCATGAAGTCCCAAGGTGCCCCTATGAGGGCAGCCCCCGAATGCACATTGAAGTCCCCCAGCACCACTAGCCTGGGGGACTGCACACACACATCAGATACCACCTCTAGCATCTCGGCCAGGGAGTCTGTCGTGCAGCGGGGTGGACGGTACATGAGCAGAATCCCCAGACTGCCCTTTGGACCCAACCTCCAGTACATGCACTCAATAAACTTGGTCTCCCAGAGGGGGAGTCTGGTTAGGACCAAGGACTCCTGGTAGATAACAGCCACTCCCCCTCCCCGTCCCCCAACCCTTGGTTGCTGGGCATATGAAAATCCAGCCGGACACAAGGCCGCCAGGGTTGGAGCAGTGGCCTCGTGCAGCCAGGTTTCCGTAATACATGCCAGGTCCTCACCCTCATCCAGGAAAGTCATGGATTACAGATGTTTTTTGGGTAACGGACCTGGCATTACACAGCAGCAAATGCAAAATTGGGGAAGGAGCCACACACACCCCAGTTATCCCTTGGCTCTGGGTAGGCCTGGAACAAGGGATAGATATTAAGCATCGATCCCCTGTGCCCCTTAATCGGCGTGGCCTGCTCCTAGTGCTCTGCCAGTGTCTGCCGCTCAAGAATGGTATGTTTTGCCCCCCAGAACTCCCCCCATTATCTCCCTGAGATGGACACATACTCCCTTGCTTCCGCCGATCAGGCGGAATAAATTGGTTAGTCTTTAAATAGCTCTTTGTGGTTGTTTCTGCTGCAACAACATTGACCCAGTACTATTGTCTACTCTGACTAGCTCTCCAGCAGAGCTATTTTCCAGCACTGCTCCCTAAGAAACCTTTTGTAACTGGTGATCTCAAGTATTGAACCTCATACCTTATTTATGCAGAATATCTGTTCTACCATAGAGCCATGACCAATTTGTGCTACAGTGAACTTGTGTGTGTGTTGAGAGATATTAACTGTACCCTCATTCTAGTGGTGGATCCTGTAACTTGATCAGTTGCTTTGGCAGCATTGTAGAATTGGGTTGTAAGTCTTGCAGCTATGTTACAGTATTTTTGATAATGCAATACAGACATCAGATAAGAATTGTGTGAAAGTAGCACTAGATCCTCCCACTGAGAAACCTTAAATTAATGCTGGTGACATGGCTTGGCTACTTTCTTTTTTGCACCATTGAAATTTATCACTCCATTTGGTGATTAATTGCCACCTTTTATAGGAAATTTTGATTCATGGGATGTTCAAAATGAAATTGTAATGCAGGATTACAATAAAGCAACTTCTAAAGCTTTCCAGTCGTGCTAGAGGAGGCAGGGGGGACACCTCCTGCATATATTTGATATTTGATGAGCTATAGAGATTTATAGTAGTTAGCTACTAAAACCTAAAGGAGTGCATGTTTTTATATATTGTGTCCCATTCTGTGATTCCTTGAGGTTCACGGGGAAGCTGCTAGCATCTGATGATGATCAGATCAAGGCAGGAAGAAAATAGGACCTTGGATAGCTCCAAGTGGATCCTGCTGGCTTGAACTCTCTCCTACTAGAACAATAGGAGGATGTTGTCCATTGGGCTCCTCCAGGAGCTCCTCCAAGATCTGTAGTATGGTCAGCTCCACCCTCCTGGAGGAGCTCAATGGACTGTTAAAGGGCCCTTGCCTGATTTTTTAGCTTGAGACTTCTGCAAGTCTGGGGAGATGGAGTTTCTGCTGGGGACTCATGTTCTGAGCCAGCAGATGATGACAAGGCTGCGTCCTCTGGCCGAGAGGGCCCTGCATAAGGCACTGACTGTCCTACCCTCAAGGAAGTAGCCTGCATCTCATCCTCATCAGAATCCTCTGCTGCACACAGGGAGGTCTGAGGGCTGGAGGTCATGACATCTTGCTCATTCCAACCCATTCATCTATTTGAGATCAAAGCACCAGTGCAGAATGAATCAGGCACCCTCTTCCAGTGTCCCAGCAACTGCTTAATATAATTTTTCCCATTAAGCAGTAGACCAGTTCTGTATTCCTTTCCAGCCTTCAGGATTGTCTACTTTTTGCAACAAATAATTTTCTCATGAGCAAAGCAGTATATTTAGGTGAGACGTCTCTTGTTGGTGAACTGGATTTTGAAGTAGCAAAACTGTTCTGGAAACCTTTTTCCTTTCATTCCAAAGTTGTAGAATCATAATATTGCAAGAATAAAAAGAATCCTCATAAATCTCTTTTCAAATTGATCGATTTCAGTTTCAGGTTAATTTTTCAGGAATATACTCAGGAAGTTTGAATTTTTGACTTCGTGATGTACAGAGGAGTAATACCATTACTACTACTAGTAGTAGTACATACCTATTTTGATTATTATTGTTATTGCTGCTGTTAATAATAGTCATTTCCTCTATTTCTGAAGTTCAGATGTAAATGTGGATCCTTATATAGCCAAAACAGCAGCAAGGTATTAGTGGCCATGGAATGACTGTGTGTGTGTGTGTAATGGAGTATTGTCGAGGAGGGCATGGCTGGCTGGCTGGCTAGCTGGAACCTTGAACAGGAACACTCTACACTGCAATGTTTTGTTACAGGTCCCACGTGTACGTTTTATTATTTCTTTAACATTTCCCCAAAATAATGAAGCTCAATTACCCCCTGCAAGAAACTGATTTTTATTGGGGTTTGTCTTCAATTATTAGATTATAGTGGCTTGCTGTAAATCATTTTGTGTAATTTTTGGAGATGAGCAGAAAAGTTAACAACTGTGGCAAACGCTTTTTACATATCACATGGAGAATCCTGCACTCACAGTGCATTGAGATCTATGTAGAACTATTTGAAACCATCATCATATGCTGGACTCGGAGTTTCAGAAACCAAGAATGGTGTGGTGATATTGCATGTCTGTCATTTGTTGGAACCCTTCTGACAGTGCAGTTAGATTTGGATGCCCTTGCCTGTTAACTACTAGTCAGTTCACAGTGGAGAACAGGGAAGTAATCTGAAACCACTTAAAGCCTCACTTCACATGCTTTACTTCCTGATAAGCTCTACATTTGAGGCATGTTGATGAGAGACCTTACCCACATTCATGAATAGCCTTAGCTTTTTTGTTGCTTGCTGCTAAAAGGCTAAGTTTGCCCTCTACAAATACACGTGCCAAATATGTGCATATGGTCATCATCACCCTTTTTTTGTCTCCAGGATGGTTCCGGGCATGTACGTTGCTCTTAGAGCAGTTCTTCTAAGGAAGCCTCCCCCAACCTGGTGCCCTGCAGATGTTTTGGACTACTATTCTCATCATCCCTGACTATTGGTCATGCTGGCTGTGGCTGATGGGAGCTGTAGTCCCAAATATCTACAGGACACCAGCCTGGGGAAGGTTGTTCAAAGGAGCTTGTGAACAGTATACGTGGCCAGTGCCACCTTGGAGACACTCTTCCCACCACCATCCTTGGCTCATTTTGATGACAGATTAATGGGCACACACCCCTTCGATATGCATGTAATCTCTTTGGAGCAACAATTCTGGGTATGGTTTGTATCAAGTACTGTAAAGATTATTTTATTTCACATACAGCTGAGCATACTGTATTTAATATATGTATATTTTTCTTGTATGCCTTTTCAGAATTATAGATCAGCGGTTTGAGAGAGTTTCATATTTTGTCTTTGGAGATTTCAACTTTCGACTGGATGCAAAGTCAGTGGTAGAGGTAGGACCTTCTCCTTTCTTTACATATGGACCCCATTCACGTTTCTTTGATTTTAAAAAGAATGCTTAAGGCACTTAAGTCGGTATTAAACTTGCAGAAAATACTTTTCTGCATTAGACAGGTTGGTCATGGCCATCAACAATGTTCAGTCTGGGTGTCCTCTCTCCCTGCTGAATTGCCACAGGTCCACTTTAGTATCTTGTAGCTGAAGCAGACTAGTTGATAAAGTGCAAGTGGTCAAAAGCAAATTGCAGCGTTGTGTTGCTGTTTTTTAATCCATGCTGCAGTGACAGAGAAGGAAGTTTCTTTTCTGATGCCGTACAGACTCCATGAGAGCCTGAATTGGCCAGTTTGATAGGATAAAGATTTTTAAATAAGTAAAATAGCATTCATGAAGTACTGTCCGGTGGAGATGTTCTGAGTAGTGAATGTCCTGGTAAACTTGTCTGTGCATGAAAGAAAAGATGTGTTTGTGACTTACTTTGTGGACAAATCTAGTATAACTTGGGAATAGTCTGGCTACAGAGTCAGAACTTGGAGCAGTATCCAGTTGGACACTAGCGCTAATGTAAATTACATCACAGGCGCATAAGAGACCCCTAGCA
Organism: Shinisaurus crocodilurus; assembly: GCA_021292165.1. Classification (NCBI taxonomy): domain Eukaryota; kingdom Metazoa; phylum Chordata; class Lepidosauria; order Squamata; family Shinisauridae; genus Shinisaurus; species Shinisaurus crocodilurus. Next base: position 94,954,128 of record CM037878.1, read on the forward strand.
CAACACCAGTAGCATTAGCTGGTGTACTGAGATTCCCCAGAAAACCTGTTGCACCAGTGGCATTGTGCTAGAGGTCCCTTATGCTAGCGCAAGGTAATTTATGTTGGCTGCCCTTGTTTTCAATGTTTTCCTGTTTGTTTGGGTCGGATGTGTGTAGCCCACCACTGTAGAATTATTGCTATTACACAGCCAGTGGTCCAGATAACATATCAGTCTGGCACAGCCCTGGACTGGACTAGGTGCAATTTAATGGTGATATCTCAGCGAACTAGAGAGTACATAGCTGAGATGATATTTCAGCTAGAGGCTTCCAGTTTCACAGCTCACACTTGTCTTAGGCACTATGCTACACCAGCTCTTGGCATACCGAATATTTTAGTCTCCCGTGCTGAATGATTCCTTCAATGGTGTAAATTCAGGTAAATTCAAAATCTCATTCAAAAAGTATTTTTTCATATAGTGTTTTCTCTAATTACCTGGCACAGAAATTTCAGTTCAGATTGTGGGCTTAAAATTGTTTGTGTTTAGAAAGAAAGGATGAAAGGAAGGAAGGAAGGAAGGAAGGAAACCTTCTCATCTCCCCTTCCCTCCCTTCAATCTTGCAATAAATTCCAGACAGTATGTGAATCGCACAACAAATATCCTGTAATGAGAAATTCTCATAATAACCTTCCCCAACCCTGATGTGGCTCTTTTCATTTCTAGAGTGCCTTATGAACATTAATTAAAGTTTGCTACATCCATATATCTTAAGTTTTAGAGACAAAGTGCAGTTTACACATGAATCAAGTTTTTACTCATGTCAATTGTAACAAGCCTATAAAGAAAAATTACAAATCCTTTACAATGCCTTAAAAAGAAGACAGTACATATCACCCAGTTTTGTTTTTGTGACACGTAACGATTCTGTGATAGATCCTATTATTATGATAGACACACTCAAAGAGAAAGATTTGTTACAGTGTTATGGGAAGCTAGATGGACAGGGTTCCATGGACTCTCTTCATGTGCTCGCCAGCAGCCAGTGTCCCTTCCCCATCTGCCAAATGCCCCTGAAAAGCCTTGCTTTTGGGTGAGGCATGGCCTTTCCTTTCCTCCCCCTTCCTTTGTGGAGGAAAGGAGAAGTGGTTTCCCTTCTTCATGCTGCTGGCACTGTACCCTGCAAAATCCTAATAGGAAGGGAGAGACACCACCCCTCCTCTCTTCTAGAAAGGAGGGGTGAATACTTCCACCTGCTATTGGACTTTTGTAGGTCACGTCGGTGTCAGCAGCCTAGCACAAGGGCAAATCCTTTCCCCAAGTTCTTTACATGCTACTGGCTTCAGGGAAGTGAGGAGTCATAAATAAGGAGGTTACAAATAATGAACTAGCCTAGTAAACCAAGGCTAACAGTTGTGGCTCCCTTTAGCTTGGAATTTCTCCATACAATCTACGGCATAGATGTACAGTTAAATGCTGAACTATAAGAATGGTAATGCTGAACTATAAGAACATGGGAGTTGCCGTGCTGAAAAAGACCCCTGGTATTTCTAGTTCATCATTCTGGCTACATATACATGGGTCATGGGCATGGCTGAATTCTTTCTCATGATTACCTCTACCTAAAAATGGCCACATGAGTCAAGTTGTTTCTCAGATGTCCCTATGAACTACTGTGGCTATGCCAGTATGAGAGCCAATGTGGCATATTGGCTAGAATGGTGGACTTAGACCCATGTTCCAATTCCTATTCGGCCATAAAGTTCAGCCAACCCTAATTCACAAGGTAGCTGTAAGCATAAAACAGGAGAGGGAACCATGCCTGCTTCCTGGAGCACCTTGGAGGAACAGTGGGATACATATGGAATAAGTTGCTTTCCTATTCTTCCACTCCTCCCATGTTGTCCTACCTTTCCTAGGGTGGACTTGTGCATTTCCTTTTGTGGAGTGGAGTACCATGGCAAAGCTGCTTCCTTGTGGCTGGCACCCACACTGCATTGGTGTTTGTAATCATGGCTGGCCCTACCAGTAGGCAGAGTGAAACAGCGGCCTCAAGCAGCAGACTTCAGGTGTCATGAAATAGCAGGAAATTGTTAGTTATTTACTTTGTTATAATTGTATTTTTACTATTAAGGTCAGGGAGAGGTGTTTGTGGGTTGCTTTGTTGTTGCTGCTTTTCCTCATGTGCCCAAATATCTGCACCTGGGTGGGCGGGTGGCACCACCTGCTGCTCTGCCTCAGGCAGCAAAATGCCTTGGGCTGGCCTTGTTGGTAACAAGTGGCTAAAGCGGGTCACATTGGGACCAATGTAGTGTCAAAGGTTGTGATGGAGTCGGGGACAAGGTAGTACTAGTGTTGGAAGTACCACATGATTCAGCCTACCTATGTGTTATTGATTTAGTGCTGGAGCTGACTGGAGGGGAGTGGCTTTGCCATGGTAACCATGTTGCAAAGGTAACATATAAATTAGCTCTTAACTCATTGCACATAATATATGTAACTAAATATAACACATTTTCCCCTCTTAATCTGTTTGCCCCATCCATTTACCGTAAAAAGATTTCCTCATCAGATGACACTGTCAAATGTTTAGGTAGTGTAAGAAATTCCTGCTGCAGATTTGATGCATTGAACTATTAGATCTGCCTACCTAAACAGCAGCACAAGGCAGTATATTTCAAAAGACATTCTCAACAGAGCTACTGAAAGAGAAGATATATGGGTTGTTTCAAAAATAGATTTTCTATGCTCATATAGAGTGACATAAATCAGCTGGCGCATTATTGGCCGTATTAAATTATAATTAAGACATAATATATCATTATTCAAGGCTTAGGGGTGGGGGGAGATTACTCGAAAGCATTAGTATGTCTTTGCTATAAAATTCTGTTTCAATATCCAGGGTCCATTCATTTGTATCCACTAGAGGACTAGATGCATACTTCTGCTAGACAATTGGATGTTGTTGTTGTTAAATTCAATTTCTTAGGGTGCGATCCTAGACATATTTAGATGGAAAATAGCTGGCTGGGGAATGCTGGGACTTGTAGGACTTTTTTTGTCTAAACCTGCATCGGATTGTGCCCTTAGATGCCTTTTACAAAACAAAACAAAAACCCTCAAGGCGACTTACAATAAAAATAGTTTGGCGTACCAACTTCATTGCTTAAAACTATAGGCTACCACAACATATTAACAGCAATAAAACAGTACAACATATTTATACATACCAAAAGCCACCTCAATATAAAAACAGCACTAAAACAGTAAAACATGATTGTACATTCATAAATCGTTACTTGCATAGTAAAACATATCCTCCATCCCTATTTTTTAAAAAATACTTAATATGTATTTTCTTTGCTACCAAGGCAAATTTGCTAGTTGGTTAGTAATTAAGGTTCAGTTGTTGTTTTTTGTGGAGAAAGCCAACCTAAGCCCCCTGCCTGACACACACACACTCACCAAGGAGGGGGGAAGGAGACCCGGGGGGGGGGGGGGAGACAGCCAGTCTCCACAGATGCCAAAGGGGACAAACAACATCTGCATAGAATCACCCCAGGGGGGAAGGCAGGAAGCATCACCAGGTTTGTCAATGCTCTCGCATATCAGCCCCATCTACATAAGACTTGAATACCTCTCCAGAGCAGACACTTCGGCACCCCTAAGAAATGGCCACTCAACACCATAGGATGGGACCATTAAGCAAGTGGCTTCAAAGGGACCCCATCCCACGGGGGGAGGGCGTCACCCCACCTGACCCAAAAGGCCGCCCCTCAGGGAGGGTGTCAACCCACCTGATCACGGAGGGAAGGGCTACCTGAAACACCAAGGTATAAAACACCCTGCGCAAGGGAACTGGTGGCTGTTCAGCAATCTTGCCCATGCCTGGGGTAAGGGAACGAAGGATCGGCAACCCCAGGTAGCAGCACCCGGCGCGCTCCAGCTAGCTGGAATCACTGGCCGCTTGGGTTGACCGGACCCCTGGGAAACCAAGCTGAAATCACTCACAAGCCGCTTGGGTAGACCGGGCCCCCGCCGGGAACCCAGCTAGCCGCTTGGGCAGACCGGGCCTCCGCCGGGAACCCAGCTAGCCGCGTGCGGTTGACTGGGCCTCTGCCGGGGCCCGAGCTGAACTAACTAGTTGAGAGCCCTGAAATCACGGTGTCCTTGAGACTTCTTGCTTGTTACTTTGTACCGTACTGATAAGCTGTATTGCTGGCGTGGGTCTGAGTTTGTGAAGGTAATTTTGTAAATAAACTTGTTTTCTAAAAGATACTTTTGTGGCTATAAGTTATCCCTTTGTTCTGGGCTAAGGGTGAGGCGCTGGGGACCTCGGAGAAGGCCCGCCCCAGGACTCGCTACCCCCTTAGCATTGAATCCGCGCAGAAGACCAGGTTGTCGGTCTTCCACTTTTTTCTTTGGCCCATCTGTTGATTTTAATTAATCTGGGAACTGCTCTAACTAAAAGACATGATGTTGAATGGGGTTGATCTGCACCCCAATAACATTTTTATTCCACAAACCCAAGTTTCCTGCATGATCATATTCAGCTTATGAGAGCATTCAAGCATAATACCCCTCCTCCCTCAAAAAAATAGTAGTAGTAATAGTAGTAGTAGTAGTGTAATAATAATAATAATAAGAATAAGAATAATAATAATAATAATAATAATAATAAGAAGAAGAAGAAGAAGAAGAAGAAGAAGAAGAAGAAGAAGAAGAGAATTGTATTGCATTACAGTACACTTTAATGATATTTTGTGTTGCATGTAATTTGCACCTGTGCAAGCTTGTAGCATCTGTAGTACTGTACTTGGTGAAGAAGTGTTTACTGAACCCGCTGCAGTTCAGGATATAGGCTTTACAATCTTCTGATTGGCCTTTTTCTTTCTTTCCCATCTAACCCCTTGGGTTTCACCCATACTTCCTGTGGGGCATTGGGAACCACAGTTCAAAGACAATGATGTTGCATGGGGTAGACCTGCATGCCAATAAAACTTTATTCGGATGGAGATTCAAATAACTGCAAAGATGTATTTGCACAAAATAGAAAAAACAAAACAAAATTTATTTACTTTAGCATTTGTAAGCTACAATTCTCTGCTGAGGGCAGCACCTGAAGTACCTTACAAATTTTAAATGTCTGACAATAATAAAACAATCCACCTGTTGCACTGAGGATTCATGGCAAAGACTGGATGCTGCTTAAATTGATGTGGGAATAATTTCCTTGGGGTGCAGGGTGGGGGTAGAGAATGCCCTTTGTAATGCAAACATCTGCCAGATTGTTAGCTCTAGTGGCCACTGTGTTGCTGTAGCAATAAGCCACCAAAGTTTAACTTGAAGCTAAAAGCTTTCTGGTAAATCACCAGTCTACCCTAACTACATTAACAGACTAAAGAATAAACATCACTTCATTGCTTTGCTACCCTGCACACCTAATCAATTGCTGGATCCACTGGCCCACTGTTAATTGGTATCTACTCTGTCACAGTTCAGATAATGTAGATGGAGGTTATTTAGTTCATTATTCTTTTAATCATAGCTGTTCCAGCTGTGTTTGCTCTAGTGGGGCATAGCAGCTTGCCTTGTTTGTGCCAGTTTATGGATTAAGGGCAGAATCCTATATGCACTGCTGTGGTGCAACCTTCATTTGTTTCAGCGAGGTTCCAACATGAGTTGTATAACAGCAACAACATTTGGTGGATTGCTCCCCAAATTGCAGCTGATTTTTAGAAGGCAGATTCCATGGGTCTTCTGTTTGTTGCTTTTCCTACAACAGACCAACACAGATACTGTTCCATAAAATCTAAGGTTGAACCTGTAAGGTATATCACTTTTTACTTTCAATATCCCTTTCATTTAAACTTCAGTTATGACGAGTCACATGAGGGTCTGCATAGAAATATCAAGTGGATCTCTTTCCTTTGAACGTTTACACATAGGAAAAATAATCTTTTTTTCTTCCTTTCTGCAATCTATTCATGTGGGTTCCACTAAGATGTCATCCATCCCCACGTAATGAAAAATGATCTGGTGGTTTTGCTGCAGTGCAGTGCGTGTTAGCTGGGGATTTTAGCATCGAAGAAGCTGTGTTCTACAATGCTGGAGGAGGGGACCGAGTACATAGCCCGTAAGGAACTAAAAGAAGAAATTTCCAGTGGGCAACCATGTTAGTCGGTTGCAAAAACCAACACCTTAAAGTGTGGCACCCTAAAGACTTAACAAAGATTTCAGAAATGACAGATTGGGTGTGGGGAAGGTTGCCCATGTTTATGGATATACAAAAGGCTGCATGAGCATAAAATCAAGCACTGTTCTTCTTCAAAAGAACTAGAGCCAGGGAGAGAAGCTTCTAAATATGGACACTTACATTTGCAAAACTGAAAAATGCAGGGGAGGGACTTCTGTCTCTGGTCACATTGAAGAGATGCCCTAGCACAGTCTTCCCAAACTTTGTGCTTTCCGGCTTTCAGGATTTCTGGCTATTGGCCATTTTGGCTGGGGCTGATGGGAGTTGAAGACCAAAACATCTGGAGGGCACCAGGTTGGGGAAGCTGCCATAACACAACCACTATCCAAGTGGCATGTACAAGTTGGATAGTTGGTGCTTGGGGTCGGGAATCATATTTTTACCAGTAACTAAAAAATGCACTTTGCTTTGAAAATGCAGGTATCTCAAAAATGGATCCTATTCTCACAGTATCATTTGGATATGTGTTTGGGGAGGGGGGTAATCGTCTGGAGAATCCTTTAAGGCTCAATCCAATGCATGTTAAGACAGAAAGAAGGTCTATGTCTCCCAACATTTGGGAGTTGTAGGCCTTTTTTCTGTCTAAACATGTATTGGATTGCGCCTTAATGGTGTCAAATAGTCTACTGGGAAGGAAGGATCTGTAACCTAAGAGCGTCCTTGAAAACAACTTTACACTGCTGAAGTTAAGTCTTAGCTCTACACCTTTTGTTAGAACTGAACTGTAGGTGCCATTTGGGAAAATTAATTAATGCTGCAAGCAGTGATTTTGTAGAAAGTCAAATGAAAAAAGTACCCACTGAAATGAATGAATTAAATTAAATGCAACTCCTCAGTTTCAGCAGGCAATGGGTTCTGTTCTGTCAATCACACACACACACACACACACACACACATACATACACACAGAGCCAGAGTGAGAGAGGACAGCTTATCTCCACCTCCTTTTTATGATTGCTCTGGACCACACAGAGTTTTTAATATTTTGACAGGTCAGAGTTCTGTGTTTGATCATTTCTTGCTGCATTTTGTTAATCAGAACAAGGGACCGGTCTGCAGTCCTTTTCAGCCATTTTCAAGATCGTTCTCTACAGTAAATTTGGTAGTGGAATTAGTCCCATAAATCATTCCTTTCCCCCTTAATTCACATGGATGTATGGAAGTGTTAGTGGAAGGGTCACAACCCCTGTCTGTAAATTTGTAAGGCTGCCTACACATTGGTGTCCAGTGCTGGCTGTCATTTTGTGCTTTTAACATGCAGAGGTGCCCTTTCCCCTGCATTTGTCCCAGCAGATGTCCTTGATTGATTTGCCTGGCATGAGGGAGGGGTTTTAGCTATAGGGAGTTGGCCTTTCTTCCTATAGTCCTTCAAGCAATGAAGCAGGAAACAGGGTTCCATGGAGTAGGCAGGTCTCCTCTCTTAGGAATTGCTAATCAGATTTTTCTTCATGATCTTCCACTGTAGCCTATATGCTTAGGTTAATGCCTTGTCCTACAGATGGAAAAAGTGCATGTTTTTAACTTGCTTTCTGAGTTTTAGTTTCCTTTCTGCTCCTTGGAGGAAAACGGGACATTTTTTCCTCTTTTCAAAATGGTCTCGGATCTCATCAGTCCTTAATTATTCAAACCATTTTCTCTAAAACTTCTTTTTGTTTCACCAAAAAAAGGCATTTACACTGAAACTCATGGTACAAATATTAATCAGCATCTGATTTTCCTCTGGCTACCTGTGCAACAGCATAACTGCATATATGACATCCTAAGGCTTACTTACGTAGACTACAGAAATACTGTTCTATCTTATGAAAGTGGACAGTTCAGGAAGGGCCTGTACTGACACATTCTACATGTTTAAATTGCCTCTGAAGGCCTATTTGTAGTTACTTTTGTGGTGCTGGCTTGCACAAGAAAGCCTGACTACATGACTAGATCCTACATTACACTGATAACATAGAACCAAAATAGACATTACTGTATTTTAAATATGTGTCTTATTTTTTTCCAATTTTACTCTAGAGTAAGCACAGGGCCCCCAATCTGGATTGTAAAAGCCCCCCTTTACTCTCAGCACACTAGGTCCTGATCTGAACTGGGGGTCCTATGCCCACTTTAGAGTAAAAATGAGGGGGGGAGATGTAGCTGCTAGGCACACATTTAAAGTAATACCTGTTTTGGTCTATAGGAATGATAGTAGCATCAAGTGAGTAGGCCGAAATGGTACTGTGGACGCTTCCCTTGCTAGTGTCTCTTCTCTATCAATGCCACTGAGACAAGAGTGGGGTGTGCCTTGTGATCTGGCCAACTGACGTGATGCAAACAAGCCTACATTACAGTGGTACAGTGTGGGAGCCAATCATAGGGGCACAGAAATGCACAACTTGACTCTGAGAGCTCTAAGGGTGGGGAAGTGGTGGGTGAGTTGAAATGCTGCTTGCGGTGACTAACTCTTGGGGAAATGTGGGATAATGGGGCCTTAGCTGCCTAGCTGGAAGGACTGGGAGAAGCACTTAGAAGGACACCCTAAGAGAAGTCTGCAAAGGTTGTCTATTCCCAACATCTAATGAAAAAGGTGACAACCTCTCAGGGTCCATATTCCCCCCCCCCATCTTAATTTTCTACTTGACCTTGAAGGAAGTCCCTTTCCTCTTCCTTTCTCCCCACTGCCTCGGGTCCCTTGAGACCCCTACCTGGGATCCAATATGTATTGAGGTATAGAGGACATCATCACTTTAATTACATAGTATTCAAAAAAGGGGAAATGTGACTCCCAAAAGTCAAAGAATCTCATTTATTTCTTGGCAAAGCATTCCCCCCCCCATGAAATGCCAATCAACTGATGATGGACATACTTACCAGCTACAAAGTAACTAAGACATTAATTTAAAACATTCCAAGATTTTAAAAGTGCCTTCAGTTTAATTGGATGCCATTTTTAAAAGGACGTTCTCTCCCCCACTCCTTTATACACACACGCATGCACACACTTCCAAACTGGTGTCTGTTTCTCTCCTTGCCACGCACATGGCTACAGGATGGAGAAAAGGAATTAGACACTGGCATGTAGTCTCAGATTTCTTGTGTGCTGGCACCATTGCTAGTCTTCACCTTGCCTCTTGGAGGTGTCAACTTGGCAAAGGAAAAGAACTGTCCCACCACCAAGGAAAGACCCAGGTGTGTATGAGCAGGTTATAAGCCTGCAATTCTGCATATTTCCTTGGGGGTAACCCCATTAAATCAGTAGTACTTACTTGTTCTTTTTCTTCAGAACTATTGGTTTCATGCATATGTATATTTATGCAAATTTAATAGATTCATTACTCATTCAGCTAAAGCTCATATAGTTAATCAACTAAGATTTCTTTAATCAGATGACAGCCCAAATCATGTCCCTTTTTGTAGGCCTTAGTATATAAACAAAGGCATCCTTTTTACATGCACACTCTTCCTGTTGGTCACCTCTTCATTTTACATAACTAACTGCTTTGGACCATAATGTTCTTGAGTCTCTGATCATAGGAAGGTATCATCTATGTTATGCATGAGCCAGCACAAATTATTTCTGAAGGAAAGATAGATAGGTAGATATGCTCTGTTTCCCACAGTTTTTGATTAAATCTGGTTGGTATCATGTTTCATACAGTCAACAATTCAATACTATTTATCCTTCAGCAATTTGATAGATTAATGTCACTGTGTTTTTTTCATATGTAAAACCATAATAAACTGTTATATTAATATGCTAATCTATTTCTGTGGTAATTCAATAAAATAATTTGTTGTTAAGCTTCATAGTTGAAAATTTCATATTAATCTACAAATGGAAGTGTCATTCAGTCTTGCTATGCAGCAAAGATTAAGTGATCTAATACCTTTCTGAATATCATTAATGTATTTGATCCAAGTGTGGCAAACTGAAGCAAAGCCAAGAATATATGTTAAGAAAACCATGGTCTCCTGTATCATCCGTAGAAATCAACTCTGGATCTCTGACCTGGATGCTTACAGTGGGCTGCTAGTTCTAGAGGAGAATAGGTCTACCTCAGGATGATTTGCGGCAAAGCCATCCCCTTTTGGCAGTAAACCCACTCAGTATAACACTATTTGCCATGGAGTACCTAAGACATATTGCACCAATAGTGCTATAGGAGTTAGGGTTCTCTGTCAAAAATAAATGGAGCTCCTGGTGATTTAGATACAGTTCACAATCAGGACTGGCAGTTTTACATGTTGCAGGCAAAATCTGCAGTCCTATACTCACTCATCTGGGACTTTGAAAGTAAGTCCCATTGAACTCAGTGAGACTTACATCTGAATAAACATTTATGGGATTGCGCTGTATGAGAGTACATCATTACTCTTAATGAGTCTGTTTTGCTGTGTGTATGTATCCGACCTGTTCACATGTTAGGGAACTACAGCCAATCACCTTCTTTGCAAGGAAAGGCTAAAACATTTTGCGCTTTTGATGGCTAAGGGGAGATATGATCAGAGGTTTGTAAAATTATGCGCGGTATGGAGAAAGTGGATAGAGATAATGTTTTCTCCATCTCTGGTAACACACTAGAACTTCGGGTTGCCCACTGAAATAGATGGGCAGTAGATAGATTCAGGAGGGGAAAAGAGAAATGCATCTTCACACAGAGCATAGTTAACTTAGAGAATTCACTGCCAAAAGAAGATTTTTGATGGCTTTAAAGGAGGATTAGCCAAATCCATGGAGGACAGATCTCTTTGTGACTATTAACACTGATGTCTATGTGGGACCTTCATATTCAGAGGAAGAATATCTCTGAATACCAGCTGCTGGGGTACCTTCATAGCCTGCTTCTGGACTTCCCAGGAACATCCCAGAGAGCCAGTGTGGTGTAGCAGTTAGCGTGTTGGACTGGGACTCTGGAAATTTGGGGTCTTGTCCCCACTTGGCCGTGAAGCTCATTCCCTCACTGTTTGTTCCTTACTTCATAAGTGAGTATGGACATTTGCATAGTTACTCGGAAGTAAATCCCACTGTACTCAGTGGTGCTTACTCCCAAGTAATTGTGTTTAGGATTGCCACCTTAATCCGCAACCTGGTGACTGCTGTGCATGTTTATGCTACAATTGGCGTTAGTTCTTCATGTTGCAGTGAAGGCCACCTTTTGAAGCAACTCTTTCTTCCCCTTTATTTGTATGTTCTTTTGCAGTGGGCATTACAGCAGGAAATCACACAGCACCACTTAACTCGCAATTTACCACACACACAAAACGTCCACTTTTTAAAAAACTGTGAATCAATAGGAGTGTCTGTTTTGAAGAGACGGCAACAACATGAATTTAAAATGGAAGCTTTATTGGTCCATTTTCCAAGTGTTTCCACAGAGGTACCCTATATTATACAGTGTGAAATACCGCATTTCAAGCTCTCAATTGTCTGGCATCTAGCGCAAGTGTCATAATTTTTAAAAAAAAAACACCAAAAACCTTCGTTGCATGTTTCTGGAGCAGAACTATTTTCTGGGATTTGTTTAGCCTCCAGCATGGAACAATTAATTGTAGTAAACAGAGAGAATTGACTACAGTTGACCCCTATTCAAATAGCCTTTCATACTGAACAAAAGGCACAGCCACGTGGATACTAATGTTGTCACCCAGCTCTCCTGAGGTGGTCTCCCTTCCAGCAGAAACAGTAAATTAATGGAGGCCTGACTGGTATTTGCGGTCAGCCAGGCCAAATTTACTTATATCCTATTATCCATCTGTAAGCAGTTGAAAGAGAGGCCTTCTATTAAAATGGCACACCCTATGGGAAAGTGCCCTTTTCATTTATTCTCAGCAGCTACTTCATGACACTTGTCAGTGCCTTCCATTTTCATTTTCTTGTAATCTTCTTTTGTTCCTAGGGAAATTCAGTGTTCCCTCTTCCACTTGTCCCTCTCCCTGATGTGGTCTTTCCTCCTCAAATAATGACCAATATGTAGAACACAGTAGATCTTCCTTCCCATCCTGTTGAAGCTAAGATAAAACCTGCTTGGGAAATCAACTGCATTGTTTTTATTCTTAGGAAGAGCCAGTATTTCACTGCAGAGGAACAACTTAATGACTCTCAGAGTCCATCCTACAAACAATGTAAACATCTTTGCTCCACAGCAGCTAAAACAGCACCTGAAGCATAATGAGAGGATCTCTGCCCTTCCTGGACCATTTTGACTTTTTGGATTCCCACTAGAACACCCTGCTCCTAGAGCAAAAGCTTTCTAAATTCATCTCACTTCCCGATTAAACCCGAGGTCAGCCTTCTCCAACCTCATGCCCTTCAGATGTTTTGGACTACAACTCCCAAGATTCCTGACCATTGGCCATGCTGGCTGGGGCTGATGGGAATTGAAGTCCAAAACATCTGGAAGGCACCAGGTTGGGGAAAGCTGCCCTAAGTGAACCCTTGCACTGAAAACTGAGGATCAAAAGCTGTAGATCCTTGGATCCCATGCAAGAGTGCAGCAGAGACTTGCCTTGTGTGCGTGTGCCCCATGAGTCCTCTTTGTGTGGTACAGCTGAGCAGCACAAAGAGTGGATGCAGCAGTGGCATTGGAAAGGGAATGAGGGTCTGATGATCCAACACTGGCACAAGTTGCCTTCTTGTGTCTACCACACTGGGAACCTAATGCTGCTCAGGCCAAGAGCCCTGTTGGATTAGACCAAAGCCCTAGCTATTCCAGCATCCTGTTTCTCACAGTGGCCAACCAGATGCCTTTGGGGAACCCGTGAGAGAAAAAGCCCTCTCCTGCTGTTGTTCACCAACCACTGGTATTCAGAGGCATGCTGCCTCTGATCCTGGTGGTAGTATATAGCTACCATGAGTAGTAGCCATTGATAGCCTTATGCTCCATGAACATAAGAACATAAGGAGAGACCAATTTTGCAGAAACACCAGATGTCTCTGGGTTGTATCACTTTGGATTACAGGTGGGGTGACTGGCTCACATAATTGCTTCTCCATACCAAAATATAAATAAAACCCTGCATATAGTTAACTAGGGCTGGATCCACACCTAAGATTTATTACAGTATTGTATCACTGCCGTGACTTGTGGGGCACACGACGCACGCACTTTTCAGTGCCAGTCATGCTAGTCCTGCATAATTGTTCTTCGTTTCTTCCGGAATTTCCCAGAGTAGGTTTATCACGTTTTTTTTTCAGTTATCGTGGTTCACTGTCGCAGTACGTGGCTAGTGTGTGCTAAACTTGTGCTGCAGTTGCCCGTCTGAGGTGTCGCCATGAAAGTGTCATCACTGGAGTTAGCCAGTAGTTTTTGATGGGTGGGGGGAATGCAGCATGACGTGTCTCTCCTAAACTGGTGGGGAAGAGAGGTTTCCACCATTTGCTGTTCTGCTGTGGTTCGCCTTCTTCCCCAGCAGCAGCATCATCATCGTCATCGTCATCGGTAAACATTCCTGTGCAGTTCCACACTTCCGAGCAGGCTGCTATTTATTTATTTATTTATTACATTTTTGAATCGCCCATCTGGCCTGTCACCCGGCCACCCTGGGTGATGTACAATTGTGTGTCAGTGTTGTTGTTTTTAACACAGTTTCGCTCATGCGCATAAGTGGCGGACCAGAAACAAAAATACCCTTCTTCAGAAATGGCTGTTTCCCCTGCATGAGAAAGGCAGTACCCCCAGGATAACTGCCATAGAGTTTAAGCGGGGACGGGAGTGGGAGGCTCCCCCCCTTTTTAAACAGTTGTGTTCACCCCCATTGCCCGAAGAGCAGGAAGCTGTAAATTAAAGTCTGCTCAAAAGCAAATCACATTCTCTCCAATGCCCTTACTCCCAAGCGTTTCACATTGATTTAACAGGAGCCTTGTGCTTGGGAAACTCAGAATGGGAGGAACATTTCTTTGGGAAATTGCATTTGGGTGGAGGGGAGGGGCTCAGCACGGCACACTGATCTTGCTGGCTTCACCCCAACCCGGCGGGAGGGTGGCAGCAGCATCAGCATCCTTCTCCTTCTTTGTGAGGGGCCGGAAGAGCGTTTTCCTTTCTTTTTTTAAAGATTGCCCCTGTGCTCATTCACACCTGCGCAGACGAAGCAAAAAAAAAAAAAAAACCTGTTCAAGGGAACGCCCAGTTCTACCACTACAGAGTTAGGTGTGGGGTGGCAAACCGGGATGAGTGCAGTACATTTTACGGGAGTGTGCCCTGTAAGTAGTGACTGTGGAAAGTAAATGTAGCAGTACCGTTCCGCTAACTTGACAATATACAGTGTAATGTGGATCCCTCCTAGGTGTCAGGAAGAAAGGTTCTAACCTAGCCTGTCTGACATGCCAGATTTCCATATACAAGGAATTGGTTTTATTTTATGCATCCCATCATGTCATCCTTAATTCGTACAACCCAGAAACAGATTTAACACCTCAGCTGCTGCTGGTGAGAATGAGGCCTTAGTGTGACTTCAGGTGCTTAAAGCACGGTAACAGGCAGATGCATATGTGCCTTATTTTATTTATTTATTTATTTATTTATTTATTACGTTTTTGAATCGCCCATCTGGCCAGTCACCCGGCCACCCTGGGTGATGTACAATAGAATAAAATACAATAATAAAACATAATTAAAACAGTACAAGATTTTTTAAAAATCCTAACCCGCCCTATATTCCTGCCTGAAAAACCATGTTTGTAATGCATGGCGGAAGCTCATCAAAGAGGAGGCATGGCGAAAATCACTGGGGAGAGAGTTCCATAAATTGGGGGCCGCCACAGAAAAGGCCCTCTTCCTAGTCCCCACCAGTCTGGCTGATGGGACAAGGAGAAGGCCGTCTGTGGCAGATCTTGTTGAGCGGCCTACTTGATGTTGCATTCCTTAAGATAAACTGGACTGGAACCGCATAGGGTTTTAAAGGTCAAAACCAACACCTTGAATTCAGCTCGACAAGCAACTGGTAGCCAGTGTGCAACTCCTTGAGCACTGGAGTGATGTGATCACACTGGTGGCTGCCTTTAACCAGGCGAGCTGCCGCGTTCTCTACGAGCTGTAACTTCCGAACCGTCTTCCAGGGTAACCCCACGTAGAGCGCATTACAGTAGTCTAGGTGAGAGTAGACCAAGGCATGAACCACTGATGGGAATAGATGATTAGGAAGGTAGGGACACAGCTGCCGTATCAGATGGAGTCTTTCTCCACAAAGAAGAGGTGGCTGGATGGCTGGCACTTGAGCCTCCATGGACAGCTGGGAGTCTAGAATGACCCTCAAGCTGTGGACCTGGTCCTTCAGGGGAAGATGTACCCCATTCAGCACCAGGTCAACATCCCCTAACCCTCCCTTGTCTCCCACCAGAAGTACCTTGGTCTTGTCGGGGTTCAGTTTCAGCATGTTCCCTCCCATCCAGCCACCTACTGACTCCAGCCACTTGGACAGGGTCTCAACGGCCAACCTTGGTGAGGACTTGAAGGAGAGGTAGAGCTGTGTGTCATCCGCATATTGATGACATCGCACCCCAAACCTCCTGATGATAGCCCCCAGTGGCGTTAGGTAGATGTTGAATAGCATCGGGGAGAGGATGGACCCCTGCGGCACCCCACAAGTGAGCGGCCGAGGGTCCGAAGCCTCCTCCCCAAGAACTACCCTCTGGTACCTTCCAGAGAGGAAGGACCGGAACCACTGCAATACAGTGCCTCCCATGCCCAACCCCTCCAGGCAGTCCAGGAGGATACCATGGTCAACGGTATCAAAAGCCACTGAGAGATCGAGGAGGACTAGAAAAGAGCATTCGCCCCTATCCAAAGCCCTCCTCGTATCATCCACCAAGGCGACCAAGGCCGTTTCTGTCCCATGTCCAGGCCTGAAGCCTGACTGGTATGAATCTAAATAATCGGTTTCATCCAAGTGTGTCTTTGTGGAGAAAGACTGCAACTGTCCTTCTTGGCGGGTTCAGCCACTCAGGGGTTAACCCGGACTCGGGTAGCCCTCTATCAGCGGTACGCAGCTCTCTGGCAGAAGCCGCGACCAATTATAACGCGGCCAAAGCGAGGAGACCGAGTTTTGAATGGACGCTACTACACTGTTATGGGTAAACAGAGTTTAATGGAGCGTAACAGAACATATACAAAGCCCCATGCTAAGCACACACCTACAATTGAGCTGGTAGCGAGCCGCAAAAGCAATACAGACAGTCGTACCTGGAAATGCCTTGTTCCTAGAAAGCCGCTTAACTCCGAAAGGGCTGTTCTATGTTAGCGTTGTTCACTGGGAGCTCCCCCAGGGTTGGCGGTTTGACCTGAGCCATGGACCTTAGTGCAGCTTGCTGCCTCACGACCAACAACCCTTTTCCCGCCACTGACCCTGGGCTTTATACCCTCTGTTGGACCCCCTCCTTCTTGTCGTGCCCCCTCCTGGCACGACTGGTTTTTCTTGTTTGCCCGGCACCTAGGAGTCTTTGGCTGTTCCTTTCTTCTAAAACATACAACAAGGGACTATGTTTAAAATCCTGACAGAAACAAAGCATAGAAACTTAAAAGTCAAGAATTGTATATATAAAAAATATAACCATAAAATATAGTAAAATAGATTAAATTTTATAATGTAATGTAAACAATTTCCAGAAATTTTTTTAAAAAATTATTATAAATATAAAACATGTATAAGACAGAAACAATTAGACCTGTACAATATAACGTCTTTAGGGCTGAAGATGATGATAATGTCCTTTCAGAGGACCTCTCTCTCTAGATGGAGTATTATTAGTACCAAAGTTTTTTTGTTTGATACTTCCAAAGAAATGTCCTCACAGCCTGTAAGCTTTCTTTACTCTTGTATAGAAGCCAAACGCGTTTCGGCCCAAAGGCCTTCTTCAGTGGCCCTGTAGTTTTCACTTAAGTCAATATACAAGCTAATGCTCTATATCTCTCCAATTCAAGGTTGGTTTCATCTACCAAGCTCCTGAGGCAGTGCTTGCGGTATGTGTGCCCTTTACGTGTGTGTGGGGGGGGGGGGGCTATGGCTTCCTCTTCACAGTCTTCAACTTTACTAAGTTTATAAGATCCAAAGACAAGCACTGCTGAGATAGATGGTGATTCTCAGATACAAAATAAATGCTTCTAATAGTCTCTAAAGCCATCCTTATGTAATTCCTTGTAGTTGTGGTAAACCTGCCATTGACACAACCAGGTATCTCAACATGTGCAGCAGGACTTTGGACTTGAGTCCAAGTAGCCTCCCCTATGCAACAGGACAAGCCAAATGAAGGGACTTTCAAAAGCCTGAGAACAGTGGTGTTATGAGTGAGGGGCGGGGGGGGGGATTCAAAGTCCTGGTGGTGGTGTGCAAACCTTTGGGTGTGCCTATCAGGCTATTAAAGGGCTTTTTTTCTTCTTCTTTTCCTGCTTATACCTTGCCAGTTGAGCAAATTGGCATCTGATGAATGTTGAGGTCTTCAATTTCTCCAGCTTAAAGGAACTGGCCCCCATTTACAGCTGGATGGGACTGGATGTGATCGTTAGTGAGAAATTTCAGTATATCTATCCAGAGTGTGAGAGTGAATTCTGGTTCTCAGACCTTCCAGGTGCTCCTGACTTGGTATAAACCATGACTAAATACTGTGATGCACCCTAAAGTTAAGCACTTTTAAGTCCCATTGATTTCAATGGAAAGAGTTGAGCATGTGTGTAACTTAGGGTGGCCACTTACTCATCACCAAAATACAGGAAATGCAACACCTGAAAAAAGGACACAGATTTGTAGAAAATGTGCACATGCTGATTTATATGTATTGATTCAAATTTAGATATAGTTAGTATAAATAAAATAGAAATAACCTACCTCACAGGGTTGTTGTGAGTATAAAATGGAGAGGAGGAGGACTATGTAAGCTGCCTTGGGTTCCTTGTAAGAGGAAAAAAGGCAGGTATAAATGTAATGATAATAATTTTAAAAATACCATATATCTCAACATAGTGTGAGAAGACTGTGGCCAGGTGACCTGTTTGTCTGCTCAATCTGCTGTTCATGTTCTAACTGCGGATGGGCAACTTCAAAGCCCCTGTTCTTCTTCTGATTGTTTTTTATTTTTAAACTGGACATGGATTGGACATGGATTGGATTGGACAATACAAAATGTAATACAACAGAGGATGCCAGAAATAGTTAATAGAGGATGCCTTCAAACAGAGGGCCGTCCTCTGTAAAGTTGGACACAAAGCCACCCTAGCTTAACTCTAGTTTTGAAATCAATAGGACCAAAATGCACTCATTGACTGGCTTGGGCCCAATAGTATTATCTATTTATTTATTACATTTCTATACCATCCAATAACCAAACTTCTCTGGGCAGTCCACAACAGTTAAAACCATACAATACAAGATGATAAAATACAATATACCGTAAAATGTTTAAAGTTTAAAACTACAGTATGAAAAATAAAAATAATAGCCAAATAGAATCTAGCAGCAGTGCAAAGATTGAAAATACAGTACCAGATTTAAAACAGAAACTGAAAATCTAAAATGCCTAGGAAAAGAAAACGGTCTTCACCTGGTGCCAAAAAGAACACAATGTAGGCAGCCGGCGAGCATCTCTGGGAAGTTCATTCCAAAACCAGGGTGCAACAACAGAAAAGGTCCTCTTCTTAGTAGCCACCCACCTCACTTCATTTGGTGGGGGCTCCTGGAGAAGGACAGCTGAAGATGATCTTAGGGTCTGGGCAGGTGTATATAGGAGTGGTCTTATTTGTTTATTCATTCATTTGTATGAGCTTATTAGTCGCAAAAGGGTGCATGAAGTGACTGTTAAAAATAAAAAATATCCACTTTAAAATGCGCTAATAAAAGAAGACATAAAATCTCCTAAGTCAAACTGAAGTCAGCAAGGACAGAACAATTGTAAAACAGCGAAAGAATAAAGCAGGCTTAATCAAATAAGGTCTTTGTACATAAAAGTTGGCACTTTACTTCGAAAACCATATAGAGCAAACTTCTTTTGGAAGAGCATTCCAAAAGTGTGGGTGCTACCACCAAGAAGGCACTGATTTGTACCATAACAGATCTTACTTCAAAAAGGAAAGAACAGAGCAGTTCTTCCACGTACGAGTAGAGGGTTATACATATGGGAGGTGGTGCTTCCTAAGAAACACTGTGCAGGTGTTTAAAGGTAAGCACCAGCAATGTAAATGGTATCAGTAATTACAACTACTACAGTGCATGAGAGACTTGATAATGCTACTGGCAGAAAATGAGTATTACTATATAACTAATAGAGCAATTATTTACATGTCTACTCAAAAGTGAGCCCTGTTGAGTTCAATTGGATTTACTTCCAGGTAAGTATTTGTAGGATTGCACTGTAATCCTTTGTAAACTTACTAGGAGTAAGTTCCTTTGAACTCAGTGGAACTTCTGAATAAACATTCATAGGACTGTGCTGTAAATGTTACTAGTGTTACAGCATATCTAGTATTAACTTCTGTAAGGGATAATGTTCTCAACCAGCATCTTTGATTATCACTGGTGGTATGCCACCTGTGGCATTTAATGGAACTGGAAGTCCCCTGATTGACTCTTCTGGAAGCATGTACCGTGTCGATAAAGGACAAAGGCATCTATGCCCCTATTTCTGTATCTCTAGTGGTGAGCATGCGACATCAGATACAAGAAAATTTACGTAAGTGGCTTGTGGGTTGCCACCATCTTTTGAATCACAGTAAAGTAACTTGCCATCCTGTGGTTGCAGCAACTTGGTGTGAACTAAACTAACTTGTAAACACAGATCCATGTTGTAAACACAACCACATGTGTAATGAAAATGTAATATAAGTTTATTAAATTAAAATGTATAAATTTCACCTCTGGAAAGGACAGTTTTATTAATGAAGGCAAATTATATCCGTCCAACTGAGACACCTGCTAAATGTTCAATATAAATTACTGTTGTGGATGTTGTGATGAGTTTCATGATGTAGCCAAGCTTATAAAAGACATCCAGATTGCCTTCCCAAGGGACTATATATTTACTTAACAGCATTTTTATTGTAATTATTTATTTTCTGCTGATGGCAAATTGCTTGTCTGTGTGGGTAACACACAGGTATTGGGAGCCTTTTAATTTTTGAATCCCTTCCATTCTTTTTGTCAACTATTTAAGATTATTAAACCAAGATCCATAGAAAGTGTGTATTGCCCATGCACAATCCAGCCTCTTCTCTTTGTAGTGTCCAAGGTTGTTTTTGTTTTTATCATCATTATTATTATAAATTAGAAGGCCTTTTGGTAGGTAGAGCTGGACTCAGTATGCTGATTACCCGTCTCTTCAGCTGTTTTTTTGACACATCCAGTTCCACACGGATGCTCTCACACTTACTGGCAAGATTCATTGGAGGTTAATTAAATCCATCTTCAAAACAACGACGGGCCAATGAGCCATATCCTCTTTGCAATAGTAAATTAAATGATGCAATTGTTTCTATCTCTATCAGGGAAGGGAGGGTGGACTTGAATGGATTGTTCTTGAGCTGCCTGCGGCAGAGCCCTAGAGGGGCCTAGTAGCATGTGGTCATAAACCTGCTTTTAATTTGTGGCTACAGGAAAAGATGACAGTTATCAGCAGGCATGTGGGTTTCAGTTGGGCATCACTATGTGAAAGATGACACCATTTAGGAAATAAAAAGGAGTGCTTTTCCCAGCAGGAAATTACTTACGGCTCCTCCTCTGCTTCAGATGCAAATGAATACAAACCTGGTTACAGAGCAGAACAGACTACAACGATATTCTTGATCAACTTTTGGCATCGTTTGTGGCCATAATTAAAAGCGTACACAAATTAAACACAATTACTGCATGCTTTCTAATAGGGCTGAGCGTCATTAAACTAATTAATAATGCAGGCGATGTGCTCTGTGCCGCTGCGATTGTTCCAAGTGTATGTTTTACGCCTTGCGTGGCGGCAACTGGCAGCTGGGGGACTCAGCTGGCACCGGGTGACAAAGAGTGAGAGCAGTACCAGTAGCGCTCGTCTCGGCACAGTCCGGGGTAGAGCTGGCTGCTGCCACACCTGCCATTCATCACCTAGATGACAGTGATTGTGATAGATGGCTTTTTGGAAGCTCCTTCTCCTGCGTTACAGCTGTTGGATTTGTATTATTATTGTTGTTGTTGTTGTTGTTGTTATTGGTTGCCATTTACTGTCAAAGATATATTCCTCACTGGGCATATTTGGAAGAGAATGCAGAGTTAGTGAAAACAGACTTTAAAATGGTCAAGAGTGATATTGTGGCGAGGGGGATCATTAAAGCAAAAATAAAATTCAGTCTTTTTTCTTCTTAACAAAATACATGAAGCACATTCTTCAGTATTAGGTTCAAGGTATAAGAATATCAGGGACACTCCACTCCTGCTTATTCATTACGACATCAGGAATTCTTATACCTTGATTACCTTGAAGTAAGTCCTGCTGAAATTTGTAGAACAGTCTTCCAAGTAAATATGTTTTATGTCTAGAGTTTTAATGTGGTTAGTAGAACTGACTTGCATGAGGTTTATGGAAGCAGCATGCTGCTTTTATTGTGATAAAGCGAAACAATTACTCAGTTGTTTGATTGTGCTGCACTGTTATCTCACTAAGTTTCTGCCTGACAAGAGGTGGCAGGCTCAGCTTGAAAAATCTGTGATAGATCTGTGTGGTAATGGCTTCACGCATTTAAGCATATGCTCACTTAGCATATCACACATTAGAGCCGATTTATATTTTACCCTTGGAACATGGTTTCCGCTCACCTACAGCACAGACCCCACACCGCAATGGTTATGTCTCAGTCAGGGAATCACCTCAGACAGTACCACTTCCGTACAGCCAGTGTAGACTACTGACATCTGAATCTGGTAATCAGTGGTATGGCTAGACCAGTGGTTCTCAACCTTTTTTGCCCCATGCACCCTTTTCACCATATGTCAGAATGTCATTCCCCCCTTTCCAAGATTGTCTGACTTAATCTGTGCCATACAATAAGGTGTGATGTCCTGTAGATTATGTACAATCTGTAAAATTGTAATTTGTAGAAAGATCAGAATTCCAACAGTCTGAGTCTGTGGTCCCAATTCCCCCCCTGAAACCCTAAAATTCCCCCCCCCTGGGGGGAATTCCCCCCCCTGGTTGAGAACCCCTGGGCTAGACATTACCACACTGATATCATGTCACCTGACTGACACATAACCACTGTGGTGTGGGATCAGTTTACCCCTGGACTCAAGAACAAGACTGCGTACAGATAAACTACCTGTCTTTCGTTTACACTGGTGAGGGCTGAATTGGTTTAGGCTGTAATTTAGGCTGTGATTTACTTGATTTAGGCTGTAATCCTGTACCCACTTGCCTAGGTTGAAATCAATGAGACTTACTTCTGAGTACACATGTGTAGGATTGCACTGTTGGATGTCCATTATGACACATTTGTGACTCATTCCTTGGTCTAATTAAATCTGATAGTTCCTAGGTCTGAATCTGAGGGAAATATGCAGCCTTCATGCCAGGCAGAATAAGTGAAAAATTACTGACTGCTACCCAGCGTGGTGATTCAAATACAGTGAAGGCACAGTAAATAGTACCTGCTTTTCTGTATAGTAAGAGTTGCTACTTCAATATAGGCCTATCTAAAACATGCTGGTTCACACTAATTTTATTTAAAAACCTGTAGTGTCCCGTGTGGTGTGTTTATTAGGAAACAGCTTCATCCCGTTGTTTTCAAATGTATATAAATATTTAAGACTGTTGCATTTCCCACCCACCCCTCCCAGATCTGTTTTAGCTGAGTCCTTCTTGGTTCTATCTTCTATTACTCCTCATCTGCTATAAATTTTATATAATTCTTTTTTTTTAATTGCCTGTTTCCACTATTGCATACCTATCCATCAGCAAGTTATTGAACTGTCCTTTCCAGTAAAGAAAAATTATGGATTTCGTCCACCTTCACCAGTAAAACAGCTTTTTGGAAGGAAACTGTAGAGACAAAAGATCATGCTGGCACATAACATCGTAATTCAGGCCTTCAGATAAAATTATCTTTCACTCTTAGCCTTTTAATGGTGTTTTATTTAAAAAATAAAATAAAATAAATCTCAAGCTCATTGAATATGTACTGTGCTCAGCTGCAGAATGGAACTGCCCTGTTAGCAAACAGGCCTTGTCTCAGGGAGGCTGTTTCTCACTAACCCAGAAATTGGAATATAAAACTTTACAGAGCGCATAACACTTACATTGATATTTGTGTCCCTTGAAGAGCAATTTGACTTCTGTTGACATTTTACCTAGTGTAATGCCTCAAATTAATCTCCAGCTTTGTTAATATAAGGACTGCTAGGTTTTTCTTTACTCCTGTTCTCTGCCTCACAAGGAGCCCATGTAATCCAATTAATGCTAGAGGCAGTTCCAAATAACCACTAGTTATCTATTTTCAAAGAGAGTTTGGCCAATTTCCTTCATCCCAGTATGCCTTGCTGAACCCAAGATCTTTTTGCACCAAGCATGACTTAATCTATGGCATAATACCTGCATTCCATCTTAAATCACTTCAGCCTGCACACTTGGGCCTTCAACCAGGCCTGGCAACAAATCTTCCTCATCTTGTTTTTTTGCTTAACATTCAGCCTGCTGAAATGTTTTTTATGACTTCTTAGTTAGCCCTTATAAAAGCATTATACTACCTTGGCTTTTGGAGCTATGCAATAATGGCTGGCATCCAGCCTGAGAATAGCTGTTTTGGACTACCAAAGTTCTAACACAGATGTTCCTTGGAGGCCCAGACAATGCTCTGTGTGCTTGTAAAGAGCTATTCTTTGATGATGACAACGATGATAGCTACTGAAGTTGGCTGAAACAACTTCAGTTCAAATCCCCCCCCCCCCCCAAGAGCTTGGCTTTTCTTTACCAGAAGGTGTGAAAACCAACTGCTTTCACCTCAATTTCCAGCTGAAAATTGTACAAGTGTGCCATTCAAGTTTAAGGATTAACCATTCCAATCAGTTTGAGGTCTGTTCAGTAACCCAATTGGGAAGGAACAAACAACATTGCTACTGAAGTTAATGCAATACTACAACAGGCAAACCAAAGGCTTCCCTATACCACAGTGCCAGGAGGAAAGAAAAGAAAAGGGGTGGGGGTCAGCTAAAGTAGCAAGCAAACACATGTAGTACATTCACAAGTGCCCTGTGCGGTTTTTAGGAACTGAGGAGATAACGTCCATGAACAAAAAGCACAAAGGTCACAGTCCATGCAAAATACAAATTGTCTTTTCCCCCGTTGTAATTTTATTGGTCAAAAATGGAAGGCTAACATTGCTTGCACACTAGGAGGATCCACCGCTAGTGCAGTGGGAAGCTAGTGGATCTTTAAGTGAATGGAAATGAGACGAAACACTAGTTTACAGAATGGGCATATCAGCAGAGTACGCATAAGGGAGCTGCACTGACCTGTCCTGTCCCGTCCCAGAAATGAGAATTTCCACTCATTTCTGGGGATGCTTTAGGAAGCACTAGTTTCCTGTTGTGCCGGTGGATGGTCCCGTGGGCAGAACAGAAACAGCAGGAGCACAGCAGCAGTATAGGGCAGTGCCCTTATATTGGTCTGCCCATTTATTGCTTGTGTTCTATCCAGTGCATTTTCTTGTAGTGTTATCCGATGCTTGGAGGGCATAATAGTTGCACCATAGGCAAAATCCTGTCATTAAGTCATAGGAGGTCATCTAGTTCTAGCCATGGAAGGCCAAATTATTTTTCAAAGCGGGCAAAAATTGCAGGCAACTGTGTTTGTCCATTTAAAAATTAAATAAATCCAAAAGCAACAGTGGAAATACTTCTTCATTAGGAAGAAGGAAGAAATCACTTTTCTTTCTTTTTTTAGCAAACTTCCATGTTTTCCAAAAAATTTAATCATGCTGGATGTTAATCCAAACAAACGGAAAAGGAGAGGGTGAGAGAAACAGATATTGTTGGGCCTGTGTAAGGTGCCTTGCTTTTCAAAAAGTAATAAAGGGCATTTTGATCAAGTGGAAAGACTAATCATGCTAAAGCCATTTCTCAACCTGCAATAAGAAGTTTGGATGGCTTCAGAAATGCCTAAAACATAATTCCTCTCAACGGTAAAGTTATTTTGATACAGCAATTAAAAATGTTTATTTAATTGGAAAGATGACCCAGATAAACTGGGAGAAGTGTGTCTATTTCCTCTAAACTATGTAACTTCATTTTGTTGTCTGTACTTGATAGAAATAAACTACAGCAGTAGGATAAGAATATCACGTATAACTAATATGCAGTTTCTTGTAGAAATCATAACATCTAAGTGAGAATGCTTTTAGAAATCTAGTAGGAATTCATTAGCGTAACAAACCGAAGCTGTTTAATGAGTTAAAAAGAGTGGATCTTGCAAGCAGAGCTTATAGGATCTTTATCACATGTTGTTTATCAGAGCAACACTTAACAATTTAGGACAGCATTATTCCAGGAAAAAGATGATTTGTTTCAGATACTGACATAAACATCTCCTCATAATAGTGGCTTTTCATTTACTGCGTTGCAATGTACCATAAGCTTAAAAGCACAACAGATTCTTTGTGTGTCTCAATACTGCTTGTACGGAGTGATGTCAGTCAATTTTTGACCTATACAGTCTGGCGTTATTCTCAACAATTAGTAATAGATTTTTCTTGTGCTCTCCCAACAGTCCAGGGGGTATGTCAATACAGTTCTTGAAAACGATTATTTTCTTTTATGGTGTCTTCCTCTAGGAAGTAGAAGGTAATGACCCTCATGGAAATCCCAGCAGAATCCATTAACGTTCTCCTCTTGGTCTCTTCTAGCTTCTCTTTTGTTATTTCCTATTAGTTTCTACTGGCCTCCTTTGGCACGTGGATTTGTAGCTTGGGAACATTCCTTTGCCAGCATTTCTAATTTTTTTCCTTCTCAAAATCTAGTTGCATTCAAAATCTACAGCTGTTTCCCACTTTTCCCCAGCATGGTGACTCTACAGGCCTGTGGGTTATGCTGGCTCAGCTTGTCTGAGCGTGGAAAGCTAAGCAGGGTCAGGCCTGGTTATTACTTGGATGGGAGACCCATCCTCTAGTTTCCTGCATTAAGCAGGGGGTTGGACTGGATGGCCTTGCAGGCCCCTTCCAACTCTGTGATCCTATGAAATCTATGAAATGAGTCCGGGATTCTTCTTTTGTCCTCCCTTACTACATGTGGGATGTGACAAATAATGGCCCACATACACCCATCCATACAGTCCATTCATGCACATTTGTAGTGGATGGATTGCAAATACAGAGCGTACAGATATATTGTAAATAGACCTCAGTACAGAGCTGCCTTGATTTTTCTGATCCATGCTTTAGCTCCTATGCAGCACAGCCCTGATGCTCCCCCACGCCCCCTGGTCCCCAGACCTCACCCAGCCTCCCCACTGTCAGAAATCAGAACATTTACAAAAAGTTGATAACATCACAACAGATACTTTTCCTAGTTACTCTTCTCTTACTCTTTCCAATAAAAAAGCTACACACTGAGGCCGTAGTCTTGAACTGTGTTGTAGACAATCAAATGCACGGTAAAGAAGCCCATCTCCACTGCAGAGAGATCACACTATCTATTACCCCATGGGCGGCCTATATGTAAAACGAACAATATGAAACGGCATTCTAATGTTTCCTGTGTATAAATATGAAAGTCAACAGCTAACGTCATTAGCTCTGGAGTGGCCAGCTTATGTAATAATAACTGTATTTGAAACTGGAATTAAGCTACTGTATACCAGGTCACACTGTTTGTCCATCTTGCTCAGTATTGTCTACTCTGTCTGGCAAAGGCTCTCCAGAGTCTCAGGCAAAGGTCACCTCCTTCTCATCACCTCCTACCTGATTCTTTTAACTAGAGCAGTGTTCTCCAACCTTGGGTCCCCAGATGTTTTTGGCCTACAACTCCCAGCATGCCCCAGCCAGCATAGCATAGCTGGCTGGGGCATGCTGGGAATTGTAGGCCACAAACATCTGGGGACCCAAGGTTGGAGAACACTGAACTAGAGATATCAGGGATCGAACTGGGACCTCCTGCACACAGAGCATGTGCTCTACCACTGAGCCATGGTCCATACCCAGACTGGTAACACTGAGCTTACTGAAGCTATGCTGAGATTTATGTTTCTCCATGGTGCCTAGTTGATATAATGTCTTGGCAGGCACTTCTGTAAAATAGCTCCTAGATTATTATTTCTATGCGTATACAGCATACAGTACTTTCTTTATAATTAGGGAAACAGAACTTTAAAAACCACACTCCGTAAAGAAGGCAGCAATGTTGGTATATTTTGGGAGAAATGTTTTTCAGAAATCTTGACTCTGGTGCAACAAACTCAGCCAGCCTCAGTAGCTTATTCCAGGTGTTGATGCTTTTCCATGCTGTGATTTACAAGTATCACTATCACTCAGGAGAATTTTCTCAGTACTGATGAAACCACAGGAAATATGTACGTTTTCAGACATGCATTCAATAGATCCAAACTCTTTTGTGAACACAAATTTACAAAATGACCTTAATGTTTAAGGAAGAGCCCCAAGATTTGACACTGACCAAACCAAATTAGTGTAAGCATGGTAAGCAACTGATAGAAAGTATTTTCTGGAACAGACTTAATTAGAAGTGTGGGGAGGAGGATTTCCAGTTTCTACATTCCAAGAACATAATTGGTTTGCGCGCACACACACCCGCCACAGTTGTGCTACATATTGCTTTTCAGATTAACTGCTTAAATAAAATAGACATTTGTACTGCTAATTGTTGACAAAATTCTTATTTTAGCCTTCTCTCTGTGTATGTCTGCTGTATTAATAAGAAAACCTATGTAAATGTGAAAGGGTTCAAGTGAGGGGTACCCTTACCAGGCTTTAAGTTATGCACTCTCCTTTGTGCTAATTTTTCAAGGATTTTTCCCCCTCTGATGAATACATGAATTTTGTGCACTGAAGCATAGTGCTGGGCCTTTTGGATAGCAGGCTCTGCAAGAAAGAGGAAGAGAGGTTTAATCACAAAAGCAGAAACTTCACTTGGAAAAGTAATTCTGCACTTTGTTCCATTTATAAATGGTGCATATCGCCTTTTGTGATACAGAACCTATGGCTCGATTCATGATGACGACGTCGTAGAGTCTTCACATGGTCCCTTTTTTTTCCCTTCAGTCCAAAATAATGGAAGTGAAAAGCAAAGGAAACTGAACATAATTCGGACCTAGTATTAGGTCCTTTTTCCAATCAAGATTCTCTGAGCATAACCTTTTCTGTTGGTGCTCTAAAGCCTCTTTTCAGAGCTAACAGCTTTGGTTCCTGTTTCAGGACTAAACTAACAGTTTCAATAAATCAAATTGCATTTGGAACTAGAACTGTTTCCCAGTGAAGTTAAATTTATTTCCTGATATTTATCAAAAAGGAAACATCAGAACTGTGAAACACATAGAGAAATATAAGAAATCTTGTCTCGGAATTCAGGATGTATGTGTGTGAGATTTATTTTTGTTTTTGTTTTAAATGAGAAAAGTGTAATTGAAATTCATGGTGGTAATTTGCTTTTATTTGAGAGATTTATCTGTTTTTATTTGAGAGATTTATCTGTTGCAAACCCATCTAGCTTCACCTAGTCTTTTATTCCAGATTCTTCAACCCATTGTCTTTAAGGTCCATTTCTTTTACAAGCCTTTTCCTTTCAGCTTGCTCAGGAATCGGGTCTTCTAAACATCTGTTTGTGGCTAAAAAAAATCAGGCAGGCCCAGCCTGTATCTTGCCTCTCCCAACTCTGCTTTTGTTTCCACAGGCCATTGTTTCCAATTTCATGCTATCAGAGGAGCTGCATGTTTTCTTGCGTGAAGTTGTCAAAGAGATAAAAGCCCAGGAGCAGGGTCACATTTAGAGGGATGGGCATGAAAAATTGGTAAAATGTATCTTGGAGCCCACCCACCCACCAGACTGTTGCTTAGAGAAGTTCCGAAATAGGGAACAGTAGTAATATGTTAAAGTCGCACATACACTTTGTGGTGCAAAATAGCACTGAGGAAAGATTCTAGTGATGACAAATTCCATCATTTTTCAGCTCAGGCTTTAGTCCTGGTAAGCCACTTTGAGATCTTTTTGTAGCTGAACTGCTGGAGTGTAAGTCTAAACTGCTGGAGTGTAATAATGTTGCATCCATAAAGGGTAGTCCTCCAGTAGTAAAAGTCAAAAAGGATTTGATGTGAGTTACAAGTAGTGCAACTTGGGGAGCTGGGCCCTATGGTTTATATCTCAAGCTACTGCTGTGTTAACATCATCCTCATCAATGCTAAGTGTTTAAAGAACATTTCAGACATTATTTCAGTAATCCTTATGACAGCCATGTAGTAGGCGATCACTCGTGACTGAGTAAGATTGTCTTCCAGGATAAAATTACAAAAAGAAAATTATAAGCTAGATCTGTATTATTGTCCTCACTGCAGATCAAGGGTCTGAAGCCAAGGGTCTGTTTATCGGTACATTAAACTCTAAACCTGGTCTGAGTCTCAGGCTGCTGTTTGCCCTTTCCCTTTACTGCAAGTAGAAAGTATTGCGTGAACTGGGTTATACTGCATATATTTTAGTGTAGTACCTTTCTGACTGCCTAATCTGCCCCTGAAAGAATAGGATTTGTTGATCAGGCTGTCAGGGAGATGCCACATTCAAATAAACAGATTATAGCCCATTCATTTGTTTTCTCCTTATGGTGAAGACAAGAGCTGTGCAAGTCATAGTGGGCTGGGAGTTCTCCCCAACATGCAACAGCTGAGCAGGAAGTACAGGAAAAATGGCTTGTCTAATCTCAGATGAGGTTTTTTTAAAAAAAATTTAAATTTATTTTTTTACAGAATTTGTATACCACTCCATGGCTGGATCTGCACCATGCATTTTTACCAGCATTGTAATGCCTGACTCACTCATCCCAAACTGTCCTCCTCATGCTATTTCTTCCATTGTATCCCGGATTTCTTCAGACCAGTTATATCACAACTTTTTAATATGTTGCGTTTTTCCCCTGGTATATAGCACATCAGAGTGCGCTAAACTTGCAGTACTGTTCTGGGGCCAGGAGGAGTGGCTTCAGTGGGCTGGGGGGAAAGAGGAAGTGTCCTGTTGGGGCTTTAGCAAAACAGCAGTAACTCTGAGGAGATCTTTCAGTTGCTTTCTCGCCTCCCTCCCTCCCCAGCCACAGCTTCTCTCTCTCTCTCTCTCTCTCTCTCTCTCTCTCTCTCCCAGTGAACTGGAGAGTAAATGCAATGCTGCTTAGTTCCCCCTCCCTTTGAAAAAATAAAGTGTGGAATGTCCCCTTTCCTCAAGGAACAGCTAGCTAAAGATGAGCCGAAATGCATGTCTACTCAGCTCAGAAGTAAGTCACATTATCTTCAGTGGCCTTCCTCAGAAGTAAATCACATTGATTTCAGTGGTGCTTGCTCTTGGGAAAGTCAGCATGGGAGAGGGGCTGCACTTTTGGGGGGGATTGCTTTTGGGTGGATGGGAATGGAGGTACTAATCTTGTGGCTTCACCCTATGGGAGGTGAAAGGACAGCAGCAGTACCACCACCTGGCCCTCGTCTCTTCCCATCCCCTTCTCCATGATTTTTTGAGAGAGGGCAGGAGGAGCTGTCAATTTTTTTCTTTTCTTTTAAATGATCTCCGCTCATCCACTCCTTTGCACCTGCGCATAGATGAACAACAGCAACAAAAACCCAACTTTTTAAAAAGGTTTATTTCCCCTGTACACATCACCTTTCAAACTCCTCCTACTTCTCCCGCAATTGCATTTGTGTGTGACACAAGATCATGTTTTCAACACGCTGTATTCATTAGTATGTGCCTCAACAGCAGTGAATGCGTTTTGCATAAATACCGTGACAGAGCTCCCTGATTAACGAAAGGGAGTCTAGTGTAGATTCACCCCATATCTAGAGAGATTCCAATTGGTGAACAATAAAAAGATATATCAGATAAAAGAATAAAAACAATGCATTAAAGACAGGATAACATTAAAACTGTGGCTGGTCAGCAAGGAAGGCCTCCCAGAAGAAAGACGTCTTCAGCAGGTGCCAAAAACCACACAGTGTTGGAGCCTGCCGGGCCTCCAGAGGCAGGGAGTTCCATAGAAGTGGAGCCGCCACACTGAAGGGTCTTCTCCTGGTGAACTCCAATCGGGCCATAGGTCCATGTGGAACCACCAGGGGAATGTCCTCTGATGACCTCAGTGACCAGGCAGGTTGAAGGTGCTCTCTCAAATGAGTTTGAGGCTGCACATGAAGTTGCAGTTATTTTACAAAACATGGTCATGCTCAGTTTTGCTATCCAAAGGTGGTCTTGTTCTGGGGTTTTGGTTTTATGGAGAAAAGTGGTATAGGAGGGTGCTGTAGCTCTGGGGGTTTGATACGGTTGTAACTTGTAAGGGAATGTAAATACTGCTGGTAGAAACTGCTGGCAGCTTAAAAACCTGGTAATATTTAATAGAAGATTTAAAATAATGTTGTTTGAAATGGTAGCTAACTCTCTTTAAATTGGTATCGGGGTTAATGGTAGTTCAAAACTGGCAGTCACGGTACATGCCTAATCTGAACATAACAATGTACTTGCATATCAGAATACTGGCTAAACCACAGTATTGATCAGCACATCCAAATACAAAACTCCATAAGCTAACATATTGTAAGGCCTGCTATCTTGTTTAGGGTTTCCAAGCCACTATCCAGATAAAATTTCTCTAATAGAAACATAGCTTAAAACGTATAAGAATGTTTTGTTTAATAGCATTTCTTCAGCAATGTGTGCTGTAAACAAGACGATTTTAAAATAAAGGAGTTGGCATTCATAAGGCTGGTCCATTAGGGCAAATGGGGCATTGGGGCACTGTCCCACCAGTCTCAGGCTGTCTCTAGCCATCACCCCTCCTTCCTACCTCCTTATTTACAACCAATCCAGAGGGTGGCATCAAACTCCTCAGTCACTTCTTTAGCCTTGTCTCTGTAGAATTCAAAAGGCAAGTCCCTCCCTACAAAGACTCACAGGCACGCAGTGTGTGTGTCCCCTAAAGGTACAGGAGACTCCATGGCCAGAGGTCATCTCCACCCATGAAGAAATAATTGGAGGAAGAGGAGAAGGAATAACGGGGAGAGAAGGAAAGATGAACAGGCCTGAGCAATAATTCTGACGGAATTGACCAATCAAGTACTCAGAAGGGCAGCAGGGGCCTCCACCCTCTGGCCAATGAGCTAGCATGCTGATGCCTAGGCTGGGTGTAGTTTGGCTTAGGCTAACTGGCCTCTGCGGCTGCTTTTGATTCCTGGAACCTGTACAAGGAGCACCTACTTTCTACTTGAAGCGTCCTAGTGCTGCATTTACACTCTGCTGAGGATGGGAGAAGTAACATTGGCAGTATTTTGTTTTTCTGTAGATTTCAGGGGTGTGAACAAAGAGCTCTCCAAGTCCATTCCTAGAGAACATCAGCAGGTTCCCAGGCTGAAATTCCGGCTCCCAAACCTAGGATCTCTGTCCTAGATAGGGTGTCCACTCACACATCGCCAAAAAAGAGAAAATGTATCACCAAAACGGAGGACAAGAGAGGACACCAATTTGCATGATATTTTCATGCTCTAATTTATATGTATAAATGCACACTTATAAATAATTACTATGATTTAAATAGAAATACAGTACATCTCACCTTAGTGTGGAAGACTGACCAGGTGACCTGTGTGCCTGCTCAGTCTGCTGTCCAGGTGCTATGTGTTGATGGGCAACTTCCAGGCCCCTGCTACTCTCCACTCTTACAGTTCTTTGACTTTAAACCAGACTTCAACTGGGCAGCCCTTCAGAGGACCCCTTCAAATAGAGGCCTGTCCTCTGTAAAGTAGGACACCTGGCTATGGTAGTTCTAGAGTAGGACCTAGGCCAGCAGCAGCTGCGTTAGAATGCTCCTTGTTAATTGTGCTCTAACACTGCTTCTGACTTATTGACTCCAGTAAATCTCACAAGATCTGGACACCCATAGATACAGGAAAATAAGGTTGGATAATTTATCTTGAAGAATAATTTTCTCAATTTTAGTTTCAGTTTTACCCTCATGGTAATACACTCTCCAGATCCCCAAACCCATTCCTCCCCCAGCCCAGTTTGGCTCCTGTCACATGCCTTCCCCCTCAACCTGCTCTTGCTTTGGACCTTCCTCCATCCCCAGGCAGGGATAAGAGGAAAATCACCACATGAGTTATAGATTTCATAGATCATAGAGTTGGAAGGACCCTACAAGGCTATTGAGTTCAACCCCCTGCTCAATGCAGGAAACTAGAGGAGGGGTCTCCCATCCAAGTAACAACCAGGCTTGACCCTGCTTAGCTTTCCACGCTCAGACAAGCTGAGCCAGCATAAGCCACAGGCCTGTATATAGTTGGCCAACCACCCATTTGATCTCTACTTTAGAGGCCCAGCACAGGGGAGGTCATCCCAGAAGACTGGGAAGAGAGCAGGCAGTCAACATGCCCAAGTGCCTGGAGTCAGTGGCTGGCTGGATGGGAAGGAACATGCTGAAACTGAACCCCGACAAGACCGAGGTACTTCTGGTGGGGGACAAGGGAAGGTTAGGGGATGTTGACCTGGTGCTGAATGGGGTACATCTACCCCTGAAGGACCAGGTCCGCAGCTTGGGGGTCATTCTAGACTCCCAGCTGTCCATGGAGGCTCAGGTGGCAGCTGTGAGCCGGGCGGCGCTGTATCAACTCCATCTGATACGGCAGCTGCGTCCCCTACCTTCCTAATCACCTGCTCCCATCAGTGGTTCATGCCTTGGTCTCCTCTCGCCTAGACTACTGTAATGCGCTCTACGTGGGGTTACCCTTGAAGACGGTCCGGAAGCTTCAGCTGGTACAGAACGCGGCGGCTCGCCTGATTAAGGGCAGCCGCCGGCGTGATCACATCACGCCAGTGCTTAAAGAGTTGCACTGGCTACCAGTTGCTTGCCGAGCCGAATTCAAGGTGTTGGTTTTGACCTTTAAAACCCTACACGGCTCCGGCCCAGCTTATCTCAAGGAGCGCCTCCAGCAACATCAAGTAGGCCACTCAACAAGGTCTGCCACGGACGGCCTTCTCCTTATCCCATCAGCCAGAGCAGCCAGGCTGGTGGGGACTAGGAAGAGGGCCTTCTCTGTGGCGGCCCCCACATTATGGAACTCCCTCCCTAGTGACCTTCGCCATGCCCCCTCCGTGATGAGCTTCCGCCGTGCATTAAAAACATGGCTGTTCAGGCGGGAATATGGGGTGGGTTAGGTTTTTAATGAGATTTTTTAATATTGTTTTAATTATTATATTTTATTGTGTTTTATTGTATTTTAATTGTACATCGCCCAGGGTGGCCGGGTGACCGGCCAGATGGGCGATTGATAAATGTAATAAATAAATAAATAAATAAATATATTATAGAAGATTACTCTAGAAGCGTCTACTCATGTGTAGGACAGGGGCATGCAGCTGTGTGATCTGAGCGCATCCCCCTAGTGCCACTCTAACCTTAAGCCTGCACTTTCTCACCCTGGAATGGTGATCTAACTTGGGCATAGGGGTGTCTGGAAGGGTGGTGAAGGCAGGACCGGTGCAAGGCAGTTTGGTGCCCTAGGCAAGATCAGATATTTAGCGCCCCCCCTTCCCACTTGAGAGTGCTGTATTTTTTTTCAAGGCGTTTCTGGCGCCCCCTTTAGCCTTTCGCCCTAGGCAGCTGCCTAATTGGCCTAATGGTAGCACTGGCCCTGGGTGAAGGCCACACCTTTTC
Organism: Shinisaurus crocodilurus; assembly: GCA_021292165.1. Taxonomy (NCBI): domain Eukaryota; kingdom Metazoa; phylum Chordata; class Lepidosauria; order Squamata; family Shinisauridae; genus Shinisaurus; species Shinisaurus crocodilurus. The sequence goes on from CM037878.1 coordinate 94,989,178, forward strand.
CCCCCATCAGAGGATCAACTATCACAGCACTGAAGCCTACTGAACCAAGTTAAGAGACTATTCTTATGTTCAGTTAGATATTAAATGTTAAGGAACTGTGCTGCATTACTTAAATGTTTGTGTCAGTGCAAGGAAGGATGGTGGGTTTCATTATAGATTTCATAGATCATAGAGTTGGAAGGAGCCTACAAGGCTATCGAGTCCAACCCCCTGCTCAATGCAGGAAACTAGAGGAGGGGTCTCCCATCCAAATAATAACCAGGCCTGACTCTGCTTAGCTTTCCACACTCAGACAAGCTGAGCCAGCGTAAGCCACAGGCCTGGCTGTGTGGGGACAAAGCCAGAATTAGTTGGCTCTGCCTACTGTTTGCTCTGGCTCCACCTCCTATTGGCTGCTCTGCCATGCACCTTATCAGTCTCAGTGGGCACCAGTCACCCCTGATAATTTCAACAAGTCCCTGTGTATCTGCAGAGCTGCATGTTGCCCCTTTCAAATAGACATGTTAAAATAAGCCAGTTCTTTCGATTTTCCAAATGTTAAAGTGCTTAGGGAATCCTCACAGCTTAGTAAGGTGATTTGTTTAAACTGAAAAAGTTTTTTCAGTACAGAATGAAAATGAAGAGATTCAAAACTGCATTGCATTGATTTGCAAAAAAAAATACTTTAGTATTGTGTAATTAAAACAAAAAGGTTTGTTTTAATTGCTTATAATATAAAATAGTTTGCTAGACTAAGAGACTATCTAATAAAATATTTCCAATATTTGTAACATAAATCAGGTTTATATGAAACACTGCAAAGCATTCCAAGATTAATTTTCAAAAGCATAAGTATAATTGAATTCCCATGAATTGTCAATGGCATTTCAAGGCCAAAGAGACACTGAAAATACAACTGCATCATTACTTCTATATGTCATATGACAGTAATATGAAGCTATAAATGGTGTTGCTGTTCAGGATTATTATTTTATTTGTATGCTGAGGTTGTATGTACAGGATGGTGCTCTTACTTATTTTATCTATTCAAAACCAGTTCTGTGTAGTGTCACCCTCTAGCATGATCCAAGAAATGAAACCAAGTAGGGCAGGGCTATGCACATAGGGGCTTCTTCCTCCTTCTTCTCCTCCTTTATACTTTTTATTGTTTTTTCCATTTGTAGTTAGACAGCACAAAGTGCAAACAGTAAGGAAAAGAACGGTATGGGGAAAGAATAAGGGGAAGGGGCATGAAGCATGAAGGGAAAGAGAATATCAATATCAGCTCATATTGGATATCAATCTGTAAGGCACACATTGGTAGAAAAGAGAAAAAGTCAGGCATACAAATCTGTGTAAGAAGTCCAAATGTCCAAATAGGTGTCCATCCGCTGTTGTTGATGATAGGCTGCACATCCAAATATGTAAAAGGAAGCAAGGCTCTCAATCCATTGAATGATTGGTGGTGGGGTCTTGTCCTTCCAGTGCTGTATAAATACAAGTCTCTTGGCGACCATGAGCGCTCTCGTGAGCCATCTACACTGGCCATTTTGTAGACCCCAGAGCACAGGAATGTAATTTAACAATATATGTACATCTGCAAACTTCAAACTTGTCACTAGAACAAGGTTGATACATCTAATAGACTTTGTCTGGAAAGGGGGCACCACAAGGCAGGACCACATCATATGGGTCAGGAATGCAAGATCAGTGCCACATCGCCAACACCTTGCTGCTGGGGGTGGGGAATGGGGGAAAGGAACACAGTTCAGTGGCTGCAATTTTGAACACAGTTCAAAGAGTGGCAAAATCTGCCCACCACCCCAACCACTGGAAGTTTTAGTCATTAACCTGCTGCCATATTAGTGAACAGCTGCCATTCGCTCCTGTGGGGGCAGGGGAGGAAAGTGCTGCACTTGAGAACACTGTTCCAGAGGGCAACACCTGCCTCTAGCCCTGACACCAAAGGGCCTGTCCTTCTCTGGCAGGGATCCAGTGGGCGGGCGGGGGGGGGGGGACTGCAAGGAGTCTCTGTGTCATGGTGCACAGAGATGCATTGCAGGTTCTAGGGGTCCTTGAAGTAGATGGGTCCCTTCCCTCCACCATCCATAACCAGCCAGATTGTAAACTGGACAGCAATCCCATTCTGCCCTTGCTACTTCACCATCTTGCCATCACTTCCTTTCCTCTGACCTTGCTAGTAGCAATGCCACTGCTGCTTCTGGTTAGAAGCAGGGGTTGCAGTCGCTACAACAGAGGCAGGGAAGTGGGCACAGCTTCAAGGGAAGTGGGTTAGGGAGACAGCTGCTGCACAGTCGTCGCTTCGTTGCTTGCCCAGAATAGAGTCCCTTGCTCTCCTCTGGCAATTGCCAGATGACCGATCTAAAGAAAGTCCCTTAAGGAAAGCGCTATTTACAAAATGTGTTACTTTTAATTTGTGACATTTGAGACATGGGGGGGGGGAGTTTTAGCTCTCAAAACTTACCATTGCTAAAAGCCACACCAAGCAAAGCCCCTCCAAACACTTATCCTCCATTTTCTTTCATGAGGACTGTTGACTTAATGGTTGGGTTTAACATTCAGATTAGCATCCCCTGTTTGTTTTGTTTATTTGTTTCCCCGGCCCTGAATAAGGATAACAAAGATGCGAGATGGGAAACTGCCCTTTCAAATGTTGTGTCAGTCACAAAAGACTGCCAGAAGTCCCAGGTCATTTGAGAGGAGCAGCTGACGTCACCTCCTTGAAAAGTGGGGTAGCACTGGCTTGAGAAAGAGCTGTTCCATAGATCCCTCCCACATTATTCTGACATAGCAGACATGCCACAGTGGCTTCTATGCCACTGAGACAACATCAGAAAGGACCCTTTGTGAATTCATGGCAGATGCAAAATTTGAACTGGGGATTTCACAACTGGGCTACAGTGCTACATACACAAATGTTATAATGGGTATTCTTATGGCTGTCCTTGTTCAGTGCTGGGGAGAAAAACAGCCATCTTATCGCCAAGGTCCTGGGAATGATTAAATATCTCTGAAGTTTAGCATAGGCCTGGTGCTATGCAGACTGGCTCATAAAAATCTGACACTGATGCCTAGGAATTTGATCCCCCATGACCCACCCAGTGCCACAGGGCAGCGTAAGACTGCGGACTGTTTTAACAAATGAAAGTGGTCCCACTCCTAAAAACTTTCACCCATGAGTTAGCCTAGCCTGCAATTCTGCTTGCTTGCACTGCCACATTGCACTGCCACAGCCATTGGAAATCTTACCCAAAGAATGTATGAGTTCCTGCCACAAGTCTTGTAATATTGTCATAAGAGAGTGGCCTATTTATTTATTTATTTATTTATTTCATTTTTATACCACCCAATAGCTGAAGCTCTCTGGGCGGTTCACAGCAATTAACAAGACAATTAATTAACAATTAATAGACTTGCATTCACAGTTGCACACTTACAGTTAAAACTAACAAACTGATTCAGGCTCAAAATGCCCCATGATGGTTTGGCTGCATGATTTCAGAAAGGGTTCTCAAATACTGTGTCATTGTATCACCACTGCTTCGTATGCTATATTTTTGTCCACTGTTCCTATAAGAAAGGGCAGTGCTACACATGACAACTTGAGTATAGAACTTAAGTATCTGTGTACATGTGTCTTTAAACACCTGCATACACAGATACACCTGGGAAACCTGAAAAGCTTAGAGTTACTGGACACATGTATTGAAAGATGTGTGTATATTATCCATGTACATGCCTCGGGAAACACCATTGTAATACTAATGTACACACAGCAAACACATTTACTGAAAATGAGGTTCTGACTTTGCCCCAATGGGCAAGTGAGTGTAACCCAGAGCTGACTTAAGGCTATTTAAAAGTTCAGTATGTTTGAAAATATATTTTAAAACTTAAGTAGGAAAACAGTGAATGCCTTTAACTTGTTAAACAAATGAAAACATGCCACGCAGTAAGTCTTAAGATATGAATGGTTTATAGAGAAAAGTAAATGCAAAAGAATATCACATGCAGAAATAAAATCATGTGAAACATGTAACGATTACATAGAAAATACATTTGTACCTATGAACCACATGAGTTACATGCAAAAATTACACCATGCCACATGCAAAGTAAACTACAGTTTAACTTTTGCTGAGGCCTATTAGAAAATAATATTAGGAAAACTGTATTAGAACATCAAATGGAATAGCTATGCCATACAAAAGTTATAGTAGGCCCAACTAGCAGCCGTTTGAATTGTTATTTAGCTTTACTTAAACTTCCACCAGTCTAAACTGGTTAAATGTTATTCTTAAATCTTCCAACTATATAACAGTGTAGTCTAAACCTTTAGGGAGAAGGAAAGGAAAAGGAAAATTATAGCTACCTATCCCAAGCAGAGATCTGAAGAACAGGTTTTTGTGGACCCAGATGCAGATTGGAAGAGACCTCTCCTAGGGTTCAAGTTGTACGACCTAGCAAAGTCCAGATAGGAAAATTAATCCAAGTAGAAAGTGAAAAGAATGTTTTAAAATGGTAAAGGGTGGTGAGGTCTAAGCCTCACCAGTGAGTAAAATAAAATAGGGGGGGGGGACTGAATCAGGCTGCTCAGGAGCGAGTCACTTAGCCTTAAAAAGCTAGTTCAGAAACCATGGCAAGGTGCAGTCTTAAAAAATTGAAGAAGAGACATGGTCAAAGTAAGAAATTCCCTGTTCTTTCAAAAAGAAGGCAAACATGCAAACTATGGCCCCAAAGGCCCCCAAACTAGCAAAAATCCATTTGCAAAAACTGGATCTATGTAAAAAGTAAAAAACGAAAGAAGTGAACAAAGTTCTTCTCTTAGGGTTCAGTCACTTTTTGATTCACTGACTCCCCTAAACTTTCCTGCCTTCTGATTGTCCTTTTTCTTTCTTTCTAGTTGCCAGCTAGAAATTTGGTTCTGGATTGATGAAAGACATATGGGGTGGGCAGAAACCTGAAGTCTTTTTCCATAGTTTTAGGCAGCTGGTGTTACCTTAGGCTTTATCAGGGTATACAGAAACATTCCGGACTCATGGAGCTGCTACCTGAGTAACGAAGAGTGTTGGACTGGGACTCAGGAGATTCGGGTTCTAGTCCCTGCTCGGCCATGAAACTCACTGGGTGACTTTGGGCCAGTTACTGACTCTCAGCCTAACCTACCTCACAGGGTTGTTGTGAGGATAAAATGGAGAGGAAGAGGAGGAGGATTATGTAAGCCTCCTTGGGTTCCTTGCAAGGCGGGGTATAAATATAATAAATAAATAAATAATAAATCCTGGTCCATTGTTCCACAACTTGACCACAGCATTGTCAACCTGACTGTCTGCCTCTCAGACTCCAGGCAGCAAAAACTTTCTGCCCTCAAGGAAAGACAGGCCTGCTTGTGAACCAAAGTTTTACTCCCATTCCATTCCATGGCTTCCTTATAAGACCTCTGTTTCCAGTACTTGAATCCCAAAAGGGACCTGAGTAACATTTGCCATGCAAAGTATAAACTTGCCCTTAATTAAGGGAGAGGAGGTTGGAGTCTATACCCTAGTTTCTCCTGATTCTTTCTTGGTCTGAGGCTGCCTTAGTTTTGACAATATACATTATTGATTAACTTAATTACAGGCCTTAATTTGGACCATATACTGCATTTCTCCTTTGTTTCTGAAGGCCCAGTGTTTAGGGGGGTGGGGGTGGGGATTAAAGTACAACTTAAAACCCATTATGGCATCCTTTTGTCTTTGGTGAAAGTAAGTGATATAAAGAAGGAGGTATTAGAGCCTTTGCTACTCACAGAGTGGGGGGGTGGGGTGGAAGCTTTCTGTATGTTAAACAGTCTTGTGGACATCTGGCACGATTGGTTTTAATCTGCTGGCTAAAAAGTCAGGATTAAATCTTGCTTTACACCTCTTTGTACTGCAGTCAGTAAAGTGACAGAGCTGCTCTGAAACAATGACACTACTTATTCCACCCAATATGCCATGTGGTAGATCACCCCCTTTTTTTTCTCTCCAGCACCACTTCTCCGCAAAGACAATGAAGCATCTGGTGGGCTTTTCCTGTGTCCAAATTGTCAGTAATTTCACTCAGCCGGCCTGCTTAGTTCTCCCCTGGTGCTACTTTTTGAGACTGGGTGTGCCAAGCCCAGTGCTAAGAGGTCAGGAGGCCAAAGTGATGAATTTTTATGTGCCTGTTCCTTGTGTTTCTGCTCAGTCACGATTCTTTGCGCGCTGCGCTGCCTCTGAAAGGGAGCCACTGTGGGCAATTTGTCCTCCTGGCCTGGAGAGAATGGGGAAGCAGATGAGTTAAAACAGCATGTATGACTTCGAACAGAGGAGCACACAAATTGTTTCTACAGTGGAACAGGACGCTTCTGTCACCGTGGAGCATCGGAGGTGCCCTGAGATTTGTGGCTTCTTGGCATCCAATCAAGTGTCAAATGCATTTAACAGCTCTTGAAGATGTAGAGGAAAGACTAGCACTTCACTAGTGGTTATTGCTACAGTGTGGTGCAGTTAACATTCTGCAATCTTCATGGGCTGATTTCCCTATGCTGTTTTATCCTATCCAGTTTCCAGCTGGTAGATTCAGTATTTGTGTTTTTCTTTCCTGCTTTCATCAGTGAAATTATTTTTCCCCCATTATACATATCAAACTATGAAAAGTGACACATTTTAGTGGATCCTATGCTCCGGTCCTGTACACCAATGACTTGGGAGAATCTCTGAGTTTGCAGGCTTGTGTACATACGTTACATTTATCCTTTGCTTTTTGTAGAGTGTCACTGGTCAGTCCTACCTCTGAACTGTGACTACGGGATAATTCAGGAGATGAACAGGGATCTACTAAATTGTAACCCATTTTGCATATCATCAGGGATATATTGCAATAATCCAGGGATAACATGGGACGGGGCAGCAAAGCATAATCCTCAAAAAGCATTACATTTGAGAGCTTTGATAAAAGATAGTCTTTTATTATTAAACTGTCTGCAAAGATCCTGCAGCTAAGTGTGATCGTGGACATAGTACCTACACATCTCACCTTACAGAAGGAGCCCTGTAGGTGTGTACAAACTTCCCTAATTTAATTTCCATTGCTGATGCTAGCAGTGGGAGAAGCAACAGTAGTGAGGCGCCCTCCATCATGCCCAGATACAGTTCCAGCAGAGAGCCTTCCTCCATCTGCCATTACTGAGGCCACCAAGGGAGAAGCAGCAGCAGCAGCAGTTGAGCACTCTTGATGCCTAGATACTTTTCCAGCTGAGAGTGTCCCTCCATCTGAGGTCATTGGAGGGAGAAAAACAGGGCAGACTCTCTCATGAGGCAGGGTGAGACCAGTGCCTCAGGTGGTGGATCAGTAGGGAGTGGCAGATCAGGGCCAGGGCACCTAATGGGTAGCTGCATGCCACCATTTGGCTCTCATCACTACCAGGCCATCCACCGCCCCTTCATCGTATTGTTATCGCCGCCACCGCAACTGCTTCTACATCTCCCTGGCAGCTGCTGGTCCCTGCCCTAGAGTGCTGTCACTTTTTTCTGCTGTGGGATTTGCTGCTGCAAGCAAGCGGCTGCTGGCAGGGCTCTCCAGAGCGCCCACCCCATGCCTCACTGCTTGCTCTGAGGAAGGAGTCCTCAGGCATCCTGCACAAGGCATTGAAGGCGAGGGGACCCCAGACAGAGAGTACTTACACTGCTGCCCTTTTGCTGCGACGGTGGCAAATACTCTTCAGAGTGACTTTAAACACTATTTGCTGCTGTCACAGCAAAGCAACAGCAACACAGTGCCCAAAGTGCCTTGCTCTGAAGTAACCCCTTCCTCAGAGTGTGAAATTGAGGGACGATATGGCCCTGGAAGGCCTGGAACGTCTGCTCTGCTGCCACTAACTCAGCAGCAAAACAATAAAAAGGCAAGCCAGAGGGAGGAAAAGGAGGACAACGATATGGGTGATGGTCCTAAAAAACAAAGTACCAGTTTTTTTTTAGAATTTAATGTTTTTTTGTGGGGTTTTTTGCTTTTTTAGAAAAATGGGTGGGGAAGAGAGATACAAAGACACACTTTAAAAGTTAAAATAAAAGAGGGACAGTCCGCTTGAAGCATGGGGAGACAGGCAAGACAGACTCCTGAATCAGCATTCAGTTCACTGGCGGGTACTTCCGTCAAATGTGTTGCAAAGCTGAGGGGAATCCAGGCTTGAGATGTGGGAGAAAAAACTTCAGAGGCTCATGAATTGTATGTAGATCACTTACCAATGTAATTGTTATCATACAGTTTTTATGCAGCGCTTTGAGTGTTCAGAGTAGGGCTGCACTGGACCAGCTGCCCCCAGCTTGCCACCCCCATCCACAGTAGTGAACTGGGGAGCGGGGTTCATTTTCCCCTGCTGATGGGAGGCCAAACTGGTTTGCCAGTTTGCGTGTGGGCAGGGAAACTTACCTTAGTGATGGGTGGCAGCGCGTTGGCTCCTTTTTTTCTCTTTTAAAAAGAACTTGTTAATGTCACCACCTGTAAGGACAGCAGCGGTCTTCTTCATCCCTCCCTGATGGTGTCCTCTCCAGCACCTTAAATGAAAGGAGCAGTGGCTAGAGCTTTAAAGTTCTAGAGGGGACACTGGAGTGGAGGGGAGAGAGGAAGCCTTCTGCTGCCCTCACAGGTGGCATTTTTAAAAAAAGGAATTTGGGGGGGGAGGGAGAAGCCACTGCATTGTCTCCCACTGCTAAATTAAGCTCCCTACCCCCATCACAACTGCCAAAACCCTAGCATCTGAAATGGTTTCAGGGGGCCAAGTAGCACCAAGTTTTGGGTGTGAGCTGCAAAATTTAGCAGAAGTATACTACCCCTAGTTCAAAGCTATTCATATACATTGTCTCGGTCATTTTTACAATATTCTTCTAGGGTGAGTTAGTATTACTATCCACAAATTGCATCTAGCATCATAGATCAACATTCCTTTCATGCATACATCAGGAGAGGTCCTAAGGATGCAAATCATGTCTCTCCTTTTGGGGCTTTTGTAAGAGAAAAATCTTTTGAGGTGTGCTGGAGAAATGTCAAACTATTATGATGATTTATATAGTAATTTTCTGTACAGCAGAGTTTACAATTGTTAATTTATTCTTGTAATGATCATGGAAGGGAAATTAAACTTGAAGTAACCCAGTAAACTTCAGGGCTGATCTGAAACTGGGTTTTCTGTTTCCATGCCCAACACTGTGTCCAGTGCTCCATGCTGATATGCAGATGCACTATAGATGCATCTATATAATATATAATATTTATTTTATATTGTATTTTATGGTTTTAACTGTTGTAAACCGCCCAGAGAGCTTCGGCTATTGGGCGGTATAAAAAAGTATTAAATAAATAAATACTGGGCCATTGTTTACGAATGTCCAGTCAGGATTTGCAGGTAGCATTTTATTTATTTATTTATTTATTTTATTTATACCCCGCCTTTTTTCCTGCAAGGAACCCAAGGAGGCTTACATAATCCTCCTCCTCTCCGTTTTATCCTCACAACAACCCTGTGAGGTAGGTTAGGCTGAGAGTCAGTGACTGACCCAAAGTCACCCAGTGAATTTCATGTTTCTGTGGGTGGTACTATGATGGACTCTTGCTTTAAAACTGTGGAATCTCTTGGTAGCATTCATGCATGCAACGCTAGGCATTAAGTGCAAATCAGGCCATTGACTAGATCCCCATCAATGTACCCTACAGATTGACCTGCAGAGCATGCTATTGTACAAAATTGTATGAAGGTTTTGTAAGATTCCTACTTGGAATATCTAAGTTCCAGCTAATGAGGCAGAGTGAAGCAAACACACATTACTTAATTGTGAACTTCTCAAAGACTCTCTTTGATTGGTTGATAGGTTCACCATATATGAATCATCACATGGGCTAAATTTTTAAAAAAATCAGAACTAGAGATTTGGGGAATGTTGTTTAAAAATGAATCTAGAGAGACAGTGAAAAAAGGGAGAAAGAGAACAGCAACATATGGGGGAAACACATGCTTCATGTATTCATTTTTGAAGAAGTTTACAAACCTAGCTGTTTTAAGACCTGCAAACGCAACAAAATAAATTTGAATACACACACGCACCTGTATTTTGTGGTGTTTGCATGTCTTAAAAAAGCTAGGTTTGTAAATATACCTAGTTGATCCTAGTAGAAGTAGCAGCAACAGCAAGAACTATTAACACCCAATAAACCATCTAGTGTTCTAGAACCCATATTTAGTGCAGTGAATAGGAAATAGCTTTTTATTTCCTTTCCAACTTTATTCCTTGTAAATAAAATTAAATAACATGAATGCAAGTATGAAAAGCATGTGTAAGCTTAGTGGCAAAAAGAAATGCATTTCTGGTTCAACAGAGGGAAGGACATGTCTGGAATATACTGAATATCCAAGATGGTGGTGCTGGGAATATGGCTACTATAGGTGTCCATAAATTGCAATTAAACTTGAACATATAAATGTAATGCCATAAAGTAAAAATATTAATAAAATGTGTACATTTGGTAAATAAACTAAATAAAGCTTATTTAGTGGAACAAACTCAAATGGTTTGTTTGACTACTATTTCCACTTATTTAATGCCAACAGAAAATGTTGGTAAATAACTTGCTTATTTTATACCCTTTGGCACAAACCCCTCTGGTCTCCATGCCTTCCTGCAACTAAGCCTAAGTACAGTCATGCCTTGGATTGAGAGCATAATTCGTTCCGGAAGCATGCTTGTAATCCAAAACACTCTAATATCAAAACAAAATCCCCCCCAAAAAAGTTTGTACAGAGATTTTTAATTTAAGCCGTACTACAGTACTTATATTGCAAGACGTCGCTTGTATATCAAGTCAAAAATAAATAAATAAATATTTAAAAATTTGCTTGTCTTGCAAAACGCTCTCAAACCAAGTTACTGGCAATCCAAGGTATTACTGTAGATGTAACTGAAATAATGCACATCCTTGCCTTGTTTGCCCCTACCTCCCCTCCCCTTCCTCTGTTGTCTCCCTGTGTTGAATTACAGACTGTGAGCCCTCTGCGTTGGGGCCAGCTCTCGTGTACTCTGTAAAACTCCAATGCACGTTGATCAGAACAGCTCACATGTGCTCCCAGTACTCCCCCATCCAGGCACTGATCAAGTCCACGAATGCTCAGCATTTTAGAAAATGTCATATATTCTTGCCAGGGTAGTTCACTTCTTTTGGTGAAACATTCCTCTGAAGAGTATCCTAAGTGTTTTCTCTGTAGAGAGTCTACCTACCTTGGCTTCCATCACCTATATTGGAAAATTATTTCTACACCTCCCATACCAAACAGGCTAATTAACTTTAGTGAAATGTAACTCTTAAGTTTCTTTAGGCTTGGCACACCTTAAAAATATACAGTCCAAATTAACCTGAATAATTCATGCTCTGTTAACTGTGATGTGACTTAGATATACTTAGAATGTAATTGGCCTATCATATTCGTCAAAATACAAAATAAAGCTGAGACCTGCAGCAAACTGTTGCAGTGTATTCTCACCTCCTAAGGGGAATACTCCTCTTAACTGTGCCAAGCAGCCAGGCAGTCATGCCCTCTTCCAGGATATACCATTCCACCCCCTCCCGCCCACAGTTTCCCCTTTTTCTTTTCCAACTGGCACTCCACATTGCATGGCTATTGAACATACTCATTTCTCATTGGGCTGGGTTTTTTTGGGGTGGTGGTGGTGGTGAGGGTCTTGCCCCTTTAATTATTTTCTTAAAACGTTTTTTGTACTTCCGCAACCCCCAGGCTTCCTCGGAGCAGGCTGATACCTCCCTGAGTGGCCCCGTTTTGGTTACAATCCTGGCTAACTTACCACCTGAGTTTGCTGTTAGAAGGAGTGATTTTTAAAAAACAACAGAATCAAGCCCTTACTGTTAAGAATATTCCTCTTGTTACTAGCCCTCTTGTTACTTGTGAGATAACACAATACAGTTCTAATCATGCTATATGGAAATAAATCCCAGTTATTTAAATAGAATTTTCTAGCAAAGTACTGGATAAAGTACACGGCACGTCTATTCAAATGACCTCTGTGTATGGTTAGATCAGGAGCAAATCTCTGGCTCATGCACCTCTTCCCCCGATATCTCTGTCCACTTACTGCCTAAACTGCAGATACCATGTTTAGTTGAATGTAGGATATCCTAGACCCAACAGTCCAGAGCCACAGGATTATTTCAACAGACCCAGGCACTAAAATTAATGGAATATTCGATATTGACTTCAAATAGGAACTGCACTCAGTATCTCTAGGGTCAGAGTGCCGTGCTAAACTTCTCAGTATCTGAACATTTTAAATTCATATTCCTAACAAGGGGAATGTGGGTTATTACATCCAAACGTTTATAACCAGCCATGTTCTATAACAATTCAGGGTTTTTTTTGTTTAAGATTGTACATTCTATGACACAGTTCCTTATCTTTCACTTGCTATGTAAAGCTGTAACGTCAACTTTTCTTTTCTTTTTTGCAAAGGGAGAAATGGCAATTTTCTATAGGAAACGGCAATTGTCTTCAATTAAACAAGAAAGCCCCAGCATTTTATTCTGATTTCTTTGTCTCACTTTTTTTCAAAGGGTACCTTTCAAGAGTAGCATTTTAATCCCCCCCCCCCTTTTAAACACCAACAAAAAATCCCTTCATAAGCAAGCTGGCTTGCCTAAAAAAAAAAAAAAAAAGTGCACATGTTTCCGAAAGTTTTCTGCTTGGGTGACTACGACTTTGTAGAAACTGAAAGGAGGTGGAGTGGGGAAAAGGAATGCTCCAGATTGTATAAGAAATGAACCTTTGCCCAATCACTTTTTGTTTGTGAATAAGGTAACGTTTTTGTCTCTGTGAAATTGGAAAGCAATAAGGTATTTGGGCTCTTTCTCTTTATTGGTCCTCAAGGGTCTATCAGATTTTTAATATTATTATTATTATTCTTTTGGAGTAGGCCTGAAGTTGTGAGATATAAAGCAGTTCAGGGGGCGGGGTGGGGGGATGTTCCCAAGCAGATGCCTTTAAGAGACAGAAATCATGAATTTCTTGAATTGCGACCACTCTGGGGGTGGCTAGAATGACTTTTCGACAGTGACAGTAACTCTGCCTTGTCTTTTCGAGCCCTTCTTCTTCGGCCCATTCACTCGGGAAAGCTGCTTAAATGCACTTAAGCGCATTAGCATTTGGATGCTCGGGGACCATATTGACCCTCATTTGGAAGGTTTAAATGAGTGAAAGATGGAGCGATTTGTTAGGGCTTTAGAAAACCAGCTTTAGAGAGTGGCGGGTTTTCCGCTTTGGTTTGTTCGGGTGCTTGTTCTAATCTGGTGCACTGTTTAAAGGCGACCAGACTGATTTGTGACACATGAGTCCAAAGGGCTATTTTTGGGGGGCTTGACCTGATTAGCTAATTTGTGCTTTGAATTTCAATGGTCGGTATCAGAAGGGAGGCGCACTTTGGGAATGGCTTGCTGGTGGATTACCTCGCTAGTAACTGGCATACAGACACAGATGGCAAAATGTTAATTACTTGTCAAAAGAGACAAAATGGGATCCGAGGCAAATTGTGAGGATGTGTGGAAAAAGTGATTAGCCCTGGGTTAAATGGAAGAAAATAAAAGGTGCTGGCTGCCCCCAAGGACTTGGAGCACCACCCTTTGCCTCTCCTCCCTGCCTGGAAAGGAACACTTTTAGTTATAGCAACTTCCTGTGTTCCCAGTAACACCATCCTAGTAACTATGAGGTATTTGCAGGAAGAAATGCCCATTTTTAAATGGCTGGTCCGTGTAAAAATTGTCCTTTTGAGAAATTACAATTTTAAAATAGCCTGTCCAAATTTCCATCAGTTATTCCAAGAGCACTATCATTTCTAGGTAATAGAAATCCAAGTCTGAAAGGGAACTTTTAACCGGGTTGTTTTGTTGTTGCTTTGTGAAGCAAACCAAACAAAAACAGTGTTCTCTTTCAAAGTCATAAGCCAAGGGGGGGAAATGTATTTTTTTGTATGTCACGAAATATTGGAAAGCTGAAACTGCTTGTTTTTAAATTTATTTTATTTCCACTAGAGTAGCATATAAGACCCCCTAATTGAGTACCCCATAAGAGGAGTATGGAAGGCAGGCCCAGAACCTGAAATATACCATTCTTGTTTCTTTCTCTGCCATTGATTCTAAAGACTTCAGTAGGACAAGCCATTCCTGTGCTCTGTCACAATTCCCATCTAGTAAGCAGGAATAAGTCCCCAGAATAAATTTGGTATCTCTTTGAGGAGGACTTGTAGCTCACCTGCTTTGCATGCAGGAGGGTCCCATGTTCAATCTCTGACATCTCCAGTTCAAAGAATCAGGGAGCAGATGATGGCAAGGATCTTTGCCTAAGACCCTAGTGTCTGAGTTGACAATATTGGGTAGATCATTTGACTTGGTATAAGGTATACATCATATATATATATATATATATATATATATATATATGAAGCACTCATTATCTTGACAAATGTTATTAAACCTTGTCACAACAAGCTTCCCTAAGTTAAATTTAAAAATCCCCAAGTCAGTCCATTGTCACAATCCCCAGTCAAGATGGAAACTGCGGGCAGCTTCAGATGTTAACACAGAAGTACAGCAGAGGAGGCATGAGTGACTCTCATTTCCCCTTTTTGTCTTTTCAGTGTAGCATCGAAAGAAAGGGATTCATGCATTTCCTTTGTGGGGAGATGTGGAAGTTGTACCCTCTTTTGAAACACACACATCCTACTGTAAAGAGATAGTTGGCCTGTACTATGGACCTGCCTGTCCTTCCTGCCTACCTTTTCAGAATCAAAGCAAAGCACTGGGAAAAAAATCTTGTATCGTTAGGAAATAATAGTACTAATATAAAATATTACAAAGGTCTCCTAATTTAATTTTTAAGGAAAATAAGAGTAGATGAATGGAATTGTAGGAACAAGAAATTTTACACTATCTATAAACATGTCCTTGGATTTTCCAAAATACTGTCTGATTTTGTATGGGAGTACAGAGGACTAAAGAAGGTTACTCTTTATCTTTATTACTAAGTTTAAATTAGGAATGCAAGTTTATTATCTTGACCAGCTAGTATTTTACAAAAGAGGTAGAATTCTTCTGTGACTGTTTTAAAAATATATTTTTTAGCAAACTAATCTTTTGCTCTCCCCCCCCCCCCCCCCGTGTGCTTTCCTTTAACAGACACTTTGTGCAAAGGCTACAATGCAGACTATCCGGGCTGCTGACACTAATGAAGTAGTCAAGCTAATATTCCGTGAATCAGATAATGACCGAAAGGTAAAGTAACTGAATACACTCCTTGTCACTGAAGAGAACGCAGACATAGCAGTAGCAGAACATCCCCCTTGCCAGCCTTCTAGATTCCAAAGAACTAAACACTTGTTGATTTGAGTGGAATGATACTTAGGAGGCAATTTAATCCAAAATATGCACTTACAAAAATGTTCATCTACTCGTGAATCCAGTGAGTTGTATGAGATCCACATTTACAGTGAGGCTATAACTGGACTTCCCCCAATGGTCCTCAGATCTCAGCCTAAGATACTGATAATCTGTTGAATCCACAGCAATAACCCCGCAAGAAGTCTGTACAGTTCCCCGCAGGTATCCCTTTGAGCATGTGGAACAACTTGCACTGTAACGAATGGCAAAGCCCTCACAGGTTTGAGGGAGGGAGTCGCAGACATGCAGTGGAGCTGCCCCAAATCAAGACACCACAGGGTAAAACCTCATGTGGAAATTTTCCATAAGAGATGCCCCAGTAGCCTCTTTCTGTACTTCTCAGGTGAACATGCTAAGAGCAAAAATCATATTCAAGTGCTAACAAGTATTGAGCCCTCCCCTCAGTTTTGTTTCCATGTTGCTTACTTATTCCTCCAGCCCTTCCTGAATGGATGGAAAGCACTACGAAAGTTGGTAGAGAGAAAAAAGTATCAGGAGCAACCTATAAAGGCCCACACACCACCCAATATCATATATACAAGCATATCATGGGAGGGAGATGGTAGAGGAGATCCCTCCTGGTTCACAGATGTGGCAGGAAGGAGGCTTACTCTAATGAATAAAGGGGCATGACATATAAGCCCTGTTCAGTTGTTCTCAATCTGTGTAGAGTCAACGAGTGGGGAGAGGAAGCACTTTAGCCCTGCCCCCTTTCCTCAAGCATTTCCATCGCCCTGTACTTGTGGAGGGTGAAAGTCTGAATAGGAGAACCTCCTATATCTGTGGAGGCTCTCCACATGATTAAGAATGCTGATTTTCCAGGGTTCTTAGTTGTGTGGAGAGCCTCCACAGTTATAGGAGGTTCTCCTCTTCAGACCCATTGCCCTCCACATGAACAGGGTGATGGAAACATGAGAGGAATGGGGCGGGGCTAGAACACTGCCTCTTCTCACACATTGGCTCTACACAGATTGAGGACGACTGAGCTATAATTTCCCCACTGATTTGGGATTTTGAGGTGGGCTCTTCCCACCTCAAATCAGGATTTTGTTTTTCTGAAGAGCATGG
This sequence comes from Shinisaurus crocodilurus, assembly GCA_021292165.1. Lineage (NCBI taxonomy): Eukaryota > Metazoa > Chordata > Lepidosauria > Squamata > Shinisauridae > Shinisaurus > Shinisaurus crocodilurus. The sequence goes on from CM037878.1 coordinate 95,005,732, forward strand.
CCACACTAACTGAAGTGTCTAAGGACACAATCCTATGCAAGTTTAGAAAGAAAAAAGGCCTACAACCCCCAGGAATGCCCTAGCCAGCTATGCTGGGTGGGGCATGCTGAGAGTTGTAGGCCTTTTGTCTGTCTAAATTTGCATAGGATTGTGCCTTAACTGTAACAGTGGCCTTATTTTCTAACAGGTATTTTTTTAGCTGGGCTGGAATGAGAACTGTGTAAACTTCAAGACATTATATAGCCATAATCAAATTTAATTAGCAGCCATGCTCACTGGCTAATCAGCAGTGACTGAGGATTGCTTCTGACTTTACTAGACCTTAGGGATCGAAAAGTCAATGATCAAGGTAGTAGATGGAAGTTCTCAGTGCGTTTTCCCTCTCCTCCCCCTGAAGATGATTGCACAGTGGTGAGAGTGAGAAGGGAAGTGTATGGAAAGGAGTCAAGGTTCATAGAGCAAATCCAAGACGCATGAGAAAAATCTTAGTGAGCTAGAAAGTCAGCTGAGGTGGGGTGGGGAGAGGGATGAGCTGAAGAGTTGTTGACAAGGAACATATAATATGTGAGAATGAACTTGTAGTTCTGAAAGTCAGCATGAGCATTAGATTTTTTCCCAATGGGCTCAGGATCCTCTAAGTAGGCCCTCTCAGACACTTTAGACAAGAGCGTTCTTAGGGCTGCATACTTTTTTTTTTTTAAAGTCAGAAGGTACCCTGATTAAATGGAGAGAAGAAATTTAGAAATACAATATGGAAGGGCTCGCTTATAATGAATGTGTAGAACTATGCCAGGGTTTAAAAAAAAAAAAAAAGTTTTTCAAGCTCTGCTTCTTTTTTTACAGGTTATGCTACAATTAGAAAAGAAACTTTTTGACTATTTTAATCAAGACGTTTTTAGAGATAACAATGGCACTGCGGTGAGTTTTCAGCTGTAAATTACATTTTATAGATGTAACACTCTGCTCTTAGAGACGTGGTGCTCCAAGAAATGTGATTGGAAAATGCTACTATCCTCTTCTATTCTTAGCAAACTTTAATTTCATTAATGTGGATTTATTTTATTTACTTGTTTTTATGTTTACGTTTGTAACCTGCCTTCTGGCTGCAAAAGCGCTCCTCCCCCCCCCCCCCGGTAGCTCACATCACAATAATTCAAAATATAATTCAAAGGCAAATAAGCCAAGCAGTTTTAAACAAGTAAGATTATATGAGCAATAATGCCACTTGTTCCCAAAGTCACTGTGGCTGTTTCCCCCAGTTAACCAAAGCTCTGAAAGTAGTTTTTTGGGTGGGTGTTTGTATTTATGGTTTTTGTGATTTATTATGTATTTGTGATTTTAGCATTATGATTTTAACGGTGCTTATGTGCTATATTGTTGTTATATAGATTGTTGGTGACCTGGGCTCCTTGTGAGGAAGGGCAGGAATAATTTTATTTATTTATTTATTACATTTCTATGCCTCCCATTAACTGAAGTTCTCTGGGCAGTTTACAAGACAAAGTGTAAAACCATAAAATACAATAATATAGTAAAACATATAAAACCATAATTTTAAAACAGAATAAAACCAAAGTAGTAATTAAGATAGAAGCCAGCAGCAGTGCAAAGATCCAAAATTGCACTAACACAATTTTTAAAACTAAAAAGGACTAAAAAGCCTGGGAAAATAAAAAGGTCTTCATCTGGTGCCAAAAAGACTACAACGTAGGTGCCAAGCGAGCCTCTCAGGGAATTATGGGTGACTCCGGATTTTTTTGCTACACACACCAAAGCACAAAACATACATGCTTGTCAAGTTTGAGGGTTTTATTCCTCTAAAAATTTGTTTTCGTCCTTTTAAATATCTGATCCATTCAATGTTACCGCTGAGTATTTTAAAAGGACAGTTGCTGAATTTTGTACACCATTAAGATCCATCAGTTTGGTGGGCACAAGAGACAAGGCCTTTTCAGCAATAGCCCTGTCTGACTCCCTCCCACAGGATGTGGTTCTTTCTTCGGTTGTATTCAAATGGGCATTAAAGAACTGGTTATTCCAAGCTGCTTTTAATTGAATAAGGTTGTTGCTCTATCATTTTAACCCCTGCTTTAATCTACGGTATTCTTGTTGGATGGTTTAACTGTTTTATGATTTATATTTTAAGTTGTTATGTAAACTGCCTTGAGAGGCCTTTGGCCCTCAAAGTCAGCTTAAAATTCATACATACTATATACATCTATCTATCATCATATAAGAGAATCTGTGTCTGTCTGTCAGTGCCATAGCTCCAAGACCATGAAACTTAGACACCTCAAACTTGGCATGCATACCGTAGGAAGCCTAGGAGTGTGAACCTTGGGGATATTTGTTTGTAAACACACATTAATTAATTTAAATTAATTTAAATGTGCCCTTGTGTTTGAAAACTGCAGTATCATATTCAGTCACTGGGAGCCAGATTTCCCTAGCCAGCGCATAGCTGTGCAGTCAGTACAGTTTGAAATGAGGGGGGAGTATTCCGAGGGACAGATTTATGCAGTTGCCCCCTCCCTCTGCTGTGGGGCAGACCCCCTCAGGTGAATAGAGTGGTCAGACCCCTCCCTCAGGGGCTATGGGGGTACAATGTGTATAGACAAACTGGAAAGCATCCACCACAGATCCACAGAGAGACAATGCATCTTAAGATGCTGGAAAAGATTGCTTTATTTATAATGAATTTATTATTTATACTTTATACTAAAGTAATATTTTCTAGCATCCTGAGACATGTTCTCTCTCTGTGGAGCTATAGGAGTGCACCATGGCAGAAACCATGTTTAGGGATGCCATGGGCTTTGCCTAGGGGTGCCAGTGGGCATGGCTTCACTCAGACAGGGTGGCCACAATGTGTCCAACTCTTGACAGCTGTGTAACTTTGCTTGAAGGCTTCACCTGGTCCTGCCACATCATTTTTAAGTCTCATTGATTATAATAAGTGAGTGAAGCACACTCTTAACTTTCTCCCATTTCAATCAGTGGAACTTAAAAGTATTGTACTGAGGCAGTGGTCCTATATACACTCTCACCTGGGAGTGTGTCCAATTGAACTCGGTGGGGCTTACTTCTGAGTAGACATGTATAGGATTACTCAATCGGGCTTTCTCCCATGTGAGTGAACATAGCATTGCAGCCTTAGGTGGACTGTGCCCATGGTTAGCCAGGCTTCAAATCCCACTGAAATTATTTGGACTTAAGAACACCATGATATTTTTCTTCATTGCACCCATTTTTTTAAAAAGAGAAGTTAATAATACAACAAATGGGTATAAATATTTAGTTCTTTTTTACACACACACACACACACACACACACAGGATAGCCAAGCCTCACAAATGTTTAATACTGACAGTTCAGCCATCATTTGAAACTGTATTAAAGGTAGCAAGAAAAGAAAATTTTGTGTGTGTGTGTGTGTGTGTAATTGCCACGGCTGTTGAACAAACATATAGGAACAAGTGTTGGATCAGCTGTTAATTGAGTGATATAATATAATTTTTACTAGAGTTAACACCAATATTTTGCCAGCAACCAAAGACATTTTTCATCTGCTCACAGTTTGATAAGTTATTCAAAGAAAGCAGCATTTTTCATTAAACTTTAGTATAGTAGAATCATAGCCTGCTCCTGCATGAAGTGTGTGTGTGTGTGTGTGTGTGTGTGTGTGTAATCAAAAAGTAGAAGTAACAGTGATATGTTGAAAATGTTTTCCACGTTTGCAAATCTCTGTTGCAGTGCTTGTGGACCACCACCCCCAACTTCAGCTGATGCAAATAATCAATTCTCATTGTAAGCCACAATCCTCAATAGTATTGATGTTTAGAGCAGTAAATCTGACTAATAAAGAGATCTGCTGCACAAACTAATTTCTTAGAATATTAGGCATTGCCACAGGGATATCCATTTATTGCAACAACAAAAATTATCAATATGAAGACAAGGACACCTGTCATGACATAAGAATGCAATTCTCCTTGTCGCTTCCAATTTCTTTATAAGGTGTGGAAATTATCATGCCATAGCATGTTGGTTTTACACTTACACAGTTAATGTGTGTGCCATTCTTGCTTTGTTCTTGGACCGATTTTATCGGGAATGCTCCATTAAGCATGAATAACTGTTGTACCCAGTATCACATTTAGGAGCTACAACAAGCAGGGCTTAATTGGTGCTGGGGCTCAGCCAAGCATTTGTAGTGAAAGTGGCCCTGAGCAGGTGAAAAGTTCATTTCCTTTACCACTGGATTCCCAGACCTCAGCAATTAGAGACAGAACTTCTAAATAACAATAACTACTACTACTACTACTACTACTACTACTATTATTATTATTATTATTATTATTATTATTATTATTTCTTACCCACCTCTCCACTTGGATCGAGGTGGGGAACAACAATATAAAATACATAAACTGGTTAAAACATATTATTAAAACATTCTTTAAAAACTTTTTAAAATATCCTAAAATTCCTAAGGTTCCACTGGGTAGGTCTGCCGGAAGAGATCAGTCTTTATGGCCTTTTTAAATGCCAAAAGATTATTGAATTGATGAGTCTCCTCCGGCAGACTATTCCACAGTCTGGGAGCAGCAGAGGAGGGTGGAGCTTCTAAATCAAAGGGTGGTGCTGGGGTGGGCAACTTGTGGCCCTTCAGATGTTTTGGCCTACAGCTCCCATCAGCCCTAGCCAGCATAGCCAATGGTGAGAGATGATGGGATTTGTAGGCCACCCTAGGGTGGTGCTTCCACACAGACGTGAGCCCCATCATCTCTCGTTCTAGCTTACGTGCATTGTTCCTCCCATGTGTACATATTGCAGGAAGCTGTGATTGGCCAGAGCTCCCTAGAGTAGTGTATAAGATGCGCATATGTGGTGAAATAGATGTGCATACCCACTTCAGATGTGATGCGGTACGCTGTGTGTACTGTGTGCACTATAGGCCTGTGAAGAAATGAATGTAAAGCTACGAGGAGGAGGTTCCTCCCTCCTTGCCAATCCAATGTCATTTCATAAAAGTCTTGCTATAGCCCTAATGAGCTGTTTTACCTCAGGATGTAATGATTTCCGTCCCTCAACACCACTCACTTCATGGTTTGTATAACCATTACAGGAGAATGTACAGGATCTACTGATCGGGCTGCCAATGTCCTGCCTGGAGCAAACTCCCATTCTTTCAGTGCTCTTTGGCAGGAAGTTTAGCTTTTCATTTAAAGATTGCAGCACTTTGGCCTCTTATCCTTCCTATTCAGACATTTTTGTGCTGCAACAGTCATTGAAGTATGATGGGCAGGCAGAGAGCTGAAGCACCATAAATGCTCCTTGCCACAGAGCTCTTAACAGAAGGTGACTGTTCTAGCTAGCAGGAGTTGACAGCCATAGTTGAAGATGAGGAACCCATTGACACAACCTTCCCATTATATGTGAAGGCATGCATAAGTGCACAATCCTAGGACAGTGCAATATGAGTACCTCGGGACTCATAGGCCTAGAGTTTATAGTCTCAGCTAAATATATGAGAAAATAAAAAAGGCATTGGGGTTGGCTATCTGCTTATACAGATAATTCCCACTGCATGGAAGGAATGGAAAATTCATGGGCATTATGTAAAAGCTATACTTCAGCACATAATTTTTAATATAGTGCTATCTCACTAGAAATATGATTATCCATAAATAAACAAGAAAAAAATCAACTTTTCCCTTTGGATGTAGCATATGTGTATTTCTGTTTATTTTTAAAGCAACTTGAAAGATTATAATTATATTTGTGCAGTATTTCAGTACATTTTTTTAAATGCTGAAGACGATCATTCCTGTTTTATGGCAGTTCTTGGCATGCTATCCGCATTTCAAGCATCAGTTGGGTTAATTTCCCTTGCATGCTTCTTCACACGTTTGCTTGTAAAGACACATATACAGACAAGCCACTTTAGAACATTATATTTCAAAATCTGTTGCCATTTCATTCACGCACTGGGAAGCAGGAAATCTTCCAGATCAAGAATGGAAGAAAAAGATAAACGATATAATGAGCCATTGGAGATAATCTAATCTTCATGGTCTAGTTAAACACGCAGCACCATGATCACTAAAAACAAACTACCTATCTAAAAGGATAAATGTCCCTGGGCCAAATTCAACCCCAAAAATCCATCGCATCCTTCATCACCCACCAGCCTTGTACCAGCCTGACAGAAATTTAATTCAAGCTGGCTCCTGAAAATAATTATTGTATTTTAAGAGTAGTAATCATTGGTCGGGACATGATTGAATGTGTCCATGCCTATTGACTTTTTCTATGATTTATAGCTTTGTTTAGTCGATATTCCCATCGAAATTGTATAATTAATTATAAGTGGGGCTGTCAGGTCTGCAGGATGGAGTGCCCTGATGAGTATTTGGGAAGATTAAATTTTCCTTAGCTATACCGATGCAAGGCTTGGGAATTTTCACAGCAGTATGGCTGTTGGATAGAGATGTTTTCTTATGTGTATAGCAACTGCTTTAGCTCAAGATCCATTGATTTTCTTCAGAGCCACCTTTTTTATCAGTGTGGTGTCTCTTCAGCAACAGTGGAATTTGTGCAGATGTGACAACACCTGACAAATATTTATTATCAACAGGCTACTTTATCATTGTCCATACACTGTTATCTCTTCTTTTTCTTTTTCTTTTTTTACATCGTAATCCAGAAGAAAAATTCTCAAGAAAGAGGTAGAAGTGGTTAGCGTGCTTGTGAAAAATCTAAAATACATGCAAATGATTCGTTCAACAGAAGTACTGAGCAATTTCTATTTCAGGGCTGCATTTTCCTAAGGGCTGATCCTTTGTGTACTCTTTTGGCCTCGTGGCAATGTGTACTGCAGTAGTTCTCCATTCTTTTCCAAAGCTGCTTTCTCATGTAGTCAAGAGCGCCCATCCTGAACACATTTATATCGAAGTAAACTGGCAAGTAAATACATTTAGGACTGCAGTGTTAGCAAAACACTAAGGCAAAAAATTAAAACATTTAAGATAAGACACTAAGGGCGCAATCCCTTAGTGTCTAAACATGCAGCATGTTTAGACAGAAAAAAATTCCTACAACTTCCAGTATTCTCCAGCTAGCATGGCTGGCTGGGGAATGCTGGGAGTTGTAGGACTTTTTTCTGTCTAAACATGCATAGGATTGTGCCCTAATACAAGTTTACCATGAAAACCATTACATTTGAAGTTAAATAGTGTTGTTAACTAGTAAAGCATGTTATGACTCCACAGTAATGCTACCATGTGTATAACAGGTGTCCCCAACCTTTTGGGGTCTGTGGACACATTTGGAATTCTGAGACAGTGTCATAGGTGTTTTCAGAAAATGGTTGCCATGGTTTGTGTGGCCAGTCACAAAACACCCATTTCCCAGAAGGCAAACTGGTGAGGCTAAAAGAAAACTAACTTGCCCAAGAACCTGAATACAAGAGACAGGTGAGGTCTGAGCTCCAAAACACAAAATCATTCTTTTGAACCCCCAGTTTTCTGCCCCAACACTCATCTCATGGAAGGCAAACTGATGAGGCTCAGAGACAGGTAACGTAGCAAAGAAACTGACTGGGTTCACACAACATGATAAGCCATGGTGGCTTACAAGCCATGTTTGTTTCAGAGTGGCTTGTCAAGTTGTCTGAACCCAGCTGCATGGTTTGTTAACCATGCACAAGCCACCCTGGCTAGGTTCAGATAAGACAAGGCAAGGCAGAGGTGGGAACACCCACCCACACTGACACATAAAGGCCCCTAGACAAAACACACACAACGCAAAAACACACACCACACCAAAACAAACAAACCAGATAACACCCCTCCCCCCAAAATAAAAAAGACAAAACACACACACTACCCTTCCCAGACTATCTATTTCTTTTTTCTGAGCATCTGGATGTACATCAAAATGAAGCGCTGAGCTGCAGCCGCCCACCATTTTGATTTGCTAAGAATGCCTCTAGGGCCCATGAGGGGCCCAGGGGACAGGGTATTCTGGGAAATAAAGATAGCGCTCAAGGCCAGCTCATCACTTTACAGCATACCAATCTCCCAATTTTTTAAAAAAACAAAATGGGGTGGAATTCTGGTTGCATGTGCAAAATCCATCCCACTATTCCGAAATCTGGAAGTCCAACTGGAATTCATGCAGGGTGGATGAAACCCAAGGGGCATTGCAGTCTTGGAACAACTGTAGCACAGAACTGAGGGGATCCTCTCATCTCTACTTTTTGCATGTAGAACACAGTGGTATGGATTTGCAACATCAGTTTTCTGGCATTTCGTTAACATTTGTTGTATCTTCCCCTCTGTCTTCTGATTCATTTAGTATGCTTATCAGTTCAGATTCCTTTTCTGTTGTGAATTGTGGCTCTTGAAATTTTTCTTCAAAAAATATGACATATAAACCCCAAAGAAGATGAGGGAGCCATAAAAATGAGGAGATTGGAGCCCCACACTAGACATTTGGCTAGGTTGCTATGGTGTCACAGAAATCTCTGGGCAAAATGTTCAGACAGGAGGGCTTGATAAAGTACAGTGGAAAGGGATTATGGTAAAGCAAGAAGGGATGGATTATATATTCTACTTTCCAGGCATTCATAACTCCGGTTGCTAGTATTGCAAGGTCAGGGGTGCAAAACCCCTGGCTCAAAGGACTAATACAGCCTGCTGGGCTCCCCAATTCAGTCTGCAGAGTCTCCTTGGGTTCCTCCAGGGGTTGGGGGTTGGCCTCCAAGCCCCTCCCCTGGAGGAATTCCCACCTCCACCCCAAGGTTTCCCTGCTGTTATCCCCAGTCTCGGAGATAACAACAGGGATGTGGGCAGCAGTGGACTCAGCTGATGCTGGGAAGAGCAGACTTCCTTCCCAGCGCCAGCTGAGTCTTCCTTCGTGTGACTCTTGCCGCCCCCAGTGGAGATGGTGTGAGAGGCACATGGAGGAGGCCCACGACTCAGCTGGCCAAGTTCCAGGGTTCACACTCCACTTGTTGTGCCAGTGGGGATTGCAAGTGGTGTGCAAATGGATCCGGCTGCACTGGGAAGAGCATCCTCTCTTCCCAGCACCAGCTGTGTCCCCCACCACCGAGATGAAAAGTGGAACACAAACCCAGGGAGTCTGCCAGCTCTGGGAGGAGCACCGCCGCCGCCAGCTGAGTCTCTTTCTCTATGCTGAGAGAGGCACAGAACTCTATAGTCTCTCCTCAGCACGGAGAAAGTGGAAATGGGCAGAGCGGTGGAATGACATCCACTGATGTCATCCAGTGCATGGTGATGGTGGGCAGTTCGGTCCCCCACTGAAGATTGTTTCTGCACCCCTACACTAGGAAAAAACTGGGCTCAGTTTTGGAGAACTGATCCATAGGCACATCTGTCTTGTCGGCTGGATGAGGTGTCAAGATGTGAGGAGAGTTGATTTCAGTATAAACATTTATGTGTATCTTTGCAGGCTTCTGCTCAGGTTACCTTAATCACAAACAAAAGGTTGGAAATATATCACACAGTTATGATATTTTCTAACAGATTAAAAAATATTTAAACATTTTTTGTTAAGGAAGAGGTATTTTCTGCAGCATGCGCATGTGCTAACAGCTTGGTTCCATTCAAGGGGACTCTTCCAGTTGGCCTTTGATTATGGCTTATCTTTTATGAAATTCATATTGTGAAGAAAAGAGATCTATGATGTGGTCCAAAGTACTTCAGTTTATAAAACTTGTGTTTGCCATATGCAATTCCAGAATTTAAAATAATTTGGTCCTGACCATCCTTTTTAAAAAAAATAATTCTAAGGATTTAAAAACAAACAAACAATAACAGAAATCTTACTTTAAAATCATAATAATATCCTTTAAAGTAAAACTCAAGAAGAATGGATGAGAAGAGATAAGATAGAGGTTTCTAATCAACCAAAGACATTTTATGAAGCTTTGATAAGCGTGTGTGTGAATGGGTGCACATGAAGGTTAAGGAACTGGCATCACTGAAAATGTATTAATCAACAGACAAGATATAGCACAATGCACTCTTCCCAATGGCCTTGGCTCTGACCCTTTTAAAGATAATGGGAATACTGTCCACTAAGAATGAGATTAGGACGATCAAATGCATTTCATCAGGGTTTGACTTGAACCCTGATCCCAGAGGTGAAAAGGCAGAGGTTTATCCACTAAGCCATCCAGCCCCCGTCCAGATAAAATCTTGAATATGATGTATAAGGGGTAAATTAGGATAAGGGAAACGAACTGATAGCTCAGCATCACCGTTGCCTAGAATTTGGGAAGTAGGGGGAGTGGGAGATAATGCAGAGAAACATCAGAGCTGTTGGTGTGCTAGTCTTAAATTACAGCTATTATGTGAGGAAACTATGTGCTTAAAACCAGTTTGTTTGTTTTTTTAACAGGAATTCTGTTTTCATTCTTTAGCATATGGCATGAAGTATTGCGGAGTACAGCACTGTGGCAACTAAATCCAGGGAGAACATGCTTGGACAAATCCCTACATCAGCCTTCCCCAACCTGGTGCCCTCCAAATGTTGTGGCCTACTAATATCCCAGTTTGGCTTGGGCTGATGGGAGTTGTAATCCAAAACATTTGGAAGGCACCAGGTTTGGGAAAGCTGCCTTAGATTATTTATGGTCTCAGATAATGCAAACAGTAGGAATGGAGAAATGGAATAGATAACTGAATTAATCTTAATCAGCCAGGTAGGTCAACTGGACAGAACACCATACAGGTAATGCCAAGACTGTGGGGTCTAGTTCCAGTGGGGGCAAATGGAAAATGTAGGTTCTATTTTATAGGGGAATGGTTGTAGCTCAGTTGTAGAGAACATGCTGTGTATGCATGTTGGTTCAGTCCCCAGCATCTCCAGGTAGGTCTGGGGAAGATCCTTGTCTGAAACCTGGAGAGCTGCTGCTAATCAGCTCTCCAGGATTTCAGACAAGGATCTTTCCAGACATATACAGAGCTTGGAGGACAAATTGTCTGACTTAGTATAAAGCAATTTCCTTTGTTCCTAGAACTTCTCCCACTGCTAGTGGAATCTCTAATGGCCATGTGTCGATACTGGAATCAAAGTCACTTTCCCCCAATTTCTATTCATAGATTCTACCCACTAAATTATAGTACCAGCCCACGCACTCATACAAACCCATGTGGAGGCACTTTTGAAGCTCTGACACATTTGGTTTTTGTGTTATTTGAAAGCTCAATATTCACAGATTTGCTAAATAACAACAATGCCCAAGCTGACACCTACATTCAGTAAATCGGCCACAACCCAAAGCATATCTCAGTCAAGTGATTCAACCTCCACGCAGTATGGGTTCCCTAGCTGTAAGCATAGATGGGAATAGGAGAATGATCCTTCCTTATTATAAAGGGGAAGATTGATCTCAGATTTCTAAACTCCAGTTCTGACAACTTCAGATTTGATTAATTCCCTCTCTTCCTGTAGGTTTGTTTTAGTACACCCCATTTAACTTCAGCTTGGGAAGTAAACATAAGCTGACCTGTAAGTCTCTGAGCTCTGCCATAGCTAGTTTGCAGAAATATCACAAAAGCCCAGAAGAGGGTTGAGAAGGCATAGAACTGAGGAAGAGTGGGATTTGATAAGGGAACAGAGAAAAAGAGGTGGGGTCTTACTATTATGTAAGGACAAAGGGGGGACACAAGCGATTGTGTTAGAGGAAACAATGGGGTCTAGTTAAAGAAATTGTGGGAGATGCAGAACAGACATAGCACATAATTAAAATATGGAGTTAGCGTCCTCAAGATTTGGTGATTGCCACCAACTTGGATGACTTTAAAAGAGAATTAGACAAATTCATGGAGGATAAGGCTATCAGTGATTACCAGTCACAATGCTATATGTTACCCCCCAGAATGAGAAGCAGCATACCTCGGAATACCAGTTGCTGGGGAAGAACAGCAGGAGAAGGCTATAGCCCTCCTGTCCCATAAGCATCTGGTTGGCCACTGTATTGGATAGGCCTTTGGACTGATTGAGCAGGGCTCTTGCTATGATCTTGAGCAGAGAGCCAAGGGAAAGATGAGTGAAAAAGACAGAGTAAGTAAAGGGAAAGCTGGAGCACAGCAGCTGAAGGGCAGACCCCTTCTCCCAGCACATGCAGACCTGCTATATCACATCACAGAACTATGTAGGGAATCTGTAGCATCTAAATACAGAAGGGGCTGTGTAAGAAGGGGTATTGAGAGGCAAGGAGAAATGAGCTTTGCATGTGCTTTCTGCAGCCCATCCCAACACACAAGGCACTCTCTGAAACACAGCTATGCTCAGGTTTTCCATAACGGTGTTAGCCACCATCCATTTGGGAGAGTGCCTCAGGCTCAAGAGTACCAGGGAGGGTGCTTTTTATAAGATGTGAGAATGGCTGGATTTAGAATAAACCTGAGGCTCCTGCACTTCTTCCCCATCCCGTCCCTCCTTCTTCTGTGTAGGAGATAATGTGTCTGAATTGTGAAATGTTGTAGTTATTTGAATGCAGCATTTTTCTTAATTCTGCATATTGAAACCACTAGAGCGAATGGTTTTGAAATCCAGGGTTAGAGAGATCATTGTGCAAATAATTGTGGGATTTTCTAATTTGGGCATTTACTAATATGCATTGGGAGCAGGGAAGGAACACGGGGAGCATGTGAGCCCCGAAGCCCACTATCCATCTCACCATGCATAGAAGAGAAAGGGGGAAATAATGTCTGCACAGCTGCCATTGTTTGTCACCTATATCAGAAACAGGAAAGCCATTTTCCTCCTACATCAGGGCCCTATGCTCAATCATGGTGAAATTTTGGCTCCTGAAATGGAGAGCTGCATATTTTGTTTGACCTTTATTTAAGGACTTTGTTTTTTACTAAGTTTACAGCAGTGATGCAACACTGGTAGCTGGATATTTTCCCTGTTGTTTTGAATCCAAGCTTTAGAAATACGTATTTACCTTCTAATACTGTACTGTTCATTTAACTTATAAAGAGTTGAAAACACACTTCAAAGGTAAAAAAAAAAAAAGAAGAAGAAGAAGGACTCTTTTGCCCATGTTCCATTATTTTAATTCTCTAAGGCTACTTTTTGTGAGATCCTCTCTTGTTGTTGAAGGTTTTTTTTTTTCCTTCCTGAAACTTCATTTCCCTTCCCCAGCTGTGAATTCTCTGGTGGTTACCGTAGATAGATTTGATAAATGCTGCTAATATCACCTCCTGATCTAACAATGCTCTGACTTTGGTCTGTAGGTCTTGATGAGTAATTGCTGTTGTTCTACTCCAATGACTGAATTAAGTTGCCCTGTTATAAAGGGTTCATACTTCTGTGATTTTGGCCAAGACAGCTCATACTAGTGTCCCTATGGACACTGATTCTTCTTTCTTTTTCAGGGTACCTATTTTGCTTTGAGGCTAAGTAAGCAATATTTACGCATCTTATTTAATTATTCAGACTGTGTTCATTCTTCAACCATTTGAAATGTCAGACTGTTAATTTCAAATGCAAATGTAATCATTTTGTACATTTATATTCTAGGCAAATACTCCAGTGGACCCATAGTTTGCCCTTGTTTCATAATAGTAGAAAGACTTTTAAGCAACCCACATTCCATCCCTAAGACAGGTATAACTTGTTGGAATGTCAGGTGATGGAGGAGAGAATAGCAAATGCACCTCCATACTACGAAGAACCACTGTGATCTAGGCCAGCGATTCTTAAAATTTATTACGCCACAAACGACTGTTCTGATGTGCTTGTTCTTTATGTGCCACCATATTTTCTTACCATTACAGAAAGAATGGTTGAATGGCTTACAGCTTAAAATTCATCTGCTGTGTCGATCTTTTGCAGCCATTATTCAATGAAGCTATGTGTATGCATGAGGGAGAAACTTTCAAGCAGCCAATTTTTTAAAAAAGTTTTCTTTGTAGCTGCTAAAGAGACAAGCTGCTTTTCTGTTTAAATTTAAAAATTTACACTGAAAAGATTATTGTCTCTTCAACATGGAAACTTGCTAGCTTTTCTTACTTCTGTTGCCATCATGGAGGCCACCTATAAGTAGTGCACCATGGACTACTGGTGATCCTGGAACATAGTTTGACCATCACTAGTCCATGAGATAAAATGTTCTACTGGAGCCTTAGGCCCTTTTGCAAAACAGACTTTCTACCTTAGTTCTATAGCTCGTCCTTTAAGTTTTAAAGATGACTGCCACAAGTCATTCTGTGTTTGCAAATACACACAAAGGTCTCACCTGACTAGAATACTAGACACAACTGACTAAGAGGCAGAAGTGGGATGGCCACTGGTGATCACCCTATGCCATATACACATCTTTGTAAAGCATTGCTGTGCTGCATTAACAGTTGTTGCTGTCTAAGCGGTAGCTGCTGCACAGTTGTGTCTCAACTCTGGCACAAGGTGATCCACAATCGCATTCACTGATGTACCCAGCCCAGCATATGATAGGATTAGGCCACTAACCTTTAAACCACAGCTAAAGACTTAACGTGTTTTAGAATGTGTTAAGCACTGTGTGTCCTGCTTCCTTTTTCTAACTTCCTGTTTCCTACACTTCTTTCATTGTGTTATTTGGATCCTTTCCAGTCTGAATATAGGACCAATTTTGGAACTGAAACAATCTTGGTCACCTTGGTAGATGACCTACACCTGGAAATGGAGAAGGGGAGTGCAACCCTGTTGGTTCTACTACACCTTCATCCGCATTAGATACTGTTGACCATGGTATCCCTCTTGGACATTCAGCTAGTATGATACTTGGAGGGACAGCTTTGTAATGTCTCTACTCTGTCTGGTTGAATGTTCCCAGAAGTTGGTGCTGTGCGATTGTTGGTCAGGCCATTGGCCCCTGTGGGCAGTTTTATCCCCTTTGTTATTTAACATCTACATAAATCTGCTGGGAGACGTCATTCCAGGATTTCGGGTGGATTGCATTACTGTGCTTATGCTCCCCACTCTACCTTTCTTTTTCATCCAATGCCAAGGAGGCTGTGGAGCTCCTGAATTGCCTGGACATAGTAATTGCCTCAGTGCTCAATGTAGTAATGGATTGGATGTTGGCTGACAAGCTGAGGCTCAATCCTGACAAAGCAGAGGTCTTGATGGTCAGTAGGTAGTCTGATCTGAGATTGGGAATAACAACCTGTTTTGATTGAGGTTGCGCTCCATCTGAAGAATCAAATACATACTTACCGTGTTTCCCCGAAAATAAGACACTGTCTTATATATATTTTTTGGCTCCAAAAAACACTCTAGGTCTTATTTTGGGGGTAGGTCTTATTTTTTTAATGTACAACAATCCACAGTTATTCATGTACAGCAGTCTACATTTATTCATGTACAAAAATATACCGTACATTTATTCAAATACAGTCATGTCATCTTCTTCTGGAACATTGTCATAAGACACTAGGTCTTATTTTCGGGGTAGGTCTTATTTTCGGGCAATTTCCAAAAATAGTACTAGGTCTTATTTTCGGGGTAGGTCTTATTTTCGGGGAAACATGGAAGATGTACTCATGGATCCAGCTTTGCTCCTGGATGCTCAAGTGGTGGCCATAGCTGGTGCACCAGTTGCACCCCTTCCTAGAGAAGACGGATCTGGCCACAGTGATGCATATTTTAGTAATTCTCAATTTAAATTACAGTAATACCTTGGATTGCAAGTAACTTGGTTTGAGAGCGTTTTGCAAAACAAGCAAATTTTTAAATATTTATTTAATTTTTTTTTACTTGATATACAAGCGACGTCTTGCAATACAAGTATTGTAGTACGGCTTAAATTAAAAATCTCTGTACAAATTTTTTTGGGGGGATTTCGTTTTGATATAAGAGTGTTTTGGATTACAAGCACGTTTCCGGAACGAATTATGCTCTCAATCCAAGGCATGACTGTACTGCAACACACTCTGCAGCGGGCTGCTCTTGAAAAGTGTATGGAAACTGTAGCTCATGCAAAATATTGCAGCCGGATTTATTCCTGGCGTACATTCTAGAGACCATATTACAGTGGTCCTAAATCATTTGCACTGGCTTCTAATTGGTTTCCAAGCTGAATTCAAGGTGCTGGTTCCTACCTATAAAGCCCTAAACAACTTGGGGCCAAGATACCTCCTGTATGAACCTGCCCATAGTTTATGTTCTTCATCTGAGGCCCTGTTGTATTCCCCACTACCAAAAGAGTCTACATTGGTGGGACTCTGGGACAGGGCCTTTTCTGTGGCTGGACCCTAATTCTAGAACTTCTTCCCTTGTTAGGTTAGATTAGTCCATTCATTGCTCAGCTTCCAGCAGGCAGGAAAACATTTTACTTGCACTTGGCGTTTGTTGGTTTTTAAGGGCTGATAGTTGGTTTTATTTCATGGGGGAGGTGTTATTGCTCTGCTCTTAATTCTTTGTTTTTTGCTTAAATTGACTTAATATTTATCCTATACATCTCCTTGAGGGTCTTACGACTGACTGACTGAGCAAATAAATAAATAAATAAATAAATAAATACATCACTGAATTTAAAATGCATTTGCTCAAGTTACCACCTTGAGTGCCACCTCCTGGTTATCACACTTGAAAAGATGGTTTCTCAAAAGTAGGGTGCTACAATGAGTAAATTAAATAGAACAATATATTGATTTTCACTCGAAAGCCATTTACTATTACCGCAGTGGAGATATTGCACCCTCCAATGCCAAGTGGTGTGTGATATATGAACTCATATTGTTGAGCTCCAAAGTGCTGTTTCTGGCATGGTAAAGCATTTGTTTTCCAATTGCAAGGTACCGTAACCCATAGCTAGCTTTTAAACATTGTTTTACAGTATCTTGTACATTAATAACAGATGCTGGTCCTTTGGTTGCCAGGATCCAGATACAATTGCTTCAATGTCCAGATCTTAATATAAGAAGATTCCTGCTGGATCAGACCAAGGGTCCATCTAGGCCTGAATCCTGCTTCCAACAGTGGCTAGTCAGATGCTTCAGGGAGGCCCAGAAGCAGGACATAACAGCAACAGTCCTCCCTTTTAGTTTTTCCCCAAGCAACCATTTGTTTTTCAAAAGCATGCTGCCTATGAATATGGAGGTACCTTGTAGTCATCATGACTAGTAGCCCTTGGTAGACCTATCTGCTACGCGTTTGTCTGCCAGTGGCCATCAATACAACTTACGACAGTGAATTCCATAAAAGCATTAGGTAATGCGTGAGGAAGTACTTTCAGGGGTTTTCTGTCCTGAATGTACTGCTATTCAGTTTCCTTCGATGACGCATTTCTAGTGTTATGAGAGGGAGACGTTTTTCACCTTCTCCAGACTATGCATAACTGAATAAATCTCTATCATGGGTGATAGAGGAAAAATACAGCAAAAGTCTTCAAGGGGTTGGAGCACATTCCCTATTAAAGCTTTTTTAGCTTTGAACAAAAAGGGGGGACTAAAATGCCCCCAATAATTTAGTCATTCCAGTAGGGAAAATGTTCCAACACCATGATCATTTTGGTTGTCTCTTTCTACATCTTTTCCATGTTAATCCTTTTTTGAGATGTAGCAACCAGGAGTATACACAGTATTCCAAGTATGGGAACACCATAGATTTATAAACAGCAGGAGTGGGGAACCTCTTTCAGCCTGAGGGCCAAATTCAAAAAGCATTCAGGGCTGCATTCCAGTGGTGGGAAGGCCCAAGGCAAAAGGGGTGGGGCCCAAAATACAAAAAATACCAGAATATTGTAACTGCAACCTATTCCTGCTTTGGAGAGGCATTTGTTTTTACAGAATCTTGTATATTAAGCCGTAGGAGAGGCATTTTGACCTATTAGAATGGATGGGGGGGATGCACAAAAGACAGGAAACTACCAAACAATAACTGGGGGAAGGGGTGGGGCCAAGGGAAGGGGGCATGGCAATTTGGGGAAACCCAGAGGGCCAGATTGGAACCCCAGGAGAGCCAGATTTGGCCCCAGGGCCTGAGGTTCCCCACCCCTGATATATAGGATTATGGTACTAGTCATTTTATGTTCAATCCCTTTGCTAATCATTCCTGACATGGACATTTCCTTTTTCTTCACTGCTGCACACTAAGCTGACATTTTCATTGAGCTATCCACTATGACCCCAAGATATCTTTCCCATTTAGTCAGTTTCTCCGTGGACGTGTGAACCTGGGATTTTTTGCCCCAATGTGCATCATTTTACACTTACACTGAATCTCATTTACCATTTTGTTGCCCATCCACTGGCTTTTGTTGGAGAAAGCCTTTTTAAACATTTCATGGCCCACTTCAGTTTTCAGCATGCTGAATCATTCATTATCATCCACAAATCTGACTATATTACTGCTCACCCCTAATCACTAATGTATACATTAAATAGCATTTATCTCATGCAAATATTTGGGGAACCTTGCTACATGTTTTCCTCAATCACGATAGCTCTTCTGTTTACTCCTACAATGTACAATCCTGTTTTAAACTAGTGATAAGTTTAGAAAAGGAACACTCTTTTATGCCATGTCTACTAAGTTTGCTCATGAACCTTTGGTGAGGGACTTTGTCAAGAGCTTTTTTGGAAGTCCAAGTATATAATGTCTACTGGATTACCATTTGACAAAGCAGGACTTCCTTTCATTCTTTCACAGCAAGGCTTGTTCTTCTATATCTTTAATCATGCTTTTCAACAATTGACCTAAAACAGCCTGTAATTTCCTGGCTCTTTCCTGTGGCTTACGCTGGCTCAGCTTGTCTGAGCGTGGAAAGCTAAGCAGGGTCAGGCCTGGTTGTTACTTGGATGGGAGACCCCATCTCTAGTTCCCTGCATTGAGCAGGGGGTTGGACTTGATAGCCTTGTAGGCTCCTTCCAACTCTATGATCTATGAAATCTATTCTACACACACACACACACACACACTTTTCTTTTTAAATCTTGTGTTGAGTTGGCTACTTCCAGTAGGCTGATTTTACTGACAAGTTGCATATTTTTGTTAGCAGATCAACAATTTCACGTGTAACTTCTTTAAGAGCTCTGTGTGTGTGCCATCCACATCAAGACCTGATTAATTTTTAATTTACCAGCTAGCCCAAGCACTTTTCCCTTCTATGTGACAGCTCTTCAAATACCCTCCCTGAAAAACTGGTATTCATGCATGGATATCTGGCCTATAGACCACCCATTGGCCACTCCTCCTCTATAGAGGAGGTGGCTTGGGATACTAAGGGTGCAATCCTATGAATGTTTAGACAGACACATGCATCGGATTGCACCCTAAATCAAGGAGACTGCACAAGAATTACATGGAGACAGGTGCCCCAGAAATAGGGTTTTAAACACGAAGCACATTGGGCTCATTTCAGCAAACTGTTTCATAATGCCTATTGAAGTTGCCTTCACAGATTGCTCTCCATGTTTTTTTAAATTCTTCTTTGGTGATGAGATCCCTACTTGGGATCTGGAACTAGATGATGATGATGATGATGATGACGACAACGACTACAGGACATAGAGGACAACAACAACAACAACAGTAACAATGCGCATAATGCCCCTCCAGCAGCTAGCACCTGAGTTTTGTGAACTTTTTTCTTACTGCAGCTGTAAAGTGCTTCTCGAAAACTTGGGAGGCTCTGCCAGCTGCCAGCACAATTGTGTTCCTGCTATCTGTCATCTGTGCCACAACAATTTCAATAGCTTATCTGCAGTACACAACACATAACTAAGCAAGCAACCACCCATAGTACATAAAAATGTCAGAAATGCCTGCGTCTTTTACTGGGAAGTAGCTGGAAGCAAAGTGTCTTAACCGTTTTTAACCCTATAGGCCTTGGCCCTTCTGTCAATTCCTGAATATTGTCATAACAAAACAAAACAAAAAGCACACGCCCAGAAACTGGATGCACACATTGTAGATATTTTGAATTCATCCAGGAAGACAATGCATCTATTTAACTTCCCTCAGCCTCTGGAATTCTCAATGAGTATTTTTTACCATTGTGTTCTATGAAGCATTGTTTGTTTATTTTGTCTTTGCATTTTTATATTTTATAAGCAACCCTCCTTTCACCAAATGTTCTTTTGTTTGGCTATATTTAGATGGTATTTTTAAAGGCATGTTCCAAAATTTGAAAATGCACACCAAATTATGACTTTCTCCACTATCGTCATATTGAAAGTGGGTTTAGTGCCATACCCAGTGCAATCAATCAGGCTGCAGTCTTATGCCCACTTACCTGGGAATAAGCTCCATTGAGCTCAGTGGGGCTTGCTTCTGAGGAGATATGCATAGGATTGCACTGTTAGTCTCTATTAACAAAAGATATGCTGAAAGTAGCCAACATTTGCTGATGGTTGTTGTTGATTATCCCATGGGTGCGTGACATAGGTGTATGAGTGTGAATATGTGAACACATGTTGGCACTCCACCTATTCTGTAGAACTGGGCTGAGGAACCGATTTGGCATGGGGGGGCTGGATGAGCCCCAGCCCTTCACAGGCCCGTATGACATCAGTGGGTGTGGCCATGCCCCCTGACATACTAATTTGATTCCTGGTCAAAGTGCTGGTAGATCTACCCCACACTTTGGCTGGGGACCGAGCATCGCTGTGCATGGGCTTTCCAGGCCAGGAAGCCCTGTGCCCAGTGAAGCTGTTATCAAGGCGCTGGGTGGGTGCGGTGGCTTCGCCCACCCTACGCCTTCTCCTGTTGGGGAGAATGTAGGCGAGCAAAGATGAGGCACCCCAGGCGCTCGTTCTGTTTTCCTTAAACAAAAACAAGGCAGTCCCTGTGTGTGTGCAGGGCTGTATATACGTATATGTGCTGAGTAACACCTGCTGTGGTCAAGCAAACAGTGCATAACAGTACAGGAATCGCAGCTTATACTTACATATTGAATATCATATACAGAGGTAGGCTATGATATCAGAGGACTTGATGCAGATCTAACATGTCATGAACGGCCCTCAGGCCACAATGATTTCAACTGTTGCTGCAACTGGTCTTGACAGAATTGCATGCTCCCTCTCCCTTGGCCCTCCCCTCACCCCGGAATCCGCTTGCCCTGCCAGACTTCACTATGGTTTCATGTTACATCAACACATTAACCCTCTTAAAAAGGGATCCTCTTGATGTTTCCCTCTTAACAAAGGAAGCAGTTGACCTCAGATCCTAATTTCAAATCTTAGTTAAGAGGGAGCCCTGGTTAAGGCTAGCAGAAGAAATTTGAACCAGAGGGGAGAGACGGTGTGCAACCCACTCTTTGATTGACAGATCTGCTTTTAAAATGGTGGTTTCTTTTTAGACTGTGGTTGTTTTCGTTGGTTGGTTTTGCTTGTAGCTTTTATTTTTATCTTATTTTGTACTGTGTTGATTTTATGTAAGCAGCCTTATGTACTTTTGTAGAAAGGTGGGTTAGAACTTAAATCATAATCATATATGTCGCAGAGGGGCTTGCAAGCTTAGCGTCAGATGCTGCTTAGGAGGAATGGTGAAAGCCAGCCCCTGCTCTGAATCCCAAGATCTGTGTGGCCAACAGGTGTCACATTTATTCTGTCAGCGACACCTTGCTGGGGCAAGTTAGGTGAATGGCCTCAAACCTCTGGCTGGTAACAGACAACTCTTTTATTGCTTATGGATATAGATACTTCGCTTAAAAATTCATCATCATTTCCAACAAGAATTTACTCGAGGCATCATAGATTTTTTCTCTTTGGAAAAATAACAATTTTGTCCAAACTGGCAAGAGTTATACACACACAAAAACGGAATGGTGCTTCGTGCATGCATATTTGTACGCAGGCCCAAATGCACGGAGATAGGTGGATTTGGTAGCACTGCAGGCAGAGACTGAAGGCAAAATGGGTGGGCCACAGGGAGGTAGCTAATCAGTTGTGCAGGTGGTTCAGGTATCTGCTTTTCACACAGATAATTAATGTGTACAAGTAGCTGCTAATTGCACATTTCAGGAATGATTTATGACAGAGCGGAGGGGAAAGAAGAACACAATCTAATTTCATTCGGAACCTCTGCCATTCATACAATGGTATCAGCACAGCTGTGAGTTGGGACATGATTAATGAACAGGGGTAAACACAGGGGCATTATAAGGAGTACTGTTTTTGATGGCATGCTTGTCAAAACCGAAAGTGGCGTTTGCAACAATGGGCCAATAGCACGACAGGTTCATCTGCACGTCGGACTCAACACCATTGGGGCTTCTGAAATAAAGCTTTTTATGGCGATCAGGGTGGTTCCTGGTTTAAAATATAGACCACTATTAACTTTAATCAGAAGGTTTTGGCTTATGAGCCATACTACGCACTTTTTAGACTACATTTTTTTTCCTTTGTGGCAATCTAAAGGGAAACACATTTGTCAAGGGCAGCGGGTGAATATGTTTCTTAAATGCATTAAAGGCTGTTTAATATTTGTCCTTGGTATTGTATCTTGGTACCTGCCTGGAAATAATGTTTTAATATATAGGCATAAAAATCAGGTCTTCCTTCTTTTGTTCTCTCAGCTGGACTGCCCCAAAATAGCAGAATTGGAATATTGCTTGCTTTTGTGGACAAAGACGTCTTGTTTTGCACATCCTTTTATTTCATTTCATTTTATTTGTAGGTAAATTTAAGATGTATTTATTGTATTTATTGTAACATCTTTGCCAGTCTAAAAATAGCAACATCTAATATTTCCACCTGACTATATTTTATAGATTAATTATCATCTTAATTTGTTACATATAAATATTTTAAACATCTCATTAGTTTTACCTCAGAAAAGGTAGCCTGTTCCTTTTAAAAATTTGAACTAATCTTTGAAAAGAGCAAAGATGAATCCTATATGGTAACACTGGTATAACAGCAAAGTTACAGATTTTCAGAATATTCGTAAGAATATTTTTAAAAATATATTGGGTTTTTTATGCTAATCTCTTTCTTTTTCTCTGCATAGTGAACATGTTCACTATATTTCCAATTAAGCTTCATATTTTTCTTTTTATTTGTTTTAAAGTTTACTAACCATTTTCCCATTGAAAAAAACACTCCAAATAGTGTACAATAAAATAATAAAACCACAAAATAACATCCTAAGACATACAATTAACAAAATCTTGAAGCCTATTGCAGCATAAGTATAGTAATTTAAAATGTTCTTCAGGTAGTATCGTTTTTGAGCAAAACAAAATATGTATTTATTTTAATGTTGTGTGTTTTTTCCCCCGTTAGCTTTTGGAATTTGACAAAGAGCTGTCAGTCTTTAAAGACAAATTATATGAACTGGACATTTCATTTCCTCCCAGGTAAGATATGTATACAAGTGGCTTATTGAATTAACACCCTAAGCACACTTGAAAGTCTAGTAAATGAGAACTACAGTGTCAGTCATTATAATGTTACTGTTACTAGGGATGTGAAAAGAAGTACCTCCAATTCAAGATTTCGGCTTTCTCTTGATTGAAGCCATAATGTATTATAATGTTTTTATGTGGGTATTGTTAATGCTGCAATCCTATACCCGCTTAACTGGGAGTAAGCCCTATTGAACTCAGTGGGACTTAATTCTTAGTGAACTTGTATAGGATTACACTGTAAAAGTCTTATAGTGCTTCTTTTTGTAACTTTGCTTACTAGTATAGATTTTGGCATATTGTATACCTCTTGCTGTGAACCTTGCACAAATTCCTAATATTTTATGTTCAGCTACTGCTTAGAAAATATTAGATAACATTACCAAAAATGTTGTGTTAAGGAGCAAAACAATAGCAAAACAAGAAAAGAAAAATACCCTATATTGCACCAAATCTTGAAGAGTGAACTCTAGAAGGCTCACAATGAACAGCCTTTCTGGTGGTGGCACCCCAGTTGTGGAATGCCCTCCCTAGAGAGGCTTGCCTGGGCCCAATATTATGCTCTTTACAGCCTCAGGTGAAGACTTTTTTAATGTCCCCAGTGACCTTTTATTGCTTTTAGCTCTGCTGTATTAATATTTTGCTGGTGGTGGTTTTAATTTAATCCACTTCGTGATTGTTTTATTCTGTTTTGATTTTTAACTTGTTTAATCTTTATGATTTTAAATAGTATTGTTAACCGTTTTGAGTGCTATTTTTTGGTAGAAAGGCAGGGTATAAATCAAATAAATAAATAAACTGCCCTGAGAATGTCAGTTATTGGGTGGTATGCAAATAGTGTGTGTAAAAGTAAATCAGTTTAAAAAATTGAAAATGGTTGGTGTTCTAATTATTGCCCAGAGTTCATAGGAGAAGATGTAGTGCTAGGACTATAATATTTCCGTTTTTACATTAACAGTAATAGCTTAGTAATAAATCTATGGTTATCAAAATAACAATTTTACTTTATGCACTTTCTGTGACCACATTTCTATCTATCAACCTCCCCTCCCTTCCTCAAAATGTTCCTAACAACTTCTAATAAGAGATTTTATCTGTAACTTTTATCCGCATAACAGATAGTTTTTCAATAGAACTGGAGTTGAGAGTAGGAAATCCATTAAAGAAGATAATATAATTTGTATGAATAACAGCTTTATTTTTAACAATTATTTTCCATTCATGTTTTTTTTTATTGTTGTTCATTATAGAGTAGTCACAAACTTAGGATTGTTAGTTGGCACACAGAAGAAAAGATGTGAACAAGCTTTAGAGTTGTTATAATCTCATATGTGTCACTAGCCAGCTGAGCTAATAATTATATCAGTCCCAAGTGGCCATACTTGTATTGCATGGAAAGATTGTGCATTGCTCTAAAATGACTATGTAACAGCGGTAGACCAAGAGTGGGGTCTCTTTCTGACAGCAAGTACTCTCGTAATGGTCCCATCTCTTAACCATGGTTTGGCAAGAAGTCCTAGGGCCGGTTCACACGACATGGAAACCGTGGGGGAGCAGAAGCCCCCCGCGGTTCCCGTGTCGTGTGAACTCTGGCCAGGGGCACCCCCGCGGGACAGCCGCATGCGCCAAGCATGCAAAGTGACCATGGGCGGTAGAGGGGTAAGCCCCTACCACGCGTGGCAACCCTCCCTCTGGGCATCCCGAGCCGCCGCCCCCTAGCGCCGGGAAGCCTGCACTGCAGTGCGGGGACTGCCAGCTCCACCGGGGTCCGCCCACGCGTGTGGGGCGCAGGTCGTCTGCAGCGCCCCGCTGGACCCCACGGACGGCCTTCTCCCCTCGCCGCCTGGGTCATACGAACCAGCCCCTACACACAAACTTTTCCCCTGCCAACTTTAAAGTCTTAAAGCTCACATCAGCACTTTTAGCCTTGATTAACACTAAACCAGGAATTTCTATTAACCAGCATTTTGAAACCAGCTTCTAATCCTGCTTAATGATAAAAAATAGTTAAAACTGGTACATCAGTGTAAGCCTTAACTATGTTTAAGGGCAGTGGGTGGGATCTGCACCACGGAGGGATACAATCCTGTAGCCCAATTGTTTGTTAGTAATATATTTTCTTTGAGGAAGATGTGAAGAAATGGAAATTAGATGATAACTGAAGCTCTTGGGGTCTACCCATCTGGTTTTTATTTTGCTTATTCAGAAAAATTAGATCCTGTGTATAAAGATTTGTATCCATCTATAGTACAGAAGTCTCAAGGATCGCTCTAGTCTCCGAACTGTGGTACAAGTGCTGTAAATGGTTGGATTCATAAAATTTGTTTAGTCCTTCTAGCATAGGCTTGATATGTATTACAGTAATACCTTGGATTGCAAGTAACTTGGTCTGAGAGTGTTTTGTAAGACAAGCAAAAAAAATTAAATTTTGTTGACTTGATAAACAAGCAAGGTCTTGCAAGACAAGTAGTCATAGGGATGTAACCACTCGCCTTGAGCGGGCGTAGTAGCGGGCCAAAATTGGCCCTGCTCACGCCCGCCAGAGACTCGCTTTGATATAAGAGTGTTTTGGATTGCAATCCAAGGTATTACTGTACTAATATTAGCATGGTCTTATCTCTGTTAGTGAAAACATGCAAGTTAATAAATTCACAAAGCCGTTTTCCTTTCAGTAAACCCAGTATTTTACATACTCTCTCAGAAGTAGTTCCACTACATCAGGGACCACTTTAGGGAAGAGTGTACAGGAACTCTTCTACTTTTCACATTCAGGATAGGAGACAGGTTTCTTAACAAACCTGGTGTGTCTTCCTTCCACACATTGTGATTTCTGCCACGCTCACACACAGAACATATATTTCTGGACAGACACATTCTAAACCCTTTGTTTCCCATATTTCAAGTGTTTGAGTCTCCTCTTCCTTCCCAAACTGCTGATTCCTGTAATTTCCCTACCTTTAATTACCAGTATTGGGGATTCTTGCCTCCATATGAATCTCCATCTCTCCATTCCTCCCCTATGGTTCCTACTGTGGTGATTTCCAATATACTAGCCTTCTCAAACTTGGCGCCCTCCAGATACGTTGAACAACAATTCCCAGCATCCCTCAGCCAGCATAGCTGGCTGGAGGATGCTGGGAGTTATATTCTAATACATCTGAAGGGCACCAAGTTGGGGAAGGCTGTAATACACGCACAACCTGATTTTCATCATCTGCCTTGCAGTGAAAGAGCACCCTTAAAAATAAGAGCAAACTCAACTGGAGGGGAGGGCACATGCGTATTGTATCTCAAGAGACATGGTTTTCCCTGTTCAGAAATATCTACTGACAAATGTGTACATTCTTTGCTTCCCTAGAGTATTCTGACAGGAGAAGAACACACACAGTCAGATTTCTGAGTAACAATTAAATGCTTGTATATAGCTTGAGTTTATATATAGTTGCTTGAATTTGTATATGCTTGTTGTTCATGAAAAATGAAGCACACAAACCACGTGAAAATTATTTCTACTAATTTTTAAGCATACTTGTTCTTTGCCTCCGGAAACCCTTCTGAAATTGAAGGCAGGGTGGCTTGAAGTTTGTTTGGACAGCGTCCAAAGAGTTTTTAGTATAGACAGAGCTTCTAAAATATGAACCAGCTATAATCATGATCAGGAGCTAATGTGTGCATCATCAGTAAAAAGGGGAATTATGTATTATATTGTAGTGAGAGAATCTAGGCTGGCAGAGGTTGTAAAATACATTTTGGGATGCAGAGGAAAGTTAAGTCAAGTGTCCCGAAAGCTCAAAAAATGCTGCCATTACTTTAGGTTTTAAGGGATTTATTATACAGGGATAATATGGTGCGGCTTCAGTTACCACAAAGTCTTTGTTTACTGTAACAGAAGGAAGAAGAGCGACCTAAAGACACTTATAAGCCATAAGTGCTTAATAGTGTAACATTTGAATTTAAAAAGAGACTGTAGGGGCCAAGCTAGACATAACATTTAAGAACATAAGAACAGCCGTGCTGGATCAGACCAAGGTCCATCTAGTCCAGCATCCTGTTCACACAGTGGCCAACCAGCTGCCCATGGGAAACCCACAAGCAGGACATGAGTGCAACAGCACCCTCCCACCAATTTTCCACAACAACTGGTGTACATAGGCAGCCTGCATCTGATACTGGAGGCAGCATATAGCCATTAGCACTAGTAGCCATAGCCTTCTCCTCCATGAATTTGTCCAGTCCCTTTTAAGGCCATCAAGACCGGTCGCCATCACTACATCTTATGGAAATGAATTCCATAGTTTAACTATGCACTGTGTGAAGAAGTACTTCCTTTTATCTGGCCTGAATCTCCCACCAATCAGCTTCATGGGATGACCCCAGGTTCTAGTTTTATGAGAAAGGGAGAAAAATGGCTCCCTATCTACTTTCTCCGCACCATGCATAATTTTGTACACCTCTAGCATGTCTCCCCTTAATTGCCTTTTTTCTAAACTAAACAATCCCAGCTGTTATAGCCTTTCCTTATAGGGGAGTTTCTCCAGCCCCTTGATCATTTTAGTTGCCCTTTTCTGCCCTTTTTCCAACTCTACAATATCCTTTTTTTAGGTGCGGGTACCAGAACTGTACACAATATTCTAAGTGTGGTTGCCCCACAGATTTGTATAAGGGCAGTATGATGTTTCGTAGATTTCACAGATCATAGAGTTGGAAGGAGCCTACAAGGCTATCGAGTCCAACCCTCTGCTCAGTGCAGGAAACTGGACGAGGGGTCTCCCATCCAAGTAACAACCAGGCTTGACCCTGCTTAGCTTTCCACGCTCAGACAAGCTGAGCCAGCATAAGCCACAGGCCTGTATGTTAGCAGTGTTATTTTTTATCCTTTTCAAATCCTTTCCTAATTATGCCTAACATGGAGTTTGCCTTTTTCACTGCAGCTGCACGTTTTCATCAAGCTGCCCACCACAACCCCAAGATCTCTTTCTTGGTCAGTCACCGCTAGCTCAGATCCAATCAGCTTCTACTTGAAATTGGGATTTTTCACCCCAATGTGCATCACTTTACACCTGCTTACATTTGTTACATGGTTTGGCCTTGTGTGGCTGATTTAACAACAAAACAAAACAGATTGCTGGCCCTGGGTAGTGGATGAGCCAGATTGGGTCTGTGGTATGCAAGAAAGGGGCTTTTAACCTTTGCCCCCACTGCGGTCCCAGTTAGAATCTCCCCACCCTGTGCCTGATATTCACAATGGGAGGAAAACTCCCCTTGGCTCCAATGAGAGCTTTCCTTCCATTGCAAATAGCGGTGGGGGTGGGAATGAAAGCCCTCCTCCCCCCTCACCACAGACCTGATCCAGCGCGCTGTGCCATGCCAGCTGTTTGCTTTAAAAAGTGAGCCACGCAAGGGCAGGCCTCATGATAAATGTCACATGTGCTTTGTTCCTAAGGCATTTCAAATGCCATATTAAAGCACAGATTTCAAATTTGCTTTAGATAGCAAAACTGATTTTTATCTTGGGCAGTGCTATCCAATGTGGCTGCCCGAAACCCTACAAACTTGGAGGATTCTGGGCATCCATTTGAGCACGGGAGGAGTCTCACCCTCCAAAACACTTAGACGGCCGATTTCAGCCATCTAAGTGTTTTACCCCTGCTTGTAAGGAGGAGAGGCTGACGCACCACCAGAATTCCTCGTATGCTGGCGGAGCCTCACTCCTCCCTTCCCCGCCCGCCAGAACGCCCACCCAACGCTGGCTCCGAAGTCGGTCTTCTGTCTTCGGAGCCGCAGCCGGCGTGGAAAGAATCGTGCTGGCTATGAGGGCAGAGGGAGGATGCTCTGAGTTCGGAGTCACAGCTGGCACTGTTCCAGACAGGACTTCCCAATACTTTTCAATAGGAATTCGTCAAATTGTGTCCTGTCCTCGGCAGAAAATTCACTCTTTGGGTATTTTTTCTAGGGTCCACTAGCTCTCCACATATTGCACACTATGATCTAGATTATGGATTATGCAGTATGATTTATAAGGGACTGGTGGATGGATGATCCTGCCTATGGGTAGGGGGTTAGGCAGAGTGACTTTTGGTCACTTGTAAATCTATGTCCTGTTGCCAGCCAAGGAAATGAAATACTAAACAAAACAAAAAACAGAAGGGCTCAAGGAGGGAATTTACCTTTTCAATTATTTAGGGCACAATCGTATGCATGTTTAGACAGAAAAAAGTTCTATGACTCCCAGCATTCCCCAGCCAGCCATGCTTGCTAGGGAATTCTGGGAGTTGTAGGTCTTTTTTCTGTCTAAACGTGCATAGGATTGTGTCCTTAGTTACTCTTTAACTTAGCCAGGGGCAGGGGAGGTTAAAGAGTGATATAAAATATGGTTTTCAACAGCAAATGGGTTTGTCCTACTAATTATTCAAATAATGTTTGTTTATTTGGAACATTTATAGGCCACTTTTCCATATGTTCAAAGAAGCTTACAAAGGATGAATAGGCCAATATATGAACCAACAGATTAAAACTCTGAAACAGAATAATTTAGAACTCAAAAGAACAAAACCAAATAATTGATGCCAAAAGAGATGGTTAGGAAATTTTAAGGTGCATTTTTGTTTCTGTAACTGCGAGGTTAGACTTATTCTAGACTTGTGCTTTCTTAGAGCATGTTTTATCTCGCTGTCCTGTCCTCATTTGGATGTAACGCTAAACCATGGCTTAGCCATGGCAAGCGTCAGGCTTGTGTGCTTCTCCCCTCCCCACTCTCCCAGTACTGCTGCAAGAGGTGTTTGGAAGCTTTCACTTCCACTTTAGATTAGCTGTAGTTGCTTGCCACGTCTTCTGGACCTGGACAAATGGTGATCTTAATGATAGTTTGTTGAAACAAGCCAACCTCAAACCATACGTTATGAAGCTATCTTGTTTCAAATAACCATGGTTAAGGCTAATCACAGTTTATGGTTTGGACAGCACGCTAAATGGCAGTTAATCTAAAACAGACATGGAAGCTTCTGATCGCCTCCTTGGCAGAGGATGAGTGGAGACTGGAGAGGGAGTTGCATGAGCTCAAAGCTCGCTGTGGCTCGTTCTTGCGTTCCATGTGAATGCAGCCTTTTTGTAGCCGAATTATGAAGGAGATAAGTTCTAAGAAAGTGTTGGTTCATATTCATTCCCCCACACACACACCATGTTTTCACTTATCAAATGAGCAGAACATGACATGAAACTCTGTGGGCCAATTCATATGGCCCAAAAACAGTCCTAAGCTCAAGGCTATTACAATATGCGTTGCAGCCAGCCACATGGCAAAGCATATTCTTTGACATCACATGCCCAGGTCAATGTGTAGCTTATATGAAATGTATGCAAACATACTTAAGTTCCTTGTGGTTCTGATCCTGGTAGGAGACCTAACAATAATCTCACCGTTTCATCACTGAAGTGTTTCTATCACACAGTGGATTTCTGAAGTTGCTGCATGCTGTGGGCTACTCTTTGTTGCTGTTGATATGTGAGTTGCCCTGTGTCTTTGGAGCTCAAAATATTCCAAAGGGCCAACAGTTCAATGGCTGTTTGAATTAGTTTGTCTTCACTATGTTTCTTATACCAGGTTAAGGGCGCAATCCTGTGGGGATGCCCGTAACCCTCTGAACTTGAAGGATTCTGGGCATCCTATGCAGGGCAGGAGGAGCATGGAGGTGAAGGTCACCTCTGTGCTTCTCCCATCCTGCAAAGCAGCTAGACGGCTGTTTCTGAGGCGCTGCCAGGATACCGCATATCTTGGCGGTGCCAGTCTCCTCCCCTCCCATCCCCTGGTACACCCACTAAGCAACCTTGAAGAAGCAGCCTGTGTGCTGCAAGCGGCATGGCATCAGAGCTAGGACTCTGAAAAAGCCTATGGCCCTCTAGACACTGTCTACAGGCCATAGGTTTGCACTGCCCTTAACTATTAACTTCATAACATGCTTTTATATTTATTTAAGGTGCAATCCTACGCATGTTTAGACAGAAAAAAAAGTCTTACATGGCTGGCTTGGGAATGCTGGGACTTGTACAACTTTTTTTCTATCTAAACATGCATAGGATTGCACCATTAAAGAAATAAAGAGACTTCTACAAGGAAAGCCCCATTCTGCTATTTTTATATGACGTTTTGCACAGTCAGTTCTCATTTCCCTTCTTAAAAGTTTATAGTTGCACTTTTATGGTAGTTGATGTACAGATTTGATGTGATCCACTGCCCAAGAATCCAGAAACAATGGCCAGAGTGCTACAAGATTCTCAGTCTCCCCATTCAGAAGAAGTAGTGCCCGTATTCCTTGCAACTTAAAACGTACTCTGAAGAAAGTTGCATTTTAAAGAATGCGATACAAGCTGTAAATTCATATCACTTACGTTCAAGAAGTCATCAGTCAGGTCAGGCATGACAACTTTGAACGCTGCACACCCTTGTGATGAATTTGACTTTCCCGTGTTAGTGGTGGTCCTGGAGCCAGGGAAGCATGACACTGCTGTGATGATGAAGTGCCACTGGTCTGACAAGAAGAGGCAAGATGACTTGCTTAGGTACAGTAGGCAGTAAATACGCTGGGACCTGATTTTTTTTTTATTATTATTATTATTATTATTACTATTATTTTTAAAGATGATGGCATGCCTAGACTTTTGGCAAAAGGTGGGAGAGGGAAGGAAACTTGTATTTTCTGTAGCAATTCAAAAAAGCAAACTTCCAGTGTTTGAGATTATATTTTCATTTTCAGAGGGGGTTGGTTTGTGGGCTGCTGTTTAGGACTAATAAAAGTTTTGACAAGAGTGTCAGACGGGCAGGCAGCCGCACACACTGAAGGAGAGAGTGTATGTGTTTTTGAGGAAATAGGGGAATCCTTTTAATACAACCCATCAGAATATACTATGGTACTCATAAAACATTTATACATTATTATAAGCATGATTCAGCCAAAGTTAAACACTTAGAAGACCTGCTGATTAAGCATGTGCTTAGCTCTCTCCCAATGAAGTCAACGGGGCTTTAAAATGTCCAGGTTTGCCTGGATTGTTGTGTACTGTATATCTTTGGATGCTGTATTTTAAATGTAAAAATATTCTGAACAATATATTGTTTCAACCACCTTAGGGGTTGTTGTTTTTTTAGGTCCAAAATGTGCATTATATATATTTAATATAAATAAAAGGAAGGAATTGATTATTTTCCAAAACTAGTAGAATGACCAACATCACAAGAGAGAGAATCTGTATTTTTCAGAGACCAATATAGGAGTTTAGTATGTGTGTCTGTGCAGAGCAACAGTATTTCTCCAAATTGTGGTGGCTTTGACATGTTTTGCTAAAAGGAAAAAAATATTCTGTTTTTCCCGTCTCTGTGTAGAATCCTCACCATGCTTACGATAATAAATGTTATTCTCATGAGCAGCAACTGTGCTCTAGCATGACCAGGTTTCAAAGATGGTTGCTATCAGCAGTAAATCCCCTGAAATCAGTGTTCATTCTACAATATATATTTTATGCTTCTCGGCAATATTATTACAGCATATTTGTATAGGTTTGTCTCCCCTATGAATCCTAAAGTGATGGTTCTTTTATAGTGTACTTTTCTTCTCTACAATTAATACTAAAATTGATGTCGAAATGGTTACGGACATATTTAACCCTTGTTAACAGAGAAATGAGTAGTCAGGAATCCTTAACAGGGATCAGGAATGGAATGTGTAGCTGGATGTCAGTTCTTATTGAATATTGTATTTGAATATTAGGATTTGGGCGGGGATGAATCCATAGCCTTGCATTTTAAAGTTCCATTTTAAAAAAACTGTGTTTGTGGTTTGCAGGAGGAAAAACAGATAATTATTTAATGTGGGGATAAACAGGAAAGTTATATTGTTATTCTTGAAGAGAACTTAAAAGTGGCTTTGCTCTGCTGATATCAGAAATTACATTTTTGTTGTTTAAGTTAAAGCTAAGCTGTTGGATTTTTAGTTGTGTCTGAGTGCCTCTAATTCCTATAAAACTGCAGTTTCACTGGCAGAAGCATTGAAATACTCTTGCCTTGCACTGCAATATTTGCCAAGTCTAGCTAGTCGCAATCTTGATCTGCAGTATTCTCTTCACTGTTTGGTAACAAACCAAAAGCCGATGTTGGTCTCAGCAAGTTAACATACACCTAGTGTGCCCTACAAGTCAATGCGATTGTCTGAGAGAATAACATTGCCATGACAAATTTCTTAAGCTAATATTCCATTCAACAAAAGAGCAGTGTCCCCAAAATACATGGAACAAAAAACTACTATTACTGCTAAATAATAATAATCGTAGAATAGTAGAGTTGGAAGGGGGCCTATAAGATGATGATGATGATGATGATGATATAATAATAATAATAATAATAATAATAATAATAATAATAATAGGAAGAAGAAGAAGAAGATGGGGTTTGGCCACAGTGGCCAAAAACCTTTCAGCATTTATTTGTTACATTTATTTATCGCCCATCTGGCCGGTACACCGGCCACTCTGGGCGATGTACACATGATAAAATACAGGATAAAATACATTTAAAACAGTATAAAATTTTAAAATCTTAGCCCACCCCATATTCCCAATATCAGCATTGATAGTGATGTATTAAAAAAAAAATCCTGAACATGACATAACAAGTCACAGCAGAGAAATAAAATGTTTGTGTCCTTTTCAAATGTACTTGGGTTACTTTAATGGTGTACCAAGTACATGCAACCAAAGTTAAGCACTTGCAAGTTCCATTGAAATCAATGGGTCTTAAAAATGCTTAACTTTGACTGGATTATACCTGTTGTTATGGGCACATTACAAATTCTAGAGCTTTAGTAACACTAGTTTCTTCATCATTTCCAGCTATTAGGACATAATTTAAATGTAGTTGCTTCATTTTTAATAGAGAGTCAGTTCTGAGTTCTGAGAAGTCAAGGAAACCATGCTTTTTGTGTTAATGATGATATTCATCTTTCCTCTTTTTTTTTTTTTTTACTTTATAACAGTAATTTGGAAGTTATGTAATTTGTAGCTGTCTCATCAACAGTTCTTAAGGCAATATTTCATGGTCATTAATATGTAATCAAGTAATTAAATTAACACATGAAGTAACCCCTAAGCTAGTGGTCATTAGCATCTACATTTGTATCAGGAAAATGATCAAAATAATTTTTGAGCTTTCCAATATACCATCTCCAAATAGAACATGTTTGATCATTTCTTATTTGACGGGAAAACATATTTTGTCAGTCAACAATACAAAGGTATAGTTTGATTTTTAGACTCAGTAACTGCTTGGTGATATAGGAATTCTTCATATGGATCAAGATTTTTTTTAAAAAAAAATTATTAGTTTTTAAAATGTGAATTACACCAAAACAAAACAAAAACCATTAAAAATGAAGAAAAAATGAATAACAACAAAAAATACAAATTTCTTACAGTATTTTAAATGGATCACTTACAGTAACAATGTATGAAATATATATCTGTAAGTATCAAAAAGTATGTAGTAATACAATTATCCATATAAATAGTTATGCATAAACTTCAGAAAAAGCAGACCAAATATCCATGTATTTATCCATCCGCAGGTGGCATCTAAATACCACCCACTCAAATGTTGAAAGCATTATTAGGTCCTCAATCCATTGTGTTATAGGAGGTGAGCGTTTATCTTTCCAGTGTTGTAATATCAGTTTATTTGCTGTCAAGAGGGCGCGGAAAATCCACGTGTTGTCCTTGTGATAAATTCCATACAGCAGGTATATAATTTAAAAGAACATGTGCATCGGTAAATATTAAAGAGCATTTTAATACTAGATTTATCCATACTATGACTTCTACCCAAAGAGAAGCAACCGCTGGGCTTTGCCAAAACATATGGGTAAACGAAGCATTCACAGTATTACACCTTCAACGGTTAGCTGACTTAGATAAACCCTTATTAAAAAGACATTGTGGTGTCCAATAAACACAAAACAAAAGTTCTTGCTGAATAAGACGTAACCTGAGGTCTATAGACCATTCTGATTCTAACACAGACGCAAAAACAATGTTACATTGATTAGGCAACATAAGATCATCTAATTCTCTATTCCATTCATCTTTAAGACTCAGTATCATACTTATTCACTGATAATAAGTATTTATAAACATGAATCGTAGGTCAATATAACTGCTCAGCCTCAATCAATGCATCCTAGGGGTGGGCAACCCACCCGGCATTTGACTCGTGGCGTGCAAGCCGAGTGCTCCCGCCGCGTGAGCTGAGCCAAGTGCGAGCTCCAGCTGAGGCGCTCACTGGAGTTCTGGGTCCCTGGCTCTACGTTGTTTACATTAAAAAAATAGCGTAAAATACATTAAAAATAGCCACAAATTACACAAATCACGGCCGTTTTTAATGTATCTTATGCCATTTTCTACATAAACAACGTAGCACTGGAAACCAGAAGTAGTTCCCCCCAGCTTAGCTCGCGAGAACGCGAGTTGAGCCAGAGAAACAGGTAGGGCGAGTGGAGCTCGGGGGGGGTCGAGCCCGGCAAGTTTGCTGGACTTCCACCCCCCCCCCAATCGAACTCTGTGCACATCACTAATTGCATCCTATAGCAAAGGAGGCTCTGAAGCTGTAAAAGATGAGTATCAAGATGAGTATGAATCAAGATGAGTATCTAGTTAACCACACCCAGCTTAACTGTTATTCCCAACTAATTTGAATCTTGGATTTCACCCAAGGACTGAAGTACAACTATAGGAACATTTACACAAATGACACGAAGAATGCATCTCATTCTGAAATTCATCTTTTCTAAAGGTTACCAATGTAGGTACTTAAGGTGCAATTCTATGCAAGTTTAGACAGAAAAAAGGCCTACAACTCCCAGTTGGGGCATGCTGGGAGTTGTAGGCCTTTTTTCTGCCTAAATTTGCATAGGATTGTGGGAAGCCCGTTAAGTCCACAAACCTGGAGATTTATGGGCATGCAATGCAGAGCAGGAGGAGCGGCAGAGGCGATCTTTGCCTCCCATCCTCCCGCTCTGCATTTTCGTGAGACAGTTTTTTTCACCATCTAGCTGGAGCGTCTCAGAGGGAGAGGAAAGGAGGCTGGAGCAGCTTCAGGATACTTCGTATCCTGGCCTCCCTGGTCTCTTCCCCTCCCCACCACCTTTTACCCCTCTGCGAGGTTGCTTTACAGACCTCGGAGAGCAGCTGGTGCGGGTTTTTCCATGCCGGCTGTGAGGGGGCGGGGGAAGGGGGTCGGAGAGCTCCGAGGTTGGAGCACACTGAGAATCCTAAAAATCCTATGGCCCCTCAGACACTGTCTAGGGGCCATAGGATTTCTTCCTCCAAGTCTTAAATAATATATAGAATGCAGTAGAGAGCAATTGTTAAATAAAATGTATGTTCTAATCAATTTTGGTATTTAATTAGATTTACATATATGAGAAATTCTAGTTTAGAGTGACTTGTGGAAAATGCTATTATTTTAGGTGGCAATGGGAGGAATGCCTACTGTTTGTTCACAATGCACTTGCCCCCAAAGCAATGGCCATTCGTTTCCCTACTTACATCCTGCTCACATGAGTCTGCAACCTTCCTGGCAAGCTCTTCCACACTTACCCATTATTGTGAGGCATAGTGTTCCTTGTTTGTCTTCTCTAGATATATTTTGCTGCTACTTAAAAGAGAGGATATTATTTATTTATTTATTTATTTATTTGCAGTGTTTTTACCCCGCTCTTCAGCCAAAAAAGGCTCCCAGAGAGACTTGTGAAGATTAATAATTGATTAATAATGAGACAGTCCCTGCCCTCAGGCTTGCAGTCTAAAAGACACAACACAAAAGGAAAAGGGATTGGGAGGGGGGAAGCAAAACTCAGGCGACCAGTTCTTGGTTTCAAAGTTCTTACAAGTATTCTTTCTGGCAGGGAAGGGAGAAACAAGCTTCCTGTAGCTGTTCCTTATCTGCCCAATGTGTGGGGCTTGGTTGTCTCCCCCTTGCTTTATCCTGGGAGGCAGGAAGTCCAACCTCCCAGTGGCCCTTGGTATGCAAGAAGGCAAACAAAACAGGCCTTCTAGTGCTTCTTCTGTTACCTAGGACAATGGTTTTCACACTTCAGGGAACCTTTCTACAACAACTTGCCTGTTGAGGGATCTCTGTACAGAGGATTCCTGGTCATATTCTCAGGCACAGAATTTAAATAGGACATAGGCAAGTTGTGTTGTGCTTATGGTCACCCAACGTGAATTGGGGATTAAGCTTAGCACACATCTATCACCGTATGCAACGGTGGAAATAAGTAATGTTTTGTTTACCGGAGCCATTGCTCATTTGTGAACACCATAAGTTCAGCGCTAAACCATAATGATCACATTCAGATGATAATATCCTAGCTTAATATGCTGAGACATGAACAGGCCTTTTGCCTGCACACACAGCCCCTTTGCATGAGCCGGAAATCAAACCAGGGAGCCTTCAACTGTTTTGCCATTTTGTGTGAACCAATAAACTATGGGTGACAGCTTCAGAACAAGCCAGGATATTAAACCAACTTCAAACCATTGTTTAATATCCTGGCCTGTTCCAAAGCTGTTAACCATAGTTTCCTGATTCGTACAATATAGAAACTATTGTTAGTTGAAGACTTTCTGGTTTGTTTGCTGGCGCTCACACAGGGAGGATTGAAAGGGCTAAAAAGGACCATGTGCATGGCCAAAAGGCTCATTCATATCTCGGTTTATTAAACCAAGATATGGTTGTCCAAACTCTCTCAGTATGTGTGAATTAAGATTTTTTACTTTTCTACTTAGAGTAGGCACTGACTGACGTAGAAGATGGATGATGTATTCACTAGCCATGTCCTGTCTCCACTTCATTTATATATCTGCCAGCACAAGGATTGGCACAGTCCCTTAGTGGCTTGTTGGTATCGGGAGAGCTAACTCAGCTTGCTGAAAAGCCATGCCCCTGGCAGGCCGCTGGTCTTGTTTTCCAGGAATCTTTTATGTTGCGAATTTTGAGACCTGTTTGTCTTAAACATACTCATGTTTTCTACCATGCTAGCCATGAAAGACTGACTCTCATTCTTTTGAACGCTGTAGGTTCTGTCAGCCGCCTGACACCCTGACATTAAGCAAATAGCAAGCTCAGTGTGAGCTGGAAATAGATATTTGGTAGACTGTAATCACGATGAAAAGGTGGTAGGTGTGAAAAATGAAATAAGGACATTGTGGTTAGCCATGATACAGGTGGGCAATTGTTAACTTTATCACCTCTCTCCATTAATTATTATAATTATTCTTGTAGCTGTTGTATGGCAGAGATAGGAGCTGACTTACCAGGGGTTCACACACCCACCTACAAGGTTTGCTTTCAGATAAGTGTGCATGCACAGTAATCTCATGTATTAATCATTCTCTTAAAGTGACCTGTTCTTGTTTGTCATTGCATTAGGCTGTCATGTAATTTACTGGTTGGACATATGTTCATGTCTTAGATACCTTCTCTTCATGATTTTTTCCTCTCTCCTTCAGCAGACCCCCTCTGTGCTGACAATTTCTTTGCTTTGACACCTCTAAGCAAGAATGACAGGTCAAATCTCAATCATAGCTGTGGGGGGTTTTCATCTGGATTTCTCACTAGCTTCTAGCAACATATTCTTCCAGAATGTGCTTAGTCTACAGCTCTTGCTTACTGTTCAGTCCTTGGGTTTTCTCCTATGATTTTTTTCCCTCCAAATTGTTTTGGCCTTATTTGATCATACAATAGCACATTTCTTCTCTTGCCTCTGCGCTACATTGATCAGTGTAAAGCAAGGTCATTCTGAAATGCAGCAATCTGTCCTTCTCTGCAGTTAGACAAAATATCTTTGCCTACTGGGAGGATAAGACTATTAGTGACTACCATCATGATGGCTATATGTTACCTCCAATGTCAGAGGCAATATGCCTCTGAATACCAGTTGCTGGTGAGGGTGCTATTCTTGTGAGCATCTGGTTGGTCATGGTGGGAACAGAATGCTGGACTAGCTAGCCCTTTGATCTGATTCAGGATGACTCCTCTTATGTGCTTATGTTCTTTCTCTGTGTCTTCCAAAAACAGGAATTCTGTTTTTGTTCTCCATTGCTACCACTTTCCTTCGTCTCACATATCAGGTTTTTCTCAATTTTCCAGATCATTTGGACTCAACGATCCTACTTATGACCTTATCTGTGCCCCAGCCACATCCTTCTGGTCTGCTGTAACAGCCAGTGCAGTTTATTCTGAGGTTCCTCCCTCCCATGTTGAGACTTCCCTTGCCAGCACTGTGCATCTGGTCAGGGTTCGTGGATCGCAAGAACTCCCCGCACCATAGGGGGGAATCTTGTGGTAACCAGCTCTAGACATTACAGTAATGAGGTGAAAAAATGAGCACAACAGATTGGCCAGGGCATGGATAAGTTAACACGTAGACTGGCTCTGTCCATTTTTACCACAATGTTAGATTAGTAAAGTGCTTATTTCTAGCACAAGAAGATTACGAGATCAGAGCCCTCCGTCTATCCAAAGCCCTGCTGGCAAGTGCCAGGCAGGTCAGGAGGAATCTCTTTGTGTTCCTCCAAAATAAAACAAATTCAGCTAGATGGGCCTCTGAGCTCACTTACTGGTGGTGGGTGGCAACAGCCATGTGATCATGTGGATCCTGGCCCCTCCCCTCCCCCTTTTCACCCTGCCCGAGTTCGTTTGCTGTTGCAGCCTCAGAGGAGCTGCTGCTGCGGTGCTTTCCATGGTGGCTGGGAGGGGCTGGACCAGCCGGGGGGGGGGGGACAGCCTGATATCAGATTCTCCCTCCCGAGATCATCAGAGTGTCTACAGCCTCGGGAGGGAGAGTCTG
This sequence comes from Shinisaurus crocodilurus, assembly GCA_021292165.1. NCBI lineage: Eukaryota > Metazoa > Chordata > Lepidosauria > Squamata > Shinisauridae > Shinisaurus > Shinisaurus crocodilurus. The sequence continues at coordinate 95,045,998 of CM037878.1, forward strand.
ACATATCCTATGGTCCCTGAAATGCTCTCCCAGGAACTATAGGATTGTTCTGTATGAATATTGAATTTACTGTGTTGGTGTGCCTAGATACCTCAATAACTTGCCTTCATTGAATCAGCCATCTTGACAACATAGTCACAGTTATAACTTCAGAATATTTTTTTCTGAAACAAGCCAGTGCAGATTGAACCAATGAGAGCATAGTGTATGAAGTTGCACTGCGTATTACTTGCATTTAGTTGAGCACAGCATTGTAATCCTTAAAAACCATGGAGTCTGTGTATCTATTGTCTTCCTTCTGTAGTATTGAAATTGCCATACCAATTTCTATTATTCCCATTTAAACAGGCTAAATATACTATAGTCAGTATTTTTTATTCCAACCGTTATGATCATTGCAACTAAATACACTAAAACAGGATCCAGGAAAGGCATAACTGACGTGAAAATTCATTGAGGTTGACATTATCACCCAAGCTATTCATGAGTTAGTGGTGGATATGTTTTACAATCAATAAAAGCAGATTTTATGTGCTAAGAACAGTGTGGGAACACGTAGCCTGTTATTTTGCCATGGAAAGTAAGTTCTTATTTGCCTTTTGCCTTAATGGAAACATCCCATTGCACCCATGCTACTAAAATGGCCAATGCAGTAAAAGGTAATTGTGCAGGGATTATTGCAACATAATAAAAACTCATACAAATTGTGTTGACACAAAAATATGTTCTTTGCAAGTCTATAAAAACTATTTGGGAAAATTACACCACGTATAATTTTTTTGCACTGAGTGCTATGTGAAGCTATGACTCAGGACCTGTTTACCCTTCTTACCCTTTGCTGCTGGATTGCCTGTTTGACACACATACACGCACCTCTTTTATTGTGACCTTTGACTTTGATTGTTAGTTTGGTCACCATGGTGTTGTTATAGTATTTGCAAACAGCAGCTGTTTAATACATTGTACTTTAACTTTTATGTTTGCAAGGCTTGTTTACCCTCCTGATTTTGCTTAAATGAGATACACATCATGACCAGTTAGCTAACAGAGCATCAAAAAGGGTTATTAGTATTTTAGTAAATGCAAATTGGCCAATTTAATTCCAATAGCAGTGTATTGTATAGCTTGACCTCTACCTGATGCATCAGATGAACACATAATGAAGGCTCATTGTTTTATGGTCATTGCCTAAGGGAGATGTTTGAAATGAACTAAGTTGATTGCACCAACAGAAAACGAATCTCTGGTTTGCAGAGAAGTTAAATTAATATTTAATCTGCGGGAAATACATAATGGGCAGCTAGCTCTGGGCAGCTAGCTATACATATTCTTAAAAGGCTTTTTCACATTTGCTGCTTGATCCTTTCAGATGAAATATTAGCATTCATCCCAGAGCACAGCTAGGGCCTGGCTAATGAAGAAGAAGAACTTACAACATATATATGCCCTGCACCTAAACATGGCCATCTAGGATTTTAGAAACATTAGGAGGTGATAGCCATTGGATTGTTAATAATGGAAGAAAGTCACCTTCTTCTAAAGTCAATAGCAAAACTCCCATTGATTTAAATGGAACTGGGCCACACTCAAATTTCGAGGTAGCAATATCAGAGCTTTTGGTCATCTGCAAATGAAGTACAATAAACATTTACTTCTAGACACAACCCCCCCCCCCCAATGCTGCCCAGTTCACAATGCACATCCATTGTAGCAGGCACTTCATTAAATGTTTCCCCCTGCAAAAGTATTCCAAAATCAAATCAGAGATTACTGTGTTCATTATCAGATACGTGACCACCTTGAGGAATAAAGGTACTTCCAGACAGAGATCCTGACGTTCCAACAATCCAAAGACATTGTGCAGCTCTTGCATCTTTTCCTTCTTAACAGATTTTCCATGATAAGAAAAAAATGATGGAAGATGCAGTGGGAAAAGAGAGCTATGAGTGGAAAATGTCACTGTCTGGACTCTTCATAAAATTCCATGAATGAGGGAGGGCTATGATGCTATAATAGTCCTGTCTGGAAGCAACCTTCCAGAGAAGAAGAGAGCAGACTTCAAGAGAAGAATTCTAGGTCTAATTTTGATAATCTCCACATATTTTTGAAACATTAAGGGTGCAATCCAATGGGGATGCCCATAGCCTTCCAAAGATTACGGGCATCCTATGCAGAGTAGGAGGAGCACAGAGGCGACGGTAGTTTCCACGCTCTTCCCATTCTGCAAAACAGCTAGATGGCCGATTTTGGCCATCTAACTGCAGCACTTCGGAGCAGGAAGGAAGGAGACTGAGGCACCACCAGGATGCTCCTCCTACTCATATGTTGGTGCCGCCGGTCTCCTCCCCTCCCCATTGCCCGGAACATCCCCTAAACTCCTTCTCCAAGGTTGCTCTTACAACCTTGGAGAAGCAGCTGGTGTGGCTCTTTCCATACCAGCTGCGATGGCAGTGGGGGGATGTGAGCATGGATCCCCAGATCCAAGGTTGGAGCTGTTTTCCGACATCGGATCTGAGAATCCGAAATATCCTGTGGCCCTCTAGACACTGTCTAGGGGCCATAGGATTGCTCTGTGGGTATATGAAGCTTTCATATAATAAAATATATAATCTCATTTCATATACACCACAGGGTACTGCCTGCAGATTCTAAATCAACTGCCATTAGCTTGTGATGACGTCACACTGGAATATTGAAGTTCACAATTGTGTTTGACAGAAAAATATTAACCTTCAAAGCCCTGTGATTTCTAGTTGAGCCAGCTTTTACACTTCCAGTGCAATAAGGTCATGGAGTTTGACCTCTCTCAGAAGGGTACTTATTTTTCTATGAGCTCCTTTTCTAATGATGGGCATGTTTTATGGAAGGTTAAATTTGATTTTATTGCCAGCTGCTTTTGCATGTTAACAGTCGCCACATGGTTTATGATATCAGAAGACTGGAAAGAGATTAATTCACAATTTTGTAGACAGTATTTTAGAAAGGTGCTCGGGTTTTTCTGGCTGTAACTGTAATTGCATCATCAATAGTAAAACAATATTGATTTTCACTCTCCTTTTTTAAAAAATCTAAATAATAAAGCTCCTGTTGCCTGCAGTAAAACTTTGAAGAGATCAGGCACGGGAAAGCTAGACACTTGCCCCAGATTAACAAGAGTATCTGTGATGGAATTTGTGATACAGACTCCAGAATCCCTAGTAAGCCCCTCAACCTTAACAATGTATCATCTTTCCATTCTTTAGTCAATGCCCTGAGGAAAGTTGCCAAGTTAGAAAATGCTCCTTATGGCTAGAAATGAAGCAGATGCTGCTGTCTTATTGAGTATCTGCTCTGCCTTAGAGGTGAATAGTAGTAGTTACGAGTAGTTGTGGACACAAAAGAGTAGTCTTGGCTTTTCCAGAAATCTTATTGCCTTGAGCTCCTTGGCAGTGTTTGATCCATACTGGAAGACTTTATGTGTGCACATCAAGAGACACATATGGAGGAGGACCCTAGGGAGGACATCTGGCTACAAGGGTGAGGGTGGAGAACTGGCTTCCTCCTTTAGCTGTCATGCCACTACCAACATTTACCCTATTACAAGATTGTTGTTATTTATTTATTTATTTATTTATTACTATATTTATACCCCACCTTTTTTCCTGCAAGGAACCCAAGGCGGTTTACATAATCCTAATCCTCCTCCTCTCCATTTTATCCTCACAACAACCCTGTCAGGTAGGTTATCCTATCCTATATTCTCAGCAGGGCAGTCATAGGAATATAGGAAGCTGCCTTATTCAAGGGTTACATCTAGCCCAGTTAGGGAAGTTGGAGAATTCCACAATGGATTCAGATGAGTTCGGATTTCTATGAATCTGACCTGCGGATTCCTAGGCACACACACTTTTTCTGAGTAATGCAGATTCCGTGGACTTGCGGGCCAGTTTTTCACTTTTGGGGGGAGGGATTCGCACTATTCACATTAGTGCTAATGCACATCTGCTCATCCGCATTAGTTAATGCGCATTAGTGAAATAGAACAAAATTCTGGTTCAAAAATCATAATAAATCCTATTCCGTCAATGAGCAGATATCTGACAATCCGCAAAACACAAACGGAACAGATTTAACAAAATCCGTCCAACCCTAAGCATAGACTGGGTTCAGGCAGCACAATAACCCACACTCAAGGGTTGAGTATGGGTTGAGTGTGGATTGCCATTGAAACGTGGGTTGTTGGTGAAACGTGGGTAATCGTGTTGTCTGAACCCAGTCCTAGCATTCTCTTTTCTGTCCCAGAACAACTCTCCAGGGTTTCAGGCCAGGGATGTTGAAGAGTCCTTGGTCTCGAGTCGAGTCACGAGTCTTTGGACCCGAGTCTCGAGTTCGAGTCCGAGTCCTTGGTCCAAAATGGTGACTCACGAGTCCCGAGTCCTGAGTCACTCCCAAAACTGACTCCACGAGTCCCTATTAAAATCAATGGGGTTTCCCCCCAACAAAATAAGGCTACTTCAGATGTGTGGCTTAAATAAATTCTAGGCACAAGTGTGCCTTTTTATTTCAAAACTCTGCAACTGATTTTGGCAAGAACAGACTAGGCAGACAAACCCAAAATAACCAGGCAGGCAGAGGAGGCAGGGAACCCCAAAGAAGGCAGGCAGGGGCCTTTGTCTTGGACAATTCAAACTGTGGAACTGGTTAAGAAGAGACCAGGCAGGCAGAGGAGGCAGGAAACCCCAAACAGGCAGGCAGAGGCAGCCAAACCCAAAATGTCTGACCCTAACCCCCCACAACAACACATCAAAATAAATCTCAAGACATCATTGGGACTGCGCTCCTGGTAGCTGTCCATAGTGGCCGAGCAGCAGCGCTCCTCACTTCCATGCACTCTTCACCGGTGATCGCGCTCCTGGCACAGCCAGAAGACTCGTCAACAGCCCAGGGATGTTGACAAGTCCTTGGTCTCGAGTCCCGAGTCGAGTCTCGAGTCCCATTAAAAATATTGGGACTCGAGTCCGAGTCGAGTCAGAGGGGGGACTCAGTCCGACTCACGAGTCGAGTCCTCGAGTCCGAGTCCCCATCCCTGTTTCAGGCAGAGCTCTGTCACACCACCTGCTATCTGATCCTTTTAATGGGAGATGCCTGAGACTGAACCCAGCACCTTCTGCATGAAAAGCAAGTGCTCTAGCACAAAATAATGGTTTGTCTCCCTACCGCTAGGGGATCACACATGGTTTCATTTTTTAAAAAGAGTTTGTATTTAAATCTGCAAAATTAGGACTTTTTCAGGGCAGCAATTTATCCAGAACATCAAGGAGAAAATCATGGCTATCCTGGGATTATTTCAGAGTGTGATTTTGGGGACTAACAAGCCACAGAACCTGTCATAATGTGTGAAGAAAGTGTGCCCAACCTTAGAAATCCAAGATCTGTTCCAGGACAGTCCCATCTTCATAGGATTTTCCAGTCCTTGTAGCCAACCTTGGGTCTCAGTTGGTTACATTCATGCATAGCTGTGCTTTGATTTGCTAAATTTACTGTCAATAATAGCATTAAGTCCTCTGTGTCTGGTCATTTTTTTGTTAAAAGAGGCAGTGAGCTCATTAAAGGAAACTTACAAATATCAGTTTGTAGGATATATATGAAAAACTTCTGGTCTTATTGTTAGCCATGTGTACTGGGCATAGAGCATAACATGTGCAAAACCCAGAGAATACTGTGAAAAGGGTGAACGATATCAAATATGATTGATTCATACAATTTCTCTAATAAAAGAGTAGTCTTTGTTATGTCAGGTTCATGCACAACTTAAAAGAAGAGCTACATTAATAGGTTGCCTGCAAAAGTCAACCCTTAAATTGCAGACAAAGAGCTTCTGCTAGCAAGGATATTACATCATCAAAGCCTCCCATGGACACTCAGAAATAAGCTGTACTTCTGTATGGCAGTGAAGCAGCAAATTGAATTCTCATAATATGTTTTGAAAATGAGTCTTGTTAGGTTTGATGAGGTGGAAAAGGTACTGAGTTCACTGGTTTGTTCCAATACGTTCAATACACTTTAGTTGGCTGTTTGCCACGGCTAATCTTTTTAATGGCAGTGTAGCTTGTAAACCGATTTGGTAGAGAGCTATGCATCTCAGTTTTATAATATCACACCAAGTAGGGTGGTAAATAAGTTTCTCTTCAAGCATGAAAGCATTTTCTGTTTCAATCCCACAAATCTTATTTTAAAACCTTCATCTTGAAAGCCTCAATAATTCCTTTCCAAATTCAGCAATAAGCAGAATAGATTTCAACACTTCTTTATATTTATATGTTTATTGTTTTGTTTTTCAAGATGAATCTTTCCAGGGTTCTTTCTTTTCACACAAAATTACCACTAAACGCGTACTAATAAATAATAAAATAGCATTCCCTATACCAAAGCCCACTTTTTTTTTTTATTTGAAGTACTGAAGCCACCTTTCAGGACAAAGCCCTCCCACGGTGGCTTGTAAAAGATAATTAAAACCATGAACCCATTTTAAAAATAAAACAATTCAATTACAGAAACTAAAATCAGCAGCAGTTTAAATCCCAACCCACAGCATTTTTAACAGAACACAGTTTGAAATGAATACATTTTTAAGATGGGGGACCTCTTTCTTCCTTGGACTGCTCAAATATCTCTCTGGATTGCTCTGCAAATTCTCCAGCCATTTGTTCACATTCACTCACTCTGAATGCATGGAGTTGGCCTAAACGTGCTTTATCAGCATAACCCATTGCTCCTGTAGCTTCAGGAGAGAATGAAAATCACCTTTGGAATAGAGCATTTGGGAAGCAGAGAGTTAAGAAGGTGCGTGTGCGGGGGGGGGGGAGCTTAACTGTTTCCCTTCTTGTGCTTTCCCCAGTTCAAATCAGTGCCCAAGTGGCAACCCCAGCACCACCACCATGAGGTTTCAAATGAGCATGTGAAACTTTGTGGGAAATGGCCATTGGAGCAGGGAAACAGAGAGTGGGAAGAGGAAAAAGTTTAAGCGTCTTTCTCCATCACCCTCCATGTGCCGGTTCTTTGCTTCCAGTCATCTCCTCCTGAAGCAGCATTTCAAGCAGAAAAGGTGTCACCAGGCCACCTTCACATGCATTTGTGTGTAGAATGTAATTTTTGGCCCTCAGGAAAAATGTGGAGTGGCTGCTTGAAGCCAATCAAACTGCCACTGACATTGATCAAAAGAAGATTGTTGTTCTCATACATTCCAGCAGGGCTATATTAACTGTTATCGTACGAACTCTGTAGAGTACAGCCCCAGTGAAACTGGAGCTTTGACTGTAGTTGTGTTAGCTAGAACTTCTCTGTGTTAACTTGTCTTGCCTCTGAAATTTGGAATATGGTGTCTACTGAATCAGATGTGAACAATGCAAACCCTGGGGCAGCGCAGTCCTATGAGGGTGCCCACAACCCTCCGAACCTGGAGGATTGTGGGCATCCTATGCAGGGTGGGAGGAGCACAGCGGATAGGATATCGGCCATACTCCCCTCACCCTCAGAAACATCTAGATGGCCAATTTTGGCGGTCTATATTTTTTCCCTCTCCTCGTGAGGAGGAGAAGCTGAGGCACCGCCTGGATTCCTCGGAATCTGGTGGAGCCTTGTTCCTCCCCCCCCCCCACGGGGAAAGCAAAGACAGAAGACTGTCTCTGGTTCCCTGCTGGTGCGGAAAGAACCGTACCAACTACAGGGGCGGCTCTGCAGCACTGTGACCTCAGAAAAGATTTCCAAGGTCGCAGGGGCTTCCAGCCCCAATCCTATGTCCCCCCCAGACTAAGTCGGAGGGACATAGGATTGCTCCCTAAATCACTTATTTTTTCCACATTCTTCGTTACATCATCTGATACCAAACTACGACTCAGAAACTCGGTATGGGTATAGACACCATGCACACAGTTGCTGCTAAGTTACCAGAAGGACATGTTAGAATAGCAGTAGCTTACCTAGCATAGAGGGCAGAATGCATGTGGTCTCTACATGGGTATGCCTCCCTTCTCCTGATTATTACTTGCAGAGGAGTATCCTGTATTGTACGATACCAAATCATGTCGGGATTAGCCTCTTCATAAACCGTAATCTTCCGAGAACCATGAAGATGTCGGTGTAGATTGCAATTACTTTTTATTTGGTCCTTCTCTAGTGAGATATCCTTTTGTCTCAAATTTCAAACTTTTTTTTTGTTTAAATCAGTAACAAAATTAATACAGTAACTTCAAACACAACATGCCTCTGTGTCTAGCTCCAGTCGACTTTACAGACATTTTGTAAGCAAAGAGCAGATAACGTGAAAGATAAAATTATATGCTGGAGATTACTTTTGTAAAATACATTGTGTTGTTAAGGCTCCAACTTGACTTCTTTTTCAACGGACTTTGAAACAGAATATGAAATTGATTTTACAAACTGGAGGTAGAGAGAGAAGAGCAAAGTCTAAAACAAAAAATATGTGATATAGCAAAGTTTGCTACTCTCTCCTTCATAAACACTCTGTTGAGGAATATTATATTATCCTAGCTGTTGCCCGTGGCTTCACTCGCGTGGATTTTAGGATTTGGTACAATTGTTTTTAAAAGAAACATGATGGAATCCTAGCTCCCCCGGGATTACACAATGAAATCCCAGCTCCCCCGGGACTACCAGCTCCCCCAGGACTGCACAATGAAATCCCAGCTCCCCCCCCCCCGGACTACCTGCTCCCCCTCCTCAGGACTACACAATGAAATCCCTGCTTCCCCCCCCCCAGGACTACGCAATGAAATCCTAGCTCCCGCCCGGGACTACACAACAATGAAATCCCAGCTCCCCCACCCGGGACTACACAATGAAAGCCCTGCTTCCCCCCCCCCCCCGGGACTGCACAACAATGAAATCCCTGCACACACACACCCGGGACTACACAACAATGTAATCCCAGCTTGCCCCCCCCCCATGGACTTCTCAACAATGAAATCCCAGCTCCACCCCCACCCCTGTGTAGGCCCCGGCTGCAGTGCATATGAACATTCTGTTTTGCCATAGGAGAGATTTGCATATCCGCTCCTGATTGGGCCCCTGTGGCGGCAGTTCATATGAACATTCTAAATGTCATTGGAGTGATTTGCATAACCGCTCCTGAATGGCCCCTGCGAACATTCCAAGTGACGCCATTGGCTATCATCTATTTTGGGCCGTACAGGTGCAGTGATGGCTTTTTTGGAGATTTGAACCCGCCAGACTTTGTCCTTGGGTGATGGAGAGTATGCGTGCCAGGTTTGGGGCGGATCCGTCCAACCGTGTAGGACCATATGCGACGCACGCAAACGCCCGGACACACAGACACACGGACACACAGGATTTGGGAGTTGGGACGCCCCCACGCACAACAGTCATTCTCTGACTGAAAGTGTAACATTTAGGCTGGGTGCTGGCAGCAGAAAACTTTTCTGACAGAAATATCTGATCTTAAAGAAAAATCAGGTTAATCCTGAGAGTCTACAGGTGATGAAGAGTGATCGTGCCAAGTTTTGGGTTGATCCGTCAAAACGTGATGGAGCCTATGCGACGATGCCCCACACACAACAGTCATTCAATCATTTAAAAAGTTTCCCTCCCTTTTCACCCCCTCAGAGAACAAGATTTGCATACCCACCCCTATTGGCCCCTGCAGAAATTCTTACGAACATTCTAAGTGTCGTATGGGCTATTTGCATAACTGCTCCTATTGCCTCCTGCAGCAATTATGAGGTGAGGCCGACTTGCATAACTGCTCCCCTGTTGTTTTGCCCATAGGAGATATGAGAGTGGGGCGATTTTGCCCCCTTTTTTCACCCCTTTAGGGACGGAATTTCCAAAAATCCTTCCTTAGTGGGTGTCTACATCTAAAAGCAATGTTCCTTCAAAATTTCACGTTCCTAGATTAAACGGTTTGAGCTGGGCATTGATGAGTCAGTCAATCAGTCAGTCAGGACTTCTTCTTTTATATATAGATAGATAGATAGATAGATTATATTATATTATATTATACAGTATACTATATGCAGAGAGAGAAATACACACACATGTAAAGTCAGTGAGTTTGCAAGATCAAACACAGCCACAGTGGGCTGTGGTGCATGCCGACACAGGTGGGCAGCCATTTTGAATATTCAGTGTCTGGCCGCAGCCTGTTGTGATGTGCAAACCCAGGGACCGTGTGTTATGTAAGAGTTAAAACAACCTTCGCATAACCCATGGTCTGTTGTTGGGTTCTGCAAGAGTTGCTTAGCCCTCGCATAGTCCATGATCCCCGGGTTTGCAGAACAACAAGCCACAGGCAAGCATTAAATATTCAAAATGGCCACCGGCACATACCGCAGCCCGCCATGGCTTAAATAAGCCATGGTGGGCTGTTCGAGTGTGTGAACCAGGTCAATATGTGAAATCCAACCCCTTTGGCTCCTGCCCACCTCCTTGGTTGCTTGGCCCACCGCCTCCAAAAATTTTCTGGTCAATTCAATATATTGATCCATTCAACAGACCTCACAATAAAATGTATATATCAATTAACATGCAGAGGTAAAGTTCAGGAACATACGGTAATTCAACTATCTCTGTTTCAAAACCAAGATTTCATTTAGATGGATAAAATTTTGGCTCATATCCTGATTGCTCTTCGCAAAAATTTAGCTACAGTTTCTGTGACAAACATTAGTACCAGAAATAAATAAAAGTTGCGGGGGTGTGGCAGAGGTGTCAGGCAATACAAAGTGATCAACGGATTGATTCACGCTTTATGGAGATCTTGATAAACGTTGCCAAAAAAGCAAGACATGGCTCACTGTTTTGATAAAGTTCCCGTGTGCGTTCACCCCACTCCCTTGATGCCAACAGCATGGAACTCCTCCCGTCCCCAAGCTGTGTGCAAGGTTTTCCTTCTCCCAAGCGCACCCTCTGTTCTTGGACTTTCTCATCTCCTCTCTCCAACTCCCTGGTCTGTCTCTTTCACGCACACACTAGCTCCCTCCCTCAATTGTGTGTGTGTGCCTGTACAGTGCTGGGGGAAGAAAAGGCAAATGTGTGGCCCCACCCTAGCTGCAGCCTACTCTGACTGCCCTCTGTCTCTGCCCCTTCCCCCTTATGAAATGTGCTATGTGGGCATGTGATGCGTACACACACACACACACACACACATAATTAGCATCTTGGTAGTCAAGCGACCTGTTGTTCATTCAGATCTTTACCCTGAGAGGTGCTGAATATTACCTCTTGAAATTAGAATGGGGGCCTTTAATATATTCTGGAGAGACCTCAATACACCTGCAAAATCAAGACTTCAGTGTTTTTTGTGTTGAAATGAGTCTCATAGAACTGATGACTGAAAAATTTGCCTTGCAAAAATGTGTATGTACTCTGGCTGCTAACAGATGTTGCATTTGCTCCCCCCCCCCCAGCTATCCATATAGTGAAGACTGTAGCCAGGGAATGCAGTACATGAACACTAGATGTCCAGCGTGGTGTGACAGGATCCTTATGTCACATTCTGCCAAAGAGTTGATTTTAAAGGTAAGAATTGGCTTGGAACTGCAGGTCTCTTGACTACTGAGAATTGCCTTGAATCTGCTAGGGGGATCTAGAACCTGATGGCATATGGTTTCATATTTTAAGAGCAAGTTTCTAGTGCTCATGAGTAGGAAGACAAACCCGAGACTACTAAAAGCTAAGAAACTTAGGTTTGTGTTGTGAAGTTTCTGGTAGTTTTAAATAAGAATATTTTGCTATGGCTTCACCACCACAAGCACCATGCAATGTAAGATACATCTAATATAAAAGCTCAGTAGTCAAGAGACCTGTAGTTCATTCAAGGCCTTATCATGACTGGTGCTGAGTATTACCTCCTGTTAAAATTGGAGTCACCAACAAACACATTGCCTTTTTCCATGCCCCAGGTATCTGTTAACAGTTCATGCTAAAACTCCAAATTTTGCAATACGAATGAATTATGAAAAAAATGTTTTTCTGCCAATGTATTTGTATAGCATGTATGTTTGTGGGGGTGGGTGGGTCCCCCCCTCAAGATTTAGGGGTTTCTGGGATCTGGAATGGGAGATCTAGGCCAGTTGTTAAAATAGCCTAGAGTTAGTTTAGATTAAGCAGGCTATAAATTGAACAAATAAATAAATGCCTACATTTATTTTCTATTTTCCTTTGACACTCGGGCAGTATTAGTAAAATTAAATGATTATTGACGATTGAAGTACGAATCATAGTTTGTGCTTACCTGGTATGCATCATCCAGGACCTTTGAAGAGAGCTTACAAAAGACACTGCCATTGGGAAGTTAGGCGCTTATTAAGCGTTTTACTCCTTATTCCAGAGTTATTTGCCAAAGCCCCTGTGGTAGATCACCAAGTTTGATTAGGAGTCATTCTCTGCCCAATTGTGTGGCAATGCCATGGAATGCAAACATTGTTATGTACTCTAATAATAAATTTATCCATGATTTTAAAAATATAAGGTAGATGTGTGTGGGGGGTGGTGTTTTTTTTTTTTTTTAAATCTCAGAGATTTTAAATTTCCCAGCTATTTAGAACATGTTTAACTGATCTTGGGTTATCCAGTTCTCCTTATCTGAACCTATGCAGTGTGCGTGCTCTATAGAACTCTACATCAGCACAATCCTATCTATGTAGCTCTCCGGCATATTATCCAGTACGGATGTCAAAAAAATCAGCCAACGGATTCAAATGAGTTCTGATTTCTATGAATCTGACCTGCAGATTCCACAGCAGACCAGCTTTTTCCAAGTTGCGTGAATTCCAGACTCACAGACCATTTTTATTTTTTTTTACTTTGGGGGGGACTTGCACAAATGCACACTTGTGCAAGGGTGCATTTGCGCAAATGCGTATTTGTAAATGAATGAAATTCTCGTCCAAAAAATCTGATTCCATCAATGAACGGACGACAGAACAAAAGATACCTGACAAAACACAGACAGAACGGATTTAACAAAAATCCGTACATTCATATGACCAGATCTTTTGAATATCCACCAGGCTATTCAAATAAATGAGGTTGAACTGCATTTTAATTAATTAACTTAGAGTTAATTTCCTTTATTTCAGTGCTCTATTCATGAGCCTGATTTGACAGGGTTATGGACACAGCACAGATGCCTTCCCATTATTCTTTTCTGGGTGTTTTTTCTCCCCGCTGTAAGCACATGAAGGCGCATCCTGGTACCTGGCTAAACTAAATTCAGGAACTAACTAACAGGGTGGGGAGCAATTACCCTTACCTGATCTTGCCATTGCCATATGGGCTACTTTCCAAGGACAAGCATTTTCACAGAGAATACTGGACATCCTGTTCCCACAACAATCACCACCGATACACTTTGCCACTGCCTCATTATACAATGCAGGAATTTGCTGCTGCATGCCTCTTCTGCCTCCAATGTTGTCGCTTACTATTATTTGGATGGCAAGATGTCTTGCAACAGCAGCAACAAAGCTGGGACTTAAGAATTTTATTACAGCTTTTGATACAGCATGCATCTCTCTTCATTTCTCACAATTAATTAATTAATTTATCAATTATATTTATTAATCGCCCATCTGGCCGGTCACCCAGCCATCCTGGGCGATGTACAATTAAAATAATACAATAAAACAATACAATAAAAAATGATAATTAAAACAGTATAAAAAATTATTTTAAAATCCTAACCCACCCCATATTCCCACCTGAACAGCCATGTTTTTAATGCATGGCAGAAGCTCATCACGGAGGGGGCATGGCGAAGGTCACTAGGGAGGGAGTTCCATAACGTGGGGGCCACCACAGAGAAGGCCCTCTTCCTAGTCCCCACCAGCCTGGCTGCTCTGGCTGATGGGATAAGGAGAAGGCCGTCCGTGGCAGATCTTGTTGAGCGGCCTACTTGATGTTCTCCATGCTCAGTTGAGAACCCCCTTTATATGATGCTCCAACTTGGCAATGCCAGGATGTCCATGTTATCAACACTCTATTGTGCTCACTATGCTTATATTACATACATTTAAGTTTTAATGTAATTGTCACAGTGTACATTTTTGGTCATTCATTTTTGTCTGACCTCCATTTTTACATTTTCTTGTTGCTGCGGTTCTGATTTTGGTCCTGAAAAGTGGGTTGTGAACTGGAACGTGGTGTGAGCATTCACAGAACCAATCCAACACACCAAAATGGCACTGAAAATATATAGTCAAGTTGACTTCATGTCAGTAAGGGTTGTGGTTAAATCACCTCCTGGTGTTCCCATTTTGATGAGAGAATAAGGGAAACACATGATTCAGGTTTGCAGCAGAAAAGTAGTAATTTGCTAACCTGTTCCAGAGTCCAAATTGGACAGTCCAGGGGTATAGCCCATTAACACTGTGGTAGGAGGGTTCAATGTGCATGTGCCAAACCAGGAGTTTCAGCCATCCAAAGTGTTCTTAGGGCTGTCCAGTCTAGTAACCCTAACTACATTGTTTGGGCTACTATGGCAGTGTTGGGTGAAAGAGTTGTAATCTCCACTATAATTTGGATCATTCTGCCATTATGTTTCCTGAAGTCAAGTAAATATGCCTTTAAAGCAGTACACAGCTGCCAGCTCACACTTGTGAATTAAGATTTAATTGGTCAGATTCTTCAAAACAATCTCCCTTAGTTTTATTGAAGTCCCAGTATTCAGCAGGAATCATTTGTAATTTTAAATGACTACTTATTTATTTTCCTTCCTCCCCCCTTTTTTAAATTTTAAGTTATTAAAAAGCACTAATTCTAAGCCTTTTTCGTATGTCAGGAGCTGTGATCCAAAAGCTGCTCTGGCATGTCTGCCCCTTGGTAGCATATGAAAAAAGTGATTGGGGTTGAAGGCACTGTAACTTCTTATAACAGGCTGGGCAGTGCTGGCAGGAGAAGCAATCATGTTGTTAGCCCTGCTCACGGGATGATCTGCTTTCTTCATGCACTACCAGAGCAGCTCCCCACTGCTGCTGGTAACATATGAATCAGGATTTAGTTTCTTTATAATCACACTACATTTCTCATCAGCTGTATTTCGCATAAGATGAATGTATTCTGTTTAGTTACAACCAAAATATAATTTGAGGGCATTCCTTCCACACTTGTGAGTTCTATTCTGAATGCCATAACAATTCCCCCCATAATTTTTGTGTGATGCCAGAGGAAATCATGTATTATTCTATTCAGGACAAATCTACCAGAATGTTGAAAATGCCTGGATGCAATAGATCAGCTAATTAAAATCAAGTAATTTTATGGACTAGTGCATAGACTTTTAATTTACACTTTTGATGTTGTTGACTGCAATCCTACACATGCTTACTGGGGAATAAGTCCCATGATTGAACTTGATGGGGCTTACATCTACATAGGCATATATAGGATTGCACTGATTGACTTGCTTCACATGTCACGACAAGCCAGCATGGGTTAATTAACCCGCGGGGCTCCAAGATATACACTGGCCGCCATTTTGAATATGCAAGCCACAGTGTAGGTGCACTGCAGCTTGTTGTGTCATGCGAACCCAGGCATCATGAGTTATTTGAGGGCTAAACAAATTGGTTTAGCCCTCAAATAACCCACGGCACCCAGGTTCGCACAACATGACAAGCCACAAGTGCCCCTGCCGCAGCTTGCATATGCAAAATGGCAGCCAGCATGCATCTGGGAGCCCCACAGGTTGATTAACTCATGGTGGCTTATTGTGATGTGCGAACCACCCCATTCTCTCCCAGCCTCAATTCCCCATCTGCAAAGTGGGAATAATGGTGACCTACTATCTTGTTGTAACAATGAGCAAAATGAAGGTTGTTAAGTCCTTTGCAAATTAAAAAGTGTGCTGTGAAGAAAATAACATGGCCTTAAAATTTAAGGCTTAAATATTTAGGATTGTTCCCCTGCCTTAACCACCCATCCACTGACCCAACATCTTGAAGATGCCCATATTCTAAAATGTGCATATGTTTTAGAATTCTCGGGTTGTCCTTCGTGGTACTTAATTGGCAGCCATGTGTAGCTAAGGTACTAAGGCTTCCTGTGTGTAGCTACAGCTACTGGTTTAGTCCAGTGCAGAGAAACTTGAATCTGGCAAACCTGTAGCTTTCCAGTGCTGGGAACTAATGATGTGATATTCGGTAAGTAGGGTGGACACCTTTATCTGTCTGCACTCTAGTGCCTTTAACTGCAGTAGGCCAGGCAGAGCTTTATCATAAAGCTTTTCCTCACTGCTGCATTTGGTGGCAGTTTCACCTGCTAAGTTTCTGCAAGATGGATGGACAGCTGTTAAAGCACAGGTATCTTGCCACCACAACCCAGCAGGCAAGTCACTGTCTCTTGGCCTCAGTTCCATATCTGTATAATGGGAGTAATAGTGACCCTACATCCCTGGTTGATTTATGGAGGCAAACAAAATTGAAGGAACTCCATTAGTTTTTAAAAGTGCCGTGTAAAAGTGATAGAAGCAATATTCCAAAAAAGAGATTTTAGCCCTGCAAAATAGGGGGAGAGCTTTTACCTATGCCCAAATTAGCAGACAGCCCAAGACGCCAGGCTCCACACAGTAGGGCTTACAGATTGTACAGACATGGGGCTGTAAACAGCTTCAGCACAACCTCATTTATCATGCCATGGTCGGTTACCTTCCCAGCATGTTATTTTATGCTTGCTGAGCCCTAACACAGCAAAGGTTGCCCGCTGCTCGGGAGTCACAGAACTGCCTGAGAGCATGGCGTAATGAATGCTCAGCTGAGTGGAGCGTGTTTCTGTTCGTGCGCTGCTGTAATTTGTTTATCTGTCTAAAGATTATGCACTTGAAAATCCACAATTTGATGCTGCCTTTGTAAATTATCAAGTCGCTTTTGATGAATGTATCTCCACTTCCGATGGTGGTGGCATTATGAGCTTGAAATATTGGAAAGTGTTCATGCATACAATGCAGAAGGTTAGGGTTTTTCGTGTGTGTGTGTGTGTGTGTGTGTAGATAGATATAGATTCCTAGGCAAGCACTCTAGAAAACAAATATGACCTTAAGCTTCCTTACTGCATTAAAGATAATTCCGTTTTAACTTTATAGTCCCAAATGCGGTTGTTTATATATAAAGTTCTTACCCAGTCAAACTTGACTTGATTAAAGATGAGGAGAAGCTTGACTGTTTTTCATCTGAAATAAATTAGGGTGGGAAACTATTTGCAAGCACAGCTGCGGTTTTGTGCATGTATGTATGTATGAAAGATCTGGGGAGAAGGGTGTGGGTTCCAGATTTAATTATCTTGCAGTTTAACCAGCCTGAGAAATTGCAAGTCAGTCCCTCTCTTTCTCTTAAGTGATTGCTTTAGCAGGGTCATTATGCTAGGTAAACAAAGCAGACGGTCCACGATGGTCGATGCAATAGCAAAAGCCATGTCGATTTCATTATTTGTTTGAAAAGAAGAGGGGAAGAAAAAGGGAATAAAGTGCCAGAATGGAATAGAGTGGAAATAATTCACAGGGTTTGGTGGAAAAAAAATATTGTTCACTCAGAACTCACTTTGAGGGGTGTGTCTTGTGTAAAAAAAATTAAAATCTATTTAAATCGATAGCAACAACACTTCCATTGATTTTAATGTTTCCAGACTTCATTCTGAAGCTGCAGTCCTAAGCACATCTGGTTGAAAGCCAGTTTCACTGAAATCAAAGAGACTTCCTCCCAAATAAATATGTTTAGAATTGGGATGTCTGGAGGAGGGAAAAGAAAATATTATTCCATAAATGACAACATGTAGCATATTTTTTCCTTGGTCAGTATTTCCATTTTTGTACAACAGCCATCTCTAATTAGATCTAAACAGGGTTGATACCATATCTGGTAATAGGATTAGAGTTGAAAGCATTAATCACTTTATCGGTGTGCCTAATCGATTGAGGCATTTAATAGTGGATTTAAAAATACGAGTTTAAAAACTGTGAAGACTGACAAGTGTTTCCAGCGTAGACAGCAGGACTGAAAATGGCCCAAGTACATCTGTCAATTTAAGCATTGTGTAGGAACACCGCAGATTCAAGCTAGCCTGGAAGTATAAATTGCATTGAATTCAGTGGGATTTCCTACCACATAAATGTGGCTATTTTCTGGTGGGTGTTAAAAGCATTAATCCTGTCTATGTCTACTCAGAAGTCAATCCCACTGAGTTCCATGGGATGTACTCCCCAGGTAAGTATGTATTGGATTGCAGGCTTATAGCACAATCCTATACATGTTTATTCTAGACTAAATCCCAGTTAATTCAACAGTGGGTAGTGTACATAAGATTGTAGCCTTTGTTAGATTGCTTGCTAAAGAGAAACCCACCCTCATTAATGACAGGGTAGAATCACCTGCATTAAGATACTGGTGTAGTTATTATAATTTTCTAATTCATGGGCCAGTGAAAACCAAGCAAATTAATTGATTAGCTGCTTCAGTCAGTTGACACCCCCTTATAGAGCATATTAATGACTCCACCCTTGCTGGTGTGAGTACTTCTGTGAATAGGATCCAGCCAAAGTTAAGTATTTTGAAGTCCTGTCATTTTTATTGAGAGTTGAACATACATCCAGCTTGCTCATTGAAATCTGAGGCACTGAAATGTGCTTGACTTTGGCTGCGTTTGAAAAAGTTTCTAAAAGCAGACACCATCGTTCCAATTTTTTCAGTGGGAAATTAGTACAATATGCAGCTGGCCACCCTACTATCCAGCCAATTTCCCCATTTTTTCACATTAACAGTGCAGTCCTATACATGACTATTCAGAAGTAAGTTCCATTGGGTTCAATGGAGCATACCCCCAGGTAAGTGGATATAGGATTGTAGCCTAAGGGTGAAATCCTATGCATGTTTAGATGGGGGGGGGGGAGGCCTACAACTCCCAGCATGCTGGGAATTGGCCTTTTTTTCTGTCTACACATAGGATTGTGCCTTAAGTATGACAACACTTCTTACATTCCTAGATGGGCATGCACTGTGATTTAATGCCCAGTGGCAGAGCTTGCAAACCTTTTGTAAATACATGAATTTGCCCCCCCCCCGCTCAGCTGGTTCCCCCCCACCCATTCTTTTGGTTAAAGTAATAATATTTAAGCCAAATAATGGTATCCCAAGTCCGAATGTCAGTGAAATCTACTTGTTTTATTAGACCTTATTCCCAGATATAAATGGTATGGTGTTACCCTCACCATACATCCCTGTGCCTTTGATCTTGGTGCAAGTGCTTTCCAGAGTATATCAGTACTGACTAGAGACCTGTTTTATGTTTGTTTTTGTTTTTTACCTAGTCAGAAAACGATGAGAAGCAAGTGGTGTATGACCATATTGGACCAAATGTCTGCATGGGGGACCACAAGGTAACCTTGTTCAGTTCTGATAAGTGACACACCCGTGTACCTGTGGCAGGCCAGAGGGTTGCTGGGTGGGTCTTTCTGTGGGATTTGGAAGCACAGTGCCCTTACTTCACAACCCGGCTGATTTAGGCCAGTGGCTCTTATCCCACAGTGTGTGTGTGTGTGTGTGTGTGCTTCCAGACATGGCTTTGATTGTTCAGTCGGCTTGCCTCATTTATGAAATTTTACAGGGAGGATGGGGGTCCAGACAGCATAATCTTCCACTTATAGCTAGTGATGAGCAAGTGAGTTTGTTATTTGTTCAGAAAATAACCAATTCACCCATGTAGGCTTGGACAAGAGTTCTCCCTCAAAGTGAACTCTCGTTCTGTGTAAATGAGCTTTTGCACATGCGCGATATCAAAGTGCATGTTGGGGACGGGAGTTTGAAATTGTGTAGCACCTCCTCAGAGCCAGAGCTGCGGCATCAACAATGAGGGAAGCTGCTAAGGAGACTCTAGGATGACTAAAAATTTAGGGGGAGAGGCACTGCAAGTGCCAGAGTGGCAGCGAGGAGGGGAGCAATACCGGACTAGGCAAGGAAAGGGTTAATCCAACCAACGTAGCACATGTGCAGAGGTAGCATTGTTTAGATACAGACTGTGCATGCTGAAGCAACTTGATCAGTTCCAAATTTAATAGCAAATTCATAAACCGCCAGTCCCAGGCTCATTAAAAAGGTGAGCATCATGAACAGACGAGGTTCGACCAGTAAGCAGTCGGACTAATTACGAAATTCAGCAGCATCACTGCTTATAAACCTATGTTTTCCTACTGCTTCGCTCGCTCCCTGTTAACCAAAAAAATATCCATTAAGGAGTGAAAGATGGAATAGTGCTAGGAGCTGGGCGTCTGGAAACACCCTGAGACTCTTTTAGGAGACACACTGTTAATTAAAGTAAGTTCTATGGAACAAAATAGAACTCCATTTTGAGTAAACATGCATAGGATCAAACTGGAAGAGAGTGGAAAGAACGTAGGATGAACTACCAAGTGAGGAGTGATCGTAGGGAAGCTGAGACCTACATGTAGGAAGGAAGAAGGACATGGAAAGCGTTCACTTTTCATAGCTTCCTGTGGAGTTAAAGGGTGCCTTCAGACCGGAGGGCTCCTAGTGCTACCAATCAGAAGGCATTGTGCTGCTATTTCTCCTTAATGGATTTTCTGTGGTAAGAAAAATGTTGGAAGAAGCATTGGGAAAACATGGGAGGGTTATGAGTGGAAGACGATGATGTCATCTCAACCCCTAGTAAATAAAATGCTGCGATAGTGCAATACTGGATTTTCTGTATTTAAAAAAGCATAGGAAAACACAGGAGGGATACAAATAGAAGACAACTGCATCTGGACCCCTGTAAAATGCTGTGAATGAGGCAGAGCGATTGCACAATAAAAAGCCTCCTCTGGAAGCACCCAAATGGGTGGTGAATTAAGATTTTAAAAGGGGTGGGAGAGAGAAAGAAAAGGAAGATCAGGATGAAAAAGCACATATTTCAAGTTCAGCACTCCCTGGTTGAGTAGGTTCTAGGTCTGGAAGACTTTTCATAAGGACCCCTGACTTTTCTAAACCGGGTATGAAAGCGATTAAAATATTGCTGCCTGCACCACTCAGTGCCCCCTAAGATGACCATTGGTGCTGTCCTTTTAAAATCAGAAAGTCAGGCCTTGCCATACCACCAGGGAGACTCCAGCGCCCTTGACATGCTGCTCCTTGGCAGTAAAGCCCTATTAATGTTGCTGGAGCTTAGAATTTCCCAGTCGAAAGGTGTGTAAGGCAGCATGATCCAAGGAAATGAACAGGCTTTACTGCCTCAGGGATCCCAGTCACCCTGAAAGCCAAGCACTTCTGTTTCTTTAAATTGAGTGGTGTAAGAAACCAGAGGGGCAGGAGACTGAGGTCAGGTTTCCTTTTGGGAGGTGATGCTTCACACACACACACACACACACACACACACAAAATTATTAATGGATATTTAAGTGCATGGGCCTAATGACATTAACCACAGGATCTGTAAACGTGTGGGGGGGGGGGGAATCCCTCCCCCATGTTGTGCAGGTTGCATTGAGGATGGAAGGCAGCACTCTCTGTTTTGAAACACATATTCAAATAATATTTATTTGAATATCCAGAACTACTGTATCTTCTCTGATTGTTAAACACCTACAAACATGGAAGTGTATGTTTGGGCTGTCATCGCCTAGGAAAATTTGGGACTCCCCCCCCCCCCTGAGTTTTACATTTCGGATTTGGGACTGGCCACACTCCTAAGCATACTCACCTGGAAGTAAATTCTGTTGCTATCAATGGAACTTTGGTCTGACTAAATATGGTTAGGAGTGGGGTGGCTAGTCACCAGGTCACTGTGTCTTCTAGGCAAAGTCTACCTGGAAGTAAGCCCCATTAAGTTCAATGGAGCTTACTCACTGGTACTTGCAGCCCAAGGCATGTTTGCAAAAGACACCCTGCACCACTGAGTGGGATTTGCTAAAGCCTACTGACCACCCCTGATGAAAACAGCATTGTGGGCGCAAGGCAGAAGTGCCTGGCTTGAGAACAAGAAAGAGGTTGTGTCCACCCATCAGTGATCCCAGGGGATCTGATGGTGCTCTGGGGGTCCCTGCTTGAACAGCCCACCTAGAGCTGCCTTTGGTGAGCTGCCCTGTTGCTGCTTTTGGTTCCTAGCTGTGTTTGTGAAGGGGAAGGGTGGTCATGCTTGGGGTGGTTGCACCTTCTAACCTCCTTTTCTCTCCTCCTCCTTCTCTCCCCCGCCCTTTTTTTCTTTCCATCCTGCAGCCCGTGTTCCTGTCCTTTCGAATAGCCGCTGGGGCAGGTAAACCTATTGCCAATGTGCACAAGTGTTGTGTCGTGCAGTGATGTGGTGGTAAATATCACATTAGATTTTTTTCTTATCTCCTCTCCCCACCCCCTTCGCTTTCACGTTTTTCGATGCTTCCTCCTCCCCCCTCCCCGCCTGCCCCCATATTCTTGTGGGGCTTTTTGTTTGTTTCTTTCATTTTTTGTCTTTTTTAAAAAACAAAAACAAAAACAACACCTGCCAATCAATTCTGCAACAGGAAAAAGATGCCTTCGACATGAGAAGATCTTTCGGGAAAGCTCCTTATAGCAAGGAGGAAGAGGAAGGCCTTGAGGTCTATTTCACCGTTTAAATCTTGACAGCTCTGTTCATCCTTCAAGTCCTGCGTGCCATGTTATTGTTTTTTTTATTATTGTTGTTGTTGTTGTTGTTACTGTTATTATTTTAGGCTGGTGATCATACACTATCTTCTTCGGCGTCTGGGCTTTAGTCCCGAAAAAAGAAAGAAAAAGAGTAAGAATAAGAAAAACTCTCATACCTCACCGTCTCGTATATTCCTGTGACATCAAATACGGACTTTTTATTTTTCTATGGAGATGCGTATATTATGCCACAGTCTGGTTGCCAAAAAAGAAACCCCTCCAGTTTGCCGTGGTGTTCTGTGTTTTAGACTTCACTGTGCTTTGTTTTTAATTTGTCAATGTGAAATTATATATATATTATATATATATATATATATATATATAATATTCAACATTTAGGACAATTTTCATCACCCTTCTCTAGCTGAAAGCTAGGTTGGGATTTTGTACATCACCTTGTACAGAAGTCCCGCTGTGATATTGTATGTTGACCAAGATTTATGATTCCTGTGATTTTGTGGGTGGGGGTAGGGTTAGACAGTTGAAGTTGTTGGGGGGGGGCGGGTTGTCATTTTTATAGACTTTTCGTTTTCTCATGTTATTTACTATACTGCCATGTCCCATGGTTTTTGAATCACACAACAGCAGCTGCTTTATATAATGCATATATTTATATATTTGTATGTGAGTGTGTATAGATATATATATATATACACAGATATAGAAATAATTTATAATTATAAACCGTTTGTCTTTCCTGCTACAAAATAGACTTTTCCAAACTAGAGGTAAAATCCTACATAAGCCCTACTTAGAGTAGACACATTGAAATGAATGGGACTTCCCATTCATTTCAATGCATCTGCTCTAAGGAGGACTGATGTAGGATTTTACCTTAGCCCAGCCTGTACACCCTTTACGTGGAAGTCAATTAGAGAGAGAGAGAGAGAGAGAGAGAGAGAGTGCGCGCCCGCCCGCCTGGGCTTTAACTTCCAAAATAATGGAGTTAATATCCACGTGGGGACGTGCGGAAAAGCTGCCGGCCACTAACGCCCAATCCTGAAACACGTTTACTCTGACGCAAGTGCAGCGCGTTTCCCGGGAATTGCAGGTTTACTCAGGAGTAGGGGTGGGTAGGATTGCTAGGGAATAAATGGCCCTGAACCCTTTAGAACTTGCTTCAGAGCAAAATAAATAAATAAAGCCTAGGATCGGGGTGTGCTTCGGCGTACAGCTGGGTGCGTGTTTTAGGATACGGATGTGAATACGTGTACGTGTGGAGCCACCTGAGACTTCCAAGGTTTCCTATTTATGAGTGGGGTAGCCCTAGTGCCCAATCAGCCCAAGGGTTTCCTTCTCCTGTGTATATAAAGCCAGGACACTTCTCCATCCGCCCACTGTAGTCACATATTTAAGCAGCAAATTCTGGTGCCAAGTATCGTAGCTGAAAACAATAAGAACACGGGGGGGAAACGAACTCGCCCCGCGTCAGGGAGCAATTTCTCAGTGTAACTAAAGGAGGGGGGGGGTTGTCTGCATATCTTAATGCTGATTGGGAACAATTCCCTCTCCAACCGTTGTGCGCCCCCATTATCCACCCCTCTTATTTTTCACTCCCCCCCCCCACAGCATTAAAAGGTGATTAGCGAGTCTGTTGATGAAACACAAACGGAGGGCTTTATTGATTTCATTTAGAACACTACCGAGTTCAGGGACCGGGCGATGGCGGCCGCGTTTGGATATAAATCACAAGCGGGGGGGGACCCCCCGATAAAATCCGGGGCAAAGGGGCTGCTGCGTGTACTCACAGATCAACTCTCCCCCCCCCCCCAAATGCCGCCGGGCTGGGGGCCACTGGAAGCATATAGACGCATTCAAGGATGGAGCCACGCGGGGATTGGGAGAAAGTTTTGTTTTGCGTGTTCACTTTGAAATGAGCATTCTGGTTCTCAAGCAATAAAACTGATCATGGTGAAAACTGCTGTGTGCGTGCGTCTCTCTCTCTCCGCCGCTCGCCCCTTTGAGGATTGCTTTTTTTCTGTCTCTTTTGCAGGTGAAAGATAAATGTTAGAAAGGGAAGAAGCGCCAAGCTGAATTTCTAAGCGGAGAGGAGCTGGTCTGGGGCTTTTAAGTGATCCTTCTCTTATACCTCTAAAGCCCTTTGTTATAGTAATACGGTGGGCGGGCTGAGACGCATTCTGCACATGCTCGGACGCACGCTCGTCGTGGTCACCCCGTCCCAGGGCTAAGCAGATCGAGTTAAGTAAAGCCAGAGAGAGGCCGACAGCGTGGCTCAAACGAAGCGAGCGTGATTCCCCTCGTCTCCGTTTTGAGCCAAAGGATGCTGCCCCCCCCCCCCCCCGAAAGTGATCGCCTCGTTTTCAAACTGTCAGCCCAACCCACCCAAATACGGCTGTATGATCTGTATCCTATTACATAGTTACCATTGATTTCACTGGCTGTACTTGTATAAATTAAGTTACCTGTTTACATTAGGTTTTAATCCAGCTGCTTCGGGGTGTTACCTATATGCACATTTATTCGGAAATAATGTCCACTTTTTAATGGAATTCATGCCTAAATCGGTGTGCATCAGATTGAAGCCCGAGGACCCCGGCAGGGAGAAGAGCAAAATCCTAAGCACTTTAGGCGGCTGGGGAAATCCCATTAAAGCCATTAAAACCAAGCGTATTAGAGAATGCGATGGAAATTGCCTTAAATAACGCTGGTGGCGTAACGGGGCTGTTAGTGCACCCTTAAAGTAACTTCGGGAAAAACTGCTTTTAAGGCTGCAATACTACGCACACTTACATAGAAGTCTCATTGGGCTTACTTTTGAGTTTACATCCTTAGCAGCGGGCTCCAAAACGTTTGGTGCTCAGAATTAAGTGATTGCACCAAGAAGCCGCTTTTATTATCTTGATTCCTTTCTCTCTCTTCTCCCCTGCCTCTCATTATCAAAGGGTTGTTTAATAAGTTCTACCTGCTTTAGGCCGTAATCCTATATTCACTTACCTGGGAGCAACTCCTATTTAGTTCAGTGGGGCTTATCTCTCTGAGTAGTAGGCACGTTAGGTAACGTGTTCAACTGAGGGCTACACAATCTAAACGAAAGCGTCGTTCTATGGACAATCCTGTGCGGGGAGGGAGAAAGACTCCTGCGCGGAGGGCCCCTGTGGCATTCTTGAGGCATCTGCAGTCTCCGCCACGTAGGGAGGGAAGTCCAATACGTGTGCAAAAGGAAGCAAGAGTTCTGCAAGTAGGGAGCCCCCGGACGCAAAAGAAGGCATATCAGAAGAGGGAATTTCCGCAGCTGCCATCAAAGTACGCCTGCTGCAGTTCCCCATTTTCTCCCCAACTATTAAAGGTGAATCTGGCCACCTTATCTGCAAGTGCCTGGCTGGCGGCGGCTCCTCCTTAAATGAGGGTCAGCAAGAGCATATTAAGCGAACGACACAAGGACAACAGACGGCTGACTAGCTGCTCTGAAGCCTATGTGTCGACTGGGAGGAACACGTAAGTCGCATTGAGTTCAGTGGGACTTACTCCCAAGTAAGTCTTGATAGGATTGCACAGCGTCCTGGATTACTCTGAAGCCAGTGGTTGTTTTGACAATGTACCCGAATTGTAATTTAGATTCGTTAGACGCTTCCTGTTGGTTTTTCAGAACAACCCAAGCCTGAAAGCTTAAACCAGGCCTGCCGAGTTTGTGACTAAGGAAGCCGGACCCACCAGCATGAGTGGGCCCACACGGCAGGGGAGCTGGAGAAACCCCATTCCGATTGCGCTGCCTGCAGAAACGGGAGCGTCGAGCTCCTGGCAGCCTTAAGGGTCACCTGCAAAAAGTTCGTGGAACGCGCACAGCCGCTTGCGACGCGGTGCCTCTGCCTCGTTACAGCCAGTCTGCTCTCGGGCTACCAGTTGAAGTTGAAAGTGGTAGCTCTGCCTTGCATGTCTTTAAATTGACGTCCGGGGAGGTCTACATCCCCTTTTAAAGGTCATTCAAGTTGGTGGATTGGCATCGCCGCATTTTATGAGAGCGAAACCCAGTTTTTTTTTCAAGGCCTGTTGCTTTTGTGAGTGTGCCTGCGCTGCTGCCGTTACATGGGCTTCCATTGGTCTCCCATCCAAATTCAGCAACGCTGCAGGCAACTGGAATTCTCAGACTATGCCTTCGGCCCGGGCCAAGGATTACCATATGTGTGATAAATAAATTCCTCGTTTTGTGTGTCCTGAATCTCCCGCTATTCCGTGTCAGAGGATGGCCGGGGTTGTAGCATTATCTATGAAATCTATGTAGCATTAAGCCCTGTTAACACCAGTCAGGTTGATTTCCATGACAACTGCTTTAGGATGACGGAGAAATCCCCCCCCCCCTTTAACCTCTATCCTCCAGAGAAGGATTGGAGAAGCTACTGATGGCAACCTCTCTTTCTAGGATTCGTTCTTAAAAGCCACTAGGAGTCTGCTCTGGGCGAGCACGGGAAATGTCAGGCTGCAGCTGCATGATTCTTAAAATAGGGGGTGGGGTGGGGTGGGGTGGGGAGGGGAGGCGGAGGAGTAACTGTTAAATCTGGGCCACTCGGTATGAGAATTGCTGTGAACCGCCCAGAGAGCTTCCGGTACTGGGTGGTATAGAAAATAAATAAACAAATAAAAAAGAACCGAGCGGTTTATAAAACAACGCTTCCAAATGTCGCTTTTCAAAGTGGTCTTGCAGCACCAGTTTTATGTTCAAACGTGTACTTCCTAAATACCTTCCTTACTGTGCGAGCTTATGCATGTCTACTCTAAAGTAAGCCCCGTTAAGATCAATAGAATTTACTCCCAGGTAAGTATGCAGAGGATGGCAGCCTTAAAGGTGACTCAGCATTGCCTACAGTTAGAAAAAAGGTTTCAGTCCAGTACACACGTACTTGGGAATAAATTCCATTGAATGTAGTGGCGCATACGACTAAGAAAGCATGATCGGACTGCACGACTAGTGCGGATCTCAGTGAAGGCAAATAAACCTTACGCGTAAGTGAATTTCCGATCGCAGCTAAAGATCCTAACAGTCCGAACCTATCATATTTACACGGAAGTAAGTCGTAGTAAGTGTGCAAGGAAGTGTGAACTCGCAACTCAGATCTGCCAGATACTCAAATAGTCGCAAGATCTCTATTGATATTCGAAGTAAATTCCGCTAGAAGCCGAGACTTCAGAAGCAGTGCAATCCTAGGCATGTCCACTCAAAAGTCAGTTCCGCTGTGTTCAATCGGGTACACTTCCTAGAAAGCGTGTTTAAGATTGCAACCTAAAGGAGTTATGTCGGAAGGCTCAAGCTGGCTCAGCTTGTCTGAGCGTGGGAAGCTAAGCAGGGTCAAGCCTGGTTATTACTTGGATGGGAGACCCCTCCTCTAGTTTCCTGCATTGAGCAGGGGGTTGGACTCGATGGCCTTATAGGCCCCTTCCAACTCTATGATCTATGAAATCTATGAAAATGCCAGACGTTGTCCACCTAAAGGCGAAATGCTATGGAAGTTTAGATAGAAAAAAGGCCTACAACTCCCAGCATGCCCTAGCCAACTGGCTGGGGCATGCTGGGAGTTGTAGGCCTTTTTTCTGTCTAAACTTCCATAGGATTACGCTCTAACAGGTTTAGCTGTTTGTGGATCGGACTATAACTTGGCATTTTCAGCTCTTATTTCCCTGCTGCTCAATCCGAGGCTTGGGTTCAGGTCACTGTCCTTTGGGAAACCTGTCTTGCTTTCAAGCCCCCTTTGATGTCCAAGAAGTCGTCGTCGTCGTCGTCGTCGTCGTCATCATCCCCAAGTCGTTCTAAACTCGTGAACTGGGTTAGGCCAAACCCCGCCCGCACAACAAGATCACACACACACACACACACACACACACACGTTTTGTTTTCCTTTCGCCCCCAGGCCTCGCTAGAGGCAATTGCTGCTCTATGGACCTCAGAAGAGAACTGATAAATTTGGTTTGAATCGCTTGTTGTGGGTGAAGAGAGCGCACGAGTGTCGAAGAGTTCTGTGCAACTCGGAAGCTGCAACCTTACTCCGGCAACTTCGGTTTGCTTCGAACACCTTTTTTTTAAAGCGGGGCGGGGGGGGGGAGAGAAAGTGTCCCGATTCCCGCGGGCACAAGCTTCTCCCCTGGAGTTTACAAAGAGCTGAAACCGCCATCTAACAATCCCAGGTAGAGCTGCATAGGTCACTCCCTGAGCCCTCTTTCCCTGGAAGAAAAAAGCCTGGTGGAGGATGAAGTGCTAACAGCCCTTTAAAAGTGCAGTCAGGCTGAGGCTTTCATTGGGTCCTGAGAGGAAGGGAGACCAGTGTGGAGCGCCTTATTCTGCATCTCACGGGGATTCCAAATAAAGTGTTCCGGCACAGGCCAGAACGGCTGAATGACAGCTATTCAACAGGTGCAGCGCTTCCTCCCTCCCCCCATCATCGCTTAATTTCCACGCCAGGAAAAGTTGTACCTGCTGATTTTTACGTGCAGGTTCACAAGAGGAGGCAGCCTTATTCCAGGTCAGACGGATTCTCCATCTAAAGGTCGTGGATGAAACATGGTTCAGTGATAGAGCACCTGCTTTGCATGCAGAACTTCTGCAGAAGGTCCCTGGTTCGATCCCCAGCATCTCCAGCAGGGTTGGGAAAAACTCCTGCCTGAAGCCCTGGAGGGCCGCTGCCCGTCAGTGTCGACAAATACTGGGCTAGATGAACTAAGGGTCTGACACAGTATAAGACAGCTTCCTATGTAGCCCAGCAGTCTTGTCTGACGGGCAGTAGCATTAAATGGTCTCAGGCAGAGGTCCTTCCCATCGCCTGCTACCTGGTCCTTGTAACGGGAGATGCCATTGCCAGGGAGGAATTGAACCGGGGACGTGCTCTAGCACTGAGCCCACCCCGTATTAATGGCAGAAGACCCCGGTCAGAGGGAAAAAACGGTGGCAATCCTGTTTCGAAATGGGGAGCGTAATTGGCCCGCTTCCATTTTGGTTTTTTGGGGTTTTTTAAATCAGCGGCAGCGCCAGGGCAGATCGATGTTCTTCGGCCAGCCAATTGCGGCTCTGACCCGGCAGGCCCTGCGAATCCACAGGCGTCCCGGGAAATTCCGTTCGGCCCCCGCGCTTCACATTGGAGCAAGCCATTTGGGCAGGATACCTCGAGCGGCAAGTTCCAACTTTGCCAGTCAATAGGGGAGAGAGATGAATTCCCGGCTAGAATTGCCAAAAGAAATGGTCCGTCCGTTCTTGGACGTGGGGGAAATCCTTCGCTCTCCCAGAAGGGTTTCAACGCGCATAGACAGGCTTTCCGGAAGGGGCGGCTCCCTACAGTTAATGGTGACGCGTCATAGGGGGAGGCAGAAAATTCTTTGATCCGTTTTAGCAAATCCGACTCTAAAGGGATCCAAAAAGTGCAGGGTGTGGTTTGGCTCTTTAATTTTGGTGTTTCTGCTTGGACCACGCGTTGATGCCCAGGTGCAGTCCGCCCATCCAAAGCCTGAATTATCCTTTTGGGCTGGATCAGACCTAACCGACTTGAGGAAAGGGACTAATTGCAAAGCGTTGTGCCTACAAGTCAGTGAAAATTCCATTTAAGTAAAAAGGACTTATAAGAAAGTTTTCCCGTGCTAAGCACGTTTATTTATACACGGCAGTGGTTCCAAGTGGTTTTAGGCCTTACTGTTACATTCCGCAGCTTGATTGGGTAGCAAGTTAATATCGTGGAAATCAATAAGATTACTTCAATGGGTGATTTTAGGTCTTGCACCTAACGCTGATTATTGGCTATAAGAACAAGAAGGTAGAGATCATATTTTATAGTCCTTCCAGGATTTCACTGGAGCTTAGGAGCACTGGGTCAGAATCTGTTGTTAATGCCAGTTTTCAGCACTGACAATAGGAAAATATAAAAAGATTTTCTTGGCATGGGCAGAGTGCCTACACTTCCCCCAGCACTGTAATAATGCATTGTGAACATTTGGGATGAAGGGGTTGGGGTTGGGTTTAGGACCAAGAACATTATTTCTGGGTCTGGTTGAGCCCCTGTGCTTCTCACTGCAGGAGGGGAATGCAATATAAACGTTGAAAACTGGGAAGCTCTGGCCCATAAACGATCTGAATGGAGGTTGGCCTTTCACAAAGGTTCTATGGACTTTGAAGAAGCCTGAGTGCAAGGTGAAAGGGAGAAACGTGCACGTCAAACGAATCCTTTACAGGACCATCTTCCATCTGGTAAACCTGTGTCCTCACTGTGGGAAGCTGTGTGGATCTAGAATTGGCTTCCACAGTCACTTACGGACCCTTCACTAGAGTCTACACAATTTTTAGAATTTCCTCTTTTTATAATTTTCTTTTTGTAATTTTATCCTGGAAGACAATCTTACTCGGTCACGAGTGATCGCCTACTACTACTAAGCCCTGGGACAAGGAGCACAGTTCTAAAGCCTAGCATTAAATAGGCTTTTGAATACAATCTTTTTTCACAGATATTTTTTTTTAAATCTTGGGTTGGATCCAGACCTAGTCATACTTCGAGTAGACCCACTGAAACCAATGGGCCTTGTTAGTCATGAATGACTTAAGTCTCATTGGTTTCAATGGGTCTAACTCTTAAATATTACTAGGTCTGGATCCAAGTCCTTATGTCCCATTCTATGCATAGGAACACAGGAAGCAGTGGTCTACTGAATCAGGCTTTTGGCCCATCTAGCTGAGTACTAATTGGCAGTGGCTCTCCAGGTGGTGTGTGTTTTTTTAGACAGGGGTCTTTTCCCAATCCCAGGGATTGAACCTGGGACCTTTGGCATGCAAAGCATGTGCTCTACTGCCAAGGAAAGACCCTTCCCATTGGGCTCAGTGGAATTTACTCCCAAGTGAACATGGATAGGATTGCAGCCATAGTCTCTGGAATGCACTGATTGTGAATGTGGGACAGAAATTAGAAGAGGACCAGTTTGACATCAAATGTGCATTCTAGCCAGCGTGGGTGTTGACATCTGAGATACAGACACGAAGAATGCAAACACAGATATTCCAAGAAAAGGCCACAGTCTGGGTATGTATTTCTTACAAAAAGGTCTGCAACCTACTTAAGAGTCTAGAATATAGCCCCCATGGAGCTGCAGGGGACTTCAGTGAAATGACCATTTATTGAATCATTGATGGGAAGCAGGGCTGGCCCAAAATATTTTGCTGCCTAAGGCAAAGTACAAGATGGTGCCCACCCTCAATTCCATATACAGAACCTGACAGGACTGGCAGTTCACTCTTACGTCAACATTGGCATTGGGGGGCATATCTTCCATCACACCTGAGGGCAGCAGGCTAGCTTAGGGGGTGCACGGTTCTGTCCTCTGCCACTCCCTGCACCCCAGGATCTGCTGCCTGAGCCAGATGCCTCATTTTGCCTAATGGTGGGGCTGGCCCTGGTAGGAAACCTTTTTCAGCCCGATACCAGTATGTGTGTGTGGGGGGGTGCAAAGCAAAAAGTAAGGGGGGGCTTTCTCTTATACACACACACATTCATACACACAGACTGAAACATAACTTGCACCCACAAACACACATCCCACCCCAAGCAGCAATTAGGTTTTTTCCAAGCCTAATTGTCATGCCAGGGAGGACCAGTTATTCTGGATTAATTGCTAATGGTGTGATCTTATATATATTTAGAGAGAGAGAGAGAGAGAGAGCTTCATAGAGATATTTTGTGGAATGTAGCCTTTTTAATAAGATCCTAAGGGGAACAACAGCTTTAACCTAGAGCAACACGTGGCCCAGGGACTGCCTGAGGGGCCCCCATGGCCTTGAGTGTGGACCCCCCCTCACCCTGGCTGCCAGCCATGTACTGCTGAAATTTGGCAGTGCAGCAGCAAAAAAGAAGCCAAAATCCAGCAGCAAACTACTACCCCAAAATTCAGCAGTAAACCTGAGACAGAGTTGTTATAGATGTTTTCAAACTAAATGTGACCCTTTTGAGTCTCTGTAGTGGTTTGCTGCGAAATTGGGCTGCAAATTGAGACCTTTTTTCTTTTTGGGGCAGCTTTGGGCAGTGTGGAGGCAGGAATTTGGGTGCCAGGGGAGTTCAGGGGCTGGAAATTGGCCCTGGACAACCCGAAGTTGCCCACCCCTGATCTAGAGGCTGTTCCTTTTGTCTGATGCTCAGGAGCTTCTGCTTGATATGCATAGGTCACACCATTATCGATTAATCCAGAATTACTGTTCCTCCCTGGGTCCATATTCACAAGCCTGAGACTGGGATTATGAGGGTAGAACACAACCAACTAGTAGTGGTGCCCCTGAGGGAGGGAATGGCACACAAGATCATCAAACACCCCTGTGTTTCAGACCAGATGCAATTCCAAGGGCTGCTTTTGACTTCTAAAGCCCTTCTTGGTTTCAGGTAAGGGTACTTGAAGGCTACTTTCTCTACCTGTATATTAAGAGCTTAAATGGAGAGCCTCCTGCAGGTACCCCCCCACACACATCTGAAGTGAGGCTACTACAGAGAGGGCCTTCTCGATGATAGCACCACCGCCCACGCCAGCTGTGGAACACTCTCTACAGAGATATCGCCTGGCAGAGATACTCACTTTATAGTCTTTTTGGCACCATGCAAAGGACTTCTATATTTTCTTAAGCTTTTGAGATTTTTTTTTTAAATCTTGTATCTTGATTTATGCTGCTCTTGTGGTATTGCATCCTTTTAATTTATTATTTTTGTTGGTATTTATATTTAAATTGTTTTATTCTTTCTTGTAAACTGTCCTAGGAATTACAATTGAACTGGTAGTATAAAAATACCTAAACAGAAACAAACAAACCAATGCAATTATTCCTCAGAACCACCTATATTTCTGTCCATCTCATTGGTGCTACATACTGAATGCCTACTGATATAAATAATTAAAGCTGGAATTCTATATACACTTACCTAGGAGTAAGTCCCATTGATCCCAGTGGGGCTTACTTCTGAGTAAACATTATAGGATTGCACTGTAAATAGTTGTATGTACTAGATATGCAAGCCAAAGGCACAAATCTCCTTGCTTGGGGGTGGGGGGGGGGAGGCAAGGAAAATAATCAACTTGTGTTGATAATATTACTATAGTAATCATGAGATGTAAAAATGTAATTGCATCAAATTATCTTGAAAATATTTGCATTTGAATCTTGGTGAGAGTTTTTAAAGTAAGCCTCACTGCTTTCTGCCCCCTCAAGTGACTGCAGCTTCTGGCCTCTGTGAACAGATTGAGGTCTATGAATTTTTCCTCAAGTGAGACTGGCAGTGCAATCCTGCACATGTTGACTCAGGAGTAAACCTCACTTAGTTCAATGGGACTTACTCCCAGGTAAGTGTGTATAGGACTGACCAAAAGCATCAAATGGCATTTGATTGTATCCATTTCAGTTTTCTCTTATTACTGTCCGTTTATTTAGGCTCAATTCTAATAATGGTTACGTACTTGTTTATTTGTTTATTTTAAAGTATTATTATTTTGATTACCGTATATGAGAAATTTATGTTTGTAAAAATTGTTTAGAAATTTGGATAAAATTGTTAATATATATAAAAAGTGTGTACGGGACTGCATCTTAAAACCACCTTTTTTGCTTCTCTCATGCTATTTGTGTGCCCATATAAAACACTGTAAAAAGCAGTTTGAAATGGACAAGCATCCCTCTAGCTTTAAACTGGCTGAAAGCCATGCAGGAAGATAGGTTTATACATCCACATTCAGTTCATTTTTTGTATCATGTTTATGTTTTCTTTTCTAGCCGAAGAGCATTATTGGTTCATTGTTATGACCACAGAGCTATACACTTTCTGAACAAGGCACAGGGGAGCACATGGGCACTGAAGGAACAG
Organism: Shinisaurus crocodilurus; assembly: GCA_021292165.1. Taxonomy (NCBI): domain Eukaryota; kingdom Metazoa; phylum Chordata; class Lepidosauria; order Squamata; family Shinisauridae; genus Shinisaurus; species Shinisaurus crocodilurus. The sequence goes on from CM037878.1 coordinate 95,080,469, forward strand.
ATGGAATGGAAGCAACCTTTCAGGCACAATCCGTTTCTCTGCTAAAGCAGCAACACCATCAAAGATTAATGGGTCACATAGTTTTCAAGTCACATCAGAAAAGGGGCCTATTTTTCCCTTTCCTCCAACTGCTATCTGCAGGTCCTTTCAGTTTCAGTTCTTTCCAACTCCCAGTGAACTCCAAACCAAAGATGGGATTGTGGGCGTCCCATCATTTTGATTTAAATAACCAAATGGTCGCCTATCTTTCAATGTTTCTTTTTTTTTTTAATGACTCCTGTACTTTTCATAGCTGTGAGACAATTAGATATTCAGCAGGTGAACTTTTTCCACCGGGCAGATGCAGTCTTGGGAGCAGCATCACCCGCAGAGGTCCAGTTCAGGCACTCTAAAACTGCCCCTGCAGAGTGTCCCTGGGGACTCAAGCAGCCTGGAGGATGCAACTTCTGCACTGGTGCACTACATTGGCAGGCAAGACTTCCTGACAGCAATTCACACAAGCACTGTGGCTAAAAAAGAAAAGAAAAAGTTGCAAGTTTACCACTGGGAAGCAGCACCTGTTGCACAGTTTCCTTCCTCTGCATGGCTGCTATGATCACTTGGGCCCTGGTGCATGGCTTCTTCAGTGTCTGAAGAATGCATTCTCAAGGAGGGAAGCTTCCCCCCCCCCCCAGTGGAGGGTTCTTATAGCATCTCACAGGGGTCTGCTGGTCACACAGCTGTTAAGGGCATGGAAGGCTTGGTCCTGGCACACTCCCTTTGGCCTGGAAGTGTTTCCATCTGGAATGGAACAATGCAATTGCAAACTTGCTCCCAGAGATTTTTAGCCCAGCCTTCCCCATCCTGCTACCCTCCAGGTGTGTTGGACTGCAACTCCCATCATGCCCAGTCAATGGCCCTACTGGCTGGGGACAATGGGAGCTATAGTACAAACTATCTGGAGGGTACCAGACTGGAGAAGGCTAGTTGAGACCAATGAAACCCGGATGAACATACCAAGCCTAATATGCACTTCGGATGCAATCCAGTTCCCTTTGAAGTCCATGCTAGAATTCCCATGAATTATAATCAATCAAGAAGATGGCAGTCTTTCTTGGAAATGTCGCTCCGCTGGAGATCTAAGTTACTGGACCCTATTCGAACTACTCTCAGAGCGGAAAGAGTATTTCAGTTTCTGCAACAGTGCTTTGTTGATTACCAAATCAAGTTGAAAAATCCCTTAAGAAAACTGGGTTGTATCCAATGTTAGTCTTACTTAGGGTAGACCCCTTGAAATGAATGGGATTTAAGTTAAGACTAACACTGGATACAACCCAATAACTCAAGAATAAGTGACAGCACCCCCCACCCCACCCCCCAAAAAGCGCCTAGGAAGAGCCAACATAGGCTGAAGTTTTCCAAAGGAGGAGCTTGTTAAATAATTTATTGATTTATACAAAGTCTTTCCAACCCTGAGGGGTTGGAGCCAACTGGAAATCAAGTGATGCATTCCTCTCTCCCTTACATTCTCTTAAAAACAAACAAACAAACAAACAGTAATTCAAAAGAGAAGGGAAGATAAGTGAAGCCATCCAAACCCAACATTTAAAAAAGGAGGAAAGAAAAATACCATTTTCTTTTCTTCTTTCTTTCTTTTTCTTTGTTTACACTAGAAATATACATCACAAAAATCTGTAATTTCCTATATACAAAGTGGCTGAGCTGGGATCGGAGACCCATATACAAAACAGTAACAAAATCTTGATTGTTAGGAGCAGGAAAGCTACCAGAAGGGGTGGCCTGGGTGCAGTTGGTGGGAATAATAATTTTAAAAGGCAGCAGCAGTTCAGAGTACAAACAATTCTACCCCATGTAAGCCCATTCACTTCCCAGTCAGTTCCACTGACTTCAGTGGAACTTCTTTCTAAACAAGTGGGCCTAGGATCCTGGTATGACTGGAAAGTAAGTTCCATTGAAAACAAAAAGCAGCCATTAAACACAGTTACTGCCGAGTAAATCTCACTGAAGTCTATGGGACTTCTAAGTAAATATTCCCAGGCTCCTATTGCTGCAGCAGAGATACAGCCCAATCCTATCCACGCTTACCCAAAAGTAAGCCTCAATGGGGAGGACTGTCAAGTAAGTATGCATAGGCCTATATGCCCTAACTTTTGCCAGAAATCAATCACTTACTAGCATTGCGATTCCAAACGCATTCACAGCACAATCCTATGGAGGAAGCGAGAGTCCTCTTGAGTTCAATGGGGCTTTCTCCCGAGTACCGTAAGTGAGCAGCTTAGTGTTGCACAGTCGGTTCCTAAACACGTTTACTCAAAAAGTAAGCCCTACTGGATTCAATGGGACTTGTCGGATCGCAGCCAAATTGAGCAACGACGTCCTTCGGTTTCGACGGAACTACATTTCCCAGTGCTTAAGGTCAGGCGGTTTGGCTGCAACCCCCCCCCCCCCGCAGAGAGAATGTGCTCTGACTCTGAGCAGTTTCGTTGACGTTAATCGAACTAATAATATTATGGCAGTTTTTATTCCCAAATTCAGCATGCGGGGACGGGGAGCGAACGACTGCATGGCAAATAAACTAAGGAGAGTGACCCCATCCAAGTTGGGACGCTTTTCCCACCTCCCTCGCCGTGTGCGTGCGTGCGTGCGTGCGTGGCATGTACACCGGTGGAGAGAAAGGGCGATCCTTCATTTCCATAACTTATTCTGTAAAAATATATATACACACATTATTTCCCCTACGTGACGGGCTGTACAGGACGTCGCTGCGGCCAGGCCCGAGGCGGGCGGGCTCTGGCTGGCGTCTGGCGTCGGCTACCCTGCTTGGCCGGAGGAGAGGACGGGCGGGGAGGACGGGCGGGGGGCGATCGGGTGGGCGGGGGCTGGGCCGCAGTCACGACGGCTCCGAGGCGTTGCTGCAGGGGCTGAGCAGGGCCAGGGGCGCGGCGGCGGCGGCGGCCGCGGCTGCCTTGTGCTTCTTGAGGAGCCGCGTGATCTTCTCGTCGTCCGAGTTGGGGTCCAGCGGCTTGTTGTACTCGTCGTCGTCCTCGTTCTCCGAGCTCTCCTTCAGCTTCTCCGTCTCCGAGTCGTGCTTCTTCTTGGCCGAGGCCATCTCGGCGGCGTGCCGCTTCCGCCACTTGGTCCTCCGGTTCTGGAACCACACCTGGGCCGCACAGACAGACAGACACACGCACAGGGTCACACACCTTTGCAGTTTCTAGGGCAGAATTAATCCGGGGTAAGTTACCCCGCTGCTGGTCCACTCACAGCCACCGAGTCGGATTCGACTCCTTGCTTCACCTGCCGCTCCCACGAGGCACACAATCAGCCTCGGGACTCCGCGGGAGAACCAATCTGGGGTAAACTACCACGCATTGGTCCTCTATGCACAATCAGGATGTAACACAGGGCCTTCCGAACCCCGCTGCACTCTTGTGACGCGCCAATGCACAACAACAGCCCTTGGCCTGCACATACTAACCCAAAGCGAATCTCATACGCTGGGGTTTGCGTTTATATTCACTATCACGGATTAGAAACCTCACTTCGCCTGATTTGTGCATAGGTCAGGGCGGTTGAAGAACATTGTCTTTTAAGGCTGCAATCCTATGTACACGTACTAGGGAGTAAGTCCTACTGAAGTCAGGGAGACTAGTTTTGCGTTGGAAGTGGCCTTTAGTAGGGCGAGGGGTACAGATAGATAGGAAGGATTAGTGGGAGTCCTTCCATGCCTACAGATCGACTAGGATGACGTCTGGGTGCCTTAGATTTCAGTGTGGCTGACACCGATCCTAAATAGGAGGAGGGACGAGGGAGTAAACGCCATTGGAATCCGAGGAGTACTTGCAAACTAACCTAGGCTTGTCCAATTGGAAGTAAGTCCCGTCACTCCCAAATGACTTTGGAAAGGGGTTCAGCCCTATCCACCGACCTTATTCACGTTCACTCGGAAGTAAACCCCATTACCTCAAGTGTGGGCTTTACTTGTAACGTAAGTCGCCCTCCGCTCCAGTGGGGCTGTCTCCCAAGTAAGCGCGCTTAAAAGTGTAGCCTTGCAGCGCAATCGCAGGCCTGAAGACGGAAGCCCCACGGCATCAACTGGGGCTTGCTCAAGTAAGTGCGTTTAGGATTGCAGCCTGCCTTCGCGTAACGTTATATTCCCAAATTGTTTTCCGTCAGCATTCTTAAGATCCAAACCTTAATACTGTTTAAATTCGGGTGATTGCGTTTAACATGTCCTGGCTTGGCCAAAGATACGTGTCGGACACTCTCATACGTACCTTGCCTTCAAATACCCTACCCGTGCGTCCAGCCGCCCGCTCACAGCCCATGGCCGCAAAAGCGGACACCTCCACCGAAAACCCTCCCATCTACCCCTTTCCGTGGACCTACGTCTCCTGTCTTGCCCCACATCCAGGGCATCCTCCTATCGCTAAAAAATCGCCACGCCATTACAGCTCCAACTCTATACACGTAAACATACACCCTCCAGAACATGCACGTCTACACATGGCACTCCTCTGTACTGCATCTCGCTCCACCCAGGTTCACGCCCCAGCCATAAACTCAGATTGCGGAGGTGGAGCAAATTTCCCGCGGAGCCTACTTTCAAGCAGGCGAGCTTTAAATCAGGTTCTGAGCCCATTTACTCCGAAGTAAATTCCCTTGGTTTCAATCGCACTTCCAGTAAATAGATGTAGAAATATACTTTATTCTAACCATACTTATTAGAAAGTAGACCTCGACGAACTCCATAGGGCTTACTTCCAAGTAAACACTTTCAGGAACCAGCTCTTGCCAGAATCGAGGCCTTTTAGCCCTCTTCCCGGGGACAAGGTTCCCAGTTTAAACAGGGCAAACTTTTCTTTTCTTAACAATCTGGTTGTAATAACTTTATGTGGGAAGCCCGCTGGATTTAGTTGTTCTACAGAACAGTACTGCAGATCTAGATGCATTCTGCCGCAATTTTAGCTCTATTCAAATCTGACCATTTTCTATTTAAAAAAAGGAGATAAATTATAGATTAGATCCAGACTTAGTCAAAGTAGAACCATTGAAATCTAGAGGACTTAAGTTTAGTCATGACTAACTTAAATCTCATTGATTTCAACGGGCCTACTCTAAATTGGACTAAATCTGGATACAACTCTATAAAATACTTGTGGATTAAGTCCTACTGAGCCTAATAGAGCCTACTCAGGAGTAAATGTGCACAGGGTTGCGGCCTCAACTAAAAAGACAGATTGTATAGAAAGCAAATCACTAGGCCTCAGAGAAGCACCGCGTGTCTGGACATGCGGAATCTCTCTGTTTACATCAATATCATCTTCAGCAGCAACAGGAGGAAAAGCACCAGCATCTAAGGGTTGTATTTCTCCGGTTTTCACGACAATTACATCGGGAACTGAATACTCACAGATCGACCCCAGTCGTTATAGGGCAGGGGATATGACCCAGCTAAAATTCAGCTCTTGGGAAGTCCTATTGAAATCAGTGAAAACTAACCGTGTTTAACTTTGGCTGGATTGTGCCTAAATCAATTGTGTGTGGGGGGGGATCTCGTTTGGAACGGTAAAATACCCCGTTACATTAGCCCACGTTTAATTCTTAGTCAACTATATAACTCTTAAAAAATAAATTCAGCAGATAGTTGTTGCAAAAACAAAAACAAAAGCACCCAAACCCTATTTTTATTAACCATAATTTCTGCTCATACCAACTTCAGAGTTCCCGTATGGTCAGAAATCTGAGAAGCCAGATTTCATCTAACGCTAAAAAACAAACAAACCCACAAGGGATTTAAAATGCAAGAGATGCCTTGGCTACAGACAAATATTATTCGATTAACAACTCTGTAATCTTGTTTTTAAATGCTCTACTTCTTTATAAACAAGGGAAGGAATAAGGAGGACAAAAGCTAGGCTGCAAGTTTCAGCACACTTTCTAGGAAGTAAGCCCTATGGAACGGCGGTCTTTGCTGCCATGTAAACATATTTCAGATCAGATTACTAATCCCTTTGACCTCCAGGAGGTTTATGGTTGAGGAGTAACAGGTTGAAACTAGGTGACTTTGGCTTAACGGCATTTTCTTTATTATTATTATTATTATTATTATTATTATTATTAGTAGTAGTAGTAGTAGTAGTAGTAGTAACTAACACCTTTTTGGGGGATTATAAAACACACAGTGCAAACAAATACAATAAATACTAGCTGCACAATCTTTTAAATATCTACTCAGAAATAAATCCCGTTGACTTTAATGGGGCTTACTCCCAGGTTGGTGGGTTTAAGATTTCAGCCGAACTTTTCCAAAGTTTGCGAAATTTTTCTGAACGTTAAAAATTTAAACTCGTATTTACTATGAATAGCCAAGGGATCTCTTACACGTTGGTGGTAAGCACACGCATTTTGGAAGTCAGCCTCATTTATTTCTAAGAAAAGCTGCTGTCATACGCACCCACACTTACTTGGGAATACAGTTCCATTGCATTCAGCGACACTTACTTCTAAGTAAACATGTATGGGATCGGGCTGTTAGTTTCACGGAGATTAGCACAATTTCGGACTAACCACACTAACAGTGCAATCCCATAAACATATCTGCTCGGAAGCAAGTTCCACGCAATTCAGTTCCATTGAACTGAAGTCCCACTGGTTTACTCCTAGGTAAACGTCTATAGGATTGCATGCAGCCTTGTTTCTTACGACCGGAGCCCCCCCCCCCCTCCCGCGCTAAGTGTCGACCGGAAAGCCAGGGACCGGCGTTCGCCTTTTCTGGGCGGCCTTCTCAATCTCTCTCGCCCACGCAGCGGAAGAAGGTTTACAAGGACACCTTACCTTGACTTGACTTTCCGTCATTCCCAGCGAGTAAGCGAGGCGGGCTCTCTCCGGTCCTGCCAAGTATTTCGTTTGCTCAAAGGTTTTCTCCAAAGCAAAAATCTGCTGCCCTGAGAAAGTTGGTCGGGAGTGTTTTTTCTTGCCATCTTTGTCCAAAACCATCCCAGCCTGGGCTGAAAACAGGGAGGGGGGAGGGGACGAACAGGACAGAAAGAGCCCCATCAAGCGCCTGAAAAAGCTTCTGGATTCAAAGTTGGGGCGAGAACTTGGGAAGAGAAACTCTCTGTCTTCCTTCAAACGGATTTCATCCGGACTAGCATCATGAAACAGCACCTGTTAATTGCACGAGATTGCAGATCCTCCCCGGCCTTAAACAAGGCTGGCTTGGGCCGCTTGGCCGAGCAAGGGGAACTTTGTGACTTGCTCTTTTCCGAGCGGGATTAATCCCAGAGGAGTAAACCCATTCGCCTACTGCTGCTGCTGCGACGACGGCGGCGGCGAAAACGACGAAGGGAGTCCGGAGAGGGCCCCTCAAAACTAACCAGGGACTGCAGCGTGGTCCGGATTTAGGCCAGAAGACCGACCTACGCGAGGCGGCTGGCTCCTCAATTTCCTGAAGGCAAACTGGTCAATTTCAATTTGCCTTCGGGAAATTCCCCCGGCAGCTTTTCCTTCCCAGACCACGTCGCATCTTCCTGCGGCATCGACACGTTTGGCGCTCCTCAGCCAGGCGTGGGGGGCACACCGGCCAACAGGAAGGAAGGGTCTTTTTGAGATTAGGATCTTAGCAAAAGAAAAGGGAAAAAAAGACAACCCCCTTCCCCGAAGCGGAACGCTCTTGGTCTTTGTGTGGGACAACCCCCCTCCCGTGTCGCTAGTATATAATTAATAGGGCGACCACCCAGGACTCCCGGAACATCAAATAAACCCAACCGAATGGGGACTGCGTTGAACTCTGGCTGGCTGGGAAATGGAATCAGTCCTAGGAGGACCTGTTGGCAGCACCCGAGCTCAGCCGCGCTCGCGCAGCTTGTGAAGTCATAAAGGGGGAGAGACTCTCCGAGCATGTGCAAAGTTCGGTTCCCTTATGTCACCCTAATAAGTAACTACAGATCTGAGATTTAAAGAAGGGGTTTAACCCTGATACCTCTCCCTTCTAGAAGTGACCCCTCCCTTGAAAGGATCGCCCTTCCGATGTCCACCCCCTGGCCTTGTTCAGCAATCCCTGCTCCTTTTCTGGATCCACCTATGCTCCCCCCCCTCGCTCCCCCACCCCAGATAACCAGCAGCAATCCAACCTTACCGGGACAGGCGAGCCTGGGGTCCCTCCAGGGCGATCCCTGCATAACTCCGGGCCAGAAAATAGGCGGCCGTCCGGGCAGCTCGGCCAGGGGCTTGGGGTACCTGGAGACGGCCGCCGGGTTGAAATACATCCCCGCCGCCGCCGCGGTGGCCAGTCCGTTGAGCCGGGGCAGGCCGGTGAGGAGGTTGCCTGCGGCGGCGGCGGCGGCGGCGCCCGCCACGGGTCTGCCCAGGATGTCGCTTATTCCGTGCGGGGTGCCCAGCGGGAGCTGCGCGTTGAGGCTGCCCAGCGCGGGCGCCTTGAAGCCGGCCGGGTTCTGCAGGGCGTAGGGGAAGAGCGACGTCTTCATCTCGGCCATGTTGTGCAGCGCGGCCAGCGGCGTGCTGCTCAGGACGAAGGCGCCCGGGCGGTTAGCCTCCATCTGCCCCACGGCTAACATTGGGGAGCATCAAGGGGCGAGCGGCGGAGAGCGGGGGCGGCCGGGAGCGGGCTTGGGCGAGCGAGCGAGCGAGCGAGCGAGAAAGGGCGGCGAGAAGAGCCCGCAGCCGCCTCCCCGCCTTCCTCCAAACTCCGGGAGAGCGAGAGAGACCACGATCTGCCGCCCCGCCTGTTCCTAGGATTCTTCGGTTAAAGAGAAAAGTAGCAGAAAAGGAAGCGATGAAGGCAGCCACGAAGTTTTGCGCTCCTCCTCCTCTTCCTCCTGCTGCTGCTAAGAACAGATTGAAGCAGCCGCGGCGATCGCAGATCCCGGCTTGTTTGCCAAAGGCCAACACCGCCGCAGCGCTCAGGGCGGGAAGTTTTCAGGCCAGGAAGAAAAAGGCGTGGCAACCGACAAATATTGGGGAGGAAGGCGAAGGAGGGGGGAAAAGGAAGGGGGAAAAAAGATCAAGAAATAAATCTTGGCCGGTTGAGACTTCTTCGGGCAACGTCACCTGACAATGGCTTTTATTTTATTTTTATTTATTTATTTATTTGCGCCCAGTTTGGAAATCCTCATGAAAATCGGATGGACAATGGTGCTGTAGGATCTTTTTTCTCCCCCTTTTATCCCCCCCCCCTTCCTCCTCCTCCTCCCGCAATGTATTATTGTCGTTCTTCCTGAGCAGTTTCCCTCCCGCTGAAATTGACTCTGCGCCGGAGTCCCGGAGTCGGACAAGATAGACTGATAACCTCGCAGCCACCTGCCGGCGGCGCTGCCTGATTGGTCGGCTTCTCTTCCGAGGCCGCTACTATTGGCCAATCGACAGGCATTCTGGACTCCCGCTTTGCATCCGCGTCATGGAAGTGTGTGTGCTCCGGGGGGGCGGGAGCAGGGGAGGACGAGCAACATTAAACGAAGGTTCTATTATAAAGTCAAGGTACTTTAAATGGCTGTAAATTTACCCGCTGATTTATCTCTCAAACGACTAAATAAATCCCGTTGAATGGGAGTTTAAGTGAGGCTTAAGCTTTTCTTTCTTTTTTTAAGGAATCGGCGATAAATAAACAAACAAATAAATAAAAAAACAAGAATATATATTTTATGTCATTGAAATCATGCATATCTTTCTGATCAATCAGCCAAAGTCACTTTTACAAAGGATTGCCTGGACCCACCCAGCAGTTCTTGTTTTCTGAGATTCCTCAAAAACGACCGGGCTTTACATAAAGTAGCTGAGACGTCAATAGAAGGAGAGCGAACATCTTCCTGCGGTCTTGAATTTGCCGTCTGCTTATCTTTTCTCCCCCAAGAATGGTCCGCACTGTTTTTTCTCACCGTTTTCAGATGGCTCAATGAAAGGTGCGGACTGCGCTAGAATAGCTATACTTGCTTGGGCGTGCGGCGTGCCAGTCTTTTAGCTCGATTTGGTCTGCTTAATAGTAGTCGATTATCTCCGTGGCTCTCGCGTCCCTTTATGGCCTGAACTCACTTCTGATATGTATCAATCTTATCTGGCAAAGGACCTTTAAAAGCAGACCTTTTGTCCCTATTGATTAAATCGTGGGCTCCTGTCACCGAGCTCCCACCCCCCACCCCCTTTCAGACTTTACACAGCTTGTAACCCAGAAGCTCGAAATGCGACCAAGAGAGGCTGCAAACTGGTCGTTGGAATGGCTTTTGACCAGCACTCAGCTCGCCGTGCCCGATCCTGTCATTCTACCTCTCTCTGCACCTTTCTGCCAATCGCTCCACGGACATTTGTTTTCAATTCGAAAGAGAATGTCAAAAACCCAGCTTTTCAAGAACGCCTTCCGATCTCATGTTACAAGGCACTTGATACACCAGCAAGTTTGACAGAGAATTTATTTTGATCTTTTTTCCTCCCCCCTTTCTTCTTCTTCTTCTTCTTCTTCTTCTTCTTCTTCTTCTTCTTCTTCTTCTTCTTCTTCTTCTTCTTCTTCGTGGGGACTTTTTCCTCTGGGCAAGGAATGGCTTCATAGATCCATTCTGAACCATATAACAGAACAATCCTATTTTTTTTTTTTTGCTTCCGGAAGTAAGCCGCACTGTATTCAGTGGGACTTATTCCCAGGTACATTTGCATAGAATTACAGCCTAAGCGCATTCTAAACGGAGGCTGAAAATATCTGCGGATATTATTATATATACATTGACCATAATCCGTTCCTGGATGTAAGTCTGACACAAAGAACTGAAATTTATTTAAAAGGGAGGGATTTAGGATTAACATGATATCTACCTACCACTTCTCCAGCATTAAAAAAAATAATCAAAAATCGAACTGATGTAATAGCGCCAGAAAATGTTTTCAAAGAAGCTTCTCTCCCCCCCCCCCCCGAAGTTGTACCTTCATGGCTTCTGCTGAACAATTTATTATTATTATGAATTCTAATGAATGACTATTGAGGGGGAACCAAGGACAATCCTTTAGTGAACGGATGGACCAAGAAAGAAAAGGGCAGCATCCACAGTGAAGAAAGGACTGTGGAAAGAAACTTGCTTCCTGACGACCACGAAGTAAATCCTAACGTGTTTGCTTCTTCTTCCTAAATATACAATGGATAGGTGTAAAATGCTACATCCAAAGCTCTAAAGCATTGAACTGTTTCACAATTACTCCGAGCGACATCGTCCCGATCCTAAGTACACCTACTCACGACTGAAGTCCCCTTAAAGTCCCCCTTCAACGGACCTGACTTCCGCCTATGAAATATGTACAAAGGAACTCCCCCCCCCCCCAAGGAGACCTGGTCTGCTCCGAACTGCGTTGGACTTCGCTCTGCTCAGTAGTCCTGCAGACTAGAACGTTCACGTGCATTTGCGTGTGTGTGTGTATGTGTGTTTCCTGCAGGGAAAACAGCAAATCTTAACACGTATCTTAACAGGTAAGGGCAAAGCACACTTTTGCGTGTAACCCGTCGTTTGTGTCGGCAATCCATAGTGGATATTTATTTCCACCCTGTAAGGTATCCAGGATTGGGGTTTATTATTCCTATAATCCTCCTAACCACATTTTACTTGTATGTGTAAATATAACCATCTCGTTTATTTCAGTCTCACTTCACCCGAGTTCTTACAACTGCACTTCCAGAAACGTTATCTGAAAGATACTTTTCGTCATTCCAAAAAATGTACAGTTTTCTCAAGTCCAGGAGACAATCTGCGTGTACCCGTTGGGAATTCGCATTGTGACTCCAACAGGCCTCGTATAAATTAGGTCATGAATTCCCTGGAAGGAGTTCAACCTGTAAACAACAAGGATCTTGGATCTGCTGCTGCAGGCAGCTCCTCTAGATCGCCTGGCTGCCTGGCTAGGATTTACGGTCCACCTGCAGCAGTCCTACACTCGCTTATTAGGGGTAAACCCCGTTAAACAAAGCGGGGCTTATTTCCCAGTGAACATCCACAGGATTGCCCTGAAAGTTAATAACAATGGCAAGGAGTTGACTTATTCTTTTCCCGAATCCTGTTACGGGTCCTGGTACAGTGTGAACGCGGCCAAAACCGGGACCCATTAAGTCTAAGGGACTGAGATTTCGCTGCTTCTTGCCGCTTTGATCCTGGACATAGTTGGAGGTTGGGGAGGATCCACTCGATCTGAACCGAACTTTCGTGGGAATCGGTCGATTCCAATGGAACTCCAGCCGATCAAATCAAATCATAGGAATATCCCAACTCTGAAAACCCTTTAGTGGGGTTTGCTTTCGGATCATAGCTTAGAAGTTTCAGAGTAATCTTGAGCCGTCTATAAAGATTGCAAGTAAATGTCTTAACATGTTTACTTGGAAATAAGCGCCATCCCCCGCCCCACACCCCCCAGTGGGACTTCTAAGCGAAGGGATTTGCAATGTAGCCCAAAATGTGCCCTTTCTTTCTTTCTTTCCTTCCTTCCTTCCTTCCGATCCTAGAACTGCCTTGCTTTCCCAGTTTTGCTTTGTAGAACGCCTAGGTTCGTAGTAGGCAAATAGAAGTAGCAGTAATCATAGTAATGTTATGCTACTAATACTAAGAATACATATTAAGCCAGGGAGGACTGAAGAGAAATTTCGTAATACCTTTCTAAATGCTGAATTTATTGAAAAGGCGAGTGTGGTTCTAGGGAAGGGGCTTCAAACTTCCTCACGCTTCCTTTGGCGCCCGTGGGGCTCTCTTTCCTCTCTCCTTGAGGACAGCCTTCCCCGGTCTGGTGCTCGTGCTCCCCCCAGATGTGTTAGACTGCTGGGAATTGTAGTTCAACACATCTGGATGGTACCAGGATGGGGAAGGCCGCTTTCGGGCGTGCCATAGAAAAAGAGCTCCATTCCGCCTCTGGGATCCATTCAGCGCAGCGGTACCATTTCGAGCTGGAGCTGCTTCCTAGGTGGGAATGGATCTGGGAGTTTTCTCTCGCCCTGTTAGCAGAAAGAGGGAGGGGGGGGGGAAGAGAACCATTCCGTGTGTGCTCATTTCTCGCCTGCTGGCAGCTTCGAGGAGGCCGGGGAAGCTGGGGCGGGGAATGGCATTCCCAAAGGAGCGATTGCCAGAAATATTGTAGAAAAACTAGGGATTCCCCGGTAGAAGGAAGGGGGGATCTGGCGGCGGCGGCAGCAGCACCAGCAGCAGCAGCAGCAGCAGCAGGTGTTGGTCTGGGCAAGAAAAACCGCCCAAGGAAATGTCCAGATTCAGATCCAAGTAAGGATCGAACTGTTCCAGCCAGCGTGGACTTGAAACGGCTTCCTGAACTGATGATACATTTTAATCTCTCTAATTAGGCGCCTGGAATGGAAAGGTGGCAAAAGGTTGGATTTCCCCACACTTTTCACTGCCCAAGATGTGGGTGGAAGGGGGGGCGGGCGGGTGGGGGGCTCTAACAGCCTTTTACAATCTCCAGATGTTGTCGGACGACGACTCCCACCACCCCATTGGCCTTGCTAGCTGGGGATGATGGGAACTGTAGTACAATGCGCACGGAAGGCGCACGGATAAGGAAAGCTGCTCTGTAGAAGCTAGGGGGGGGGGCTTTTGGGAATCGAAGTCCAAAACATCTGGAGAATCTACCTTCTGTCCACCCCTGGTTTACAGGACGAAGGCAAGGCATAAGGAGACCTTGTTCTGATCCTTCCCGTAGATGAACCTTAGAGCGGCGCATGCCCTAAACAACCTACTAGGCATTGCTTGGCCATTATTATACCCACGCTATCATATTTACAGCAAGGGAAGGATGGACTTTTCTCACGCTTGGAAGGAGCCTACAAGGCTATCGAGTCCAACCCCCTGCTCAATGCAGGAAACTAGAGGAAGGGTCTGGTCTTCAACTCCCATCAGCCCCACCCACCATGGCCAATGGTCAGGAACCCCGGGACTTGTAGTACAAAACATCTGGAGCGCACCAGGTCGGGGGAGGCAGGGTTTATTGTTCTGAGCAGCAAATTCGGGAAGAGGGACTTTGCTGGATTATATGAGCACAGAGCCAACTGGTGTGTGGTTTTTGTTCTTCGTTACCTGGCGCTGTGGGAGCAAGCGAGGTCATTTAACAAGGACTGACGATCACTAACAAAGAGTACAGAGCGGTGATTAAAGAAGAGGGGAACAGGTGGGTTTCCCCGGAGTATGACTAGGATGTGAGTTCTAGTCAGCGTAATGATTGGTGTATGGAATGATGAGCAAAGGCCATTCGAATTTACCAACTTAGAGCAAAAGGGTTGAAAGAGTCCCTGATGGCCAGTCCGATCTATTGGCAATCCCGTATTTTCCAGGAATGTACTTGTAGGAGGGCAATCTCCAGGCACCTCGGAAGCCCAGTTTCAAATAAAACCTGTCAGGAAGAAGGGAAAGCCAGGAAGAAGGACCCCCATTCCAAAATTCTCCCTGCTTATTGTGTTTTATTTTCACACAGTTCAGGAGGAGACAACGCAGGGCTTTGATCCTGCTTTTCTAGAACAAATTTGGCACTTGGTGCGTTCTGCCCATCTCTCTCTCTCTCTCTCTCTCTCTCTCTCTCTCTCTCTCCCTCCATCCCTCCCTCCACACCCCTGCCCTGCTCACTCCTTCCAATGTGGCTTGACTGCCTTTCCTTTCTGCAGCAATGTTCTCTTTAAGCAGCAAGACTCTTACTTAGTATCAATCAATGTGCCAGGCATTTTACTGCAACAGCAAACCATACACAAGTCCTTGCCCCAAAGAGCTTACAGTCTTAAGTTCCATCGCTTCCCACTATGTGGGGATGGAGTTATATTGCTGGATATGGTTAGAACTAGTAAAGTACTATGAAAAAACAGCACTGCCCCAGGGGAAAATTGGGAGAGCCAAAGGTAATTAATTCGAGACAACACAACTAATATGCATTTTTAAAAATTTTAAAAATATTTTAGGCCGCCTTTAAGGGTACAGCATTCTCAAGGCAGCTTACATGTTAGAAACCCAATATGATAAGAGAGCAGCAAAATCAATTCAATTGATGAACACTGGTAAATAATCAACAAAGATCCATCTCAGATAATACTAAGATAATTGCAGCTAAGAACCTATCAAGATAAATCACAATGCAAGAGGAAGCCAAAGAAAACAGGTGGGTCTCCAGAGCTTTCCTAAAGGCCTGGGAAGGTGGGGCTGCCTGGTCTCCAGATGGCAACTCCGTAAGAACATAAGAAGAGCCCTGCTGGATCAGACCAAGGGTCCATCTAGTTCAGCATTCTGTTCACACAGTGGCCAACCTGCTGCCCAAAGGGATCCCACAAGCAGGACATGAGTGCAACAGTACCTTCCCACCCATGTTCCCCAGCAACTGGTATACATAGGCATACTGCCTCTGATACCGGAGGAAGCATATAGCCAATCAGGAGTAGTAGCCATGGATAGCCTTCTCCTCCATGAATTTGTCTAATCCCCTTTTAAAACCGTCCAAATTGGTGGCCATCACCACATCCCGTGGAAGTGAATTCCATAGTTTAACTATGTGCTACATGAAGAAGTACCGTACTTTCTTTTATCTGTCCTCAAGCTCCCACCAGTCAGCTTCATGGGATGACCCCAGGTTCTAGTATTATGAAAGAGGGAGAACAATGTCTCCCTATCCACTTTCTCCACACCATGCATAATTTTGTACACCTCTATCATGTCCCCCCTTACTCTCCTTTTTTCTAAGCTAGACAAGGCATGGAAGCATAAACTTAACTCCAGGTCATCTCAGTGTCAGTGGTTTGTGGACTGGATTTAGATAGGTAGAGTCCAAGTTGTGTATGTATTTTAACCATTGTTGTGCTGTCCTACTCTGATCATGCTAAGTCACAGTAAATTGTTTTTTAAACACACACACACACACACACACACACACTATCATCATCATCATCATCATCATCATCATCATCATCATCATCATCATCATCTTAGTAGGTCTGTCAACTAATTTAAGACTTTCAATGGATCATTGTTTAGCTGATTAATCAATTAATCAATGACATTTAAATAAGTGTAGCCATTGCACACTCCCATTTAAGGTGCCTTTGGAGGATCTAGAGAAGGTGACAGCTTTTTTTCTTTTTTAAGTGTGGAAGAACTTACAATATAGTAAACAGGAGCTACCACACACTGCAAGAAGGAAAGACAATCTCTAAAAGTTGTTCCACACCCTGTTTGGAAATGTGGGATATTCCTGACACAGTAGCACCTGAGTTAGCCATGGCTTCAAAAAATACAGAAGGCGAAGGCCCTGTCATTATTGTGGGCAACCCATGTTTAACTTGATTTGAGCTTCTTGTTATGATAAACGTCATTCAATATTGAAAAGCAAGTGACTCGCTAACTTTGGATGCAACTTAAAAAGGAAACACCATCTTTAATTTTATTTATTTATTTATTTATTTAATACATTTTTATACCGCCCAGTAGCCGAAGCTCTCTGGGCGGTTTACAACAGTTAAAATCATAAAATACAATATAAAATTTAAAACCACAGATTAAAAACAAACAGCAGAGCTAGCAGCAGCAGTTACAATAATGGAATTAAAAACTACAAGATTAAGATGATTAAAATGATTAAAATGCCTGGTTAAAGATGATTAAATTACATCTTTAAGTGTAATTTCCCATCAATGCTGTCCAGGAAGGAGGGCAGCAGTATGTCCTTGTGTGGGCCTGCATCATGACAAGGTAACTCTTCAAATGTCCGGGGCATTCATATGCTGCCATCAGCACCAATCGTTTTTTGGGGAAAGTAAATTTTAATCAGTAATTTTGGCTTTAGGTGATTAATGCTACTAGTTAAAGTTGTCAGCCCTGATTTCATTTTTTTTAATAGTTCAAGGTTTCATTTTTAATAAGGAGAGGGACGTGTTAGAAAAATATATAATCAAAACATCCTTAGTAGGCTTTATAGAAGCAATGAAGGTCCCAGACTTTCATTTCCATCACAACATGGACAGAGATTACCTTTGGGGGACACAAAGGGGGGGGTATCCCATGACCTTCTGTGCATGTGTTGGCCAAGTGCAAAGACTGGCCAAGCAGAAAGGCTCTAGCAGTGCCCCAGACCCCACTCCGAGTCCTCCCCCACCATAAGAGTCAGACTCTAAAATGACCTAACTGTGCTACTGCTCCTAATTGGAGACAGCTACAGATCCAAAGACATTTGTGGATGGTCACAAGCAGGTTGCAAGCAGATGGCGTTGGGGGCAAGGTGACAAATGGGTCTCTCTCTAATGGATGAGTGAAGAACAGACATGTGCGTCAAACTGATGAGTGGATGGAAAAGAAAGATAAAATTCTCTTAGCAATTCCCCTTTGTGAAAGAGTTGGAAACCACTGAGTTTGGACCAGTTGCAATATGTGTAGTCAAATCCTATGTACATTTACTCAGAAGTAAGTCCCACTGCATTAAATGCTGATGACTCCCATGCAGAAGTGCATAGGACTGCAGCCTTAGGGTGCATTCACAGTTAGCCTCTCAAACAGCTGAAGTTCCCTCCAACAGTGAAACATCTCTCCTGTATTGTCCATATAGCCAATGCAACACTTTGGTTCCTTCCTGCCCTGCATTTGGTGGAAACTGCAGCAGCTAAGACTCTCCTTGCCCCTTGTTTCCTTTTCAGGGTGAACTGAGCTCTTGTTAATCTTGTACTTTACTGTTGAAGTAACCACTGGAGTAAACTACTGCAGCTTGGGAAGAGAGGTGAGAATGCACTCTTCATTTCTAAAATGTGAAATATTGGTCCTTAAGTCCAGGACCAGAGTCAAGGGTAAGCATGTTTGGGCAGTGTATTGGATGGGCTCTTTTGGAAGAACGGGGAGGAGGTTATTAAGTTTCAACAGGTAGCGTAGCATAGCCAGGATAGTTTCTTAAAGCCATGCCAGGGCCTTACGTATAGCCTCAGCTTGAATTAGTTAAGAAGAGCACCAGAGATAATTGCCTTGAAGCTGCCTTCCCCAATTATATTCCTTAGATAAGGGCTGCTTTTGCTGTGAGGAACGAAACTGTTTGCTTTATTAGGGCAGCTTCACGCCCCTCATCTCCCAGGAAGGGGGGTTTGCTTGTAGCTTACTGACAGCCTCTGAAACAGGGGGAGCGAGGAGACCTCTATAAAATCCATAGCTTGTTAGCTTGTGCTTTGGCTTTCGGCTTGAGAGGAGGAGCAGCACTGTGTAAGCCTACCTGAAAATGACGTTGTCTGACCTAGAAGCCTTTCACCCGAATCCCAGTTGTGATCCAGTTGATTATAGTTACCCAGTGGAAAGGCAAAAAAAACCCCAAAAATAAAATACTCTGCACCTCAGTATACTGTATTTATTTTAAAAATATATCCTACACAATAGTCTCAAGAGGCTCTTGAATAAGCTTTTAAAAATTCCTCACACTAAAATTACATTAGGGCGCAATCCTATCATGTTTAGACAGAAAAAAGTCCTACAACTTCCAGCATGCCCCAGCCATTTAATTTTAATTTTTTTAAAAAATTACATTTCCAAAAGAAAATACATACAAAAAACAAACAGCAGCAACAACAGCAACAACAACAACAAATAAAGCCTAACAATATTAATACATAATGGGTTGTGCCCTTAAAGACTAGTGAAGAAACAGTGTGGTTCTAACAAGGGTCCAAAATGACTCAGGCAGAGTTTCCTACTCTCCCGCTCAGTCTTTCCTTCTGCACTGCTCTTTAGCCACTGTCTTCCAAGCAGCAGTGCCTTCTGAGGGCCTCTGAGGGAAAATGGTGGGGCTGAGCAGCTGAAGCTTGCTTAGCTCTTGGTTATAACTTTACATCTGGGCTGGGCAACTTGTGGCCCTCTAGATGTTTTGACCTACAACGCCCACCAGCCCTAGCCAGCATAGCAATGGTGAGAGATCACGGAAGCTGCAGGCCAAAACATCTAGGAGGGCCACAAGCTGATTTATTTATTTACAAGATTTATATACCACTAGCTTTTTTTACCCGGCGTTGCACGGGTCGTCATTTTCCTATAGGCACTATTTGTTCGAAATTCCTTAAGGTAGCTGTCCGCTGTTTGAAATCCCTTGGAATCCCAGCTCCCCCGGGACTACCAGCTCCCCCGGGACTGCACAATGAAGAATTCCCTGTGTGTCGTCCCCCCCCCCCCGGTACTACACAATGAAATCTCTGCTTCCTTCCCCCCCAGACTATGCAATCATATCCCTGCTTTCCCACCCCCCCCCCCGGTACTACACAATGAAATCCCTGCTTCCCCCCCCCCCGACCACACAACAATGAATTCCCTGCTGCCCACCCCGGACCACACAATGAAATCCCTGTCATCGTCCCCCACTACACAATGGCGTTGCACGGGTTGTCATTTTCCTATAGTCACTGTTTTTTCAAAATCCCCCCCCCCCCCCGTAAGCCCTGGCTGCAGTTCATATGAACATTCTGTTTGGACGTAAGAGAGACTTGCATAACTGCTCCTGTATGGCCCCTGCATGCATTCCAAGTGTCGCCATTGGCTCTCCTCTATTTTGGGCTGTACAGGCACAGCGAGGGTTTTTCGGAGATTTGAACCCGCCAGTCTTTGTCCTTGGGTGATGGGGAGTATGTGTGCCAAGTTTGGGGCAGATCCGTCCAACCGTGTAGGAGCCAATGCGATGCACGCGAGCTGATCGGACATACGTACGTACATACACATGTACACACGTACAAACATTCACATTTATATAGTAGATTCTGCATCCAATAAAATTCCCAAGTGGTGAACATGCACAATAAGAAGGAAAAACACACACACAAGAATCAAAATACAGAGTTAAAAATCTTTAAAATCAAATTATGCAAATGAAACCATGGCTGGTCAGTCAGGGCTTGTTTAAATAAAGCTTGCTTAAATAAAAATGTCTTCAGCAGGTGCTGAAAACAAAACTTTGGTGCCTGTCAAACATCAACAGGCAGGAAGTTCCACAGAGAGGGAGCCAATAGACTGAAGGCTGCACTCTGAGTGGATTCCAAATGGACCGCAGGTCCATGGAGAACTACCAGGTGTGCCTCATCTGGTGACCTCAGTGAATGGGCAGGCTGGTAAGGGAGAAGGTGCTCTCTCAGACACCCACCCCTGCTTTACATGAGGTTCTAGAACTGGGCAGTTACACTGTAAAAAGCTTCCATGGCTAAGAGCTGATGAGGCCAGGCTCACGTTAAACCTGTTGGGACTTGAAAAAGATGCTAGGAGAGGATATATTGTTGAGTATTATCCTTCCTATCTCACGTTAGTGAGATCAGCAGAGTAGAGTCCCTTTCCAGCTTAAAAGAAGCTTAGATTTGGCTAGTGTTAGCCAGTTAGCATTTGGTAATCCAGGATGCTTTAAGGCAGACTGGATTTCCCTGGTTTTGCTCCCTTTTCTCTCCCTCAGAACAATAATCAGAGACACAGTCTTGTAAAAGTTAAAAGTAACATTTACTCACTCAGATTATGCAGTTTCATTCAGGCAGACTTAAAAGCGTTTCTTACAGTTGATTACAGTACATTTGGAAACACTTGGGGTCTGAACTTGTGGAGTTCAGACCAGCAACTCTGGTTACATGCTGCTGTTAGAACAACGTGGAGGCAACAACCTTTACTACCACATTCAGAGTCTCAGTAGAAAGAAAAAAAGCTGAGAGCTACGCCCACTTCCTGCTGAGGCTCAGCTAAACACACACTGAGTATCTTCTAGGGAATCCACCTCAGAAGATACCAGTGGCCTTAACCATTTCATCCAACTAACTGGTGAAACATGAGCCATTGGTTTTGACTGCACTTTAAATATCCCACAAAACCCTAGGCACTTACATTGTTTTTTCAGAAGCTTCATGTGTATCCAAAGATATAAATGTAATGCCAGCACAGCAATATATGCCTCTGTCTCTCTGGGAGCAGGCCATGAAGGTGCTGTGGTGTTCCTAAATGGTGGGGCTTGGAGGTTGAAATTCACTTTCCGTTTGATGTTTTTATTTTGAAGAGTGTTAATGTGTTGTGGTTTGGTAATGCTGTGTTCTTGTATTTGTTTGGGGTGAGTTGGCTGGACTGCTCTATGGTTGTATATAGTTTTTCTTCTGCTGCTGGAGAGTTAACTTACAGCTGTTTATGTTTTGGTTGCAAGTTATGCTGCATTTTATTCATTTTGGTAGTATTGAAAGTATGGGTTTCAGGCAGCATAATGCAAGTGACACCCAATTATGTCTTTCCTTTTCATCCAATCCTAGTGAGTCCATAGAACCCCTGAACAGGTGTCTGCAGTCCACCAGCCCTGCCAGGAGTATTAATATTCCCCCTTCTTCCCTCCCCTTTCCTTTTTCCTTGTGTGTCGTGTCTTTTTAGATTGTAAGCCTGCGGGCAGGGACTGTCTTGTTAATTGTTGTAAACCGCCCAGAGAGCTTTGGCTATTGGACGGTATAAAAATGAAATAAATTAAATAAATAAATAAAATAATAGGCTGGGTGATGACTATTTATTTAAAAGATTGATAAGCTGCCTTTTAGGGCAAAACCCTCCCAAGGCAGCGTACAAAATGTAAAACCACAACACATAATAAAACAGCGGTAAAAACAATACTAAAACAATAATAAAATCAAAATTAACAATTAAAACCAAATAACATCATCTACCCAACGGCACCCAATAAAGTCCCATCTCAATGATAAGTCAAGGAAAATAAATACATCTTTAGGGCCCGCTTGAAGGTGAATGGCTTACTTTGATTGGGGGATCAGACCCTCCCCTACAAAGGAATAGGTTGGCAGCTTGGGAGTGCTCCTGGATCTGACATCACTGCTTGACATATGGGAGGCAGCCAGGTCCCAAAGCACCTTCTTGTAGCTACAACAACTGTGCCTTCCCATGGAGGATAAAGACCTTGGCTCCACCACCACACACACCTTGCCAACCTCTAGATGAGATTATGTAAGGCATCTAAAGCAGAGTTGCCTTAGAAGCCTGTTTGGAAAAATCCACTGGCCCAGAATGCAGCAGCCAGGATGTTAATAAAAACTGGCTGGATGCACCATGTGGCACAAGCCTGAAAAGGAGCGGTTGGTTTTTGTGCACAATTCAAATTGCTGGTTTTGACATTATTTGAAGCCCTAAATGGGCTGGTCCTGATTATTGGAATGTGTTTCTCCCTCTGAGTTATGGTCACAAGAAGATGGAACTCTGTTGTGCCTTCTACCACCATCTGAGATATGAATGATTGATGGTGACCTGGACCAGAGCATCTTTTATGTTGGCTTTGCATCCAGAGCTGGCTCAAGAGTCAGTGGTACTGCCTGAAATTGAGCCAATATTGTGCCCTCCTAACTAGGGCTGAAACTTTTTTAAAAAAGACTTGCTGCACCATTCAGATAGTTCCTGCCTTTATCCATCCCTTCCTTCTGGTGCCCTCTGAAGCTCGTTGATGATGGTGATGATTTACAGTTCAAATGTCATGTCCTTACCATTAGGCCACACCAGTTATTTAGTCAGGCAATGGGACCTTTCTTTGACAAAGCTATGGCGGATCTCCTGAATGTTTTCAATATGCCTCATCTGGTTTAATCTAAGGAATTTATAGAGGATAAAGCTAGTAGTCATGATGGCTATATATTATCTCCAGTATCGGAGGCAGGATGCTTCTGAATACCAGCTATTGGCAGTGGAAGCTGGTGGCTCCAATGTCAGTGGGGCTGTGTATCCACTCCAGATTTTACTCCAAACCTTTAAGGAGCTATCCATGGTGCTGAACCCTATCCCCAAAATAGGTTCGGCACCATGGATAGCTCTTTAAAAGTTCAGAGTAAAATTCAGAGAAGATACACAGCCCTGATGACATTGGAGCTACCAGCTTCCACTAGGAACACGGGTGGGAGGATGCTGTTGCACTCTGGGAAACCCACAACCAGGATGAGTATATATGAGTATATCTTTCTATATAATATAAGTATAATGTAAAATCTGAATCATACAGTGTAATCCTATATATGTCTACTCAGAAGTAAGTTCTCAGTTCCCTGAGTTCAATGAGGCTCACTCTCAGGTAAGTAGCTAAGGCTACAATGCTTTCCCCTCTTACCTGGGAGTAAGCCCCATTTAGTTCAATTGGATTTATGAGTACACGTGTATAGGATTGTGCTGTTAAAAAGTTTTTTTCAAGGCTATAAAAACTTTCTGAATGATGAGGACTAGCCATTTGCAGCTACAATTGCAAGACTGCAGTAAGGGCAGAGGTTTCTCCACCTAAAGAGGAACAGACCAGTCATGCTTACATGGCAAGGACATTACATGTTCTTGTTCTTCATCTGATTATAGGTTCATGATGACTATTATATTTAGAAATGAGCAAAGTACCTGGCTCTCTGTAGAGCTACTCAATGTTTTTGAAGAATTTGTTTTTACTCTGTAATGTTTTCCCCCCTGTATCTTGTTCAGCTCTATTATCCAAAAGTTGACAGTTAATATTTACGGAATTCTGTCAATATGAGCTTCCTCTCTGTGTATATTGAGTTTAGAGCTATGACTCTTTCTAGGTCTGATTTTGTACAATGCAGACCTCGATTCTCATTTGTATATTATTCTCCTTCAGAGATATTCTGCCCTCTTTGAAATTTTTGTTTATCAACTCCTGGAAATAGATCCTTCTTAGTTTGGAGGCTGAAAAAACATTACTTTCATATTTAAAATATCACCATCTATATTATATAAGCACAATGTGGGGTGCATCCACAGTAGGCATTTAGTGTGGACTTGCCATGCTTCATTCATTCACTTTTTATGGGACATCTACACGATGCCATCATTCAGTCATTGTTGTCCTGTATTTTCCTTCTGGGTCTTCTGTGCTTTTCTCTGATTGCAGAAAGTCTGGCTATTGTTTACCTCTATTTGCAGCCCAGGGAAGGGCTGTTTTTTGTTGGCATTGGAGCGTGGGAGGGAAGGCTCCTCAAACCACTCCTCCCTGTGTGCTGCAATCCCAATAAAAACTGTGCCCCTCCTCCTCCTCCTCCTCCTCCTCCTCCTCCTCTTCTTCTTCTTCTTCTCCACCCTGATATAGTAGGAAGTGACACATTTAAAGTAACGTGTAGTTAGGCCTTTACTCTGCCTTTTCATCAACAACGTTCTTCCAGGCTGCTGGATTTTGCAACTTTATTGATTCATTCACACACATACAGAGAGACACCTGTTCAATTCCAGCAATTATATGGTCGGTGTCCTTTGAGCAGCAAAGAACCAGTGGAAGCAATATAAGAGTGCAAGTGATGCCACCTGCTGGATCCTTTGACACACTGCAGTGGCATCTTGAAAACGAACATTTAAGAAACATTTCTGCTAGGTCGCCTGCTGTGTGTCTGTTGGGAAGCTGGTGATAATACTTCACACTTCAGATAATACACTTCAGATAATACAGGCCTCCCATTTTATGGAGGATGCTCGGTCCCACTGCTATTCCCCAGCTTCTGCTACCCTGTGTATTTCTAGTAATATTTCTGTGTTATTTCTAGTAATAGGCATGAAAAGAGGTTTCCCATGACCTGTCCTATCTACAGACTGAGATGAAAGGAGGGCTGCCACTTTTTCTGACAAAGATTACTGTATTGTTCACAGCTTATGCAATGAAGATACTTAACAGGGTAGCTTTACCTGCCTTGGGGATGTGTGATGGGGAAGCTTCCTGGCAACCTATCTTTCTTCCTTATACTTTCAGAACAGGAACAGGTCTCAGTTTAGCCATGCTCCTTGTTGCTCTTAGGAGGGTGCTGTAGCTCTGTGATCATGCACGTGATTTCTATGTATGCAGCAAAGGTTTACAGCAGAATTCCATGCATGAAGTTCAATGGGCCTTATTCCCAGGGTCTGCGATCCCATATATGGGATTGCAGTCCCAATCTCCAGTCAGGTAGTAGGCATGGTGGAAGGAGAGTAAGATGTTACGCCACATAGATTATTCTGTTATTAATATGTCCTTCTTTTTTCTTATGAAGGTTTTTAATTATTTTTTTTGTTATCCAGAAACAGAAATTATTCTCTTTTCCAATCCGCATACACCAACTGGCTTGTTATTCTACCTATTCATCCCTAAGTACCTACACAGCCTGATCCTAAAGGTCTTCAGGCCAAAAAGTGGAATACTACGATGACGATGACACGTGGGAACTGCAACAAAATGTTGCAGTGTGGAGTAGTACTCTTCAGTGTACCAGCCATACCCTTCCAAGATATTCCATTCCATTTCCCCTCTCCCTCTGGTTTTCCTTTTCCACCCTCCAAACAATTCTGGTTGAGCTGTTTTTGGGGTTCCTCCCTTTTTGTTTTCCCCTAAGATGTTTTGTGCTTCTGCAAATCTCTCCCCCCCCCACAAGCCTTCTAAAACTTCCCACTTGTGCATGAATGGTGTCATTTTGGCTGGAAAGGAGTAGACACTCAGATAATCACCATCTGAGGATGTAAAGCACCATCATGATGTAAACACTGGTCCTACTTAGTTCATTGGGGCCTATTCCCAAGAAAATATACACAGGACTACCTGCTGCCTTATGCATACTTTTGAATATTGGGCTCAGTCCATCTCTAATTTCTCTCTGACCTCGTGCCCGTTTTGAGCTCAACCACAATCACCACACACCGGAGTAGGGCTCCACAGCTACGAGAGCATCACCATTTCATACTGAGCACTTTCTACTGGTGCAGCTCTTGCTTCTCCTCCATCCGCTTTTCTCCTGGTTCAGTATTTGGAGAAGTGTTGTGCTATTGCTTTTCAGCACCTGTGCTCATCCCAGTTAATCGTGAACAGCCGGGAGACCTTTTTCTCAGGAAGGCCACACGTGTGAATGAGAAAAGGAAAGGAAGGATTCATAAGTGAGTGATTGTAGGGGCTCCACCTTCTACAGCCATCACAGTCCATTAAACTTGGCTGGGATGGTGGTAGGGTCCTCTTTTACAGAGGACCACCCTCTGTTTGAAGGGCTATCCCAGTGATGGCAAACCTATGGCACGGGTGCCACAGCTGGCACGCAGGGACCTCTCTGTGGGCACTCGAGCCATTGGTCACCAGATCGCAAAAAGACTGTCCCCTTCTGCAAAACACTAATGATTTTGTTCTTTCTCACAGTGTGGAACAGAATGATTTTATTCTAGAATTCCTGTTACAGAATTCTTTTCTACATTGTTATCACATTTAAAAAGATTTTGAAGAATGATGCACAGTGCATGGCTTGGATGTAAAGCCCTAACAGTGCCAGTGTGGCGTAGTGGTTAGAGTGTTGGACTGGGACTCAGGAGATCCGGGTTCTAGTCCCCGCTCGGCCATGAAACTCACTGGGTGACTTTGGGCCAGTCACGGACTCTCAGCCTAACCTACCTCACAGGGTTGTTGTGAGGATAAAATGGAGAGGAGGAGGAAGAGGATTATGTAAGCCGCCTTGGGTTCCTTGCAGGAAAAAAGGCGGGGTATAAATATAATGAATAAATAAATAAAATAAAACAGTTGACCCGAGTGCTGCATGTGTTGCTCTCAAACTAATGGAGTATGAGCCAAGGTTTGACAAATTATCAGCATGCATGCAATAGCAAAAATCACATTAATTGTGCAAAAGCATGCCCAATGCAAACTTTTACCTAATGCAGTGTTTGCAGTCCAAGACATAAAGTGTTTAAAATGTGTTAAGCATGTTTAGTTTTCTTGTTTATCTTGCTCATCCTAGTACAGGTTGACTTTTACTAATCCGACACCTGTAGAAGCAGGGAAAGGACCCGGGGTAAAGCTTGCCCCATACAATTTCAGTCTAGCATATAATCATAGTACAAGTTGAGAATCCCTTATCCAAAAATACATGTGCCTAAATATTTAAAAAGTTTGTATAAATTCCCTTCAGGCTATGTGTACAATGTAGTACTATAATAATTTTTTGAGTTGATTTTTTTTTTCAACAAAAAAACTGTATAATTGAAAGCTCTGTTATTGTATTTTTCTTTTAAGACAAAAGATGTTAATTAGTTCAGACAACTGTATGAGTTGTTTTTCTAAAACTAAAACCTCAGTATTCAGGTTTAATTGCAGTGTTGGCACTTTGAAATAAATAAGTTGGTTTTGTGTTGCAGTTTGGGCACTCGGGCTCAAAAAGGTTCGCCATCACTGGGCTATCCCCTGTCCAATTCTGGTTTAAAGATAAAAACCATAAGAACTGTTGCCCATCAACAGTGAGCACCAGGCAGCAGGTCACAGCTTTCCACACTATGCTGAGATGTACTGTATTTCTATTTAAATTATAATAATTTCTAAATGTGCAACTATATATTAGCATATGCAAATGTCATGCAAATCACTCTTTTGTCCACTTTTGGGGTGGATGTGTTTCCTCTTTTTCAGCAATTCATAAGTGGCCACCAGGGCTGGCCCACCCATGAAGCAGGTGAGGCTAAGAAGAAAAATTTGGGACAATGGAAAAAAAGCGACCCCCCCCCCTGTAATTGTAGAGTAAGAGAAAGCATTGTTACTTATATGTGTTGTGGAGAAAATTGGAAGTCCATTTTATTTGTTATATGTTTCTGTATTGTCTGTTTATGTTCTTAATTTAAAAAGGGGGGGGGAAGAAGCAGGTGAGGAACCTGTATCAGGTGGCAGTGTGGGAGGAGCAACAAATTGCTTCTCTTTCCCCCCGCCCCTGATGCCTCCACCAGGTGCTCTAGAGAGCCCTGCCAGCCACTTCCTTCCATGGCATTTGCCACAGTGACAGAGTGGCTGCCCGCCCTCTGCTTCCCTTGTTCAGAGCTGCGTGGCCAGAAGTGGTTGTGGGGCTCTCAAGAGAGCTCTCCCAGGTCTTGCAAGAAGCCGTGAGGGCTCACAAGACCTGGGTGGCCACTTCTTACACCCGCATGGCTCTCCATAGGGCTGGTGTGGTGGCAGCAAAGGGAAGGGGGATGCAGGGCGGGAGAAGGGGGGCGTGATGTGGCGGTGGGTGCTCATTCCCGCTTCAGGCTGCGAGGGAGCTTGTGGGGGGAGGCTGGTGGACACCCTAGCGGTGGTAGAAGTTCTGTTTTCAAACAGCTGTCAGGGAACCAGGAATGAACCATATCTTTGTAGCATTCATTTTTAGAAAATTAGGAAGAGCCCTATGGGATCAGACCAAAAACTTATCTAGTCCAACAACCTGTTTCCCAAAGTAGCCAACCAGATGCCTATGGGAAGCCCACAAGCAGGACATGAGGTCCATACCATCCCCTAACGTTGTCCCCCAGTGGCATGGTGTCTCTGATCCTGGAGGTAGCATATAGATATCGTGACTAGTAGCCATTCATAGTCTTATGTTCCAGCTATTCAGATAACAATGGCTATGGGGCAATTGCGTTTAAGGCACCTTCTGTTTGGGAATGGGCCTTTTGCTGAAGGAGGTATGGCCTTCCATTCCTGTGTGTGTGTGTGTGTGAGAGAGAGAGAGGGGGGGGCGTAGGACACCGCTGTGCTAGGGCAGAGATCCCCAACCTTTTTTTGGAATCTGGGAAAATTGTTGTGGGTGCTGCCACCAGAAAATGGCTGCCTTGTGGAGGTGGCCAGTCACAAAATGGCTGCCATGGGGCTTGGCCTTTTAATAGTGAGGCAGGTTAAACATATTGTAAATAGAGTCGGTGGCTCTAAAATTCATTAGCGGCTGCAATGGGTGCAAAATAGGCTTCCACCTTCAGTGTAACATATTTAGAACGTAAGTGTGAAATTATAGTCATGTTTTTCATGATAAAAAAACCCTGTCGCATATGTGCAACATCATGGGAGAACACAGTGGCCAAGGCTAAAGCATTGGCAACCACAGTGAGAAGTAGCGTGGCTTGTTGTGGAGATGATGTGATAAGTGTTGTATGTAACCCCCCCTGAGATGTTCTAGTGAGTTATACATCTTAAGAACAGTATAAACGCTTCCCTCCCCGCGCCCCCCGCGCCCCCAAAAGAACAGTTACGGAACACAAGGATGAGGTTTGTGGGGTTTTATGTTTGTTTGTTTTTTAAATAAGGAAGATACCGTTTCTGGAAAGCTTGTTGAGAATAGCTCTATTGGGGCACTTCCTGACTGAAGGTTTTGCATCAGGTGCATTGAAACTACAGGCAGGGCCGTTGTGAAAGGTAGGTCGAGGGTGCACACCCCAGCAGGGCCCCCACTGACAAGAGCCCCCTGGAGTTGCTCCTCCTCTTCCCCACTGCAACCTGCTTGTTCTCTTGCCCCTTGCTCTGGGCCAGACAGCGGTGGTGGCAAGAAGGAGGAGCGGTAGAGGCCAGGGCCTGCTTGCTCACCGGCCCTCTGCCAGCCACACAAGCAAACGGTAGTGATGATGATGAGAAAGAGGATGAGAAGCAACAGCAGCTGGTGACAATGGCGGTCAGAAGGCAGACACACCGAGGAAGGCCCCCCCACAGAGGGTGCCTTGCCCCAGGGCCCTCGAAAACCCGGAGCCGGCATGCCTATAAGTCTGACGCCTATGAGCCCACAACCTCAAATACGTTCAGCTATAAGAACATGGCTAGCTAGCGGCATTCATCTAGGTGAGTCACAAATGGTGCGCGTGCCTTGGTTAAGTGAAGTACTTCCCTAGGTCAAATTGGGACAGATCTGTTTTGCGTTCCAGTTCGCTCTCCCTCTTCTAATGAGAGAAAGCTACATGTAATCCCACCCACCCCCACCCCACTTTTAAGATGTATGTCAGTGTTCTTTTTGTAATCCAAATGAAGAAATAGTTTGTCCTTATTTTAATGAGACTGATGTGCTTTGCTGCAAGTCATTAGTGCTCCAAATAGGTTTCTTTCTCACTGATAAACTATAGTGGGAGCCTTGGGAACAAATTGCCAATAAATAGAGAACCGGCCGATAGGATCTATTGATTCTCATTCGCTGAACTGCAGAGCGGTGCTTTGTTAGTCTCCCCGAATGTGCAAGCGAGGTAAAAACATAATTAATGAGCCTTTTGCCAAAAAGAAGGTGGTCCGGCCAGGCTTCTGTTTGCCAAGAGCACACGCCCCTGGCAGATCCTGCCCAGGCAGCATCCATCGGCGTAGGGGTCGTGGAGGAGGAGACTTTCCCAGGGGACTGAGCCCCTAGTCGTGTTTTGTTGCCACGTTGCCCACTGGGAGAATGTAGGTACATGCACCAGCACTGCCTGGTGCAGCTCTACACATGATGCTTCTTCCTCCCACCCCCGCACCCACCTCACTGCTTTCCATTTGAACTGTACATATTCATGTTAATTTGTGAAGCGCATAAAATTTTCTAGGCACTGTACAAAAATTAAAGAAGACGAGGAGGAGGAGGAGGAATATGACAGCCCTTGCCTGCAGGCTTACAATCTGCCACAGAAGGAAGGAGATGGGGAGGGAAAAGGAAAACCCATCCCTACGATGTTCTTATAACAGCAGCTGAAATGGAGACAGTTCAGGGGGTGGAGGTTGGTGACGCCAGTGGCGGCGGGGCTGCATATCCGCTCCAGATTTTATTCTGAACCTTTAAGGGACTATCCATGGTGCTGAACCCAAGCCGCAAATTTTTTTAATTTCAGCACCATGGATAGCTCCTTAAAAGTTCAGAATAAAATCTGGAGCGGATATGCAGCCCCCCTGACATTGTAGTCACCAGCCTCTGCTAGTGCGTGGCCTAATGGCAGCTGGTCTCTCAGCTGAGTGAAGGGAGTGGCTGTGGGCCCCACAGTCCCATCCCTCTTTCTGCTGCAGCCAGCTGGAATGGCTGACAATTAGCGTGGCCAGTTGCAAAAGAGAGCCGTCCTCCTGCACCTTTAATAGTTGTGCAGAAGAGGGCATTTCATCAGGCTTGGGGAGGGATGGTGGGGAGAGGAACTCCCTTGTTATCTCCCATCTGTGACGGGTGATAACAAGGGGATCCCCCTTCCTTACTGTGGCGCTGGCCGAGACCGAGTGTGCAGCTGGCTACCCTCCTGCTTGGGAGAGAAGTGCATTGGTGCTTGCAGGACCTCCTGGGAATGCAGCCGAGTGTGCACCCTCCCAGCTGGGAGAGGCAGCACCACACTAAGTAAGGGAATCCCCTTGTTATCTCCGATCACAGATCAGAGATAACAAGGGGATTCCTCTCCTTCCCCCCTCCCCAAGCCTCTGGTAGCATCCAAGCCAGAGAGTGTGGCTTGGGGAGAAGGGGGCAGGGAGGCCAAACTTCTATGGGCACCCTTTGCAGGCTATACTAGGCCCACAGGCCGGAAGTTCCACATCCCTGTTGTAAATAATTTCATCTGTTACTTGACTATTGCTATTATGTTGTATTGTACTGATTTTAAGTAGTACACCGCCCTCAAATCCAATAGGATGAATGTATACACACATACATGGGTGTACAGAGCACTGTGAGATTCTGCAGATAATCCTAATATTGTATAAATTTGAAAAATAAATGGGGCAGAGTGAGAGAAATGTGAGTTCTTTGTGGGATTACTCTAGCTTGTGGTTGCACAAAATTCTGGGCAGGAGGAAAGGAATGCACACATAGTACTTTGGCAGCAACTGATTAAAAGGACAAAAATGTTTACAGTGCAAAGCACCATCTGTAATTTTATTTAATGTTTCTGCAGATAGCCATAGCTTGTCCTTTTGTAATGTTTAAAAAAAATAATTTAAAAAACCGATTTCTGTAACAATTTTGAAATTGCCTTGAGAGGACATTGTAGCCAAACAAGACATGCTGTTCAGATTTGTTTGCTTCTTCCTATATTCCCCCCACTAATATGGGTAAATTGTATGTAACTGAAATGGTTCATGAAAGGAACAGATGGCCTATATGAACATCACCTATAGAACTTGCTCAGGAGAGAATTTAATTTGCTCCACAAGAGGGCCCCATGGTACAATAACTATTCCAATATAGAGAAAGAGATGTGTTTGATGGCACCATGAGACTAACTTTTTAGAGGCTTTTTTTTTTTGCTATAAAACAGCATAAGCTTTCGTAGGCGACAGCCGACTTCCTCAGATGCTGTGTTGAAACTGGGGGAAGTAAGGTGGAAAAGTCAGTTAAAAGCTGATGGGGGGTGGAATCTACACTAGGGACTTTTACCAGCATTGTAATGCCTGCCTCACTGGCATGTCACATGATACAGGCCTGTGGCTCATGCTGGCTCAGCTTGTCTGAGTGTGGAAAGCTAAGCAGGGTCAGGCCTGGTTATTACTTGGATGGGAGACCCCTCCTCTAGTTTCCTGCATTGAGCAGGGGGTTGGACTCGATGGCCTTGTAGGCCCCTTCCAACTCTATGATCCTAGGCACACCCCAAACCAACCCCCTCACGCTATTTTGGCTATTATATCCTGCATTTCTTTAGACCAGTTATATCACAACTTTTTTATATGTTGCTTTCCCCCCTGCAGTATATATTTCAGTGTGTGCTAAATTTGCGGTTCTGTTCTGGGGGAGGAAGAATGGCTTCAGCAGGGTGGTGGGCTGGGGGGTAGTGGCACTGCAATGAGGAAGTGTCCTATTGGGCTATTTTTTATTTTTACAGTATTTACTAATGCACACGTGCGGAGGTGTAAATCTGTGAATAACACAAACCTCTCACATTGCTTCAAGTGCTGGGTAAGGAACAACTAGCTGACAATGTGCTGATATACATGTCTACTCAGAAGTAAATCACATTGTCTTCAATGGCACTTACTCCTATGAAAGTTAGCATGGGAGAGGGGGGTTTGATTTGGCTTTTGAGAAGGAGCTGTGAAATACTTTTAAAAAAAATCTCCACTCCTATGCACTAGCAAACATGTGCATAAACTGGATCAATACCCCCCCCCCCCAAACAAACAAGAAACAAATGAAACTTAAAGGGCCATTTCCCTGCAGACATCACCTTTACAAAACAAGCTCTCCTACTTCTTCTGCAATTGCATTTCTTTGAGGCACAAGATCACGTTTTTAACACAATGGAAGAAACTGCACTGTATTAATTAGCATGTGCCCCAACAGTGGTGAATGCATTTTGCATAAATACTGTGACAGCACTGCCTGATGCAAGGAAGGGGCTTCAGTATAGATCTGCCCCAAGAGGGAGCATTCTAAAAATTCTTAAAGGGACAGTAATAAAAGAAGGAGTGAGGGAAGCAGGAGCAGGCAAAGGAAACATCAGGGTCTGCTCCAGTTGGATCCACCCCCCCAGGGCTAACTGACATCAACTGTCCTGTGGGAAAGAAGGAGTGAGGGAGATGCAGCAAGCAAAGGGAACATCGGGGCCTGCTCCAGTTCCACAGCCCCACGCCAGGAGATGAGAGGGGAAGCAGGACCATTCCACCAGCTTTTATTAATGATGACATTTCTAGTCTTAGTAGGTGAAGTCTTCAATATCTTCTGTAATTCCCTCAGATATTCCTCAGTAGAATCTTCACATAGCAGTCTGTAGAATTTAGTGTTGTTGACTTGTATTTCCACCTGTCTAAAGTAGCGAGCTATATCCAATACATAGACTTTCCTGTTCGATAACAATCTTAGTACTATTAAGGAGAGCTTTAGGGTGCAATCCTATGCATGTTTAGACAGAAAAAAGACCTGCAGCTCCCAGCATTCACCAGCCAGCCATGCTGACTGGGGAATGCTGGGAGTTGTAGGACTTTTTTCTGTCTAAACATGCATACAATTCCCCCCTTAATGGTCGTGTTCTTTAATATTAAGGTTCTGAATAGGTTTAAATCTTTTAATTAACATTTGGACATGTGCCTGGACATGTGCCAATCAATGTACAGGTCCAGTGATTGATTGCACTTCTCTGGTGGAGTCCAAGATGTTCTTTTGGAGTTATTTGACCAACTGAATGTGTTGCTGGTACCTTGATGTGGTTCTTTGTTCTGGAAGAATTCCTTAAGCCACAGACTAGAAAATCCC
This sequence comes from Shinisaurus crocodilurus, assembly GCA_021292165.1. Lineage (NCBI taxonomy): Eukaryota > Metazoa > Chordata > Lepidosauria > Squamata > Shinisauridae > Shinisaurus > Shinisaurus crocodilurus. The sequence goes on from CM037878.1 coordinate 95,114,343, forward strand.
AATATAGCTCCTAATGAACAGGGAAAGAGGCCTCCATATAACAGCTCACTCCTTTATATTGATATTCAGTACAAAGAAAATGCTAAATCCTGGTCATTCCTACTATAGCCAGTAGACACTTTTCCCCACATGGTCTGTGCAAAGTGAGTCAGGTTGCTTTCAGAAGTGATGCTAAGAACTCACTTTTATTCTTTGGTTCCCATTTACCTAGTTAGGTTAATGCAGTGGAACTTCCATTTCTAATGCAAATGTTGGTCCCTAGAAATATGGGTATTTAATTTTAATTATCTAGTGGGCTGGCCTTTTCTCATTTCTGTGAATGAACCACTGCACAACTCATGAATGAAATCTGGATCAAGACCCTGGTTTGCAGGGTAGGGGGTCTTCTAAGATCCAGACTGGGCCCCTTGCATATACTGTAGATTAAAAAAAGAAAAAAAGACATACTAGCTGCTTGTGGCGGAGTGACAGGCAGAAGCCCAGGGAGGGGCCAACCTGAACATTCCAGAGGCTCTGATTGGTTGAAGGAGAGCATAGAACCCCAGGGAGTTGACAGTTAAGGGTTGTTGGTTGTCAGTCATAGGCGTGGGGCCGAGCCTTGAGTCGGCTCATTGCTCGCTCCTGGCTCGGCCCTCTGAGACGGCGGTGGCCCGATCTCGTTATTCAGAGCGGCGTGGAGCGTTCTCCGTGCCGCTCAAGCCGCCGCCGCCGCTGCTCCCAGAGGACCCCCCGCCACCGGACTGCTACTGCCGGACCCCCCCACCCCGCCGGACCACCACCGCCAGACCCCACCCCACCGGATTGCCGCTGCTGGACCCCCCCGCCACCCCCCTGCCACCCCGCTGGACCACTGCCGCCGCTGGACCCCCCCACCCCACCAGACCGCTGCCGGACCCCCCGCCACCCCCTGCCACCCCGCCAGACCGCCGCCGCCGCCGGATCCCCCCGCCACCCCCCACAGCCTACCTTGTCCACGCCTCCGCCGCTGCCGCCGCTTAAACAGCCCTGTTGCCCTGGTTTCCCCAGCCAAAAACAGAGCATGGGGGTCCCGTCGCGTCACTTCCTCCGCGCCAGAAGGACACGACGGGACCAGCAGACGGGGAGGCAGACTCTCTGGAGAGCCGGAGAGCCTGCTGCAGGTAAGCTCGTGGTGGCCGAGTAGCTCGGCGGACACGAGCAGGCCCGGTTCGGGCCTTGCTCCTGTCTGCCGGGCTACTCGGTCACATCCCTAGTTGGGGAAGAGAGTGGGTTGGAGTGAGAGAGGGAGTGGAAGGTTAATAGCATAGGTAGGGAAAGGTTGTACTGAAGAGTTCAGAGTTCAGACAGGAAATCTAGTACTAAGTTGTGAGCAGGGCTGGCGCTACCGCTAGGCAGACCCAGGCGGCTGCCTAGGGCGCGTGGCGGAAGAGGGTGCAGCGTTTCTGCGCCCCTTCCTCGCCTCCGGCGCACTCCTGCCCCGCCTGCCGCCTCCGCCGCGCCTCCCCGCCCGCCTGCCAGCCGCTGCCGCCGCCGCCGCTGCTGTACCTCCCCCCTGCGCGTGCGCCCGCCCGCCCGCCAGCCACCTACCTACCTTCCCATCGTTTCTGGAGCCCCGCCGGTTTCCCCGGCAAAAAAAAAAAAAGTGTGGGGGTCCCGTCGCGTCGGAGGAGGAGGTGTCGGCGGCGGCGGCAGCGGCAGCAGCCAGCAGCAGGGGCGGGGGGAAGGTAGGTGGTGGTGGGGTGGCGGCGGCGCGGGGGGGGGGGGTTGCAGAGCAGGGCTGCTTTGCTTTGCTCCGGACCCCCCCCCCACGGCACGAGAGGGGGGGCACTAAATATAATTTGGCCTAGGGCGCCAAACAGCCCTGCACCGTTCCTGGTTGTGAGAAAGCAAACGTGAAGGTGTTAGTATAGAACAATTCACAGGAGTCTTCACTTAGGGAGTGAAGGACCTTCTGTCTGAGGAAGAAGGAGAAACTCTGGACTAGTGTGAGGGACAGTTAAGTTCCCTGGTCCGATACTGTAACTTTCAAGTAACCAAGCCAAATTGATACAAAGAGCACTGTATAACATCTGCCTGCCTTTAACCTGAATCTAAGCAAAGAACAAGTTTGAATTAACTGTTGAAAATCCAAGTTATCTGTGCCTGAGTTGAATATCAGTTTTGAGACTTTGTTAGAACAATAAATCAATATTTTTATTCAAAGTTCTAATTCTCCAGAGTCTGACTGGTGACAGGAAAGTAAGAAGTGAATTAACGGAGGGGCACCCTGCTTCAAGTAATCAACTTGAAACAAACTGCTCTTAATAAAGACAAACAAACGTGGGTGAACAGCTACATATAAGACCTAAGACACATAATTGGCTAACGCAGTTTAAGAAGACGGCTTCAAGTCTGAAGTGACCCATACAAGGGGGCACTTGGTGAGAGCGAAGTACACATTGAGGGTGTGGGCTTTGGAGTAAGGGGTCCCGTCCGCTCCACTGCTCTATACAGATTTAAAGTAATATCTATTTTGGCCCTTACATCCTTGGTAAATAGAGTGCAGACTATTGAGGGCTAAGTAACATTGGTGCATTGTTTAACAACGCAATCTTATGGCCAATAGACAGTGTCCAGATGGCCATAGGATAATTCGGAGTCCCAGCTCTGACCTTGGAAACTTGCTTTAAGATCGGAGCTGGAACTCCAAGCTTGGAGCACCGCCCCCTGCAGCCAGCACAGAAAGAACTGTGCCAGCTGCTTCTCCGAGGTTGCAAATGCGACCTCGAAGGGTTTGAGTGGGTGTTCCACAGGGAGGGGGGGGGAGACAGGCACCACCATGATACAAAGTATCCTGGTGGTGCTTCGGCCTCCTTCCCTCCTGCTCCGAGGCACCACACTTAGACAGCCAAAATTGGCCATCTAAGTATTTTGCAAGCTAGGAGGAGCATGGAAGTGACCTTTGCCTCTGCACTCCTTCCACCCTGCATAGGATACCCATAATCCTCTGAGTTTGGAGGGTTACACACATCCAGATTGGATTGCACCCTAAATAAACTTTCTTTCAAATCTGATGAAAAATCAGGCTTGATAATATCAGGCTTGATAATACATTCTCAAAAATCCAAGACATTACCTTTTATATGTTAGTTTTGTCTTCATGTAGGAATACCACCACAGCCCCTTAAGGATTGGCCCAATGCAATGCCCATTCTGAACATCTTTAATTTAGCACAACTCCTTCAATTCACCATCTCTCTTGCATCTAAAAAAGTCCCTCATCTAGCTCACCGAAGCTATACTCATACAGAACAGCATCTGTCGCAATGGAAACGGAAGCTAGAACAGGCATCTAGACAGAAGAAGCACACTCTGCCTCATTCAGGTTACCTGGGCCTATTTAAAGGAACAGAAATTCCCACTGAATAAATGAGGGATCTGTTGAGTAGAAGTTATGTGAAGAATTTGCCTGCCATTGTAATTAACTGGATTCACAAATTGTATCGGAATTTGTAATAAAGGCCTACAAAACCATTTAATTTGTGTAATTAATCCCAACCAAACTTAATCACAGAGAACATAAAGCACGAGATTCCAACCACCCCTACCCACAGTCTATCTAAAACATGACCAGTGTATAATGCATAGTTGTAATGAAGAATCCATCAGAAGATAAGCAAGAAAAATGAAAGCCAGGCAGTGTTCTTCTGACTTTGCGTTAGTCCTTGCGTTTTTCTGTCTGGTCTTAACACATGCCACTAAACACACAGGGTTGGACTGCTTCCCGTCTTCTCCATATCAGAGATGCCATTCGGTGGGGGAAGAGATTTTGGGAGGGTACGTAGTATGGCCAACTGTCCTGCTTTACAGAGGACAGTCCTCTGTTTGAAGGCTTCCTCCATTTGTAGAGGTGTCCAGTCGAAGTCTGCTTTAAAGTCAAAGAACAGGGGCTTTGAAGTGGCCCATCAACACGCAGCACCTGAGCAGGCACACACAGGTCACCTGGCCAGCCTTTTAGACGATGGTGAGACGTATTGTATTTCTATTTAAATTATGGTCCTTCTTTCTAAATGTGCACCTGTACATAAAAAAATGTGCATATGCAAACATTATGCAGATTGGTGCCCTCTTTCTTGCTGATGCAATCCCCCCTTTTTTAGCGATGCATAAGTGGCCGCCCTAGAGGGCAAATGGGGAGAGAGATCACACAGTTAGGTTTAAAATCATGTTCAAGATTAAATGGAAATAAAGCATTGCATTTTGAGGAAAACTGGCGTCATTGCTTTGTAAATACCTCATAGTAACTATAGCAGGGCAAGGTCTGAGGACACATAATGCAGCAACCTTGTTTATGTGAAGCACTCCAGGCCCATCAGCAGCCAGTGTGGACGTTCACTGGGCAAACCCCCTGCTGGCTGCATCATGGCAATGAAAGGGTAGGGCTCTCCCTCCCTCTCCTTTCAATGCTGGGAGGCAGCGGTGGATGGTGGGGGGAGGGGTGTTACTACAGCCAGCACCATGAAAGTGCACAATTGCTGAGTAGATAGTTGAAGGGCCGGCCCTACCAGTAAGCAGAGTGATGTAACTGTCTCAGGCAGCAGCAGCCACATGGGAAGAGCCCTGTAGGATCAGAGCAAGGGTCCATCTAGTCCAGCATTCTGTTCACACAGTGGCCAGGCAGCTGCCCACGGGATCCTCCAAGCAGGACATGAGTGCAGCAGCACCTTCCCGCCCATGTTCCCCAGCAACTGGAGTACAGAGGCATATTGCCTCTGATACTGCCTCACTTCCCATTGTTCCCTTTGAGTCCCCTAAGCTAGCCTGCTCTGTGCCCACTAGGCTAGCCAGCCACCCTCAGATACAGTGAAGGAAGTTGCCCCATTGCCAATGCTGAAGATTTTTTGATAGGCTACTATAATATGGAAAGGAGTAGTTTAGAGTTACTGTCTTGAGCCATCTGTTTGAAACCCAAAGTCTGCTCGTAGTTCTTAGCACTACCTTGGTAAGTTCGAAGACACTCAGAATTTTCCTGATTATCTCAGTCAGGCTTTTGATATGTATATGTATGTGTGCCAGGTGTTCTCCAAAAATGATAATCTGATAAGATCAGGGAAGTGGAAATTGTCCCTTTCGCATGATTACTCCTGCAAGTATAATCCTATAATCAGGATCTTAAAGAGCTACTAAGCACCTGACATGGTTAAAACAAACAAAAAAAGAGTAGTAAAAGATGGACACCATACTGTATGCAAGAAAACGCTATCACAAGACATGGCATTCAACAACGGTCAATTATTACGTATACAATTATAACAATATATTACTGTATGGGAGTGTTTAGATGAATGTCCTTTGAATGATTCTGGACATCTACTGGTGTGGACTCTACAGTGACTGAATTTGAGCTGATGTCAGATGTGCACATACAGTGAAAGGCCTGTATGGTGTTTCACATCTCCCAAGTCCTCAGTCGATATGGCTGAGCATGACAGTCCCCCTAGCCACACCCCCAAAGAGAGTCCAAAAATGCAAGCAGCTATGTTGGTCCATCTCAACAAACCAGTTCCAGCAGCTTTCATCTCCACTAGGAGCAAGTATTTTCTGATGGGTCTTACCCATTCAAGACCGTGCTGTCTTGGGAGGGGCCATAGCTCAGTGTGATAGAGCACATGCTTTGCATGCAGAAGGTCCCAGGTTTGATCCCCGGCCTCTCCAGGTAGGTCTAGGAAAGAATCCTGCCTGAAACCCTGGAGAACCGCTGCCAGTCAGTGTCGACAGTGCTGGGCTAGATGGACCAATGGTCTGACTCAGTAGAAGGCAGCTTCCTATGCTCCTATCCCAAACTACTTTGCATTACAACAGGGAACAATATATTGTTGCTGAGAAAATTAATTCTCCCCCCAGCTACTGTGAGGATTGCAGCTAAGCTCAGAGGGAACAAGAAAGCTTGAGGGGTGGGTGGTGCCAGCAGATGATGTCAGCGTCCCTGCTAATACAAAAGTGGTGGCGCTGCATCCCTGTGAGGCCTGGTTCCACCACGTCACTGCCCTTCCCTTGAGGGTAATTTTGAAATCTACTGTGCATGGTTTGAGGGGTGGGGTAAGTGACTTCCTTCTCAGTTCTCTTCTGACTGCACAAAAACAGCATCTCAGATTGTGTTCCCTGTGAGTCCTTTGTCACGCTACACTTAGTGAACTTTTAAAGAATTTTGTTTATTTTGCTTCTTGCTGTCTTCTTAGTTTTTTCCTTTAGCCGGGCATTGCCTGCTTTTTGTTTCCTTCAGGTTATGAAGCTACTAGTCCCATAAAAATGTGATATAACAGATTCAAAAGGATAATTCTGGATTGATCTATATGGAAACCTTCTGTTACTTCTTTCTATATGTAGAACTAGCTTTTTTTTACCTGGCGTTGCACGGGTCATCATTTTCCTATAGGCACTATTTGTTCGAAATTCCTTAAGGTAGCTGACCGCTGTTTGGAATCCCTTGGAATCCCTTTGAATCGCTCCATAAGAAAGGTCCCCTGGGACTACATAATGGAATCCCAGCTCCCCTGGGACTGCACAATGAAATCACTGCTCCCCCCCCCCGGACTACACAATGAAATCCCTGCTTCCCTCCCTGGACTACACAACGAAATCCCAGCTCCCCCAGGTCTACACAGTGAAATCCCTGTCGTCGTCCCCCGGGACTGCACAATGAAATCTCTGCTTCCCCCCTGCCCCTGGACTACACAATGAAATCCCTGCTCCCCCAGGACTGCACAATGAACTCCCTGCTCCCCCGGGACTGCACAATGAAATCCCTGCTCCCCCGGGACTGCACAATGAAATCCCTGCTCCACCCTGGGACTGCACAATGAAATCTCTGCTCCCCCCCAGGAATACACAATGAAATCCCAGCTTCCCCCCCCCCCCGGGACGGCACAACAATGAAATCCCAGCTCCCCCCCAGAATACACAATCAAATCTCTGTTCCCCCCCGACTATCGGGGTTACCCGTACCTCTCTGTGGCTCGGGGCTCTCCGTGGCTCGGGGCTCTCCGACTCCGTGCCGCCGCTGGCCCGCTCTTGATCTTCTGAGCGGCGCGGAGCGTTCTCCGCACTGCTCGAGCCGCCACCTCCGGAGCCGCCGCCGCTCGAGCCACCACCACCACCACCGCCGGAGCTGCCGCCACGTCCTACTACTCCGGCGCGCTGCTGGACCCCCGCGCTATGTTTTTGGCGGGGGGAACCAGGGCAACAGGGCTTAAACAGCCCTGTTGCCCTGGTTTCCCCCGCCAAAAACATAGTGTGTGTGGGGGGTCAAGCGCGCTGGAGCAGGGTCCCGTCGTGTCACTTCTGCCACGCCGGAAGTGACGCTACGGGACCAGCGGGGGCAGCGTGGCCGGCTCTCTGCAGAGCGCGAGGAGCCAGGTAGGCCCGCGCTCGCCGCGGAGAGCCTGCACGGGCACGAGCGGGCCGAGTTCTGGCCTCGTGCCCACGCGGCCAAAAGCTACATCCCTACACAATGAAATCCCAGCTCCCCCCCGGGACTACACAATGAAATCCCTGCTTCCCTCCTCCTGGGACTACACAATGAAATCCCAGCTCCCCCCCTCTGGAACTACACAACAATGAAATCCCTGCTCCCCCTGGGACTACACAATAATGAAATCCCTGCCCCCCCCGGGACCACACAATGAAATCCCTGCTCTCCCCCCCCGGGACTACCCAACAATGTAATCCCAGCTGTCCCCTCCCCCCTGGGACTACCCAACAATAAAATCCCTGTTCCCCCTCCCCCTCGGGACTACACAACAATGAAATCCCAGCTTGCCCCCCCTAGGACTACTCAACAATGAAATCCCAGCTCCCCCCCCCCGTGTAGGCCCCGGCTGCAGTTCATATGAACATTCTGTTTTGACGTAGGAGAGATTTGCATATCCGCTCCTGATTGGGCCCCTGTGGCAGTTCATAAATATCTGACAGAAATATCTGATCTTAAAGAAAAATCAGATTAATTCTGAGTCTACAGGTGATGAAAGAGTCTACAGGTGATGAACAGTGACAGTGCCAAGTTTGGGGTAGATCCATCAAAACGTGATGGAGCCTATGCGACAACACCCCCCACACAACAGTCATTCAGTCATTTAAAAAAATTCCCTCCCTTTTCACCCCCTTGGAGAACACTCTAAATGGCCTAGGGGAGATTTGCATACCCACTCCTATTGGCCCCTGCAGGAATTCATATGAACATTCTAAGTGTCATATGGGCTATTTGCATAACTGCTCCTATTGGCTCCTGCAGCAATTATGAGGTGAGGCTGATTTGCATAACTGCTCCCCTGTTGTTTTGCCCATAGGAGATATGAGAATGGGGCGATTCCCCCCCTTTCACCCCCTTAGGGACGGAATTTCCAAAAATCCTTCCTTAGTGGGTGTCTGTCTACGTCTACATCTACGTCATAAAAGCAATGTTCTTTCAAAATTTCACAGTCCTAGATTAAACGGTTTGAGCTGGGTGTTGATGAGTCAGTCAGTCAGTCAGTCAGTCAGGACTTCTTCTTTTATATATATAGATAATCTGGGCATTGGTTGAGAGGAAGTAATATAGTAAGCATATTTTATTTGATTTGATCTAAAATGGGTTGGATCCAGAGTAGGCCCATTGTAATCAATACAACTTGTTAGGCATGACTAACTTAAGTCCCACTGATTTCAATGGGTCTACTCCAAGTATGACTAAGTCTAGATCCAACCCAATGTCTTTAACTCCACAAACTTTCTGCACCTCCCAATACATTACAAAGTTGATTATACATGAAATGAATAGAGCATCAATAATTGGGTTTGCATTTTATGTATTACATTCTTGGCTTGCAAAGTCTGTGCCTGATAACATGGCGTTAGCTGTGTGTGTCAGTTTAGATAAGTAAAAAATGAATTTTAAAAATGGCAAAATAAAAGCTGTTTCACTCGCAGACAAACTGAGGAACACATCAGCCTGACCAACCAAATATGCCATCAAAGCAAGGGAACAAATTCTTAAGTCAGTGAAGTGATGAAGGCCCCCAAAGATATGAACACCACTTCAGAGAGTAGGAGCCAAGTATAATCAGAATACCAATCAGAAAATGAGGAGGCAATTAACAAATGGGGACATGGTTAGCTTTATGACAAAGAGTCAGAAACATTTGATACACAGGAAATTTGTCATTTTCGATAAGTAATTCAATTACTCCTAGCTAATAAGACAGCCTACTTTGTACAACACAAAATTAAGCAGTATTCCTGTGGTCACTCAAACATCCAAGCACAACCAATTTGCCAAGCATACTAGGGGCAATTCCAGACTAACATGTTTTTTGTGCAATTAAATGGAGATTTTTCAGTGGAGGAGAAGTGTGAGGAACAAAAATTCCCCGCTTCCTCATTCTGGAAAGATCTTTGAACAAAGAACATGCCAGGCCTGGCATGGCATGGCCACAACAGACCCCCAAATTTACACCTCTGTATGTTCCAGGCTGACTCTCCAGTTTTCTTCCCCCTCTCCCATGGCTCAGCTTATGTTAAAGAGGCACTGTAGAGATCACCTGTAGGAAGCATGACCAGGTCCTCCCAGGCTATTGACTGGACAGTTTGAATTTTCCCTCTCTGGGAGCTGCTTATTTAAAAAAGAAAGAAAAAGACCTGTACAGGCAGTCCGATTTACGGACAACTCATACTTAAGAACAGACCACCATATATGTAAAAATCTGAGTTAAATACAATGGTTCATACTTACGAACACACGCACTATACTTTGTGACACTTTGCAACACTTTGAAAACATTGTGCAGCTTCTGTCTGACTTACATACACATACGACTTAAAGACAGACTTACGAACGGATCTTGTTCGTAACCTGGGAACTGCCTGTATTGTGAAATCTTCTCTTTGTCTTCCAGGCTCAGCTGTTTGGCAAAACTCTTCCAAGCTCTGGAGGCCCAGGAAGAACACACACACACACTCACACACTTGTAAGCTTTCATTAGTTACTCTTAGGATCTTGATAAGCATGGTTTAGTAAGCTAGTTTGAAGGTTCATTTTATTTTTAAAAGCAAACGTTTCTCAACTGATCTCTGCTTTTTAAAAACACACACGTTGAATTGGAAACTGGAGTTGATTTGATTCTCATGTGCTGGGCTGCTTGGCAAACACACTAACCTAGTTCTTAAGGAATTTAAAAGAGATTATGAAACCGGGGTCTATCCTTCTCCACAGATAAAAGTCATAAGTCTATCTTCTCAGGTGGGCAGACTAAGGGAAATTAAAAAAATACATGAATGGTGGTGGCAGCCTACCACTGGGGAAAATAGACAAAGGGTGTCTTGCAGCCTGTCCTACCTTGTAGGGTGGAGGTGCAGATCCACTGATTTGTCACAAGAACATCATTTCTAAAGTTGGGATTTTTGCCCCATGCGCATTACTTTATGCTTACGTTGAATCTCATTTGCCATTTTGTTGATTGTTGGTCCAGTTTGGAAAGAGCCTTTTAGAGCTCTTTGCAGTCTGGTTTGGATTGTACCATCGTGAATAATCTAGTGTCATCTGCAAACTTGGTTCCTTCACTGCTTCTTTGAGGATCAGTGGGACACAGTTATCCTTGGATATAAATCTATAGATGGCACTAGGCATGGTTGTGTTGTGGATGGTCCTTGATGATGGCCTGGTTTGGCTATTATACTGGGTAGTTTTAACCAGCGGAAGCTGGTGACTCCTATGTCAGTAGGGCTCCTTATCTATTGCATCTTTTTGTTTGAGCTTTATAGTTGCTATCCATCCATGGCGCTGAACTCCATCCACAAAGTAGGCTCACCACCAATGAGAGCTTTTCTCCCATTGTGAATAGCAGCCGCGAGGAGAAGGCAATTATAATTGGGACCAGAGAGGAGGCAATGGGTTGAAGCCCCCTCCTTAATCTGGCTCACCACCTCCTCCTGCCCTGCTTATTAGTTAACATACACAAAATCAGCTATGCAGAACCAAACTGCATGACAAACGTCACATCTGTTTGGCCCCTGGGATCCCAAGCCATTGTGTTTTTGCAATATTTGCTTTAGCTACCAGCATAAATGGATGCAATCAGTGGTTGCTTCTATGAAGCAGCAGATCTGCTACCCCAAACTAGATGCTCAGAGAGCGGTACCTTGCACAGTCTAGCTGTGGAGGCTGGTGGCTCCAGTGTCAGTGGAGCAGTGTGTCCACTCTGGGTTCCAGTCTGAACTTTTTAAGGAGCTATCCATGGTGCTGAACACCAAACAATCAAACAAACAAAAAAAGGTTCAGAACCATGGATAGCTCCTTTAAAGTTCAGACTGAAACCCAGAGTGGATACACTGCCCCACTGACACTGGAGCCACCAGCTTCAACTGTCAAGGTGCTTCCAGGCTTTAGCTCAGGGATGGGCAGAAAGTAGATCTCCAGATGTTTTGGACTTCAACTCTGAGGAGCTCCGGCCAGCAAGGCCAATGTTCAGGAATGATTTAGCTGATGCACACAGCTCACTCTCTGTCCTAAATGGCAGAACCTGTTGCACACACACCTACTTGTGCCCTCCCCTTAGCTGGGGTGTGGGCACGTCAACTTCCCCAAGCTCAGATGGCTGTGCCATTCAAAACACTTGAGAGATCTTTCAGGTGCCAAGATGCCATCTCCTGACTCTCAACTCTCACTGAAGAAATGTCAGCCATTCAGGGTGCTTCCAGGTGGAGGGCTCCTTGTGCCATCAGTTAGAAGGGCTCAAGCATGGGGCAGATGAAAATCCAAATGAAATGAATAAAATAAGACGCAATGTTAGTCCCTGAGACCATTTCTCCTTGTATGTTTGCTTTTTTGAGAAACCATTCACTTCCCATTTGAACTGCTCATGTTAGATTAGACATTAGCATCTAAGCACACAATCCTATCGATTGCACCCTTGGTGATCAGAAGCCCCCAAACTCAGAGGCATTGCCTCCCTGTCCTCCCACCCTGCAGATTTCACTAGACAGGGTTTTTAGCCTGTCTATCATGGGTGCTTTGGAGGCAGAGGGAAATATGGAGGAGGTTCAGGATAACTCATATCCTTGTCTCTCTGGTCTCCTCCTCTCCTCACCCACCAGAATGCCCCTTTCCTCCTCCTCCTCCTCCTCCGCCGCCGCCGCCGCCGTAGCTTTTCCGACCTCAGTGGGCAGCCAGCATAGTTCTTTCCATGCCAGCTGTGGGGACGGGGAGGAGGGTGGGATCTCCGACTCCCCCTTCCAAGGTCGGAGTACTTGGGACGTTCACCCAGAGACCATAGGATTGCTCTAGGGCAGCACCATCCAATGTGGCTGCCTGTAAGCCCCTGAATTCAGGAAGATTACGGGCATCCAATCGAGGGCAGAAGGAGTGTGGCGGCAAAGATTGCCTTCGTGCTTCTCCTGCCCCACAAAACAGTTAGGCGGCTGATTTTGGCCGTCTAAGTGTTTTGCCCCTGCTTGCGAAGAGGAGGGGCTGAGGTGGCGCCGGGATACATTGTATCCCAGTAGAACCTCACTTCTCCCCTCCCCGCCCCCCAGGATGCCCCCCTGTGCCAGCTCCAAAGTTGGTCTTGCACCTTGGGAGCCACAGCTGACGCAGAAAGAACCACTCCAGCTGCAGGGGCAGAGGGAGGGGGATCTGAGCTCCGAGTTTCAGCTCCCACCGCAGAATGCATTCTGAGGTCAGAGCTGGAACTCTGACCTATCCTATGGCCATCTAGACAGCGTCTACCGGCCACAGGATTGCACCCTAATGCTATTAGGGCACAATCCTATGTATGTTTAGATAGAAAGATATCCTACAACTCCCAGCATGGCTGGCTGGGGAATGCTGGGAGTTCTAGGACTTTTTTTTCTGTCTAAACATACATAGGATTGTGCCCTTAGGGCACAATCCTATGCATGGTTTGACAGAAAAGAGTCCTTCAACTCCAAGCAGCCCTCCAGCCAGCCATGCTGGGAGTCGTAGGATATCTTTCTGTCTAAACATGCATAGGATTGCACCCTTACTAATCTGATTTACAGAGAGCACCAGGGATCAGGGAAAGAAAAAGATGAAATGAAATGAAACTCTTGCAATGAAACTCTTTTGAGGAGAAATCATATCAAGAGTTGATTATTATTTCCCCCCTGTTTCTCTTGTTAGCACCTGCCTGGGTGACTGATCCCTGAGAAGTCGGGGGCAGTATGAGCTTATTTCGGTTGCATTATTAATCTCTCCAAGTATATATTCCTCACCTCTTTCCTGCTTGCAACGGAACAATTTTGCAACCTCCAATTTGTTTCTTGTTGTAAGGATGGCAAAAACATTGCAGGCGACTTGCTGCTCCCTTCAAAATAGTTTCTAATATTCACACAACAAACCCAGAGAATCCTGATAACAAGCTGATGGAAGATAGGATAGTTTCTTGCTGGCCTCCCCTGCCCTCCAGATCTAATGGACAGTGCAAAAACACAGCCCAGCAGCACACCAAACCAATGGTGCTACTTAAGGGCCAAACTACTTTTTACGTGGGAGACAGGGGTGGTTCGAAATGACTGTGATGATTTCGAAGCTGTTTCACTCACATTGAAATGGGTTGTTTCAATGTGTTAATTTTTCTATGAAATGGCTGGACAAATAAGAATGCCTTGCAAAAATCCAAAGATGCTTTCCCCCCTCAAAAAAAAAAGTTTTAAGAGCAGCTCATGCTGTATTTCCCCCCCCCCCTGCATGTGTGGGGTGGGGAGGATGAATCATCTAGAAAGAATCAGAGATTAACAGTGTAATCCTATGCATGTCAGAAAAAAGGCCCATGAAGTTCAGTGGGACTTAATGCCCCAGTGAATGTGTTGAAGAACTAGCAAAATGGATCAGTGAAGCAAAGTTTGTGTGTGGGGCTGGGGCTGGGTGGATTTCATGAAACTCCCCCCCCATCACTGAGTCAATTTCCTAAATGTTTGGTCATGAGTTAAGGCCTGTGGCTTACGCGTCTTGAGTGTGGAAAGCTAAGCAGGGTCAGGCCTGGTTATTACTTGGATGGGAGACCCCTCCTCTAGTTTCCTGCATTGAGCAGGGGGTTGGACTCGATGGCCTTGTAGGCTCCTTCCAACTCTATCTATGAAATCCATGTTTTCATCTTTTTAGCAGCCCACTGTGGGGTGTGTGTGTGGATTTGATTGGAGCAGCAGTGTTGAAGAAGGGTTGTTGTTTTTAACCCTTTCTCCCTGTGCCACTTCTCACAGGGCTAACAGTAATATCAGGGGGCAGTTTCAATCCGGGAAGTAGCATGGGTAGAAAGGGATATGCATCCTCTCACCTAGTGCCCCTGCTCTGATCATATTTGGACACACACACACACACACACACACACACATTCACAACTGCTCTAAATTTAAAATAAAAATGGATGGAGATCCAGCTGCAGATCTCCTGAACAATCTATGGTTTGGCTCTCAGACCACTGAATCAGATTAAGCTCTGATTGGGTGAAATAATAGGGACCCTGGATGGGGATGACAAGCGTGAATAAATGTATCCAGTTAATTCAGTGTGGGACACCAAGGAATAAGCATGATGCTACGCATAGGAATGTGCATCTATATCCATATTAACTGTGCACACAGATGCCATCTTCCATGTGCAGATCTCATTTGTTGGATTGGGGAGATAGGCTATACAAAGCTTTTCTACATGAGGCATTTATCTGTTTTTAAAGAGCACTTTCCCAGGTATTTTTTAGAACAGGGAAAATGCAGTATTATTTCTGGAAGTGAAAGAAAAGGTATTTTCCTACTTGGGTAATTGTGATATTCTGTTATAGCACAGCACCACCTAGAGGTTATGTAGTAGAAAGGAAGGAAAGGAAAACCTCTTTGTGTAAAGCTCAGCTCTCAATTCTGCGACAAAGCCGATTAACAGCCTCATATAAAAAAGCTCACAGAGCCAATCATTTAAAAAAATGATGGCAGAAAATAGTTATGTTTGGATTTACCTTGGAAATCAACACCAAATAACTTTTCTGAGAACCCATTTTTTCTAGCGCTATGCCTACCAAGAACTGCTTATAGAATTTACAGAGGGTAGCAATTGCAGCAAAAAAACAATGGAGTTTTGTGGCACCTTAAAGACTAACACATTTATTCTAGCATGAATTTTCTTGGATGATAGCCAACTTCATCAGATGCATGGAGTATTATAGAGTTTCAGATTTATATACAGTATATATGGTGTGAGTGTGTGTATGTGTGTTTAGGTGGTGGGGGTGGAGAACTGAAAACAGTGAGGTCAGAAGGAAATTAAATGCAAAAAGTGAACATCACAGTATTAACAGAGGTCATTCACAGTGCAGTTGTTGCTGAGTTGTGGCACCCTAGTGCCAGGGTGTTTGTGTTATCAGGGTGTTTGTGCTAACTGGTTATCAATTAGCACAAACACCCTGATAACAAGAGAGAAACTTAAGGACCCTTTCTGACATAAGCTTTAGGGCAGGGGTGGGCAACATTTAGGCCAAAACATCTGGAGGGCCACAACTCCCATCAGCCCTTGCCAGCATAGTCTATGGTGAGCAATGATGGGAGTTCTAGGCCAAAACTTCTCGAGGGTTGCAGGTTGCCCAGCCATGCTTTAGAGCATGAGAATTGTATAACGGTACATCAGATATATGTTGGAAATGTGAACAACAGGAAGGAACCTTTTATCATATGTGGTGGACATGTAAGAAAGCTAAAAAAAATTGGGTTGAAATTCATTTATTCATGCAGAAGATTTTAAAGATTACTTTTCAATTGAAACCAGAGGCTTTTCTATTGGGAATAATAATAACTCAGCTAGAAGGAAGGTATGGAACTTTATTTTTATACATGACAACAGCAGCGAGACTACTATGCACAGAAATGGAAAGGTCCAGCAGTGCCTACGACAGAAGAATGGTTGGTCAAGATGCTGGAGCTGGCAGAGATGGCCAAACTTACATCATTAATCAGAGAAAGGACAACATCTACGTTTATTATTGAGTGGAAACTTCTAATTGACTTTTTGCAGAGACTGGAAAATAATGATTTGTTTGTTTGTGGATTTATGGAATAATAAGTGAATTTGGGACAACAGGAAGAAAGAGATTTCTCATTCTGATTATCGAGTAAGAAAAATTATTGTTACTTATATTTGCTGTAGAAGAAAATCGGAGGTCTATTTTGTTTTGTTAATTGTTATATGTTTGATATTATGTGTTTGTTTTATATAGAAATAAAAAAAATTTAAACCAAAAATAAATAAATAAATAACAAGAACAACTCCTTTTACTCACTCCTGTTGCTGCTCCATCACTTGGGGTACTTCCAGAGGGAGGGGTCCTGGTGGTAACAGAGGGCACTGTGCAGCTAGGCCATCTTTTTTTTTTCTTTCTTCTTAATGTGTTTTCCATGATAAGAAAAAAAGATGGAGGAAGTGGTGGGAAAAGATGGGAAGATTACAAGTGGAAGACATCATTGTCTGGAAAATTCCACGAATGAGACAGGGCACAATAAAAGCTTAATCTCGAAGCACCCTCAGTGAAAGCAAAGGTGAGCAGCACCAGGCCTAGGGATCCCAAGGGGTTAGCGGTGGACTTCCCCCCGCCCACTAAGACATAAGCTTTGGCAGGTGCCTATGATGCTGCCTCCTGATCCTAGCCCTGCCTCCCCCATTGGTGCTAGGTAAAGCATGGCTCAAAGGGTCCCATTTGCAGCCTAAAGACCAGGGTCACACCAGGGCATAGAGAACTGCCCAGGACTGTCTGTCCAGGCACACCAGTCTGGATTTTGTCTGGACCAAAATGAATATGCAAGGCAAGGAGAAGCTCAACAGAGCCAAGTTATTCTGAAATTTGCTGGCATCTGTAAATTGTGGCCAATGTTTCAGATGTCTGGAGAAAGAGACATACTGTCTCAGGGGCAGATTCTTCTATGGCCTGTCCAAAACCTTGTCTTCAGAAGCTGAGTTCAGTGAGAACCAGATGGAGCCTTTGAATAAAAGGGACAGGGAGTTCTTTGTATGATTACGGAGATGATTGTGTGTGTGTGTGTGTATACATGTACATACAAACACACACACACACACACACACACACACACACCATTTTATTAAAACCAAAGTACAGTACGGAAGAAAATATAGCAGACATCACACAGTAGGCTGTGTCTGCCACTCTGCAGTATCTTTGAAAAACATTGACAGCAGTTGCTGCAACTCTGTTGGGGGCATTTGGTGCCACTCGATTCGTGGCACCATCATTTTACAAAGAGGTCCTTGAGCCTCATTTGATACCTGGCCAGGTATCAACTGCCTTTGCGATGTCATCAGGTCAGGTCAGCCCTCTCTCCAGCAGTCCTGGCAGAAAGGAAGAAGCCTCCCCTCTGCTCCATTTGCAGCACTGAGAGACGTGAGGAAGGGATCCTTCCCTGATGTCCGTTCCAAATGAAGGGAGAGCTCCTTCTCTCGGATTCTGGAAAGCAGGAGTGCCTGATCCTGCTCTCCCCTCCTCTCACACAGATGAAGCCGGGGCCATTCCGGCATTGCTGTCGGCTGTCACTCAAGAATCACAAGGAGAGAAACCCCACTGCTCCTTTCATCTGGCTGGTTAGGAGGCAGTGGCAGCTGCGAAGAGAGAGAATGAAGGGGACCAGGTTGCTTTTCAGAGCCTCACTGGCTTCAGCTTGATCCCACTGCAAGCGCCAAGACCCTTCTCCATTCAGAACTTTGTTTTGTTAGATTTTATATCAAGTGGAAGGGTGTGGAGCGTTGTTGTACTCTAGGGAAGAAATTCCATTTTAGGAATAAAAACACGGTTGATTGGATGTGCTAATCCTCCCCGATCCACTTGGCTCTCCTATGGTGAAAGACAGACATGGATAGACTGATGAGAGAACTTGACAACGAATCTTTGCTACTAGGTCCCTCAGCGAGCTCCTTGCCTTTGGACCCATTCTTGCATCCCCTCGACTTCATTGAGCCCTGGAACTTCCACCTGATTTCTGCCTTGATGTTCTTGGTGACTTTCCTGTCTCTGTCTGAAAACTTCACAGTCATCCTCGTGACTCTGAAATTCAAGCAGCTGAGGCAACCTCTCAACTATGTCATAGTGAACCTCTCTGTGGCCGATTTCCTTGTTTCACTGACTGGGGGCACAATAAGCTTTTTAACGAACCTGAAGGGTTATTTTTATATGGGCCGCTGGGCATGTGTGTTGGAAGGATTTGCAGTCACGTTCTTTGGTAAGCGGAAAAGTTTCTATCTTAGCAACCCTTACAATAACTTTTTGCAAATGCACCTGTGTGTTTTGTACATGGAGGGCTGGGTGAAAGGCTCTTGTCCAGGTACATGCTGTGCCTTGCTAAAATTGCTGAGTTTGTTTTGCACTTGCTGACTGTTACTGATGTTGCCTATTTAAAGATACATACATACACAGTAGTGTTTGCTAGCAGCGGTCTTCATTCATGATGCCAAATGAAAGCACACACAGTCAGCCAGTGCCTTTTGCTATTCACACTTGTGAAAAGAGATTACCGGTAAGCTCTTTGAAAATATAAGAAGGAAAACTGTGTGTTTGGGAAGGGGGGGGGGATGACGTTTGAGGGGAAAAATGAGGCATACTTTCATAGTAAACCTTTTATGATTTGAAACGAGACTGCTCAAGTATGTCTCGCTGAAAAATAACAGAGTTGAAACTCAGGGCTATTAACCAATTAAAGTGGTTAATTGGTCAATTACTCTGCATCTAAGGTCACTTGAAGAGGGCTCCTTCTGCTACCCATGGAACCCCAGTAATCTTCATGTTATCTGGGCACTCTTTTCCAACGGTGTTACTTTATCCCTAAATTAATTTTAGCAGTGTATTGCACTACCTCTGTACTGTTTGCATGGCTATTTCAGCGCAAGAGTGGGATGAAACATGGGGTTGCCCCATCTTACATGGAGATATGAATAGTTATCCCATGTTCTTTTCATAGCAACCCTGTGGGGTTTAGGGATAGCAACTTAGGGATACTTAAGACCACCCAGGGAGCTGCATAGTAGCAAGGGGACTTGAACCCAGGACTCCTTAGCTTAGTACTATACTATACTATATCCGTTCAGTGGAAAATTAGTGGTTGATCCATATTTACTTGTGTTTCAAACTGCCTTTTGAAACAGGCAATCTATCCAATTATTTCTGCCTGGAAGGCCAACATTATATTATTATAGAGTAAAATTATATTTTACTCTAGAACCTCTTTCAACCCAAGGACTGAATTCCATTTAAAAGAAGCGTGTGTGTGTGTGTGTGTGTGTGTGTGTGCATGTGCGTGTGCGTGTGCGTGTGCATGCACGTGCACGCGTGTGCATTCAAGTGGTGGGTGGGCTGAAGGCAAAGGGGGTTGGGCTAAAATACCAGTGTATCGTAGCTTAAACCTCTTATAGCCAGTAATGAAGCCTTAGGAGCAAATGCTTAATGAAGCATTTCAACCTTTTAGAATGGGGAAAAACCGCACAAAAGCTGGGAACCCACCAAACCATTAGTGGTTGGGGGAAGGGGAAGGGGAAGAGGGTGTGGCCATCTGGGGAACCCCAGAGGGCTGGATTTGGCCCCCATGCCTGAGGCTCTGCACCCCTGCTCTAGGATGATCAGCACTGTCTTTCTCAAGCATCCCAGCCAGAGGAAATTGCCATTTTTAGCTGGATCTTCTAGCAACAGTAACACTGAGCCATTGCTGGCCAAGTGTGAACCCGACAGCAGTGCAGATGTGCTCAGCAACACCCCCAGTGGCAAATAACAGCCAGTGCAAATGCAATGTCTATCCCAGCCTTCCCAGCCTGGCACCCTCCAGATGTGTTGGACTCCAAGTCCCATCATCCCCAGCCAGCATGATCGGGGTTGTGGTCCAACACATCTGGAGGACACCAGGCTGGGGAAGGCTAGTCTACCCCTTGGCTGGCGTGATTCCTCGTACATATTGAGCGGCTTTGGACAAGAAGCTTTGCTAAGTGGATGCCCACGTGACTTGTTCATATGCCTGGCAGCGCTACCTGTAACATCATAAGGGCAACTAAAGTAAGAGACATCTGCAGAAGATGTTTCCATATCTGACATGGGTGCATATCCCCCAGTATGCGTTTCGGACGTTACAAAGCAGTGTCATGTCACCAGCCAAACCTAGGAATCACACACATGGCGGGTTTCCCTGTAACATCTAAAGCAGCTCTTAGTAACAACCCTCCTGTCATATGCCATTATGCAGCCAAAGTTAAGTACTTACTACACATTATCCTAAAAGTACAGCATGCAACTATGCCTGGGTTTTTAAAAAGTGTGAATACTGATGTCAGGGATCTCCAATTTTAACTGGGAAAAACACCCAGGGAGGGGAGGTTTAACCCTTCCCAGCTCCAGCAATGAGTTTAACAAAACATCCCCCAGCTACACTCCCTTCGGAAGAAGCTCCCAGATAATCCCCTTGATTTCAGCAGGAGAGTTCAACACATCCTTAACTCTCCCCCATTAAAACCAATGGGATTCAAATGTACTTATCTTTGGCTGGATTGTATCTAATCTTGGAAAATTCCATCAGTATGACATTCTGGGAGCTCCATTCCTCAGAGCCACCACCCCCCCCCCCCGCTGCCCAAATTGAGGTCAAATCCAACTGGCAGGAAAGTCATTTTGCCAGCACTTCCCTCCTTGTGTCCACCCTCATCTGCTGGTTTACTTGCATGCCACCCTTGTGGTCAGCGGGGCCAAACTGGATGTGACATTAATTGCCTGTAAGCAATTAACATGCATAATTTTAAAAATGTAAAGAGCTGCCACAGGGCCCCCCGAAGCAGGATCAAGACTGCAGTACATGGGAAAGGGAATTTACGCTTTTCTCCCCACCATGGTCCCAATGAAAACCATCTCCCTGAAGCTGCTATTAGCCCCAGGAGGGAAGCTTTCACCGGCACTTACCATACCATCTAGACCAGCCTTCTCCAGCCTGGTGCCCTCCTAAAGTTTTAGACTATAACTCCCCGCATTCCTGACTCTTGGGTATGCTGGCTGGCGCTGATGGAAGTTGAATTCCAAAACATCTGGAGGGTACCAGGCTGGGGAAGGGTATAGTGCAGGAGTGGGCAGAAGGTAGATTTCCAGATGTTTGCGACTTCAGGTCCCAGAAGCCCCTGCCAGCATGGCTAATGGAGATCTACTTTCTGCCCACCCCTGGTCCAGAGGACTCCTGTAGGAGCAAAGAGGGTTAAGGGTAGGGAGGAGAAAGAAGTAGAGGTTCCTTTTATGTTCTGTATCTGCTGTACACATGATATTTTCCTATACTGAGATAATAGCGGTGGTGTGTGTGTGTGTGTGTGTGTTATATCATCATGTGTGAAGTACAGCACCAGTGCGTGTTTTGGCATGAGCCTATGTGGAGGGAAAATGTATGTGTGAAAAAACCTGCCGAAGAGTCCAGGTGACTTGTTTTTCCCCAGTAATTGGAACTCATTTGAGATTTCCTGGCCGGGGCATGCTGGGAGTTACAGGCCTTTTTTCTGTCTAAACATGCATAGAATTGCACCTTTAGCGACTAACTGGATAAGCATACATCACTGCAAAATGAAGGAGGAGGAGGAGGAGGAGGAGGTTCCTGAGCTAACTTTTTAAATGAATGTATTCTCTTTTGGTAGGTTTTATTAAATTAAATTAATGAACGATTAGATGATAATAATACTAATACTGTTGATAAGAATAATAGTGGCTTGGATGCTAAAATAACTTTCAGCACAATTCTATGCATGTTTAGACAGAAAAAAGTCCTACAACTCCCAGCATTGCCAGAATGTTGGGAGTTGTAGGACTTTTTTCTGTCTAAACATGCATAGGATTGTGTTGTTAAAGACATAAATGGAAATAAAGTTTTCCCCTCTTCCTGCTGCCAGTCAGTGGCTGACAATACTGGACCAATGGTCTGACTTATTGTAAACTAGCTTACATTGAGTCAATAGCTTACATCTGAGTAGGTATTTGAACTCGGGTCTCACTGGTCAAAGTCTAGCACTCTGTCCTGTATACCATACTGACTCACCATACTGACTTCTCACCCCACCCCACCCCACCCACCCCACCCCGGTGCTTATTCTTGTTCATGTTTATGCATGTGTTTGTTCTCATTACAGGAATAGTTGCCCTCTGGTCACTGGCCCTGCTTGCCTTTGAGCGCTACGTCGTGATTTGCCGCCCCCTGGGAAACATACGCCTCAGGGGCAAGCATGCAGCTCTGGGAATAGCCTTTGTGTGGGTTTTCTCCTTTATATGGACCATCCCTCCTACAATGGGGTGGAGCAGCTACACTACCAGCAAGATTGGAACTACCTGTGAACCCAACTGGTGAGGCAATTCAGGGATGTAACATTGATTTGATCAGTCCTAATCAGGTAGAACCTTACAACCTTGTGTGTGTTTTTGTAGGTATTCTGGAGACTACAATGATCATACTTTCATGATTACATTCTTCACCACCTGTTTCATACTGCCATTACTGGTGATTTTGGTATCCTATGGGAAACTGATGCGGAAGCTTAGAAAGGTAGGTGCAAACATTTACAAGAAATATGAATCTCAGTGAATCTTCAGGCCATAATCATTTGTGTCAAGGGATCCCATTTTAGATGGGTCTAGTTTCCAAACGTTGTGCTCTTAATAAGTCACTGTGCACATCTTAGGCTGTGCCTAGATTAGTGCAGATCCCTAGGCCAGGACCATACTGAATATGTCCGGAGGCTAAGCTGAATAGCACCATTTGAACATGAAGTGATACCTAACCATTCCTGACACAATGCAAATGCTAACTACAGATCTGCACTACAGAGAAACATCCATCTGAACTGCAGAATGTGTGGGTCAGTTGCACATCGAGTGCTAAGGAGTTGCGCGTAGGATTGCACTGTGAATGTATTTATGCCTATCTATTCAGAAGTAAGCTGTCCCATTGAGTGAAATGGGTGTGTGTATAGGAATGATCAGGAATGCTGGAAGTTGTAGTCCAAAACATCTGAAGTTCACCAAACCGGGAAAGATTGGGGTATTGGATTGCAGCCTCAATCACTGGTCCAGCTGAAGGCCTCCTGCAACCAAAAAAAGAGAGCCTTTAGATGGCATCAGAATGACTTCAAGGTGGGTTCAGGCAGATGTTCTTTCTTGCTTACCATTTATATCCTGCATTTTCTCCAATGAGCTCAAGATAACATACGTGGTTCTCCTCCTACCCTCTTACCCATTTTATCTTTGCAACAACCCTGTGAGGTAGATTAGACTGAGAGATAGTGGCTGGCCTAAAGGTACCCAGTGGGGATTTCAACCTGGGCCTCCCAGCCCTAGTCTGACATTCTAGCCACTATGCCTCATTGGCTCTTGTGCAGATCTCCTGGAATTCCACATCATGAGCACTGCAACACAGAAGGCCCTGGCAAACATTCCTGCTGACTGTAACTCAGATGGTGGCAGCAGGGCAGTAATTTGGAACATAAATGTTCTAGTTTCAATCCATCTAAATGGATCCATGTAAATGGATAAGTTCAATGGGACTTATGTTAGTTGTGACTACTAACGTGTTCTGTGGGTTTCAAGGGGGCTTCATTATGACTAACTTCAGCTGGACTAGGACAAAAGGGTCTCCTTATCTGCCCAAATAGCAGAAGAGGGGCTCAAAGGCAGATTCTTTAAATGTTCACTCACACCTTTTCTTCACAACCAGATATTACCTTCACAAAGGAGTGCTATGTAGCTCTGAACATCCAGCACATTCTCAGAGAAGACAAAGGTCTTTCTCATCACCCCAGCAGAAAGAAAGGGAGGCATGTCCCCTCTCCATAATAGGAATCTTCTCAATTTTTCCCTAAGGTCATCCCTCTTAAGAAGACATGGCCCCACTATCTGAATATCAGAATGACTTCTACATTCCACTGCACTCTGGTTCAGCATGAGTTATAAGACCAATTTAATTTAGCTCTCAAAGTTCTTCTCAAGGTTGTAGTCACATAGTGTGAATCTGCCAGGGACTTAGAATCATAGTGTTGGAAGGGACCTTGGAGGTATCTACTCCAACCCCTTGCTCAATGCAGGATCTAACACATATTACCAGTCTTTAGGTTGGATCCAGACTTAGGCATACTTAGAGTAGACCCACTGAAATCAATAAGACTTAAGTGATGTCTAGCTCATATAGAAAAAAGTAGTCTACCAAATTGTTTCATAATAAGTAAACCTGCCCCCACCTCTCTGTGTTCAATCTGTATTGTATTAAAATTAAAACGATTGAACTGAATGATAGTCTAACCCCATCAGACTATTTTAAAAACTATTTTAGAGTTTTGCTGTTTTGCCTTGATGGATGGTAATCATCCAGTGCAGCACCTGCTCATGCCCTCCTTAAATTTCTGACTGTAGGCCGGGCTCTGATTTACATTTTGCAAGTAAATAACAATTCATATTGCTTTACACTACTGAATCAAAATGGCCTCCTTATTGATTGGTGAATTCTGGGTTGAAATCCTTACTTTGCTGGTACTCTTGATGAGTTTCTTTCTTCCTTCCTTCCTTCCTCCCTTCCTTCCTTCCTCCCTCCCTCCCTTCCTTTCTTTCTTTCTAGGTCTCAGATATGCAAGGCAGATTAGGTTCTACACGGAAGCCTGAACGACAAGTGACTAGAATGGTTGTCATTATGATCTTTGCGTTTCTGATCTGCTGGTCTCCATACGCTGCTTTCTCAGTCTTGGTCACAGCCTGCCCTTCTATTGAACTGGATCCTCGTCTTGCTGCAATCCCTGCTTTCTTTTCAAAAACAGCTACAGTTTATAATCCAATTATCTATGTCTTTATGAACAATCAGGTACTGTACATCTCCTCTTGGGGTATTTAAATTGAATTGCTTCCAAGTCCCTGGGGAAGATTTCTGTTTGTTTTTGCTTTCACGTTTGTTTTTAATTAATTGTTTCCGCCTACTTACATGTTAAATTATGTAGGACTATAAAAATAAGCATCAGCGATTTGAACTGGGCATGGAAACAGGCTGGGAGCTAGTGGAGCTAACTAAGCCTTGCTGAGATATATTCTCAGTGCCCATCCCTGTTAGTAACCTCCATCTGTATTCTGCACTAGTGGGAGTTTTCCGGCCATAATCAAAATCACCCATGTGCCATGCATTGCAGTAGTGTAAACTTGAGTTTACCAGAGCATGGATAACCATGTCAGTGCTATCCACCCAGGAAGGGCCTCATCTGGTATATCAGCCTTAGCTGGTGCAAGGTGCTGCATGCCATGGGTGCCATCTGAGCCTCTAGAGCAGGGATCTTCAACCTTGGGTCCCCTGATGTTGCTGGACTACAGCTCCCGGCATACCCAGCCAGCATGGCTAATGGCAAGGAGCTGTAGTCCAGCAACATCTGGGGACCCAAGGTTGGAGAGCCCTGCTCTAGAGACAGAGCTGGATCAAAATTGCCCCTGAAATATGGACCTGTTCCTTTAAGGGCAAGGTGTCTCACTGTCTGAGATGGGAGGTCAAGTGCTGTCACCTCCTTTGCCACCGGCACTACTCTTCCACAGCACAGGCAGTCTCCAGGGCCACCTAGCCCACAATGCCTCACTTGGAGCAGGGCATCTGGACTCTCTGTTGCAGCATTTGCAGCAGCAAAAGAGTGGCTGGCGGGGGTCTCTAGATCACCCGCCTGCCCTGGTGCCTCACATGGCGGTGGGGGCAGGGGCCCTCTTGGTGGTGTTGGTGGGAGATGCACGATCTACGACCTTCCCAATTTGCTGCCTGAGGCAGGGGATTCTCCCTGTCTCATAGAAGGGCCAGCCCTGTTTAGGGGCATGCAACTGTGAGAGGTGGACTGACCCGGGTTCAAAAGCTTCCCTAGCCAATGACCCTCAGTCCCAGTCACGCAGGCGGAAGGAGGAGATAACAGCAGTTAATAAAGATTAAAGAGTTTATTTGTAAGACCCAATTACATGGGATTAAGGCAAGCAATACATCTCTTACTCACTACATCATTGCAGACTCAAATCCAATACCCCAGTGGTAAGGCTAGATGAAGTGAAGTCCAGAACAATAAACATGTCGAGTCGAGACGAGAGGAGAAGGAATGAAGCTATCAGCAAGTGTGTTAGCTTTATACCACCTATAAATAGGATATTACTCACCTCAGTTGTATAACCTATTCATCAACATGTTTACCCCAAATCTGTCCAAGGCTGCTGAGTCATATCACCTTGAGACTATGTCTCGTGACTTAAGACCTTGTGTACTTGAACTCAAGAGACACCCACCAGGTCAGGTGATAATCTCGTTCTGCCTATGCAAAACCCAACATCCCCCTGCTTTTGCATTTGCGCAGAACGTGGTTATTTACCTCATACAACAGCAACAGCTTTGTTGACATCTGATGCTGTTCCTTCATCTATGGACTTTGATGAAAAAAAACTTTTGCAGGAATGACTTTACCTGCCAGAAATTTGAACCACCATCAAATCACTTCTGATGTATCCTTCCTCATGACACAGTTTTATTTGCAAACCCAAAACGTTGTGTATTGCTATCTGCCTGCAGCATAGCAATCCTGCCTTGGTTTCCTGAAAAAACTGTAATAGGATTTTCACATCAATCCCAGCATCATTTAAACATTTTTTTACCATTTAAACTATTTAAACAAATGCAATAACTATTCAAGCTTTACAATAGCATAATAGCAGAATACATAATACAATGCATTCAGTTCAGTTTCAGTTGAACTCTAACTTTTAAATGATTGTTTCTACAAAATCAATCAAACAAAGTATGGTTATAAAAATAACAAACTTCAGGTGTATTCTTGTTGTTCTTACTATCACAACCACAACTGGCATTTCTGTGAATCTGTAAGCCACCTGTGCTCTGAGTTGTAAAGTAGTCTGAAGTATGATGTTCCCTCCAGATAACACACAACTCCTTTTTAGAGCTCTCCAAGCATGTCCTGTTGGTCTAACAGTCTGCCTATCACACTGACAGCAATATCTGGCCTTGTTGCTTGTACAGTAACGCTCAACAGCCCAATGCTCCCGTGTAGCATTCAAACTGCTTTTCCATCAGCATGTGCTTGAAAATCCTCAATTATTTGGAGTCTCGCACTGAGTTAACTATCTCCAAATTCTCAATCACATCCATGATATTTCTCTGGTTTGTTGCAGTAAGATACTGCCCTCTTGGTTCTCCCTCAACTTCTATTTACAAATAAACAGTTGATCCACCACCAAGCAGTTTCATTTTCAAATGAAATTCCAAACCCTGGATCAATTATATCATATTGCTTTTATCTGTCCAGAAAAAACAATAGATCATCCATTTAACAAATATACACAGTCTATGTCCTTGTTCCTCCTGTTTAACAAACAAACATTGATCTGCCTCTCTGTGCAAATCTCAATTCAGCAATGTTTGAGTTCAAAACAGAATTCCAGCCTCCAGCTGATTCTAGCTTTCCTACAGAAAATCTCAGACAGTTTTCCAAAGACTTCCTCTCATTTAAAATGCTTATGTTCCAATATTTCCAATTGTGAAATATTCATACATCTTTCCATTCTTAAACATCAGTCTAACTGTTTCCAAAGCAAATTGTTGTTGCACTCATCTTATGATTATCCAGCTCCTTTTAACTTGAGCAAAATCACAAGCAACCAATCTTGCTATTTTTCATGTAACCTTTTCCAATCTGGTTAGTTTTCACCTAAAAATCTATCTGGTAACAATGAGTTCCATGGACTGCTGTTTGTTTCCCCAGCTTCCATGTTTTGTTCTTTATCCAAAGAATTCAACTCAGTTTGCATAGCCTGAAGCTATGGTTCAGCTTCCTTAACAGACAATTTTTCACCTCTTTGAAATTTTCAAGTTTCAAATGGCTTTTCCTGCAAATTCATCCTGATATCTCACAGGTTGTTTGACTCACCTGTTCCTTACCTCATCAGTTATCAGGTTCTTGTTCCAATGAACTTGCACCAATGATGAACAATCATTTGTCTAGCCTTCCATCTCTAAACCAAATGTGTATCAGAGTTGTCAAATTTACCTGACTGTCTTTCAGCAAATGCTTTTCTATTCTGACTCTGAACTTGATGCATCCCCTGCATTAACAGAATTAATTTTGAAAAATGATCTCACATTTTCATTCAGCATTATACTCAACACTTCTAGATAATCTCACTATCCAAGTGTTGTTCATGTGAAACACAATATTCTCATTTCTAGAAAATCTCATGTAAGCTCCCTTACAGATTTCTTCTAACTTTGAGGTGTATGTACCTACATATCAGATCCAAGATCCTGAAATGTTTCTCCAGAAGATTCTTCCTTCTACACTACTTTCCATAAGGTGTACAGTTCAATACAGAACTAAAACGTCTATCATGTACATAATCAAAAACATTTAAGAGCTTCTACCCAAACCTCATTATCCAAATTATTCTCACCTCTTCTGAGTGTTTGTTTACTCTTCCACACAATCCATGTGTTCAATATCACATCCTGTTAGAAATGCATCAAAAACATGCACTGAATTGAACTTCCCCCATATCTCAAAAGAAATAGGTAACATGGGTAATATGCTTGTTTCCCACCCAAGCACAAAACACCTTGACTTTGTTCAATACTTCAGCTTTCTATCTAACATGTACACAACCTGTACCTCGTGTATTGATCAATTAACATCATGAAATAACGTGCCTCTCCTCTAAAACCCATCAGAGTATCCACAAGATCACCAAGAACAAATTTAAATGAAATGAACTGGTTTTTCAGCTTGCCTTCCAGTTTACCTGTTGAAGCTAGCATTCCTTGTTTATGTGCACAAAATTACCTTTCATGTGATAATTTCAGTTTTCCAAATGCTTTCCCCACAACAGTTTGCATTTTCTTTCACAGGCCTGTGAATCTAAATGATCAAACATCATGTGATATGCATGCATGTACATGTCATACATATAAGCATTTAACCTTTTATAGTTGCAACAGTACAACTTTCCATTTCTTTATTTACATCATTACAGTATAAAAGAAATAATCCATCTCTTAGCTTTGCCATATAAACATACCTACTAATTATTCAGTATTTTACATTTTGCTACAGAAAAATCCAATATACTCAAGTCATATATACACATTCAGTACATTTCCTGACATTTCTAGAGCATATATTACACTTTCTTGAATCCAAGTTATCCAACTTTCAAGAAATACAGTTTCAAAAAACATGACTGTTAAACTCCTGACCATTTGCATAGTCCTCTTTCTGCTTATTTATGTCCAACACAGAAAGCTTCGTTTAAACAATCCACTGCTTCTGCTCACAACAAAATAATGTCCATTTTGTTATGTCCTGGGTTAAAACACAAAGTTTTTCCCATCAGCAGCACCCCTGCTGATTTCAAGTTCCTTTCTTCTGTGATCCCACATGAAGAAAATGAAGAACAGCTTCCCATTTTAAGCACAGCTTTCTCTGTTCAAAAACTGCCGCGCTGTTTTTCTCCTGCTGTTTAAAAACCACGCCTCCGCTGGTTTGATACAGCCTCCCGTGTAGTATCAAGTTTCCCAAGATACGTTCCTGTCACACGTGACTTTGCTGCGACATGACGCTCCAGACGCTTTACCCATGTCAGACGTAATCCACGCATTTGTAATCCAAGCCACTTGTTGATACAATGCAAAAGATAGCTGATCCGCTGCTGAGCGAAGAAGCAAACTGTAAAAGAAATATGATCCTCCTGCTGTAGCCTTGACTCAAATGAGTAGACACAGAGCCTCCTGGAGATTATTTCCTTGCCCGATACAGCTCCTTGACAATCACTCCAGCAAGCTGTGGAAAATGAAATCCTTGTGTCCAGCGCTGTTCACTTTTCAGCCTAGTAGCTGCCCGGTAGCCTCGGATTTTGCCAAGCCTGGCACCTCCGTTCCAGCTGCTTCCAAAACGAAAAATCCTTCGTCTCTCTGTCCTGCATTCTTCAGTTGTGCTGCATTCCAAGCCGCTGTTATCAGCTCTAGCAACATTGCCTTCCCGGTTTGTTTACAAACCATTCTTACAAATAGTAAACATTTCTCTTAACCCTATAACTGCCGAATTTCTCCTTACTGCGTCTCTGTGGGCTTATCTGCCCATCTGAGATAACCATCAGGCTTATCTCTTGTGATCTGGGCCCATAACCAGATGTGAGAGGTGGACTGACCCGGGTTCAAAAGCTTCCCTAGCCAATGACCCTCAGTCCCAGTCACGCAGGCGGAAGGAGGAGATAACAGCAGTTAATAAAGATTAAAGAGTTTATTTGTAAGACCCAATTACATGGGATTAAGGCAAGCAATACATCTCTTACTACATCATTGCAGACTCAAATCCAATACCCCAGTGGTAAGGCTAGATGAAGTGAAGTCCAGAACAATAAACATGTCGAGTCGAGACGAGAGGAGAAGGAATGAAGCTATCAGCAAGTGTGTTAGCTTTATACCACCTATAAATAGGATATTACTCACCCCAGTTGTATAACCTATTCATCAACATGTTTACCCCAAATCTGTCCAAGGCTGCTGAGTCATATCACCTTGAGACTATGTCTCGTGACTTAAGACCTTGTGTACTTGAACTCAAGAGACACCCACCAGGTCAGGTGATAATCTCGTTCTGCCTATGCAAAACCCAACAGCAACCCCATACGGAACAGGTTGAACCCCATCATCTTGAACAGATGAATCACCCACCAACAGTGCCTCTGTTTTATTGGGATTGATGATACAATATAAACTTTTTCTTAGTACACATAAATATTGAGCTATATTGATGAAATTCCAATCATAATCATTTGTGATATCATTTCTAGTTCCGGAATTGTCTAATGCAGCTGTTCAGATGCAGTGACCAAGGTATTATAGACTGCAATGTGAATCCAGTTTCAGAGAGGGCAACACTAACACACACCAAAAATGGAGGAGAGATGTTCACAGTGGCAGCACATGTTACTGTCTTCAACCAGCGAAGTGAGGATGAACACAGCAGCTGCCATTCCTTTGCCCAGCTGACAATTTCAGAAAACAAAGTTTGCCCAGTGTGAATACAACTTTTCCTGATGGTGAAACAGAACTTTAAATCATTCCATTGCTACCATTCATTTGTACAATGAGGAATGCCAAGGCCAAATATATAAAATGCTCTGCTAGCTGGTATTATTACACATTTTATCCAAATTCATTCAGGCTGCAATCCTATACACCTTTATTTGGGAATAAATCCCACACTGAACTGACTTCCAAGTAGTTATGCATAGGATTGCGCTGTTAGTGCTTTTTCTCAAGAGTTTCTGATATGCATGTTATAACATTAGTTGAGCATGATTTGGCATTTGGAATATGCCTGCCATGTTATAGAACCTGCAGGAATTCATAGAAGTGCCTGTGAACAGGATCTACCACACCTAATTATTAATATTGTTATTTATTTATCAGTTTTGTATTCCTTGTTGGACTGGAATTGAGCTAGGTAGAATGGAGTGGAACACCAGGCCTGTGGCTTACGTTGGCTCAGCTTGTCTGAGTGTGGAAAGCTAAGCAGGGTCAGGCCTGGTTATTACTTGGGACCCCCTCCTCTAATTTCCTGCATTGAGCAGGGGGTTGGACTCGATAGCCTTGTAAGCTCCTTCCAACTCTATGATCTATGAACTCTATGAAACCAGGGGTTGGATTCAGGATCTGCCTTCTGTGGATGGAAGGGCTCTACTCACAGAAGTTTCTTTTGCCCAGTTTTCAGGGCACTTGAGCAACACCACAGCTCACCAGAATCCCCTAATCCTCCATGTATCATTTTCAAGGGGCTGGAGGGGCCTCCATGGTGAGGAGGGGGTGGGGAAATCTACTCCCGCCAGTCATATTGCACACACCTAAATCTGGATCCAATTCAAAGTCTGATTTCATAAAGAAAAAGAAAACCAGAGAGCATCAACCCAGGTGGAGCCTGTCCAAATATTTCAAAGTAGAAGACTCCACCAGAGTCTATGGTTTGAAGGTTAAAGAAATTATTTAGGTAAGATATACATATACAAGATCCAGCATCTTTGTTCTGCCCGTGGAAGGATACTACTGGTGGAACGGGCTTTCCACATCCTCACCTCTGTCCTGCAGCCCTTGCTCTGGAGGGTCCCTCAACTACACAGAACAGATTTGGAAGGCTGCAGTGGAGAGGAGAGGATGCAGATGTCCCATCCCACCAGGGATCCAAGCAATTATATTTGTGTTTACTCTCTTTTTTTTTAACCTCTCTCATGGTTCAAGGAGCTCAGGGCAGCAGAGCGGCCTCCATTTTATCTTCATAGCAATCCTTTGAGCTAGCTTAAGCTGAGAGATGGTGAGCTTCATGGCTGGCTGGGGATCAGAACCTTGTCCTCATAATTTG
The DNA here is from genome assembly GCA_021292165.1 of Shinisaurus crocodilurus. Lineage (NCBI taxonomy): Eukaryota > Metazoa > Chordata > Lepidosauria > Squamata > Shinisauridae > Shinisaurus > Shinisaurus crocodilurus. Next base: position 95,146,750 of record CM037878.1, read on the forward strand.
CTCCACGTTCTGTCCATGAGCTGGGAGCAAACATCCTGCACTCGACTTTGTCACCATCCTGTATCCTGTGTGCCTATCCTGTCTTTTATCATTGGGAAAAACATTAGGAGGAATGAATCCGCCAAAATGGGCCTTGTCCCACCCACCCCTCTGTGTGAGGAGGAAAGAGGGCATGCGAGCTTTCATGTAGCTGCAGCCATGACAGGATCGGGCTTTCTTCCTTCAGAGCTTTTCTACATGAGGTTGTTAATCCACAGTATCTACTTTCATTTCTGTCGCGGAATTGAGATCTGAGCACTACATGAAGAGCATTTATTTTCCTGCTTTTCCACTACATAACCTCTAGGTGGCACTGTGGTATAGTGGAATAGTGCAAGTACACAAGTGAAAAAAGTGTTTTCTTTTGCTTGCACAATTAAATATCATATTTCCTTGCTCTAAAAATACTCGCTGAATTTACTCTTAAGACACAGAAGTGAAACTGGAGAGTCACGATGTTGTCTAAAGAACCTGTAAACAACCATGAATATGGAATGATGAACACACGATAAATGCCTCATGTAGAAAAGCCTTCAGTTTTTTCCAGCTGGGGTGGGAGGGAAAAGAGAGCTCAGGGAAGGCACTGAATGTGCTCTGAGCATTCTGGTTTGCCTTAGAAGTTATGAATCTAAGTATCCCCACCCATGTTCCAAGCCATCCTTTTAAATCAGGGGTGGGCAACATTTTTGGCCCTGAGGGCTACATGGAATACTAGCTGGTGTGTGTGTGTGTGTGGGGGGTCACACTCACTCGCACAAGCATACACACACACATGCAGGGCCGGTGCTACCATTAGGCCAACTAGGCAGCTGCCTAGGGCGCAGGGCTAAAGGGGGTGCCAGAAATAGGGAGGGAGGGCTCAAGTGGGAAGGGGGCGCGCTAAATATCTGATCTTGCCTAGGGCACCAAACTGCACCAAACTGCCTTGCACTGGCCTTGCACACATGCGCATATACACACCTATACACATCTCACCACACAGAGATGGGGAGTTTAAACTCCGCCTCCTGCCCACTGCGATGGGATGGGGGTTAAAATCTCTCCTTCCTGCCAACACTACCAATGTGGAGATAGCTGTTTCCAGAAGCTTCAGTTTGATGGACATAATGCAAGAATTTCCCCAGAAAATGCTACAATTCAGAGGTAGTTGATACATTCACTTTCAGGGTTTCTTTTTAATCTGTCTAGATTAAACATCCAAGTGGGATGGTGTAACAGGCATGTTCCACTGTATCCCCAAACTAGCCCACCACCAATGCTAATGCTTCTTCACAAAGATTGCTTGTAGCACCAATGTAGCACCATTCTGAAATCAGGAACTGAGCATACAGCCAGGTTGCTTTACCACCTCTAAAATCACCACTGATAGAAAATAAGTTGCCAAAGTTGAGTAGCCAGATCTTGACCAGCTCCAGAGGAACAAAGATGTTATTCAGGATTTGCAACTCCCACACTGGGGCTGTCATTGACCTTTCTTGACCTTGCCAGCTCTGTTCCAGTTGTTCTAAAGCTAATGTAGGTGGAGCAAAATATGAGAACGGACCACTTTTGGGCACCAGGGCAAGAACTATTATAGAGTTTTACTGCCCTGAATCTGTTTGCTGTCTCCAAGAAATAGCAACCCTATAAAAGCTGGTCAGGCAAGTTAGCACTCAGGGAAGAGATGAAGGCACTGACACAACTATGTGTTGTAGCTTGGTTGATCCCCACTGCCTCCCAATCCTTTTGGTATAAGGGAAAACCATTCATAGGATTTCCTTCTTGTAATTGCAGAGGGCTGGAGTCAACTGCTGTGCTGTTTAAGGTTATGTAGTACTTACTATAAATTTTATTTAATCAAAATTAGGACCATTTTTTTCCTTTTTTCTTTTTTCTTTTTTAAACTTTCTTTGGAGCCTTCTAGGCAGTTGTTTTCATCTTCCTTCATCTCTCTAGCCTTTATCTAGTACAAAACCACAATTCTTGCCACATTACCTGGCAGGCTGCGGTCAGCACTGAAACTGGCTACAGACTATTCTGTTGTCCATGCTGTGGTGTCATGAGTGACCAGTGTAATTTGAGGTTTATGTGTACACACACACACACACACACACACTGGATGCCATAAACCACGTTCCAGTCTTTGACCATATACACATCTTTAAAAAATTGCACACCTGGAATAGTTTCTGGAACAATTCCACCATAAAAGTGAATAGTGTTCAAGATCATACTCAAGCGCAAATCACAGAATCATAGAATCGTAGAGTTGGAAGGGGCCTATAAGGCCATGGAGTCCAAACCCCCTGCTCAATGCAGGAGAACAGATGTGGGCAGCCCAGGCAGTCACCCATCCAAGCACTGACCTGGCTCATCCCTGCTTAGCTTCATCATGTGGCCTGCATTAGCAGATTATTAATAAAGTTGGCAGCAATTTCAGTTGCACAAAACCATTCAATTTTGTCCTTTAAAAAAAAAAATTCAATTTGCTGAGTTCAGGTTGCATGGGACATACAGAGGGCATTAGGGGCATATCAGACAGAGGGCTCCTAGTGCGACCTATCAGAAGCCATTGTGCAGCAATTCCATCTTATTTTCCTTAATGGATTTTCTGTGGTAAGGAAAGAGATGGAAGAAGTGGCAGAAAACCATGGGAAAGTTCCGAGTTGACAGTGACACCATCTAGACCCCATGTAAAATTCCATGAATGAGGTACGGTGATGGCACCATAAAAGCCACATCTGGAATCATCCATTGTTTCTGAAGTCCGCTGAGACTTAATTGTGCGTTAAGGCATAGCTGGGCAAATTGTATATCCATCACTGAAAACACTTGCCATTTCCTGTGATCAATAAAGTTGAACAGAACCAAACTGGCTTCTAAGAGCTTTGAACTGATTCTAGGTACTGGGTGGAAGTTAGGGGAGGCAACGGTTACAGTTCGGAAGGGATGAGAAAGAGCAGAAAGAATGAGAAGGGCGGGAGATAGATTGCTTCGGTTGATAACATTACTGAAGGAGTTACTGCTGCATATGACATCCTTCTTACCAGGTGCCTAGGAAATTAGAGAAGAAAGGTAAACAGGTCTTTCTCTGTGTGAAGTATATTATACCCTGCTTTTCAGACAAGGTGGACTCCTAAAGTGGCTTACAATTACACCCTTTCCCAACCTGGTGCACCCCAGATGTGCTGGACTATATAACACATCTGTGTGTAGGTGGAGGAGGGGAAGTCTCTTTTGGCCTCTCATAGTTGGTGATACAGTCCAGGTTCAGGCTCTTCCCTCCAGAGGGTGGGAGCAGATGGAACACCTGATGGAGAAGTGCTTTCTGATGGTGAATTCCCATTGAATTCACATCAATCCAACTGGTTTGCAAAACATTTGATTTTTGTTGTTGTTGTTTAGCTGTTCGTCTGCAGAAATCCCCTTCCTGCTTTTATCTTTTTCTTCTTTAGCCATATTTTCCATGTAACAATAGAATTCCAGTAGTGCTTCCAGACAGAGGGCCATGAGAATGCATTGTGCAGCGATTCCACCTTTTTCTGCTTAACAGATTTTCTGCTAAGTAAGAAAAAAGATGGAAGTAGTGGTGGGAAACGTGGGAGGGTTATGAGTGGAAGACAATGTCATCAGGACGCTCCCTTCCCCAACCATGTAAAATTCCATGAATGGGGTAGATAATGCAATAAAAGCCTCATCTGGAAGCACCCTTCATGCACTATTTTAACTGGAAACCTTACAGCTCCCATAGATTATAAGGAACAAATTATATTCAGACTAAATAAAAGTACAACTGTTAATTCACAAGGGAATTATAAAGCTGACATGATTCCTGCTCATTTTCCACCGCTTTCTCACTGTTTGAGGTTTAAGGTCATATAGGGATCATATAAGGTACCATGAGAAGAAAACCTCTGAGTGAATAAGAAGCTGAGGCAGCCCTCTTGTGGCCAGTTTAACACACAAGAAGAAACTGTGAGAGTCCTCTTGCTCTGGGATGCTGCCCCAGGGCTCATAGGATTGTTGTCTTATTCCTTCAAAAACTGAATGATAATAATTAGTTCGGCTTAGTTACTAAAGTCTGAGTGCTACTTGGGCAGCAGGGGGAAAACTCATCCAGGACGACTATTCTGCATATAGCTGGTAGTGCTAATAGTCAGATATGATACAGGATGAATAAATAATAGTTCTCAGCTAAAGAGGATTGTTACGTGACTGCAATGTTAGTCAGAAATTGCACTGATTGACCAAGAAACATTTTGTGACATTTTGTACAATTTGCTAAATTAGCATCCTAGAGCGACAACCTCTTTCTGTTTCTCAGTTGGTTATTTCGTTTTAATGATGCAGGCTAGACAAACCAACTGACCTCCTTATAAATCTTCAATGACATTAGAGGATAATTACTTTGTGTTTGTCTTTAAATAACATGTCAGTGGTGATCCATCACATTGCTTGTTTACAAGGGAAACAGAACTCTTATTTTGTAGGAACCATCCGTGATTGTTATTAGCACTGCTCTGCGCTCAGGGGATTTGTGGGCAGCTGTTCTTTTGAAAGATTTGGGCTGACCCAGAAAAGTGGCAAGAGAGGAAATGTCAGTTACTTTTGCTTCCTCTCCCCAAGACTGCCAGGTCTCATCTGAATGCACTGGGGCTGCCCTTGAAAACCACTTGTGAACTTCAATTGGTGCAGAAGGCTGTCGCTAAAATCTTGACTGGGCAAAAGAGGTGAGATCACGTGACACACCTTGACTGCATCAGTCAGTTCATTTCCTAGTGAAATTCAAGGTTTATCATCTTTAGAGCCCTAAATGGCTTAGGTCCAACCTACCTGAAGGACTGTCTCCTCCCATATGAATCTACCCATCCTTTAAGATCAGCTGCTATGGTTGGTGGCAATGTACAAGAGGGTTTTTCTCTGTGGCAGCTCCTACTATGTGGAGCTCCCTCTTCATTTGTGTTCCACCGGTGCTTGAAAATATTTCATTTTAAGCAAGCTGTTGATGCTGTCACTGCTTACTTTAACGTATTTATTGTTTGTTTTGGCTCTGCAGTTGCTGCTCTTGATACTGCTTCTAGTCTGGTAATCTTGGGCAGAATCCAACAGGGTGCTTATTATGCCCCTGCCGATGCCCTCACGCCCCACCAATTCCGTTGCGCGCCACGAGCAGCCTCCACCACCTGCGCAATGGTGATTTAGCGCTGCCGGGGCAACCCAAAATGAGCAGAAAGACTAGTTTCTGGAAGGGGGCAGGTTGGTGGAGCTGGCACATGGGAACTCCGCCGACCTGCCAACTTGCAGAAACGAGTGTTTCTGCTCCTTTGGGGGTTTCTCTAGGGAATGCTAAATCTCCCTTGCATAAGTGCTGGGTCCCGCATGCACAATGCAATTGGAACCCACCACTTGTGCAAGGCAATCGGCAGGCTGGAAAGGAATAGGCAGGGGTGTAAAGCAAGCGCCTCATTGGATTCTGCCCCTTGTTTTAAAGATGGATTCTTGTCATTTTTATTTTTCTGCCTGTTTTTATACTTTGGTAGCCACTCTGACTGACTCCTTTTTGAAGGGAAAAGTAGGAAATAGGATTTTTTTTGGTATCTATCTGGGTATGTATAAATAGGGTGCTCCTTTTCATGCTGAAGTCAATGCCCTTTCCCCCTGCAATAAATAGGGCCAAGGATGAGTGCAGTTTGCTGCTGGGGATATATCCTGGCAACATGAGGGAAGCACACCAGCACAACCTTTGAGGACAAAAATGGAGTGGAGGGGCTATGGGTGAGATCCCCCTCATAATGTATTAGTTCCCCAACTCAGGGAACAGAGAGTAAATGAGTATCCATATGAAGAGTATCCATAAACTACTACTACCACCACCATTATTATTATTATTATTATTATTATTATTATTATTATTATTATTATTATTATTCAACTATTTTTAGCTTGCCTTTTAGGGTACAAAACCCTCTCCAGGTGATTCACAAGATAAAAACAACATCAAAATTAATAAAAGCCAGCAACAATAATAAAACAGTCACCCCACCTCAAAAATGCTAAAACCAAAAAACAATTGTAGTCAGACTCAGAACCATCAGCAGTCCCATAAAAACAACAACTCAGGAGGCCAAAGAAAACAAATGATTATTGAAGGCTTTCCTGAAGGCCTATAGAGGTGGGGCTTGAGAGACTTCACTTGGTAATGTATGTCAGAGGTGTGGGGGCAGTGTAGAGAACGCCCTCTACCTTGTGTCCACCAACCTGACTGCTCTCAGAGGCAGCCTCTATTGCTCATCTTAAAGTATGAGCAGGCTGGTCACTTTGCCCCAAACCATTTAAGGCCTTAAAGCAGGGGTGAGCAATGTCTAAGGATCAGGGGGCCACATTGCCCCTCCTGGACCCCATTGGGCGTCGCATCAGTGTCCCCTGCCACATGTACCACCAAAATTTGGTGGTGCAACTGTGGAAGCAGCAAAAAAGCAAACTTCCGAACTGTTGTGAGTGCAATTCTGCTCCAAAATAAGGCATGTGCTCCCCACGCACTTTGCAATATATATATATATATATGTGTGTGTGTGTGTGTGTGTGTGTGTGTTGTTTTTCACTGCCGCCACCAAATCTGGTGGCAGGAGCCACAAAAAAGTTAAGGGGGTCCACGTATGGCTTGTGTACCATGTGTTGCCCACCCCACCCCCCCGCTTTCAACGTCAAAACCACCATGTTAAACTGGGCATGGAAACATACTGGCAACCAGTGCAGCCGACACAATATTGGAGTCACATGAACCGATGCCCTAGCTCTCATCAATAAATACTCGCCCCCCCCTGCATTCTACACCAGCTGAAGTTTCCAAATGCTTCCTGGGGAGGGAAAGGGTTAACTAAAGAGGTGGTGTTAAGGGGCGGCCCACTAGGGCTGGAGCCCCGAATCTTTCATTTGGAGCCCTGAATCTCTGGGAGGCCCTCTGCCCCACCACCCTGCTGTCCATGGGCACTTGCTGAAATAAAGATACAGGGGCCCTGAGGATCTCTGTTGCATCTGATCCCCCTGGATGAGCTGGCTCTTTGCCCACATGTGCTTCACCTCCTGCTGCCCCTTCCCCCACTTGAATCTTTCTGCCTGAGGTTTATTCCTGAAACTAAATGCCCTCCTCTCCCCTGTCCATACATCCCTTTTTACAAACAGGGGTGTACTTAGGAGGCAGGGTCCTTTAAAGACACACACACATACACACACACACACGCACACAGACTTTAGAACATATGTAAATTAGCATATGCAAATTTGTGCTTCTTTTTTTGGTCCTGTGGGTCTGAGCCCTGATCTTTTTGATACCTAGCACTGCCCCTGGTTAACTTTAGCTAGAAAATTGAGCTTTACCGATTTTCAGCACTGACAAAATGCAAATAGAAGAAAAATCCCTTTTTCATGTTATGAGAACGGAAACTATTAGAACAAGCCTCCTGGAGAGAGTTGACGCAAATCTGCCACTTGGTTTAATTGCTTAAATGCATAAACCTAATGCTGATAATCTTTATTCCCTATTGCTTCTTGGGGACTCTTTTCCATATTTGCTGCGGAAATGGAAAATCATGGATATTCATTGCATGTCAGTATTCAATAACACCATAATTAGTGTGCCAGTTTTAAATATCAGGTGAATGCAGAAAGGCACTCTCAGTGCTTGCCTCACAACTCTGGAGACCCACCAAAATCTTACCACTTAAGCATATTTTAGAAGTCCCTCTTTGGGATGGGGTTGGTGGCACACTTAAGCTGATGGAAGGCACACTGTTTTAACATTTAGCAGTGTACTGAATTTTAAAAATATAATTATTTAATGCTCTTGTGTCCCCCAATCCTTTGGGATTGTGGAAGTAAAAAAAAAAAAAAATCTAAACTCACAGGACAATTTGTCATAATTATAACCCCAGATGTTTAAAAACCAACATTCCTAAATAGTCAGAAAATAATACTCTCTTCAAAAATTTTTTAAAAAGGATGTTGATACTGCTTATTCTGGTTCTTGGTAAAAACTGTGCTGTTCTTTATGATATTAGCTCTGAAGTCTCACCCTTTCTGCTAGGCACAAAGAGTTAAAGCCTGCAAGAAAATGGTAATTTGGCACATCAGTTTCATACCAGTTATTACTAAACTGCATCGAGATATTAATGTAGTCATCTCTCTTTAGTCTCAATGAATTGCAATAAAAATGTCAAACCATTAGATTATATATGCCATCACAGCCTTATTTGATTGAGTAGAGCTGCAGGCCACGTCCCTTGAATCATACTGATGAAGAATCGGAAAGGCTTGTAGAACTCCCTTGTAAATTTATTTCAGTTGGTGAGGCCATTTACATTCTTGCTGCCAGTAATACTGGTCGGGCTCTGTGTGTGTGTGTGTGTGTGTGTGTGTGTGTGTGAGAGAGAGAGAGAGAGAGAGAGAGAGATCTTATACAGGTGCATTCAACCAGTATAAGAGGTGACATTTTTCAATGCAAACAAAGCACATTAACGTGTGTGTGTGTGTGTGTGTGTGTGTGTGTGTGTATTTCACCTATTGGAAGAAAAACAAACTTTTACATTTCCACTTGGGCTTTAGAGCCAAGCTTTTAGATCATTTATTTATTTATTTACATTTATTAATCGCCCATCTGGCCGGCAACCGGCCACCCTCAATTAGGAGGGTGCACTCAATTAGGAGTGAGCAGTGAGGCGGCCAAGTTTGCTGATGACACCAAATTATTTGGGGTGGTTAAAACAAAAAGGATCCAAAAGGATCTCTCCAAACTGGGAGAATGGGCAAAAATGGCAAACATGGTTCAATGTAAGCAAGTGTAAAGTGATGTATGTTTGGACATCAGTGTGAAAAGTGTAAATTCCATGTTGGACATAATTAGAAAAAGAACTGAAAATAAAACTACCAATATCATACTGCCCTTACACAAATCTATGGTGCGACCGTATTTGGGATACTATGCACAGTTGTGGTCACCTCAAAAAAGGATATGGTAGAGGTGGAAAAGGTGCAGAAAAGGACCATCAAAATTATCAAGGGGTTGGAGCAGCTCAGCTATGAGGAAAGGATACAACATTAGAGACCTAGAAAAAAATGCCAAGTAAGAGGAGACGGTGATAGAGGTGTATAAAGTTATGCATTGTGTGGAGAAAGTGAATAGGGAGACTTTCCCCTCCTGCTTATAATACTAGAATCTGGGTCAATTCCATGAAGCTGATTGGCAGGAGATTCAGGACAGATAAAATAAAGTAATTATGCACTGTGTGAAGAGGCAAACAATGTAATTTGCTACCACAAGATGTAGTGATGGCTGCCAACTTGGATGGCTTTGAAATAGGGGACTAGGGCTGGATCCACATTACACGGTATATCGTCAAGGTAGCAGAACAGTACTCACAGGGCACACTCTCATTAAATGTACTGCAGTCACCCTGGTTTGCCACCCCACACCGAACTCCGTAGCGGTAGAACTGGGCGTTGCCTTGAACATGCAAGGGAAGTATCCCTTTAAGAGAAAGGTTTTTTTTGAGGGGGGGGGGGTTCATCAACTATGTGAAGGTGTAAAGGAGGGAGATTGTTTAAAAAAGAAAAAAAAGTTTTAACTGCCCCATGCCCCCTCACAAACAGAAGGAGAAGGGAAGAGACCATCTTCTGTCATCCTCCCGTGGGGTGAAGCCAGCAGGATCAGCATGCCCTTTCCCCTCCACCCAAAACCAATTTCCCAAAGAAGTCTTCCTCCCATGCTAAGTTTCCCAAGCACAAGCTCCACTGAAATCAATGTGATTTACTTGGGAGTAAGGCCATTGAAGAGAATATGATTTACTTCTGAGTAGACATGCCTTTTGGCTCATTTACAGCTTGTTGTTCTTTGAGCAGGGGGTTGAAAGCAGCATTCAAAAAGTTATTTTTTCAAAAGGGAGGGGAGGGGAGGGGAAGGGCGAAGCACTCTCTCTCCAGTTCACTTTGCAAGAGAGAGAAGCCGTGGGGGGAAAGGGAGAGAGGCAGGAAAACAATCTCTGCTTTGTCGAAGCCCCGATACAGCTCTGGGAGATGCCGCATTTCCCCTGCCCCTCGAAAACTATTGGCTAACTCCGGTTGCGACACTTTCGTGGCCACACCTTGGATGGGCAACGACAGCGCCATGCGAGCACACATTAGCCACGTACTGTGATAGAGAACCACAATAATGAAAAAAGCTGTGATAAAAGTGTTCCAGGAAATTACAGAAGAACAGAAGAACAAGAACTCAAGGGAAACACAACTGGGATGGAAAAGTGAGAACGTCGTGTGCCTCACAAGTCACAGAAGTGATCCAGCACTGCAATACACCTTAGGTATGGATCTCACCTAGACAAATTGATGGAAGAAAAGGCTATAATGGCTACTGGTCATGACAGCGATATATTACCTCCAGCATTGGAGGCAGTATTTCTCTCCATATTAGTTACTGGGCAAGACAAGCAGGGGGGTGCCATGTCCTACAGGGAGTGGATTAGCTACTGTGTGGGCAGAATAATGGACTAGGTAGGGCAGGGGTGCAGAACTTCAGGCCCAAGGCCCAAATCTGGCCCTCTGAGGTTTCCCAGATGGCTCCACCCCCTTCCCATGCCCCCCCCCCCAACCACTCATTGGTGGTTTCCTGGCTTTTGTGCAGTTTTTACCCCATTCTAGAAGTTTGAAATAACTCTCCTATTGGCAGTAAGAGCTTTAAACTAAAATATACTGGTATTTTTTAAATTCTTTTTTGTATTTTGGCCCTGTCCCTTTTGCCTTTGGTCCTATGCCTTTTGCTTTCAGCCTTGCCCACCACTGGAATGCAGCCACCCAGAATCTTCTCTGAAATGGAATTTGGTCCTTGGGCTGAAAGAGGTTCTGCACCCCCCAGAGAGGCCCTTGGTTCTTATGTTCTTATGTTCATTGTCACTGCCATTTCATCATACCTATCCCATGTGGTTCCTCCCACGCTGTAAAAGTCAGTATCTAAATTAGGCCTGGGTTAACTCTACCACTGAAATCAATGGGATTTAAAAGTAGTTAAGTAGTTAAGTTGGGTGCAATCCTATGCGTGTTTAGACAGAAGAATGTCCTACAACTCCCAGCTGCACTTTTGCCTATATTATGCCCATGATGATTTAATTACAGGAAGATGATCTCTTGTCCAGGTATTTATTTAAAAAGATAAAATGAAGGATAGATTCAACTGAACCTTCACACATGCAGTTAGATGTGTGCAGCTTTCCTGTAAACTCACTCAGCTCTCTAACTGTAAGCGGGCTGCTGGTGGTGGTGGAGGTTTTGCAACAGGAAAGCCTGAGAAACAGAACAGGGGCAGGGAGGATGAGGCTTGACTGGGGCCAAAGTCTGAATATAGACCTGATGCTGTCTGCTAAAGCATCCCCATTCTTGTTGATTGGGCCCATGTGTTGAAGGCAGAATGCCTACTTTACTCATGTAGGCTCTCCGCACAATTTAGAACCCTGCACTTCTAAACCATGCAGGGAGCCTACCCAATTAGAGCAGACTCCCCACTGCAGATGTTACTGCTGCAAGTAGGGATGTATTAGAAATTTGTTTCAGTACATTTTAGACTAGAATCGACCCAGTTCACTTCTCCCGAACTTGGATGTAGACTAGAATGCAATCTGCAAAGTCTGCACATTTCCGAGCTTGCAATGCAGTTCGTGGACCAAAGAAAAGTGAGCTAAAAAATGCATACATCTGAGAAGTACACAGGAAAAGTGCACACTTTAAAAATGCACACTGAAATCCGTATGAATTTTTGTGCTGTTGGGGGGTGGGGAAGCTCACAATTGGATACGGACATGGTTGGGATGAGCTTCGAGGTGGAAATCGGAGAATCTTCAGAAGCTCGAGTTTTACAGATCCCTAGCAATGTGTGGAGGGCAATGGGGCTGAACAATGGGAATGTAATGGAGGTGAAGAGACCAATGAGCATCTTCCCACTCTCCCTCTTATATCATTCAAATTGTGTGGAGGTGAATGCCTGAACAGGGCTCTAGTGTTGAGAACTGGGTATCAAATAAGCCCATTTACAAGACAGAACTCCTGTGTGATTAGCAAGCTGAATATATGAGAGGGGTATTTGTCAATTTAGAAAGGTAGTAACCCTATTCCTGGCAACTGGAAAATTAGGTAACAGTGCACTTCAGATTGTATTTAAGCATTTAATTAGTTAGCATGTAAAGGACATATTCTCAGCTCCCACATCTGATCAGCAATGTGAAAAATTAGAGATGGAAGCATCACAGAAATCAGGTGAAATTTGTAGATTGCTGTGTGTATTATCTGGGTCACATGTCACTTCCTACAGATGTGAAGGCCCTCATTCCATGGCATGTAGTATTTCACCAGCATAACCAATGTCTGAACTGGCCCTGGAAAACTTGGTTCTAAGGCACTTTTCATAACAAGAGGGCTCATACCAACCAGGTTAGGGTACAAAGACATTTTCAAAATTCTCTTCTTCACACCCAACTCATTACTCCAGTATGGCACATTCAGAGCTTTGCAGTGTTGTAATCTGTTCTTGGAAAACAACCCATCACACAAAGCGATGCTCTTGTCCTTTAATATTATTAATAAAATTCAATCATGGATCCCCTCATTCACATTTTTAAAGGTTACATAGGTTTAAGCAGTGCAATTTTTTCTTCTGCTGAAATATATTATGAAATGCCATTACTGTTGTAAAAGCTAATTGATAATGTGATTTGTTATGTTGTGGAGACATAATTCAGAAAGTTATTTTAAAGGCTTTGATACATGAACAGCACTAACTGTTAAATATTTCTTGTGTGAATAGACAAAGCACCAGGTTAAAAAAAAAGAAAAGAAAAGCAGAGCTGCGTGAATGTAATATTTCTGGAAGCTTTTATTCTTGTTGTTTGGGCTTTTGCCAATGGCTTTCTAGTGGAAAGCTCATATTTCTTAAGTCATATCTACTACAATATATTCCTTAGTGGTCCCCCCCCCCCCATTTTTAGTTAGGAAAGAATCAGGAATACATGCTTTTGGAAAAATTAAGATTCAATAGCCAATTCAAATATAATCATTTATTTTTAAGAACAGGTTTAATTCCTTTAAAATCTAGTTAATTTTGTTATAATTTACATTCCTATAAGACACATGTCTGATTTCCCCCCTTTAAGGCCCTTATAAAATGCCTGATTTTTAAGAAAATCATATTTTTCAGAATGAGATTATCAGCAAATAGCAATTTTATTCATTTGAATTCAACGTTAACTATTTCTGTATCTACACTTCAGAGCACATTAACAGAGGTTTTTATTTTGTGTAGATGTACAACATTCTTAGGACTCTGATGAGAAGGATCATTTGAGAAGTTACTATGCTGCCAAGGCCCATTCATTAAATGCTGTGTTTCTGAAAACATTTACTCACTTACAATTCCAGTGATTTCAAGGACATTTAATAGAAGTCACCAGTCTCAGGTCTAAACATGTTAGTGGACTAATTAAAAGGAAAAATTAACAGCAACTGAGTGCCCTTTTTACTGTAGACATAGGATTCACCCATTTTGTGCCACAGATGAAGCACCTTAACACCTCAACACAGCAAATACCACTGATTTCATCTCTGGCCAATGATCACCAGTGTGATGTAGTGGTTAGAGTGCTGGACTGGGACTTGGGAAATTCGGGTTCTAGTCCACTCAGCCATGAAGTTCACTGGGTGACTTTGGGCCAGTCACTGACTCTCAGCCTAACCTACCTCACAGGGTTGTTGTGAGGATAAAATGGAGAGGAGGAGGACCATGTAAGCTGCCTTGGGTTCCTTAGAGGGGAAAAGGCAGGACATAAATGTAATAATAATAAATTAAATAAATCACCAACATGCATCCACTGTAAGCACCTCACTGTAAGCATGTTAGGGTGCAATCAAATGAGGCTGCCCGTAACCCTGCGAACTCAGAGGATTACGGGCATCCTATGCAGGGCAGGAGGAGTCCGGAGGCAACCTTTGCCTGCAAAGCAGCTAGATGGCCTATTTCAACGGTCTAACTGCGGTAATTCGGAGGGGGAGGGAAGGAGGCCGAGGCGCCTCCAGGATATGTCATATCTTAGCGGGGCCAGTCTTCTCCCCTTGCTGTCACGCCCCCTAAACCCCTTCTCCGAGGTCGCTCTTATGATCTCAGAGAAGCAGCTAGCGCAGTTCTTTCCACACCGGCTGCAGGGGGGGGGAAGAGTGCTCCGAGCGTGTTTTCCAACCTCAGAGCTGGGAAGCCAAGCGATCCTATGGACCTCTAGATACTGTCTAGGGGCCATAGGATTGCTCTGCCCAACACCAATCAAGAAGCAATAAAAAGGCAAGTAGACATCCTCAAAGGGCAATATGGAGCATTTCTCCATTTGCTCAACCATGAGTATACATAAGACTGCCAACAAATCAACTAAAAAATAAATAAATAAGGTGGAGAACAGACTTCCAATGGTCCCTCACTTGGGGACGGGGAGAAGGTTTGCGCGTGGGGAGGAAGGAAGAGTCAGGTAACAGGTAAGGTTGATCACTGATGCCGAGCCAATGGCTCAGCTAGGGCGGGGACTCAGGAAAAAGGCTTATTTAGGCACCTGGGTTCCCGCCCTCGGTCTCCTTTGCTCCTGGCAGGAGGGAGATTGGGACGTCTTTGGGGTTTTACCTTTCTCACCTATTTGCCGTGTGGCGCCAAATGTAAGGCGACGATTGTAAGGCCCTCCAGCTCCACATGGAGGGCAACTGGCCGGTGGCGGGCCATCCCGTCTCCGGTTCGGTTAGGATGTATTCGCCAAATATGGGTTTTTACCCGGCCAATGGCCGGGCTAGGTTAGTACCGCACTTCACCCTTCTCAGATCTTCAATTCAATAAATGTGGCCCTGATTTGAAACCATATACTCTGTGTCTGGCTCTTCTTTATCTCACCTGTACAGGCGCAAACAGAAGTTGTGAATGAGTGGTATATGGCTACACAGCAATTCTTGCAATGGCAGTCATACTTTTTGAAATCCTGGACATCACTGCTTTGTGTATACCAGTCAATGTGGTACTTTCTCATTTATGAATAGGTCCTCCAAGGGTGGGCCTCCCAAATCCATATTGGGCCCTATCAATGACAGAGACAAAAGCAGTGCTTTGGGACAAGGCAAGGAAAAGCAGTGCTTTGGGACAAGGCAAGGAAAAACTTGTGCTTTCCATCGATTTAGAAACTGCATCAGAGATGCGTCACTATATTATTCCACTTCATCTTTTAAATCTCAACGTGTTCGTCTAGACATTACAAACTTGACCCCAAAATGGAGTCACTGAGGCACCTTTTGGCCAGCCTTTTTATCTATTAGACAATTTCATGATTGCCTATATTTAGCAAAGACAGTAAAGAAAGCATGTCTAATGCCATGCATTTCCAAGTGTTCCTTTATTGTGCTGTGGAAAAATATTTCCTGTATCTTATGCTCAAGAAGTCAAGATTCCAAGTCCGTCGTTTCCTGGATTTGGACATTACTCTTTATCAGTGCTTTATGATAAAGTAGGGCTGTCAGGCCATAAAGACATTCTTCGGTTTTAACTCATCCATCTTTTTGACAGAAGATGCTGACGTAGTTGCCAAGGCCAAAACATCTGTGATGCATAGGAACATTTTGGAGGAAAACACTTTGGAAGATTAAACATTTTGCATCAGTTGCTTAAAGAAAACAAACATTTGTAAACTATCAGTTTAGGTCATTATATCTTGAAGTTAGGCACAGATGAACAATCATTCTTCATCTCTGGTGCCCAGTGCCTGTTATCTTTATCACTGCAACATCTATTTCTTCTTTAAAATGCAACACTAACAGCTAAAATACAATTCTCAAAGATGATGAGTATTGACTGTAACCCGTTGCGAAAAATAAAAACATTGCACCTTCTCATATTACTCGCCTAGAACTATGATGACCAAACTCCAAGTTGCAGCATGGAAACATTTCTTGGGCTCATCTGTATTTTCAAGGAAGATGGTTGCTCATTATTTAGGAGCTAACTGGGCAAATATGTGTGTGTCATTTTGAGTGAAAGAGGAACATATGCCTCCAGTTTTAATTCAGGTAAGACTGTGCCTCAGGCATCTGACATTTGACTTAAAATTGTACAAAATAAAAATTCAGGTAAGAAATGGAGTGGAAGAGGTCAAAATGGGAACTTGTGCTGGAAAGGGCAATTGTGCTGGAGGAAGCAGTAAAACCTGGGATGTGGAGACAGGAAGGAGAGTGAATGGTGTGGCACTAAAGTGCACCTCACTGAACACTTCCCTGATATTTCCAAGAGTTCTCCTCTCATAATGGAAACTATTTTTTCTTTTAAAATGGAAACTGACATTTCAAACAATAAATCGGATGTACATCTCAATGTTTCTGGAATCTCTTCCAATCCCCAGTCTTTTAAATCAAGATCTTTAGCCTAATCTATCTTGTAGCACTTTTTCAATGTTAAAATGCTACTCTGAGCTCTTTGTAAGGGTGGAAAATTATAACAAGTAATGTAACATGTAACAAATGTAACTGCAATAGGAATTAAATTGTTTATATTAATTTGTTATTACTTTTTTTAATCTCACTTCTCAGGTCAGTGTACATGCATTCTTCCCACCATCAGCTTTTTATCCTTACCACAACCCTATCGGTGGGTTAGGCTAAGAGAGAGAGTTTGAGATTGAGAGAGAGGGCGGGGGCAGGGGGCAAGGTTACTAATTGAGCTTCACGACTGAAGAGAGATTGGAAACAGGGTCTCCCTGATCCATCTGCCATTCTATCTATTACATCACATAACACCACACTGGTGTTTGAGTAAAGCCATTCCTCTGTTTCTCTACACTTGCACAATGGTTCTGGAGCGGAAGAAGTGAGCTGATCCTCTGAGATGTTGCAGGGGCATATTAATACATAAGACTGAGAGCCTACTTCCCAAAACTGACACAACACTGCAGCTGATGGAACTGTGGCCAAGGCTGGAATTGAGTTGGAAGACAGCACTGATGCAGTGAGCAGTTAGGGAGGCTGCTACACCTCAAAAGGATCCCTTTTCCCATTTGTGCAATTTGTGTACAATTGTCACTGGAGGCGGAACTTTGGATAGCTCCTCTATATGTCATGATGGAAGCAACACAGGAAACTCAGTGCAACCCTGACTTAGAAAACATGCCGCACATTCATTATACAATACGATTGATCTATAATATGGTGACAAATATCTTTGTTTGCATCCTGTCCTTACAACATGTTGCTTATGACTATTTAGTTTTACCCTCACAAAAATCCTGGTGGTAGGTTACACGGAGAAAGTGACTTGCCCAAGGCCACCCTATGAGTTTCATTTCTAAACGGGAACTTGAACCAGTATCCAAACCTAACACTTACAGAAACTACCTTAAAAGGGAAAGTGCTGCTATTACTACATACTACATACATACTATTATTACTTTTTACATTTCTCTTGCACAAAATCCCCATACTATTATTACTTTTTACATTTCTCTTGCACAAAATCCCCAAGGGTGCAATCCTATGCATGTTTAGAGAGAAAGTCCTACAACTCCCAGTATGTTGCAGGGCATTTTCTGTCTAAACATACATAGGATTGCACCCTAAACTGCTTTTTGAACCCATGGAGTGGTGCAGCTTGAAAGTTTGGTGGGAAGAGGAGACATGAGCATGAAAGAGAATTCACTGCATTTGAGCAGTTAGTTATGTCTAGAGAACTTATAGAAGAGAATGCATCAGCTAGAGGTATTACAAAGATGATATATAAAATGATTCAGAAATCAGAAGAGCAAGCAGAAAATCTTAAGATAGTTTGGGATACAGATTTTGAGGAAATAGCAAAAGAAGAGTGGAATAAGACATGGGATAGGCGAATATTGAAAAATATGTCAATAAGGATAAAAGAGAATTTCTATAAATTAATTTGGAGATGGTACCTGACTCCGGTGAGATTGAAAAAAAATAGATAATAATTGTTCTCCAATGTGTTGGAGAGGCTGTCAGGAGTTGGTTACGTATGCTCATATGTGGTGGAGTTGTAAAAATGTATTGGATTTTTGGAAAATGATTTTTGAAGAAATATCGGAAATTATTGGTATTGATTTAGAGGTGTGTCCTAAATTAGCATTGTTATCAATAACTGAAAAGGTGGCTGGCCCTCAAAATGTTAAAGAATTAATTGTAAATTTGTTAGCGGCGGGTAGATTAATGATAGCAAGAAAATGGAAAGTTTATCAAGTTTTCTCAATTACTGACTGGTATAAGGAAGTGTGGAATATGGCTTAAAATGATATGTTGACTTGTAATATCAAATGTAAAAGGGGACAATTAAAGAAAAACAATTTTAAGGATATATGGAGATTATTTTTAGATTATGTTTTAATTGAGGGAAAGGGGACTATACCATGTCAAGATTTGATGTATTTTTGGAATGTAGGTTTAATGGTATAGATAAGTAGTAGTTGTTTATCATATTGGTCCCAAGGTGATGGGAGCACGGGTTCGATTGTATTTGATTTGTTTATGTTATTAAATAAAATTTTTAAAAAAGAAAGAAAGTTTGGTGGGTACAGAGTTTCAACAGAAACACTATCCATGCCTTTTTGGATCATAGTCACAATATTCCTTCAGTATCCCAAACTAAGAGAGGCTTTTTCCAAATTCCCAGAGGTTAGCAAAACATCAAACTGCCAAAAATTCAATTAACTTGAATATTTATATAGAGGAAATATCAAAATAAAATGGAACAAGATTATTAGAAAAATCATGCAAGCTTTCAAGCCAAATAATTTGATGGGGGAAGTTCAGTTGACATCTGATAAACCAGGCTTGAGGAGCAGAAAAGGGAAAGTACATTCATTTATATCCATGGATGAAACCCTCAACCCTCAAAAAATAAAGCTACAGATGTCAGGATTTTGTAATACTATGCTACAAATCCTTACATTTCTATCAGGTTCTAATTAACTTTAGCATAGTGGGAGAGCCAAGAATAGTATTTTTCAGTGACATATTAATGCCTTTAAAAGAAACACAAACAATTTATCATAGGAAACATGCATGCCTGGTGTGCTAAGAAAAAAATATTCAAAATCTTTTGAGGGATGTATGATGACTGAATATTTGCATTTTCACTTGATGTTATTTTTTCTATTAAACCCTAGGAAACAGAAGATGAAATAAAATACATCATATCCATAGTAGACTATGTTGTGCAGAACTAACTAGGATTAGGCAGAGAGAGGACTTCCACCGGTGGGGGAGCTTCCATTACTGCAGGCATACCTGTAGCACCGTCAATGATATTCCTGTGGGTGGTAGCTGGCAGAAAGCCTCAAAATGGGGCATTCTGAGGGTGGAATGGTGCTTGCCTTGGATCCACCGGATCCAAAGCTCCTCCATTTCCCTGTGGTGTCTCAGGATTGGGCCTCTCTCCAACAGCAGTTTGAAAATTTCCCTCCTTTTGTAATTAACTGGAGGGAACATTAAAAAACACACACCCTGCACTGCTGAGGAACACAGCCCCTCCGGGTGCTTCTCTCCCTGCAACCCCACTGTGGACTGCACTGAACGATATCTGCACATGTACAGTTAATTTTGGTTGATATAATTATAGCCCATAAGGCATTGCTAGAAAAAAGAATGAATAAAGATTGCCAGGAACAGCATATCAGCTTGGATCCAGAGAAGAGTGACAGGAGTTCCAGTCATGCAACAGAGCTTTCCTGGCTCCTTCTTCCTGCTGCATCTCCTGTGCCCCCCAAAAGATACTCCTGAGAGAGTCATGGGACCATCAAGAATGGTGTTTGATGCAGTGCAGGAAGGTTGAAGCTGGAGTGGGGAAATCAATGGAAATTCAGGACCTCCTGTTGCACAAGTAGAAGTGCCTTTCACTCTCAAAAAGGGCTTTCTGGATCTTGGCAAATTGCTTAAAGGCCCACATACAAGAAAATTGTGTCATACTAATAGTCCATCAATTAGTTCAAGACCTGAATAGCTAGCAATAGCTCTTGAATCCAATGCTTCAGATTCTGAGGCAGAGGTCTTTCCCAGGCTTGCAATCTTCAGACACTGGAGATGTTGAGCTTCACATCTAAGGCTTCATACATGCAAAACATACGCTCTTCCATTGAGCTACAGAACCTCCCAATTGATCTAGCAGAGCAGGTATGTATACAACATACATACATTGACATTTGTGCAGCTACCCATCGCTAGAGTCTACACAATTTTTTTTAGAATTTGCTCTTTTTATAATTTTCTTTTTGTAATTTTATCCTGGAAAAGAATCTTACTCGGTCACGAGTGATCGCCTACTACTACTACTAGCACCTTGTGTCATACACAGAATGTAAGCTAGCATAAGGAGACAGAAAAACCCACAGCCCTCAACATTTTGCAGTGAAAACTCTGGAGAACATTAGAGCAACAGAAACATTTAATAGCTAAAAACATTTCCTATTTACCTGAATACAGTGATTAAATCTAAAAGAGCCACCAAGAGCAGACTGAACTTTTCTGAATTCTTATTTTGAACAAATTTCAACAAAAATAGTTTTACTTTACACGCTATCCAGTTTCCAAGTTACATAAAGAAATTTGTTGTGAATCACATAAACATCATGTTGGGCAGCCCATACAAAACAGCATTAAGTGCTGCTGGCTGAATTGCAGGATGGCTTAAAGCAGTGGGACTTTCCCTCTGGTCTTCTTTCTTTTCTTCAGGAGAACCCATACGATCTGAGCCCACTAGAAACACAGTTCAGAACAGATAGTTAAATCATGTTTAGATATTGGGGCATTTTAAAAGAACAGAAAGCATGCTCCAGCCAAAGGTAAGTGTTTTGAAAATGTTTCTAGTAGTCAAAAATGCTACTAGAAAAATGGCTATTTCTAGCAGTCAAAAATGGCTACTAGAAAATTGGCTACCAGCTGTTTGCAAAACCATCGATACTTTACATTTTTAAGTGTACAGATAAAACATTTTAGGTTTTCATCCCAAAAATGTAATGTGACCCTAAGTCTTGTTTAGATGGACAGATGCATCTTATATAGATTCATAGATAGAGTTGGAAGGAAGGGGCCTACAAGGCCATCGAGTCCAACTTGCTGCTCAATGCAGGAAACTAGAGGAGGAGTCTCCCATCCAAGTAATAACCAGGCCTGACCCTGCTTAGCTTTCCACACTCAGACAAGCTGAGCCAGCGTGAGCCACAGGCCTGTCTTAGTTTTGGATGTAATAGTCAGCTCAGCAAATGTCATTCGCTTGTATCCAGTGTGCTTTGCACTGTGACAGAGGGAGTAAATAAGCAAGCAGCATTCAACTGTGGTGTCAGAGAGGATCCTGTAAGTGGGAAAATTTGGAGCTACTTTTGCCCTCAGCATTCCTTTCTGGACAGTGGATATCTTTGAAATATATACATTATTCTACCATCAGCCTTTCCCAACTTGTGTCAATGTCCATGCTGGCTGGGGTTGATGGGACTTGTAGTCCAATACATCTGGAGGTCACCAGGCTGGGAAAGGTTGTTCTACATAGATATATACATTTTTCATATACCAGTTTTCAGAAATCACTAAAATCAGCAAGAACTGCTTGTAGTCAGATCTAAAATCAGTGACCATAAATGTTATTGATGGAAAGACTAAAGTAGTGTCTAAATTCAATGCTACAAAGCTAGGGGATCCTAATGCTAGCAGTCAGAAAACCCTCTCTTCTACCAGACTGCCAGAAACTTTGACAACCAAAGGCTTCCCTGTGTTGAACTTACAGAAAACTCTGGTCACTGGTAAGAAGGAAACCAGAGAACACAGGTAGGTAGTACTGAGGCATGAAGTGCTTCTTGCTTTCAATTGCTTTGTAATGTAAATCCTACACCAGTGTGCTCATTCACATTACAATAATCTCTCCCCTTTATATTCTATGTAAAAAAAATCCAATGTTAATATGAACAGAATGACAGCAGCTCAATGTCTATTTAACCTCCATGTGTGACAATGGGTCTTAGGGCCAAAATATACATGATGTGGGAGATCTCCTATTAGGAACTCCTGCAGTTTTTAAAAAAGGAATAGTAGCCACGTGGAGAGATGACTGAATTGGATCAGGACCACAGCACTAGGAAAGGAAGATTTCATAGATTTCATTATAGAGTTGGAAGGAGCCTACAAGGCTATCGAGTCCAACCCCCTGCTCAATGCAGGAAACTAGAGGAGGGGTCTCCCATCCAAGTAATAACCAGGCCTGACCCTGCTTAGCTTTCCACGCTCAGACAAGCTGAGCCAGCGTGAGCCACAGGCCTGTAGGAGCTTAACACTTTTCCTCCATGCTGTTTTAAAATCTCTCGTGTCACATCTAATTTGTCCCTTTGAGTCCTTTCCTCACAGCAAGTAAACAGGGAAACCTCTAACGCTAGAGCTGTATATAGAAACACCATTTGGTTATTTCGTTGGCTCAACACAACCCTGATATTTTGTAGAGCAATCATTCTTAGCTCTGGGACACTTTTTTTTTAGACACATGGCATCTTTCAATAGGTTATTATTTTTTGAAATCATCCTGTTCTGAAGTGTGGCTTCATGTTTGGAAATTCACTCAAGAAGAAAGTGATACCATATCTACCAGTCAGATCAGTAGTACAGGTCTCCTGTATTATATAATATGATCATATATTAAGAAAACAAGCAAATCGCAAGATGAAAATTATGTGGGATTTTGAGCTATGAATAATTAAATCTGTGCAGTTTATTTTTTAATATTAATTTAATAGTATTAATTTTACTTTTAAGTGACTCTTCCACAGAAGTCTTACTCCTTTGAAGAATACGAACAGCCTGTCCAGTCGTTTTGCCTACTTTTAATAAATCTACAAAGAAACACAGTAGTTTCATAATTAAAATATGTACATGCACACAAAACAAAACATCATGACAGAATCCACAGTTTTCTTCAGTATTTGTGAATGACAGCTTGAGCCTCTACAGAGTTAGATGCAAGTAAGTCAGTTGAAAACCACTGAAATCAAGGCATGCCTGTGGGCAAAACTAGACATTGATTGGGTTTGGACAACATGATAAGCAACGGTGGTGACTCACCATTGCTTGTTGAGCGTGTCGTTCAAACCCAGTCGTTGTGACCCACCATTGTGATTTATCGTTGTTTTGAACAACGATAAGTCACAACGGTCTGTTCTAGGCCTAGGGTTTGCTTGTACCACGAACCTGGACAACACTACCCATCGTGGCACAAGCCCTAGAACAAGTGAGCTGCCTGGCAAGAGTGGACATTGCTGCTCTTGCCAAGTGGCTGGCCACAGAGGGCAGCTGCCCCAAATGGAGCTAGGAGGAAGCTGTCAGAGGCTTCCTCCGCTCCCGCTATGAAGCAGATCGGGCACCCCCCGCTTCCTCCTCCAGAGTTGACCTGTTTGGCACTGTCTGTCAGGCTCATCATTGTTGCTTCGCACAATCTGGCAAACAACTGTGGTAACATACCACGATTGTTGCCTGGTCGTGCGAACTTGCCCATTATGTTATTCACACTTTTAAAGAAGTTTGAACAATGTAATAAAAACAGCACCATCTGGGCAAAAAGAAGCTGGGTGGTAGGAAACTAGCCCAGGGTCCTGATCTGGATTACAAACATGTTCTGGATCAGGGCTTTGCAGTTGCTTTTTCTTCAAAATAAAAGTGGTCAGTCAGTTTAAGCATGCTGTTAAAAAAACAAAAACAACTTGACACCACAGATGAGTTTAACAGCCAAAATCTATAGCCTGGACTGGTCAAAACAAGTTGGTTTATTTTATAAGAGAGCTCAAATGTCTTTATGATATCCATAATGGTCTACAGCAGTGATTCTCACACACACAGCAAGATCCTAGAAATGGTTTAAATAAAAAAAAAATCCTATGCATATTTACCATGCTAATCTTCTCTGTATCATTCCAATTTTAGTATATGTGCTGCTGAAGTGAGCACCCTATGCATATTTACTCAAAAATAAATCCTATCATGTTCAATGGTGTGTACTCCCTACTAAGTGCAATCAAGACTGCAGCCTGAGTTCAGGGAAATATTAGGAAGTTCCTTAGAAGCTTGTAAAGGATTCCTTAGGGCGCAATCCTATCAGGATGCCGATAAGCCCCCTAACTTAAGAGGCTTACGGGCATCCAATGCAGAGTGGGAGGAGCGGCAGAGGCAGCCTTCACCTCCCCATCCTCCCACTCTGCATTTTCGTTAGATGAGCTTTTTTGCCAGTCTAGCTGAAATGTCTCGGAGGGGGAGGGAAGGAGGCTGGCCTCCCCAGCCTCCTCCCCTCCCTGCCCCCTTTACCCCTCTCTGAGTCGCATTCCCAACCTTGGTGAGCAGCTGGTATGATTCTTTCCCCGCTGGCCATGAGGGGACAGGGAAGGGGGGTTTCAGAGCTCCGATTCCCAGCTTTGAGGTCAGAGTGCAGTCTCTGACCTTGGAGCTGGGAATCCGAAAAATCCTATGGCCCCTCAGCCAATATCTAGTGGCCATAGGATCGCTCCCTCCATGAGCAGATAAGACAGCTTGCCTACCACTATCAATGATCCCCTAAAATTCAAGCTGCAGGGAAGTATAGGGTACACTCCCAGTTCACACAGAGCAATGGAGAAGCCCAACCTGCCTAGTCAGTGCCCTGCATGGACTGGGAGTGTGCCCTAGGACACAACCCAGAATCATCTACAAGTTACATTCAGTGTGTTCATGGGAGATGTGCCAGGGTTCAAAGGTGAAAAGGATTCCCTGAATCTAGAAAGTTTGGAAAAGCACTGTACTAGGATCTTTATAAGTCTAGAAGCTTTGTTGTCTCACATATAAAAATGGAGGCGAATTATAATATTCAGAAGAAAGCTGTAAGTTTTAGGAACAATTGTTTCATGAAGTTTACTTTTACATACTTTCACACAAGCTTTCCAGTCTTGTTGTATTCTCTTCCAGGGTAGTATACCATTGGTTGACTATGATGGAATGCACTCCAATAAGGCTTAGAATGAGTGCTGTCTCTGTTGGCATCTCCAGAGTCAAGCGCAAAGAACTAAAGAAGGCAATAAGAAAGTGTAAATATAATGAATGAAGATCACAAGCACAGGCATTCTTGAAAGATGCAAAGGACAAAACATACTTGTTCAAATTGTTAAGCGGTTTCTATGTTCACTCAAGCTCCAAAAGTGGCTCATAAATTTAACTCCAACAAAGTCTATGGAAAAAACCTGACAGAACCTGTCAAACTGCTGGAGGTCATTCATCAAACTTTAAACTCTTATCAATAAGCCATTTCTTACCCTTTCTACCTCAGAATCAGCATGGACTGGCTTTTCCTCTCAGCTGTTTTCTGAGATCAATCAGCTATTTTCTGTGTATAAGACATAGAAAATACTGCCCCCCCTAACTTCTGGTTATAATGGTGGAATGTGATTTGTCCTACTTACCCTTAACACAGGCCTATAATTTCATCATTCAGCTACACCAACAGAAAGTGAACTGAATTTTTCTTAGCTGTTTCGCACCAGTATCTCTGACATCAAATATGGGATTAAATAAATAAAAAATAAAGGATTTTTTAACATTATTAGCTTTAACATAGGTTATAGGCTGAGAAACTAATATAAAAATTATTTTACCTTCTATCCTCAGAAAGATTTCTCATTCGTATAATACTTGGTTTTGAATGTACAAGTTCTGAAAGTATCATCAACTGGCATTCTGTGGGGAAAAACAATAACCCAATCTTAAGGTTATTTCAGTAGCGTTTTGGATCCAAAGAAGTGTGAGCAGAGTTCTGCTTGTACAACAAGGCTTTTCTACCCACTCCTCCACACTCCAGCCCCCTGTGTTCCCTGAACCATTTCTGAGGGTCATGAATGACCCAGAATGGTGTGGGATGTAGCACAGGGGGTTTCAGTAGAAGGAGAGCAGATTCTGGCAGAAATCAGGGGCAGCAATCTTGTGCAAATGGGCATGCTTTCGACTCATGCAAAAGCACCTCTGGACCCATATTTCATTTTGTTTTGTTGTGCTGTTTTATTCTAAGATTTGATAAGTTGCCTTGAGTAATCAATATTCCTAGAAAGGCAAGGTACACATTTAAATATAAATAAAGGATCATTGGTTAGATCCAGACTAATAGTAATCCTATGCATGTCACTCTAGCCTCATCCATCAGCCAGAGGACCACGGGCCACTGAGAATCTGCACCCCTTACTCCTAGGTTGAACATCATGACAAGGGACCAACCTGACCCCATACACTGGCCAGAGAAAGAACAGCTACAAGGAATTTGTTTTCCCCTTCTCTACCAGGAAAAAAACCCAAACCCAAAACCAATATAAGAACTTTGCCTGAGTTTGCTTTTTTCCTCCTCCTCCTCAGTACTTATTCCTTTTGTCTTGTGCCTTTTAGTTAGTAAGCTTGACGGCAGGGACCGTCTTGTTATTCACTTTTCGAACCTGGTCTGGGAATTTTTTTCAGCTGGAGTGTGGGGTAAAACTGTTTCCAACATATAATATATGCCTACTCAGAAGTAAATTCCACTGAGTTCAATGTGACTTTCTCCCATGTAAGTGCATATAGGATTGTAACCTGTTAATTGAGCTCAGTTTCCATTAAAATCAATGGGACAAGTTAGTCATGATGTAGGTTTCCTTGACTTCAATGAGAACTTAGTGCAACAATCAGGATTCAACTCAATGTTTATAAAAAGGGAAATAGGCATGGATTGCATGCATTCATCAGTACAAGTTCCCCATCAGAGCTATTGATTTTAGAAAAGAATAAGTTCACTATCAAACCCTCCATTTCCAAGGTTCAGGTGTGTGTGTCATTACTTATGTAGCCAAAATTGCACCATCCACATCTGAATGCAGCCAATACCCCCCCTTTTTTGTTTTTGTTTTCAGCAGTTACTGTAGAAGTTTAGTCTAACACTTGTAACTGAATCATACATTTCAATATAAAATGAATAGAAATTTGTTATATCCTGCAAGAAAAAAAGGTTTTTCCCCCCAGCTTCATTAAATCACCTGGGATGTTCATAGCAACTAGTCTGTCCAGTAATATATGAGAGAGGAATCCTGCCATTCCAGAGAAGACAAGTGCACTGCAGTTATTCAGTAAGTGTTCCCACTCAGCTTGACTGAAGAAGAAAAAAACAGTCAAAACTTTATTTTAACAATACATTCCATTTCTAAGAATACTGCAAAACAAAGCACAATGATAATACATCACAGGAAGGTGATACAAGAATATGTAGTCTACATTGTATATATAATATTATATTACTATAAAGCTCTGCTACTTTAAGAACATCCTGCTGAGCTCAGCTCTAGAAAACATTACATTTTAAAGAAATATGACCAATTTGTCACCAATTGTGCTACAAGTCAGAACTACTTGTGAAATTTATATGAGGAGGAAAGTAATTTATAATGCCATTTTTACAGAATGATAGAGTATCAATATTAAGTGTACCAGCAGTCCATTCATGTTATTTTTCTTAAGTTCCATTTGAGTATTTTTGTTGCAGTCATGATGGACTGTGACACTCTGGGCAAAGCTGAGCACATTTAAATCCCATTCATTTCAACTGGAAAGGTTTCTTAAATCTTCCAGTGAAATCAGTAGAACCTGAAAGTGCTTAAATTTTGAATGAACTGTGCCCTTTGTTTTGACTCTTTATAAGCAGCATAAGGACAAATATAGTAAACAATTTTTTAGATTCTAAAATCTTCTGTGCACAGTTCCTGAGAAACAAACGTACATACCTTGGAAATTGTGTGTTACCAATAACTCCATCCCAACGAAGTGTAAATGGCTCATATTTTTCTAGGATTGTCTTAAATTTTTGTGCAGGATTTTCTAATTCTGAATACAAATTTTTTTGTTATCATTAGGAACATTTGGTTTTCCAACACTGATGTAAAAAAACACAAAACCTCAATTGTATAATTCTAATCAGTTGAAGCTTTTAAAATGTAATATGTCAGCCTTGTAAATAAGCCCATAAAAGTTGGTAATGTGTAAAACGTGGCTACCAGGAGGAGGGCCTTTTCTGCTGTGGCACCCAGGTTATGGAATGAGCTCCCCAAAGAGGTTCGCCTAGCGCCTACTTTGTATTCTTTCTGGCGCCAAGTGAAGACCTTTCTGTTCTCCCAGGCATTTTAATCATTTTAATCATCTTAATAATTTTAATCTTGTAATTGTTTTTAATTCTATTATTGTAACTGCTGCTGCTAGCTCTGCTGTTTGTTTTTAATCTGTGGTTTTAAATTTTATATTTTATTTTGTATTTTATGATTTTAACTGTTGTAAACTGCCCAGTGAGCTTCGGCTATTGGGCGGTATAAAAATGTATTAAATAATAAATAAATAAATAAAATTACTGTAAAAATTACTAAGGGTGCAATCCTATGCATGTTTAGACAGAAAAAAGACTTACAACTCCCAGTTGTAGGATGGGGCATACTCGGAGTTGCAGGCCTTTTCCTGTCTAAACATGATAGGATTGCACCTTAAACTGCTAAAGAGGCTATAGTCTACAGGGAATGGGAAGCCTGGAAACACATGCTTCTAACAGGCTTGTAAAAAAAAAAGAAAAGCCCTCTCTCATGCAGACTGATGAGAGTAGGGAAAGATTGCTCTGTCCCTTCTCTGTCAGCCTGTGTTTCTGTGCTAGCTGCGGAGGAAGGGTCTTCCTCTGCAGCTAGCATGGAAACCAATCAAGCTGTGAGAGAAGGGACAGACAGATCTGTCCATTCTCTCACACCTGCATAGAATTCCATGCATCCTGGTCACCTATGGCTATCAGAGAAGGACTGGGTTCACATGATACGGCAACCCATCGTGGGTAACTAGCCACAGTGGGTTGTTGAGTCGTGCAAACCCGGCCCACTACCCACAGGGTGGCTTGTTTTGGGGTAAGAAGTCATCCTGACAACCCATGGCTTGTTGGACCCACAATGGGTTGTTGTGTCATCCGAACCCAGGAAACTGATTCCATCATGGGTCCAGGGAAGTGGTGAATGAGCTGCTCTGCAAGAATGTCAAAAACCGTTGCCACTCTTGCCCAGCTCACCCGTGCCACCGCCAGTGACAGCAGCTCCACTGATGCCCAAGTGGCACTTTGGAGCGACTATTGCTGGCTCGCTCTTCCTGCTCCGATTGTGACCCCTTTTTGGTTGCTGCTACCACTTTTTCCCTTTCCCCCCTTTTTGCAATGTCTACGAGTGACAGCCAGTGACAGTGCCTTCAAAGTGCTGAAGTGGCACATTGGAACGGACATCACTGGTTCATCACTTTTTTTTTGTTTTTACACCAGACATGTGTGCAAATACTTTTGTAAATAATAACAACAATTATTATTTTTATTATTGGTCAGTAGTTCGGAGCTGCAGCCATGAAATATGTCAAAAAAACCCTGTTTAGCACTGTCAAAAACCCTCCTTAAACAAAAACCCTCTCTTTTGACAGCTGTCAAAAGAAGGTGCTCATGAAAACAGGGGGAGGGGGTGTGGCTTTTACCTTTCTGGAGTACCTAGAGCTGGGAGAAGTGTGGAAGAGGTGGAGGTGACTGAGAACAGTCAGGGCAATACTACAAAACTAGAGGATCAAACCTGAAAGGGGGCGATGTAGTTGCCACCCCCTTTTATGAGCAAAGATCTCCTCATGGCTTTGCTTTTCTCTTGACAGCTCACCGTTTGACAGTTGTCAAGTGAAAAGCAAGGTAACAAATTAACCTATTTGCAGCCTTGCTTTGTCAATGTCCATGGATGTTGCCTCCTGCACTTTGACAGGAGATACTTAACAGGACACTGACCAGGCAAGATTTCCCATTTTGGCTACTTTGAGGTGCGCACTCCAAACTACCAACCAATAACAACAACAACAACAACAACAACAACAGCAGCGTTAGGGGCAATCCCAAAAGGGTTGAAAAAACACTTGAGTGCAATTGGTATTGATAAGATAACGATAGAACAGTTACAAAGAGTAGCACTACTAGGTACTAGCTGCATAATCAGACGATACCTCACTGACTCTTAGGTACTGGGTTGTACCCGAGCAGTGGGGTTCCAAAAATCTGATCCAAACATCTGGTGGATCGTGGATATCAGGATATCTGAATAATAATGATAACAACAACAACAACAACAACATTTGTGGTGCCTAAGGAAAAAAAAAGGTGGCGAAACAGCAATGGCTACTCAAATGTGCTGCTTGGGCACTTTGGAGGGGCTGTCACTGGGAGACATCATGAAAAGAAAAGAAAAGGAAAAGGAAAAAGTGACAGCAGCGACCAAAAAGGGGTTGCGAGTGGAGCGGGGAAAAGAGACAAGACGGGTTCAGCTACCAAGTCCCCTGGGATACTGGCAGGAGGACTGAGGGAGAAGGAGCAGGGGGGGACAACCCATGGTGAGCTAGATCGTCTGTCGGGCACACCGTGGATTGTTCCACGAACAACCCACACTGTGTAGTTTATCCACAGGGTGGGCTGCCGTATCATGCAAACTCATACTAAGTTGTCAAATACAAACCTGTAATAATTAACTGTTCATTGATTTTCTATGAACAGTTAAAAAGATCATTCTAGTAAATCACTTACTAGAATGATCTTTTTAATTCCTAAAGATACAATTTGGGAAACAAAGATAAATTTTAAAAGTTGACAAATTTTCTTTAATATCTAAAATAAATTCAGATCATCTTAAGTTGTAGCCATTTTCTAACCTAGAAATTAGCTACACTGTCCTGGAAAATGGCTTCCATGATATTTGGGGCAGGGGGGGTTTACAGGCTGATTTCTCATGGTCAGCTATTGTATTTGCAGAACACATAACAGGCTGTAGATTTTACAAACATTACCTTTATCTTTTCCATCATTATATGGATCCACAACATCTGAGACATGTTGTTAAGAACATGAAAATTAAACTTTGAGAGGTATCAAACTTAAATTGGCTGGAAGGCCAAACTCCCCACCCAGAAGATACCAACATAATTTTGCAGAAAAAAATCCACTGGCTTTGACAGGAGCAGAGGACAGACGTAGAACTAGTATCTTGCTTTTAAAAATTACCCCTCACTAGCCAATCCTAATGTGCTACCCTTCCACAATTTAACCTGCAAAAATCCCTTTGGCAACACTAGCCCTGCTCCTGGGCTATCAGCTCTCTTCTTCTGGGCCTGAGCATCTTACCCGTCACAACTCAGGAACATCAAAGCTTATGCCACAGTTTGTGGTGGTGGCAGCACTCGGAAAGTCCATAGGCCACAACTTGTAGCATGACTTTCTATATGCCACCACCATAATCCTCCCACATGATGAAACACCTTTCCTCCCATCCTGCCAGTTTAAATATCTCAGGATCAAGTCTCTTTTTCCACTAACCAAGCCACCCCCCACCCCCCTCACGTACTCAGTCCACAACATTCCCCCTTGGCTATAAATACTAGCAGACTAGAGGTCTGCACTTGCCACTGTCTTTTGACATGTGGACTTCTCAGGCATTTAATAGTCACTGGTAGGTCAGCCCCAGTGCACTACTAAGGCCATCCCTCCTTAGCTCTGAAGATGTTTCAATAATTTATGTAGTGTGCAGTAGCAGTGCTGTGGATCACAGAGGGGACATCCCAAGGGAACTGATTAGGCTCATGAGCCTTTTTTTCTTTTCTTTTCTTGACAGTCCTGAGGTAAAACCCATGGCTTAAACATTCTATTGGGTGAACAGTACTTTTTGAAAGGATACATTTAACATTATGTATATCAATTGAGATGCAGTTAGGTGGCATAACGCGGTTAAGGGCAGGCTGTTGTTAAATAAAAAACAGTTTTAAGAAACTTGGCACGAAAAAAAATACCTACAGCAAAATTCTAAATGTGTTTACTCAGAATTAAAACCTAATGAGTTCATCTGGGACTTACCTCATGGTACGTATATTTAGGACTCGAACCCTAAGTCATTTTCATTAATACCACATGATACTATTTTCCTCAAAATAAGTGGAAAAATGCTACTTTATATAACTCTTCAGGAGGATCCCAGTTGCCACTAAAACCAAGTCAGAGATAGAATACCACAATTGTGGCTATAGGGAATTAGTTCAAACATGCACAAATTGCCTGTCCATCACCACTTCCCAGCCACCAGGACTGGCTCTAGACATTTTGCTGCCCTAGGTGAAAATTAATTTTATACCTGGCATATTGTTGTATGCGTGAGAGGGCACTGCATTTTCTTCTTGATGGGTTTGCAGCACATTTCCCCAAATTCATACAGCTGACACAAGCATTAAGATGGGTCTGGACTTGGGATAACCTTGTGAGGGAACATATCCTAGAGCCTTAGGACAACCAGATCTGGAGTGGGTTGGGAGGCGCTATATGCTCTCCCTCAAGTGTTTTCCCAGTTGAACTTTCCTTTCCCTGCTCCATATTTACTAAAGTTATATCTTGCTTTTCCATTAGCATGCTTGAAGGTGTCTAACAAATTCAACACTGCATAAAGCACTTACACTGAATCCATACAAAATGGTAAGAATATAAATACAATTTTTGAGTTTATATGATAAGAATTAGATCAGACATTGACGTTTCCCCCTTCCATTTTCAGACACATCACTATACTCACTTGTACAGAGTGAGGTTAAAAAGTTGTGCAAATCAAGAAAACTGGTTTGCGTGTTTGTGTACACGTACATGTAGGAGAAAAGACACAAATTTACCTCATACCTCAGACCACTGTGCAAAGGGTCCAGGATGGGGTGAAGAAATGTGCTTCCTCTTGAGGAAGCCTGGAACCTCTAGGTTTCTGTTAACCACCGGCTACTGTCTGTACTGTGTATTGGGTCAAGCCAGTCCTACCAACCCCTTTATCGAGATAGTTTATTGCTAAAAGAGTTTTCATGGAACATCAGCATGTGCTATTTTTCCTGAAAAGTGGCAGCAATTTTTGAACATTCATGAAAAGAATTCTTATTGCAAAGGTGTATAGCTCTTGCTTTGTTTCACAGATATAACACGAATAAAGAGCCAAGCAAAGACGGTGCATTATGCAAGTGCTTCAATAATATGAATATTAAAATAAAAATAAAGCTATCAGGCATTGAATTTTTGACTAGGGCATTGAAGTACAGCTCAGAAATCCACGGATACTTACTACTTTCATGCCTCTTTTTTGTTCAGCTTTTGGTTTTGATTCCTTTGCACCCTTCTTTACTTCATTTTCTGTAAATGTTAAAACCACAATCAACCAAAAAAGTGAGAATTGTAAACTAGGGGATTTTCCTACCAGATAGTGATGCAAGTTTTATGTTTTGAACACCTAACTCTATACGTGGTGTTGCCTAAATCAATCCCCAGCTTGGAACTTTTGAACAGAATTTTTTGCACAATATCAGAGTTCAAGTTTCATGGAGTAAACAGTTTACTTGCCTCCATTCTATTCCCTGTACTCAGGGACTTGAAGCATTAAACATTTGAGTTCAGTTCTGGTTGTGGTTCGTGGTATTTTAAATTTTTTTTACCTTTTGGTTTAGTTCTGGTACAGATTTTAAACATTTACAGTCAACACTTCAGCCATTCTGCAGTACCAGTTTTGAATAAACTCAGATACATTTTATATAGATTGCAGTCCGGGACAATTTGTAATTCGCCAAATTGAATACTAGAGGTTTACTGGGTGGCCAGTGGGCTACATTCACCTTGGCAAGTCACAGGTTGTGTAGGTTTTAATTACTATCATTACACTCCTATAATTGCAATAACATCTATATAATTAATACAGTGATCAATATGTAATCAGAAATGCACTTATATTTTGTCTATCCATGCAGCAAATAAAAGCCAGCATAATGCCATTATATAAATCTATGGTATAGCTATATATATAAAATACTGCATACTGTTTTGGTTGCCCCATCTAGTAAGAACCAGTAACTGAAATGGCACAGAAGATAGCAGCATACTATGAAGGAAGATGAGAAAGACTGAAGCTTCTTAATTTAGGGGAAAACCCACATGTAAGTGGGGACATGATCTTAAAAAATAGCTTGTCTTAAAAATCTCAAAGTAGAATTTCCATATTAAAAATAAATATTTTACCTAGGTTACTATTTATGATGGAGAATTTTTTTGTATTGATATGTATTCCTTTACAAGTCCTGAAAAAGTGGCAGAATTACTGATGACCTTTGTATAGAAAATCAATGAGCAATGCTGTGAGGAGAGACTTGCATCTTCTAATTTAAAAAGATGCATAATAATAAAGAATATTATTAGGTCCTCTGCTTGGCGGATTATTAACTTGGACAAAGCATGCTATGCTTTGGAGCAAAAATGTGCTACGGAATTATTAGGAATATTGCCACGGTACTATATGGAAACCCATAAAATTGCACCAATTTTTAAACCCAATCATTCCAACCCAGCTGCTCTAGAGCTGTGGGATAATTTTAAATGAGTCCAAATCTTTCACTGTTGACATCTTTGATTTTCAACAACCTGTTTTGTTTGAGTGGCAAGACCTCCAAACAGATGTCAATTATATTCAATAATTCTATGAGTTAAATGTAACTGTGATTGACTGTTTGTAATCTAATTGTCTGCAAGAGATTTTGTATTTGCACAGGGATTAAACATGATTTTCATATTTGTACATCAATAGCACTTTTAGCTAATACCAATAAATATTTTGCAATGAATAATTTAATATACAAATAAGAAAAAATAATTATGCTGTGGCCTTGTTCACTCATTTTGCTTCAGAGACGTATCCTCATGCATAGACGAATCTCTGGACTTCTTAAACCTAGGTTTGCACTCTTGAACCAAGTGATCGCCTGACTGACTGGACAAAACTTCTATCACTACTTTGGCTGTGTTTTCTGTCTCAGCCTAGTGCCCAAAACAATAGTCCAATTCTAGTGCCCCAAAACTGGCTCAGTTCAGACATAATATAACTGTGCCTATTAATACAAAATGTGCATAAGCCTTATGCTTGTATGCTCTGTTTTAGCACCTCACGATCTTTCCTTCTTTCTTCACATGCTGTGACTGAAGATTTCCTGGATTAATTAACCATTGTTTCCTGTTACTTCCAAAGTGGGAAACTGTGGTTACCAGGATCAGAACAAACCAGGATCTGAAACAATGTTTTCAAGTTGGATAATGTATAGTAGTCTGTACTATTTGTATATATTTTTTAAACAATACTTTGATTATATTTTCAAATATATTTCAACATAGATGTACCCGATTCTTCTTTATGCAAGCGGTTGTATAAAATCTGGAGTGAAAAGTCTCTGGACACAGAACTTATTGCCTCTTCTTGAAAGATACCCAGAGCTTCCAAAGGTAACTCCATAAGAAATTTGTCCACCAGTAGTATCATGCATTCTCCCATATCTTCAGGACTAGCTGAAAAATGAGGCAGATCAGTAATTCACAGGAAAAACAGTAACAATAAAATCTATACCTACATGGGAAGCATTTTTCCTTCTGTTCAAATAAACTGACCCTGTTCTGACCCTAATTAATACAGAGGTAAACGGGGCCTCTTTTTTGGAAACGTCCTTGGGAAGACTCTGGGGATGCATGAGTTATGCAGGCTACAAGACTCTTTGGTTTGGAGAGACCTGTTGTCAGCCATGAGCCAACATTTCTTTCCCCAGCCAAACACAGAGGCTGCATTCAGAAGTAACTGCAAATGATTCTTGGGTTGCCATTACAAGCACAAATAGGACATGCATGTAGGGATGTGTGACACTGAAAAACTCATTCCGTTTGAGCTTGACGGACTTTTGACATGTTTCCGGACCATCCACCAAAAGTGGGCTGAGTCGGTTTTTTGTTTTTGGCTTCCATGAAATTGCTAAAAATATTTGTGCAAATTTGGAGCCAAGAACTACATATCTCTAGCGCAATTTGCACAAATTGTGTAAATTTGTGCAAATTGAGTAAATTGCACAAATTGGGGCCGACTCATTAGATTCGAGTTGTTGTTCTTGTTCTTGTTGTAGCATTTAACCTGAGAAGTATGGAAGCATCCTACTCTCACTGCATATGCACACACTCCACCTTGGCCACCTTGAATTTTCTGACAGTTAATTTCAGGTTTGTGCAAAATTCAGGCCTCCACTCCACAATTAGTGTAAATTTACAAAGATTGCACAAATTTACACAATTTGCGCAAATTTGCACACATTGCAAAGCAGAGGCCCGAGTTTTGTTCAAATTTTCCTGACATTTTAAAAATAAAATTACGCAAATCATGGCCTGTTTTAAAAACAGAAATCTGTGTGCCAGCTCAACTCGCATCAGATCAAGTCAGCGCCAGAGCAAGGTTGACAGAATGGAATCTGCAGGGGCGAATCGAGAAAATCTGTTAGATTCTCACCTCCCTATTGGATTCCTCACACATCCCTACTTGCATGCTCTTTCTCCCACATGCAAAAGACGGAAATAAGAAGCTTCTATTCCTGGTTTGAGGTAAAGCATAGTTTGAGGCAAAGCAATGGCAAATGATGGTTTTTGTATATATATATATATATATATATATATTTGCAAACACAGCCATAACAAACACACAAAAGCAAGGGTGGGCGATCCACCCACCACCCAACTCGTGGCACGCTTGGCAAGCGCTGCTGCTGTGCCTGCCAAGCTGGACAAAAACGAGCGCCAGTTGAGGCACTCGCCGGACTACTGGGTTCCCATTGCTACATTGTCTACATAGAAAATGGCTTAAGATACGTTAAAAGCGGCTGCGATTTTCTATGTAAACAACATAGCGCCAGGAACCTGGAAGTCGCTTCCCCAGCTCGGCTCATGAAAACAGGAGTAGAGCTGGGAAAGCAGGTAGGGCGAGCAGAGTATATTTGAAAATATAATCAAAAGGAAGGGAAAAAATAATAAAACATATTCATGCACATGTAATCATTTCCTTAATATAAAAAGGAAAAGAGGGAAAAAGAGAGATTTAACATTTTCATTTCAAATATATATATGTTAATATAAGTAGTCCATATAGCTAAACAAGCATCCATATAAAATTGACAGCTGTAGAAACTATGTTCTAATGTAGCAAGAGCAGTAAGAACTTCAGTCCACTGAATGATAGGTGGTGGGTGTTTATCTTTCCAAGCAAGAAGTAGAAGTCTCTTTGCAACTGTAACCTGGGCCCTCAGTATCCACTTTTGCTGTCCATATGTTAATCCCCACATCGTAGCCAAGTAATTTTAAAGCTCATGCACATTGCTATTATATCACAGATTTTTCAAGAACAAAATTTATGCAGGCAATGACTTCCAACCAAACGGAAGCCACTACAAGACATGCCCACATCATATACCCCAACTGAAGCATTTTCTTCATTACATTGCCAGCATCTGGCAGAGCTAGCAGGCTTCATCTTACCAAGCCTCTGTGGCATCCAATAGATGCGAAACATCAATTTTGGTTGAATCAGTCTCAATTTTAAATCTACAGAAATAGCATGTATGGAAGCTAGAGCAACTTTTCATTGATTAAACTGTACAGATCATTCCAATTCCTTATTCCGTTCCTCTCTGACATTCTGAACATCTACATTACTACATTCCAAAAGACTTTTATAAACAGTTATTGTAGGCTTAACTTTCTGTAAAGAACCAATTAATTCATCCAACAGTGTAGGAAGAGCTGAAGCACTCATTGCTGATGGCTCATATATAGACTCCAACAAGTGCTGAAGCTGAATATTCTGCCAACTAGCCCTATACGGTAAGGGATATCTAATCCACAATACTGAAAATGGTAAAAGCTCACCATCCCATCTTAATAACTGATCTAAAGTATAAATTCTACTATTAGCAGAACTCTTCCACATAAAAGGCCGTCTCTCTATTTTCAAGACTGGATTCTCCCATAATGTTAATTTAGCATGTGAATATGGATCAAACTGTGGCTGACGAGACATTGCATACCAAGTCTCTTGCTGCTAAACTGACTATGTTGCTATTTTAACCAGAGGTCATGGGAAATGATGGTTTGCTGCAAACCAGGAATGGATGCTTTTATTCCTTTCACACACAGAGGAAAGTGAAGGGGGAAGGAACTTAATGAGGCTTAGTGGAAAACTGTGGTTTGCAATTATATCTGAATGCAGCCACAGATGGTACCAAAACAATCAGTTCTAGAAAGGACATAGCTATACACAGTGCGGATAACTTATACAAACTGGAAAACACAATTGATTTGTAATTTTGTAATGAACTATTTAGCAAGTAGGTAATTCCATTTGATAATCTGACACTACAACTATCCTTCAAAGCTTAAGATATACCTTGAGTTGTAATGTTTTTCTCATTTTTAGTTTTAGTTTTCCCTGCCTCATTTCCTTTGTTTTTCCCAGAGTCCTCTGCTTTAGTTTTTCCTGGACTACCTTTCCTGGCTTTTCCTGAGTCACCTGTTTTAGTTTTTCCTGAGTCACCTTTGGTTTTTCCTGAGTCAGCTGGAGAGACTGCTGGACTTTGGTGCCTAAGGAGACAAAAAGCAGATCTTAAAAATATTATGCAGGACAGAATTTTTAAAGACCACTAATGGAATCATATACTTCATGCTATCTGTGGTAGCAAACGCAATACCCACTTGGCTTTGTCATGCACAGAGAAACTCGCCTCCTCATAGTTTTACTTAAGACTAACATAGGTTTGATCTTCACAGCAATATTGGCCCCAATGACCTACATGTTTTGTTATAAAAGGGCTATTTCTGGTCCCACACATAGGCAGTGAGTGCTACAGGGGAAACAAGCACACACACCCCTAAAAAGTTACTTGCTTTCACTTATTTTGCCCCTCAAGAACACAGCACTATTGGTAGCACTGATGAGTGGCCACAAGTAGGGTTATTGGTAGCACAGGAAGGATATGTCACTGTGATACTGCCAATGCCCAAAGCAATGAGATGCCCAGAATTGCCTGATATGTGTATTGTCAGAAGTAGCAAAAGAATCCTGGACAAGACTCTTGGAATATGTCTGTGGAGATTTGTTCCTGCACATCAGTATAAGAAATTCCTCCATTAGGTTACAAAGTTCTTCCTTGTACAGCCTGTAAAATGTGTTGGAGAGTTGCCTCTCAGCCTCCTGTTTGTAGTCCCAATTTGTTCATGATGACAATACCTTATTTATTTATTTATTTATTATATTTATACCCCACCTTTTTTCCTGAAAGGAACCCAAGGCGGCTTACATGATCCTCATCCTCCTCTCCATTTTATCCTCACAACAACCCTGTGAGGTAGGTTAGGCTGAGAGTCAGTGACTGGCCCAAAGTCACCCAGTGCGTTTCATGGCCGAGCGGGGATTAGAACCCAGATCTCCCAAGTCCCAGTCCAACACTCTAACCACTACGCCACGCTGGCTCTTTATCACCTTCTTCTTTGTCACTTTCTTTGACTAGGGTATCAGAATTGTTTCTGAGGCTGTGAATCAAAGTGCATTCTGTATAGCTGAAATTATATGGCAAGTGATTCTGTTTGCTGATGATCTCAGATGGGCATGGTGACCAAAGTGGGCATGGTGACCAAAGCATTCTATGTAATAAAACAGTTTGGTATTGAAGCCATCACGAAAGGGACATGCAGCCCATCTTGGACAACAATACTTCTCTTTCACAGGCGGGAGCTTTTCCGAAGTGTTTTTTTTTTAAAAAGGCATTGAAAGAGCCAACCCACTCCAAATCAAGATGGGTGGGTTTTCCTCATCAGTACACCCCTTCCTGAAGGGAGCAGCTCTGATCACTGTTGCACTGTTTGGTCATGTCAAAAAGCAATGGGGTAGACGAAGAGGATGTTTTATTCAACAAAAATAAATAGTTCCAACATGTTTCAGACCACATATAGGTCCTTCTTCAGGTAAATTCAGTATGACTGAATCAAATAATGCTTACTCTTCAAATGCCAGGCTCCAGGAGACTGGTGTTAGCAGAGCAAGCAATAATATTCATTCATTGCATAAAACATCCTTTTTGTCTACCCTGTTGCTTTTTGGCATGCCCTGTGGCATGCCCATTTTGTTGACTTCATACTATGTGCGGCTGTGTTTGACAAGTGTTCAGAAGCCACAACAACTGGTGCAGAATGAGGCTACCAGGGTGGTGTCAGGGGCTGGTTATCAAGGACCTGGGTATAGATTATCTGAAGGACTGCTTGTTTTCATATGATGCTGCCCACTTTATGAGATCTTTGCAGAGGGTTTTGCACCATGTTCCATCTTTATCTGAGATTAGTCTGTTAAGTACACAGGACAAGGACTTCTCTGGAACTGGAATTCTGTTCCTCATGAGGTACATTTGGTTCTCCTTCTCTCTCTTCTTTTCAATGGATGGGAAAGACTATTATCTTCTCTCAAGCTTTTTATGACCAAGAATGATGCTCTTGTCCCTTGATATTTGTTAGTTTTGCTGTCTTTAAGTTGTTATTATTATATTGCTAAACATTTGATTACCTGTATATTTTCTTTTTTACTGTTTTATTTGTATTTTAACATTTGGTGCGCTCCTTTGGGTGCGTTTTGGTCAAACTAGCATAAAATGAACTTTAACTATTGCTAAGGGGACTGTGGAAATTGCTTTTATTTTTAATGCTTAGGACCAGCCTTGAAATGACATAGACCTACTACCCCTTATACTTCATTGCCTTTTGACTCCAATAACTATGTTCAGCCTTTAAGATGCCACAAGACTCAGCTGCTTTTTTTAAAAATATAAAAAACCAAGATTGAGATAGATTTTTCGTATGCTTGTACATACGAGCCAGTGCTTGCCCCCTGAAAATGTACTTTGTTCTTTTTTTGCCCCCTCCACCAAATCTGGAGTATTATTTAAGGTTTTCAATTATTAATATACAACTGTAATTTTCTTGTGCTTGCTTATATTTGATAATAGTGCTATATTTTATTGCACAATCACTTTGTCACTTATTTTCATGTTAACCTGTTGACTCCTGTTGATGGGAGGGCACTACTAAGGACTTCTTATAAAGGCTTATATGAATAGTTTTTTAAAAGTTGTTTTTTCACTCTGAGCACTCATGGTTGAAATACTGTATAACCAAAAGGTCAATGTGAACAACCAAATTTTCTAGTTGATTTGTGAACTGGAAGTGGTGAAATACTTGCATGACCACTTCTTCACAGGCGAAAGACTTTTCTGACCTATCATACCTGAATTAGTCATGGGCACTGATCTTTTGAGGGTAAGAGCATAATGGTTTGTACATATAAAAGCTAGTTTTTAATATAATTTAGAGTATATGAAATTTAAAAATTACCTTAGCTCAGAAAAATCAAATTGTGACAATACAGGTTTCAGATATTCTTCCATATCTTTCAGTATAGCCTGAAATTCTGATGTAAAATGTTGCTCTTCTTCATCTCCCACATTCTATGACAAAAAGATTAAATTAAAAAGGCATAAGAGCAATAAAGAAAGGACAATATAATAGTCAAATATACATAGAATAATCATGGCAAATTAGTAACATATCTGAAATATCCCAAATATAAAATGAACAATCACTTTTAAGCTATGGGTATGTTATGCTATTTTTATGCATACATTACTTTATTTGATAATGTTCCCTAAAGAAAATATTGGCACAATAGTTGCAATGGCAATACTCATAAATTCATTCTCAAGAGCAGTAATCTTCAACTGTTTCAGACCTGAAGCCCACCTACCCTCTTCTTAGTTGTCTACCATATATTTGCACGAAAGGAGTGCTGCCCTTGCAACTCACCTTAAGTCAGGTGGCGAGCCAGTATTGAGTGCTCTCCCACCAGCTGAAGACTGGAGAGTGCCACAGAGAGTGATCTTGCTGACACTAGTGAAACTATACTGGACAACAGCTTACATTGTATGCACAGCTGTTACAAGCCATCTCAAGAGATAGAGTAGTTATTGAATATTACTCTAGTATCTCAGTGTATCACATTTCAAACTACTAATATGAACAAGTGCGGTACCTAAGTAACTAATTATCTCTAAGTAACTAATTCAGTTTTCTTACTGTATCTAATTTGGCAGCTGATTCTTGGCATCTTCGATACTCATGTTTGTTTTCCTGGGTTGTATCTGCTGATAATAGTTTCAGAAGACTTTCCATCTTCTCTTCTTTGAAACCTTTTACCCTCTCCAACAATTTCAATAATGTATCAGAATCCACAGAGGAGCGCACAATTTTAGCCTGCACTGTTGATAATTAAAATACAAGCTTATTAAATGCATTGTTTTTTTAAAAAAATGCATTGCATCCTCATTTCTCATATCCATCTCTGTGAAGCACAAGTGTAGAATGATTCTATGTACAACAGACAATGACTGACTGTTGTAGTAGTGGAAGTAAATTAGGTGCCAGGTACTGTTATAGTATTTGTGTATTCAGATAGCTACTCATGAAGGATGCATGAGTCACAGAATTGGAGCGGCATGATTCTAACCCCCACTGAGCATAACGATTAAACATCTGCACAGGGAATTCAAAGTGATTGTTTTCAACACCCCATAATATTTTCTGTTTTTACTAAAGACTAAGGCAGGGCTAAAAGGATGGGTGCTGTTGGCTGAAGCTTTTGGCTGCTATGGAAAGTACTTCTCCGTTTCATCAAGGACAAAAATGTTTGTACATTCAGAGTGAGAGCAAGAATTATTGCCCTCATTCCAAATTGGCTTTGTGATGGGTTACATGGCATTGTAACTTCATCATGCTTATGACATGATCCCCAACTGGCTGAGAACACCTCAGCAAGAAGATGCAGTTAAAAAATGGTGCTGAAGCCACTGCCAATGAGGCAGCAAATGAGCAAATGACAAGGTGAGAGGAGGGAGACTCTCAAGGGCACATTTTGCCCCCCTCAAAACAATACTTTTGTTCCCGAATTATTCATGTGTGTACATTCAGTGCTGCC
Organism: Shinisaurus crocodilurus; assembly: GCA_021292165.1. NCBI lineage: Eukaryota > Metazoa > Chordata > Lepidosauria > Squamata > Shinisauridae > Shinisaurus > Shinisaurus crocodilurus. The sequence continues at coordinate 95,189,781 of CM037878.1, forward strand.
CAACAAAAGACAACATAGTTCTATTTGCACTGCTTAGAAACACTTACAAGTCAGTTGAACAGGTTTTCCTTTCTGTTGTCCACCCTTTTCCTTCTGCCCACCCTTTTCCTTCTGTTGTCCACCCTTTTCTTTTTGGTCCCTTTGTTCCTTTGGGCTGGTCGATTTTACTTTCTCAAGTATTGCACCATATAAGAGAGATCTATTGAAAAAAACCCAATCAAATCTGTGTCTTTATTTTCACAAATAATTCCTTATTGCCTTCTAATCTTACATGCTTACATATCTAATTAAAAATGATGGAAATACCTAACTATCTTAATATTAAAAATGGCTGCATTTTTACATAATTTGAAAATATTTATGTGCCACATTCTGGAGATTCTTAGCTCTCTTTCCCCTGCTTTTCTTGGGGCAGGAAGGAGTTTTGCTTGGAGAAAGGTAAAGAATCCAGATTCCAGAGTAAGAAGACAATGGGAAGGACTGCAACTGGGGGAAGGTGCTAAAACAGAGTTCATCCTGTGTGATTTTCTGCTGTGTATTAAAACATTCTCCTCTATATTTAGCTAAAGATAAAACATCATAACTACTGCAACACATCTCCAGGCTTTAGGATAAAAATAGAAATGCAAATAAATAAAATATGATCGTGGGGGGAACAAATCCAGAAAATAAACAATTCGAGTGCTTGTCCTAAATAAATTTTCCTCAAATATTACTACTATCACTATACTTATCCCAAAAGTGGAACCCTTAAAGCTTCAAAACACTCAGAAGCAAATAGAACCTATACTCTGAAGGTTGGAATGGACCTGAAGTGCAGAAGATAACTATCAACGTAGTTAAAACTGCTGGTACAGTGCTTGCTGAAAGCTGCTGAAGGAGAGAGGGAGATCACCGGATTTGCAAAGCAACATTAAAATATATGGACCCACAGAAGTAGGGAACGACAGAGCTAAGCAGCTGTAGGGATAAAAACTGTCTGAGACAGAAGCATTTTGGGGTATAGTAAACATTGTTGGCAGTTTCTGATCATCAAGAGGCCTGTGGCTTATGCTGGCTCAGCTTGTCTGAGTGTGGAAAGCTAAGCAGGGTCAAGCCTGGTTATTACTTGAATGGGAGACCCTTCCTCTAGTTTCCTGCACTGAGCAGGGGGTTGGACTCGATAGCCTTGTAGGCGCCTTCCAACTCTATGATCTATGAAATCTATGAATGGACTCACTATTATGTTCAGTAATATTAATTAAGGGGCCATTTTGACAGCAAGATATTTTTAAAAAAATTTGGGGTGCACTGGGGGGCAGCCTGCGTACTGTGTGTTGCCCATCCCTGCCATATTGGATTAAGTCCAATAGCAAAGTGATATTTTGCAAGATAACATTAGCGGCACCTGGCATCCAACTGCACACATAGTGATCATTTTGGATCAGGTCTATATCACCTAACAGATGGTTGGCCTGGTCAACTTTGACAGCATTGATAATTTGTTTGGGGAAAGTGATGGGACTAAATACAGCCCCCTCTCCCACCCACCAAAGCTGATAGGACTAAGCATCGAATCAGCAGATGCTCAATCTATTTTATGTTTACTCTTGAAGCCAAACCACTTGCTGAATGTATCTGTTCAATAAAATAGAAGTTGAAAACCCTGGCCCAATGAAGATGTAATGCTTAACTATGGTTGTTTTCCTTTAAACATGGGGGTAAGACTACATTTCGACACAAACCAGAAGGCGAAAACATGAATTTAAGTAAATTAGCAAACCATGCTTTATGTTAATCATGTTTTCTTTGGTGCCTCCCTATACACGTTATCAGCTTGGCAAGTTAAACCAAATTATATATTTGAGAATTTAACCAGGGTTAAGATAAACAAATGTGACTAGCACTAATCATGGTTAAGTGTTATGCCTGCAGCAGGGCAATAACATGAGACAGCCACTGTAAAATAGACACATCATAAGAATTGTTATATTCATACCTGTCTTCTGAATGCTGGAGAATGATTACATGGAAATTTGGTGGTAATTCATTCATGATATTAAAGTGTTGTGTAGAAATGCAAAGGTTTCCCCATGCCTACGCAAAAAATAATAATGAATTACTCATTTGAATATTTTAAAATGTAGTTTCAGTCATGAAGTGCTTGAACTATTACCATCACAAAGTTCAATTATAGCATTGGCAGGAATATAGAATTTTTATTTGTAAATGTTTCATAAAATATATTTCTGTAACGCCTAATAGTAATATTATACAACAGAAGGAATGCAACTTGTTTATCTAGTATTCTCCATGCTAAGAAATTTTTTTAATGGTTGAACATTTCAATATTGGGAGTAGAAATGAAATAATTGGTTAAGGGTGTGATCCTATGGTCCATGGAGAGCATCTTAGGGGCCATAGGATTTCTCTGATTATGCTACGACTTTTGGAGGGGGATTTCAAGATCTGGGACCTCTGATGAACTCAGGGAGGTCAGAAAGGGGGTGTTTTGGTGGACGGGGAGGGAGGGGAAGAGGAGAGGGCAGGCTTCGCAAAATCCCATGGCCTCTCTAGCCCCAGCTCCATGCCTCCTCTACATGGGCTCAGAGGCCTGTCCAGAGCTAAAATTACAAAAAGTAGGTGAAAATCGCCTCCATTGCTCCTCCTGCCCTCTTGGCAGTAGCCCAGCAGGACATAGGATACTCAGAAGTCTCCAAGATTGGAGGTCAACCTGATAGGGTTGCATGCCCCTAGTTAATTTATGACTAACTCAATTAGGCAGTGGAGCATTTCCACAAGAATAAATACTTGTGGGATTAATACTCCTTTTTATAAGGATCTGTTTAAACACAACTTGTGGGAAGAGAGAATAATGACACAATCCTACACATGTTTAGAAAGAAAAAAGTCGTACAACTCCCAGCATTCCCCAGCCAGCATGGGAGTTGTAGGACTTTATTCTGACTACACATGCACAAGATTGCACCCTAAATTACCATATATGGCTTCAAACAGGTGTTGAAGGCATATATGTGGGTGGAAGTAGGCTTCTCTGCGTCCATTCCTAGCTGGATGAGGAATTACCATTTTTTAACTGATCAAGTTACCTTTGAGATAGCAGCTAATCTCTGCTCCACATTTTTGAGAAGACTACTTGTTATATCTCCTTTTTTTTCTATGTGCCGCTGCAGATGCAGCATTGCTGCCAGTTGTGAACTGCTGGTGTTCAACGTAGCTGCTAACAGGATGTCTTTCATTATTATCGATGCTGAACAACTCTGTAACAATTTAGTATAAGTCTAGTTTAGCAAATGTTTTTAAGCAGGTTGCTACTGAAAATCCTATCAAGCAAGCATGAAATGAAAAGTGACATATATACTGCTATTATTAACAACCACAGTGAAGTATACAAGCTCTGACAACAAAATATGGATTATTTCCCTTCCAGGGAACAATCTCTCCATAAATCTTGTTCACTTTCTGAACTTATTTTTCATGCCTGGTTCGGTAATATTTATAAAATTTACTAAGAGATTATGGAGGTACATAAGTGTGGTAGTGATGAAGCTTTTACCATTGTTTGGCTGAGCTAAACTAATGTCATCAGGTTGGGGAGTGCGGATGGACATACAAAAGGGTCTCTGGCTATCATTGATAGAAGATCATTCTCTGATCTTAGATTGAACATCAATCCAGCAACATCAAGTAGGCCGCTCAACAAGGTCTGCCACGGACGGCCTTCTCCTTATCCCATCAGCCAGAGCAGCCAGGCTGGTGGGGACTAGGAAGAGGGCCTTCTCTGTGGCGGCCCCCACATTATGGAACTCCCTCCCTAGTGACCTTCGCCATGCCCCCTCCGTGATGAGCTTCCGCCGTGCATTAAAAACATGGCTGTTCAGGCGGGACTATGGGGTGGGTTAGGTTTTTAATGAGAATTTTTTATATTGTTTTAATTATTATGTTTTATTGTGTTTTATTGTATTTTAATTGTACATCGCTCAGGGTGGCCGGGTGACCGGCCAGATGGGCGATTGATAAATATAATAAATAAATAAATAAATAAAATTGAAGAGCAGAGTAGGCAGAAGAAGCTACACAAGGAAAGGCCTAAAGGAGTCAAGTACCAGAGAAGGCAGCATGCTAAGGAGCGAATGAGATGAGACAAAACAAAGAAAGCACCCTTTGAAAAATTATTTGAATTATCTAAAGGCCATACATTGCTGACTTCAACTATTGTAATTTTTGTTGCAAGAGTGGCACAGCAAACTGCAGAGTTTCCAACAAAATTTTTAGGATGACTTGAAGGAAACTTTTTTTCCCTTTTAGAACTTAAAAAAGAGAGAGAGGGAAAACTAGGTCTCACATTTTAAACCTCAATCTGACCAATATAGAAGAGGTGGTGAAATAATGTGATGATGTTTCTCAGAAACTATAATGTTTCTCGGGTGACTGTAATGATATTCCTGACCACAAAAGGAATGCCCCTGCATCCTGTTACTAAGGTCCAGAGTAGAAGTATGGCTAACAATTTCCTAACCATGGTTAGAAGATCAAAGATTGGGGGGGTTGGACTTGATGGCCTAAATGCCCCCTTCCAACTCTATGATCCTATGATGATCAGGAGCATGAAGCAGACTTGGGCTTCTGGTGGAGTTTAAAATGGCGATCTGACGCTTCCTCGAAATCGGGGGAGACCGACACGGCGTGAAATCCAGTCAAGAGGTTATCCTGGCTGGGTATTCTCCTCGGAATAAGAGGATGATCTAAGAGTGATTCCCAGCATATCTCTAAATGCTTTCTCTGTGAGTTTTACAGTGGTTCGAGCTGCTGCAGAATCTCTCGGGGAGGGGTAGAGAGTGGGAGAACCCATCATTGCTCGCCGCCGTGTCTGTAGTTCTTTTTTCAAGAACCTGAAGATCGACAACTCCATTTCTTAAAGATTTATTGCCAATTAGTAACAAAGAGAAATTTTATCCACAATCAGGACTAAATACCCCTTTCTTGGGAATACTAAAAAGAAAATAAGTTTCAAAAACTACATAATCAGAAGATTAACAATTGTGCCTTGAAATGAGAAAGAAAGAGGTATTGTAACTCCTTTTATTTTGGATTTTGGAAATGTATAAAGCAGTATTAACAGGCTGTTAAATTATACTGCGTCACAGACAAGATGGCTACTTATGATTTACTTCGGTCACTAGCCAGAGAGCTCCTGTTGTTGATTGAAGAATTTAGAAAAAACCTGGTGGGGAATGTACAAATAAATCAAAAATTCCAGGAGACTACAAAGGGTGACCGATTTGTGAAGTTTGAACAGAACGGGGAGGACGAGGTGAAGATTGATATACTGGATGAGATAACTGCATCTTCAAAGAGAGACAGAAAAAAAAGGAGGGGTTGCCATTGAATCGGACAGTGAAGATGTTTTAGGGAAGCCACTCATAGAGAACTGGAAAGATGACTGCTGCTGGGAATATTTGGGGGCTCACAAGGGGGAAAAAGGTCTTTTCTGGAATATGAGCCTGAAAAAGATGTATATTGTGAACATTGTGTTTGATCGGGGAAAAGGGTTTGTTGACTTTTGGATGGGATAAATGGTTTGACCCATGTTATGAAAAAATTGTTTGCTGATTATTGGATGGAAAAAGTGGTTTGACTTATATTATGATGATTGCTGACTAATGGTGGAAGGGGGAAGTTCTTATGAAAGAAGTAAGAAGGTTCAGTTTCCCAAATGGATTGGTGAGAGAAATTCAAGTGGGAGAAATTTAGGGATCACTGATAGTGATCCAAAAAGAACATGCATAAATCTGAACATTAGGGGGTGGGTGAGAGGAATCCCTTTGAGAGACAGGAGAACTTCTCCAGAGTGAGGTGGCTTTTCTTTGTACTTTTCATTAATGTGGTGGCTTGGATCTTGAAGGGGACATAGTTAGGATTAGAAAAAAAGATTAGTTGCTGAGTAAAATAAGAATAAGGATTAATATTGAATTAGAATCTGAATAATAATTGGTAATTGGTAAAAATGTATTGAGTCTGGACGAAATTTAGTACTGACAATGATTAATGGAAAGGAACTAACTAAATGTGGATTAAAATCTAGGTTGTGAAGTAATGTGAAAATGTGAAATAATAATAATGATGATGATGATGATGATGATGATGATGATGATGATGATGATGATGATGGATTAATATCTATGTTTAGGAGTAAAGTGCTGTAGGATTTCAAGGCTTTGTGAATTTGTGAAGTTGATAAATAAGAGAGGGGGGAACTTATATATATACATATTTGGTTTAAGAAAAAAAAAAGAAAGCAACTTTTATAATGATCATATAGAAGATTTGATATACTTGGTTGCGGAAAAATTGGAAGTCCTTTTTAGTTCAATGTTGTTTGGTCTTGGTAATGTATGTTTGTTTGGTTTTTGTTTTGCTCTGTTTTCTGTATTTTGTTTTTATGGATTTTAAAATTAAAATAAAAAAGATATTGTAAAAAAAAAGGAGCATGAAGCAGACTTGTGCACTCTTTCTCTGTGTGAGTTTGTGCTTCTTTGAATGGTTTTTTTAAAATCCAAGGAGGTCAAGGCAGCATACATGGCACCCTGCACTATATCCTTGCAACCTACTCCTGTGGAATAGGTGAGGAAGAGAGTGATTGGCTCAAAGTCACCTTGTGAGCCCCATGGCTGAGCAGAGATTTGAACCTGGGTCTCCCAAATCTTACAATGTAACCACTACACCACACTGTTTATTTATTTATTTATTTATTATATTTATACCCCGCCTTTTTCCTGCAAGGAACCCAAGGCGGCTTACATAATCCTCATCCTTCTCTCCATTTTATCCTCACAACAACCCTGTGAGGTAGGTTAGGCTGAGAGTCAGTGACTGGCCCAAAGTCACCCAGTGAGTTTCATGGCTGAGTGGGGACTAGAACCCGGATCTCCCGAGTCCCAGTCCAACACTCTAACCACTATGCCACACTGGCTTAGCGTTAACCGTAGCTAATGCAAGCAAAAATGAAATGCTGCACCACAATTAACAAAGATCATAATAAGCGTTTAGAGTAAAAATCAGTTTGCAAATCTTGGTTAAAGCTAACTATAGTTACCATTATCCAATGACAGGGTTTGCACAACCCATTATAAGCCATGGTGGGTTGTTGTGTCGTGCAAACCCAGGATGGGTGTTTTTTTTTGGCTTATAGGCCACCCTGACAACCCATGGCTTGTAGTTTGGGTTGTTTGACCCACGATGGATTGTTGTGTTGTCTGAACCCAGACGACATGACCCATCGTGGGTCAAGCCTAACTACAAGTGAGTCACTTGGCAAGAGCAGCAAAATCTTCTTGCTGCTCTTGCCAAGCTGCTAACTGGTGAGTGTCACTGACAGCTGCCCCCAAAGTGCCAAAACGGCACTTGGGAGTGGGTGTCAGAGGCTTCCCCTGCTCCCTGCTGCTTTTGGGCAGCAGGGAACAGGAGCTCACTCTAGCCAGCTATGCATAGCCGGCTGGAGTAAGCTTCAGTTCCCCACCTCTGTTGCCGGCTGTTTCAGGCTGGTGGTGGGGAATGGAGGTAGCTTCAGCTGGCTATGCATAGCCAGCTGAAGCTACCTCTACTTCTCCACTGGTAGCCTGAAATGGCTGGTAGCGGGGAAGCTGCGACTGCTGCTGCCCACTCACGAATAGGCAGCAGCAATCGTGGTTCCACCGCTGCCCACCACATTGGCGACTCCTTTCAGCCTGCTGCCACAGCAGGCAATGGAAATCGCTGCTGCCTACTTGTGAGTAGGTGGCAGTAATTGCAGCTCCCCCACCAAGCCCTGCCCCTACAAGTCCTTTCTGGCTCTCGGTGGTGGCACAGGGCAGAGATTGGTGCCACTGACTTGCGAGTCAGAGGCACTGGTCGCTCCTCTCCCGCCCCGCCACTATGAGCTCTTTCGGCCTGCTGCCATGGTGGGTAGCTGATTCTGCTGACTCATGGGTCAGTGGCACCAATCCCTGCTCCCCTGTTCCCCATCACCTTTCTGGCTCCCAGTCTTTTGGGCAGGGAAACCTCAGTGCTGCTGTGGGGTCCCCTGGGATACCCATGGGAGGACCGAGGGGGGAGAAGGGGGAGGGAGGTGGGACCCTACCCACGATGCGCCCAATCATCTGTCAGGCGTATTTTGGGTAGGCAGGCTTATAAGCCATACTGCGTAGCCTGCCACACAGTGTGGCTTATTGTGATGTGTGTACCCTCCCAATATCTATAGTTAGCACCACTGCAGACATAATGTTGACAACTATTAATGCTAACCATGAAGGAGGAGGAGCTGCATTGATGAAAGGAGAAGGAGCATATGAGCTCATGGCATGCTTCCAATCACCTACCCGTTGTTAGGAGATTGCTAGCATTATGTTTGCACCAGCCTAAAAGTGTTTGCTACATATTTAAAAATAAATGATTTCATTTAATAATATAATGGTCTGCATTCATAGTTTGTTAATACTGTTAACATTAATTTAGCTGATTATTGTTCTAAATGACTAGTTAAAGTAGTTGCCTTACCTGATAAAGGGCCAAAAACTGGGTTGCTGAAACTGGGTCAAATCGTCCAAAGCACTCCACCATTTCCCAACTAGCAGCAGCCAAGGTATCTATCATGTTATTATTAATTGCAACATTAATGCATTGCAGCAAAACTTCCGTTGACTGAAACAGGTATTTCTGGGTTGAGGTCTGTCTCCTCTATATAGTAACAATAAAAAACCAGTTTTGTTTAAACTATGTAAACAAATATAGCTATAAAAACATATAGCCATTTATCACTTCTATCATTTAGGAACGATGGAGGCTGGAGCAGGCCGAGGGAACATCAGGGCCTGCTCCAGTTGGACTGCCCCCCCCCCACAGGGCTAACTGACATCTGCAGCCCTGTGGGGAAGAAGGAACGACGGAGGCTGGAGCAGGCCGAGGGAACATCAGGGCCTGCTCCAGTTGGACTGCCCCCCCCACAGGGCTAACTGACATCTGCAGCCCTGTGGGGAAGAAGGAGGAGGCTGGAGCTTCTTGAGACACAGAGAATTACAGAAGTAATAATTAGTATTCCCCCTTCTTCCCTCCCCATTCCTTTTCCCCTGTGTGTCGTGTCTTTTTAGATTGTAAGCCTGCGGGCAGGGACTGTATTGTTAATTGTTGTAAACCGCCCAGAGAGCTTCGGCTATTGGGCGGTATAAAAATGAAATAAATAAATAAATAAATAAATAATCAGAAGATTCTGATCTTGTATAACAATTTTTGATGAACAGGATTAAATGTTGCTAGAGAGGGGTGAGCTTACTGCAAAAATGAATCGAACACTTCTTACACTTGACAACCCTAGAGGGAGTTTGAATGTTTGAAGGGCCTGCTCCCCTTCACCTTCCCCAACCTGGTGCTCTCCAGATGTACTTGACTGCAACTCCCAGCATTCCCAGCCAGCATTTCTAGCCTTCATTTCCAGACAGGCATTGGCCATGCTGGCTGGGAAAGATTGGATTTGCAGTCCAACACATCTGGAGTGCACCAGGTTGGGGAAGGCTGTGCACCAGGTTGAAGTGGGGGGGAAACACCTTGGGGAAGGGGATTGATATGGCAGGCAGCAGAGGTTTCCAAATAAGCAAAAGTAAAGTGAACTGCCAGAGTAGTGATGCTGGCAGCATCTTCTTCCAACGGGAATCATGAGAGAAGGTCATCCCACTGACAAAATGCTTTATGTGTGGCCACTAGGAAGGAGGAGAGGCCTTATTGGCCTCTCCCAACTTCAAAGGGCCCCTCTGCCATATGCTACATTGACTGTCTTCCCTGGGAAAACCTCCTTCTTGATCAAGGTGTCCCCCCTGCCAGGTAATTTTTGTTTGTACTCCTATTCCCTTTGGGTTTTCTCCCTTGTATTCTTTTTAAAAACTTTTTTTTTTTTGCTGCTGCTGCTGCTGCTGCTGCTGCTGCTGCTGCTGCTGCTGCTGCCGTCTGTGACAGTGGTGGCATCAGTGTAGACAGCTGGTCCTGGTAGCCACCCCACCCCCCCCAGAATGGCTTGACACAACACCATTCCAGGTCACTGGGGAGGGGAGGGGGCAATAGCAGCTGCTACAAAATGGCAACTACCAGTGGGGTCTGCAGTGGTCACCAAAAACAACACTGCCTCAAGGTATTTTGGAGGGGAAACAGGTCCTGTAATTTTCAGCTGATTTCAAAGCAGACTTTCCAAAATGGACACAACAAAGAAATTGAAGTAAAGGAAGGATGAAAAAACAGAGAAATGAGTATGGAAGATGTTAACCTTTATGAGAAAAGTACCATACATTTTAGATTTTTTTTCACAACTTGTTCAAATTCCACACTATTTCCTTCTGTTTACTAAAATTTCCTTTAAAATAGTATATAAATATTCAACAGGTTACGTGGAAAACTCCTCAACACTTATCCTTCCTTGTCCATCTTCACAGTAGTGACTCAGCAAGTCTTGCTCTTAGAAATTACTTTTTATAAAAGAAAGTACTCAAGTTATCGCATAACCATACCCTTAATTCAATTGCCTTCCTCTTGTACTCATCAAGCTGTTTCTTAGTAAGTGGTAAACAAGTTGGTGGTGTTTCACTTCCTTCACATTTTGCTTCTGCTTCTGGTGAGGGAGATTTCTCAGAGATAGTTTTAACTTCCTCCTGTACCTTGCAAATAAATAAACCATTATCAAAATGAAATGCATTTAAAACAAACAAGCATGCAACCAAGTCCTAAAATGGCAGGAAAGGTTGAGTACACATGCAAGCTCCTTCTTTGCCTGATATGGCACACTAGTCCAAATACAGAGCCTATCAGTGGCATTTGAATATAATAAGAGGGGAGGGAGGGACCTGCTGCCAACATCACAGGAAGGCATTCTAAAGAACATTTGGCAATGCCAAGAGCCAGGGCTAATGATACAAATTTGGGACTGCCTGTACTAGTAACAATGAACATTTCTGTGTTGCCTATTATTAAATTTTCTCTAGCACAAATTATATACTGAATAAATCCAACAATATAATCATTTATTTCAGTGGAATGTAAATCCATGGTGTAGTTGATAAATTAATGAACTCTAAATAAATGCATTAATTATTTATTTGTTAAAATGTTTCTATATCAATCCATCTCAGGGCAGAGTACAATAATAAATTTTTTTTCAAAATAACACCAATCCATTATAATCATCAGCAGGTTAAGCAAACAAATCATGCTACAGTCAATAAAACCCACAAGCTTGGGTAAATTGCCAGGTCTTAAACTGGTGCTGAAATGAGGCCAGTGTTGGCACCAGTCAAACCTCTGAAGGGAGGGCATTCCATAACTGGGACAGCACAGCCCAGACTTATGCAGTCACTGTTTTTATTTTTTAGCATTTGCTTTCTGCTCAACTTTTATAAATGGCATAACCAGGAAAGGATTTAAAGAATTTCCTCACCTTTCCAGAAATGACCACTACACTATTAAAAGATAGGATTTATTTCTCCTCAGTACTGTTACGCCAAAGCTGTCTCTGGGCCTGACAAAAAATTCAGTGACACTTGGATTTAGTTCCAGGACAAGTGACATTGCACAGTTGTAAAGGCAAGAAATCTATTCCCTTAAACCAAGGGTGGGGAATCTTTTTTCTCTTGAGGGCCGGATTCCTTCATGGATAATCTGTCGGGGCCCACACACTGGCGGTTGTTGAGGCCAAAGCTAGCTGTACATGGGCCCAGTGGTGGACATTCCAGAGCTGGAAGTGGGTGGATCACCCCTTTTCTCTTTCGCTTCTGCCACCACCCTTTCTGCAACCCCCTTTCCTCTCTGCCGCTTACTTGCCACCACAGAAAGGACAGATCATTCTTGCCAGAGGTTGAACTGATTGCATGAAGAGGACCTTTGAAATTAGTCTGAGGGCTGCATGACTGAGATTCAGTCAAAGGCTGCAGGTTGCCCTCCCTTGCTTTAAACAAACACAAGGCAACACACACATAGCAGGGCAAGACAACAATAACCTGAAAACTATGACAGTAGTGACATGCCTCAGCATTACATTTTACTTTAGGGCATTTTTAGTTTACTAGTCTCTCTCTCTCTCTCTCTCTCTCTCTCTCACACACACACACACACACACACACACACACTACGAATAATATAAACAATCCTTGTTTATTTATAATATATATTAATTCCAACCTTCAGGGGGAAAGGGCCATTGCTTATGTAGCCAAAATGGCATTACCCACACACAAAAGGGAGGTATCAGCAGGGGTTTTCAGAAGTACAACATGTTTTGAAAAACCAAACATAAGGGGTGAACTCCCCCCAAAAACAGCCCAATAAGGACTGAGCAAGCTCAGGAGCCATGAAATGCTGACTGTTGGGAAAACAAATGGAAAGTGTGTGTGTGTGAGGAGGAATGGAGTTGTTGGAATCCTGAATAGCATCATGCCACACTCAGCACTTTGTTTCAGGTCCCAGCTGTTTATTCTAAATATCTATATCCTACCTCTCCATAAAAAAGTGTGGCTAACAAATTCAGTTTGAAACAAGACAATCACATAAACCTACAATACAGCTTACTAAAGGTGTGTTTTTAATTTTTTTTTACTAAAGTATGCCTTACCCCTACATATTCACACCAGAGAAGATCTGAACAGAAGGGGTCTGTATGATCAGCAAGTAAATGTAGACTCTTTCCAGTGAGATAGAGGTACTTGGCTCTGATATCAGGACAGCCAGTATAAAGACTCTGTAGGCTTGTTAGTTGAGCCTGGGCATTATGACCAATTGTGTGCCCAAGGGTTATCCATGCCTGTTAGAATCCAGAAAACATAAAATTAAATAAAAAAATCGGTGCTTTAAAATGTGTTTAAAATGTGCTGTAAACTGGCAATAATATGAATTACAAAAATGATCTAATGCTTTAGTAATCGGGTACCGGGGCTTCATTAAAAATCATCCAATGAAAGAGCCACACTTGAAAAATTTCTGGATTATGTCAACTACTGACCAGTTGTCATATACTCATTTGGGGCAAGGTCCTTGAGTGAGTGAGTGAGTGGTGGCTGGGCAACTCTAAATACTATTGGATGACACTGATCATCTGGATCCAGATAATTGCATAACAGAAAGCTAGTGGTTCAAAGAGCAACCCAAACACTTCAATTCATATTGGACAGGTCAGTGGAGCTTCCTTCTGTAAGCTTCACTGACCTATCCCATTCTAGAAAAGAGTGCTTCCACTCATTTTGGGTTGCCTTTTTAAAGCTCCCCTTGCACTAGCAGTAGGTCCTGCTGGTGTGCAGGCAAGCTTCGATACCGACCCTGGTTTGGTATTGAAACTGCTTTGGTCACAATCCTGATGGATGACCTATGCTGGGAGAGGGAGTGGGGAAGTACAACCCAGTTGATTATCCTAGAGCTCTCAGCAGAGTTTGATACCACCAACCAAGGTATCCTTCTGGATTGGATGTCGAAGATGGCAATTGGGGGCATTGTGCTTTAGTGGTTCCATTCCTATCTGGATGGTGATTTCCTTCAATTGGTGATGGGAGACCATTGTCCTGCTCCATGACTTTATTTATTTATTTAATATATTTATTTACCGCCCATCAGCCAAAAGGCTCCCTTATAGCTCCCAGTAATGCTATGGTGTTCTGCAGGGCTTTATTTTGTCCCCCATGCTGTTTAACATCTGCATGAAACCAATGACTGAGGTCATCCAGGAATTTGGTGTCATTAGTACACTTTATTTCTCCTTTTAAACAAATTCAGGTGAAGCTGTGGAAGTACTGAACCACAGTTCAGGATCAGCAGGGAATTCAAAGGAAACCAATAAGCTGAAGTTCAGTCCAGATGGTATGAAGGTGCTGTTGGTAGATGGTTTGTCTGATATGAAAGATGGCATTCCGCCTCTTCCAAATGGCTTACACTTTCTCTGAAATATCAGGTTTGTAGTCTATGGATGCTTTTCAATCTTGTCTTGTCTTTTGAGGCCTAAGTGCCTGTCATCAGTTGAACTATTTGTGACCCCTCCACGACAGAGATAGTCTGTCCACAGTTGCTTGGTAATAGCCCATCTAGACTATTGCAGTAAATAGTACATGGGTTTACCTTTGAAGATTGATTGTAAACTACCGGTAGTGCAAAATATAGCACCTAAATTAGTGATCATATGGAGCGTATCTCACCAGTTTTGAAACCGCTAAACTGGGGAAGACTGTGGCAAGGGGGCTGAGGGATGCCTTTGCCTGATTTCTAGGTATCCCCCCCCACTCAGCCCGGATGTAACTCAGTCTGCTCCAATCAGCAGAGTCCCCAAACCCTCTGTGTAGTATTTGAGGAGGGCTGGTTGAAGTGGCTGCCATGGGGAGGAGCAGCAGCAAACACCGTTCTGCCAACCTTGTTGCATGTACCTATATCTGGATCAAACCCACTAGCTTTTTCATAATAAATAAACAGTGCCTTGCTTCTGGTTTCCATAAAGAAAGTATGCAGAAGGGATTTGCTTAGACAAATAAATCACACTTAAGCACATACCTGTTCAACAGAAGAAGCGTCAGGTGTAAATCTTACAAATTCCTCAATAATTTGCTCAATTTGTTCTGCTCCAGCTTCTCTCTTTTTTTTCTCAATATTGGTAAGAACAAAAATATCCAGAATGATCTCTATCAGGTTCAACTTCATGCTAGCAAGTCTTCTCATCAATGGCGTGTTAATATTCCTAGTCTGAAATTTTTAAAAAAGGTAAATGGAAGTCAATCATAAAAACAAACCAGATTCAGGTGTCCATAACCATGATGGATATCTAGCTTGAAAGGCATCAGGACTAGAGAGAGGATATTGGAAAATGGGGGAAAGCCCACACCTTACTACCATTTCACATTTCAGATTAACTACCATTAATGCATGTAATATTTACAAAATGCAAAGGCTGTTTACAATCTCAAGGGACTGTCCAGAATTCCTCATATAACTGGTGAATGTCCAATATTAAGGAGTTGCAGAAGTGAATGCTGATAATGACTTCTGTTCACATTCACTGGTTTATCTCTGTATTTTCAGATATTCACCAGATTTATGAGTGATTATCTACTTGTCAACAGTCTCCATGGTGGACATAGACTGTAACATACATAACTTACCTCATTAACTGGAAGCACATTATTAATATGTCGAAAAAGCTGTTCCATTTGTGATACTGCTTCTTGAGCTAATCTGTATGCATCTAGGTAATGACTCTGCTTGTCTACAGTGTATGTTGTATGTTTACCTAGCATCCTGTAAGAAAAGTGACACAGAGCTTTACACAAAAGCAGTATTTAGCACCTGGTGTCCTGCTGCCTCCATCACAGTGATATTGTTGGAAACCATTTTATCTTGTTTCCCACTACTAAAGGAGTCAAAACTGGACATTTTATAAACACTGAAAATGTTTCATGAAACACACTACTCGTGTAATAGAGAACAAAATAATTTCAGGTATTAGTTAAAATAGTTACTACTTTCAATCCTTTCTAGCACAAGTTTAAATCAATGGCACTGTTTAATCCATGGCACTGTTTATTACAAGGAATTGTTCTTTAATTTCTTGTTGTGAGTCATCTTGAGTGTTTTGTTTTTAAAATAGAAAGCTGGGACATAACAGAGCAATCCTAACCCCCGCAGATCTGCGAGTGGAGGTGCCCTACCTGATGGAAGGCAGTTCCATGGCAAAGGTACTCTCTGCACCCAAGCAGCCCAATTTTGCCAGTAGAAACCTACCACTGGCAGTATTCCCACTGGCAGTAGCAAGCATAAGGCCCTAAAACGGGCCATTTCACAGTGGAGTGGAGCGGACTTTGGATCCACTGGTTCCAAAACTGCTAAGGTTCCCCCTCAGCTAGGCCAACCTGGAGCTGGCCTAGCTTGTGTCCCCGCCCCCCCGCCCCCGCAAATTGCTTCCATTGGAGGGCAAAATAAAATAAAAGATCAGCCAGGCTAAAAGCCTGGCAAAAACACCCTACCCAATCCATCCTGGCCAATGTGAACTGGCAGGGCTTTGGATAAGGTAGTAGATTTGCCACTAACCTCCTCTCAAACCTCACTTATTATTGCATAGTAAGTCTTCTCAGTTAAATTCATACAGCTGTTAGGTTGCAGCCATTGTTTGTCGAAATTGCTTCAGATGAAGTAAACTATTTACGATCAATTATAAAAATGCCAAGTTGCAGAAAACACTTCATGATTAGTACTAAGTATTTTTTTTAATACACATGAGCTGGTATCCAAAGATCTGCTCAGCTAGTGACAAAGGGTACTTTGGGTTTGTATTCTTTCAACTGTAAGAGTGTTGAAGCTAAAGGTAGTTGAAAAAAAAGCTCAAGATATGGCATGGGCATCTGCTGTAGAAAGTGGGAAAAATCCACTGTGTGAGCATAAGCCCTTGAGCTAACCTCCCTCCTTTAACTGTAACCTGGAAGCAGACATTCCATCAGGTTGCAGCAGAGGAGAGATGGAAACAGGACCACTCCATCCACTCAGCTGAGAGACCAGAAACTTTTGGCTCCTCCTCTCTTTGAACTGTTTTCCACTCCAACTGGTTGTTATAAAAACTTTGTAAGTAAGAGCTAGTGCCTGAGCTTGTTTTTTCCCCTCCACCCTCCCCTCTCTTTTCCTTTTGCATCATGTCTTTTAGATTGTACGCCTGAGATAGGGACTGTCTTAATTATCTTTGTAAGCCGCTCTGGGAGCCTATTCAGCTGAAATATGGGGTAAAAATGCTTGTATTAAAATAAAAATAAAGTAGTACTTTGGATCTTGGCCTATTTATATTGAAATAACTATTCAGGAAATATTGTGAGCGTACCTGTGAATATTTGCACGTGCCATCAAAGCCTCAGCACTACGATCTTTATATCCATAAGAAAGGAAGTCCTTCTCTATGTGAATTAGTTTATCATACGGCTCCAGCAACATTCTTCCTAACGCAGTAGAATGATGACTAGTATTGATGAAATCTTTCGCAAAATCTATCTGAATGTACGCTTTCCTGCACAGGAGAGTATATTAATAGCACTGAGGGGAAAAGGTCTGAACAATGTATCAAATATCTGGTCAATGCTGTATTACAGTATTCCCCCCCCCTCTAGATATCCTAAGACTAATACGAAATTAATGAAAAGAAATCTTAAATTTTATTCTTGTCTATAAAAGTTTATGTTTTATAGACAAGAATAATCTATGTTTTATAGACAAGAATAATATAGACAAGTTTCTCCCGGGGGGGGGGGGGAAACTTGGTGATCATTTACAGAATTACAACACAATTAGTTAATTTGTTAACGAAAATGAACTACATTAATGTTTTAATCTGTAATTACCTGGCTTCAAGACATGCAATTATAACAACCAATTCAGATTCTCTGTTAGGTCTTTCTACCAGTAATGGTCTCAAGACATTTACGGTTTTTTGCAGAAAATGGCAAGCCTGCAACTATGAGAAAACAGAATTGTTCAAAACTTTTTAGTCCTTATATTAAATTTTATTTCAGAGCAAACACAAATAATGAAAACAAAAGCTGTATTTTACTAAAGGTCACATTACTCCCCACTGTAGAAACAAGTAAATCTTAATTAAGCGCAACTACATAAGGAGGCTCAGGCTACTGTGATCTCCACACTGAAAAAATGAACGTTATAATCACTAAAGCCTTTTTTCTTAAAATATGAACCTTAAACCTTAAAAATGGTGCAGAATAGTCCTTGTTGACTGAATAAATTCTTTTTCTTTATCTCAGAATCTGAATAGTTTCACTGCAGTTTACATGCACACACTATTCGAAATTTTTTAAAAGTTGGATCTTATCTTCTAAAACTGAAGCACTTCACGTATCAAGTATAGTTCCACAAACAATAGCAGAAAATGTTGTACAGTATATGGAAAAAGTATACACAGGTAGCCCGATAAAAAGGGTGACTGTTATAGCTCTATAAACAAAACTACATAATCCATATTTACCCTACATTCTTTAGATATTTCAGTGAAGTAATATTCAGATAATTTCTTTACCATTTTTTCCTTTCCTTCCCTGTCTTGCCCTAAAATGGCATCTGTGACACACAAAGTGCTATTGTGCCAAAAGCGTTCATTTCCTCCTATCAATTGTGCCTGTTCAAGCAGCACTTTAGCTTGTCCATGTTTTCTTTCCAAGTTAGCTAGCATGGCTAGAAGATAAAGGCACCGTGATACAGCACATGGGTCATTCATTTCCTAGAAAAAAGGACATTTCAAATAAAACCAAAACACTATATTTAAGCACTAATATTTAAATGTATGTATGTCTTATTGTATGACCAAAGCCATCACAATATAACGTATTTAGGCAATTTTATAAACACGATCAAGGATATATGTCAGGAAAACAGTAATACAAATAGGACTGGATCCAGACTTAATTGTACTTAAAGTAGACCCATTGTAATTAATGGGGTTAAGTTAGTCATGACTTAATCCCCATTAATTTCAATTAATAGTACTTAAGCTATCATCATGACTAACTTAAGTATTATTAATTTGAATCAGTCTACTCTAAGTATGACTGAGTCTGGCCCACATGTACCTTTCCAGTTTTACAAACTAAGATCTACAAAATCTTTCCTAATCTTAGAATCATAGAATTATAGAGATGGAAGGCGCCATTTAGGCCATTGAGTCCACCCTCCTGCTCAATGCAGGAATCCACTTTAAAACATCCCTGGCAGCTGACTGTTCAGTCTCTGCTTGAATACCTCCAGTGACAGAGAGCCCACCACCTCCCTAGGCAGTTGGTTCCATTGTCTGACTGCTCTGATCATTAGGAAGTTTTTCCTGATGTTCAACCGAAATCAGAAATAAGCCAGTTATTTCGTGTCCTACAGTCAACCCTTTAAGTACTTGAGAAGTGCTATGATATCCCTGCTCAGTCTCCTCTTCTCAAGGCTAAATATACCCAAGTACTTTCAATCTTGCCTTGCAGGACTTAATTTCCAGTCCTCTGATCATCTTTGTTGCCTTTCTCTGAACTCATGCTGTATCTGAATCCTTCTTAAACTGTAGTATCCAGAACTGGACAGAGTATTCAAGAAGTGAATCTGGCCAGCACAGAGTAGAGTGGAACTATTTTTCCTGTGGTTTTGAAACTATACTTCTACTGATACATCCTAAAACTGCATTTGCCTTTTTTGCGGCCACATCACACTGCTGACTCCTATTCAGCTTGTGATTGACTACAACTCCAAGATCCTTTTCACACGTACTATTGCCAAGTTAGGTAACTCCCATCTTGGCAACTTGAATAGCAAATTGTGTGCCCATAAAAGAAACATACCTATGTTACCATTCAATTTTGTTTAAAAATACACCGGAACATTTTATAAGGCAGCTAACCCTGAGTCCCTGTGTGCCTTCTTTACACAGAAACACTGTGGACAAAATCATGTCCATTTGGGGGAGGACAGTTTTGAATGAGTTACCTGAGTTGCTTGGTGTGCTTCTGAAAGTAGTAGTCTTGCTGGTTGATATAAACACAGTTGGATTAGGACTTCAGCTTTGTCTATCCACAAGTAGGGGAAAGAAAGCCCACATAATTCTTTTTCAGTAATGGCATTTAGTTCCAAAATCTGTAAAATAATTTATCCTAGAAATTACTCTTCCTTTAAAAAAAATACTACTTTTTGTACACATTGCATAGTTTGTTAATTAGAATGTTAAGACTTCTAAATTCTAAAATCTAGAAGACAGCAAAGAGGTGCACAGAAGCCACAGTTAGTTTACTGTTTGTCACTCATTTAATTAACTTTGTTTCTAAAAGCCATTGTTTCCCATGGCTTCTAAAAGCTAAAGTTTTAAGGCAGCAAAGCTTCATCATTATTGTATATACACAAACTGAATGTAAATTACCTTATCTTTTGCAATAAGCAATTTTTTACTCTGATCCACATTGCCTTGCTTTGTACAGTCAAATAATTTATTTTCCTTCTGATTTTCCTGTATGGCATTCTCATTTTTAAATGCAATCTCTTGCCTAAACCTGAATCAGGGAAAGGAGTAGGGGGAAAGATTCACCTGTTTTCTAGAAAACATTAAAGTAATGGGTTAACATACAAAAATGCTTACGCTACTCACTTTGTTAATGCACATGGAATATATCTTGAGCTCAGTTATGTCAGCACAGTCTAAGGTGATAGTGTTGTTACAGCAAACAACTGTTGCTCTTACTGCAAAGTGCACTACATAACTTATACAGCTTATCGCTGGAATCCTGCTAGGGACACTATAAAATGGATAGGAAACCATGGGCACAATGGGGTCCTGCACTTGTATCCAAAAAGGGAGCTGCAACAGTTTGGGCTGCATCCATGAACCCATCTCAAAAAGGTTAAACTTCTGCTGTACAGCCCTTCAGGGGAGGGAGTGGTGAGCTGGATTCAGCCCCCCCCCCCACACCATGCTCCCTTTCTCTGCCAAAGAGCTGATTGGTGGGATTTTAACCTTTCTGAAAGGGCTGCACGTGAACAGTCCTGGCTGTTCCATGCTTACTGCTTTGGCTTGGGGCATACAATTATTAGGTCGGTGTGTAAACCACTTATGGAATCATGTACTTTTATACAAAATATCATACCTTCCTTGTTCCATTTCATTAATGTATACTTCACCCACTGCCTTCTCATGATAAGATGATGCTTGACACAATTTTAAGTCTAAGCATACTCTGGAGAGTCTGCGAAAATAATGACACAATCCGTCTTTGTTATTGTAAACATATAGAGAGGGCATGACAGGATCTTGTCCTTCTCTATGTTTCACACTACATATGATTATTCCTCAAGTGCACCTGTATCTTGGGCTGGCTCATTGGTTTTATGAGTGACAACTGTTCTGAACAATCCAGTTGAGCTTAGGTACTAAGTATGCATACACAAATCCTTTAGCTTAAAAAAACAAAAAAGAAAGGAAAAGGAATGGCTGCCCTTTGCTGATAAAGGGCAAGAGCCAACCCCCCAATGTGTGAGCAGACAGCACTTCCACTCATGCAGCAAGGAGGGGAAAATATTTCCCTTACTGGCAACCCCTCGAATCTTGTGGGAATACTCAATTAACACAAAATCTTAATCTGTGGAAGGTGCTTTAACATAATGTATAAATGGGGATAAAGTTATACAATACAATTAAGATCAAAGATACAGTTGTGACAGACAGGCAATTGAAAAGTTTCACAGTGACTTCAAAGTATTGAATACAAACCGAAGATGGTAGAGATCTGACAGACTTTTGCTTTCTACGACATCGTGAGCAATGACCTCAGCCAGATGAAGAACCGGAAGAGTCAAGTGATTACATAAAATTGTCTGTAGCTCCTTAACTAAAAGGTCTATGTAATATAAGGTCCGTGTCTAAAAATTAAGAGAAGGATAGATGGTGGACAAGTTGTCAGTTCTTCATTATCAACTCTCTGAGAAAGGGCACTGAAGTCATAGTTTCCAATGGTACACAAAGCAATTTTCTGCAATGTGTACTTTGGCCATAATGATCCATATTTTAGATAGATTCATAGATCATAGAGTTGGAAGGGGCCTACAAGACCATCGAGTCCAACCCCCTGCTCAATGCAAGAAACTAGAGGAGGGGTCTCCCATCCAAGTAAGAACCAGGCCTGACCCTGCTTAGCTTTCCACACTCAGACAAACTGAGCCAGCGTGAGCCACAGGCCTGTTATCATTATCATTATTCAGCCACTGAATAAACCTCTCTCCTTCTCTAACAATATCCTGTGGCACTGGGGTTATGAGAACTTTAGTCCTTTCAAGAGGTTCTGCAATCACAACATGACCTGGTTAACAGTGTGCTAGGGTGGGAGGATCTGTAAGGGAGTCACAGAGAAGGAGTAAACATCCCTCTTCTCACCTTTGCTATCTCCATGCCACTACTGATTTAATGTGAGTGAAGCAAAGGGAAGAGGGAGGCTATTTGGAGAGTGGGCCAGCAGGGAGTGAGAATCTTCTGAGTGCTCAGATTGGCTTGGGATTATTTTTTTTTAAATTTCCCAGTTTTCCAGAAAATTCTCAAGCCAATTGAAGGAGAGTGTTATTCAGAGAGGTTACTCATCTCCTGCTCAAAACATTTTGCCATAGCAAATCTGTTCCTTCCCATTCCAACAAGTCCCTCAAATTCATACAAACCAAGAAGGCTCAATAAGACTTCTTAAGCCCTTTTCAAAATCCTACTTACAGGTGCTACAATGGTTTCCCTGTTCATACTGCAGCCACTTGAGTCCTGTTTAAAGGCATCTCTAACTTCATCAGGACATTCATAGCTAGCCCAATCCTCCAAATTTGCAGGTAAGGCTTCAATTGGTCCTTTCCGCTTAGGCTTGTCCTTAATGACTGACTGCACCTGAAAATAAGACTCTCATTTTAAGAAGGGTTATTTTTTCACTAGGTTTCAAGAAAACAAATTATAGTAAAAGAAAGCATACCTGTTTGATATCTTTTGAGGATTTATCTTTTTTAGGAGGGCTTGGTGGTGAATTACCAGCAGGCTTTAGAAAAAAGAAAAGGGAAAACAAACTACTGGAATGTTTTTATTGTAGAGCAGAATGGTCCTATTAATACAATATTCTATATTATACATCTATATATACATCTGAAATTACATATCTCTCCATTGAACTTAACAAAGCTCCAGATCATGGATAAATACATACTCAACTCATACTGGCACATCTGGATCGTACAGGCCAACCACCAAGGAGATATTGTGGGAGAGAGGAAACAAATCCTGTCACCATCAGGTTGGATTCAGATTTAATCATACCTAGAATAGAACCACTGAAATCTAACTTAAATCCTATTGATATCAATAGGTCTGCTCTAAGTATGACTAAATACTTAAACAGTGTGCAGCAGATCCCACTTTGCCTAGGGCACAATCCTATGCATACTGGGAGTCCTACAACTCCCAGCATTCCCCAGCCAGCTAGCCATGCTGGCTAGGGAATGCTGGGAGTTGTCTGACTAAACATGCATAGGATTGCACCCTTAGAATATTTCTGAAAATATGACATACAGTCTTACTTGAAGTAAGTTTCACTGTTTCAGTAGGGCTTATTTCTAAGTAAGCATGTGCTTAGAATTGCAGTCTGTTGGGCTGTTTTCATCACTTCCCCAGGCAGAGAGAAAAGGATGGTACTTTATCTATATAAGCAAATGTATTTTTTTCACTAGATTTCTTCTAATCATCTGAGCAAGGGGGATAGGTAGAAGAGCTGTCAGGCTGAGTGGCAATCTTTCATTCCTCAACCAAAATGACACAAGGAAGACAACATTCACAATTGTTACACACATCGCCAATGAAGAGATGTTCAAAGACAGCAGGGAGCTGACAACACTGATCTGTTCAACAGCCTGGTGGGTAGAGGGGAGATACGGTATGTTGTTATATGGACTGAGTATTGTGCCTGCTTCCCCCTCTCCTTGCCTCACAGGTGATCAATGCAGTCAAAGCTGACAGCAGGGATCATATTTTTGATAGAGCACATTGGTATTTGAATCCACAGCGGCATTTTGTGCTGCCTATAATCTGTTTTCATGTGGAAATCACTCATTGGATTGGGCTGCATAAATCTAATATAGGTTAAAAGAGAAAGATTATAGACATTCACAGAATTCTTACTTAATAGCATAATTTCCATAATTTATTATGGGAAGAACTGTTCACATATACCCATTCATCTGAAGAAAAAACAAACTTTTTCATATAAAAGAGTGCCTTACTTGTTTTGCATCTTTTTTCCCTTTTGCTTTGGGAGTAGTTAGCTGAGTTGGTGAAACTTTGGCCAATGCCTTTAAAACAGATCCTGCTGATGTCAGTGACATCTGGAAAAAAATAATTACATTTTAGGGGAGAAATCTACAAAGCATTATCCTTAAGAGTGTATTTCAATTGCTGAATTATTTATAGTTGAACACAGAAAATAAAACAAGAGAACTGAGTAGAACTTTACTCAGTAAAGATGGTAATAGTCTCCTTTACATTTACAAAGAACAAACTTCACAGATAATAGTTAATGGCTTGGATCCTAAGATAAGTTAACTTAAGGAAGTTCATAGAAGGAAAGTTTTCTGTCCCTTCTCCTCTTGCAGCAACTTCCCAAACAATGTGGGATGGGGCATAGGGGATGCTGGTTGAAGAAGTGACCTTCCTTAAGTTAACTTATATTAAGATCCAATCCTGATTTGGGGCAATTCCCCCTTCCCTTGTGCTCCATCCCACATTGTTCTGGAGGATCCCCCAACCCTCCAAAGCAGGGATGCACAACCTACAACATGCAGCTGTGCTGCCCCCTTTCACTATTTCCTGGGAAAGGACCATTATGAGCCGGCTGGGAACCATGATCCAGACAGGCTTTCTTTGGCACTAAGGAGGGAAACCTGATCAGTGATTGGAGATAGGAGCAATTTAAAGGTATTTAAAGCTTTAATACTCTGCTCTTTAACAGGGCATTTACATTTTACATGAGCCAGTGTGGCGTAGTGGTGAGAGTGTTGGACTGGGACTCAGGAGATCTGGGTTCTAGTCCCCGCTCGGCCATGAAACTCACTGGGTGACTTTGGGCCAGTCACTGACTCTCAGCCTAACCTACCTCACAGGGTTGTTGTGAGGATAAAATGGAGAGGAGGAGGAGGAGGATTATGTAAGCCGCCTTGGGTTCCTTGCAGGAAAAAAAGGTGGGGTATAAATAAAATAAATAAATAAATAAAATTTTAAATCCCTTTAAATCACTCTAATTTCCAATCCTTGGATGTCTGAAAGCTGTTGCACTGGGGCTTACTTCTGAGTAGATTCATAGAGTTTAGCTGTGCTTCATATGCTTCATGGGAAAATGTCCAAATCGATAAGAATATCATTCGTGTATGTGCATGTGCGCTCATGTACAGCCCCTGGCTCCCCAGCATATCCCAATGAGGTCTGTGGGTCTGAAAAGGTTATGCACCCTTGTTCTGGAGGGGCTTTTCAGAGCACAGGTGGTTGTAGGGAGAAGGAGGGAACGGGAAACTTTCCTTTTCTGAATCTGAACTTCTTTAAGTTTACTACCTTAGGACCCAAGCCAATGTAATTTCTAATCAGTAATCTTTCAAATGATTGCAGTTGTACAGTAATATTTTGCATTATCTAAAGTTCCTCATTCCCACATATGTGAAAATGCCTATGCAATACTCTCTCATCATTAATCAAGGCTTTATGGAAATATTATCCTTCCTAAGATTAGTTATAAAGGTATTCAACATACACTAGACAGTCTTATTTAAAACAACCTCTCATTCTGTACAAAAACTAGCAATAATTTGCTATGGACTATAACTGACACCAATGTTTATTTCATCCATTTGTTATACTGGACAAGATTTGCACCAACATTTCTAGCAGAATAGAAATGTAGCGGATTGATAATAGAATCATAGAAAAGTAGAGTTGGAAAGGGCCTACAAGACCATCGAGTCCAACCCCTGCTCAATGCAGGAATCCAGGTCAAAGCAGCCCTGACAGATGGCTGTCCAGCTGCACCTTGAATGCCTCCAGAGTGGGAGAGCCCACCACCTCCCTAGGTAGTTGGTTCCATTGTCTTATTGCTCTAACAGTCAGGAATTTTTTTCTGATGTTTAGGTGGAATCTGGGTCCCTGTAACTGTTGTGATATGTATCACTTCACCAGCTGCAGCACACTGTTTACACATGGAAGGGACAGAATGGCTGTAAACAGGTTTGTTATGTCTTTCTGGATTCCCGTGTTTTTCGCATGGGAACCTGAACTCTGAGAGCAATATGAGCTAGTCACATGGTTTGTATGTTCTGATGACGTGCTAACTTGTTTTCTGTCTGAAGCCATCTTCGAGAGAAGCAGGACTGCTTTCTCTCTTCTCCTTTGTTTCTTCTTGCTGGACTTTGTTACTACAACAATGTAACGTCTTTGCTGAGGTGGAGTGAAGCTCAACTTACTCCACTGGATGTAATGCTTGCTATGCATTTATACTCTGCACATGGACTGTAACTAGGAAATGTATACTCTGTAGAACTTTACTTGCTAAGTGAATAAAACAGGTAGAATTAGACCTGTGGTGTTCCAGAGTGTTTCCTGACTCCATGGATTAATCTGCAACGGGGAAGCTGGAAGCAGTCTGACAACAAGGCTGACTGGGCTGGAGAAACTGGCACAACACGCTGCACGCTGCGCGGGGGGAGGTGAGATCTGGAAGATCTGTGTGTGGAATTTCAGGCCTCTGCTAGCACACAGAGACAGGATTATAAATCTCCCAACTCGCACACACTCTGCTCAAAGATAACACCAACAGTAACTTGAGCCCATTATTCTGTGTCCTGCAAACTGGGATGATCGAGAAGAGATCCTGGCCCTCCTCTGTGTGACAACCCTTCAAGTACTGGAAGAGTGCGATCATATCTCCCCTCAGTCTCCTCTTCTGAAGGCTAAACATGCCCAGTTCTTTCAGTCTCTCCTCATAGGGCCTTGTTTCCAGTCCCTTTATCATCCTTGTTGCCCTCCTCTGAACCCTCTCCAGTTTGTCTACATCCTTTTTAAAGTGTGGTGCCCAGAACTGGACGCAGTACTCAAGATGAGGCCTAACCAGTGCTGAGTAAAGGGGAATTATCACTTCACGTGATTTGGAAGCTATACTTCTATTAATGCAGCCCAAAATAGCATTTGACTTCTTTGCAGCCACATCGCATTGCTGGCTCATATTCAGTTTGTGATCTACAACAATTCCAAGATCCTTCTCACTTGTAGTATTGTTGAGCCAAGTGTCCCCCATTCTGTAACTCTGCATTTGGTTTCCTTTCCCTAGGTGCAGCACTTGGCATTTATCCCTATTAAATTTCATTCTGTTGTTTTCAGCCCAGCGCTCCAGCCTATCGAGATCGCTTTGAATTTTGTTTCTGTCTTCCAGAGTATTAGCTGTTCCACCCAACTTTGTGTCATCTGCAAATTTGATAAGCATTCCCTGCACCTCTTCATCCAAGTCATTAATAAAAATGTTGAAGAGCACTGGGCCCAGGACCGAGCCCTGTGGTAGCCCGCTCGTTATCTCTCCCCAGTTTGAGAAGGAACCATTGATAAGCACTCTTTGAGTCCGATTCTGTAGCCAACTGTGGATCCACCTGATAGTTGTTCCATCTAGCCCACTTTTAGCTAGTTTGCTAATCAGGTTATCATGAGGCACTTTGTCGAAAGCTTTGCTGAAGTCCAGATATATGATGTCCACAGCATTCCCACAGTCCACAAGGGAGGTTACCCGATCAAAAAATGAGATCAGATTAGTCTGGCAGGATTTGTTCTTGACAAATCCATGCTGGCTTCTAGTAATCACTGCATTGTTTTCAAGGTGCTTGCAGACTGACTTCTTTATAATCTGCTCCAAAATTTTCCCAGGGATTGATGTCAGACTGACTGGTCTATAGTTCCCAGGTTCCTCCTTCTTGCCCTTTTTGAAGATAGGAACAACATTTGCCCTCCTCCAGTCATCTGGCACTTCACCTGTCCTCCATGATTTCTCAAAGATAATAGAGAGTGGTTCTGAGAGTTCTTCTGCCAGTTCTTTTATTACTCTAGGATGCAGTTTGTCAGGCCCTGGAAATTTAAACTTGTTCAAAGTAATCAGGTGCTCCTTGACCATTTGCCTATCAATCTCAAGCTGCAATCCTGCCCCTTCAGTCTGCACTTCAGGTTTGCCAGGGGGGACATAAACTCTCTTTTGGGAAAAGACTGAGCCGAAGTAGGAATTGAACACTTCCGCCTTTTCTTTGTCTTCTGTTATCAATTTGCCATCCACATTGCGTAGTTGAACCACCATTTCTTTCCTCTGTCTTTTACTATGCACGTATCTGAAGAAAGCTTTTTTGTTGCTTTTAGCATCCCTCGTTAGCCTCAGCTCATTCTCAGTTTTAGCCTTCCTGACACTATTCCTGCAGTTCTGTGCTACCTGCCTGTACTCTTCCCTTGTAGCCTGTCCTTCCTTCCACTTCCTATATATGTCCTTTTTTGTTTTCAGGTCATCTCTGAGTTTTTTGTGAAGCCACATTGGCTTCTTCTGCTGCCCTCTGCCTTTTTTCCTTGTGGGAATTGTTTGCCATTGTGCCTTTAGAATTTCCTTTTTAAAAAACTCCCACCCATCCTGGGCTCCTTTTCTCATTAGAGTCGCTTGCCATGGGACCTTACTTATCATTGTTCTGAGTTTATTAAAATTGGCTTTCCTAAAATCCAGGGTACGCGTTTGGCTACACTCAGCTTTTGCTTCCTTTAGAACCAAGAACTCAAATATAGCATGGTCACTTTCCCCCAGAGTTCCCGAAACTGCCACTTTATCTACTAAGTCGTCTCTGTTGGTTAGAATCAGGTCAAGGATAGCTGATCCTCTAGTTCCTTCCTCCACTTTCTGTAGGAGGAAGTTATCAGCAACACAAGTTAGGAATTTCTTGGAGGGGCCATGTTTGGCAGAATTTGTCTCCCAACAGATATCAGGGAAATTGAAGTCCCTCATCACTACTACATCATGCCTGCTTGACACATTGGTAATTTGCTTTTCAAAAGTTTCATCCTTGTCGTCTCCTTGATTGGGTGGTCGGTAGTAGACTCCAACCACCATGTTCGTTTTATTCTTTCCCCATTAATTTTAATCCAGATGCTCTCAATGGGGCTGCCAAGCTCATCTTCCTGTATCTCTGTGCAGAGACACGTATTTTTAACATACAGTGCAACTCCACCTCCCTTTCTGTTGCTTCTGTTCTTTTTGAACAAGTTATATCCTTCAATTGCTGTATTCCAGCCATGGCAGTCATCCCACCAAGTTTCAGTTATACCTATCAAGTTGTATTTGCCCTCATGTATTAAGAGTTCAATCCAATACATTGTTGGAAACAATATATTGTGTGGATCTAAAGGACAGTGGCACAATGGGGCGAAAGAGGCCCGGTGAGAATTAAAAAAGAGTGCTATGTATTGTATAACACTCAGTTGATTTTCCTCAGTTTACTCTGAAATTTTCACATGTACTGATAGTGCTGCATTAACCATCATGATCGTCATCATCTAAATTCCACCTTGTGTTGTTACCCCAAAACAACTAAAAACTGTTAGCCAACAAAGGGAAATTTCACAACTAATTTAGAGAAGAACAGGTTGCTTACCTGTAACTGTGGTTCTTTGAGTGGTCATCCATGCATTCACACACATGGGCTCTGCGCCTGCACTGAGACCGCTTCAGGAAAATTTTATAGCTGAGGAAAATCGGGTGGGAGCCCCTCCCCCATCACGCATGCTCCTAGCGGGGCTCCCGCCCATTCCCTCAGTTCCCTGAGACTGCCTATTGCAGCCCCAGTACCAAGAGAACCATCCACATTGATGTTGACGTTGATAATGACATTTGTTTCGCAGGACCTATCCGCTCCTGGTAGACCCATCGAAATCGACAGTGACACCAAAGCGGGGATGGCGAGCAGGTTGTGTGAATGCATAGATGACCACTCAAAGAACCACAGTTACAGGTAAGCAACCTGTTCTTCTTCTTCGTGGTCTCTGTGCATCACACACATGGGCTGATTACCAAACTGACTTACTGGAGGAGGGTCGATGTCATCGTCATGGTAGAACAGAAGAGAGTACAGCCCTGCCAAAAACATTATCAGCCCTGGCCTGGACATCCAATTTGTAATATCAAATGAATGTCATCGGAGAGGACCAAGTAGCCACTTTACAAAGGTCTGTCAGTGCAACTCCTCTCCATGAATGCCACCAAAGCTGACATCGCTCTGGTGGAATGAGCCCAAACTGGAGCAGGTAGTTCCACAAGTTCATAGGCCAGCTTAATAGCCTGAACGATCCAAGCAGCAAAGTGCTGTGTCTATACTTGCATACCAAGGGACTTGGCACCGTAACAAACAAAAAGCCTTGGAGACCGGCGAGTAGATTCCGTGCAAGCTTTGTAAAAGGCTAAGGCTCTACGCACGTCCAAAGTATGCAACGTCCTCTCAATGGACGTGGAGGGGGCTGGAAAAAATGCTGGTAATGTCCTCCTGGTTCACGTGAAAAGTAGAGTCCACCTTGGGCAAGAAGGTAAGGTCCAGCTGAAGCACCACTACTTCTAGGAACATGTGCAATGAGGGATGGCCTCCGGCCCGATTTTTCTCCTCAATGCAGGCGCAGAGCCCATGTCTGTGAATGCACAGATGACCACAAAGAGGAACAACAATGCTTTTGCATTTCATTTCCGAAAAATGATGGGTAGAACAATCCTAACCCACTCAGATGGCTGACTGAAAGGGTTTAAAATGGGGTGGAGGTACCGCTATGCTGTTTTGTTTATTTATTTATTATATTTATACCCCGCCTTTTTTCCTGCAAGGAACCCAAGGCGGCTTACATAATCCTCCTCCTCCTCCTCTCCATTTTATCCTCACAACAACCCTGTGAGGTAGGTTAGGCTGAGAGTCAGTGACTGGCCCAAAGTCACCCAGTGAGTTTCATGGCCAAGCGGGGACTAGAACCCGCATCTCCCGAGTCCCAGTCCAACACTCTCACCACTACGCCACACTAGCTGTTGGGGGGAGCATGTCTGCCCCAGAGCCCCCAGTTATGCAGTGCATTTTGAGGTTGGGGCAGAGCTGGCTTTGGAACCACTGGATCCAGAGCCCCACTGTTCCCCAAAGATGAAGCTGGATTCTCTCCCTCAGCTATGCTGGCCTGGAGATGCTATAGCTAATTTCCCTTCCCTTTCAAGGGGCGGTGGAATTCCAAGGAAATAAGATCTGCCAGACTGAAAAGCCTGGTAAAGCCACCATGCGCACACACATGCACTTCCCACCTTAGCTGGTGTGAGCCAACTGGGCTTAGGAAGTGGCAGGTGATCCACCCATTCACTCCCTCTGACACCAGTTGGGACTCTATTCAAATTTACAAATGTTATATATGATCAAGACCCGCAGTACACCATATACTAGCAAATCTGTTTAGGCTATAATTTTTAAAGCTTTTAAAGCTTTGATTTTTAAAGCGTAATAATGTTTGCCATTAAAATAGACACAGTTGATTTCAGTGAAAATAGTTTGATGTTGCAGACATAATTGCACTTATAAAAATTATCAGAGGGACACAGTAATGTTAACTTTGTTTTAAATTGCCTACCCCTGCCATAGAGAGTGTTCATTTTTGAACAAATTAGATAATGTACAGCTTTTTGGAACAGAATTTATATTCAAATGCAACTAGGAAACACAAATAATATATACTTTCATCAAAAACTATAGTGTAATAATCTTGTTTTCTTTATGATCTATGTCATTACAATTCAAGCAAAAGTTATACAAAATTTGATACACTGACACAGTACATCTAACCATCTGCTCATCACATTTAATTTATCTTCTCACCTGCCATATGCGCATCACGAAAGCATATGCCATCAAACAGTGCTGCTCATGAGAAGGCGAACCATGGCCAGAAATAACCGCCATTACTGTATGAGCTCTAAACAAAGCTTCTAACTGCTTTATACTTCTTAAATCTCCAATCATAATTTTGTCTCTTGAATCTATGATCAGAAGAACAAAAGTAACAATTAACAATCAATATTAAATGCAATCAATTAACAATTAACAATCAATATTATATTCCCATATAAAACATGGTGGGAATTTTTTTAATATGAATAATCATTTGCCTTCTTTTATGTTCAGTATAGTTCTTTTGTTCTGTAAATTTAACTTTGGAAAATTATCATGATGATGATGATGATGATGATGATGATAATAATAATAATAATTATTATTATTATTAACAATTCTTGCAGGAGATTGTAAAATTCAATATAAATAAGTATTCTTCAAGTGGACATAAGGGACTGTTATCAGGAAGACTACAAAAAGAAATCTAACATAAAATATGTTTTTAACTAAACATGTTTTAAGTTAGACTCCTTTTTTGTAGTTAAAAAGCATTTTTCTTCTCAAAAAGCATTACGGCACACAATCCTATGCATGTTTAGACAGAAAACAGTCCATGCTGGCTGGGAGTGTAGGACTTTTCCTCCACACCTAAACACACATAGGATTGCGCCATTAAAGACTTTAGTTAAAAAGAGAGAGTTCTGCATGTCACAAAATAACAGAATATGCTGGAAAGAAAGCAAACACTGAAATCATTTATTCAAGGCCATTTTTAGAATTATTTGAAGACATACCTTCATCATCAGGGCTTTTATGGACAGGTTTGAGGTACAGCAATATATATATTGCCCAGTCTACGTGTTTAATAGCTTCATTAAGAGGAAACTGCTTACAATATAGCCATTCTGCAAATCTTAATAGATTATCAACTTTCTTTAATTCAGATTCTTTTTTCTATATAAAGACAGTAAATGCATTATTAGGTTAGTTGCTCTTGCTATATATTTCTGATTCCCTTTTAGAGCAAATAAATGCAGTCTAAATATATAGCATGGAATGCATTCATAATACATAAACCATGGACATTCTAATCTAGGCTCACAGTTGTTAAAAAAACAAACAAACCCAAATACTCTCAAGGTATCCACCAACAGTGGGCAGTATCCAATACTGCTATTATGCTTCCACTGATTCCATTGTGCCAGTGGGACCCACCACTTGTGCAACAGAAAGCGAGTAGTTTAGAAAGCAACCGTAGGAAAACTTTTTCTGGATCAGGACAGATCAGTGCAGCTTCCTTCTGCAAGCTCTGCTAACTGGCCCCATTCCGGAAGTGAGTGTTTCCCATTCATTTCTGGTTGCTTTTTTAACTGCTGGCTCCCTGTTATGCTAGCGATGGGTCCCACTGGCACATGGGCAGACTTTAATACTGCCCAGAATTTCTAAATAGGGCAACAAATAAGGCACATTAGTAAGAAAACATTTTAAACATTTCTTTCTCATTATTTCTTACTGAAAAAAGCTGGAGCAAAACACAGAAATTGAAAAATGGAAGCTACACTATGAAAATAATCTATAACAGGAAATAAGAATAGTGGTATAAACCAACAGGTTTATAGGTGTAAGTTTTAAATGTCTGAACAAGAAATCACCCAACTTTTTCTAACCATATATATTTGAAGTATCAAGAGTTTACTGAAAGGAAAGTGTATTAAAATAAAGGGGGAAATGATCAATATCATGGTCATGTGTTTCAGATTAGAGAAATGCATTTGAACATCTGGTTTCATAAGTATCTAAAATCAGGTACTCCAAAGCTGTCTTGACGAAGGTCAACTAAATCCAAGTAATATTTTAAATCCCTAGTCCTCTTAGAAACTGAGTACAATTCTAGGCTTCCAGGGAGGGTGGGTGAGGGATCATAGGATGCTGCGGACCACCGTGAAGAACTCCCCAGTGTGGGAGTGGAAAGCTCCGCCATTGTCAGAGCTCTAACATCATTGCTTCAACAGTGTTGGGGCCAGGAATGGGGCATTCTGAGGATATGTCAGGAAAGGCCATGGATTCACAGGACTATATTCCCCCTTGTTCCCACAAAATGCCCAAAACAAGGGGCAGGAACTATGCGTAATTAATTTCTGTTCCACAGGTGTCAATGGGAGGGAAAAGGGGGGGGGACTCTACGCAGAGGTGTGGGGGAAGCTAAATATGCCACATGTGTGACCAGCAGCCTTCCTCCCTGACTAACAGAACTTAGGAAGGAGGGGGTCCCCTCCCACAGATTTTCGCTATTAAAAATTTAGATAAGCATACCAGTAATATTATCTTTAAAAAAAAAAAAGAGAGATGCAGACCTGTAAAACTTCAATTGTATTTTGGTAACAGGATAGCTGTCCCACAAGATCTGAGGACGCAGATGCCAGTCGATGCCACATATGTGACATATAGTCTTCGCTTTCATCTCGGAATTTTTGAATTTCCATTATATAGTTACGTCCAAGCCTTGCCTTCACCATTACCATATGTTTAAAAATTGGACTATGAAACATAATTTGATAAAGTCAATATTTATGAGTAATTTAAAATAATTTTAAGTTGAAGTGATATCTTAAGGCTTCTTTTATTATTTTAGTATTTTAGTATTCTTTTATTTATTTTAGTATTTTACAATGAGAAGTCAAAACCTCTGTGTTTAAGGCACATCTATCTCCATGATCAACAGTCATTCATTTTGACCTGAACTTCAGCATGCAAATGCATAAGGAATAAAATGATTCCAGCATTGCATGGAGCAGAACTCTGCCCAGGGGCAGCCCAGGCAGTCACCCATGCAAGCACTGACTCGGCTCATACCTGCTTAGCTTCAGCATGTGGCTACATTATGTGCTCTCGAAGCCACCTCATCTGTATGCTAATTCAAGGTCTGAGATTTACTCGGTGATGTATCATGTGTGCATGGGGTTATATATGCATAGCAAGGCTGAGTTCCCAACAGCATCCTCATCCACCTACTCTGTGCCACAGCACACTGCAACCTACTTTTTTAAACTTGGAGGCCACACTGTAACATAGAACTAAGCACACTTAAACTGGCCTGTGGCTTACGCTGGCTCAGCTTGTCTGAGTGTGGAAAGCTAAGCAGGGTCAGGCCTGGTTATTACCTGGATGGGAGACCCCTCCTCTAGTTTCCTGCATTGAGCAGGGGGTTGGACTCGATAGCCTTGTAGGCTCCTTCCAACTCTATGATCTATGAAATCTATGATGAAATGGTGACCGTGTCTGGATTGTGGCCAATGTATAAAAATGATTTGAACTACACAAACTAACTTAACTTCATGGGTGACTCAGCATCTTATTGTAAAAAAATGCATATGCATTAAGGGAATCACCTAGCTAAATTATTTGGGAACCTAAAAAGATATGCAAAGGCTATAATCCTATACCCACTTTCCTGGAAGTAAGTCCCATTGAACTAAATAGAACTAAATGGGACTTTCTTCTGAGTAGACATATAGGATTCCAGTGTAAAACTCTCATTTGCCCCATTTAACCTCACCACATTCAAAACTGCAGTTCTTTCCCTTGTTGGCTGTGATCAAGCCACTTGCAAGGCTCCCCAGTTCCCTCCTGTTAGCTCTGTTCAGTTATTATGCCCAACAGAGTATCTCAATGCATGTAAGGGGCAGAGAGTCATGCCTGTTGGTCCTGCCCCTGCTCATGCTGGCCCCACACCCAGTCCCCAGCCTCCCTGCATTGAGCAGGGAGGTCTGAAGGAGGCTCCTACTCATGTTCGCTTGATAAATCATGGTCCCCAATCACACAGAGAATTCTACTTATATTCAAGACCAATGGAATCCCACCCACCCCCTCCGGCAAGAAACATAGAAGGCAGGACTGTTGTGGGCAGGGCCAGTGTGTGTTTACACATGTTTTGATATCCTGCTCGGGTATAACACCTGAACAGGGCTGTTGTGTGAGTACCAGGGAACTACCTCTACTGAACATTTCTCTCTATGAAACGATGCAGACTGCATTTGAACAGCAGTGGTTTGGATGGTGACTGGTATCTAAGATCAACAGAGCCATAGTATTCTACATTTAAAAACAACAACAATCTTTGTAAAAAGAGTCCAGACAACTTACAGTCTGTGCTTTGTTCGAGGGAGATTCTGAACTGCATCATCTAACACTTTGAGGCCTGCCTCCCAATCGTTTTTATCAGCATACACTTGGAATAATAATACATACAAGAATGTCCTTAAGGTTGGATCCTCATCAGCACCTTTGAAAGGTTAAATAATATTTTAAATATTACAAAACCAATGCAGTCACCTCACAAACAAACAAAAAAATAATTTAAAAAATAACATTATATAATGAAAA
Source organism: Shinisaurus crocodilurus (assembly GCA_021292165.1). Classification (NCBI taxonomy): domain Eukaryota; kingdom Metazoa; phylum Chordata; class Lepidosauria; order Squamata; family Shinisauridae; genus Shinisaurus; species Shinisaurus crocodilurus. The sequence continues at coordinate 95,225,631 of CM037878.1, forward strand.
AGTACCTGGAAAAAAATGTCCATCTGATGAACTGCTGCTTTGAAAGTCTATTGTAGGCCACTGATGCAAATGTAACATATGATCTGTTTCCTAAATAATGAGGGCAGTTGGTGGGGAGGGAAGGAAGGGAGGAAAATCCATTAACATTTTAATTGTCATCAATACAGCTTGGACAAAATGAACTTTGATGGCATGTGAACTTTGATGGCATGTGGGCTAAGGAGTCAAGAGCATAGGGATGTGGAGGGCTACATTATTTATTTTAAAATTGCCCACCAAATCAGCAGATGCAGGTTCTCTTGGCAAGCTCCATATATTTATATGAATTAACTAGCCAAATTTTGGTCTTCTGGTTTCTTGTTCTTTAGTTACCCCTGAAGAGAAACCACTCCTCCTTGCCATGTATTTATTTATCTAGTACCTGCTTATTTTTGGCTTCTGATGCTTTTATTATGCTTTTGAGAATGACTTCAGTGGGCATTTTGAGCTGCTGCCTGTCTGCTGAAGAACCAATGAAAGGTAAGCAGGCGTTCCAGAAATGTCTAGCTGCTATCATAGCAAGAGCAATGTCCCCTGCTTCTCCTGCATACCTAAGAAGGTGGAAAAACACAATAAAACCATAAGCTGGCTGTAGCATACAGTAAACAATGCTTGATGCAATTACAATGAAACCAACCCAGTATTCTCTGGGCATCTTTGGGAGGATTAGAGATCACATTTCTGGAATGTATCAAGGGTTTCATCCCATTACAGGAAGTATTTCTTTTGTGTAAATGAAAAAAATAACCCATGGAAAATGTCTGTCTGCTCCCAGTTATAAAACTTTCCAATTGTAAAGACAATTGTGTATTATTATTTATTATATTCATATCCTGCCTTTTTTTCTCTTGCAAGAACTCAAGGCAGCTTACATGATCCTCCTCCTCTCCATTTTATCCTCGCAATAGCCCTGTGAGGTAGGTTAGGCTGAGAGTCAGTGACTAGCCCAACGTAACCCAGTGAGCTTCATGCCAAGTGGGGACTAGAAGCCAGATCTCCCGAGTTCCAGTCCAACACTCTAACCACTATACTACACTGGCTCTGTGTAACTATGAATGGGACTCAGAGTTTAACTGGTTTTGTAATAAAAAATAATTTCCTACTGCCATAGTTTAAAAACAATCACGATTACATATACATGTACGAAATTTCCTTGATCATAATACATATTGCCAATATTTGACAACAGATTGAATACACAATTAACATTTATAGATATGCTTTTGTTGTTCCGATAATTAACAATTGCGTTTGATTATGATTATACTTTTTTTTTCTTCCTTTAGTTCTTAAATAATGTGTCTGTTTAGCCATAACTGCATAGTCATGTAATTTATTAACCCATTTTTCAACTGTGGGTATGTGACTTTCCCTCTACTAAATTCTCGGTGCTTGTTGCTATAGGGGAGCAATTATCAACATCCATTATTTAAACATTTCATATATGTTAATACAAATAGTAAAGGTTTATCTATATACAGATATATTCCTTCTAGCTTAACAGGGTCACTGGCCAGATCGGCGATTCAGAAAAATAAAAAATAAATAAATAAAAAATGAATAGAATCAATACAGATCTGAAAGCTTTCTTGCTCTGATAATACTATACCACTCTTTCTTAGCAAAAAGACAAATCCACCATATAATAAATAAATAAATAAATAACTGCTAATCAGTTCCTATTTCTCTTTTACATTCCCAATACAGAGGATCCTACATGCCCATAACTATTGCTTTTGAGGCATTATATACCATCTGGCCATCACTTCATAGCAGTTTTCCCTTAGTGCAATGTTAAAAAAATAATGCGATATATCCAAATGTTTCCCCAAATGTCAGAACTTGCAGGATGACCTACATCTTGCACCCAATTTATCACGACTTTTTTTTACTTCCTCTGTGTTGCAGTAATATTCCATATTACTGCATAGAATATGCAGTATTCCATGAAGTAATGGAATACTGCATATTCCAGGCACAGTTTGTTGTGTTGTCCGAACCCAGTGAGGGTGGGGGGCGGGTGGGTTTACAAACCACCCCAGAACCCATGGCTTGTTCTAGGGCTGTGGGATGGTTCATAAACTGCGCCTGCCTCCCAGCCTCACTGGGTTCAGCTGACACAAAAACCACACTTGGCAAGGGTAATTATGACAATTCAGTGACGCACGGCCGGCACACGCGGGGTGGGAAAATAAGCTACAGTGGCTTATTTTCCTTCCATGATTGTGCAAACCCACCCACTGTGTTTGAAAGCCCACACAGGATGGCGTAGCTACTCCAGGCCCTTATCTAAACATTACACAAACATTTCAATCTCTTGACAGAAACCTAATTGGAAGTAAATACATTTGATGAGTCCAAGAAAGATGTCATTCAAGAACGCATCAATAGATTATTTTTACATAATGTTCAGCATATCCATTTACATAGTTTAATATAGTCACTACAAGTACTTATATTCTGAAAGCACAGTATTATTCTTTGTATGGGCAACATAATATTCTATGCAGTAAAAATTCTAATAGGTTCTTGTCAATATCTTTCAGTACACAAAGTTTGTACATGTCTGGGATTTATACATTTGCTGTTTTAAAGGAACATTAAAACTACTTTAAAGTAACTGACTATGCTCCACAAAGTACAACATACCTTGCACTTTCAACAAAGGATTTTGATGCTGCCACTCGCAAATGTTTTTTGCCAGCCAGGTTTTCCATTATACTCTTCCCTTGTGTACAAGCAGCAATGCTTAGCATTTCTTGTCTCACCGTGTAATCATTCCTGTATAAAAAGCCCCAAAGCACATTATGTAAGCCGCCTTGGGTTCCTTGCAGGAAAAAAGGTGGGGTATAAATATAATTAATAAATAATAAATAAATAAATAAACTTGGCTTGCAACGCATCTGCACAGAGCATTCACATCCTCTGAAGGGTAAGTTCAGTGGCATGCTGTGAGAATCAGATTGTCTGAATTCAACAAAGTTTTAAATGTTCAGACTTCATGATGTGAACACCACACCTTGCTCTAATACACACACACACACCTTAATAAATAAAGAGCTAGACCTCATTCTATCAATTTGTCATCATACCTACTGCTTTGTCTGTCCACTTCTTAGCATGAAAGGACAAGGAACTGAAGTTGGAAGGAAGTGATTAGGAGCCTCAGTCTCCCATCTTCCTGTTATAGTAACTGGGTGTTGAAGCATGAAAGACCAAGAGTGAAATTAAGCAATCAGATTTCTATTTTATACTAATTTGGAGATTATACTGATTACGGCAACCAACCCTAGCACCCATGCAGGACTAATGGAGGCCAAATTTATGATGCTTGAAAATATGTAAATTATAGGCAAACATAATACTCACAATCTACTAACATGGTTGGAAGATCAGCACCATTCCATGGGCTAGCATGCTTCCTCCTCTCTGCTCCATTGTTTTGTCATGAATACCCCCTCCTTTCCAGGATTTGTTTTAACCATGGTATAGTACAGGGCTGGACAGAAAATAGATCTCCAGATGTTTTAGACTTCAACTCCCAGTATTCCTGACCATTGACCTTGCTGGCAGGGGCTTTTGAGAGTTGAAGTCCATAACATTTCATTTATTTATTTATTACATTTCTATCCCACCTTTCTTTCTCTTGCAAGGAACCCAAGGCGGCTTACATGGTTCTCCTCCTCTCCATCTTATCCTCACAATCACCCTGTGAGATAGGTCAGGCAGAGAGTCAGTGACTGGCCCAAAGTCACCCAGTGAGCTTCATGGCTGAGTGGGGACTAGAACCCAGATCTCCTGAGTCCCAGTCCAACACTCTAACCACTACACTACACTGGCTCCCATCTGGAGATCTACCTTCTTCCCACCCCAGGTGTAGTGTAATTAAGGATGCATAGGTCTAAACCATGTTTAATAGTTACCAGGGTTGCCCTTATAACTAGTGCCTGAAGTATATATGCAAACCCTGCTTATTGAGCAATTCTGTTTTACAATAGCCATGGATAATTTACTTTTATTATTTACATTTATACCATGTTTCAGCCAAGAAAGGCTTTTTCTTGTGGTTAGAGCCAATGTACATGCAAGGTACACAAGGTTTAAAACAAGCCATTAATGCTGAAGGGAATTCATGTAGGTGAAGGGACTGCGTGAACCTGTAGCATGTTTGTACTCTCCTAAGCCATGATTAGATCAGACACATTGCAGCCTAACATGTTTAAAGAAGGGCTGGGAATAGCAAAGTTCTTCCTTGGCTGTTCCTTTCTCCATATGGTCATAGCAAACAATCCTCACACCATATCAGCATGAGCCTCGTTCTCATGTTTAGCCTGAATACCATGAGTGATTTTGATATTCTGAAGAAACTCAAAGCATATTTAAATCATGAACTGCTCTGACACCTACTAAAATTCAGTGTATTAATTTTATCTAGGATGACCATTGATTTGGCCAATTTTGTTCTGCCTCTGGGGGAATATGAAGTATCTCAGTTTATAGGGGAATTTCCTGTCCATTTACATAAATGTCTATAGTAGTTTTCTGGCAGAAACAGCACATGGCCATTCTGTACACCATCTGTAAAAGTCTGATGTGCCAGCAGATTTAAGTTTAGCAGTGTCTCTGTCCTGGCCTGAATGTTCTCATGTTCAAGATGTACTCTACAGATCAGGAGGCTGGCTTTTGTTACAGCAATGAGGCTCAGATGCTGTAAAGTAAATCCAGATTTTTAAAATTTATTCATAATGAAGAAAAAGTGCATCTTCAAAATCAAAGTCTCACAGTAAAATTTTGGGCCAATTTGCACACAACAGTAACCCAGGGCGTTTTTAAAACCATGGATTACTATGAGCGAGTCGCTGTATCTTTTCTTTTGTGGGGAGTTCAGTATAAAAATAAGCATCTCCTCTCCACCTTCCAGTCTTTTACTCAAGACTGCAGCTTCCTGCAGCTGGTTTTCATTTTTTAAAAAATTGCCAGGGCAAAATTACGCACAACTGTACACCACATATGACATTCAATATGATGCAACAATAATTGTGTCCATTAGAGGTCAGTAAAGTTCTATTTTGTACGTTCTGAAGAAAATTCTGAAAACATTGTTTCCATCTTCCCCCCTCCACAATACTGACCGTTCAGTACAAAAATTCATAATGAATTATATTTATAAACAGCATGAACTCTTGATTTAAAGGTGATTTTTTTAAAAAAAAGTGATAAAAGAGATGTTATTTCCATTAATTAGATCTGGAAACAAGAATGAAAGTCCTAGAGTACTGCACAAATTACATTTATTTCAGAACAAAATACTTTGTATACAAATATCTAGGTTACCCGAAAGATGTGGATCAAGAAAATACATTTACAAAACTATTATCCAACAGTGAATACTAAAGAGATGGAAAAGGGAAAAAAATGGTCACCAAGGTCCATTGGTGCAGAAGAAACGGGAGAGATCTTGACTGAGGTTAAGACACTGGTATGGATGTCAGAGAAATCCACAATGGATTCAAGCAAGTTCAGTTTTCTATGAATCTGACCATCAGATTCTGCAGCGGACCGGCTTTTTCCAAGTTTCACAGACTTGTGGACCCTTTTTTAAAAACTTTTTGGAATTGTACATTTAGTTGTTCAAAAATATGAAAAATTAAAAAAAAAAACACCAACCAAAAATGTGCATTTCCCCCCATAGGTTAAAGTATGAAAATGCAGATTTGGGGGGGAGTTGCGCAAATGTTCATTTTCAGAAGTAAACACTTGTGCAAGTGTGCTCTTCCCAGAATGAACGCAAGTTTAGGAAATTGAGAAAATCCAATTACATCAATGGGTGGACAATGGAACGAAAGATGCCTGACAACCCACGAAACAGACAGAACATATTTAACAAAATCCATACATTCCTAGACACTGGTAATGGGCCATGTGCTCCTTTTCTGTATCTGATCCCATCCCTAATTAGTAAACACAATCCCCCATGTTAACTCTGGTTAAGGGATACATCAATGCAAACAATGCGGTTAAGACTAACCAGATCCCCTTCTTAACCGGGATCTTACAGCATCTTCAAGCCCTGGTGTTGCCATATTACTTAAGTGCAGCTAAGATGGAAGGGGGGAATTTGTCCTGAGGAGGGTCTGTGCAGTCTGCAGCTGCTCCAAATCTCTTATATGCAGCCTAGAGATCAGCCCTGTTACATCTGCACCAGCCTCTAAACCACATTTAATTTTGCTTAATGTTCTTTGAAAATCAACATTTATAAGTCACATCTACTTACATTTCTTTTTTCTTTGCATCAGTGTTGTATGGCACTTTATCATCCAATTCCAAAATCTTCTGAGAGCACGTCATCACCAGTTCATGGTCATGGATGGTGTGTGCAAAATGTGTAAGCCTGGTCAGTGTCTGAAGTTGTACTAGTGAGTCTTGCCAGTTGCACTCTAAAGCCATTTTCACCAACTGCAGATAATAGTTGGATAAGAATACTTTCCTGAGTCCACAATGTTAGCATTTAGCTTAGCATTTTTACTCTAAGGTATTTCAGAAAGTACACTCTTGTAAAGAATGGTCTGGGAGAATTTTATGCTGGAGCCAGAGGTGGTGTTAGGGGGCGGCCGACTAGGGCTGGAGCCCCGAGTCTCTAGGAGGCCATCTGCCCCACCACCCTGCTGTCCGTGGGAACTTGCTGAAATAAAAGGTATGCCCTGATGACCTCTGTTGCATCTGATCCCCCTGGATTAGCTGGCTTTTTGCCCATGTTTGCTTCACCTCCTGCAGCCTCCCCGCTTGAATCTTTCTGCCTGAGGTTTTTTTCTGAAATCAAATGCCCTCCTCTCCCCTGTCCATGCATCCTTTTTTACAAATAGGGGTGTCCTTTTACAAACAGGGTCCTTTAAAGACACACACTCACACAGAGAGACTTTAGAGCATATGTAAATCAGCATATGCAAATCTGTGCAATTTTTTGGTCCTGTGGTCTTAGGCCCCGGATCTTTTCGGTACCTAGCACCGTCCCTAGCTGGAGCACTGCTGAAACAGTATAGCTGTGGACCTGTCTGGAAACTTGTGATGGCAGCCCATTTGGAAGCCCCAATAGCAGGCCACTGAGAGCTCTGCATTTAGGTGCCCAGTGAAAATGGTATTGTTCAAAACTAGCCAGGGTTGCTAAGAATGCACCTGGCTGGCTTATTTGATTATATAAGTTGCCTAGTGTACTGCCTTTGTTATATTTACCCTACTGTTTAGATTATGTTGTTTTAGATGTGCTTTTTTGCTGTTTTATTTTCGTTTTTCTTGAGAGTTTATGTTTTACCAGCAAACGGACCCGGCTTCACATGCGTGAAATAGCCACTGATTTGATACAGCAAAACCTTCGAGCAAACTTACACAGCTGTCAGAGTTGGATACACTGTGCCCAGCCCATCTAAGCGAAGCCATGCCCGCTGGCATACCTAGGCACAGCCCCTGCGTTGACGCTCCCCTACAGCCCCAGGAGAGGGAGTATGTCCATTCCTTTCCCCTGAGGGGTGGCTGCCCCACAGCAGATGGGGGCAGGTGCCTAACTTTATCCCTCGGCCTACTACTCTCCCCTGGCTTCAAACTATGGACTGCAAAGCTATGCGGTGATTAGGGAAGTCTGCCCCTAGTGGTTGACAATGTTACTGCAGGCTTCAATCACATGGACACATTTAAATTAATTTAAATTAATAAATAAGTTTTTAAAACAAAATAACTCAAGGTGCACACCCCTAGGGTCCCCTTTGTATACATGCCAAGTTTCAGATGTCTAGGCTTCACGGTCTTGGTGCTATGGCATTGACAGACATACAGACATATTATTTTTATTATTATAGATAAACCTTCATTAATTTTCAATTAAATAATATTACATTATTTGACAAGTCAGCTAAAAGGCAGGTGATGAATCAACTAAAAATTATTTAACCAGTTGGCCCAAGCAGTAAATTAACTTTCTAAAGTTCCAGCATAAAAAAGGTAAAAACAAATACTTATAGAAACTTAGTTACCCAGATGAAATACAAATATATACAGAAATACATTTACTGAGTATAAATTTCATTTAAGGTATATTCTGTTAACAAATCAAATATGTGCATAAAATAATAAGAAAAAAACATACATGAGGCAAGCTGGGAAGTGAAAAGTCCATGAGACCCAAACCGTTGCATGAGTACATTTCCAAACCAATAAAAACTTTTGCCATGGGACTGGACCCTTCATCATTACTCTGAATGGGAAGAAACATCAATATTCAGGGATTTTACAGATAACAAGGCATTCTATTCATTAGACAGAGGTACTTTACATTATTTAGTAATCTGCAGGCATAAGTCTAATTTGGATCAATTACTGCAGTTTACTTAAACTAGGTCTCTACCTTTGCTGTCATCTCATGCTTTCTCTGTATAGGAATATTATTTTGTGGGAGAAGTTTCCATCATGTGATTCACCTGCAGTCTGAAGTGATGCTGTCAGAACAAAGATTTACCACCCCATCTGCTCTTTGTGAAAATTAGGCCTCAGACTCAAAAGTACACGTGTAGTCTTTCCCACCCTCTACAGCAGCAGTGGCTAACTTTGAGGGCTCCAGGGGGCAATTTCACCCCCCACCTGGAGGCAGCACCCCTGCACATGTGCACCCACACACACTCATACACATAAACACATTCACTTCCTCCCCCACCCACATCCCTGTATCTTAGATCATGATTGCTGCTGGGAGGATCGCTGAGCCATCATGATCCAAGTCACTGGGATGGGGGAGGCTTTGATCTCATTTCCCCCCTCCTCCCAATCCCAGCGACTTGGATCACAAGCAGATTCTGCTGGGAAGCAGGCATGCAGGGGAAGTAACCCCCAAGTGCCCATTTCCCAGTAGAATCAACTGATTCTGGTGCAAAATGGGTATGCAGGGATGACTTTCCTTGCGCACCCATTTCCCAGCAGAGTCTGCTCCCACCTGATTCTACTGAGAAACAGGCACACAAAGAGTCTTCCTTGCACACCTGTTTCCGAGGAGAATTGGGCTCCTGCCAGCCTGCCAAATAGCTGATTGGCAAGCTGTCAGGTTTTGCTGCTACACAGGGTGCACAGGGAAGACTCTCTTCCTTGCATGCCCTGTGTAACAAGGCAGCAGCATGCGACATAGGCAGCAGCATGCGACATAGGCAGCTTCCACAGGCCACGTGATGCCCACCCCATCTCTAATGTTTTACCTAGAGGAGCCACCAAGCTGCAATCTTCAACAGGAGACTAGCGGAGGGGGATGGGAGAAGGAGGAGCATCTTAAGCCCTATGCATGTATGTATGTATCTGTTCTTTTACCTCCAGATGTTATCTAAAGCCATGGCTGGTCAGTCAGGGAAGGCTTGTTTAAATAAAAATGTCTTCAGCAAGTGGCAAAAACAAAAAATGTCAGTACCTGCCTGACATCAAGAGGCAGGGAGTTCCACAAAGGGGAGCCAGCACACGGAAGGCTCTATTCCGAGTGGGCTCCAAACAGACCGCATCCTGCAATCATCCTGAAGTTTATAGAGTACTATGAGAATAATTATGACTGGGAATAACCAATTTAGTTGCTCAGAAGTTATTTAATTGATGAAGTATATGCTAATGTTTTTAAATAGAAATTAATGTTTCTTATTCATGTATGTGTTGATATTGTATGAACGTTCGTACAATAAATGTAATAAAAAACTATCTAAGAACTTCTCATGCCCAGACTGCTCTTAACAGAAGCAGTAGCAGACTTGTGTGCAGGGAAACAGGCGGAATCCTGTAATGCAGGCTGGGGAACCATTTTCAACCTGAGGGCTATATTGGCTCCAAGCAAGCAAGCAAGCTGGGGGCTGCATGCCAACAGTGGGTGGAGCTATAGCCCAAAGTCGGTGGAGTCACCCCCATTGCTGGTATGCCACCCCTGACATGCTTGTCTGGACACAAACACACACACACACACACTCCTAGGGAAAGCTTGCTCTCTTCTCCCATGGGCAGTTCACTGCATTTCCATGCTACACAGTGACAAAGGGGCTCCCTTTCTCACTGAGCAGTACAGAAAGGCAGTGAATTGCCCATGCAGGAAAAGAGCAAGTTCTTCCACCATGGGCAGTTCCCTGGGATTCCATGCTGCATGATGTGAATGCGGTCTAAGTGTCTAATGTGAGGGAGAGGAACAGCAAACTGATTGATATGGCAGCAGCATACTAGGGGAGGAGGGGACCTGGCACATGACTGGAGTTAAACTGGAACCTTACGGGAAGCCACTATGCATCATGCTCCAGTTATGCGAGGTACAGCATCGTGGCCTTATTCTACCACTGACATCTGGCATTTATAAAATGAAATACCCAACATTTTACTTTTATTTTACAAACAAGTAGGTTCTTCCATATATCACAGAGAATTAATACCTCCTCATCAGAGCCATGCCACCTCCCAATCTGATGCTGAACTAACTGTTTGGCTTTCACCCAAGTAGCAATAACCTGTTGACGCATAGCGATGGGCACTGGTTCATCAGGCACACTTCCGTTAGGCAAATGCATGGCAAATTCACAAACCTAAAGAAAAATATTTTGCAAATGTTGTAGAAAAGTTAATGCAGAAGCGCTATTAACAAATATGCTGATTTATCCTGATCTTATCCTAACATTACTATATTTTGTATGTTTTTCCCGCTCAAGATTAATGGTGGGGTTTATGACCTCGACAAATCAATCCTTGACCTTTGAGATGGGACACATAAAAATGGGATTAATGAGTAATTATGAATTGATCAAACTATTGTGAGATAAGTTAAAGGGTCTGCCTTTAACGTTGAAATCTGATCTTATTAGAGACTAGCAAAAGACCTGGCTTTACATGAGTTGGAATAGCCCTTACTTTGATACCATGAAGCCTTCAAGCAAACTTATGTGGCTGTCAGAGTTGGACAGACTGTGCTTGCCCTGTCTGACTGAAGCCATGCCTGCTAGTAGCCCTAGGCACAGCCCCTGCCATGATGCACCCCTATAGCCTCCTGCGGGAGTAGTCTGTCCACTCCATTCCCCTGAAGGTCGGGGCTGCCTTACAGCAGTGGGGAGGAGCATATGTCTGTCTTGGACTCCTCCTCCCTGACTCCAAACTGTATCTACTGCAAAGGTATTCACGGCTAGGGAAGTCTGCCACCTAGTGACTGGAGGTGATACTGCAGCCTTCAAACACACATTTAAATTAATTGATGTGCTTTAAAAACTAAGTAACCCTCAGGGTGCAAAACCCCATGGTCTCCTTAGTATGCATGTCAAATTTCAGGTGTTTCACAATCTTGGCACTACGGTGTTGACAGACAAACCTATATACTCTTCTGTTATTATAGATCAGGAGTGCACAAAAGTGGCCCATGGCTTACGCTGGCTCAGCTTGTCTGAGTGTGGAAAGCTAAGCAGAGTCAAGCCTGGTTATTACTTGGATGGGAGACCCCTCCTCTAGTTTCCAGCATTGAGCAGGGGGTTGGACTCGATAGCCTTGTAGGCTCCTTCCAACTCTATGATCTATGAAATCTATAAACCTTTTCACCCTTGAAGGCTGCACTGGGTGTCTGCTGGGGGCCGCATATGTGTCCGCACACACATATATGCACACTCATTCACACACATCCAGGATAGTTCGGGATCGCTGGGGAGGGAGGAGACTGCAGCTATCGGTGGTGGCAAGCAGTGATCCAGGCTGCTTCGGGGTCATTGGAGGAAGGAGGAGGCTGCAGCCTTCTCCCCACCCCAGAGACCCTGACCGGATCTCTGCTTTAGTGCCACTATTGGAGGCAGTAAAGCAGCAATCCAGGCTGCTTAGGGATGGCTGGGGCAGGGAGGAGGCTGGAGCCCCATCCTTACCCCAGCCACCCTGACCAGATTGCTGCTTTACAGCTGCTATTAGCAAGAAAGCAGAGATCCCACCAGTGCACCACATCCTTCGGCTTTTTCAGTGGCAGAGGCTTGGGGGCCCAACAGAGGGTTTGGTGGACCACCTGTGGTCTGCACTTTGTGCACCCTGTTCTAAACAATGGGTGAACCTTCCAAGGCACTCCTTAGATTGATTTGGGGTTCTGGGGGAGGGAATAATTGGGAAACTTCCCCCCCCCCAAATTCTGATACCAATCTCAGCTATTCACTCACACACACCACCCATGATGGAGCAGGGTGGGCAAAGGGAACTATAGTTCTTTCAAGTGCTCCTGCAACTGAATTACAATTGCCATAATCCAGTTTCCCTCACCCATTATGCTAATGAGACAGAGGGGAAGGAGGGAGAGGCAAGGGGGGGGACTTGGGGAAGTTCACCAGAATTCCTAGTTCTTACTAGAGAACTTCTGATTATTTGCACCCTGAAGAAAGTAAAATTAATAATAATAACGAGAACAAGAACAACTTTTCTTGCCACTATATAATTTCTGCAGTGATGATCAAGTGGAGATCTGTGGATAATATCTGTGTTCTTACATCCCTTGAAGTCTTCTTATAGGCATTTGGTTCTTGGAAATGGAAGTACTTGTGCTTCCTGAGCATTTGTGAAGGAAGTGCCATATTCTGTCACTTCTTCCCATTTGGTCTTAAGTGAGCAGCGATGTTCCTGCTGAAAAGGCGAAGATACACTGGGATTTCCCCAATTCAGTCCACATTACTGCTGATCAGCATGCAGAAACCAGTAGTGTGTCCCAACCCTTGGATCTTGCCTGCCTGGTCACTGTGACGAGGGTGCAGACCTTGAGGAGCCAATTTCAGGGAGGATACCCACCCACTTTTTGTATCTAAATGGGTTATTTAAAAAGTGCAGCATTTCAGCATTTGGCTCTGAGAGCGCGCAGCACCTAGGTAGTAGCGAGAAAGTCCTCCACTCAGGAAATCTACTGCTTATACTGCAACTGACGTGTGCTACTTTTAATTTCTTTTCTGCTTTTGTACTTTTGGTAGAGTGTAACATTTTGAATAGAGTGTAACAGTTAACAGAATGTGTTGCAGGAAAAAGTAGTAATCAGGGATTAATTTGGGTTTCCAAAGTTCTGCTGCTGTTTACCTCCCACCCCAATTGTTTTTGTTTCCTTGTGCATTGCTTCATGGCCTTACTCCCATATTGGGGAAGCCCCTTGCTCTTCCACTAGGCTCCTTGCGGAAAACCGTTTGTTTTACTTTTCATTTTTAAATTTAAATTTTAAAATTGATCATCAGTGGGTTTCATCCAACATTATGCACAGAGATGTCCTCCTGGCCATTGGAACTTTACCTTCCCCTTCTACTGCTGTAGTCCCCCATGCCTTCCCATATCTGCTCTGGAAGGGGGCATGGGGAGCTACAGAGAGAGGGGGCAATCCATTCTGCTGACAGATGCCATTCTGTTGGTGGTTGGGCACAGCTGGATTTCACCCAACAGTATTTTTCTCGTCTTGGTCCGTGCTCCGAACATCAGTGTTTATACATTTAGTAAATACTAATCTGAAGAAATATTACCTGACATTCTGTGTTGCTGGATTTGTACACCAGCCCCTGATCAGCTGGGAGCCAAGACATACAACACTGCCCACACACCAGGTTTAATGGGCATCAAAATAGCAAATGTGGTTCAATGTAAGCAAGTGTAAAGTGATGCACATTGGGGTAAAAATTCTCAACTTCAAGTATAAGCTGATGGGATCTGAGCTAGTGGTGACTGACCAAGAAAGAGATCTTGTGGACAGCTTGATGAAAATGTCAACCCAGTGTGTGGTTGCCGTGAAAAAGGGAAACTCCATGTTAGGCATAATTAGGAAAGGAATCGAAAATAAAACTGCCAATATCATACTCCCCTTATACAAATCAATGGTGCGACCACACTTAGAATACTGTGTACAGTTGCGGTCACTGCACCTAAAAAGGGATATTGTACAGTTGGGAAAAGGGCAGAAAAGGGCAACTAAAATGATCAAGTGGCTGGAGCAACTCCCCTATGGGGAAAGCTTACATCTGGGATCGTTTAGCTTAGAAAAAGGTGAGTAAATGGAGACATGATAGAGGTATACAAAATTATGCATGGTGTGCAGAAAGCGGATAGGGAGACATAATTCTCCCTCTCTCATAATACTAGAACCTGGGGTCATCCCATGAAGCTGACTGGTGGGAGCTTCAGGACAGATAAAAGGAAGTACCGGTACATCTTCACACAGCACATAGTTAAATTATTCACTACCACAAGATGTACTGATGGCGACCAATTTGAAAGCCTTTAAAAGGGGATTAGACAAATTCTTGGAGGATATGGCTATCGATGGCTACTAGTCCTGATTGGCTATATGCTACCTCCAGTATCAAAGGCAGTATGCCTATGTACACCAGTTGCTGGGGAACATGGGCAGGAGGGTGCTTTCGCACTCATGTCCTGCTTGTGGGATCTCATGGGCAGCTGGTTGGTCATTGTGTGAAAACAATGCTGGACTAGAGGGACCCTTAGTCTGATCCAGCATCCATGCTCTTCTTATGTTCTTATGTCCAGCTTTGATCTATACATCCTATTCTCCATACCGAAGGCCAATACAATTTTTTTTCTATGTGTACCTCGATAGCTGCTTTAATATCATGTATCCCAGCTGGATCCACAGATGAAATTGGAGCAGAGACTGATTTTTCGTATACTTTTGCAGCAGCCTTTTTACGTTTGATGGGTCCTTCTTCCATCACTTTCTTTTCATCAGGTTTGGGAATTGGTTTTGGAATCCAAGGAAGAATTAGGCCCCGAGCCAGAGCATTACATAATGTTACTAAAATAGTAGTACTCCTGAACAAAAACAAACAAAACAAATGGAAAAAAAGACTTACAAACAAAATGTTAGAAATAGAATATGGACATGCATTAATTGGGAAATCCTACACTTGTCTACTAGAAGGAAGTCATGTTGAGCTTAATGGAACTTACCCCCAGGTAAGTGTGTATATGGTTACAGCGTAATCATTTAATTATCCTATAGAACAGCTTTTCCCAACCTGGTGACCTCCACATGTTTTGGACTACAACTCCCAGCATTCCTGACCATTGGCCATTCTGGCTGAGACTGATGGGGTTGTAGTTCAAAACATCTGGAGGGCATGAGGTTGGGAAAGGTTGCTATAGAAACCAATCTTCTATAGTTATATCGATGGCTGTTAAATGCTTAAAGATGGCAAAAATTAACAGGCAGTTCAAATAAATAAAAATACATGTAATTAAAATGCAATAAGGGTGAAATTTGCTTTTCATATAGTATGCATGGAAAACCATGGATAAAAATGTGAGTGTACAAATTGACTAGAATTTAAATATGATATGAAACCATATATTTTAAAACAAAAAGCTCAGTGAGCAAAACAGAAAACATTCTTAAACATCACACTGTTCTTATTACACTTAAAATGTGCCTTGCCGTTCTTCATCCATTTCATGTAGGGGTAACAGAGCTTTTATAACCTATTTTTAGCTAGGAGTTGTATGGCTGAGGGTCTCTCTCATCTTGCCTCAGATCCTTTCCAGATAATATTTGAAAGAGTTTGGATATAACTCATGTTTCTCAACAGAATTAGCCAAAAAGTGTGTGACCCTACATCCCAGTCCTCCTGACATACTGGAAAGGGGATAGCCTGTTACCCCTGTATACTGTCAGAGATATATGTGCCAGTCCTGGAGGATGGAACTGCACAATCTCCTAAGGCAGGCCTGGCTTATATTCTCACCAACCCTCCTATGAGTGGGAGTGCACCACTTTTGCAACCCAGTAGGAATCATGTGGAGGTGCCAATTGTAGAAATTAGTGCCACTACATGGGATCTATCCATGTGGCTGCCACAATATGTATGAGCACAGCAACTTGAAAAATATATGCTGCAATTTCACAAAACCATGGTGGCTGCCTGTACAGGACCTTCATGCAAGGTACCAGCTGATACAGTTGGCACCTCCACATGATCCCTGCCAGCTTGCTGGCAGACTTCCAAGGCCCTGTTGACTACCAGGTAGGAGGACTACCATGAGTCTGAACTGGGAAAAACAATCAATCAGCATTTCACTAAGAGGAAAATTAGATACAATGATAAATCAGTCAGTCTTTCATAATAGCTTATATGCTAGCTAAACATATGTGATATGTAACTGGCCTGCCGCTGACACCAGAGAGGTTCTTTGCCTTCATTTTTATAAAAATATAACATTTATAAACTTAAAAATAATGTATCAGGTTGACTTTAATTACTAACTATTTACAGTGGACAACCTGCATCTCGTGACTACAGGCCACCTTGCTGTCACATTACAAAAGCTTTGCTTAGGGAGCAATCCTATGCAAGTTTAGACAGAAAAAAGGCCTACAGCTCCCAGCATGCCCCAGCCAGCTCTGCCTCATCCTATGTGGGTGCCCGTAACCTGGGCATCGAATTGCAGGTGGGAAGGGCAGAATGGATAGGTTTGCCGCTGCACTCCCCTTGCCCTCTAAAACATTGAGACAGCCAATTTCGGCTGTCTAAATGTTTAACCCCTCCTTGTGATGAGCAGAGGCTGAGGCGCCGCCTGGATTCAGCGGAAAGAAACACACCAGCTGCAAGGTGGGGGGGGAGGGCACTTTGTGGGCTTTCCAGGTTGCAGCGGGGAGTCCGACCTATCCTATGATCCCCCCAGACAAGGTCAGAGGGCCACAGGATTGTGCCCTTAGTCACTTTTTTAAACTGATGAGAGTTCGATGGGTAAAACAGACAGAAACTGAGTAAAGGTTTGTTCTAATTGCTGAAACATGCTACTAATTAGTACAATAAAAATAATGCCAATGTCTTTCAGTGAACCAGAGATCACACCATGGTAAAAGTAAAACTGATGGAATTAAAAAAATAAAAAATGCCTTCTGCTATTGTGTGCCTTAAAAAGACAGGCGAAACATCCAACTAACTCTTTCAGAACTTACCCATAATGCCCAGTGTTCCTAACTGCGCTGAAAAGAGTATGCAGGGGTTCGACCATTTCGCTTTGCCTTTTTGAAGCAATCAGATGCTTATTGTGATTTAAGACATACACCACAGTATTATGTACAATCCAGGATTCATTTAACTCTTCTCCAATTTTGGCGGCCCGTAAAAAGTTATCCATAGCATATTTAGATAATTGGTCTATCCAGGTGCTAAGATGTTAATGGTAAAGAAGGATTTTTAAATCAAAAAGTGAAGATAATAAAACACAAAATGCATACGTGAAGGATTTATCCTCTAAGGAGCATCATGTAGAAGGCTGACCTTCTCTCTCACTCTTACCAGGCAGACACAGACAATGGCTTCTTTCTTAACTAAGCTTTATTATACTAATGCCAGCCAGTCAGACCGACTTAAAAGTACAAATGAAGTGTATTGCAGAAATCAATAACAAAAGAAATAAACATAGGATACTAGCCATTCAAAAGTGTGACCTATAAGTAAGAAGCTGATTCCAAACTGAATTCCCCTCCTCTCTTCTAAACTCAATTTACCCACACTATGCCTCTTTAGCTGATGCTGCACCCTAGGATTAATGATACCTGATCTACCCTCCTCCTCATCAACATGCTCAATTTGCCTTCCCAAGAAGTCTCTAGTTGCTTCACTCCCAAATACAATCTGGCTGGCTTATCCCTGAGTCCCCTGGCCTTGGCATTTCAGCTGCGGTTTCCAACCCCTCCTCCTCCTCTGACTCAGAATCAGTTCCCAGATCCCTTGAAGGCACTAGTGCAAGAGCAATGGGCCCAATTCCTACACACCATTCCTTAGGTTTCTGAAACATGATTCTTTCCAAATGCTATCATAAAGATATTCCATAGTCTGCAGAAGGTGGCCGGAAGGGACCATGATGGGGACTCTGACACTGGATCTCCTCCACCAAGGATGGAGTTTTATCTATGACAGCGGAGGGGGATTTCCACTCAGTCCTATGGTCCCAGGGGTGTTACTCTGGGACCATAGCATTGCTCTCTAAGACAGTGTTCTCCAACCTTGGGTCCCCAGATGTTTTTGGCCTACAACTCCCAGCATGCTGGGAGTTGTAGGCCAAAAACATCTGGGGACCCAAGGTTGGAGAACACTGCTCTAAGAGATATCAGGACCACAGTCTCTTACTGTTCTTTCCAACAAATATTCTGAACTTGAGGTGTTGTTCATTTCATCCCAAAATTTAGGAGTTTCTAGCTTGTTGTAGCACAAGTTTAGTAATATTAGCATGTTCAAGCAAAGTACATATGCTGGCAAGAGAAAAATAGTAATTTTAGATGTAAAATAAATAATAGATCTAAAAATAAAAGAATTAATAATTTCCCACTACACACTACTTCAGTGCAGTATTTTATCAAGCCATGTACAGATTTCTAATTATTTTAATGTGGGCCTGCTGCATTTTAGCTTCTGCAGGATTCTATCTAATTTATCTACAATGACAGTGTCCCTCAGGACATGAAATATCAGTTAACCACTCTGCTCTGCTTTGCTGGAAAGCTGAAATATGCAGCCATATAGCTCAAAGCACCATTCCCAGTGGCAGCAGTCATGACCCATGCATCAAATGTCATTTTTATTTAACAAATGCATGTCTTCTTGGCTCCAAGTTGGTCTGAAACCTTTGCTTTTTTAATTAAAGAAGTAGAATCTATTTCAAGGGTCTCTATTTCAAGTTAAAGGTTCTACCCTTAAAGGCGCCCTAAAAATAATTTAAAAGAAATTTAAAGAAATAAGTAAGTACCTATTGGGCAGTGCATAAAAAAGCTGTTGACCCTGATCACCTAATCTTTTTACAAAGCATGTGTGTAAAGCTGAAGCATGAGATCAATTTCTTTGAGTGGATTCATGTTACTCTTTCCACCTAAAAACTACCACAAAGTAGTATTTTCAAACATCTTGCAGCAAGACTGACATGAAGCAGGGTTGTGTGTAGAATCCAATACATGTTAGAATCACATGTCAACATAAATTCAATAATTTGGATTTCTGAGGTTTGACAAACTCATGCTGTGTTGGGACACCAAAGGTTCTTGAATCCTTCACACAACCCAGGTTCAAGTCAATTTAATTGTGAGAGAGCTATAAAAAAGTATTATGCACATAATGAAGGTCATTACATAATCAGAACTCTGCAGATTACCTTCAGATAACAAGCCTTCATGATGCGGGGATGAATGTGGGGCTGGCTGACCAGATTGGAAGTGCACAAAAGAGCATTTGAATAAGAGGAAAACACTTTCCTCTGTGTTCTGTGCTGAGTAAAGAACTACCATTCACTAATTACTTGAAGTGCCACTTAGATCCTACTACCCAACTTCCAATCCATCAGCAGGAAGTACTCATTTTCTTGGGGATTTCCCTCTCCTAAAAATATGAGGACTACAAGCTCCCCACTGATCCTCCACCAAAAATAACAAACTAAAAAAACAAGATAAAAAGGGAGATCCATTTAAAGCCCAATCCAATTCATATTTACTTTGAAGTAAGTTACACTGAATTCAGTGGACTTGCTCCCAGGTAAATGTACAAAAGATTGCACCCTCAGCAATCAACAGAGTACCAAAATTGTTAGGATGATTCCACCACAGACAGAAAGGTGTAATTATATATATATATATATATATATATATATGATTAAAAATGGTACATTTTTACCTCCTCCTCATGACTCCAGACATGTTGCCTGAAATCATCACAACTGAAAGCATTCAAAGACTGAAGCAAACCAAGGATCAGACTGGACTCAGGATGGGGTTGTAGGAGGTCTGCCTTCCCACACTTGGAGGAGTGGGGAGACAAGTCGGTCCTGCCATGGGGTACCCTGGAATACTCGTGGGAGTCCCAAGGGGGAAGGAGGGGGAGGGAGGGGGTGAACAACCCACAGTGAGCCTGATCATCTGTCAGGTACACCGTGGGTTGTTCGGGGAACAACCAACCAACCTACTGTGGCTTATTGGCCATATGGGTTGGTGTGACATGCGAACATGCTCAATGGGGCTTATGTCTGTCTGAATTCACCGCAACTGGGCTGATTACTTTGAAATCATTACAAAATAAAGCAGGTATCAATTCTTTAAACCAAACTACCTGTATGTATTCCATTCTGATTCATGCCCAGTTTGTGGCAGACCATGACCTGCAGAGTGCAGCCTTGCTTCTACAGGGACAACAGCGTGATTGTTGAGCTCAACACCTTCCATTCTCAATAAATGAACTGTAGCCTAGAAACAGACAGACAGAGGAAAAACAGCAAACACTGCATGGATAGCATATACTGCATCAAAATCATATAGGGGCCTTTGGTAGCAGACACAGAGATTAATCTTCTAAAGTACATACAGTAATACCTTGGATTGCAAGTAACTTGGTTTGAGAACGTTTTGCAAGACAAGCAAATTTTAAATATTTATTTAAAAAATTTTTTACTTGATATACAAGCGACGTCTTGCAATACAAGTACTGTAGTACGGCTTAAATTAAAAATCTCTGTACAAATTTTTTTGGGGAGATTTCGTTTTGATATAAGAGTGTTTTAGATTACAAACATGTTTCCGGAACGAATTATGCTCTCAATCCAAGGCATGACTGTATAGGTAAGCGGTGCCTAAGGGGAAAATCCAAACTCAGAGGCTTCCCAACTTGTCCCCAGCACAGCCATTGAGTCCCCACACCCACCCACACTTATATATTTCTATGGCTTGTGTACAAGCCATGGCAACCCTCAGAACTGCATGCTCACCTCTTCCCCCTCCTACTCCTTCACATGCCTGAGGAGATGGAAAGCTCTATTTTTTATTTTGAACTAACCACAGTTCCAGTAATATATGAACTTGGGGAACTGTGGTTTGTTTAAACTTTGGTGAACAAACCAGGATCTAAAATCACATTTTGATCCTGGTTTGCTCTCACAAACTAGATTTTAAACAAACCACACTTTCCCAGGTTCAGACATCACGTTAGTTTAAAAATAATAATAAAGTTTTGAACTCCTCACAGGCAAGAAGGAGGCAGATAAGAGGGAAGGGGGGGCACGCAAGCTTGAGGCTCACACTGGTTAATGCACCAAGCCTCTCCCTCAAGACCAAAACAGATAAGCGAACCCACCTTCAATAATTTCTTAGGGAACATCTACCTACAGAACCCCCTGATAACATTGAGGACCATTGGTCTAAGCTGAAAACCTCCATTATTGCAGCTTGTGAACAAACTATTGGATATGAAACTAAGAAACATCAGGATTGGTTTGATGAAAATGATAATGTGATTAAATATATAATTGACCAAAAAAAGGAAAGTCTTCCAAATATGGCAAAATGATATTAATTGTGCTGCCAAGAAAAAAATATATGCCAGTGCAAAGGCTGAGGTCCAAAGAAGAACAAGAGAACTTAAGAACGCTTGGTGGAAAAAGAAAGCTCAGAAATTCAACAACTTGCAGAATCTCATGCTGCACGGGGCTTTTTAAGGCCACAAAGGCCATTTATGGACCAAAAACCTATGGTACAAACCCATTACAATCCAAAGATGGTACCAAACTTTTAAAAGACAAAGTCTACTGCACTGCGCTGGAAAGAGCATTATTATGATCTTTTAAATCGTAAATCTAAGGTGGATAATGAGATTTTTTCGCAAATCCAGCAAAAACAAATTAGAGAGGAACTTGCAATACTCCCCACTTTGGATGAAGTTATAAAAGCCATTAATCAAATGAAGAATAACAAAGCTAGTGGACCAGATGGGATTCCTGCTGAAATCTTTAAAGAGCCCCCCCCCCCCGAACTTGTACAACATCTTCATAAACTCATCAGAAAAATCTGGATAAGAGAAGAGATCCCAGAAGACTTCAGGGATGCCATAAGGGTGATAGAACAGACTGTGGAAACTATCGGGGCATTTCTCTCTTAGCTACCGCAGGTAAAATATTTGCTAGGATTCTCGCAAACCGTCTTCTATCTATTTCAGAAGAGATCCTCCCTGAATCTCAATATGGTTTCCGCCCCTCTAGAGGGACACTGGACATGATTTTTACTGCACGTCAGCTCCAAGAAAAATGCTGGGAGCAAAAAAAAAACCCTTTATACGGCATTTATTGATTTGGCTAAGGCCTTTGACACTGTAGACCGAACGGCTCTCTGGACCATCCTTATGAAAATTGGATGCCCCAATAAATTTGTGAATGTCTTGCGACTTCTCGATGACAACATGATGGAAACAGTTTTGGACAACAATGGCTCTCATGGTGCTCCATTTAAAGTGGGATCAGGTGTTAAACAGGAATGTGTTCTCGCCCCAACATTATTTGCTATTTTCATCGCTATGATTCTACATCTTGTCAAGGGGAAACTTCCTACTTGTGTGGGAATTATATATCGAACAGATGGAAAGCTTTTTAATCTCAGTAGGCTGAAAGCAAAAAGTAAGGTAATCACAACTTCCACTGTGGAACTTCAGTATGCCGATGATAATATAGTCTTCGCACTCACAGAGTATGAACTCCAAACTATCCTAAATGCTTTTATAGAAGCATATGAAAAACTTGGTCTCTCACTTAACATCAAAAAACCCAAAGTGCTTCATCAGCAAGTGCAAGTTAACCCTTTGGTGATGCCATCTATCCAGCTTGGCGGGGCAATACTGGAAAATGTCAATCATTTTCTCTATCTTGGCAGCTATCTTTCTGTTACAGCTAACATTGACACTGAACTCCAGCATCGTTTGAGTGCTGCGTTTTCTCAAATGAAACATAGAGTGTTCGAGGATCGGGATATCTGTAAGGAGACCAAAGTGCTGGTTTATAAAGCCATTGTATTACCAACTTTGTTGTATGCCTGCGAAACATGAACTATCTATAAACGTCATTTCTACCTCCTTGAAAGATTTCATCAACGTTGCCTCCGGAAAATCCTGCGAAATACTTGGGAAGATAGACGAACAAATGTCAGTGTACTGGAAGAAGCAAAGACAACTAGCGTTGAAAAAATGATCCTTCAACGCCAACTTCAATGGACCGGTCATGTTGTTTGAATGTCTGACTGCCGACTCCCAAAGCATACTTTATTCCCAACTCAAGCATGGAAAGCAGAATATCAGTGGTCAGTATAAGAGGTTTAAAGATGTTCTTAAAGCTAATCTAAAAAAATGCAATATAAACATCGAGAACTGGGAAGCTCTGGACCATGAACGATCTAACTGGAGGTTGGCCTTTCACAAAGGTTCCATGGACTTTGAAGAAGCCCGAGTGCAATGTGAAAGGGAGAAACATGCAAAGCGAAAAGCACGTCAAACGAATCCTTTACAGCACCATCTTCCATCTGGTAACCTGTGTCCTCACTGTGGGAAGCTGTGTGGATCTAGAATTGACCTCCACAGTCACTTATGGACTCATCGCTAGAGTCTACACAATTTTTTTTACAATTTCCTCTTTTTATAATTTTCTTGTGTAATTTTTTTATCCTGGAAGACAATCTTACTCAATCACGAGTGATCGCCTACAGTATGAAGAGCACAAGACAAGACACTGGACAACTGTAGTGAGCAACTAAGACGCCTACAGAAAGGGCTTGCTAAAGGTTCTAGTGTTTTTCACACATTGGGAGACTTGCCTGTGTCTCAGCTTGAGTGGGAGTGTGTACATGGGAAAAGCCTATGGTGCTAGCCTTTCACCCTCCCTTGCTCAGGATGAACAAAAGTCAATTTGAAATATAGCCGTTGTAAAGAATTGGTAGACAACTAAGTCTAAAGTCAAGGCCACTGTCTTCATTCCTAGAAGAAATTTAACATACATAGTTTTTCTACATATTTTATAGGCACAAATAATCTAATACACATTAATGTATATTTATGTTAATTATGTCTTTTAATCCGCCACTTTGTCTCTCTTTTTTGTATGATCTTATTTTGGTGTTTTGTATTTGGAGTGTTTTGATGAAGTACTGTTAGCTGCCTTAAGCACTATGATCTTTAACAGAAAGGCAAGATATAAATGGTCTTAAATAATTCCTAAAATACTCGAATTCTAAGGAACAATAGTTAATATCTGCAATGACATTTTAACCTGTCATTTTTAAGAAAAATAATCTATATATAGATAATATTTTACATTCACAGTAAAATTGATGATAAACTATTGGTACTGCTTCAAAGTAGCACATAAAAAGTTGTAAAGCAATCTTTCAAGACAGAATCACTCATAAAAAATGATCCATAAACCAGAGAAGCCAGAAAAGGTAATATTTATGTTAAAAATGATAATGCCTCTGAACCTGCATGAAACATTCATATTGTGACACTGTATGTTTACAAAGAAGGCAGGGATAATAGGAAGAAGAACTGTGATAATTTAAATGCAAGAAATCCAACTGATATAGGTTTTTTTGGATTAGCCAATTTTTTAATGGCTTTTGCCCCATATCGAAGCAGTCATCTGTAGCAAGCTAGTATAAGTGGAGATCACTGCCTTACTAGCACTGCATATACAACCAAAGACAGAGAGAGAAAATTATTTTGATGTCTGTACAATTTACTAACCTCTGCATTAATGAATCTTACTTCTGCCAAAGTTCTGATTAAATCTCTTTCCAAAGAGAATAACTTAGTAGGTGAGGGTGATTCTCTTTGTACATTTCCTTCTTGTTCATCATCTACTATGACCATACTAGGTTTCTTCTTGAATACTATGAGAAAAGTAAATTACATTATTTTGGAAACCTGTTTGTGTGTGTGTGTGTGTGTGCTTATGCAAACTTTTGGAATAATAAAACCCTGATCTCCAGCTACTACTAGAATGACATTTGGTGGGTCCAGAGGTAAAACCCAGTGGGTTTTGTCTGGTCTACAGATGGAGCCCAGCATAAAAGCTGTTTTTTTTTTTAACCTAAGGTGTAAGGCTACCAATATCTAGACATAAAAACAGCTGAAGGGAAAAACAAAAAGGAGCTTTGTCCCTTGGTTTTTTGGGCGCCTAGCCCAAAAAAGACAGTTTTTTTCTAGGCTGTTGGAAATCCTAGACAACATATACCAAGTTACTTGGATTTCTCTCCTATCCCAAAGATCAGGGTAGGTTATCATAGTCATCTGCTCTAATCCCAAATGCAGGCGGTCAAGTGCTTATCACTTTGGAAGTAAAAAGGGTAGTGGATTCTACACACCTGGAGACTCCCTAGGTATGTAGAAGCATACATGTTTGTAAATTAAAACAAAGAGTAAAGGAAACTCCTAACATAGCCCCATGTGGACTTCACATGCTCAGTGCTTTCTAGGAGCCACATAATATTAAGTGTCAGATGAAAAAGAAATACAGAAAACTGGGCTGGCGGGGGAGCAGGAAACTGGCCTACTTGAGCCACCAACAGCTTATACTATTGTAGAGGAGAACATGGTTGACTGACTGGCAGTCTGTTGGAAAACTCCTCTGAGGGGGGGGGGGTGCGTGTGTGTGTGTGAGTGTGTGTGTGTGTGAGAAGATATACTGCAACATTTTGTTGCATGTCCCACTTGTTCCTTGTAATAGAAAACTCAGCTAAGGACTACACACAAATAAGGCAGTGGTTTCTACATACTTGGGGGACTCGCCAGGTACACAGAAGTATATAACCTTTATAAATTAAAGGGAAAAGTAAATACTTACTCCCCTAAAACTGACCAATGCAGACTGAGCATGCTTAGCAGTTTCTGGGAATGATGATTGTCATGGAACGATGACTGTCAGTTGACAAATAAAACTGGAAGGGGGAGTTGGCTTGCTTCTTCCTCTCACACCCTACAGTATCCTAGAGGAGGGCATGGCTGACTGGTTGGCTGGAACTCTAAACAGGAGCACTCCTGTTAGGGTGTAAGATATACTGCAATATCTTGTTGCAGATCTCACTTATTTATTTATTTATTTATTTATTTATTATATTTATACCCCGCCTTTTTTCCTGCAAGGAACCCAAGGCGGCTTACATTATATTATCCTCCTCCTCTCCATTTTATCCTCACAACAACCCTGTGAGGTAGGTTAGGCTGAGAGTCAGTGACTGGCCCGAAGTCACCCAGTGGGTTTCATGGCCGAGCGGGGACTAGAACCCGGATCTCCTGAGTCCCAGTCCAACACTCTCACCACTACGCCACACTGGCTCTTGTAACACAAATAAACCAAATGTGCAGATGTAAATGCTTAATATGTTAGCAATACTACTCTAAATGCAACCAAAGATATTCATATCCAAACTAGCACTGTCAGCTACAAATACCAACTTTACAAATATGAAGAACCACCCTAGAAAATATTTAAAGAAGACTTTGTTACAGGTATGGCCAAAGTCCTCTGTTCCCTTGTGGAAGGCAAGAACTAATGGTATGCACAGGCTCTGTGCTAGTCAATAGCCTTTGCAGGCATACAGTCAGTACTCATGAGGGTTAAAAAGGTGTGGCAAGGACGAGCATGCAAGCCCTGACTCCAATATCCCCGTGCACCTGCCTCCACTGTAGATCTTCACATATCAAGCATAAATGTCTGACAGAGGTTTGTAAACATACTCAATTGAATGCACTTATAAACTTCCCCACAATTAGGAATCCTGGGAAGACAGGAAGCCTTGTAAGAGCGTTCCGCCAAACACACTTGCAACCACAGTGATTGCAACCACAGTGAACACCTCTGTGCTAAATGCACGAAGGGAGATGCCTGCATGCCCTGGGGACATTGGGGGTAGCTTTGCACGCATCCCCTCACCCCCACCACACTTTTAGCTCTCACATGTGCAGGCTGAATGCCTGCATAGGGTTGCCAAATTGCCACTCGCTGAAGGTTGACTGGGGATTTGAACACAGAATTCTGATAGGCAAGCAACAATTTTATCCTCTGTTCTTCAAAGAAAAAGAATCCTCTGCATTTGCTTTGACGATAACCTGCTGAAATAATACCACACATAAGTACTGTGACTTACATTTTTTGCGCTTTGAGGTCTTTGCCATTTGACAATCATCATATAGGAGGCAGAACCTACATGCAGCTCGACACACATCCCACACACCTTGTTTCCGTGCTGTTTTTGCTATTTCTGACCAAAGCCTGATTCTACACCAGTGAAAAAAAATCTTGGGTTACATTTTAAAAAAATCATAAGAAATAATGCATACCCAACTGTATAAGCACACGCCTATTAAAAGAATGTGACACAGGTTAGATTTTTTTTTTTCCTTTCACAAAGTTTGGACACAATCAAGCCAAAGTTAAGCACTTTTTCATTCCTACTGATTTCAGTGGGAATATTAAGCCTGTGAATGAGCAAATCAAGAGTTCCTGCCTTTATCCGAATGCAGGAGCTCCTGAGGCTGTGACATCTACTTTTTTAATTCAAATAAATTCATTCAAGCACAGGCATTGCAGGGCAATAAAAGATTCAGTGTGCCGTCGTCGTCCCCCAGCTTATTTGCCATGTGGGGAGGAAAAAGTTCACAGGGGAGTTAACATTCCCTCCCAATCATCCCCCTGGAAATCCACCTGCATTGCATCAATGGAAATATTTTGCCTAAACTTGTCAGGCAGGGGAGGAAGAGGGGGGGGGGTATTGCAGCATGTAGGGAGGGGGGAGGGGAGGTCGCATGAAACAGACCTTCGCCGTCGAAGGGCAGATCTTCAATTTGTGCCTTCGAATCCATGGACAAATTCATAGACCGTAGCCAAGCATGCCTGCGCAACGCAACTGAGGCAACCACTGACCAAGCATGGCTGTCTGCCTGATGTCTCGATGTGTTCATCTGAAGCGCAGCCATGCTCGTTGACTCCTTTTGAAAAACCCGCGCTAGCTCTCGTTTTTCATCAGGTAAATAGTCACATAAGTCTCCGATCTTTTCCGTCAGGAACATCTGGTAACGAGCCATGATGGCCTGGTAGTTAGAGACTTTGAGTCCCATGGAACTTGAGGAGTAGACTCTTCGACCGTAGGAGTCGAGTTTCTTGCCCTCTTTGCCCGACGGAGTCGAGTGCTGCCGCCCCCCATGGGACTGGGAGGGTTTCACTATTATCGAATTCGCGACCAGATGCGATACTAGAAATTTTGCGTCTTCCTCTCGCACTCGATACATCGACTCTAGCTTTTTCGCAGTCGGATGTGCCGATGCTGGGTTTTTCCAAGTCTCGTGTACAGTGTCAGACAGAGTTGGAAGAAAAGGCACCAAAGTCTTTGACGTCTGAGTGTTCTGAAGAACGCAGAAAACAGGGTCTTTAGTCTTTGGCTCTTCGGTTTTTGTCTCTATGCCGAGCACTGAAGTCATCCTAGCAATGTGCTCGGCAAAGGATCCCATGTCCTCAGATGGGGACACTGCCGCTTTGGACTCGACCTGGGCATCCGGCGAAGCGGAGTGTGTCGATTCCGACACTATAGATTCGGAATCGGTTGAATAGTCAAACTCTGAGGACGACTTAGCCTGTGTCCGCTCTACCGTCGTTGGGGCAGTTTGCGCTGCTGGTTGCTCTGTTGTCGAGCGTTCTGCCACAGGCACAAGCTCAGTTGCCGCCGGTAGCAGCCGCGGTGGAGAAGAGCGATGGCTGTAGGTTGGGGACCTGGATCGACGCCGTGGCGAAGAGACTGGTCGAACCCGACAGTGAGGTGACAAGTCGTGATGATATCTGGTACGACCGACGGGCTGGTAACGAGGATCCCTATATGCGTAGCCGTAATAGTAGGACCTCGAGGTGGATGCCCTCGAATATGCCGAACTCCCTTGAGAGACTGGGGATCGAGATCGATATTGATGTCTGTCATAACGATCCACAGTCGCAGGGCTGTATCGTGGCGAAAAATCCTGTCGACGTCGTGATGACTCTCGAGATCGATTACGGGATCGTGAGCACGATCGATCTCATACTTGCTGTTGTGGCAAATTGTGAGAGGTAGATGGGAAATCCACAATCTCACCATCCGAGACGGATTGGGCCCTCGGTCTCGTAGCTTGAGGCCGAGGCCCGGCCACCTCTTGGATCACATCCTCGGATGGAACCAATTCCTGCACCAAAGAAGACACAGATATGGCAGTTTGTGTCTTTGGGCTAGGTGGCCGCGTCGACGCAGCAGCGCTAACAGAGGGCTCTGCAGCGACTGGTCGGTCCGCAGTCGGGGTTTTAGCCACGGAGTTCTTGTCCTGGCTTTTTTCCTTTCTCTTTTTCTCCACTTGCTCCTTCATTTTCTTGGCCTTCTTTGCTAGCTTCTTTGCTAGATAGGGCTCCCTCGTGAGAGTGGAGGATGGCTTCGAGCCCGAAGCAGCTGGACGAGATCCTCCAGGTCTTTCTTCAGGAGTTGGGGAACTCGCAGATAGGGATTTCTCCCACATGAGTACTCTCAACTTCATGGCCCTATGCTTTCTAGCCTGTTTTGTAAAGGCTTGGCAATGCGGGCATGTTTCCATAACATGTGTTTGCCCTAGGCAAAGTAAACACAAGGAATAACCTGTCCGCTGGTGGAATTTTTGTCCCACAGCGGACACATTTACGGAAGGGTGCCTTAGGAGGCATAGCGGAAAGTAAAAGAGAAGTGGAGGCCTGAGAAGAATGGGGGAGAGAACGGGGATAGAAAGAATTTTTTTGTTTTAATTTTTTTTTTAAAATAGAAATAGAATCTAGATGAAAAGGTAAAGAGAATAAAGGAGAAAACTGTGGAGAATTAACAGATAGAAGGGTAACAAACACTCAGTAAAGATCGACAGAGAGAGATATTCCAAAACAACTAACCACTCGCAATGGCGGTCGAAGAGGAACTGAGGGAAAGGGCAGGAGCCGCGCTAAGGAGCACGCACGATGGGGGAGGGGCTCCCGCCCGATTTTCCTCAGCTTTTAGAGTATTCCGAAATGGCCTCCACGCAGGCGCAAAGCCCATGTGTGTGATACACAGAGACCACGAAGAAGAAGGACAGGTTGCTTACCTGTAACTGTAGTTCTTCGAGTGGTCATCTGTGCAGTCACACACATGGGCTCTGCGCCCGCGCCTCCTTAGCGCAGCTCCCGCCCTTTCCCTCAGTTCCCTGAGACCGCCTATTGCGAGCCTCGAGACCGAGGGACTTAAAGAGGATTTACTCCTCGACATAGTACTCGATAGCAAAATTGAGATCGAAGAATTTCCCAGTACCAATCCGATCGGATATCCATTGAACTCGATGCAAACACCGAAGCGGGGATGGACGGGTGGGTTGTGTGACTGCAGAGATGACCACTCGAAGAACTACAGTTACAGGTAAGCAACCTGTCCTTCTTCTTCGTGGTCTCTGTGCATCACACACATGGGCCGAGTAGCAAGCTGACTTACCGGAGGTGGGTCGGTGTCAATTAATAGATGCGTCGGCAGTCAATGTAACACAGAGGCCAGCACAGCCCTGCCAAATGCTGTCTGTACTCTGGCCCGGACGTCGAGTCGGTAATGGCGGATAAAGGTTGATGGAGATGACCAAGTTGCCGCTTGACACAGCTCTTGAAGTTGAATCCCTTTCCCAAAGGCAACCGATGTAGATTGAGCCCTTGTCGAGTGCGCTGTTATTGTATGTGGTAAAGGGCGCGCTGCTAGCTCGTACGCTAATTCTATGGTGCCTACTATCCATGATGCCAGTCGCTGCTTTGAAAGCGGCTTACCAACCTTGGGCCGACCATAGCAGACAAATAGCTGTTGAGTCTGTCCGATCGACTTCGTACGTTGTTGATAGAATGCCAATGCCAATGCCCTGCGAACATCCAGAGAATGTAGGGACCTCTCCAAGGAAGACGTCGGTGACGGGAAGAAAGTTGGGAGTACAATGTCCTGAGTTAGGTGGAACTCAGAGACGATCTTTGGCAGAAATTGAATGTCCAGTCGGAGTACGACTTTGTCACGATGAAAAGTTAGATACGGTGGGTCAATTCTTAAGGCACACAGCTCACCGGCTCGTCTAGCCGATGTGATCGCCACTAGGAAGGCTGTTTTCCATGATAATAATCGAAGATCTACAGTCGCCATTGGTTCGAAAGGTGCTTTCGTTAGAGCTTTCAAAACCACAGGAAGATCCCAGCCTGGTATGATGTTTCGAGACGGTGGATTCAGGTTTCTAAGTCCCTTTAGGAATTGCTTTACTGTTGGGTTCGTAAATATCAATCCCGTAGTCGTATCCACTCTATACGCTGATATTGCGGCCAAGTAAACCTTGATGGAGGAATACTTCAGTCCACGTGCCATCAAGGAATGCAAAAAATCCAATATCGTCGATATTGAACAGGATTCTGGATTCTGGCCGAGATTATTGACATATTTTAAGAAAGCTGTCCACTTGCGAGAGTAGGAGAGTCTCGTGGAAGGTTTTCTTGCCGCTAACAGAACTCGTTGAACCGCAGCTGAAAACTCTCCTGTGTGAGTTATCGAATTCGCCATGCTGTCAGGCTCAATGAGCGGAGGTCTGGATGTACTATCTTGCCCTGTTGCTGCGTGAGTAGATTCCTTCGAATTGGTAGCTGTAGGTATCGACCTTGAGAGAGAGATGGAGAAGGCGGGTGAACCAGGGTTGACGCGGCCACCATGGGGCTATCAGGATGCATATGGTCTGGTCTTGATAGATTTTCGATATTACTCCACTCAATAATGGGATTGGGGGGAAACGGTAGAACAGTTTCCCGGTCCAAAGCAGCATGAACGCGTCGGAGATTGAATTCGGGTCTGATGCTGCTCGGCTGCAAAATAGAGGGCACAATGCATTCTCGCCGGTGGCGAATAGGTCTACCTCCGGTTCTCCCCATTGAAGAAAAATCTCCTGAAGCAGGTCTCTGTGTAATTGCCATTCGTGAGACTGCATTGTTGTCCTGCTCAGCATGTCTGCTAATACGTTTAACTTCCCTGCTATGTGGATTGTAATGAAGGAGAAGCCCCGGGGGCATTTCGGAGTATTCCAAAATGGCCTCCGCACAGGCACAGAGCCCATGTGTGTGATGCACAGAGACCGCAAAGAAGAACTAGATTCAGGCCCAGGGGCCCAGGCCTAGCACTGTCCCAGCCAGCATTCAAGTAAATGTAGGAACTCCTTGTTTTGTCACTCACTTCTTTCTGCAGTGTGAGAAGGTGGGGCAGAGGTGATAAGAGCACAAGCCAGCCTCAGACCTGCATGCAAGGGGTAAGTAGGAAAGAGCAGGCCCAAAGAGAGGAATTCAGATAATTAAGGAAGGAAACCTGGGGGAGGAAAGATAATTTCACTGGCATATTCATGACATTGATGATATACGTGAACTTAAACTGAAGTGTTCCGGTGACTCTTGGCCCAAGGAATTATTGTTTTTCAGGACCTAGTTTTAAAATGTTTCAGAGCAACATCAATCTTTCCCTTTGTAATAATTTATCTGTTCAAAAACAACTTTTTTTTAATGCTTGCCTTCGGTCATAATTACCTCTCTTTGTCATTTTCACGTCCTATTCTCTTCAAATGTCCATCTGCTTTCTCCACATTTCTGGTGTGGTGCTCAGCTTTTGCACAGAGATAACTAATGTGACCCTTAGTTTTGCTTGAGGCAACTAAGTGGAAAGGAGAACACTTTATTTATTATTTTTTATATTTTTATTTACGTATACCCCGCCTTCCCCCCACCCCCCTTGCAAGGAACCCAAGGCGGCTTACATAATCCTCCTCCACCTCTCCTCCATTTTATCCTTTACAAGATTTTGCACTACAGTCATGATATGACTACCACAGTAATTTCACAAGGACGCTACTAGAATAACTTAGCCACTGAATGAGCAACTGTAGAAGAGAAGTAACTATTAAAGCTAACTGATTCAACAGCAGCAAATGATTGAGACAGGCCCCAAACGGATGAAAGACAAATAGATTCCTATGAAAGATACAAAGCATGTTCAGATCTTCTAACATTATTTAAAAAACTGTTGACTCTAGAAGAAATAAACCTGTACGAAAAGCATTTTGTAACACATCTAAGTCTGCATAATGTATGCTAATGTAACATTAACACAGGTTTTCCGTAGACACTGATATTGCAGTGTGTTAAACAGAGAAACCCTAGCTTTTAAGCAAATAAAAGAGACACAGAGAAAAAGGAGGAGGGGAATTATTTACAAGCCAAAAATATTTGACGAAGAAAGGAACTTATACTGACAGAGACAAGATACAACAGGAGAATGAGCTGAGCCCTCAGGTGGAAAATGACTCTAGCGATACAGATATGTCAAACATGGGTTATTTCAGCAGTATAATGACATGATAGTCATGCTTTCTATAAACCACACTAGATAAGGCTTTCCTACAAATATGATGAGGCAAGGCACTGAATAGCATTCAGTTATGGTCCTTGACATAACCATGACTGAATAAGCTTTAATTTGATCCTCAAGCAATGTGCCAAGCAATAACAGTAAAAAAAGTAATAAAAACTCTAATACTTGAATATAGAACAGTTTATTTAAAAAATTTATGTATTCACATATTTATGGAATAGTAAGTATCATGGAACTGACAGTATCCACTAAAATCTTTCAGCACAA
Organism: Shinisaurus crocodilurus; assembly: GCA_021292165.1. NCBI lineage: Eukaryota > Metazoa > Chordata > Lepidosauria > Squamata > Shinisauridae > Shinisaurus > Shinisaurus crocodilurus. The sequence goes on from CM037878.1 coordinate 95,259,154, forward strand.
TCCTATAACATGTCTACTCAGAAGTAAGTTCACTTGAGTCAATGGGGCTCACTCCCAGAGAAGTGAGCATAGGATTGCAGCCTTCATCTTTCTAATTTAAATGTTTCCCATCAGTGCAATGTATGGTCACAAGGGATACATAATAATCATACACTGACTGTATCCTATACACAGGAATAGCAACTGCAAAAAAACCAGATATCATCTTCTTTGAGTGTGTGGTCATAAGCCCTGTTTACATAGGCAGTTATAAATACTATTCATCATAGTACATACAAGGCTAAATAATAGGTATTTAATTTTAACAACTTGGAGTGCTCTTTGTTCAGGATTTAAAGCCCTCCATTTCATTCCCTCTCCCCCTGGTTTTCCATTTTCCCTCCAACAGTCAGTCAGCATCCCACCATGACCCCTGGACATGCACAGTCCTCATTGGGTGTGTTTTTGTTTTTGTTTTTTGCGATGGGGTGGGGTCTTCCTCAGGGTTTTATTTTTAAAGATTTTGTTGTACTTCTGGAAACCTAACACCTCCCTCTTCTGAGTGGGTGGTGCCATTTTGGTTAAATAAGGAACAGAACTAGGAAAACTGAGATCACTATTAGTATATATGATGTGTTAGGACAGTGCTACACATTACAGTTGCTGCTGGAAACATCTATGTCACACCTGTGTTTTTAACAGCAAACCCATAAGACATGTGCATATGATCTTTAAACAACCAATATACATGCATTTGAAAACATGCACATTCGTATATTGTTTCTATACACATATGCTGTAAGATACTGGCATAATTCTGGTGCTTCCTGTAACAATCAATGGTTGGAGAAAAGGGGTGGGGAAAGGGGGATGGGGAAGGGGGCATGGCTATCCGGAGAACCCTGGCCTGGAGGGCCAGATTTGGTGCTCTAGGTCAACTGGTGTCAATCTAGATGGAAGATTTTTCCAAATCCACACCCACTCATCCAAATAGTCTCTTGTGTCAAGTCCCCATATTTCCTAATTAGAACCCAAACAACATGCCTCAATTGGGGGGGGGGGGGAGAAACTTAACAAGGGGGAGTATTTCCACCTAACAGTGCACCAATTTTTCCAACATCAAAAATACTCCAATATTAAAAACATTATTAAACATGTTCTTAATTGAGATCATTCCAAAGTTTATCCAATGGAAATATGCAGCTGTTCTCTTTTTGCAATCACTCGTTCATTATATAAAACAGAAGTCAAACATGAGAATCCAGGACCCAGCTTAGCTTTATATTTATAGCATAATTCAAGAGTAGTTTGAACTGGCTTAACTTTAGACAATTTAGATTTCCAGGATCTCTCCTCAAACCACATCAAACTAAATAAATTATGATTTATTTGAACCTTCTGTTCAGCCTCAATATCTTTCCCTGGAGAAAGCCATTCACTCACTGAAGCTAGCATGGATGCATGATAATAAAGTCTCACATCTCGTAAGCTCATACCACCTTATCCTCTTTTTCACACAACACTGTAGGTGCTATAGCTGGGTGTTTTCCATTCCAAACATATCTTGAGATAAGTCTTTGCCACACATTTAAGACAGTCAATGTTTCTATCAACAGTATGTTCATAAATAAAAAATAATATACAAGACAGCACATTCATTTTATTTGAAGCAATTCTGCCCATCCAGAACATAGGGTATAGGCCTGGCCCTCACATCCTCTCTACCAGTGAGGGGGGGGGGGTGGATTGGCTGACACTATGTGCTTCTCTCCCACCCCCAAAAATGTACCACCTAGAAATGTAGCTGCCCCACCTAATAAGGAAGGCTGGCTACAGGGCTAAGGCAGGAACAGATTTTAACAATGACCCGGTTCACACTCCGATGGTTAGTTGTTGGGTTAATCGCTGGGTTCTTTAGCCCCTAAACAACCCAGTGCTCCAGGTTTGCATGTCACGCTCACAAACTACAACCCAGCTGATTGGAAGTAGTTGATTAAAAGTGGAAGTGAAGAGCGTGCAGGAGGCAGCGTCCCCATGCACGGCAAATCGTGTATTAACTAATCGGGGGTGACATGTGAACTGGCCCAATGTGTTGATTTTCTCTCTATCATCTGAAATCACCTTTTGCTATTTATTAAGAATAATTCAAGGCTAACATAGGAAAACCCTAGAAAGCCAAAGGACTAGGCTGTTGCTGGGCTCAGAATGTCCAAAAAACAAAAACACCTTTACATGGAATAGATACATTGGTTTCAATGAGATTCATTCAGGCAAATTATGTCAAATTGATATGCTGTTGATTTAAAATTACTCAACAGTGGCTCTCTGTATTCAAGAGCACACAAACTGAATATAAAGAAAGAGCAATTCAGGTAGGTCTCCATTGGTTAGTGACCATGCAGATAATTGGTTCAATACACCAGCTATGTAATCATGTTGTTTAAAAGGAAGATGATTATTTAAAAAGGCAGTGAGTATTCTGCTACGCGATATAAAAATTTAAAGCAACATTATTTCAAGTCTTGGGAACCTACATTTTACTGGCAACTACTGTTTACTTCAATTAAAGCTCATCTCTAATTTATGCAAAAAGTCTATTAAATGTTAGCTGAAAAGCTTTTGATCTCTCAAGACTTGAGGGAACAAAGTTTTCCCTTCAGCACTGAATTACCAAAAACAATTTATGTGGAATATCTTGAAAAGAGCCTTTACCCAATGTTAGAAGATGGACACTGTCAGTTTGAAGATTTTTTCACGCCTGTATAGAAAAATCAAAATGTGGCCTCCTCCTTACTGCGGGCTAGAGCTGTTTTGTTCAATAACACATAGAAGTGAAGGTTGGAGACAGAAAAATGGCACTCCCGCTGGAATCTGCCACCCAAAGTGGACTGCCTGACATCGTTTCAAACTTATCTAGCTTTTCCTGATGATGTGAAGGTTATGACATTCACATCTTAGCCACCTTCCCAGGAGCTCAAGGCTGGGCACATGTTCCTTTTCCCATTTTAGGTTGTTTGCGGTTTCTTGGACTATGAACCTCATATGGGTGCTTTTTTCTCAGCTCATTGTGGATTTCTACTAAGGCAAAGGGGCCATCCAAATTAATTGCCATGAAACTGCCATTTTGAATTCTGCCAGAAACCTTCTTGATGTGAGTTGGACAGCAACATGCAAAATTACAGCTTGTACTCAAGATGATTGAGTTATGCAACCTGTTTGCCAGAAGCAAGAAGTTGCCATGGACAGAGAGGGAAAAAGTGGTCACTCCAAGTGTAACTTTCACAGGCTACATTCGCACATAACGTTAAGCCATGGTTTATGTTACCTATGGTTTGTTGCTTTAACCATGAATTGTTCTGCAGACAAGCAAACAAACCATGGATTGTTTTCACTCTTTCTGATTTGTTTCTTTCCTGCCCATTTTGCCAGCCTTCAGAGTTGTTTCATTTTCAGGCTGCTCTTGCTTGGCACCTCTGTTTCAGGGTGCAAACAAGCCAGGGATAAGCCACAGTTCTGAGTTCAGACAACATAACAAGCCATGGTTTAAACAAGCCAGACTTTGTAAGTCAATAACAAACCATAGGTTCTATTTGTGGTTCCTAGCTTCACAAACAAACCATGGTTTGTTTGCAAGGATAGATTCAGACACAACACCAAACCAGGTTTCAACAAACTACACCATGGCTTAGCGTTATGTGTAAACCAGGCTATAAACACTGGGCCCCTGACATACACAAAATTTAATTAAAAACATTATATTCCTCCACATTCTGTATAGTTAACTACTGAAACCAAAACAGTTCTTTAGGTTAGGCAAAAGTTGGTAAAACAAGCTTCTCAGTTTTACCATCACAGAAAACGTATATTACCTTTAGCTTCATTTTCACTATCAAGTACAATCTGAAATGCCTCAGGAGCTAGTGCAAGGCCAGCATTCACCAACAGAGACCGTTTTTTTCTTACACTATCTTTTGATGTTCCTTTCTTAGCCTAAACAAAGAAAAGGATTAGTTATTACAGAAGTGGGATTTCCAACAAAATGTTACAGTATTCAAAATGCCAGCCCCAGCCATGCCCTCCTCCAAGGTACTCCATTCCCCCTTCTCAGTTGATTTTCTTTTCCAACTGATACTCAACATTCCTTGGCTACTGAGCATGCCCAGTCTTTGTTGGGATGCGGGGGGTACTTGCCCCCTGGAGTTTTTATACATGATTTTTTTTTTTGTTTTGCAAACCTTGGGATTCTACTGAGCATGTGGATACCTCCTTCTCAGGAAGCACCATCTGAGTTTACTAATAGAGGGGGAGATATTGGCAGCTTAGCTAATAATTAGTATTTCTGTGTAAAATACTAATGCATATCTGGAGAATCCTTAAAAAGTGTTAAAATAATAATTTGTAGGAGGGAGGACATTTCCTAGTTTCATATCTGTTACGCTACAACTCTTATCTAGCAGCTCCAGTGCATATATGGAGACTCTTAACAGACACGACACACATATGCACACACACACTCATTCACTCGAAGCAGGAGCTTTTCCATTCTCAATGTTGGGAATTGCTGATCCCAACACTGAAGGAAATAGGTCAGCCCCTGTCTATCAGGTACTCCATGTGCATATTTCAGGCCTGTAAACATTTGGAGACCAGTTTGTGTGAAAGATCTCTCTTTTCTCTCAGTTTCTTTACCTAGACAAGTTCCTAAGTATTTTTATGATTCTCTTGTGACTGCTTTTTCATGACTCTAAGACTGGTTCACTCATATGGGCAAGTTTTTTTTGTGTGTTTTTAAACACAGTCTTTCCAATATATGGGTTTCAATGGAGAAACCTCAGCATGAATTAAGCTATTCCTGGATACAACTTACACTGACCAGCAACCTCTTCTGTTATCATAGCAGTATTTTTCCACTGCTGGGCATACAGAAATAGTTTCCATCCACTGGAAGATGTATCCATGTACAACCTAATTTACACTGAGATTTCTCCTTGTACATTCCACATCCCTCTTGATATAAATGAGGGATTGTGTAGAGAAAATTAGGAGGCTCACATGTATAACCTTAAACCTGAAAAGGAGCAGGACACAACTATTGCTTAAATTAGGCTCTGTGGGACAGTTGTCCACAATTTCTAACAATTGGCTTGTTTGTTCCTCCCACTCCAGAGAACTCAGCGATAGCCCTGGGAGGAAGAGGAAAATAATTAAAAGGTAATACTTGTACACAATATAACTGTGTGTCCATGTGCACACAAATATATTACACATAAAATTCATATCCATGAACTTTTCAGGCGACCATTTTGAAAGGCAGCTTTAGAAGTGATGAAAGAAGCATAGTTTTTCTATGCAAGGTCCCCTTTGGGTAAAACAAATGGGTACTGCCAATCCATTGTGGAACTGTGCACATTTCTACCTACATGGCTGCAGAGATCAGGTGGACATGTAATGGCAAGATGAGCCAAAGGCTTAGAATTAAGGAGACAAGTGTAAAGAAAATAAAAGCACGTGTTTCTAGTCCTACAATTTCTTTATCCTTCTGAAGATTTTTGAGGGACTTGCTTAAGAATGTTCTTATGTGGGCTTACAATTTTAGAACATAACAGAGAAAAAACAGTATTTCCACCTCCTGATTATAGACCTATCAGTCAAGCTTATAAAATTGTCAGTTAAGACTCCCCTAAAATATACATTGGCCTTGACCCATTATTTCAATACATATTTTCAATAAGGCCCTTTGTGTTGAAGAATAATCTACTAGTGACTCAAATCATATCTGAATATTTACCAATTCAAAACACAATTGGGCATTATTATTATTATTATTATTATTATTATTATTATTATTAGACACTGATATACTCTAATAACATCCAGCAGTTACCTGTTCAACCATCAAACTTGCTTGATCTTCTAAACGTTCCAGTGACTTGTACAACATTGTGTTTAAGTTAAGTCGATGGAAAGCCATTTTAAGATATTCATGATATTGCCCATTGTTATCAAGATAGATGGCCTTCTGCAAATGTTCCATGGCGGCCTCTATTCTGTCTGCCTTTTCCTCGATACGGGCAATTTCCATATGAACTTGACAACGTAATAAAATCAACATGCTAGGAAACACAACCATAAGCATTTTTAGTTTAAACTACTCTAAGCTTTCTCTTTATGCAATGCATTACAATTGTATACAATTGTATTACAATTAGAATTTCTTCTTAGCAGAATACTTTCCTTTTTCTACTTGCATTGAGTCTGCCAAAACAGTTATACAAATTTGTAGTTTAGGATAACTGCTTCTTGAAGAACATCAACAGAACAGTTTTCAATGGTTTCACACAAATAACATTATATATAATTTTAAGGAGAATGATTGAAGTGTTCTTATAATCACATAGGCAGGCTAGCATACAGACAGGCCATAGCTCAGCGGTAATAAAGCAATCGTTTGCTTGCATGTGAACCAGGCATTGGGTTAAAAGGATCTCATACAGAAAGACTGTGGAAAACCTGAGACTTTGGAGAGCTACTGCCAATCAGAATAGACAGTATTAGGCTTGAAAGACCCATGGTCTGACTTAATATAAAGCAGTCCCTTAGTTCATCACATGTTCATATAAAGGTTATCAGCTCTGTAAAACAACAAAATAGCGTTCATACCAAAAACCAATTTACCTGTCAATCTTCTCCAGGACTTCAGCAATAGCCAACAATGGTTTCCATACATGCTGTTGCAAGTTGTGCTGCAGCAGCGGTAAGCAGATATTCCACAGGGTAGCACTTACTGCCTGAATAACGTTAGGATCTCGCACGCGTATTGCACGATTTAAAATTAGCTCAAGTTTCTGTATTACTTTTAGTTGAGCCTACAAGAATAAAAAAAATACTTTGCACCGCAGAAACAAGTAATGTTTCTGAACCTAGTCTGTGAGCCACCTGATAATCTCGATAGCATGCTGACAGTGCTCTTGGAAGACCCTAACTCTTTTCCCTTTCAGACTTCGTGTATTTTTATTGGAATATTCACATGCTGCTTATTAGGAGGCCTAACTACTGACTTATAGAAACTTCTTTTGTAACCCCACATTCAACACTGATTCCTGAATCAGCAGACCACTCTCTTTAGTTGGCTCTAACTAGGGTAATATTTTCCTTTCTTAGCATGCAACTCTTTGGCTAAGCTTTGTGCTTCAAAAAAAGACAAAAAGGAAAGCAAAATGACAATCTGAGGCAGAGGAGGCAGCCTTCTTTACTAAGCAGTGCTAATTAAGGAGCAAACATACCTCAACAACACTTTTAGCATATGTTTCAATTTTAGGCCCAAGTTTCTGGACTTCACAGTCACATTCCAAGCAGTCTAATTCAATCTCTTTTCCTGGATCCTATTAATATAAACATTTTCACTAAGGAGTGCAAATATTCAAGATTAATCTCTGATGCTATCAGATATTTCATTATAAGGTACTGCATTTGTGCTTGTAGACATAAGGTGCTGCAAGCACTCATAAGTATTATCCTGCAAACTTCAGAGGGATAACTGAGTTAGACTGGATTCACATGACACAACATGTCAGACTGGATTCACATGACACAACAACCCACCATGACTTATAAGCTACAGTGGGTTGTCATGTTGTGCGAGCCCAGGATGTGTTTATCAGGGTGGCTTATTTTTGGCTTATAAGCCACCCTGACAAGCCATGGCTTGTAGAAGGGTCTGTTTGACCCACGATGGGTTGCCGTGTCGTCCGAACCTAGGACGACATGACCTGCCATGGGTAAAGCCCTACTGCTGCTGCTCTTGCCAAGCAGCTGCCGGGCAAGTGCCACTAACAGCTGCCCCCAAACTTCCCAAGCAGCATTTGGGGGAGGCTGTCAGAGGCTTCCCCAATCTCTGCTGCGCACTGCAACCCCAAATACCAAGGGACTCAGGGAGGTGGCATGGAGCAGAGATCGTCACCGCAAATTGCAGCTGTGTGCTACCACCATGAGCCCTGTTGGGGCTTGTGGCGGCGGCACACAGCGTAGACCTCTGCTGCCAGCTCTCCTCAAAAAGGTCTCCTCAAAAACCAGAATCAGGGATTGCCTCTCCACCTGCCCCCCGCAACAGCCGCTGGCTCTGCACAGGGGCTGGGGTGGGCCATCCCTGCCGCCGGGTCAAGAGGTCTCCTCTCGAGCCTGCGGCAGGGATCTGTTCCTCCCTGGTACCGCAGCATGTGCCGAGGAGCGGTTCCCTGCTTCTTGCTCAAGAGGACACTTCTTGAGCCGGTGGCTGGAATGCCACTCCTGCTGTTGAACCGTGGAGACCCAGCTGAACTTGAAAGCCAGCAGAACTGATCCCCTACACCCTACTCTGGGAGGGGCGAAAACCTCAGTGCTCCCATGGGGTCCCCTGGGATATCCATGGGAGGACAGAAGGGGGAGGGAGGAAGGACCCTACCCACAATGTGCCCGATTAGCTGTCGGGCGCATTTGGGGTAGGGTGGCTTATTGTGCAGCAAAAACAATGGAGAGGCTTATAGCACCTTAAAGACTAACAAATTTATTACAGAATAAGCTTTTGTGGACTAGCATCCACTTCATCAGGTGCATGGTGTGTGCTATCCTTGGTTAACAGATAAATATGGATATAGAAAGAAAATGGGACCCAAAGGCCATGAAATGCCAGACTATACTTTCTGTATTTCAGCATTTTTGGCATTTGGCCCACATTTTTTTCTATACAGTAATACCTTGGATTGCAAGTAACTTGGTTTGAGAAAGTTTTGCAAGACAAGCAAATTTTTAAATATTTATTTAATTTTTTTTTACTTGATATACAAGCGACGTCTTGCAATACAAGTACTGTAGTCAGGGCTGGTGCAAGGCAGTTTGGTGCCCTAGGCAAGATCAGATATTTAGCGCCCCCCTCTTCCCACTTGAGCCCTCCCTCCCTCCAGCCCTATGCTCCTGGCGCCCCCTTTAGCCCGGCGCCCTAGGCAGCCGCCTAGTTGGCCTAATGGTAGCACCGGCCCTGACTGTAGTACGACTTAAATTAAAAATCTCTGTACAAATTTTGTTTGGGGGATTTCGTTTTGATATAAGAGTGTTTTGGATTACAAGCACGTTTCCGGAACCAATTATGCTCTCAATCCAAGGCATGACTGTATCTGCATGTGTGCGTGTATGTGTATATCTCCCAAATGATGTGTGTGTTTATCTTGCAACTTTCATACATCTGATGAACTGGATGCTAGCCCATGAAAGCTTATGCCACAATAAATCTATTAGCCTTTAAAATGCCACAAGATTTGTTACTAACACACGGTTAAGCAAAAGCGAAAGCTTTGGTTAGATTATGCAAAATGGCAGTGCCAACACATCACATAGGTACTTTCATATTGCATTTTAACCTGCTGCGTAATTGCAGCCTTGGAAAACCTCCAATCTGTTTGGATGTTATATGATAATGGCAAAGTGGGTTGCCTGTGCTGATGTATATTTTTATTCAGTTACTACTTAACAACAGTGCAAAGGGGATAGGTTAAAAATGTACAAGGATAAGTGGAGCTCTCCCTGCACACCCCCAGAAATATGAGGCAAAGGGCTTTGTGGAAGGATAGGGAAATACTGGCTGCCATGGATGAATATGATGGAAAACTTGTAATTTTGTGCTCTTTGAAAAGTAACTACATTGTTTATAGCCTGTTCACTAACCCAGCTAAGGAGAATGGAATACTTTGCCAAGCAAGTTCTTACACAACTTTCCCATTATTAAAATGTATGGTCACACCATTAATAGGAACCTAATGCATTTTCAACTATACATTCTCCTACTTACTATTTGCAATTGTTTTCAGGGAGCAATGACTCCCCTAATCTCTGATATTAGTTAATAATACGTAAGTATGGCTGGAGTTATTTTCTTTTTGTTCAGTACATCAGTTCACATTCATACATGAGCAAAAAAGGAAGAAACATTTCTATATTAAAGATGATTTCATAGCGAAGTAATTCAGTCAAGTATTTCCTAACACTCACGTTAATCTTACAGCTCTTCAAATCATGTATACATGAACATGCAGTAGGTATACAATTTAATTTCAAAGAAAGTCGAGCCAATTCCAGCAGCAAAGAAATTCTGCAAAATAGAAAATATAACCAATAAGAATAAAACTGGTCTTGGCAATTAATTTTACATGCAATACACTTACAGTGCAATCCTACGCTGGTTTACTCAGAAGAAATTTCAATTATACAATTGACAGTTACATGAGAACAGGATTGCAGTCTTAGTATCCAATATTGCTTACGTATTATTACCAATGAAAGATGTAAATACAACAGGCAGTAACATAAGTAAAATCTGGAAATCATTTTTAAAAAATCATCATAAATATGGAATAATTCTAGTGGTGACTCACAGATTATTGGGCCACGTGTTTTAGTGCTTTTTTGGGGTTGCCACCTCTCAACCCAGACAGTGGAAACGTCCCTTTACATTTTCCAGTTCAGCAGGAGAGAAAGCAGCCATGGCTTTTCCTGCTTGTTCCTCCCCAGCCCCTGTCAGTCACAAGTTTTCTTCACTTGCTAAGTGGCACATCTGCTCATCACAGCATATTTTTATTTATTTATTTAAAATAGTTATATACAGCCACTCATTACTAAATCACAGGCTGGTGTCAACATTTTATTAAAACAATTAAAATAAAATACAAAGATAAAAATTTATTAGGCTAGGTATGAAAATCAGCAAATGCCTGGGCAAACAAATGGGTTTTTAACAGGCGCCGAAACACTATCAAAGATGGTGCCAGTTGCACTGCAGGAGGGAGAGAATTCCAAAAGTGGTGTGCCACAACAGAAAAAGGCTCTCTCCAGTCCCTGGTGGCTGTCAGACATGCGCAGACAACAGAACATCAAGGAGGCCCTGATCTGTAGATCTCAATGAATGGGCAAGTTGATATGGGAGAAGGTGCTCCCCCAGGTAGCCTGGTCCCAAGTTATTTAGAGCCTTATACATTAATAACATCATCTTAAACCTGGTCTTGTAATATACTGGCAGCCAGTATAGCTCTAAGCAAAGGTCAGCCAAAATCTGCACTAGCTGCAGTTTCTGGACCAGTCTCAAGGGAGCCCCACATAGATTGCATTGCAGTAATCCAATCTTGAGGTTACCTAGGTATAGATCAGTGTGGCCAGACTATCCCTATCCAGGAATGGCTGTAGCTGGCATACCAGCTGAAGCTGGTAAAAGGCACTTCCAGTCACCAAGTCCATCTGAGCCTCCAGTGACAAAGATGGTTCAAGTACTTCAGCGGGAGGACAACCCCATCCAGAATAGATAACCTACCTAATTCCTGGGCACAGGAGTCATCCACTCACAGTGTTGCTGTCTTGTCAGGATTCAATCTCAGCTTATTGGCCTCATCCAACCCACTAGTGATCTAAGAGACCTGCACTGATCTAGGACCTGTACAGCCACACGTGACTCAGATGTCGCAGAGAAATAGAGTTGGTGTACTTATGACACCATGTTCCAAATCTCCTAATGACTGCTCCCAACTGCTTCATATAGAAGTTAAGCAGCACTGAGGACCCTATGGCATCCCATAGTGCAAAAGCAAGGGGGCTGACATACAGTCATCAAATGCAAATCTCTGACACCAGCCCTGCAGGTAGAAGCAGAACTATTGCTATACAATGCCTCCCATCCACAACCTGCAGATCCGCTCCAGGAGAATACCATGGTCGAATGGTATCAAAAGCTGCTGAGAGATCAAGGAGAATCAACAGGGTTTCACTTCCCATCTCTATCCTGATAGAGGTCATTGATCAGGGTGACCAAGGCTGAGTCCCAAAACCAGGCCTGAGACCAGATTGGAATGAGTTTAGATAATCTGTTTCCTCCAAGAATGCCTGGAGCTGAGCTGCCACCAGCCACTTGAGTATGTTACCCAGAAAGGGGGTGTTTGATATTGGCCAAGGTGGGCATTATCAAGAGCAGACACACTACCAGCTCTTTAAGGCCAGCAGGCACTGCTCCTTCATGCACGGAAACACTTGCCACACCCAAACTCATTTGGTCAACCCCCATCCCCCAAGCAAGCCAAGATGGGTAGGGGTTGAGAGGGCACGTGGTTGCCCAAGTCACTACAAGCACCTTGTCAACATCCTCAAGCCTCAGAATACATGCCAGGTTGACTCATACATGATGAAGTCAAAGATGAGTGCGGTCTTATTATGTACCAACCTAGAGAATGGATAGAAAGAGGCGGAGCCACAGCTGTCTTTTCTCTCACCGCATCAGATTTAAAGAAACATGGCCAGGCTGTCTGGTTTGTGAGGGGCAACCAGCATTCTTTTTATAAACAGCTGGGGCAGGCTCCTCCCACCATATTGGGCTTGAAAATAACTATCTACCCTCATGAGTGAAGCTGGAAGGAAAGGAATCCATGTCCTTACCACCATGCCATTCTTACTATTCGGGCATAAAAAAGAGATACCTCCTTGTGGACAGCTTTCTCCAGTGTGTTCATTATTTGGAAGAGCAAAATCTTTTAACAGTGTATTTTTATTTCAGAGGGTTTTAAAGGTTGTATTGGAAAGTGACTAAAACAGGCACCATTAGTGGGAGCTGTTTGGGAGATAATTGAGTATGGATAGAATTGCCACCCATTCAGGATTTGTATAATTGTTTATATTTTGGGATTTCTGCCTGTAGTAAGTAGAAAACATACAAATGTACAAAAGTTGCACTGTATCCTTGCCCCCTAGCACGAATGTTCCAGGGTGCCAGCCAGCTATGCCCTCTTCCAGGATATGCCATTCCATTCCATTCCATTCCCCCCTCCTGCTTTTCTGTTTTTCTTTTATAACTGGTTTATGGATTAAAACACTTCCTCAAAGTCTCAGATGGAGAAAGTTTGTATGGGAGACACAGCTATACAGAAGTTGACAAAATTTTAAAACAATAAAAACTTCCAAAATTATTAAAACACCCAAGTAAGAAATCACTTAACAGGAATTGTTAATGACTCACATGCCAAAAGACTCGTGTACCAATGCACATGCACCAAAAGAAGTATAGATGGGAAGACAGAGATCACCACTAGGCCCAATTGTGATCCCTCCATGAGCGTATGGTTGTGCACATGGGACTCCGCTGGACTTCCTGTTTCCATATTCAGTCCTCTCTCTTAACCCAGGGGTCCTGCTGGGACCTTACTTGAACTTGAAATAAATTTCAAGATGAGTTGGGACAGGGAAATCTGGATTGGGGGAGGGGAGGGGAAGGAAGCACACAGGCATTTCATTCTGGGTAATGTCTGGTATGTGCCAAGGAGGGAGAGAGACAGGGAAGGGATTCATTGGGCCCTATAGCAATAGCTTCGCTTCTATGTGAGAGATTGTGCTCTAAGGATAAATCACACCAGATCTATAGAACAATAGGTCTTTAACATAGCATGGGGCACATTATGTCAACTTCATCTTTTTGGCCTAGATGCAATATAAATAACAAATACTGACATTTTTAAAAGATCTTCCAGAGTGTTGCTAATATATGAAACTTACCTTTCAACACGGTTTAGTTTCCTTCTAGATCCTTTCAAAAGTTCATATATATTACTCAAATCTGTAGCAACATCTTGTGGAATCTCATTTTTATCTAAATGCCTGCAATTATTTTACAAGTGGATGATTAATACAGTTTTTAAAATTTTAAAATCTATACAAGAGCCAATATTTTCCCTTCTGTCACAAGTGGGATTTGTGAGTGTATTATCATTCAAAATAAAATTATCTAAAATAAATAAAAGGTTTGTTTCATTTGTCTTTCTCTAAGACATCCGGCCTTGGCAAGGAAAAAAAGGTACATTTCAAGCAAGAAGAAAGGATTTATTGAGAACATGCCAAATTCAATTCAGGAAACAGAAGAGGTACTGTATAAGGAATGTCTCTGAGTGCATAATTCCACTCTAGGTGACAGTCTTCACTGCAGTTATATTGACAAAAATTATGTTGTTAATAATTTATCCTCTTTAAGACAGGATAGCAACATGTCATCCTTCTGCTCACCCAAAGTGAGTAGCGATTGCTGCAGACCAGCACCTAAGTAGCAAGCTACCCAGGACATGCTGCTGCATGTGCATTTAACTCCAGAGAGAGAGAGAGAGAGAGAGAGAGAGAGAAGGGGTTGATCCTACACTGCAATTCTTTTGTTTTTCTCTGTGAACTGAATTGCACTAGTAGCAGTTTTTCTTCTACTCATAGCTCTTTGGATCCCAACCAGCTTCTAGACATATACTTTAAATAGCAGAGATCCTCATCTGCAATAACCAATACTTACAACTTGATTGTTTGGATTTTATAAATAATGTTCAGGTTGAGAGAACTTTCAAGGTCATCTTCAAATTGTGAAGCTTCTACTAGTTTGTGACGCACCTATAAACAATTACAATAGCTATATCAGTACTGAAAGTATAGAGACATAACATCAACTAGTCAAAAGCTGAGAAAGATTCAAATCCTTCTCAAACTTTTCCTGCAGATTCAAGTTCATGAAGGATGCCAATATCTGACATCCTCATAGCAAGATTTGTAGATTATGTACAGCTGAAACATCTCTAATTTTAAAAAGCAGATTTGAACATTAAGTATAGTCATTCCTATACTGGTACAAAGGCTTCAGCACACACACAAAGCTCCCATCCAGCTAGGCTTCCCAAGGGTAGAATGGTTCCCTCCACTAAGGTGACCAGGGAGTATGATCTCAGCTCTGGATTCTGATGCTGGCAAATAAACATTAAACAACTGATGCAAATATGAACTTATCAAATAATCTGTTATGTTAAACTGCCTATAGAGTTTCCCCCTTCCATAACAAAATTACAATTAATTCAATTTCTCTTCTACTTATTTTGCCTATCCCAAAATGTAGCTTTACATCAACATTTTATTTAACCAGCCTGTTTTGCTTAACCTTATTATTTTCAACTTCCCTTTCCCAGAGACTGCAGGAGTACTAGAATACTCATCTGTTATGTGATTATTAAAAGAAAGATTGATGGCTCATCTGAGAGATACAGCACAATAGCAATTTTTAAATTGGTATTATACTTTAAGACCACAGCCTGGCTGCTTTTCTCAAAGGTATCTTTGAGCAGCATATAATACATGAGCTAGTTTGCCTTCATCTTACAACTTTATTAATATTACAGCTGTGGAAAGTCAGGTACATATTTCATTTTTAATTTCATGAGATATTATGCACGATACATTCCCCATTACCCTAAGAATGATCATGCAGCAGGAAACAAAAAGAAGAAAAACAGAAAAAGAACAGACCAACCTTACTATTAAAATCCACTAACCAAATCAGGCATCCTATCTGATATTTCAACAACATTTCCACCTATCAATACAATCCATCAAGATCAGTTAACAGACTTAGCACATAATTTTTTTCTGAGAGAGTTGCACTAAACCAGCATTAAGTGAATCATTCCACCTTCATTAAATGTATGCAATAAGCAAAATGAATACAGGACAAGACAAAAAACTATAACAGAATTCTAAAATGCTGATTTACTTTTGGCTCTACAATTCTACAAAGTTTTCTAGACATCTGAGTAACTTCAAGCTGTTTTATATTATGTATAAAAGTAGGAAGGGTCAGATCACTTTTTCAGATAATCAGGACAGGGCTAAAGGACAACTTTAAGCAAGGCAGTAGACAATCCTACAATTCTTATTTTGATTAACAGTGGAAGGGTGAAATCCTATGCAGACTGAGAAAAGTCCTACAACGCCAAGCATGTTTCTACATGGGTTGTTTAATCATGCAAATATGTTGTTAGCTGTCCTCCTGAGGGCTCTTTGGACCCATGTAGCAAGGTAAACATTTTTTTAAAAAAACCCACAAACACACCGTAGGATAAATTGTCATTTTGTCAAGAGCTGGCCTGGTGAATGCATAACAGGGGTGTAATTAGCATATTCAAATAGAAATTTTATGTCTTCCAAATAAAACATGTTAGATTTTGAACTTTTGTAATATGTAACACAAAAGTCTAATGAAATCACCTTGGTGTATCTCTGATTTTACTGCTCGTCATTTAGATTTATTGCAATTCATTCTCCCCTTTGCTTCAGGCACGAAACAATTTATTATGAGATATAAACTACTTATATTTGTTTGGGATGGCTTTAGGTGAGATAGATACTGTAAATGAGAGGGTTAGGTTAGGTTGGGTTAGACAACCCAAGTTCTGGTCAAGCACCAGATTTTTAAATCTAGAATCCTGCCAGCATCAGATGAAGATTTAAGCTGTAAATTAGGCTTTCAAAAGTTACCATTAGTGAAAACAGTTTTTTGTATTTCCCTGGAACACTTTCTTTAATGAATACTGCTGCAGTGGATGAAAAATCTATGGCTTCTTCAACTCTGGAAGCATCCAGAAAACATTCAATCAACTCTCTGTAAATCAAACAAAATAATGTTTATAGTAAGCACTATTTTGCAAGGTATTTATAAATGACAAATATTACTAAATCATTATACATTTCATTTGAAAGCTACACAGAACCATTATTTTATTAAGGTACTCATATTTCAAAATACATGCATTGAAATAATGGTGTCTTTTGCTTTATCTATTGCATGTATAGACTATAGCTTCCATTCCAGGCTCCTTTTCAAACTATCACCTAATTAATCTTAGTCAATAATCATATGAGTTTTAATTGATTGCATCTGCATACATGTACATGTCTTTAAAAATTTCGAAGGGAAAAGTGTACTTTGTTGTTTAGATGATGCATGTCTGTATTACATTCATCTTAGAAGAGGCATAGAGTAGGATGAATGCTGCTTTTAAGTGAGTTGCTGCCATCAGAAATTTTATAAGAACTTATATCTAAAATAATGATATATATATATTTTTTAATGTGTTATCCAATTGATCGGGGCACATTTTAGTCAATAAAAAAGTTTGTAATTGATGAAAAGTTGCAGCCCTATCAAAAATGTACGGTATTTTTCTTTTTTAAAGTTTACTTTTACTTCCCCGTATCCTTTTTCAAAATTCCAAATGTGCCCACAGGCCCACAAGGTTGGGGGCACCTGCTGTATATCTCAGAAAATATTTTAGACAAATTTTTGACAGCTCTGCAATGGTCAAGTCATACATACCGGTACTTCCGTTTTCCCTTTGTGAACTGAAAGTTTGACTAGATAAGCAAAACAAAAAACCACCTAACAATCCCTTTAACACCAATCTGTTTTTATGCTAATATTAAAAGGGTTTATTGTCCCCCTATATTAAGCTGGTTTCCTAACTTTTACAGCACCCAATGTTTTATACCACTTTCTGCAAAATTTGTGTGTGTGGGTGTCCAAGTGAACATATACACACACTGTATATAGCTAGTTTTAGGAGGATTGATTGGTATGTATTTGAGATGGTACAGCTCTCAAAAAAGGACTATACCAGATCAGTTTTCAATCTTTCTTTGATAAATTTGTACTCAAACCATCACATCTGTGGCTAACATCATTCAGAAAAAAAATTAAGCAAGGAAGCTAACAAGCAGTCTTGATGTACTCCTCTTGTCATCTCAAAGTCCCTCAATACTTTATCTTACTTTCTGATTCTAAGTCTTGAAGCTATTTCAGCATAATATTATATCAATAATCAACCGGAAATTCTAACCATTGTTCAATCAATGTTGACAGTAGGGCTGAAAGTTGAATGAATGCAGACAGAATTATGTCTAGAAAATTTGAGCCAACACCTGATTGGGTGGAACCTCTTGGCCAGTTCAACTTCTTTTCTATTTATTTCTCCCAGAGGAAATGTTTTTAGCCTATGGAGATCTATCATTAATATCAAAGAAGAAAATATCATATTGATATCCCCGTCAACACCATATCCTTGAGTCGCTTCATTTGAAAGAGTTAGTAATCGGATTGGCAATAAAAGACCAACAAGTCTGATCTGTTTAGTTCAATGAAAACTGACAAGGACAAAGTGTCCACTGTGCAGTTGGCATCTCTGCCAGTGCAGAACAGGTGTATGTAAAGAAAAAAGTAAGGAATGCTATGATTAGACATATGGAAGAAAAGAAAGCAGCAGCCAGAAATCACTTTGCAATTTGAAAACATGTAATGAGTTATAATCATCTGCAATATAACGGACTGCTGAGATTACTCTTACTACTTTTGTTGGGCAATTGACATAGAGGGGAAACCGGGGGAAGCAATGCTGTCATTTAGCCAGAGATACAGGATTGGTACAATCAACTTTTCTATTGATAGAAGTGTTAAGAATGCACAGAAGTACCAAGGCACCACAGTGAACAAATAAAAAATGGATGCCATAGAACAACCCTTTCCATAAACAGCAAGTCAGCTTACATCATGAGTTCTGCTGTCCAGTCCTTGTCTTCCTCAGTTGGATGTTTCAATGCAGGCACAATCTGAGAGAGGCTCGGAATAAGAAAGTGACGGTACCCAGGCTTAAAAAATGGCCGTACAAACTTCCAGTAAATGACTGAAGCATTATATATCAAAAAATAGTATCTGGAATAAAAAGAGTACACATTAAGATATTGTTTTCAATAGAAGGAGGCAAGAAACGGACTCAAGGCTTTACCCTATCGAGCCTTTTCCCCTCAACTTCATAGCATCGTCTATTTCATGGGTGGCACATCTGAGGTATAGGAGCACCAAGTAATACACCTGAAAGGGACAATGGGGCCTAACTATGACACAGAGCAGGGGTGGGCAACATGCAGCCTGCACTGCCGCCGCCCCACCGCACTGCTGAAATTTGCAATGGCAAAAACAAGTTACATTTGGCCATTTTAGGCTTCTGTAGCAGTCTGCCCCTCAAATCTGGTGGTAAATTGGTGGGTGGTTTTGCTGCCACCAATCTCAGTGGCCCGGGACAGGGTGGGCAAGAGTGCAGCCTGTGGGAGGGCTGGGGGGCAAAAATGGCCGCCAGACGCCCCAAAGTTTCCCACCACTGACATAGAGTTAGGCCTGTACTTCTGCTTGTGTCTCCTACACTACACTGATACTTTCTCCCTGGCTTACTAGAGACAAAACCAGATCAAGGCATAGCAGGTACCTTTCACATTTTGGACGACCTGCCAAAGAGATTAGTCACCAGTTTTCTCACTATCTCCATCTTCCAAATCCATATACTGTATTTGAAACCCACCTTTCTGCCTGGCAACAGGCCTCCAAGGCAGCTGACAATAAGTAAAAATCAATATATAATAAACAAAAGATTCTGTTTTTAATGGCAGTGATGACTTATGAAAGCTCTGGAGATGGGAACAATGATAGAAAATGTCCACTCTCCAGACATTAATGTTGCTGCTGCAGGCGTGGCTGTATTTTCACATAGCTCTGAAATTTTGCCATTTTCAAATGACAGAAATCCTGGCTTTTCCTACACATATGCACCCTACAGGCACAGACTACTATATGTAAATAAAAACAAAGACTACTAAATATGTTCTCACCTGAAGTTCTGGAAGATGGACCCTATCAAATACATGATGTGCTCTTGATTGTTTTGCTGCAACACACCTATTCTGTACAAAATGAGCAACTATCCTGATACCCATTTTGGGTGAATATATGAAAACTCTAATAAAATGACTATGCATTTCTGTGCTATGATATAACTTCGTTTATCTTCTCAAGCACAATAATTGTTTCAGAAATATTGTGGAATGGAGTCAAGGAGATGATTCTCAAAAGAGTGGCCAAAATGGAAACGAGTTATAAATGTCTTACCTTGTATCATCTAATGCAAAGTCTATTACTTTCAGCAAGTTTATAAGGAATTTTTCAAATTGTTCCTAAAATATAATAAACGATATTATATATATATACACACACACACTAATTTTTTTTATCTCTCACCCTTTTAGTACTTACACACACCACATTATTACTTAGTATGACTCACAACTTCTATATACTCTAATTTCAAAAATAAGCATGTACAGATAAATTACTCTTATTTTGAAAGTGTATGTGTGCATATTTATACATGCTTATAATACATCCATATTATATTATTCAGAGTTTCAGTTGCTTAACTTATTTATTATATTAATATTTATTTTAATTAATAATAAATACCACTTAAATAAGCAGAATGCGGGCACAGCAGGCTGCAGAGGGGAGGAAACTTTCCTTCCACTAACATTCTTAAGTTAACTCATCTTAGGATCCAAGCCATAGTGTACTATATAATATGTATTTTGCCTTTAATTTATCATTAATTCATCACAAAAGAAGAGTCTTAAAATTAACGGTGTCAAAACTAACAGTAGATGCTCACCAAATTATCAGTAGATACAGGGGTATATAATTGGCTCTGGCACAAGTATGCTCTGCCCAAAAACTGGTTAATTGGAGGTTTTCCTTTAAAAAACATTTGTAGACAGTCACTGCTCATTTCTGGGAAACCCATCTAAAATTAAAAATATTTCAGTTTTCAATTACAATATTTCCGGGAAACCCATCTAAAATTAAAAATATTTCAGTTTTCAATTACAATCAACAACAAAAAACAAAAAAGAAAGTATGTTACCACCAACAAACTTGATGCATGGTTACCTGATGTGCTTGTTCTGCACACAAGACATACAAGTCAGAAGAGAAACTCTCAGAAGAATCAAGGGCTGATTTTCCTTCATCAGCTGTTTTGATCAACTTGTAACTACTCTTCAAAGCATCAACATCTTTAAAAGAACATTCAAATTAGATGGAAAATAAATACTTCGCATTAATCTATATTGATACATGAAAAAAATAGTTTTGAATAATATCTATTTTTGTTTCTTGAGCTGTGAGAATCCTGAGGCAGGGATGAATGATTGTCTCAAGTCTGTTTCTGAGCAGGTTGCCAGATTTGCATACCAAAAATTGTTCTAACACAATTCTATACCAATTTGACAATTATACTTTAAAAATACTACACACATTTTCCCAAATGTGTGCATTTTATGCAGTTTTAGAAATGTACACATTTTCCCCAACATATGATAAAATGATGCTGTGCATCTTTTTCCAAATGTGCACATATTTCTGTACATTTTAAATATATGCATATTTGTGCGCATTTTAAAAACTGACAGAACCTGAGCACAGCATTTCAGCTAAGTGCCAATTTCTGGTTGCGACTGTGTTCCAGTCTGCATTTTCGTATCCAGGGAGTGCAAATTGGGTAAGTCTACATCAAAATGCTGTTGGCAGGCTGCTTGGCATGAAGGCTGGGAGACACTCTTCCCTAGTATTTTGTAATATAGTGCTGTCACTTTAAGAAGCTTAGCCTGGCACTCTATGTAAAGGCAAGCCTAAAGGAGCCTTTCTGACTGGAAAGGGTGAAAAGGCCAAAGCAGTGATGGCGAACCTATGGCACGGGTGCCACAGCTGGCACGCAGGGACCTCTCTGTGGGCACTCGAGCCATTGGTCACCAGATCGCGAAAAGACCGTCCCCTTCTGCAAAACACGAATGATCTTGTTCTTTCTCACAGTGTGGAACAGAATGATTTTATTCTAGAATTCCTGTTACAGAATTCTTTTCTACATTGTTATCACATTTAAAAGATTTTGAACAATGATGCACAGAGCATGGCTTGGATGTAAAGCCCTAACAGTTGACCTGTATTACCTGAGTGCTGCATGTATTGCTCTCAAACTAACAGAGTATGAGCCAAGGTTTGACAAATCATTTTTTGATCGGGTAACCTCCCTTGTGGACTGTGGGAATGCTGTGGACATAATATATCTGGACTTCAGCAAAGCTTTCGACAAAGTGCCTCATGATATCCTGATTAGCAAGCTAGCTAAAAGTGGGCTAGATGGAACAACTATCAGGTGGATCCACAATTGGCTACAGAATCGGACTCTTAGAGTGCTTATCAATGGTTCCTTCTCAAACTGGGGAGAGGTAACGAGTGGGGTACTACAGGGCTCGGTCCTGGGCCCAGTGCCCTTCAACATTTTTATTAATGACTTGGATGAGGAGGTACAGGGAATGCTTATCAAATTTGCAGATGACACAAAGTTGGGTGGAACAGCTAATACTCTGGAAGACAGAAACAAAATTCAAAGTGACCTCGATAGGCTGGAGCGCTGGGCCGAAAACAACAGAATGAAATTTAATAGGGATAAATACCAAGTGCTGCACCTAGGAAGAGGAAACCAAATGCAGAGTTACAGAATGGGGGACACTTGGCTCAACAATACCACAAGTGAGAAGGATCTTGGAATTGTTGTAGATCACAAACTGAGTATGAGCCAGCAATGCGATGCGGCTGCAAAGAAGGCAAATGCTATTTTGGGCTGCATTAATAGAAGTATTGCTTTCAAATCGCGTGAAGTGATAATTCCCCTTTACTCAGCACTGGTTAGGCCTCATCTTGAGTATTGCGTCCAGTTCTGGGCAGCACACTTTAAGAAGGATGTAGACAAACTGGAGAGGGTTCAGAGGAGGGCAACAAGGATGATAAAGGGACTGGAAACAAGGCCCTATGAGGAGAGACTGAAAGAACTGGGCATGTTTAGCCTTCAGAAGAGGAGACTGAGGGGAGATATGATCGCACTCTTCCAGTACTTGAAGGGATGTCACAAAGAGGAGGGCCAGGATCTCTTCTCGATCATCCCAGTTTGCAGGACACGGAATAATGGGCTCAAGTTACAGGAACCTAGATTCCACCTAAACATCAGGAAAAATTTCCTGACTGTCAGAGCAATAAGACAATGGAATCAACTACCTAGGGAGGTGGTAGGCTCTCCCAATCTGGAGGCATTCAAGGTGCAGCTGGACAGCCATCTGTCAGGGATGCTTTGACCTGGATTCCTGCATTGAGCAGGGGGTTGGACTGGATGGCCTTGTAGGCCCCTTCCAACTCTACCTTTCTATGATTCTAATTATCAGCATGCATGCAATAGCAAAAATCACATTAATTGTGCAAAAGAATGCCCAATGCAAACTTTTACCTAATGCAGTGTTTGCTGTCCAAGACATAAAGTGTTTTAAAATGTGTTAAGCACATTTAGGGCCGGTTCGCACAACCCAGGCTGCGGGCGGGGGAGGCACCACGGGGCCATCCGCGGGGTCCGGCGGGGCGCCGAAGACGACCTGTGCCCCGTGTGCGTGGGCGGACCCCACAGTCCCCGCACCATAGTGCGGGCCTCCTGGCGCCAGGGGGCGGGGCCCCGGGATGCCCAGAGGGGCCGTTTGCCCCTACCGGCTGGAGCGGCGGCGGCTCCGGCCGCTCTGGGCTGCCATCTCTGTGCAGACCCCGCGGGACAGCCGCCCGCTGTTCGCACGGCACGGTGGCCATGTGCGGTAGGGGCTTACCCCTCTACTGACCATGGTCACTTCGCGTGCGTCCTGCGCACGGCTGTCCCACGGGGGCACCCCCGGTCAGCGTGCACACAACACGGGAACCGCGGGGGACTTGCGGTTCCCGTGTCGTGCGAACTAGCCCTTCGTTTTCATGTTTATCTTGCTCATCCTAGTACAGGTTGACTTTTACTTTTACTAATCTGACACCTGTAGAAGCAGGGAAAGGACCCGGAGTAAAGCTTGCCCCATACAATTTCAGTCTGGCATATAATCATATTACAAGTTGAGAATCCCTTATCCAAAAATACATGCGCCTAATTATTTAAAAAGTTTGTATAAATTCCCTTCAGGCTATGTGTACAATTTAGTACTATAATAATTTTTGGAGTTGATTTTTTTTTCAACAAAAAACTGTATCATTGAAAGCTCTGTTATTGTGTTTTTCTTTAAAGACAAAAGATGTTAATTAGTTCGGACAACTGTATATGAGTTGTTTTTCTAAAACCTCGGTATTCAGGTTTAATTGCAGTGTTGGCACTTTGAAATAAATAAGTTGGTTTTGTGTTGCAGTTTGGGCACTCGGGCTCAAAAAGGTTCGCCATCACTGGGCCAAAGCAAGGGATTATTCCATGAGGTCATTAGCATCTGGCCATGTACTCAGGTCAAGATTTAGCAATCAACCACACAGTCAGGGACCAGGCCCATGGTGGCAGTGGGCTCTACAGGTTAGCCAGAATCTGACCAGAAGTGTTTGGAACCCAGTTCAGTAGTGAGAAGCCCAGGGCTTAAGAGTTTGGCTATACCTAATTATTCATGTAAAGGCAAGAGGAAGGTGTGTGTGTGTGGGGGGGGGCTGGTTTGAGCCTAATCAGCCTGTGGAATTTCAGAATAAATGTCCTTATCTCCGCTAGTTTTCTCAGAGCACATCTCCCCCGTCCAGCTGCTAGTGGTCGACTTTGAATGTCATGTCTATAGTTAAGATATCTAAGAGCCCCTCTATGAGAAAGTAGCAGGGGTGGGTGGGTTCAAAGGTTGATCCATCAAGGGGGCAGAACAGAAATGCCCTGTTTGGCATAGGTTTGATTTATGGGCTAAGATCCTCTGTCATTTAGAGCTGATGCCCAGGCTGGGAACCATTGCTGGGAACATCATCTTTAATTTCCATCTTTTAGCATCCGTCTTTTACTGCCTGTAACCCTTCATGTTTGGGACTTCCCTTCATCTGAGCTGCAAGAATCACTTCTCACCTAGATTTAGTCTGTTTCATCTGAATTGTCTGTTTGATTTGTGAATTGTTAAGAACCTGCCATGGGCAGGTATTCCTATACTTTTCATAGACCTTGAATTCTTGTTTCCTATGAATTGTGTATCTCCTCCTCCTTCTCCTCCTCCTCCACCACCACCAATAGCCCATAGTGCCTGCTGCTAGGACTGATCCTGATTCTTGGATTTTTCTATGCCTTGAACAATGTAGCATGGAGATACCAAAGTGAAGCTATGGTCGTCGAAATCTCTGCATGTGTGGGTTTACTTTGGACTTACTATTGAACCTATGTTTTGACTCTTGGATTTGATAGGCCTGGACCCATGTAGCACGGGGGTACCAACAAAGATTTCAAGGTTGGAGTAAATCTCTGCGTGTGTGGATTTACTTCCCCCCCCCCCTAGAACCCTTCTCTTTGATTGCCTGGGATGGTTTACACCAGGAATTGTTCGAGCCCCTTGCCCTGTATTCTGAACCATAGAGACTGCAACGGGGAAACCAAGCTGTATTGAAGTACGGGTAAAGCCCAGCACCTCTGCAGAGGCACCTCAAGAAGACCTGGGATTCGATTCTGACTCAGACAAGAAGAGGGAGGAAATGGCTGAGGTTTCAAGGCCACAGCAGCTGGAGTTAGGTGGGAATGTCTTTGATAGTCCTGTAAGCCATTCTGAAACTGTGAGAAGAGCTAGTTCCTGTAACTAAGGCAGCCCATGGAAAGAAAGTTGATACCAAACTAATGGGAAAGTGTTAGAGCCTTCCCGTTCAGGATAGCTGTGCTAACCACACCCTGCTATCAGGGTAGATCCTTTACTGGGGAATATATGACAAGGGCTCAGCCAATTTGGACAAAAAACAGCTCGGCAAAGGGCGTGTGTTTGTGTGTAGGGGTGTTATTTAAATAGAAATAATCCTATTATACATGAATTTTCATTTTATGATTGAAGCTGCAATCCTATGCACAGTAATGCACCTAGTAATATGTTCCATTGAATACACAGGACCTTACTTCTGAGTAAACATCTTTGGATTGCACTTATGGTACCGGGGATGGGGGAAGTATCCAGTCTATTTTCATGTCTGGGGGGAAACTTAATAGCCAACACTGTAGAGACAAAGAAAAAGATGCCTAGTAATAGTTCCTAACTGTTTACCTTGGTGCTTTTCAGCATCTGACAGCTGCTGCCTGATCAGTATTTCCATGCTTTCTTAGCTATAGAGCTTTGTTCAGAATCTGCTGGCAAATAATAAATGGTGAAATAAAGTGTATATATTTTATTTTTATTAACATAAAAGCTATTTTTAAAGTTGTTGAAACTAATCAAACCTAACTTTTCAGAGCTTGGTATTTTGGTTGCCTATTTCATAATTCTTCAGCATTGAGACACCCCTCTTTCACTCATTTTGCAAGATCACTTTATGTAGCACACATAAAATATAATGATGGCTGCAACCCTATCCAAACTTATATGGGAGTAAGCATGACTGGACACAGTGGGACGTGGTTCAGAGAAAATTGGTATAATTACTGCAATTTCTGAACACATTTACACAAGAGTGAGCCCAGTGACAGATGAAAAATCTAGGTCTGGTCTGAAAGCTTGCAAAGATAAAATTGTAATGCTATTTGAGAGATTTCTATAGCTATCGTCCTAAGCTCAAAGCTCCAAAATCCGCTGTCAGGCATTTTATTCTCATGGACCAGCACAGCTAACTTTGTTTTTGTTTTCATAAGCTCAAAGCTGTTTACATGTTTTTTTTAAAAAAAATCACAATAATTAACCACCATTTTATTGAACAAAAACAGCCTAGCTATAAAAAGTCATGTTAGGCTACAATCCTATGCACATTTACTTGGAAGTAAGTCCCATTGAACTCAATGGGGCTTACCTCTGAGATAGAGGCACACAGACAGGACTGGACTGTTTGTTGCCAAAGCCCTGAAGCAGAGATAGAAGTTTTGCAAAGCCTCTGGAATGTCATCAAGGCCTCACAGTTTCTCTGATAGGAAAAAAATATAATCACAATCTCTGTATAGATCAGGGGCCCCCAATGGTGCCTGCAAAAGGGTGCTGGCAAATAATAAATGGTGAAATAAAGTGTACCCACATGGTACCCACAAAAGTGTACCAACATGGTGCCCACAAAATTACACACATACACCGTTTTTTTAAAATATACATACATGCATTCGTATGAAACGCATACAACTTTCTAGCAATTATATATACGATGCAACAAAAGTGGATGAAATATCCAAATAAGTATGCATTTGAAGCTGGCGTCTATATGCCACCTGTTCATATACCAAAAGCATTGTATTTGTAAGCTCCTCAATCCATTGCATACAAGTGGTGAGTGTTTATCCTTCCAGTCTTTTAGCTGTCAAAAGGGCAGAGAGAATCCATTTCTCCTTCTATTAGTTAATTTCCATGAAGCAGGTAAATAAGAGCGCATGTACATCAGTGAATATTAGACTGTTCCAGTACAAAATTTATGTGTAATAACCTCTTCCGAAAAAGAAGCAACAACTGGACATTGCCACAAGATATGTTTAAGAGAAGTATTAGCTGTTTACCACCACCACCACCACCACCACCACCACCAATTAGCTGAATTAGACAATCCCTTATTAAAGAGACGCTGCAGTGTCCAATAGACAGGAAACAAACGTTTTTGCTGAATAAGATGCAGCCTAAGATCCATAGACCAACACCAAAGCGGCGATCCACTGATTAGGCATTTTGTGGTGGTGCCCACACAGCCATTTCCCAAATTCCCAAATGTGCCAACGGGTCCAAAAAGGTTGGGGACACCTGCTATAGGTTCTATTTATTCCACGACTCGACTACTACTTCTTTTTTAACACAGGTCTCTGAACCCAACTTAAGAGTAACTTAAAACCGAAGTTTGAACCGCCAAGCTCCCACATGATGCAGCATTGCCTCTTTCCCCCACTATCCAACACCCTCCCCAGTCGTTGCCTTAGATAGGCGGTTCCTTCCTCGGGGCCAAGACCCACCTGGCTTCCCTCCTGCTCCGCCAAGGCGGCCCCCGGAATGTGCCGCTCTGCAGCTGCCGCGCCAGGAGCCACTTCAAGTCCGCCGCCCTTCCGCGTCTCCCGGTCTCCTAGCAACACACCACCATCACGCGCCTCTCTACGGGTTCCGGTTCGAGTCAGAATTCCCTTCCAAGCGAAATGCTTTCGCGCTGCAGCCGGTAGCGTCAGCAGCCTACGGAGATAGGAAAAGTGTAGAGCAACGACTCCCATTGTCTTTCGGAGGATTGGGGAGGAGCAGAGTTGCTATAGAAATCAATGGAGAAATCCAGCGTGTCTATCCTGAAGCAAAAGGTAGCATCAAAAAGAGGAGTTCTTGATCTTTCTATCGTAGGTCTTATTTTGCAAGAACCGTTTTAAGTTTTCTGAGTTTCTAAGCATTTTAAAAAAATTTTTAAAAAAATAGCGCTGCCTGTGCAGATTCGAATACTCTATCAATAATGTTCATTATGTCCATATTGCAGATTGGGGTAGCTGAGGTTGGGGCTGCAATGTAGTCCAGTGTTAATATAGCATATTTGGCAGGGTGTGTGTGTCAGGCTGATGCTAAGAGTGGTTTGCAACAACACTCCAGTGTAGTCCAGTGTTATACCTGTATTGTAGGTTGGGTTCAGGCTGAGGCTGAGAGAGCAGCTTACAACTACCCTGAAATATAGCCCATAGGTTAGAGGTAGGGCTGAAGCTGTTTTGGATTTCCAGCTTTAAAAAAAAAACACCATGCAAAACATGCAATTGAAGCTGCATGAAGCCCCTCAGAACCACTTGGAACCCAAATCTATCACTTTGCATGTATAAGCCTCTGGCCCTATTGACTTGCATGCAGTTTTGTTGTCCTTTTACATGTCTAAAAACTGCAGAAACACAAAATAAGACTTGAAAGAGCAGGATCCTGTCTTTGCTGCTACCTTTCGGGGTTTGGAGGGAAGGGGGGACATGCTTGTGTCCAATGCAACTACACTAAAATCCTGGATTTCTCCATTGATTTCTATGGGCAGCTTTCACCCGCCATGGGGGGGGGGGGGAGACACACACAGAAAAAATTATATTGGGAAAAAAATATGGCTCTGAATATTAGTCTAGTTAATACAAGTCTATGTCAACAGCAGTTGGAATTAGCACATGCCTCCTTTCTATTTTCTCTTGCAAAACATACAGCTTTGTATTGTAGCCCCGTTCCTTCTTTTCATCATGCCTCCCCAAAGGGAAGATGAATCATTTATTGGAAATGAGATGAGAGATGCTATACACTGTCCAGTTTGCCTATTTATGATTAATGTGTATAATATGTGCAGATTCTGCTGCTTCCAGTTTGGTGGCACTGAAATATGGGTATGTCTTATACCACAGTCACTATTTGTCTTTTCTCATTACAGTGAGGCACATGTGGGAGTTGCTGTTACTATTTTCTCAGATACTCCTGCACACGACACTGCACTCTGCATCAGAGGTGGGCAGAAGGTAGACCTCTAGATAATCAGCAGTAGATCAGCAAGGATTTCTGACTCCCAATTTTTTTTTCTTTCAATGATAGCAGCAACAAAATGATTCCGTCCCATCCTAAATTATGCTGTTGAAATGAAGAAAGCTCAGGGTAGCAAAGAGCAGATTTTATATTGAAGGACTATGATCTCCACTATCCTGGTACTCAGAACAGATTCCTGGGCTCGGAATACTTTACTTCTAAGTGTATGTCTTTTTTGCATCAGGTTTCAGTTGGTGGATCTCAGTGCGCTAGTGAAAAACAAAGGAGATCCTGCAAACTTGAAATCTGCAGTGCCCACCCCTTCTCTACCCAAAAGGAAGAATTTATGTTTCCAGGAACTCCCAAGCTAGGTTTACCAACTGCAAGTATTTTAGTAGCCCATTTAGTATTTTTGCCTCAGGTTCTGTATCAGGTGTTTTGTTGAATAAACCATGTACCTGGAAGTTTTAACTTCCCCCCATCAATTCCACCCCCTGATTTGTCAAACCACACCCTATCAGGGCCACTCCAACAAAATCCACCACACCCTAACCCATCAAAATCCATCAGGGCCTAAACCCAAACCATAAATCTGCCAGTCTCACTATCCCTGCCCATTCAAAATCTTTCCCTGGTTCTTCTTACTGAGAAAGTATTTTTAAAATCACAAGTTGGCACTGCAGCCCTATCCAAAGCAAGTAGGATTATACCAGGGTGACCAAATTGCATGCAGTCAAAAAGAGACTGCTTGATATCAGGAAATATGGTAGTGTTGGAGAGCCTAGGAGGGCTGCCCCATATGCCATGAAGCAGGTAAATAATTTAAAAGAGTGTGTACATCAGTGAATATTACATGCATCCATGCCTTCGGTATGCCATGGTCATACTTTGCTAAAAGCGGGCTGTTTTCATAAACTCTTTTCATGAACTATTTGTTGTTGTTTTTTGCTGTCTTGTGAATAGTACTGGGATAAATGCAAGCTAAAGCTTCACAAAACATACCTTGGGGATATAATTATTTTATTTATCTATTCATTTATTAACAGTATTTATAGGCTGCCCTATAACAGAATTCTCTGGGCACCTAACGGCAAGAAACAAAACAATATAAAACTCAATAAGAATAAAACAAGTAGCAATAAACACAGGTCAGAGAAAGTAAAAACAAAAACAAAACAGTTTAAAGCTAAAACAGATTAAAAGATCTGGGAAATAAAAAGGTCTTTGCTTGGCACAGAAATGGCAACAAAATAAATGCTAGGCAAACTTCTTTGGGCAGGACACCAGAAGTAGGGTGCCACCACCAAAAAGCCCCTCAATACGTAGCCACCTGTACCTCAGTCAGGTGCAGGCAGGACACACACACATATTTTATTGTTATGGCTGTTGGCCAGGCTATCCTTTTGTTAAATAGACTGCTGGTTAATCATCCTTAATGGTCTGTGGATGTCTCTTTATGGGAGCTAATTATTAGGAGATGGATTCTTGATACAGAGCCTTAAATGAAAAAGCCATCAGAGCTTGTAGGAGATAATGCACTCCATGCCCTCCATCTAAAGGGGAAGGGGTGAGAGGGTGTGCGTATAAAGAAACAGCAGGTTGGCAATTTTGGAGACAGGGACAGTGAGAAAGAGAGATAAGAATGGAAAGGCCGAAGGCACTTGTGGCTTGCAGACTGCCTCTCTCTTCAGGGATCAGAGGAGAGGTAACAGCTTTGCTATCTGGTCGAAGTGCAGCTTCAGCTGCTTGCCCCCACTTATGTTCTACTTGGATCTTTGGAAATAGAACGAATATTACAAAAAGACCCTCTAGGCTCTCTCATGGTCTCATGCCCAGAGGAAACCAAAATTCGGGTAGTGCTGCCTCGGGAGCTTCTCTCCCCTGGAGGAAGTGGGGAGTGTGTAGCAAGATTATGCCTGAAGAGTAAAAAGATGGTTTCTCAACGGGAGCAGATTCTCTCACGGAAAGGGCTACGTACAGAGGAACTACTTTCCTTCCTAAGAGAATGATGATGACAACTGATGGGATTGTGAGTTATTAAATCATTATAGTAGCAGAGCCCCACATCACAGATGATCCACTTGGATAAACTGTCATCAGAGAAAGAGAGAGAGAGAAATTCTGTTC
This sequence comes from Shinisaurus crocodilurus, assembly GCA_021292165.1. Lineage (NCBI taxonomy): Eukaryota > Metazoa > Chordata > Lepidosauria > Squamata > Shinisauridae > Shinisaurus > Shinisaurus crocodilurus. The sequence goes on from CM037878.1 coordinate 95,290,402, forward strand.
TTTAAAAATCTGTGTGTAATTCAAGTAATTTAGCCACTGCCCAAAGCATTCTTTTTATGCTGCAGCAGTGCGCAGACTTCTCATATTCCCTAAAATAAATGTCTCTGTGAGGCATAGTTTACTAACAAGCACACAGTAAATACACAACCATCAGTTTCCAAGAGTAATTTATTAATAAAAAAACTGTGATTGATAGCTTTGTATGAATGAGAGCATTCACAACAGGACGTTATCAGCATTGACATGCATCCATCCATGCCTTCGGTACTTTCTTTATGAGAAAATTATTTGAGATGAAAGCAATGCCACCAGTGACGACGGCTTTGGGCTGAGATCACTTGTAATTGCGAAAGACATCTGGATCGTATCTACCAATAGAGACAACAGCCGCTGGGCATGAATGAGCATCTTTTGAAACGTAAAACTTTGGTATATCTAGACTCCTTTCACAGTATATCAGCCAAGCATGCTCAGAGATGGAGAATATTTCACAGAACAGTGGTACTGAACAGAGATACTGTCAGAAATAGATTGGGTATTGCAGAACTCTTCTGACCCTAGTGACATCAATGCAAAAGGGATGAAAAATGAAATGTATGTTTGGGTCATTCCTATAGCCACAACTACAGGCATGGCTTGCTGGGATTTACAGTGCTGAGATCACTGTGTAGATAAGCTCAAAACAAATGCCTCCACACAGGGGAGTTGAACACATTCACACACATCCCCTCCAACATTTCACAAATGAAAATAGGGACACACATATGAATTTGTAAGAGGTATGGGTTAAGCAACATGAAGGTGTGATCAAGAGGATGTGGCCAGGCAACATGAGGGTGTGGCCACGGGTATGGCCAGGCAACCAAAGAGCATTGTCAAGTACAAAGGTTATTATATTAATCTTATATTATTAAGATTATTAATCTTATATATTATAATTATTACATTATTATATTATATATTTGTGGAGAGAAAGCCTGATGAAACATACACTTTGCCCCACATTCCACCTGCATAATCTCTGCCCAGGGCAGGAAAGTCCAGTCTGCAGCACATTTACATGTTGATGGTCTTCCCCCGAGTACTCTCAATGGTCTGCCAAGCACCCTTCCGAACACCTTTGATGGGCTTAGTCATGGTGGCCCCAGAACCTCCACAACCCGCCTGGCTTGACCGGTTTGCCCTGTCAGCAAAGGGAGGGGTTGGTGGATCGACGGGGAGGGGGCAAGAGAGGGAGTAAAAGAAACAGCCAAGACTTCTGGGGGTTGTTGGAAGCAAGGTGCCAAGGAGCACTGAGTGGGGCCTCAGCGCAGGCCAGCCCGGACATTCAACCCTCAGGCAGGAGTGCCTGGGTACATTGCTGTAAGTTCTTCTGGTTACTATAGTTTTAGACTAGGGTATATTCTTTGGTGTTAGCTTAGAACAGCTTAGATTCGTTGTTGTTTTGTAGTTCTGACTCTGTGTAACAAGGTACTTCCTCTTGTCAATTTCACTCCTCTTATCTCCCTTTCCAATTTGTTCTATTTACTATTCAATAAACTTGCTTTCACTTTTGACTGAAGCGTAGTTTCATTTTGACTCAGTGCTAAAGTCCAGTGTTCGCGACCTGAGCTGAACCAGGGATCTCAAGCAGGAGCTCTGAGCTGTCAAAAAGAGCTGCGGTACTCTCGTTCTTGCAGGAAAGGACCGGCGGCGGTCCTTCACAATATTATTTTATAATTGTGAAGAAAAGAGCCTCTGGGGTTTCCTACACACACACACACACACACCCTCATGTGTAAACCAGGTAATCCCGGCTAGGAGCTGGGAGGGCAGAATGTACAGAGGTTATCTGATGAGGCATGGCACCCCAAAGGCTGAGGTCTACGTGACCAGGCCTTTGATATGCGAAATGCAAATGTTCTAAAGCCCACTAGTCATGAGTCACCCCTCCCCTGCCTGGGCCAGGTGAAGTTCATCCTGATTGGCTAAAGGCAGCTGGGCTACTGAAAAGAGGAGGGGGGGAGAATCTATATTACCAGCTGTGGCTTCTGGTTTTGGTTGTTGGTCATCAGGCAGCAAGCTCCAAGCAGGTTCATGACTCCGGTCAGACCTCAGCCACCAACCCTGGGAGCTCCCAGTGAACAACGCTAAATGAGGGCTGTGGCTAAGGCAAGCTCTGAAGAGGGCCACCCATCCCGGACCTTAGGGTGGGTGTGGTGGTCTCCTCTTGTGGTAGGGCTGTGGCTAAGGCAAGCCCTGAAGAAGACCACCCATCCTGGACCTTAGGGTGGGTGTGGTGGTCTCCATGTGTGGTAAGGCTTTGCTGAAACAAACCCTGAAGCAGACCGACCCCCAGGTAACTGGTGAGTGCCTGGGAGAGATAAGGAACCAGCTTTATTGTTTTGCAGCTTTACTTTTTGTACCAAAGTGTCTCTCTACCTTGTCTCCTTCCCTCATTTCCCACCCTTTGTTGCAATCTGTTTACCTGAATAAACCTTCTTGGTTTTACCCCACATGGCGTGTGTGATTGCTCTATGGTTCAGCGCTAAATCCAGGGTACAGACAAGGGCAAGTCCCTGAGAGAGATTCCAGTCAGGACTGCAGAGCTGAGGCTGGCAGTCTGGCACCTTGGGATCTCTGGGTCTTGGGAAGAAAGGGTGGGTTGGCAGAGTCAGCCAGCCCCACTTCCTTCACAATAATATTTTATAAGTGGCTTTTGTAATATTTTTTTTATACCTTACTTAAACCCTTGTTGATATCTGGTGTTTTTCATGGGGGGGGGGGTGTCAGTGCTTGCAGGGCAATCTCTTCCTTTTTGTTTTAAAATGGTCAGGATTAGCACAAATTCAACAGGTGAAACTTACCCACTCACCCCACACCCCCAAAAATGGAGCTTCAGAGAGAAGGGGAAGTTCCTTGCATTTCCTTCTGATACTGTAAACTTACCTGTTAAAGGCACAGAGTCAGCTCTGTTAGGAAATAAAACCTTTGGCAATATAAAGATAGGAATCATGTGATCAATTCCCTCATTCACCTCTCCCTCCCTCTGTCCAGGCCACCAGGTGCAGCCTCCTTTTCAGCAGGCAGAGTATGTGCGCATGTGCACACACATCCTCCTAGCATCTTTCTCTCCATGGAGCTGTTCGAGCCTAAAAAGAGCTAATTTAAAGGGGCCATGCCATGGGCAAAATTGCAGCTAAGCTTGCAGCTTTAGCTAGGTGCAATTTTGCCCATGGTATGGCCCCTTTAAGGAAAGTTTTAAAAGTTTAAATTCGGGACTCTGCATAACAAAGTGAGAAGCTGGGTTGTCCCAGACTATGCATTCATTTCCCAGCCCCCTTTGACTCTCATATTCAGGAAGGATGGGGTTTTATCAGTGGCGGCATATTACAATTGCATACATGGATTACTGCTGCTGCTGCTGCTGCTGCTGCTGTTTAGTGCATCATCACTATCGTGGTGCTTTACAGAGTTTTGCAAGCAACAAATACAAGTTCTTGGCCCTAAGGAGTTGGTCATCTCTTTCAGAAGACAGACGAATAGGGAGGGAAAGGGAGGTAGAGAGAGAGAAGGTAGCAAGGGATGGATGTGAACAAATGCAGTTAAAAATGAATGTAGATGTTAAGGTTACAGAGCTGGGGGTGAAGTTTAGGGGTCAAGGAGGAGGAAGGATCTGAAGGAGTAGAGGAAGGCACAATGTATATGTCAGGGGTGCCGAACCTCTTTCAGCCCGAGGGCTGCATCCCATTTTGGAGACACTTTCAGGGGACATATTCCAGTGGTGGGAGGAGCCAAAAATACCAGCATATTTTAGTTTAAAGCTTTTCCTGCCAATAACTTAGGAGAGGCATTTCAACCTCGATTTAGAATGGGGGGGGGGAAACTGCACAAAAGCCAGGAAACCACAGAATGATGGGTGGCTGGGGGAAAGGGAGTGGCACCAGGAGAAGGTGGCGTGGGGAATTTTGGAAGGCCAGGTTGGGACTCCAGGCAGGCAGGATTTGACCCCTGGGCCTGAGGTTCTGCACCCCTGGTATATACCCTAAGATCAGGGAAGGAGTTCCAGGCATAAGAACACCAAGAGAGAATGGGTAGAATAATTTAAGAGAGCGGCAGACCTTTGGCCCAACCATCCCAAAACAATGCATGTTCTTTGGCTTATGCTGAACTCACAAAAGCACTTCTGCTTCTGCTGCTAGCTCCATCTCCTTGTCCATCAGACTGCCACCCTGACCTACCATATATTTTTTCACCACAGCTTTCAGTCATGCATATTTTCTAAGCAGGACTACAATACTGGTCACTTAAATCCTGACTTACGGTAAATCCCATTGATGTGAAGGATTACAGTCCAGATGTTAACTGAAGGTTTTGCCTACTCAAATGTTATTCTGAAAAATTATTTATTTACTATATTCCCACCTTTCCTCCAAGGAGCTCTATATGGTGTATATGGTTCTTTCCCCCTTTTATCTTCACAACAGCCTTGTGGGGTAGGTTAGGTTGAGAGATAGTGATTGGCCCAATGAGCTTCAGGGCTGAGACCAAAGCTGAAAATTACTTTGTTGAAGACATAGGTAGCTGCTACTTCTTTCCTTCCTTCCTTCTTTTTTCTTTTTTATTTCTTTCTAAAGTAAGTACAGGTGACCTGATCCAGATCAGGACTCTAGCATGGGAAGGTGGGCATTAGGGGAGTGTTAACTCTACACACACACACACACACACACACACTTTGGTCCCTGTCCAGATTGTGTGGAGATGCCTGCAACTTATATATTTATGTTTGTTTTAATGGATCCCTTTTTGGGAACGAAAATTACAGGTGCATGGCCCTGATCCAGATCCATCAGGGGCAAAGGGTTAAAGCCCCCCCCAGCCCCCCATGATCTGGATCGGGGGCCCAGTGCTTACTTTAGAATTAGTAAGTTAGCAGCTACATCTTCAGAGTAATGTACACAAGTGTAGCTTGGCCCTGAGTGGGGGGGAAACTGAACCCAGGTGTCCCCAGTCCTAGTCTGACGCTCTAACCACTGCACTGTATTCATTTATATATCACAGCTATGCATATGCACATTTTAATGCATATAACTAATAGGACATGTTTATGCTATTATACTTATAAAGCTCTGTACTTATACTGTAGAAAGCTCAGAGCATCTTACACACCTGCCAAGTGTCTGTTTGGTGCTGGGCTTACTGCCTCCAATCCAGAAGCAGGAACTGTGCATGCAGTCCCAGTTGCTGGATGCAGCCAGCAGCCAGCAGCCAGCAGCCAGCAAGGAGAAACCCACACAGAAAATATCCTGTTATAGATATGGGGCTGGATCCCCCCATATCTTCCAACTGACTTCCCCACCTCCTTCTCACCCCAGCAGTCCCCAAGCCCACCAAAAAGGCTTCCCCAAGGGTTGGAGGACCCTGTTGAACGGGGAAGGAGGGCTGTGATATGAGGGGCTGAGCAGGAAAAGAGGGTTTCCAGAATCACATGGAGGCAACTTCCATGAGTGGGAATTCCCCCATCCCACCCAGCCCCCTATGCCTTTTTGGGGAAGCTTGGGAGGGCTGCAGGGTTACGGAACTCAATTTCCAGCAGCCCAATTACATACACTTTCTCTTAATCCAACCCATTGATTGCAATTCAAGCCTGCTTCCTTGCTGAACAAGGGTACCAGTGTTTAGATATCTTATAACTTGATATTAAAAAAACAGATATTAACAAAGGGGACTTAAAACAAAATGTTGCAGTGTGGAGTGCTCCTGTCTGTGTTTTAGCCACTCACACATGCCCTCTTCTAGGATACACCATTCCATTCCTCTTTCCACACCCCAGTTTTCCAGTCCCCACCCCCAACAGACACTCAGCAGTCTGCAGTCATCAGATATGGTCAGTGGTCTTTCAGCTGTTTTGGACAAGATTCCCCCTTACATGTTTTTTCCTAATGAATTCCTGTACTTCTGCAAACCATGGGGCACCCCCAAGCTACTTTCCTCTTGTTTCTCTGTGGCACTGTTTTGGTTACAATACTTTCAGCATTCACCAGCTGAATTCGCTATTGGAGAGAACGATGGTGAATCAAGTTCAAATGGAAAGATCAACTCACATATTGAAACTGTATTTAAATGCAGCAGTGAAGGAAGCCTTGTAGGGAAAATATAAAATTAGATTGAAAAAAAATATATTATTTTCCAGTATGTCAGATCCTGACAATTAAGTTTAAGTTGACTGTTTAAAAAAGAAAGACCCCAGGGATAATTTTTAAAGAACCCAGTTAATGAAAACTGCAGTTCTTTTATATAGCTCTAGTGGATATAATTACATAATTTAAGATATGTGCATTTCTGGCTGAACAGGCTGAAGAAACATCCTGGAAGAAGATAAAGGAGTTGATTTGCTATAATGAATGCTCCTTGGACAAGATAACTTTGTCCAGGATCTCTGACAGTGAATCATTTCCCAATGTATGCTATTTTACCATATTGATATGAACTCTTTTGGGCACAAACATCTTCCCAGTATGGGAGATGTGGTCCAAGTAGGTGAAAACCTCTTTTTTTCACTTTAATTCAGATGATCAGTTGTAAGTGGGAGTCAATGCTGAAATTGTGAAAGCTGGCCTGTACCTTTTTCTGGAAATGATGGAAAGACATTTCTCCAGATGCATGGAGGAGAGGGACTAATTATATTGCCCCTTCCTATCCTTCATATATATGTATTGGCTGACCAATTGGTGTCAGAGGCTTATGTCAGTGAAGCAAGCCTCCAACACCAATCAGCTGCGTTTGTGTGATAAAGCAGAATGTTCACCAAATTCCAACTGTCCAGGAAACAAAGTCAGCATGGCCAATCAGGGTTTATGGAAGAAGTAATCCAAAACATCAGAAGGGCACAAAATTCCCTAGCCTTGGTATAGCCAGTGCTGAGCTAGATGGACCAATGGTCTGACGTATAAGGCAGCTTCTTCAATGTTCCATTTATGCTGCTATTGTTTAGATCAATGTTCTCCAACACTGTCTGGGGTATGCTGGGAGTTGTAGGCCAAAAACATCCGGGGACCCAAGGTTGGAGAACACTGGTTTAGATAGACTGCTGTATTAAAGCAGAAAATATGCCTAAAGGGTAACACTACCAGTCACAATCAAGGAAGCAAGTGGCTTAGTTGCGGCTTGGCTGACCTTTCACATGGCTATGGAAAATAAAATAAATTGATCCTTTCAGAGTTAAGTATGCACTTGAAAAGAAACACCAGAGCTATTGATTCTGAAAGCTGCTGCATTGTCAAATTTGCTAAACCTTGATACCTAGGAAAACATACACAAAAGAATGCAAATTTATCCAGGTGATACATAGACTGAAGTGAAACGTTAAGTAGATATTATATAAGTGTACAGGTGTCACTGGAACAAATTATCCTGGCATTATGTGGTTTGCCATACAGCACCACTCCAATCATAGAATGCTTTTGGTCTGTGCGTCTCTCTATCCTTTATGTCACCAGGGGGGACATGTTCCTTTCTCCTATTCTGATCCCAACTGAATGTGACCACATACATGCAGCAACTGTAGACTTTATTAATCCTTGTTACAGCACAGAATCATTCAAGTCAGCTGCAGAATCAGACTCACTTCTTAGGAATTGTAGTAAGCAGCTGCAGGATCAGGCTGGATGCCTATAGTATAATATTAGTAAGTATTGACAAGATCAGGATGGTGTGGGTAAGTAGCTATAGGACTAGGGTGAATGCCCACAGAATGATAAAGGTAAGTAGCTGCAGTATCAGAGAATGCTTATGTGTAAGGATGCTAGCCATAGATAAGTAGTTGTAGATTCTGAGTGATCTGTTACTGAACTTGCTATGGAAGTGAGCAAGTCTTTTCTTGTCCACTTATTGTTGTGTGATCCTGACTGCTGCTGACTGCACTGGAAGGTTTATCCTGTGTTTCCTAGCAGCCACTCCTCTCCTCTACTTCAGCTCACTGGCCTTCTAAGGAGCCAGCTGCTCCTTTCCCCTTCCTGCTCCCCCCTTTTGTACTTTCTATATTCTTTGTTCCTTTTCAGTTGCTCTTCCCAGCCACTTCTCCTGAGTCTCTTTGCTCCAGCTCTGTCTTTATTCTCTTTACTCTGAGCTTCCCTTATTCAGACTTTTATCCTGTGCTTCTACCCCACTTTTATCCTGTGCTTCTACCCTGCTGTCTCCTCCCTCAGAGTCCTTGCATCATTTCAAAAGCCCCTGCCCTGATTCCCTGCCATTTAACCAGCCCTAACATGTGACTGGCTACTGTTGCTGGGAAACCAGCAATGCCTGGGAGATTGTATAGCAACCACTCCACCATGACTCCTAACACTTTAGAACAGGGGTAGGGAACCTCTAGCCAGAGGGCCATATAGTCATCATCCCCCCCCCCCACTTAATTTTATCTGATCCCTGGCCATTACCAGGGAGGTCTCCCCTCCCCAGAGAAGGGCCAGTGAGGAGAATGACCAGTTCAGCACAGCTACCCAAAGGTATGTGATGTTATTGGGGGTAAATTAAAGTGTATATATGGTAAGTACAATAATGTGTTCTTGTATTGAGTCTATGATAAGTATGTATTCCTGTTGCATCTCTGTATCTTATGTTAGGTAAGTCTAGGGTGAGTGAGAAAAGATGGGCAGGAAGAATGGTGTATTTGCATATGTGAGATGATTGGCTGAGAGAGTAAGAAGGGAGGGGAGTAAAGCCTGTGTTATATAAACTGTGGGTGGTGCTGTTTAAGTGGGAGAGTGGAGTTGACTGGAAATATTCGATTAGGTTTATTAGGAAATTAGCTAATGAGTGTGGGGATTAATATTTTGGGAATAGTTGGTGAGGGTGGATTGGAAATAGGGTAGTAAATTAATATTGACTGAAGCTTATGGATGAAACTTATTTCAAGAAACTATTGTATTCTAAATAAACTTTACTTTGTTTATTGAAGCAACCTGTGTGGGAAGCGAAGCTTTATATACTGGTCCAAGTAGTATAAGGTAGGGATAATAGACATCCCAAGGTCAGTGTGAGAGGTGTAAGGGTAAGGGTTAGAGAAAGAGAAACCCCCAACCTTATGTAAGTGCACCCATAGCTCCAAAAGGAGGGCAAGCTTGAGGGCCCTATGAGGGGAGGGGTGTGACAAAGTGGTCCAATCATCTTCTAGCACAGTGTTCTCCAATCTTGGGTCCCCAGATGTTTTTGGCCTACAATTCCCAGCATGCCCCAGCCAGCGTAGCTGGCTGGCGCATGCTGGGAGTTGTAGGCCAAAAACATCTGGGGACCCAAGGTTGGAGAACATTGTTCTAGCATGTGTGTGTACAGTGTGGCCCTATCAATGGTACTTACTTCTGCATGCACAGTGTGGCCCTATCAATGGTACTTACTTCTGCATGCACTTACTTCTGCATTGCACCTGCATCACATGTAAGAAAGCTATTTTGCTTTAATTTAATCTTATTTTCAAGTAAGGGTGCAATCTTATTCATTGTTAGACTCCCAGAATTCCCCAGTCACATGCTGCTGGAGAACACTGGAGATGCAGGACGTTTACTGTCTAACATGCATAGGATTGTGCCCTAACTAAATGTGTTTAGAGCCAATGTTGAATGCTTCTGTATATAACATTTATTGAACATTAACCTCATCTTATGCTTTGGGGCTGCTGAGGAGTAAGTGACTGATGCTACAATCCTTTATACACTTGGAAGTAAGTGCCAATGAACTCAGTTGGACTTACCTCTGAGCAGACTTCTTATAGGATTGTGCTGCACAGGACTGGCCTGAATTAGCTTAAATCCAAGTTACCTACTTACCCTTGGTGGATCAGACTACTTGATACTTCCAAGGCAGGATTCTCTGCTATGTTTTCAAATTATTTTCCTTTACATTTATTTTGAGAAAGATTAATTGCTTGAGGCTACAGACCTAGATAGACTTACCTAGGAGTAAGTCTCATTTAACTTAATGTATAGGGTTGTACTGTAATTCTTTCTTTTAAAAAATTATAACTTTAATCTTGTTTTTCCACACATTTTCTTTTTTTTTAAAAAAAAACATCTCTCAAGGGTAAATACAATTTGCATGAAACCCATGTTTTGGTTGTGTTCCCTCCGTATTACCTGAAATCCTGAATGATTTCCCCATTTTTGTTTACCCCTTTGCTTGCAGCTGCTTGCACATTAAAAATGAAAATACAGACTGTGGGCTGTCTCATATGTCCTGAGTAATGAATATCCAAGGAAGCACATCACACTGTATTAACATCTGTTTGACTGATGCCCAATGCAAAACTTCCTCATATGGCAGGTGCAGAGTGTAGCTAATTCAGACAGCCGAGTTATGACTATGTAGCTATATACCCTGTTATTGAGTTCCATAGCATCAGAAGACCTCAGAAGAATCTTGTTGTGGGTTTACCTTAAAGCAGGGATGGGGCCTCCCAAAGGTTGGTGGACTGCAACTCCCATCATCCCTCACCACTGGCTATTCTGGCTGGGGCTGATGTGAGTTGCAGTCCACCAACATTTAGAGGGCCACACCCCTGCCTTAAAACAATGCTGGATCAGTTCTGGGTTTGTTTGAACCACAGTATTATGCCAACATGACTGCACAAAGTTCCTTAATAGTCAGAGGCCATGCCAAGGACATTTTTGTTCGGGAAATGACAGCTTAAATAGCCCAGAATGGCTAGGAAGTAGCTGCAGATACCTCTGAAGGTGAGAGCCATTTTGGTGAAGGCATCTCACATGCCGCCACCACATCACTAATGATAATATAATCTAGGTATGGGTGTCCTTTTAGGGGGTGCCTCTCTGGGGAGCTAATGTTGAGCAATCGATTTGCTGCTTCTGGGAGCCTTGTGTGTCTCCACCTATGTGCAATGTGTATATTTGTGAATAAACCCAAATATTACAGACATGCCCTACGTTTCCTACAGTCTCTCTTTGCAAGAGGAAGCCAAACCCAGGAAAGTGATGCTCCTGGAGCTTCTCATTGCTGAGGGAAATGGGAAGTGCATAACAATATCTTCTGATACCTTCAGAGCCTTCGGTAAAAACACACACATGAAACTGTTTTTTCCCTTGTGCTAAATTACTGCAAGCATTTGAGCTTAATGATTTATGTGTTGGTGTGCATGTAGTTTGATTCCCCCCCCTACTGCTTTAGGCATTTTAGGAGAGAAACATGGCATAAATGTAACAACAAAATATCCCTTACCCAGCATTCCAGTTGGGGAGTCTGGTGGCTCATATCTTTCAGGTGGACTTTCCCACAGCACTACCTACAGAGGTTGTTTGTTTTGGCATGCATGCACGCACTTATTTTAATTACATTTGTATCCCACCTTTGTTCCTCTTGCAAGGAACCCAAGGAGACATGGTCCTCCTCCTCTCCATTTTATCCTCACAGCAACCCTGGGAGGTAGATTAGGCTGAAAGGGTCAGTGACCTGGTTTGAACATAATGACAACCTGGAGTACGGGTTGAGCATGTTTTGTCGATGAATCATGGGTTGTTGTTATGTACAAGCCTGCACTATGATTTAACTCTGGGTTGTTAACCCAGAGTTCACAATCCAACAACAAACCATGGGTTCTCTTCCAGGGTAGTTCGTGCTTAACAACTCATAGTTAAACCATAGTGCAGGTTTTGCACATAACCCACAATTCAACAACCACCCACGATTCAACAACAACCCATACTCAACCCATACTCTGGGTTGATGTTACATGCAAACCAGGACAGTGACTGGCTGAAAGTCACCCAGTGAGTTTCATGGCCAAGTGGGGACTAGAACCCAGGTCTCCCGAGTCCCAGTCCAACACTCTAAGCACTAAATCACACTGGCTCTCCTTAGGGACAAAACAAATTGGATTCCCAGCTCCAGAAAACTTTTCAGTCTAGTACCCTGAAGAAAAGTGGGCAGCAAAATCATGTAGTTGAAGAAAGGAGAGGCAACAGAAAGCTCTAAGGGGGAAGTGAATTTGGAGTAAAATCTCACATATGGTCTAAGGACAGGAGGAGCTGTATTGTATGGGCAGGCAGGAAGTACACAACTAAGGAAGCTCAAGGACTGTGCTAGAGTGAAGGGGTGGGATGGGACATAAGGTGTCAGTTCTTAAGAGAGCTCCTGAACCCTTAAGAGTTGCATAGAAGAGAAAATTATGCCAGGTATGGCTTCTGTTGTCAGTATAACTAGGCAACCCTAAAGGAACAGTAGAGCCAACCCACAGAAGCTGTGGGGTAGGGCTGATTTCATTTTTAAAAATATGAAGCAACAGCCAGTTACTTGGCTGTGGGTCTTCTGGTGGTTATACAACAGTAATAGCTGAAATAGAGAATCAGAGTATTGAATTCCACAAAACAAAACAGTAGCCCAACACTTAAAAGAAAAGTAGTAGATTCCACAGCCATCTCCTGCCCAGTGACATTTTTTGAAGTGCAATGGCCATCTGGAATTTATATTTATTTATATTAATATTCCCAGGCTACTTTTCCATCCATAGGCCATCCAAAGTAGTCCGCGGTTATGATATGGGGCCGGTTCAGACAACCACTGAGGCTTAAACAAGCCACCATGGCTTGTTTAATCCTCGGCATGTGTGGGGCATGATTTCCCTAATTGCCCACCCAGTTGCTGCTTGTTGTGTTGTCTGAACTTGGGCAGCATGACTTGTTGGAGGGGGAAACAACCCTCCAGTAACCCAACAATAAGCCATGGGTTACTGGAGGGTTGTTTTCCCCTTCGACAAGCCATGCCACCAGGTTCGGATGACACAACAAGCCACGCCCAGGCATGTAATTAGGGAAATCGCGCCACACCAAGGATTAAATAAATCTCCTTGGCTTGGTTGATCCAGCAGTGAAGTCATGCTGCCCAGGTCAATATGCAGATCACATCATTATTAAAAACAACAACTTTTAGCACAACAAGTATGCTGTTGATGAAGATAAGTCATCTAAACTTGATCCCTATTACTGTATCTGCAAAGAAAAAAGTTTCGAGGAAAAAAATCCATCTTATAACAAATGTAATGAGCAGTAATGGCTTAATTTTAGCCTAACTTTCCTATCGGCCACACACATCTATATATAACCAAATAAGAATCTTATTTGGTTGCTGCATTTATACAGTCCATTGAACAGGCACTTGCTAATAAGTGGCTTTCTATTAGTAGATGCCTCCACATTTGTTTATGTTTATGTCTAGCAGACATTTTAACAGCTTTGCTTCCCGCAGAGAGAGAACGGCAGCTCACAGTGTTGGCAGATGCCACGAAAATAGGTAGCAGAGCGAATGGCACTAGGCGATGGCTGCAAAGTGTAAGCTGAAGTGCTGAAAGGGGCTTGTCTTGAGCTTCAGTGCAGGTTTTGGGGGCAGGTTCAGTGTGGAGAATCCAAAACATAAAAAGCAGTACAGTACAGGCTACTAGTGATCTTATCCGAATTTGCATACACAGCCCTCATTTCTACTCACATTTTTTTTCTACAACAGAAAAAAAGAAACAACAACCTCTAATGGAAATATGTCATCATGGTGTGCAAAAACTGTGCATGACAAAAAAATTTAAATGTATTTGAAAAGTCCATTCCTGTGTGTGTGTGTGTGTGTGTGTTTGTATTTGTCAATTATAGAAATTATCACTTTGCTATACAGAAAATGGGGTTTGCTCAGAATAATAAGAGGTCAAGTAGTACATATGAATGAATTGGTAGGAATGTTATTGTGTTGTTTCAAAGTATCTGTAGACATTTGCATAAATAAAGGCACAATCCTATGCAAGTTTAGACAGAAAAAAGGCCTACAACTTCTAGCTGGCTGGGGCATGCTGGGAGTTGTAGGCCTTTTTGTGTGTGTCTAAACTTGCACAGGATTGCACACTAATAGGTAAATATATTTTATTAGATATTTATTTACCTATGCTTGGGTTTAGGGATGGATTCTGACAGTTGGGATGTAATCAGCAACAGAGATAGTAGATTTGAATCTGGCTTACAAGTATACATGTTGGTTCAAAGACTATCATTTTCTCAACATGTATACTTATAAATAGGCATATTTAAAAGCAACAACTGAACCATAATTATCCAGTATTCTTTTCTCATAAGGAAACTGCCCTGCGGGACTTCCTACCATTCTGGAAAGAGGGGAATCATGAAACAGCATCTCTCCTAAGCTTCCAAAACCTGTAGCTTTCTGTCTTAAGAATCTGTGGCTACAATCTTATGCACACTTACATTATTGAACATAATGTGACTTACTTCCAAGTAAACATGCATAGGATTATACTGTCAATCTACTTCAAGGGCTATATCTAATAGTTGAGTGAGTGGAAGGCAGATCACGAAACTGATCCTTCTCATCTGCACCCTTGCCCTGCACCCATGAAAAGCCTCTCCAGAGGATTGGGTGGCCCTCCTGCACAGTCTGGGCTGTGTCATATGGGGCTGCAGTAGAGTATACATATTGAGTAGCCTGAAACTGAGCAGAGGAACTTTGTGTGAATGAATAGAGGTTTGTTGATTAGGATGGTCACTTCTGAATCTCCCAAAAAGTGGAAACCACCAAAAAGGACAAAAGAGGAAACAGATTGCATATGGTAATTTATATGTAAAGATGCAAATTTAATAATTATTATAATTTAAATAGAAATACAGTACATCTCACCATAGTGCGGAAGGCTGTGACCAAGCGACCTGTGTGCCTTGCTCAGTTTGCTTTCCAGCTGCTAACTGTTGATGGGCAACAGCTCTTAAGGTTCTTTATCTTTAAAATGAATTGACTGGGCAGTCCGTCAAATAGAGGATACCTCGAAATAGAAGATGGTCCTCTGGCAGCCCTTCAAATAGAGGACTGCATCTGTAAAGAGGACACATGCAAGCTGCCTTCAGCTTGTGCAACCATTGCATACAATTTGTTGTAAGCAGTGGATAGATCTAGTTGCGAGTGTATGGGTGAGATAAAGAAGAGTCAGACACAGAGTATATGGTTTCAAATCAGGGCCACATTTATTGAATTGAAGATCTGTGAAGGGCGAAGTGCGGTACTAACCTAGCCCGGCCATTGGCCGGGAAAAAACCAATATTTGGGCGAATACATCCGCACTGCACTGGAGGCAGGTTGGTCCGCCCCCGGCCAGTTGCCCTCCATGTGGAGCTGGAGGGCTTTACCATCGTCGCCTTACCTTGACGCCTCCAGGCACCCAATGTAGGCGAGAAAGGCAAAACCCCAAAGACGTCCCAATCTCCCTCCTGGCAAGCCTCAGGGCATTAGCGAGGGCAGCCTTGGGTAAACGTCAGTCACCTTGAAAGGTGCCACTGGATGATCACCATAAACTTAAGCCATACTGCCTAATCCCGCACTTCCCGCAAATGCGACCAATTTAGCTATGATCCCCCTGGTGGGATGACCTGTTACCTGACTCCCCTTTCCTCCCCCACTCGCAAATCTTCTCCCCAGCCCCAGATGAGGGGCCAGTGGAAGTCTGTTCAGAACATTACCAAAAACTCCACCACTACAGAAGTATTTAAAAAGAAGCTTAAAAATTCAGTGCTGACAGTTTGGACGTAATCTTATGCTTAAGTCATGGTAAATGCTCTAGCAAACAGCAATGAAAGCATCCGCATTCCTAATGATATATTTAGAGCTCTTGATCACCACAAGAAAGGTGGCAGTGCAACACTTTAGTCTTTTCATCTTGGCACCTACCATGATTTTAATTGACATGCCTTATAGACATAAAATTTTAATTGTTCTTGTTAAAAATAAATACTTGTGTTCATGAAAGAGGGGGAGAGGCAGAGGGGGAGAGGCAGAGAGAGAGCAAGAGAGCTAAGATCTTTATCAACAACTTGCCCTGCCAATCACATTTGGCAACAGTGTTTCAAAAGCAAAAAAACTATTATTGGTTTCTTGGGTACTGTTTTGTCATGGTTTCTATTAATGGTTCAGCTTCTTCATCTTTCCATAGGAGTTCCTTGGGGATCAATGCTAGGTCCTCTTCTCTTTACCCTTTTGGTTCTATTATGTTCTTATCTGGTCTCCAATACCATGTTTATCCTGACAGTTTACAACTCTACTATAGCAGATTGTCTTCTCTCGCTCCAATCTTTGCTCCTTTCTCAGAAAACTCGCAATGGATGCATGCCCATTTTCTCAATGGATGCCTCCCCATCACGCCACTGCCCATCTTCAGCCCTGGCTGGCATGAGCCAGCAGGGCTTTGGACATGGCAGATGATCCACCACTCCAGTCACCCCCCCAACTTTGAATTGCTCTCTGTATCAACAACACATGCAAACCCAGCAAACTCTAAAAACCCAACGCAACCAAGAATTCCAACCCCTAGAAGCCAGACAAGAACATCTTACTATATTTTAAAATAATGCTCAGGCTTTAACACAAGACAAGACAAGGGAGATGTTTTTCAAACAATTCTATATACAGATGCGTGACCCCTGTGGAGATATGCTGAGTGTGAATCATTGTGTAGGCTGTACATGGAAACAGCCACTGCCAGTTCCGTGACTGTAGTTGCACTTTTTCCAGACATGGGGATCATGACAGTGGTTGCAGCTTTTTCTATGTAATCTTAGCAATTCCCCACATGGTTGTGTGCCCACAAGCACAAGTGTTTGTGTGGAAAGAAAAAAGTGGTTGTTCCAATGTGTCAACTGGCCCACGGTGTCAGTAATTCCTTGATCACAGTGGCTTGGGAAATTGCAACCACCACAGCAAAAATAACTACTTGGTGTATTTATGAACTCACACTTCTGTTTCCCTGCACAATTGCAGACAAGTATATGGGTCACAGCTGCTCATGGGCAGTGAAATGCAAGAGCATGAACCAGCACAAGGTAGCAGGGCATTAGGGCAGAGTTCAGTCCAAGTTGCCTCTTGGATTGTGCCCAGAATGCTTTATGTGGCCAGTGCAGAGATACCCTGACTACTGGTGTAATCATGTTCCAGGCTCCCCTTCCTTTGTACTATGAGGCCCTTTTCAGGCAGTAAGTGTTTGCTTGATGTATTATCAGAGGCTCAAGGCTCCAGCACAAAGTTGCAATTAGTTTCTTTCTCCTCAGTAACCATATTACTACGTACACATTCTTCAGCATCAGTAAGATAAATGTGTTCTGCTTAGGCTAGCTGAATTCAGATCTCTTTAGAGTTCTCTCTTTGAAATCCGTAGCCTTCAGCAAGAAAGAACATTGCTTCCACAACACTCACAGCCTCAACAATCAATGACCATTCCCAAAGTGTAATGTGATTTGAGGCTAGAATTCTTCCTAAAGCTAAAGAACTGGGAGGTTTATTAAAATGAGTCATAAAGACTGTAATCCTGTACACATTTACCTGGGAGAAAATCCCATTGAACTCAGTGGAGCTTACTTCAGAGTAGACCTATGTAGGATTGCACTTTAGAAAACCCAGACATCCTTATAATATATGCATAGCCAAGGGTATATTATTTCCCATATTTATCCACAAATGTAATGGAAATGTCTTAATTGTGTACAAAAGAGAGGTAAACATTGACCTCTCTCATAATGCTGGAACCCAGGGTCAACCCATGAAGCTGATTGGTGGGAACTTCAGGACAGTTAATACGAAGTACTTTTTCACACAGTGCATAGTTAAATTATGGAATTCACTTCCACAAGATGTGGAATTTGGATGGCTCTAAAAGGGAATGGACAAATTCATGGAAGATAAGGCTGTTGATGGCTACTAGTCCTGATGGCTATATACTACCTGCAGTATCAGAGGCAATATGCCTATGTACACCAGGAACATGGGGAGGAGGGTGCTGTTGCACTCATGTTCTGCTTGTGGGTTTCCTGTGGGCAGCTGGTTGGCCATTGTGTGAACAGAATGCTGGACTAGATGGGCCCTTGGTCTGATCCAGCATGGCTCTTCTTCTGTTCTTATTACCTGGTTCACATGACATGACAACCTACAGTGGGTTGTCAGTCTTGTTTGTTTCAGAGTGGCTTGTTGTGACATTTGAACCCGGTGTAGTTTCCTCAAGATGGTTTGGTAACCACGCACAACCCACCCACCCCCGAGAACCCATAGCTTGTCATTGAGTGGGTTTGCATGATCACAGAGGGAAAATAAGCCACCATGGCTTATTTTCCCTCTGTGATCATGTGAACCCAGTTATTGGGTTGTTCAGAGTGGCTTGTTGTGACATGTGAACCTGGCATGATGGGCTTGTCAGAAAGGGCTACGGAGCTGCCTGGCAAGAGTGGAACCCCCCCTGGTCATTCCTCACAATCTTGCTAATAATATCCCCGCTCTATTACATCTTGAAATTATTCTAGTCAATTTACTCCTCCACTTCGTCATCTCCCCATACAGCAACACCTTTTTTTCACCTTCAGGAGATTTACACAAATTTAACACAAAACAACAACCCCACACATCTTTGGGAGATTTGCACATATTTAACATTATTTTTTCCCACTTTGGGGAGATTTGAGCAAATGTAACTTTAAAAAAAACTTTTGGGAAGATTTGTGCAAATTCACTAAAGCACAGTAACTACTGCACTTTAGTGAATTTGTGCAAATCTCCCCGAAAGTTAAAATAAATAAAGTTAAATATGGGCAAATCTCCCTGAAGGTGGAAAAAAATCTACAAAATAAACTCTGCTCCACCTTTTTAGCAGAGTAAGCTAAAAAGGCCCATGGGATGTGTGCAGGGTGCGGGTGGGAGGACTAAGGGGGAAATAAGCCGAGTGCCTGATCATCTGTCGGAAGTAACATGGGTTAGCAAGCAAACAACCAAGACACTGTAGCTTATTTTCAGGGTGGCTTTATTGTGACGTGCAAACCAGTCCACAGTCTCTTTGTATTTAATCCGGGGAGGGGGAGGCCTTTTTGTTTTGAATTTATTACCAAGAACAAAAAGTTCCAAATTTAGGGGTGTTTCCAGACAAGGCTTTTAATGTGCAATTACCCAGCCTCATGCATGGAATTTGAAGGGGGCAGTGTCTTAGCATCATCATTTTCCACCACTTGTAATTCTTCCTGGTTTTCCCACTGATTCTTCCACCTTTTTTCTTACCATGGAAAATCCAATCCATTAAGGAAGAAAAGATGGAATAGCTGCACTGTGTCTCCTACTTTTCAGCACTAGAACCCCTCTGTTTGAAAGCACCCTAGATCCATTCTTGAACTGAGCTAACTATTCATTCCAGTGTTACTCTTTATCTTACTCAAGGTAGTAACAGATGTCTTGTCCACTGCCCCAAGGGTTCCAAATGTTGCAGTAGGTGCATATTACTCAACTGGGTTGCAAAGCTGCTGTGCTTTGATTGCCATGGTTGACTGAGGAAGAAGGTTTGAATATGGGTTGATAGTTCTCCCTTTAAGGGTTCCACAAAAGAAAATTTGATGATGCAAAACTTGCCAATCACTATCCAAATTCTCCTGCAATCAGTTCTGGCCTAACACATTTGGCTGCCTGAGGTGAAGGACAGAAGCTGAGTGGTTTGGAAGCTAAATCTTATCCCAACAATGGTGTGTCCTCCACAGCACTGGAGGGCAGCAGGCTAGCTTAAGGTGCAGGGCTAGCCATGCAACACCTGTCCTCCAACACCTCACTCTTGCTTCTTGGCCCCCGCTCAACATCAGCTCCCTGGGCAGACTATCTCACTCTGTCTTATGGTAGGGCCAGCCCTGCTACAATGTTCAACTGTAGGGAAGTGTTGGGTGCACTGTTTGCAGCAAAAAATCATGAGTCTTGTCTGTTTGCAGTGGATAAAACTGGATGATTTTATCCAATTGAAATTACTACTACCCTGTGCACAATAAAAGTGTGCATTAGAATGAGGCAGACAAATCGATATGGATAAGATTATATGGAAAACCAGAAGATTCTTTGTAGAATCAAATACGTAAGACTTGCTGAACTAGTAATTACTTGGGATCAAGTAGAAGTTACTTTCTTGGCAACTTTCATAGCAGGCATTACAGAGAAATGTGCCTGTGCAAATGTTTAGAACTGGGATGAATAGCAGATCACACGGGTTAAAGGGAGTTGTTCTCATTGCTCTAGTTCAGTTTCTTTTATTAGATCATTGGTATTATTGTTGAGAAGGAGGTATTAGCATTTTCTTCTAGTGGATTATACTTTCTTTCCAGCACTTTTATACTAACTTTAGTCAGTGTTAATTAACTATCCAATCTCAGATTTCAATGCCTTATCAATGAGGCATCATTTTTAGAGAACACACACACACACACACACACACACACCATTTTCTTGCCATTAATAGGTGTCTGCTCATCTAGGTGAAATCCTGCACCTAATTATTCATGTGAGTAAATGCCTTGATTTCAGTAAAAAATAAAGTGTGCGTCAAGGTCAGAATTACAACTACAATGAAGAATTCTTTACACTTCAAGTAGCAATTGACAGATCACCAGACTGCAGGCGTTGCTCATCCAGTGAGCTATAATTCCTTACAGATTTCATGATGAAAGACATTGAAGTTAATTCACTTTCTCCCATCAATTATTACACGATTTCAAATCAGTCTGGCATTCAGGACCACTGCAGACATCAATTCACATTAACATTTGCAGGGGATTTTGGAAATTGGTCATATCTATATCCAACTTGCTAGGATGCCTGTAGGCATATCTTACAATTGGACGATTATTTTTTCTTCAAAGTTAATAAATCTGACACTTTTTTCTCTTGACCCTTAAACGGTTTTCCTGAAGAAAATTAAATATGATTTCAGCATAATTATATATTTTACACAAAGCCAAAGAACAATTTGAACAACTTCCGCCTTAAGAGTAATGTATGTGATCCGATGTCCTAATTATGCCTCTACACATTCTAGGCCCCATTTATGCTTAAGCAGAATGCCATCTGAGATTCGCCAATCACGAGGAACATAGGAAGCTCCTTATACTGAGTCATAGTCCTTCTAGTTCAGTACTGACTACACTGACTTGCAGCTGATTTCCAGGACTTAAGACAGGAACTCCTCCTACCCCTACCAGGAGATGCCAGAGATTGAACCTGGAACCACTTGCATGCAAAACATATGCTTAATATCTGCATTATTGTCAGCTCTGGGACATCAGCAGGGGATGTAGCTAGGCAGGGACACCAGGGACAACAGAGGTGGGGCAGGCACTGAGTGCACATTGGGCAAGAGCCAGGATATGGAGAGGGCATGGAAAGCCAGAGACTGGAACAGGGTCAGGACCAAGCAGAGGTCAAACACAGGCCAAGGTGTTGCAGGACCAGAGGCAGGAGTCAAACACAGGCAAAGATCAGCTACTGTTGAAGTGAGTCAGGAGCAAGATACAGACAGCCACAACCAAGACTCATGTCACTGTGGTAAAGGTGGGTAGAAAGAGGAAGGCTTTTATAGAGCTTCCTGTGGTGCCTGAATGGACTGACAGTAATCCTGCAATCACTCACATGTCTGGTGTTTAATCCTGCAAGTACCCACGCATTGGATCAGGTGGACTTTTCCATCAAGGCACTCGGGGCAGCTGCTGCAGTGCTCTGCAGGCCAGGCAGATCCTGACAGTTATGGCCTTTCCCTTATACTACAAACAAGAATAAGGGTGCAATCCTATGCATGTTTAGACAGAAAACAGTCTTACAAGCATTCCCCAGCCAGCACGCTAGGAATTGTGGGACTTTTTTTCTGTCTAAACATGCATAGGATTGTGCCCTAAGTAACAAACCAAAGAGACTGCATAGCTGTAGACCAGTGATCAATTGACTAAATCAATGGCTTTGGAGCCAATAAATTCAGCCTGACAAACTAAATTTATTGTATCCTATTCAAGCAGCCAGTTCAAACAGAATTTGGAAAGTGTTTTGCATATTTGCCACTGTCTAGTAAACAAAGAGGGTAAAGGTGAGGTGCTGGTTTCTTACTTACACAGATCATTTCCTGAGAGGCTAACATGCACACGCACACATGCGCGCACACGTGTGTGTGTGTGTGTGTGTGTGTTTGCCTCCCAGGGGCTTGATAAGCTTCCTGTTCTTGTTATCTGCTTAGGACCACAAAATAAAGGGGAACAGGGAGGTTGTCAAGCAGCTGGCAGCCAGACCATAATATAAGGCTGGTGGGCTGCAGGTAATAAATTGCTCCAAAGTCTATGTAATGCTTTGCCACTATGTTGACATTTGCTTTCAGTGCCTTGATCAGAAGACTATTTAATAATTGGAGGATTCTGAATGGAAACTGTCACGGAAGACTTAGAGCAGGGGTAGGAAATTATGTGCCCTCCAGATGTTGTTGGGCTGCCAGGTGGCCTGCTTTACAGAGAGCAGTCCTCTATTTTGGAGAACTGGCAGAGGATCATCCTCTATTTGACAGCATCCTCTGGTTAAGTGTCCAGTCCAAGTCTGGTTTAAAGTCGAAGAGAACCATAGGGAGGGAGAGCAGCAGGGGCCTGGAAGCTGCACCTGGATGACAGGTCACCTAGTCATCCTTTTCTACTACGGTGAGATATATTGTATTTCTATTGCAGCTGCAGCTATTTCTAAATTTGCATCCATACATATACATTTGCGTATGCAAATGTTATACAAAATGGTGAGTTCTTTCGTCTTCTCATTTTGGTGATGCAATTCTTCTTTTTGGCACTGCATAAATGGCCACCCTACTAATCATTGGCTATGCTGGCTAGGGCTGTCAGAAGTTGCAGTCCAACAACATCTGGTGGACCACACATTCCCCACTCCTGGCTTAGGGGACGCATCAATCATGAAGCTACACAAGAAGTTGATTGTCTCTCTCAAGCAAGAACAGATCAGAAATAGGAAATTCCTGACTCTACCCAACCCAAGTACAACTAAGTCCAGTACCACATAGTGACTAGACCATATAATGACACTACCTATGCAGAAACAAAATGTGCTCACATCTTAAAATGTTTGGAATGGCAGAAAAAGTTCATCATGTAGGACACAATCCACAGAAAGTTAGTTATGCTTAGTGCACTATTGAGACAAATGGGATTTAAGTGCATCTAACTTTCTGTGGCTTGTACCTATACAGCAAAGCTCTTAATCGCAGGCAGTTTAACTCTAAGCCAATCTTTGATTCTCTTTTAATGGTGGGAAGCCATCATTTATTCATTGGAAGCCTCAGAACGTTGAAGAAGAATGCCAAATTTCTACCCCACCAATAGGATTCTTCAAATCACTTTCACCATTCAATTCCATTTAGTAGGACTACACAGTTAAGTGGTTTTAGCATTGTAGCCTGATTAATCTGGGAAAATGGTATAACAGAGGGGAAATGTTTAGAGACTTTGATCAGTGGATGTGAAAAAGGCAATGGATTATAAGTTAAATAAAGCATTTTATAAGTCCTCAGGAAGCTATCCAGCTCAGGAAGGATGAACATTCGTTTTCATACAATTTTATTTTCTGTTTTAATAATATTTTGGGGTTACATATCTTACAGATAGTTACTGAAGGATGAAGCCTTCAGGTCAGTGAATATTGCAACAATCCTTCAAAGGCAACTAATAATGTAGATTGTACTAAGTACAAAAGAAAGTGGATATTTCAAGGATGAGCAATCACATTGAAATATAAATCTTAAGTACCGGTTTCTTGAATAACCAGGCTTTCAATTGCCATGTAATTTGCCTTCATTTAAAATGAGGCTCTATGTTGTTTTCTGTAGAAACTCTAAAAATACAGGATCTCTTTTCAACGAGACTCCTTTTTTTACGTATTTCTGGACAATGGAGCCTCTCATCGATTGTAATGTATCTTTAAAAGCAGATAATATTTTTTAAAATTCTGTACACTTGGGGCTCATGGAGGGAGGATAGTTCAACATCATAAAGTTCCATGTTTCATCCACAGACGTCTGCGGAGTTGAATCCTGGCAATAACTTCTAAGATTTATTGCACAACGGTTACAGTAGTGGGCATGGTGGTTACTTCATAAACAACCATGGCTTACCTTTCTCCACCCCCATAGTGTCCAGGAGAACCATGCACTCCTCTGGCTCCTCCTCCTGTTATTGAATGAACATGCTCCTGGAGAGGTAGCACAGAGACCCTGTGCAGAGTTCTCTGTGGAGGGTCCCTTCCTTTGTCAGTGGGTTCCCTCTTCTTCAGTAGGCTTCATTGGTGGGCAGCAGCATTCTGAGAAGCCCTGGGTGGCTGCATCTAGTGGCCATTTTAATTTCACACACTGCCCTAGAATGACATTGTGGGAAATTTAAATGGTGGCTAGATCTAGTTGCCTGCTGCTGCTTGGAGCAATGGGCCAGGGGAAAGAAAAAGGTTTTTTAGGGGGGCCCAGGGGAGATAACCGTGGTGGGCCCCTGGGACATGGCAGCTGCTCAAGGATGCCGGGTTGGACTCGATAGCCTTGTAGGCTCCTTCCAACTCTATAATCTATGAAATCTATAAATCTATGCTCTTTCACAGAGCTGACATGAGCCTTAGAGGATTCCACCTTTAAATCAGATGGTGTCTGATTTATAGTAAGCAAGTTTACAGAATGTTCTTTAGAAGGTTGGCTGAGGGAATCTGCCGCAGTCCTAATTTTTAGATGTTCCTACAGGTATGGGTTAAGAGCATGCAGTTTGGGTTAAGAGCATAGTGGTGGTTGCTCCACCATAATT
Source organism: Shinisaurus crocodilurus (assembly GCA_021292165.1). NCBI lineage: Eukaryota > Metazoa > Chordata > Lepidosauria > Squamata > Shinisauridae > Shinisaurus > Shinisaurus crocodilurus. Next base: position 95,315,031 of record CM037878.1, read on the forward strand.
GCTCCACTAGTGCTCACTCTCTGTTCCTGACCTGGTGCAGGTGGGACACATGAAAAGCACTGGCATAGGCAGGGAAGAGAACAAGCCAGTGAAGGCCCCACAGCCAACCATCCCAGAGGACCAAAGGAAGCCACGGTTTACAATGTTGTAGTTCATCCATCTCTAACCTGGCACCCTCCAGATGTGTTGGACTACAACTACCATCATCCTCCAGCATGCTGGTGGCTGGAGAATGATGGGAGTTGTAGTCCAACACATCTGGGGGGGCAGGTTGGGAAAGGTGGTTGCAGCTAAAAAAACAGGTTAATAGGGCCAGGCTGCCAATCGTCAATCCCTCTTAATGTCTTGTTCCTACAAGCTTGCAATCAACCTTGGTGAGCTTCCAAGAGAAATAACAGGCAAACAAGTTAATCCGCCAGGACTGCAAGTGGGTCAGCGGGGGAATGCTCACTGGTAATGGCACAGACCCTTAAATGATGTTCTAGTCTTAGGAAAGTCACACGGCACACAGCTTTGCTCAAGACAACTGGAGGATTTCCCCAGCCACCGGGTGGTGTCAGGGCTTTCTTTCCTTTTTTCTTCGTTGATGAATGGCATGGAGAAAAAGCTAATGCCCGCAGTGCAAAAACAGAATCTCCCCTGCACAGATCACGTGCACAATGTATTGCTCTGTTTATAATCGGATGAGGAGTCGGAAGCTGCCGCATGTGCAGGATTTTACATTTCTTTAATTTCTTCTGCCCACACATGCAGCAGCAAAGACTTTAGGCAGTTAAACCGGGGGGGCGGGGGCGGGGGGATGGGACGGACACGAACTGCACAAGAGACCAGGGAGTACAATCTTTTATATTATCTTGGAAAGAAAACTATCAGGGGAAGGAGGCAACAATGGGAGCTGCCTGCTCCCTCTAGAGATCAACATATGAGAAAAACTGGCAAGTTGTGTGGGGCTGGGGCCAGTACCCAGCATCCTTGGGCAGCTGCCATGTCCCAGGGGCCCACCATGGATATCTCCCCTAGGCCCCCCTAAAAAACCTTTTTCTTTCCCCCGGCCCATTGCTCCAAGCAGCAGCAGGCAACTAGATCTAGCCACCATTTAAATTTCCCACAATGTCATTCTACCCACCAATGAAGCCTACTGAAGAAGAGGGAACCCACTGACAAAGGAAGGGACCCTCCACAGAGAACTCTGCACAGGGTCTCTGTGCTACCTCTCCAGGAGCATGTTCATTCAATAACAGGAGGAGGAGCCAGAGGAGTGCATTGTTCTAGAAAGCACTGCTTTAATAAAGCAGCGGCCGTGTGCAAACTTGTACTTCTCCCTTCCCCTTTAGTCCTGGTGTTCTACCTCCTATCAGATAGGAGGGATGGGGAATTTGTGGCCCTCCAGGTGTTGCTGGACTCCAACTCCCATCAGCCATAGCCAGAAGTCATGGATGATGGGGGTTGTAGTCTGGCAACATCTGGAGGGCCCCAGATTCCCCACTCTTGATACAGTAATACCATGGATTGCAAGTAACTTGGTCTGAGAGCATTTTGCAAGACAAGCAATTTTTTAAAAATAAATTTTGACTTGATAAACGAGCAAGGTCTTGCAATATAAGCGTAGGGATGTAACCACTCGCCTCGAGTGGGCCGAAATCAGCCCCGCTCACGCCCGCCAGAGACTCGCTTTGATATAAGAGTATTCTGGATTACAAGCACGGTTCCCGAACGAATTATGCTTGAAATCCAAGGTATTACTGTACAGTATATTTTATGCTGGATCTCCATTATGAACTATGAGACCATGGCTGCCTTACCATATGTTGTTTCTCTTGATGAGCTCTGGGAGTTCTTTGCCCTTGAACTCCAGCACATGGACAATTAGGGCACAAATGTATGTACACTTAGACAGAAAAAAAGTCCTACAACTCCCAGCTGGGGAATGCTGGCTGGGGAATGCTAGGAGTTGTATGACTTTTTTCTGTCTAAACATGCATAGGATTCAGGAACGGTGCAGGGCTGTTTGGCGCCCTAGGCCAAATTATATTTAGCGCCCACCCCTCTCGTGCCGTGGGGGGGGCTCCGGAGCAAAGCAGCCCTGCTCTGCAATCCCCCCCGCGCCGCCGCCGCCACCACCACCACCACCACCACCACCACCTACCTTCCCCCCCCATGCTGGCTGCTGCTGCTGACGCCGCCGCCTCCTCCTCCGACGCCACGGGACCCCCGCGCTTTTTTTTTTTGCCGGGGAAACCAGGGCAACAGGGCTGTTTAAGCCCTGTTGCCCTGGTTCCTCCCGTCAAAACAACGCTGGCGGAGCTCTGGAAACGACGCGAAGGTAGGTAGGTAGGTGGCTGGCGGGCGCGCGAGCGGGGGGGAGGTGCGGCGGCGGCGGGCGCGCGGGGAGGTGCGGCGGAGGCGGCAGGTGGGGCAGGAGCGCGCCGGCGGCGAGGAAGGAGCGCAGCGTTCGCGCCCTCTTCCGCCACGCGCCCTAGGCAGCCGCCTGGGTCTGCCTAGCGGTAGCGCCGGCCCTGATAGGATTGCGCCTTTAGTGAATGAGCTTTCTACCATTACTCCTCCCCTTTCCCCCCTCTCTCCTCGCCTCCCTTTTCATTTACCTTTCTATCATTCATGTTGAAACCTGTTCCCACTGTGTCTGAGTCCCATCTGTTCCTTCTCTACCCACCAGCACTTCTCTCATACAGTTATGTTCCCCCTCTTCCACCCTTTTGCATTGGTTTTCGTGCTATCTCCTTGGGCTGCCAAACTGACCTGTATATCAGTAAAAAAAAACCAGCAGCAGCCCCCCACCCCCACAAAGCTAGGAAATCCTGAATGTGTAACAGACCTGTAGATTTGGGGTGCTTTATAATATGGGGTAGGATTGTCAGGGTTCCAATCTAGCAGGGATCCAGTCCATTTATTTTTCTTGCAGTGTTTCCCTGCAAGTATATATTTTTATTCATTAGAGCAATTTATTGCCCTTCTACATCTATATCAGCCTTCAACAGAAATTCACAGGAAACTTTACATAAAAGGAAAATACAAAGACAATCAACATACATCTAAAACAGATTAGAACAATCATAAAGCACAAAGACTAAAAAGGCAGCAAGATCTGAAGAGCCAGAGTAAAAGCAATCAGCAGGGATAAAATTCAGCCTAAAAGGCCTACCCAAAAAAAAAAAAAAAAAAAAGGGATTTGTCTGGCACCAGAAAGACAACAAATTAGGCACCAGGTAGACTTCTGGGCAGAGCATTCCACAATTGTGGGATCACCACTAAAAAGGCCCTCTCCCTAGTAGCCACCCATCTTGTATCAGATGGCAGGGATACCCACAGAAGGCTCTTGACATGAGACAGGTGAATGCCTTCCCTATGTATCCTGCCCACTACTACTCTATGTATGAGAAAGTTTGACTCCAACCCTATTAAATATTTTTGTGACATTTGGGGTTGGTCCTAATAAAAGTGTTGCCCTTTTGTGGATTTTGGAGTTCAGCATTATTTAGAACGGGATGGATGTCACTCACCTGGGCAGCTGTCCCACGATTACTTAGGCAGATGTTCAACTGGTGCAGCTTTGCCTAGCATTGCAACTCCATGCTGGTGAATGTTGCACTTGTTGGCCTTCTGTCTATGTCAGAGGAACCTTGCCAGAATATATACAAAATAAATAAACCAGGGCTCAATCCTATGCATGTTTAGACAGAAAAGGGCATGGCTGGCTGTTTCTGGGAGATGTAGGACTGTTCCTTGTCTCAACACGCATAGGATTGCACCCTAAAGAGCCATGCTGAAGCAGACCAAACACCGAAGTAGGAAGTCTAAATATGGACATGGGTTGTGGATATCTTGTAGCCCAATTTTGAGGACTCCCTTGATCATACCCGTTGATTGATGTGTTTCCTAGTTATTTATTCACTGATACTTAGTGGTTTTACATGCTAAAATGTTAAAAGTCGCTGTCAAAATACCCAATTCATAAACAATTACAGGTACAAAATAACACATAAAAAGTTAAAACAATTAAAATAAAAATAGAAAACAATCCCATGGAACAGCATCGCGATATCAATGATGATCTAGGGAAAGCTAGTTATGTTCTCCCCCCCTCCCGCGCCGCCGATCTCCCCCCCCCCCCCCGCGGCTCCCTGCTGCTCTTTATTTGCTCCTCTGTTTTGCTTAAGGCGCTACGACAACCTACCCACCGACCCAGAAACTTCTCCCCCAGTTCCTGAAGGAGCGTGCTCCGATCAGAGCCGCTCAAAGGGGGGAAACTGTGCCGGAGCCCAGAGCCTAAGACCACGTGCGTGTTTGTGGCTTTCCGATTAGGCCACCGACTTTAGCGCCCCAAACAGCGCTAAAAAAACCTTGTACTCGCTTTGCCTCGGGTTCCCCTCTAGTTTGCCCACGGTGCGCCGAAACCGGGGTTTGTCCTGCTTCTTTCCAGCGGAGGGAGCAGATGGGTGTCGTGTCCGTGAGGCCGGATTGTGCTCCCCCGCTCCCCCCTTCCCTCTCGCTGTGGCTCTCCATCCAGCGCGCACGGCGCTCAGACGCTGGCGAGAGCGCCATTTCCCCACGCGCACCTCGGGGCGCTCCTGAGCCGCGAAGAGCGTCCTCGATCCCCCTCTCTCTGAGCTACGGCCGTTGAGTTGGATTATTGCGGGCTGCTGCTTGGTATCTTCTCTTCTCTCCCTCGCACAGAAGGAGCAAATATGACCAAGGCGTCCGATCTCTAGGTGAGTTTGTCGCTGGCTTTTTATCACGTCCCAACTGGCTTCAGCTTTGCAACGGGCGCAACTCCCGCTCTTTTGAGTTGGGTTAACACAGCTCGATCCTATGCAATGCGGCGTGATTCGGAAATGAGTCTGATTTGCTCCCTAGAGTACGGTATGTGTGCGTTTGTTTAGCATTGTTGCCTAAAAGTGATTCTTGGACATTAGGAAAAACCTTTTTAAAATTATTATTATTTGAACTTAGGCGTCGCTTCCCACCGCAAAAAGCTGTTTCGAAGCGACTTACACACACAATACTACAAAGGGGGGAAATCAGTATAAAGCATAATCAGCACAATAATACAAATACGTTACGATAATACAGAAACAGTACAATCTTAAGTTTTGAAATATTTGTTATGGAACCCTTTAGGTTCTCTTTCTCTGGTGGGGAAGGGGCAGAAGCAAATGATTGCAGCCTGATTCTATACATGTTTACTCGGAAGTAAATTCCACTAAGTTGTAAATTCCACGTACGGTAAGTGCAAATAGGACCACAGCCTGACAGCGCAATCCTATATGTAAGCGCATGTCCGAAGTAAGTCCCACTGAGTTCAGTAGAGTTTACTCCCAGATAAGTGGGTATAGGATTGCAGCCGTAGTAGGTTTGTATTACTCTATTGCAGTTTTGTAATGTAAGGGTGGGACGGGACATTTTCAAAAGAAGCAAAGAACTGCCAAATTAGGGAATGTGGTTAAACACCACCACCACAAAACAGACAAGATATTTCTTTTAACAATGGTATAAGAAGGAGTTTTTATCTCAGTAATCCTATTTCTAAAATATGCCTGGATAATGACGTTTAAAATGCAGGCAGAAATAAGCTATGAGACAATAGAATGTGTCAAAGTTATCAAATGTGCCTGACTACAAAGGTACCAAAGAAATTTTGGCCATGGAGGTTCGAAAGAGGCAAAAAGCAGGCTCAATATTTCTTCCTGTTGAAACTAAAAAGTCACTTTCATTGTATGCAGACATCATCATAGATCTGTTAAGCAGAGTTATCAGTTGATTAGTTATCGACTGCTGTTGGAGATTTTATTTGCTATTATTGTTTTGATGGTTGCTAGGTGTACTTCTACAAGGTTTTTGTTGCTCTTGAGTTCTTCTAGTCATCATTTGTAAGCCACCTTGAGAATGTTTAATTAAGAAATTTATACCCCAACTAATTAAACCAATTGCTGCCCTCTTGGCACTGCAAATCCTGCTCAATGCTTCATACCTTTCTGCTTTTCACAGCTTTAGCAGACATTACTTCTGTGATTTATCTCTGCGGCCTTAAGCGTAAGACTCTTGCTTTCCCCTCAAATTAAAATGCTCATAATCATGAATTTGTGTAGTATAATTTCAGAATTCTGGAATATGCAGCATTCAGCCCATTGGCTGTTGTTTATAATTTCATTTCTCACTTGTGCCTAAGGAGCTCTGGTATGCTTGTCCTGCCTTTTGCCATCTTAAATGCACTCCTTGTGCTGCACATTTATTCCACACAGGGAGAGGAGAAGCAGACTTGCAACAGCTGAGCTAACATTGTCCCTCCTCCAATGAATATTCATATTGTGGTTGCTATTATTATTTAGTGTAATACAATTTGTCTTCCACCCTTCCTTCAAGAGGCTCAGGATGGTGTACACGAGGTTATTCCACTTTATCTACGCATGAGGTTATTCCATGTTATCTTCACAACAATGCTGTGAGGTAGGCTAGCCTCAGACATAGTGAGTGTCTCTGATCTGCCCTGGTCAAAGTCCAATACTCTAGTGTCCGCTATATCACACAGGCTTTCATGCTGGGATATTTAGTCCCCTCATCACCAGCTTCCCTGGATGACAGTCACAACCTATGGATGTAGCCACAGTTACATTGAATCCATACTCAAACCAACAGTATGGAATTTTTATTATTTTATGTATTTATTTATTATTATATTTATACCCTGCCTTTTTTCCTGCAAGGAGCCCAAGGCAGCTTACATAATCCTCCTCCTCCTCTCCAGTTTATCCTCTCAACAACCCTGTGAGGTAGGTTAGGCTGAGAGTCTGTGACTGGCCCAAAGTCACCCAGTGAGTTTCATGGCCGAGTGGGGACTAGAACCCAGATCTCCTGAGTCCCAGGCCAACACTCTAACCACTATGACACACTGGCTCCAATGAATTGTCAGAGGAATATAGGAAGCAGCCAAAGTATACCATTGGTCCATCTAGCTCAGTGTTGTCTACAGCAAGGGTGGGCACCATGTGCTGCATGCGGCCCCCAAGGCTTCTTCTGAGTCCCCGCCCCAGGATGCCCCTGGGATGCCTCCGAAATCCCCCCTTTTCCCTGCTGGCAGTGGCTTTCCAGGGTTTCAGGAAAGAGTCTTCCCCATCCCAAAGAACATTTATTTCCTGTTTGCACTGGCTTCTCCCTTGAATATTGTGTCCAGAATAGCCATGGCATATTCTCTCTCTTTTTTTACGGTTTAAATGTTTTATTTCTATATAAAACAAACACATAATATCAAACATGTAACAATTAACAAAACAAAATAGACCTCCGATTTTCTTCTACAGCAAATATAGGTAACAATAATTTTTCTTACTCGATAATCAGAATGAGAAATCTCTTTCTAGAGAGAGATGGGGGGGGGAAGGAAAGAGTCTTCCCCAGCCCTCCATGCACTAGGTTGGCAGGTTCAAGGAATACAAGATGCCATTTTGGGGTCAGGGCCACGAGCCTACAGCCCTGACTAATGTTACCGTTGTACTCTGGGGGTGAGGGGGTTGACACTGGAGAGGCTGAAGTGCCAAGGGTAGTGACAGTGCAGTATGGCCCTGCCTCCAGTTTTGCTCGGCAGATGCCCCTTTGAATCCAAGAGACTCTGTCCCCCAAATTAACTTAGTACAGAACAGATGTTCTAGATTTTCTAAGTGGGACCTGCCACAAAATGTTGCAGTGCGGGGTGCTCATGTTCAGTGCTCCAGTGAGCCAGCCATGCCCTCCTCCAGAATACACTGTCCCATTCCCCCTCCCACCTGGTTTTCTATCCCCCACAACAGTCAGTTAGTATTCAGTGCCCACTAAGCATGCTCAGTCCACACTGGGCTTCCCCTCCCCAGTTTTCCCTTCCACTTGGGGGTGGGTTGTACGTCTCCGAACCTTGGGGTTTACCAAGCCAGCTGGTACTTCCCTTTTGTGTATGGATGGTGCCATTTTGGCTACAGAAGCAATTCACCTGAACATCAGAAACAGAGGGAATAAGTAGGACATGCAACAAAATGTTGCAGCATGGAGTGTCCTTGTTCAGTGCCCTCCTCCATGATACTACATTCAATTGACCCTCTTGGTTTTCCATTCCACCCCTCCCCAACAGTCAGTCAGGATTCCATAGCCATGGAGCATCCCCCATCCTCATTGGGCCATTTCTGGGGTTCCCCACTCCCTTGGGTGTTTTTTCCCCACCAGTTCCCCACCCCACCCCGCTTGCACTTCTGCACACCTTGGGGTTTCTCCAAGCCTGTCGATACCTCCCTTTTGCCCATGGATGGTGCCATTTTGACTACATAAGTCAGTCAGATAATGAATTCGCTATTAGTATATAGAATGATAGTTCAAAAGTATTGAAATGCAAACCATGAAGCCCATAGTTAAATGTTCTATTCAGAAACGTTGTCATGAAATTCTAGGATTCCAGTCAGCCGACATGCTAGTTGATAGAAGGTTGGCCTTTGACCAGGGAGGCTTCAGCTCAAATTGCACCTCACTCATGAAAACACACTGGCAGGCCTTGGGCAAATTGTGTTTCTCGACTACAGTTCCCTGTCTTCTGCTGCAGGCTGTCAAACATCTGTTTTGGAGATACATGGATGACACACATTAACCAGGCATTCATCTGACTGCCAGCATACATCTGTGTGAGTCATTGTTTAACAATATGCCACCACAAGGTTTTCTTAAAATTATTTATTGATTGAGAGTGTCACATTTCATTAATAGATACAAGCTATTTTTTGCACGTGAGCCTTACCCACCCACCGCCCTTAGCTGTTGCTTTAATCAGGTTTGTTTTGTGAAATGTTAAACTTGTTGGCCACATTGCTCATTTCTATTATAAATACTTATCCTCTGATTTTTCTTCCGTCAACAGTGATCAGATATTAACATAAATTAACATAAATAGTGCAAAGAAGGTGATTTAAGCCTCATGTGAGAACATGTTTAATACATTGGCTGCTGATTCTTGATGCTAAAAACTTAAGCATCGCAAACCTAATATTACACTCAAGCCTTGCTCTCAGTCACTTACCATGATACTCGGTCGGTTATTTCTTCTAGTTATATAGGTTTATATGAGCCCTTAAGCTGCAAACACTTCTGCAGGTGACTTCCGTGTCTAAAATTCTTAAGGGTAATGGGAATACTTGGAAAGGCACTTCTAGAAGGCTGCTCTACTAAACAAGCAACTAAAGTAGTTTTCCAAATGACAAGTGTGTCAACAAAGAACACCTGTCCATGGCAGACCTGGACAGTGCCAACTTCTGTCCAGTAGCCCAAATGGTTCGTTATGGGCATCACAATGATGCCAGCACCAAGCCAGCCAATGTCACATCAAAAATCCCCTGTGACAACAAAATGAGTTTGCAGGGTAGACCCCCCCCCCCCCCAGTCTCCTCTCAGACTGACCCAGAAGTGAACCAATTTCTCCCTGAGAAATTTTTTTGAGCCAAGCTGGGTGGCTTGGGGAAGGAAAGGCCCCTTCACTGCCTTCACAGGGGGAAGCATTCTTCCCTTTAACTTAATATAAAATGAGGGCTTCGGTGTGGCAGTAGTGCTGAGAAGAGATGGAAGAAGGGACCGGGATACCTAGCAGACTGCCTCCCCATATATATACCTAGCCGACTGATAAGATCTTCTGAGGTGGCCTTTCTGGTCATTCTGCGATGATATCTTGAAGGTGGGCCTTCTCAGTGGTGGCACCCACCCTTTGGAAAACCTTCCCCATGCTATTCAGGAGGTAGAAAATGTACGTTTCAAATGCCTCCTGAAAATGCACCTGTTCACGTAGGCCTTCTCTGGCTTCTAAATAACTGCAGTTGATCATGCTTCTCCATCTTCCTGCTTTTTGTATTTTTTGTATGGTTACTGTAGTTTTTAAATTGTTTTTAATAGTGTTATCTTAAATATATTTGTTTTGTTTTAGTTGAAATTTCTTTCAGTCATGTTTTAATGTTGTCTGTAAATGTGATTTTTAATATTGTATGTGAACTGCTTGGAGATTTTTTAATATTAAGAGGTATATAAATATTAATAAATAAATACAAAGTGAAGGAAGGATTTTGCTCTCTCCTTCCCCCTTCCTGTCACTCTGATGCTCTAGACAGTGACAAATCCAGAAGGACCCTCAAGTGACAAACTTGGTTCTTCAATGGGAGTGCAACCTTGCCCAATACCAGTTAAATCCTTCTGTCCAGGTTGGCAGATTTCTCCACACAAAGTACTTCTATCTTGTCTGAATTATGTTTCAGATTGTTAATTCCCATCCCATCCCCATCAGAAAACCGCCTCCAAGAACCTACTCAGGAGTTCCACAGCCTCTCTAGGATTAGGAGGTAAAGGTGCCTTAAGGTGCAATCCTATGCATGTTTTGACAGAAAAAGTCCTACAACTCCCAGCATTCCCCAGCCAGCCATGCTGCCTGGGGAATGCTGGGAGTTGTAGGACTTTTTTCTGTCCAAACATGCATAGGATTGTGCCCTTAACCTTGTTGGGTTGTCACCATTCTCAGCAAGGTTCCCATGCCTTACAACAGCTGCAAGACAGGCAGACTTTCCGCTAATGTAGCTTTTCCCTACAAGGAGATACAGAATTTCTGCCTGTCATGTGGCTGTTAAAGGCACAAGAGCCCTTCCAGAAGAAAGGTGGCAAGCTTAAATTATTGGGAGCTTTATGGTGAAACTACATGTTATGAAATATTATATGATTATTGATATATTGCTAATATAAATATTATTGTTTTATGAAACATTATCTAAGAACATAAGAAGAGCCATGCTGGATCACACCAAGGGTCCATCTAGTCCAGCATTCTGTTCACACAGTGGCCAGCCAGCTGCCCACGGAATCCCACAAGCAGGACATGAGTGCAACAGCACCTTCCCACCCATGTTCCCCAGTTACATCTACAGTGTAGCTACGGAGACTTCAGTTTGAAGTGGAAGACCAGCACAGAGGGAGAAGGGCTTCTTAAGCTTTTCCACTTTGCTGTTTTTCTGATGAAGATTACCCCCACTGAAATCTGCTTTTATCTACGTACATTGGTGGGGAAATATGGTTTAAGTACAGTATTGGTTTAAGTATACAGTATTTCCCTTAAATATCCAGCGCTTGGATGCCAGGTTCTACTTTTGAAAATCAAACTCTCCCCACCCCTTTAGATTCAGCAGTATAGCTTGGACTTGTTGTGACGTCAGTGTATCAGCATCACAGAACTGGAATCTGTATACACAATTAGGTTCACCGGCTTCTTTTCTTTTCCTTTTTATCTGGGAGAACTCCTATGGCTTTAGCACCTGTGGAGCAGGCAAAAATTCAGCAGGTGAAACTTAGCCGATCATTGCAGCTCCATGCTGGGGAAGGATGCAGTGGCTGAATTTCTGCCAAACTGTGCTATAACAGGAGACCGAACTGCTCTTATAACACAGGAGACCTACCAGAAAAGAAGCTTGCAACTGTACACATGATCTTCACTACATTTCTGGAGTAATCTTAGGGTATGTCTGCCCCAGCTTTTCTTTCTCGAATATCATGCACTACTACAAGTACTGTGAGAAGTTTGTGGAATCATCTTTTATTCTGTCTCAGTTCCAGATGCTCTAACCCTAAAGTTAGTGTCTTATATGACACATACTCACTTTTTTGCAATACCTTTTAGCATTATGAATAGTTTGGACAAATGTTTTGAAACACTTTTCCTTCCCACACTGGCTGATTCATAGGTGTCAGAGCATCATTTTGGGTGGGTGTTTTAACGTAGTTTTCATCCATCTATTAAGCATCCTTTCCCTAGTCACCTTTATCCAGTTTATCACCAGTTGAAATAAACATCAACATTTCCACTGATTTGAATGGAGCATTTTTAATGCTTGTTCATAGCCCCTGTCTATTTTACTTTTAAAAAAAGAAAAATGATGGTCCACTCATTGCAACATTAAGGCTGCAATCTTGTACGCACTTCCAGAGGGGTATGCCCCATTGAATTCAATGGGGTTTGCTTCTAAGTAGACATGCATGGGATTGCAGTGCATGAAATGCGTATGGACCATAAACGTTCAAAGCACTGCACAGAGGCCAGAAGGGAAGAGAAGTAGGAAACAATTTTAAGAAGTGCAACTGATAAGCACTAGTGGATATGCGTCCCTAATAGATGGCTTACAAAGGATTGCAGCCATCTCTACTGTGGTCCCTGTAGGCCCTGGGCCCGTAGACCTTCAAATATGAGGCTGGAGGTGACCTGGCCTACCTTACTACAGGGCAGTGTGACTGGCTTTGTGTATTGTTTTATTACGTTTATATCCCACCTTTTTTTCCATCATGGAACTCAAGGTGACTATGTGGGATTCCTACGTGGTCTCCCCTCCAAGTACTGACCAGCCCCAGACCTGCTTAGCTTCAGCATGGTGTCTGCCTCATGTGCCTTCAAACCATGCCTTGGAACATCCCCATCAATGTATATCTTTACAAAATTACATAAGTGAAAAGAAAGGACTATAATACTGTGGAGCTTCTAATCTAAATTTTGGAAGTGGGGAGACAATGTGAGCAAGGTGTGGATGGGGAAGAGACACAAGGGTACCAAGGGATGCATGTGAGCAAATCCATCCCTTGGTACCCTTTTTAGGCTTCTTTTCAGTTGGGGATATGGGTTCTGGCTTTATGCTGTAGGTTCCACAGAAAGTAGGTTTTGATGAGAATTTGAAGAAGGGGGGAGAGAGAGATTGAGAACTACCTACATCAGCCTTCCCCAACCTGATGCCCTCCAGATGGGGGTGGGGAATGATGGGAGTTGTAGGGGAAGACTGGTGTAGATGTACTAGGAGGGTGTTCTAGGTATAGGAGAAAGCAAGGTGGAGTCACTTAAGACAGAAGAACTCCCAAGTGTTGGTGGATCAAAGGTCATGGGCAGAGCAGGAAGCTGCCGTTGGCATTGGATGATCAGTGGCTGCTCTTGCTCTGTTGGTGGGATTGGGTCATGTCCCAGGAGTAGCATAAGTGCACTAGCTTTGTTGTCATATCAGTTCCCATGAGCTGGAAGATCAGGGCATAAAATACATAGGTAGTTTGTTTAATTTTGTTTGGATGGTTTGCTGAAATTGCAGAGGAGTATTATCTGTCTGCAACAGGCATATTGAACCACAGGCCTGCGGGCCAAATCCCCAGCCCACCTGGGGTCTGAGTCTGACTCTCCAAGGGTTTCCCAGATGGCCCTCCCCCTGCCCCTTTCTCCTGACAACTTCCAAACTTTTGCACAGTTTTCTTTCCCATTCTAGAAGGTTGAAATGCCTCTCCCGAGACTTACTTACTAGCAGTAAGAGCTTTGAGCTAAAATATACTGGTATTTCAGGATATTCTGGCCGGCCCCACCCATCACTGGAATGTGGCCTCTGAGCTTCTCCAAAATAGAATTCACCCCATGGGTTGAAATAGGTTCTACACCCTTGGACTAGGAGGTAACGTTGCGTATAGTGGAACGTTTGAGTGTGCTTACAATCCACTTCCTAAGAAGTAGTTGTGAAGGATAATCTTTCATTGCACCAGTGTCTGATAGTCTAGAAATACATGCACACTTTTGAAGGCTGAACTACACATTACATGTAAACAGGCACAACCACAGTCTGGTGGCTCTTGTTCCTAGGGAAAAACAGGTTTGAGAGGAGGGTTTGGAGATAAGAAACAGGATGAGAAGAGATGCATAACTGTCTTCTGGCCTGTTGCTGCTTCTCTCCAAATTCCCCTGTAGCGGACGGGACCCCTTAACTCCAAAGCCCACACCCTCGATGTGTACTTCGCTCTCACCAAGTGCCACCTTGTATTGGTCACTTCAGACTTTAGGCTGTCTTTTAAAGTTGCGTTAGCCGATTATGTGTCTTAGGTCTTATATGTAGCTGTTCACCCACGTTTGTTTGTTTTATTTGATTACTTGAAGTAGGGTTCCCCTCCGTTAATTCACTTCTTACTTTCCTGTCACCAGTCAGACTCTGGAGAATTAGAACTTTGAATAAAAAGGTTGATTTATTGTTCTAACAAAGTCTCTAAACTGATATTCAACTCAGGAACAGATAACTTGGAATTTTCAACAGTTACATTCAAACTTGTTCTTTGCTTAGATTCAGGTTAAAGGCAGGCAGATGTTATACAGTGCTCTTTGTATCAATTTGGCTTGCTTACTTGAAAGTTACAGTATCAGACTAGGGAACTTAACTGTCCCTCACACTAGTCCAGAGTTTCACCTTCTTCCTCAGACAGAAGGTCCTTCACTCCCTAAGTGGAGACTCCTGTGAATTGTTCTATACTAACACCTTCACGTTTGCTTTCTCACAACTTAATACTAGATTTCCTGTCTGAACTCTTCTCTTCAGTACCACCTTTCCCTACCTACGCTATTAACCTTCCACTCCCTCTCTCGCTCCAACCCACTCTCTTCCCCAACTGACAACCAACTCCCCTTAACTGTCAACTCCCTGGGGTTCTATGCTCTCGGCTTCAGCCAATCAGAGCCTCTGGAATGTTCAGGTTGGCCCCTCCCTGGGCTTCTGCCTGTCACTCCAGTCCGCCACATCCCTCTCCCAAGCTGCTTTTCCCTTTTGCCTCTCCAAACACACTGAGTGCATGAGATCCCGATTGAAGAAAATTTAAGCATTGGAACTGGGAGTAGGAGGAAGCCATGTTGGCCTTTACTTCAAGCACCAAAATGCCTTGGGCTAGTCTTGGCTGTTTGGCTGTTATTACACGTCTCACACACACGTGTCTATATTTCCATCCTTAGTGCTCCACTTCTTATAGGAAGTGGAGCACTCCTGGCAGAAACCTCCATGTAACAACAAACTGCATATTTCTTCATCCAAGGGTAACACTAATTTTCTTGATTTCTGGAAACAGCACAGCAACTGCTGCCTAGAACAAATGTTATTTTGTAAAGTACCCTCCAGTATTTCACATTAACAACACAGTCAGTGACACTAGCCTAGATCCTTGTGGTCAAGCATCCAGGTCACAAGGAATACCATTCTATCCCAGAGGAGATGCTCAAGGATGGTAATATTCTCAAGTTTTACAAGCTGAATCCCATCTAAACAGATATCCCCCCCCCCCCACCAATGTATGTCTCAGCTGTCTTCCTGTGCTGTGCTTTTGGTAGGCAAGATTTCAAATGCTGTTGGAAATTAGAAATTGGCTGACTGGCATGCCAGGAGCTAACTTGTCAGCCAAATGAAGGCAGTAAAACTGCAGCTTAAAACAGAAAGCAGACATGACTTCTGGCTTGCTCTCATCAATTAGTTATATTCAGAGAGTGAATCCGGCAGCTGGACCTGGAAGTCCTCTAGTGCTGCTGCCTGCTGGGTTTATCTTCCTTCTCCCCTAATATTGTTTTTATTTAAAAATGCTCATAGTATTACTAGAACTTTATACTGTACTTGTTATACTAACTAGCTGGTAAATAAATGTTTAAAAAAATCATCCATTTTCTCCCTGGTGTCCTTTTATTTTTTCCTTTAATTTGATACCTTGTTGGTAAGAGGCACCTAACCAGGTGAAGGAATGGGTGATATTGAGGTGAGCATGCATATGTGTGTGTGTGTGTGTGCAAATATAACTATATTAGATGTTTTTGTGTCTATGCTTCCATGTGAAAATGTGATGCACATCCTAGCTTCAAGCAGTTCTGTGGGTGTTGCTTCTTGAGAGCAAACAAAATCAACGTATTTAGCTCTTCAGGGATTGTACCTTTGCTTATTCTCCAGACACTTCATATCAGAGGCTGTAAAGAGGCTGCTGGCAGAATACTGAGACAAGGTTCTTTCTTTAAAAGGAAGTAAGAGCTCTTAAGAATGGGGCTGGTGGAAATGGGAGTATCAGAGTTATTCTCTGTGGTGGGAGAATTTTCATGCCTCTAAAGATGCTGGGAGTTTAGATGGAGATAGATGCTAGTTGTCCAGTACAGAGATAGTCTGTCCTGTCCAGTCAGGGATGGTGGGAGATGTCGTCCAAAATATCAGGAGATCACCAGGTTGGGAAGGGCTGTGGTTGAGGTTGGCAATGAGGTTATGGAAAGAAATGGCAGCTATTTAGAGATACCAAAAGTTAAAAGGAGAAGATGGATCCCAGAAGGAACAGAAATGCACACAAGGCAAATGTAAATACGACAAAAAGGCACACAAAAATGGAATTTGAAGTGCATATTACTAAAGAAACTAAAAAAAATCGATAAATATTCAAAATACATCAGAAGCTTGAAATGAGCAAGGAGGTGGATGGACCACTAGACAACTATGGTATTAAAGGAGTACAGAAGATGAAAGGGAGAGAAGGTAAAGGGATATTTGCATTGGATCTTCAGTATAGAAGACTTGGACAGATACTCACATCTGGGCTACTTCTTCAGGAAGGGCTTCTGAAGAACTGAAGGTGCAATCCCATGCATTTTTACTTCAGAGTAAGCTGCATTAAACTGAGCAGGGCTCACTTCTGACTAAAATGCAGAGGATTGGCTACCTGTCAAATAGAAGGAACAAGGGACACAGTTCTTGCAATAACTGACAAATAAAACATTATCAAGTCACTAGAGTGGGACTGCATATACCCAAGAGTCCTTAAATCATCTAAAAGTGAAATTGTTAATCTTTTAACAAAAAAGGCAACTGTCACTGAAGTCAACCTCCTTACTGGAGGACTGAGAGGTAACCAATGCAACACCAAATTTTAAAAAGTTATTGGGGTGGGTGTAGATGTGGTGATGGACAGTGGCTTGGATCCCTATAAAAGGGGATTAGACACATTCATGGAGAGTAGATCTGTTGAAGGGACCCATGATAGCTACATGTACAGTGGCAGTATAGCCCTGAATTCCAGATGCTGTGGACAAATTGAATGTCTGTTGCCTTTGTAAAACTGCTTGTGGCTTCCCGGAAGCATCTGGCTAGTTGGAAACAGGATATTGGATGAGATGGACCCTTGGTCTGAGCCAGCAAAAAGTGATGTAGATTTTCTGGGAAATTTTGAATTGGGGATCTTTCCCCATGAAAATTACGTAGGTTAATTTGCACAGGAAAATTTTGCCATATAGGGGCAGCCAATGCAAATTAACTAAAACTTAGGGTGACGTCCAATGGGGATGCCCATAATCCTCTGAACTCGGAGGATTATGGGCATCCTATGCAGGGTGGGAAGAGTGCAGAGGCGATCTTTGCCTCTGAGCTCTTCCTGCCCTGTAAATCAGCTAGACAGCCAATTTCAGGATACATTGTATCTTGGCGGACCCAGTCTCCTCCCCTCCCCGCCACTCAGAATGCCCTCTTTACCCTTTCTGCAAGGTCGGTCGTACGACTTTGGAGAAGCAGCCGGTGCAGTTCTTTCTGTGCCAGCTGAGCGGGGGCGGGAGGGTGATCTGAGTGCAGCTGCCCAGCTCTGAGGTTGAAGCTCTTTTCCGACCTTGGAGCTGGGAATCTGAAGCTTCCTATGGCTCTCTACATGCTGTCTAAGGGCCATAGGATCGCTCTGCCCATAAATTAATTAATTTGCATAGGGTAATTCACATCTGATCTAATTTAGCACATTTATTTTATTTGTATTTAGTAAACAGCAAAGCTTTAAAAAAACTACCGGTACCCCATTTTAATTTTTGTCCCAGTATACCACAAGTATTTGACCTGAAATACTTGTTGAGGGGGGAAACAAAAGCACACTTAATGTGACTTAAACATTATAGTATGTAAAGTTGTTTTTTTTTTAAATTTGAGTACTTGTAAATATTTAAGGACAATAGCATGTGCTTCTCTTACATTATTTAAATTTCTTGGGGGGGAAACCCCCAAAAGGTACTGAAAACTTGAAATGGTCAAATTTGCTTACACTAGTTTGCCAAAGAATTGTTGCTAAAGAACTTATGAAATGGAAAAAAAAATCTGTGGAAAAATTAAGCACTGGATTTATTTCCTCCCTACATCACTGCCAGCAAGGCTATTCTTATGTTCCTACTTCTGTTCTAACTCCAGCCTGTCAGATACATACCTCTAGGTTCTGGCCTGGTCTACCTATTGGCCCTGAGATCCTGCTTGGCATCTACAATTAAGTCAAAATGTCATGGCATACTAATTTGAGAGGGAACTCCAGTGTTCTGGTGCCATGAGTAAAAAAGGCCTCCTCCAGGCACCCACAGACCCTGTTGCACTGGGAATCTGGAGTTGAGACTCACCTGCTGGTCTTAAAGGAAGGAGAGGTCCATTGAGACAGAAAGTATCATGATTCCTCCAGCATATAACCAGTATATTAAGATGTACTATTTGGTTCCTGCTGTATTTTCTTTTATGTGGGCCCTAAATACTTTTTATAATTTCAATTTAAAAAAACCTATGGGCTGGTTTTAATGTAATATTACTTTTGTTTTAAAATTATTTTAAAAAATTGTGATACTGTTGGCTCTAGCTTTTTTCTCTCATGTGTTTTATGCTGCTCTTTTAGTATTTTCTTTATTTTTTAATTACCATCGATATAACCATTTACAAAGAAAATATAAGATGAGAAAAAAATAATTTCAGAAATATCATGTCATAAAGACAAACATTTACACAAATAGATTTCTACTGAGTGTTACATTACCATAATGTAAATTCTAATAATCCATAAAGCTGGTTCATTTCTTGGCAATCTTGGTTCTCTGATTACTGCCACTTCACCTGCTTCACCTTCTGTGGTTTACTGCTACTTCACATAGGCCCTATTTATTACTTCATCTAGTTTATATCTCTCTGCTATTTCCAGTTTTTCTGGGCTTTAGGTTTTTGTTTTTGTTTTTAATGGTGCAATCCTATGTATCCTCAGACAGAAAAAAGACCTGCATCTCCCAGCATTCCCCAGGCAGCCATGGGGAATGCTGCAGATTGTAGGACTTTTTCGGTCTAAACATGTATAGGATTGTGGCTTAAACATCTTAATTTTAATATTTTAGACATTTTAGTTGTATTATTGCACCCACCTGGCACCTACTTTAATGTCCTTTCTGCACCAGGCAAATACCTTCTTATTGTTCCAGGCCTTTTGAATCTTGCTGTAGCTTTTAATTTTGTCTTATCCCTGTGGCTTTTATTCTCTGCTCTTCATTTCTTGATTTGGATTTTAATATTTTACTCTGATTTTTATGTGTCATTATTGTTTGGTTTTTATTTATTATTGTTTGGTCTTTAATGTGGTGTTTTTATTCTGTGGGTTGCCCTGAGGGCTTTTTGCTATAGGGCTGTGTCATGCCCCTGCCCATGGGCAAAGCGTTATAGCTGTAAGTATGTGAGGGGAGGAGGGAGTGTGAGAGGAGTGTGGAATGTTGAGATGTCTGCTGATTGGTTGAGAGAGTGAGGGTGTGTGTGTGAAGCCTGTGTTATGTAAACAGTGGGCGGTGTTGTTCAGAGTCTGGAGGGGGAGGGGGAGGGTTTTCAATGTTTAGAATCTATTAACATTATCTATTTCCCTCCCCTTAATTGTAATTAAATAAACTTGTTTCCTTTTAAAACTTAAAAGGAGTGGTTTGAATAAGTTACCCTGCAGGGGTTGGTGGACAAGGAGGAGGCAAGGCAAGGCAGAGGGAGGTCTGAAAGGCTGCCTATGGATAACATACGTTAGATGATTAATTAAATAGACAGAGCACAATGTAGAATTGGACTTGAGTCTCTAAACTGAATGGGAGGCAGAAGGCACCGCAGAATGGCTAGACCTAATTCTAGCCCAAGTCCAGGCACAGCAGTGGTCACCTGTGGTCATTACTTCCAGCAAGTACGGTACTTACTGCTCCTGAAGAAAAGAGAGGAAAAGACCAGTAGACAGGGAAAGCTGTAGAGTTAATAGTAAGTGGATTTGGATAGTATTTCTCTACGAGGGCAGGAATTAGATCTGCCAACTTGCCTGAGTTAGGATTGTGCGGCAGCTGTGATAGTAGCACAAGCTTGTGCTTTTGTTGTTACTGTGACTGCACAGGGACTGTATTCTTAAGTGCACTTACTCTAAAGTTCCATTAAAGTCAAAGGGAATCACTTTTATTTAGGACTTGGGTGTAAAAACAGACACCTGCAAAATTGGATTGCACTGTTCCCTTCTGAACTCCATCAGGAGTAAGTAGAGTTACTATTTCCAATTCTCCAAAGATGCTTTCAAAATCTCACCCTGAGTATTCTCATGTAACCTGTTAAGACTCTCCCTGTGTGTTTTTCATAGTGCTATTTGAATAAGGCTTTGCTTCGTTTGCTTCTAGGAAATAATAGGATTTTTGGAGCCAACTCCAGCGATGTGCACCTTGAGCTGGGGTTTCAAAGCCCTTTTCCTAACAATATTATGCAGGTAAGAGACAGTATTTATTATATTCTTCTATGCATGCAGGATAATATTAGGTGGGAGGAAAGAGGATTATTAGGGCCCCTCCAGATGATGAAAACAACAATGCAGATCATTATAGGGGATAAAGCTATCAATGGCTACTAGTCATTTGTTTATTTATTATATTTATACCCCACCTTTTTTCCTGCAAGGAACCCAAGGCGACTTACATACTCCTCCTCCTCCTCCTCTCCATTTTATCCTCACAACAACCCTGTGAGGTAGGTTAGGCTGAGAGTCAGTGACTGGCCCAAAGTCACCCAGTGAGTTTCATGGCTGAGCGGGGAATAGAACCCGGATCTCCCGAGTCCTAGTCCAACACTCTCACCACTACGCCTGACAGTCTCAGTATCAAGAGGCAGTAGGTCTCTGAGTACCAGTTGCTAGGGAACATGAGGGTGCTAGAATTGTGCTCTTCTTCTTCATGGTCTCTGTGCATCACACATATGGGCTCTGCGCCTGCACAGAGGTCCCTTCAGGAAACTTCTAAAGCTGAGGTGTTTTAGGTGGGAACCCCTCCCACACTGTCTCACTGAGCATGCACCAAGGGGTTCCTGCCTATTCCCTCAGTTCCTTTTCGACCGCCATTGTGGCAAGTTGCCTTCGGAACTTCTCACTAACCGCGTTTTATTCTTCACTTTCTTTCCGGTCTATCGTAAATTTTCTCTCTTTTCAACATTTTTATCTTGCTGGTTTCTCTCTATCTTCTCTCTGGCTGTGGATGTTGTGCCTCCAGTAGGTCAGACAGAGACCAGCCGTGCCGGAGTGTGTTTGGGGTGGGGCCAGGCTACGTGCAGCCTGACCCAGCTGGGCAGCCTCACCAATCAGCGCCTGCTCAAAAGGCAGGTCCCAAACACGCTCAGATGCTGGAAGCAATTGTTTGTTAATACAGCTTCAGCAAGACGCTCCTGACATTCCCGACCTCAGACTTGTATTTGAACCTTGGAACGACCTTGACCACGACTTTGCCTGATCCTGAACTGGTTTACATTTGTTGTATTTTGGAATGATATATTTTGGCTTTGACCCTCGGACTGTGATAACGATCACGGTAGGGATGTTACCCTTTGCTCGAGTGGGACCGAACTCGGCCCGGCCTGCGCGAGGCTCGTGCGAGCCTACGGGCCTACCTTTTCCAGCGGCGGCTCGCCTCTCCGCGGCGAGCCGCCCGTGCTGGTCCCTTCGCGTCACATCCGGCCCCGGAAGTGGCGCGACGGGACCCTGCGCAGGCGCGCTGGACCCCCGCATGCTGTATTGCGCCTGCTCAGGGTCCCCGTCGTGTCACTTCCGGGGCCGGATGTGACATGACGGGACCAGCACCTGCGGCTCGAGTGGCGCGGAGAACTGCTCTGCGAGCAGTGAGGCGGGTGGCTGCCCCCGCGGAGAGGCGAGCTGAGGAGAGCCGAGAGTCCCCCCAAGGTTCGTTTCATCCCTAGATCACGGCTTATCTTGGAACTGGACGGATTTATGACAGCGGAGGCCCGAACAGCGATGCCTCTCAAAGAGGCATTTCGCCAATGCATGTGCTGCGGCCTGTTGCCTCTCCCCAGCCGCCTCCAGTGGGTGCTCTGGAAAGCCCCTCCAGCTGCTGTCCCGCTGGGGCATTTGCTGCAGTGAGAGAGCAGCTGGCGGGGCTCTCTGGAGCAGCTGCCTGTGCTCTGGTTCTTTCATTCCATGTACTTTTGCTGCCACCGCGTCAGCTCCATGGAGGGAGACCTGCAGCCACTTCTTCCGGCCGTGCAGCTCTCCACAGACCTGACGCAACTGTGGCAAAGATAAGTGGGGGCATGATGCGGTGGTGGTGTGACGGGGCGTGATGCAGCGGCACGTGTTCTCTCCCACCTCAGGTAGTGAGAAAACTTGCACCAGGGCTGATATTGACAGCAATAGAAATTCATACACAGTGTATTTATTTACTACAATTTTTTTTTTGCCCTGGTCTTCCTCCAAGGAGCTTGGGGGCAGTGTATATATTCTCTCCACCCCTGCCTCCAATTTATTCTTGCAACAATGCTTTTGAGCTCTGTTTAGCTAAGAAGGAATAACCGGCTCAAGGGCATTTCACGCCTGCAGGAAATTTGAACGTGGGTCTCCGCCGTCGAAGCAGCTGCAGAGGGGCTGACCTGGGTTGGGACTGTGATGTGGGGGAAAGGTGGCTTTAGCTTTCTGCCCTCACCGTGGTCCCAATCCAGGTCACCCTCATGGCTGATACTTGACCTGGAGAGAAATCTGCCATTGAAAAGGAAAACTGTGGTCCTGATCCAGATTGCTCCCCGGTGGCTCCTGTTGAGTAAAGAAAAGATGACAACACAAGGGCTGATGGCATGATTAGCGGTGCATGTAGTTTGGCCCTAAATCCAACATACTGTCCATTGCACCACACTGTCTGTCTTCAGTATAATTCTGTTCCCCTCTTTTATAACTAAACATCTGGGATGATGATGACGACTGCGTATGTCACTTTCCTGACTTTTAACTGAGTGCTCCTTTGTTTCAATATACTGTGCAAGTTGCTATAGAAACATACAAAGGAAAGTGGTCCCTGCCTCAAGAATTTTACTACCTAATTTGGAAACAATCAAATGGGTCCAGTCATGCATTTTATGGCAGAGCAGGGCACGCAGGCATGGAAGACCTCTTTGCTAGTGACCAAAAAGGTTTTGGAGAAGAATTGTGTTTAAAAACATTGTTTTACTAGCTGCCAGCCTGTTTTCATAAACTACATGGGATATGATGGTTGTTATTGCATTTGATTTTCCCCCCACTTAGCCAACAATTTTTGCATCTTATTTGTATCTTGTGTCTTGAGAAGATAATCCCTGCACAGATACCTGTGGAGGTGCATTCCCCCCGCCCCCCCAGAAGGCTCACCCAATAAACAGACCAGCAGATTATGCTGATTCTTATTTGATGAAGATACTTCTTATTTGTATACTAAAGAAACAATCCTGTGGCCCGTAGACTGTGTCTGAGGGGGCATAGGATAGTGCAGATTCCCAGATCCGAGGTTGGAGACAGTGCTCCAACCTCGGAGCTGGGAATTGGAGCTCTGACCCCGCCCCCTTGCAGCCAGTGCAGAAAGAACCATGCTGGCTGCTTTCCGAGGTCGGGAAAGCGACCTCAGAGAGGGGGGAAAGGGGGCATTCCATTGGGAGGGGAGGAGATGGGAGAGGCCACGATATGAGTTATCCTGAAGCCTCTCCAGCCTCCTTCCCCCCCCCTCCTGGATGCTCCAGCTAGATGGGTTAAAAAAAATGCCTAGTGAAAATGCAGGGCGGGAAGATGGGGAGGCGAAGATCACCTCTGCCGCTTGTCTTGCCCTGGATAGGATGAGCATAAGCCTCGAAGTTTGGGGGCTTACAGCCATCGCTGTAGGATTGCGCCCTAAGTTTTTCTCTTCTTCTTGCACAGGACAGAGAGGCCGTGGTTCACCGTAGCTCATACCTGGTCACCTAAACCATGGTTTAGGTCAGGGGTGGGAACCTGTGGCCCTCCAGATAGATGTTGCTGGGCTCACACTGCTATCAGCCCTAGTTAGTATAGTCCGTGCTCAGGAATGATGGGAGTTGAAACTTGTATTGTCAATCTGTACTATTTATTCAAGTTCTACAAGATAGTGGCCTGGCTTAGACATACATTCCCAGCTTCATAAACCATGAGTTATTAAGTCGGGAAAGAGCATTGAGACTGCACACTTAGCCCTCCTATCCTTTCCTTGCAGGCCAGCTTTGGAATGGCGATCCTGGTTCATTTTTACACCAGAATTCCCCATTTGTTGGAAATGAAGAACTTTGGTATAACGTTGGCTAATTAAGCATGATAATAAGCCAGGATCAGATAATATAATATCAGACCCTGACTTATTATCCTGATTAGTTAGCCAACATTAAAGCAGAGTTTCCCATTTAAGATACAATGGGGAACTCTGGCTTAAAACAAATCTGGATCTCTCTGCGTCAAAACTGGCATACAAGAGGAGGAGCATGCAGCCCCAGTACTTGTTCCTGGCTTCACACACCTTGGTTTCTGAAGCCAGGATTGTATGTCCAAACCAGGTTACGTTATGCTTTTATGAAATCTCCCATTTTGTCAGGCAACCTTGTTCCCAACATAAAGATCAGAAGTGCTGAAACCGCTCCTCATTATTGAAACCAGCCTATATATCCAGAACTGTCACATGGTATAGCCCTCTCTAGATTGTACCACTTTCAGAATACAAATCTATTGAAAGGTAAACTGGGAAGATGGAAATGACTATAGGTTGGATCCAGACAAAGGCTGCAATTCTATACACACTTACCTGGGCATAAATTCTATTGAACTCTGAGTAGACGTGTATAGGATTGCACTGTACCTTAGTTGACCGTAGCTCCCATTGATATCTACATGTTGTATCCAATATTAGTTCTACATAGAGTAGACCAATTGAAATGAATATGACTTCATTTAGTCATGACTAAATTAGGTTTCATTCATTTCAGTGGGTCTACTCTAAATAGGACTAACATTGGATACAACCCTATCAAATTAGTCATTGATTTAGATGGTGCTTAAGTGTAACTGTGGGTCCAACTGTGTATTTTTAGGACATTGAAATACTCCATGTATTTTGGCTTAATTTTGTTGTGATACTTCTGTGAAATGTTGACAATTATCAGCTGAAACTGAGGGCATCCTAGCTATATGTTGATTTGGATTTTTTTTTCTACACTGAAGGTTGATACATACGGTATATAATTTTTTTTAAAAAAACGTGAGTTTACATATTTATAATTTCTCAGGCAACACATTCCCTATTCAGTATGCTAGGATAGCTACTTCATAGGAATGTACTTATTACTGGTGTGCCTGTGTATTTGGCATCAGTTCCCTGAAAAGGGTATATGAGCAGCATTTCTCTGATGAAGAATATATGACACATCTTTCTACAAGAAGTACCACTGAGTACATTGCACAAAGCAACTATCCAGAATACACGTAAAAGAAAAATTATGGTACTTTTCTCCTTTCCCTTCCAGAGGCAAAAAAAGACATTGTAGGGTGATGTTTTATAGAGGACAGTAAAATAAATTCTGCGTTAAAAAAGGTCAAATATCTGCATCATCTACACCAAGAGCTGGTGATAGAAATAGACTTGGAGACATGGGGAGCTGTCTATGTAATCTAGCATTATCTACTCTTGACTAGCCATGCCTCTTTCCATCTAGCCCTGCTACTTGACCCTTTTAAATGGAGATGCCAATGATTGAACCCAGGAGTTTGTGTGTCAAGCATGTGCCCTATCACTATTGTCCCCCCCCCCCCAATTCTTTCTCCTGAAGGCCTTCCTCTTAATCCTGGGGTGGGTAATTTGTGGTCCTCCAGATGTTTTGGCCTACAATTTTCATCAGCACTAGCCAATAGTGAGGGATGATGGTAGTTGTAGGTCAAAACATCTGGATGGCCACAAGTTGCCCAACCCTGCTCTCATCCCTAATATATGGACACACATTGCAGTTACTTAGTGGTAAGGGAAATGTACTGCACATCTATCCAGGGGAAATCTAGAACTATTCTTGCTTCATATTCCAGTGTTGAATATATTTAAATATATTTCTTTCCATATATATTGCTTTATATATTCCAGAGTTTAATGTATTTCTGGCACTGAAAACAGATGCTAGGCTGACTTGGCATCCATTAAACTCTGTACAGAACCACACTTCTTATGTCAAAACTTGAAGATTGGTTCTCCTGTAATCATTAGGGTAGAGGCCTGGCCAGTACTGAACATTGTGTGTCGAGTTCTGGAGGCTCCAAAATGTTTCTAATTAGTTTGTGGTGTGGTGCTGGCAGGTGTTGACCTAAAGTTTACATTTATCTCAATTCTGTAATGTGTAGATCAGGGGTGGGCAAGGTGTGGCCCTCCAGATGTTGTTGGGCTGCAACTCCCATCAACCCTAACCATCACAGCCAATGGTAAGGGTTACTGGGAGTTGCAGTCCAACATCTAGAGGGCACCTGGTTGGGGAAGGCTGGTGTAGTCAGTGCTAGGCAAGATGGACAAATAGAGTGGGTTCAGGCAACGTGATGACCCACACTCAGGGGTTGAGTATGGGTTGAGTGTGGGTTGTTATTGAACTGTGGCTTGTTGATCTGGAGAGCCACGGGTAGATTTATAATACAGGGGAGAGTGCCTCTGTGCACATGCACAGAATATTTCTCTCAGCTCTGAAAAAAGGCCACTCCACTTCTGGGATTAAGGGGGAGTTCTCACGGGTACATTTGTTATTTGATGACGGCAACATCAAGTGATGACTTTGATACATGATGGCGACTTCATCATTACAATACTGCAGGCAGTGATTTCATATCACCTCACCTCACTTCAAATAACATTTTCAATAGGGGCAGTTCCTGCATTCAGCTAGAAACAACTGAGTCACTGATATATATTATGCAGGTGAGAATCAAGCCTACAGTGAGATGCAGGCCTGATACTGATTCCTTGCAAATCGTTGGCTGTATCTGCACAATCGTCCAAGGCTTCATTAGCCATGGTTTATGAAGCCGTGGATGAGCACCATGACTATATGCCCCTTGCTCCCTCCCCTCCTCTCATTGAGCACTGGCTTCAGTGTGACGAGCCTGGCTTTGCATTAAGTCACAGTTCCTCATTATGTAAGAAACTGGGAACTCTGGCTTAATGTTGGTTAGCTTACGCTGGCTCAGCTTGTCTGAGCGTGGAAAGCTAAGCAGGGTCAGGCCTGGTTATTACTTGGAGGAAGACCCCTCCTCTAGTTTCCTGCATTGAGCAGGGGGTTGGACTCGATGGCCTTGGAGGCTCCTTCCAACTCTATGATCTATGAAATCTATGAATATACCAGGGGTGCTTCCAGATAGAGGGCTCCTAGCACTACCAATCAAAAGGCATTGTACATCTATCTTTTCATCAATGGATTTATTTATTTTTTACTGGTGAGACAAAATCCAGTAGAAACACAGGAGAGTTACAAATGGAAGATGACGACGACATCTTGTTTGAGGATTGCAGAGATTGTAGGGAAACACCCCTGGAGAATAAGCCAGGAATGCTTTGAGCCCTTGAGATGACTGAAGCTAGTATCCAGATCACCCTTTTGTTCAGTTTGTGGTGTTGGAAAGAAAGAAGCAAGATTTCATCATCATCTCAAATTAGATAGTTAGACAGGAAGGCAAGGGTTAAGGTTCCTGTGTTTATAGATGGTTGATATTTCCTGGTGAGGGCTCAGAAAGTATATACTACTGCTTGCCTTTAAGGAAGAATCAACTGCTGTGCTGTACAGCAGGAGCCCCGCGTGCAATGCAATCCAAGGGAGCAGATAATCCGTAGTGATACTGTGCCAGGGGAATAGGAATAGGTGAGAGAGGCATTAGCTCTGCCACACAGCCTGAAGAATGTCTAAATTCTACTCGGCTGGGGTATGGAAATCTATTACACTACACTGGTCTTTCCTAACCTGGTGCCCTCCGGATGTGTTGGACTACAACTCCCATGACCCCAGCCTGCATGACTGATGGTGACTGGGGATGGTGGAAGTTGTAGTGCAACACATCCAGAGGGTACCAAGTTGGAAAAGGCTGCACTACATCATTGATCTTCAGTTTGATTGGTTGATTGATTGTATTTTTAATATGCCAATCTGGCCAGATTATGAATCATTGCAAGAATAGCTCAGTGCACAAATGGTTAAAAGAATAAAATACAGTATAATACAAAATACAACAAACAGCACAAGAACAGCCATAAAAAAATGAAGTCTCTAAAATGCCTGGGTAAAACGAAAAATCTTCCCCTGATGCCAAAAAGATAATGAAGGCGAGCCTCCTTCGTGTGGGCATTCCATAAATGGGGCACTTAATTATGATGTTGAAGCGTTAACTCTTGTCTTTGGCTTCTTAATGTCTTAATATGGTTTTAGTGATTCTTTTGGTTTGGGTTGTATTGTAAACTGCCTTGGGAGCCCTTATTGGGGCTGAACAGTGGTCTATAAATGTTTTTATAAATAAAATAAAATAAAATATAAGAAAGGTAGACACAAAGAGGGGGCAAGAAAGAGGGAGAGGGAAGGACAAATACTATTTAGGCTGTATTCAGATGATCATAAGTCAGCTTAATACACTGAGATATGAACAAGCCTTTTGTCTGTGTGTACAGCCCCTTCGCTTCTCCCTTCGTGGCGCACCTCGATAAGCCAAGAAGCCTCTAATTAAACATAATTTTCTATTTTCCTCCAAACTGAGATACTATGGGTTATCAGCTTCAGCACAAGCCAGGATCCCAAACCACAGTTAAAAGTTGGTTTGTTCTGAAATTGGTAACCATAGTTTTCCAGTTCGGAAGGTTTGGACTTCCTGGCTTATTGAGGTGAGGAGCGAAGAAGCTGCATGATGAGGCAAAAGACTTATTAAGCTGAGATATGATCATCTAAACTGGGCCATATATTAAAGTGAATCCTATATGGCAGATTGGGGTTAAAACAATGGAGAAGCTTGAAGACCAGCACATTACCACTCATACACACAGCACTGAAACAAAACAACAGAAAATCATGTGGCATCTTAAAGGCAATATATTTATTCTGACATCAGCTTTTGAAGGCAAGAACCTTCATGAGATGTATAAAAGCCCTATTATATTAAATTTTTGTTTGTGTATCTTAGTGAAACTGGATTTGTGTATGAAGAAGGGTGCTTTTATAATGGTGCTTCATGGATTTTCTCTAGTGCTGCTTCCGTTTCATCTGTGTTAACTTGGTGCAGTAAAAAAGACTGGGAGATTAACACACAAATGTTCCTTCTACAAAACAACCTCCTCCTCTGCATTTTCTCCCTTGAGGGACTTGATTAAGCGGATTTTGTGGTATAGAAAAAGAAGCGTCATTATAACGAATGAGGGAAGGTCTACTATTATATATCTCACAAAAGCAGTGAGAGGAAACTGGACCATTTTAGAAATTCATTCAGCTCTCAGGGCAGTTGTAACTAATTTGGGAAAGACGTAAGATTGATAGATTCTGCTACTGAGGGATTAAGAGTTTTATCAAGTCTGACATCCTGGTAATGATGATTTTGCTTCTTGTAGCCGTTATGAAATATAAAAGCTACTATTTCCATGTTAGAAACCACTCAATAAGCACAATCTTATGTCTGTGTGGCAATAGTCCTCGAATAATCGTCCTGTTCTTTTCTCTCCCCCCCCCCCCTTCCTGGCTAGATTAACAAAGGTTTCCCCAGCTGAAGGAAAAGGTGAAATTCTTCCTCCAACCATACAGAAAATAATGAAAGGATATAACAAGTATCTGCGGCCATTTTTTGACAGTAAGTAGAAACAGTGTTCTGACCAAAATAAGCTCTTTTGATTCTTGGCAGCATCTGAAGAATGAGAAATGGACCCATAATGAGAGCTTTGTTGGTCCTCTATTTTTGACACATTGATGCCATTTTGAAAGGATATGATGATCTACATCAAGAATTGCAGGGCTGAGACGGAATCTGAAGCTTTCATTCTACCCATACAATTCTGAGCCATGATCCTCCATATCTAACTGAAGTGAGAAGAGTGGCTTATATAATTAAAATTCTAATTTACACTGGCACACAAGCAAAGCAAAGTAAGATCAATGATAGTGCCTGCAGTGCAAAGTATTCATTCACTAGGACAACTCAGAAGTCTCAAGCAACCCAGCCATGTGCAAGAAGGGAATTATGTTATCTGCTCTCCGTGCTATATAGAACAAGGATGGATAACTGGTGGCCCTCCAGATGATGTTGGACTACAGATCACATCATCCCTGACCGTTGGCTATGCTAGCCAGCATGGGTAGGCGTTGGTGGGAGGTCCCCCACCCCTGAGTGTAGAACATCATTTTTGGTGTCAAACTGCCCCCCTCTACATGCCACTTATGCTAATTGTTACACGTTTTGTACATTAGATCAGAGGCCTTACACTGTTGTCCAAGGAACACTAGTGGCTCCTAGTGCTGCAGAACCAGAGGTTTCTTGGGTGTTTGCTGAAGATTTATCCCCTTTTTGTTTCTTGTTTTTTATTTTACTTGGGGAGAAAAATAATCCATCTGTGAAGTAGCGGCTTCAAAGAAACCCTTGCTATATGCACGGTTCTCTCCCAAGCATGCATCCTGCATAATTATAAATAATCAAATTTCATATATGCACACTGAATGTTGGGAGTTGCACATTTTTGTATCATCTGCCAGGTTAATAATTTAGAGTGGTGTGTTTATATTAAAGTAGGTTACTGAACAGCATTTATAGCTACTACAAATCAAAGGGATGTTTCACATTAAACATCTCCTTTTAATGATTCTGAAATTAGTTCTACAAAGTAGAGACAGATGTTTTAGTGCTGATTTCTCTACCTCCTGTTGCCCTGGGAGACAGATGCTTTGAACACAGAGGATTAAATATGGTGCATCGAAAGATACCACAGGTTGAACAGGGTATCTCTCATGGCATGCTAGACCTCAAGACTTATCAGGCCTTGCTACCAAAGCAGTGGGATCCCTGACCCCCATCTAGTCAATGGACATTTTCGATCTGGAGCTGTAGGTTCTCCCTTGTATCATTCAGGGGAAAAAAAGATGGGTAGAGTTTTAAAAGCCCCACAACATTTTTAAAAAGTACACACCAGGAAATTGCTGATAAATTTCAACTCGGGTCCCTATAATCACTCCCAAGTCATTCCAGATTATTCCCACATGACCGGGGCAAGCTGCAGAGTGAACAGCTCTCGCAGGTTAGAGCCTTCACATGCAGCCACTACCAGCCAAAGCTGTTCCCATCCCCTTGCATTTTTAAAGCCATTTTGGCAAATATTAAAATAGGATACTATGTTTTATGGGGGTAGCATTATAGGATGTTAAATACCATTCTTTCCCCTTTTCACTCCCAAGTGTTCAAATGTGATAGCACATATAATATCAGTATGATATTGGAAGGAAAATGGTGACAAACCAACCCAAGCAGGATGCTTAGAATTGAAACAATTTCCCCCCTGTATTGGCCTTCTCTCACTCTCCATTTCTTTGCTCCCCTTTGCTGACTAGACTGGGAGCGAATTTATTTGCACAGGAGCATGCTCATTGAATTTTGGGGCTATACCACTGCAGTCACATCTTTCCAGTATAGTTGGATGGGGGTCATGACTCCTCGGGTTCTATGGACTCAAGAGGAAATGTTAGAATGGAAAGAGAATTGTTCTTCGTGCCAACCACCGAAGCCCCTCCCCATCAGGAGCCCCACCTTGCTACCACCTCCCTGGCCTCAGGAAGTTGTGCTATTGTCCTCCGAGTCTGCAGACATTGGTTTAGAAGCTGCAGTGGAGTCATGGTCTCCCCTGCACCTTCGGCACTAATGGCTGCTGAAGTGGGCAAGGCACCTTTTAATTGAAAGAGGTTGCTCCCAGTGGAGGTAGAGCAAGCCACCCAGACTGTGCTGAACCCCTATTTAGATCACAGCCTGGGGTTGTCTGTTGCTGAAGCAACTTTAGACCTTGCTTGTATGAATCTCCAGCCTGACATGCACATGGAGCTGTCCAGGGTGCTACCTGGAAGCTGAATTTTGCCTTGCCCTATTCAAAACTGAACTTTGCTTTGCCAGGCTTGCTTGGCTGGATCCTCAGTTCTTTGTCTAGAACCCCCCACTTGGGCCTGGAACCTGTCAGACTGAGACCATCAGCTTGGTCAGAAGAAATAGAGGTAAATGGAGGCAATCTTTGTAAACCTCACAGAGAGCTTCGGCTATTGGGTGATATAGAAATGTAAGAAATGAAATGAAATGCAGGATTGGGCTGTTACTCAGCTCATCAGGCTGATAGGTATTGACAAAATCTTCTGTGAAACAACTGAACAGTGCAAATTCCCTATCAAGGTATGAGCAGGTAGTGGAGTTCCACATGTGGAGTTGGAGTTCTTGCACTTGTAAAGAACCACTGGGTCAAGGCAAACTTATCAACAAAGGGTTGGTTCATATCAGTGATGTGCACATGCATATATATTGCTTGAGTCTCATCATATGATAACTTATCACTTGATTACTTGCAACTGAACTTGTGAACATCCTCCACTGAAAGGTATTGTGTTTGAGGTGATATGAAAGTTCTACCTGTAGGACCAGATCTGGGGTGGCGTGTTCACACAAGTTGAAAACCTCAGGTGATTGGTATGTATGTGTGAACTGGCTCAAAAGTGTGGATTGCAAAAGTAGGTGACAACATTCAGATTCTCACATTAATGAACACCTTATTATCGTCACCATTACCTCAGTTTTATTGGGCTGTTTGCAGAAGTTGGCAATCTGTACTTGTGTAAAATAGAATTCTGGCCATTTGAGCATCATTTTCACTTTTTCATACTGCTACTGCAGTTTGACATGCATTATCTCTCATTTGAAGAGGGCACAATATATAGAAGTATCCTGATGTGGTTATCTCTTGCCTTTGCCTAGTAAAAGATATTACCGTAACTTTATAGGTGAGCAGTAGAACATCCTATAGCTTCTTATCCCCAGTCAAATGCTATTTGATTGCATGCTTCTGCTGGCCTGCTTAAAGTAATAAGACTGAATAAAAGTAATAATCCAGTTTATATGTATTGATCCTGTATTTATTGCAAAATGAAACATTCATATCTGTTAGTAGATGTTTATTGGTTTAGCCCTATGAACTTCCAAAGCAGGAAAAAAAGGCAAGAGTTCTCTATTGCCATCTATTGGAGAGAAGAAGGAACAACTTCAAAAAGTTCCTTAATGATGCAATATCAGGAATCTTGGGATTGATTTTTTTTTTTTTTTTGGCTTTCTAGTCAGCCAAATTTTACAGGTTCACCATAAGAAGTATAAATTATGCTGGTGTTATTTGATTATTTTAATAGATCCAATTTAATTACTTTATCAATGAAAAACAACAAAGAGTCTTGTGGCACCTTAAAGATTAAGACATTTATTATGTCTTTTGGTGCAACTAGACTCTTTCACTAGAGATGCAAGAAAAAGGGGGCACAATTTGGATGCATTTACCAAATTTCGGCAGTCTCATTGGGGTACAGCTTCTTGGAGAGGAAACAATGAAGAAGTCCCTGTATCACAGGGGTATGGTGCAAGACATTTTTCCATTAGGAAATAGGAATAGGCATTACACACTAGGAAGAACCTATTTGACCTAATCCAGCAAGGACAATCTGCTTGTCGAAGTTCCTTTCACAAGTACAGCTGGAATTTGAATTCCAGTATCCTCATTCAGCCCACACAGAACTGCCAGGATGCAGTTTTCAATGTGGATGAGAATGAGTTGCAATATGTGACCAATGTGGGATTGGGGCCATTCTTTTATTAAAGCCCATGTCCACAGTTTATATTTTTCCCTTCATGTCTGTGAAACCTTAAGCAATTCTGCTTCAATTTAATTCGTTCAAAGAAATGCTGCATATATGTTTCTGTAGTTATGGGAGCAATAAAAATCGACAAAGATGCATTGAGGGAGCCCTTCCCTCAGAGCTTTGCATACTTCTGCTTCCTCCAGATGTCAGTCGGTGGTGGAGTTGCTTCTGGCAATGTCATGTGGATCTGCAAATGCGTTTGATCAGCTTCCTAATTTGTTCCATTTTTAAGAGTATACTCCTATTCCAGAAAAAGGCTTCTCAGATTTAGTCACACCAGTCCACCTTAAGATAGGAGAAGGGGATACTATTTGAGCCTTCCCAATTTAGTTGTGACAACAAAATAACTTGACTGCTAGGGTAGGCAGCTTAAAGGAGGGAAAAATAGTTGCCATATCTTGTGGGATCCCCCGCCCCCGAAGGATAGCTATGTTAATAAGCAGAAGCAAAAACAGTGGCCTCATTTGGATACAATGATAAACTGTCGTTTTATCAATATAGAAATCATCCTAGGCAAGCAGACTTGTGCTCCAGGCACTGGGGTGACCATGAGGAGATTGGAAACTGTTGCTTCTGCTTTCGACTAACCACAGTTTGGCTTAGTCTTAACTATTTTTAATGGAACAAGCCAACTTCAAACCTTCGTCTATAAAGCTAGCTTGTTCCAATAAACCATAGTTAAGATTAACCACAGTTTAAGGTTCAGACATAATGCTAAACTGTGGTTAATTGAAAACGGAAGTGAAAACTTCCAGTCTCCTCCTAGTGGCCACACAACAGGGGTCACTGGTGTGGCGGAAGACGCAAGCGAGCCTGAGGTTTGCCTAGGTTCATTCCCATAAACATAAACCATCATTATATCCAAATGTAGTGAAAGATATGGGTTGAGGTTGAATCGTAGGTTGTCATTACATGCAAACCCTGTACTGTTATTTAACTATGTCAGATATGGCTGCCCCAGCCAGTGCATGTGCAGAGATGACAAGAAGACTCAGATGTTCATCAGCAAAATCCTTTACTGAGGCTTTTAAGCATAGCAGAACTATTTACAGAGCAGTTGCATAGAGCCCCATGCAACAGGCACAGTCTTCCACAAAGTAACAAGACAGAGAGCTGAGAGCTGATCACTGGGTGCTGACCAGTGAGCCACAGAAGAATAACTCAGCTCATAGATAAGCAGCTCCCTGCCTAGGAATTTGTCCTTGAGCAAATTAGCCTTGTGCACTCACAGGTGCACAGCACCAGGCTAACTTCTCGATTCTTTCTGCCCCAAGGACAACTTAACACTTTCAGTCCTTGACAATGTTAACCATGCACAGCCCAGAGTTCACAACTTAACAACAAACCATGGGTTCTCTTACTGGGCTGTGTTTTGTAGTATTCCGCTATGGTTTATATCACTTATTTCTTTTGTTTCATATACAAAAGTAGACTGTGTTGCGCAAACATCTTTGCCATTTTGTTCTCTGCTCATTTTATTTGTGTGTTTGTGCATCTATTTCAGATGGCCCTGTCTCAATTGGAATGAGTATGGATATAGCAAGCATTGATACAATATCAGAAATAAACATGGTATGGTAGTATTTTTATACATTTATTTCAAATTCAGATTGTATTAACTCTAATAGGAAAATCTTAGACTCTTCTTCTGCTTCCAGTATCTAACATATGCCTTGACTTTCAGAATATGATCATAGTTTAAAAAAACCCACCAACAGTAAAAATAAATGAATTAATAAATCCACAAAACTTGAGGCAATATGACCCATTTCAAATTATGCACCTGCAAATCGACCAAGGCTGCAATCCTATATGTACGGTATTTACCTGCAGGTAATCTCCATTGTACTCAATGAGGCTAGCTTCTGAGTAGACACATAGAGAATTGTACTGTATGAAATTGATATGCATTAGTAGTTTTTAAGGAGTAGTAATTTATCTCAATAGCCTGGATGAATCCAAAATGTTCAGGTAATCTTAAGTGTGGATGAATGCCTGTGTTATTTATATAATAATATATTGACTTTGTGGAACACAGTTAATTTCATTTTTTTAAACAAACAGATAATTGAGGTCATTCTACTATCATGCCAGTGATTTATGAGGGCAGTAAATTATTAGAAAATTCCACTGCCATCAGATTTGTGTTAATAAGGGCACAACTGTATGCATGTTTAGACAGAAAAAACCCCTAAAACTTCCAGCATTCCTGGCTGGGGCATGAGTTTTAGGACTTTTTTTATGTGTAAACATGCATAGGATTATGCCCTAGAGAGCTTAGCCTGCAAATAGTTTTGAAAAATATATTAGTTTATGATAGCCTGCTATTTCATGGGGTCCAGGGAGTCTTGCATCCAGATTATTGATCAGGTCCATATCTGCTTAAGCACTAATGCATTGGATTTGGATGAATCCCAGACTGATGTGGGAGAAATTCAGATGACTGTCTTGAGATGAAGCAGGCTCCCTTAGAATTGCTCCAAAGCAATTCTGAGTCCTCCTGAATCTTCATGAGCAATTTGGACATTCAGAGGAAAAGGAGGAAACAGGCAGGTAGTGTGTCTGTGAAAACTGATACATTTCCCTCCATGCTGACCTTATAAGGAAATTGGCTGGGATGGGGAGGGAACTGGAGTGTGGTTCTGTGACTGACAGCCCTAGGTTCCAGCCTGGGAATAACTTTACCGGAGCTCTCCTTTTTACTTCCAATCACAGTGCTCTTTGGGGGGATGTCAGAGGAAATTATCAGAGGCTGTTCCTGTGTGTTCACTGTATGTTGTGACTGTATGTCTGTGGCAGCAGAGGCAGTAGTAGTACTTGGGCTTCCAGGGATGGCTTGTGAGCCAGCACTAATTGGGAGATGCCTCTCCCCGCTGCTGCTGCTTCAGTGGTGGTGGGTACTGGCTCCAACTCCCCAAGCAGCTATGCAGAGTTCCAACAAGTCTCCGCAGCCTGAGTCAAGCTCCCTGGGCACTTTTTCCCTGGCTGCCTGGTGCAACAAAAGGCAATGCACCCATTCTTGTGCAAGGTGGTGCCTGCTGGCAACTAATAGTAAGGGGTCACCACCAGCTCCAGGCAGGAAGCCAGGGAGTGTAGCCAGATGTGTGTGACAACTGGACTTGCTCCCTGTGGTGCTGCCTAACAAAGTTGCATAGTGCACAAAACAAAGAACAGAGTAAATAGCCTGCCAATTTTAAATACAACCCAAACTTTAAAGGCTTTATTCAGTGTGCACACGCTCTATAGCAATTTGTTTTGGTTGCAGGTTTTCTTTACTGTAGAACTTTGTGGGATGAGGAAACATGGAAAATGGAGAACAGTTGGTCATGTATGGACAGGATTTGGAGGGAAACAATGTGCAGAGCAGGGATGTTGAACCTCAGCTGCGTGGGCCAAATTCAGCCTTTGGGGTTCCCAGTTGGCCACACCCCCTTTCTCCCAAATACCAATCATTTCATTGTTTTCTAGCTTTTGCA
Organism: Shinisaurus crocodilurus; assembly: GCA_021292165.1. Lineage (NCBI taxonomy): Eukaryota > Metazoa > Chordata > Lepidosauria > Squamata > Shinisauridae > Shinisaurus > Shinisaurus crocodilurus. The sequence continues at coordinate 95,352,292 of CM037878.1, forward strand.
TATTTCCCTCCATTTTAAAAGGTTGAAATGCTTCTCCTAAGGCTTAATGACTGTGTAGGGATTGGGCCCAACACCTCTGCTGATGTGCCCCAAGAAGGCATGGGAACTGATTCTGAGTCAGACGGGGAGGGGGAAGGTGTTGTCAAGGCGCCAAAGGTGTGGGAGCAGGAGACCAGCGAGAATAGCAGAGACAGAGAGGAGGAAATCCAGCTGTCGTCTAATCCTTCAGAGGACAGCCAAGCTGGGCCCTCTGAACCCGTGGGAACGCAGGCTCCTAATGAAGTGGAGGAGGGGGTGGGGCTATTAGATCCAACAGTCAGGCATCAGATGAAAAGGGAGGGGCAACGCAAGGTCACACAGCCCTCAAAGGGCTGGTTCACACGACACGGAAACCGCGGGGGAGCAGAAGCCCCTCGCGGTTCCCGTGTCGTGCGAACACTGGCCGGGGGTGCCCCCGCGGGACGGCTGCACATGTGAAGCACGCAAAGTGACCATGGGCGGTACAGGGGTAAGCCCCTACCATGCGTGGCCACCCTGCCGTGCAAACAGCGGGCGGTCGTCCCGCAGGGGCCTCCCGTGGCCGCACAGAGGCGGCAGCCCAGAGCAGCCAGAGCTGTGGCTGCTCTGGCCTGTAGGGCCAAATGGCCCCTCTGGGCATCCTGAACCACCGCCCCCTAGCGCCGGGAGGCCCGCACTGCGGTGCAGGGACTGCCGGCTCCACTGGGGTCTGCCCACGTGCGCGGGGCGCAGGTCGTCTGTGGCGCCCCACCAGACCCCGTGGACGGCCCCGTGGTGCCTCCCCTGCTCACTGCCTGGGTTGTATGAACTGGCCCAAAGAGACTTGCCAGGGAGGTGACCCTGTGGAAAGTCCCACTTGAGGGAGGGTCTTAGTAGCCCTCTCAGCTTCAGAAGGGTGGGCTGTGGTAGACAGTGTCAACTTCGTGACGACTCTTTTTTATGCTGCTCTAACCCAGGGAATTAACTGAAGTTTACAAGGTGCTGTGTTATGCAAAGCCTGTCTGGAGCTTTTGTCTCTTTTGGCTGCAAGAGAATACTGGCTGCAGCCTGAGGCAAGGCTTGCTTGTTTGTAGTTTGCATAGTAAAGGTAATTGACTAGAAATCTCACTTGACAACTTGACTACAGAGAGAGCCAGGGGCTGGGCACAGGACAGACCGCCAGTAAGACCTTTAAGCTAAAATATCCTGGTATTTTGGCCCTGCCCCCTTTGCCCCACCCACTTTAATTTCGCCCCCGCCCACCACTGGAATGCAGCCCTTCAGAGCTGCTCTAAAATTGAATTTCGCCCTCAAGCAGAAAGTGGTTCAGCACCTCTGGTACAGCGGGAACAAGCTGCTGTTGAGGGAGATGATTTTGAATGCTGTCCCTCTTGCAACTGATAAGTATTTAGTCTTCTTCTGTCTCCATTCTCCTCTCTGAGGCAGATACTGCCAAATGTTTTTTTCTGTTTTTCTCCACAAATGTGAGTGTTTCAGGATCTTTCTTTTTAAAAATAAAATAAAACGGATGTTCTTTGAATCCTGGAAGAAAACATCCTATACGTGTGTTCTCAGAAGTAAGCCCTGCTCCATTTTATAAGCTTTACTCATGTGATTATGCATAGGATCATACCTAAGGTGCCAGATTCTGTGCTTGAGGGCAGAAGTACAGCAATAAAGACTTCTGATTATTTTAGTTGATTTTCTTTCCCCTTTCCACGTGACAGTCTCTTCTGAAGATGTCTTAGGACATGACTACCTCATGCAGCCAGTAGAATGCACATCACTTAGGTAATCAGCTGGTGCTGAAGAATCATCACAACTAGAGAGGGGATTACAGTGGGAAAATGCACAGGCTGTAACCATGTAACTGATCATAGTCTGTGCAACTTCATTGCACAACTGACATGACAGTTCTGTGCTGCCAGCAAGATTCAGAAATGGGTACGCATTGGACTGGCTCTGTGGAGCTGTCGCTTCCAAATCCAACCTGATCTAATAAATAACAGTTGTTCCCATACATATAGCAAAAGAAGAAGGGATAAGTTGTCAATTGCAATATATCTTCTTCTTCTTCTTCTTCTTCTTCTTCTTCTTCTTCTTCTTCTTCTTCTTCTTCTTCTTCTTCTTCTTCTTTATAAGTCTGCTCTTCATTCCTAGGATTACACAGCTACTATATTCCTAAGACAACGATGGACGGATGAACGCCTTTGTTTTGATGGTAATAAGAGCTTAAGCTTAGATGGCCGCCTTGTAGAAATGCTTTGGGTACCAGACACCTTTATAGTGGACTCAAAAAAGTCTTTTCTTCATGATATCACTGTTGAAAACCGTCTAATAAGAATATATCCCAATGGAACGGTCCTTTATGCCATACGGTATGTTTATGTCTAAGACTGTGCTTTCTCAAAGAACTCCTGTTCGCACTTCTAAGATGACTTTAATGACTAATATCCCTGAACCTGGTATTTGTTCTGTATATGGGAATTCTGGTGTGCATCTGAAAATTTATTGATTGATTTATTACATTTCTGTACTGCCCAATAGCTCTCTGGACAGTTCACTAAATGTAACAAACAAACAAACAAAATCCTCCACCTCTGTAAGGGCTGCCCCAGTCATTTTAATTTCCTGTTGAAATTAATGGGAAAGCTTGCTTGTAAGAGAGCTGTATGTGTATTACGGAGACTCAGTATGAAAATTGGATTTGGCTGCATGATGATATCACGGTGCAAGTTCAGAGTGAGGACAGTGCTCTCTGAATGGACCAACACTTTCACCCCTAATCACAGCTTGCCTGAAAAATCCCCAGAAGAATGTTATTTTTTGCAGCTTGCAGACACTTTTGAGAAAAGTGGGTCACTTCTAAGATAGAAAGCTGTTTCATGCAAACATTTATTGTGTAAGTGGCTACACCCAAAGTAGAAGAATTGAAAGGTTTTGTGATGCATTTTGAATTGTGTTCATAATTTAGCTGTTCCTTTTAAAATTCTGTAATTTACCTTCAGGCTTTGGAAAAGGAAGAACAGAAATCTCAGATAAGCAAATGCAAGTGTCTAGTCCCAGTTTATAAATATGAAAGATTACTAAATTATTAAAATAAAATGCAGTGTAATTAATTTAAGAATATATTTACAATCTAAAAAATATACACAAAGCAAACAACAGAGGAAGGGAAGGGAAATGGATGCAGAGGAAAACAGGAAAAGGTGCTATTTCAGTCACACAGATATAGACTTAGGGCCGGTTCACACGACACGGGAACCGTGGGGGAGCGCTGCTCCCCCGCGGTTCCCGTGTCGTGTGCACGCCGACCGGGGGTGCCCCCACGGGACAGCCACGGGCAGGACCCACGCAAAGTGACCATGGTCGGTAGAGGGGTAAGCCCCTACCGCGCGTGGTCACCGTGCCGTCTGAACAGCGGGCGGCCGTCCCGTGGGGTCCCCACAGAGACGGCAGCCCAGAGTGGCTGGAGCCGCTGCCGCTCCAGCCTGCAGGGGCAAACAGCCCTTCTGGGCATCCCGGGGCCCCACCCCCTAGTGCCGGGAGGCCCGCACTGCGGTGCGGGGACTACGGGGTCTGCCCACACGCACAGAGTGCCGGTCGTGTGCGGCGCCCCGCTGGACCCCGCAGACGGCACCGTGGTTCCTCCCCCACCGGCAGCCTGGGCCGTGTGAAACGGCCCTTAGTTACAGTAGGGTATCGGGACTAGGAAGATAATTATTTTTAATTGTTATTATTGCCAAAGCTCCTTGTAAAGGAGGCTGTGCAAACTTAATTCAAAAGATGCCTCTTCCCATATGAACCTGTTTGAGGTTTAAGATGTCCAACATCCAACTCTCCATCCCAAATGAGATCAGATGGGTGGACACAAGAAACGGGGAGACTGTTCACATGTCACAGCAGCCCACAGTGGCTTAATTTACCTGTGGGGGCTGTCGCGTTGTACTGGGTGCCTATGGGTGCCATTTTTGCATGGCACCCACAGGCACCCAGGTTGCCGTGGCTTGTCGTGTCGTGGAAACCCAGGTGGCAGGGGTTATTTAAGGGTTGTCTAAACCTTAAACAACCCCTGCCACCTGGGTTTGCATGACACGACAAGCCACAGCAAGCCGGGTGCCCGTGGGCACGCAGCACTGTAGCGGACGGGATCCCAACTCCAACCTCACACCCTTAATGGACTTCACTCTCACTAAGTGCCACCTTGTATTGGTCACCTCAGACTTTAAGTTGTCTTCTTTTCTCACACAGCTAAAGGTGTCTCTCTAGACTGCTGGTGATAGCCCGGCTTCTTAAACGGTGTTAGCCGATTATATGTCTTAGGTCTTATATGTAGCTGTTCACCCACATTTGTTTGTCTTTATTAAGAGCAGTTTGTTTTATTTGATTTCTTGAAGTAGGGTGCCCTTCTTACTTTCCTGTCTACCAGTCAGACTCTGGAGACTTAATTCCCTTCTTACTTTCCTGTCTACCAGTCAGACTCTGGAGACTTAGAACTTCGAATAAAACGATTGATTTATTGTTCCAACAAAGTCTCTAAACTGATATTCAACTCAGGAACAGATAACTTGGATTTTCAACATTTACGGTCAAACTTGTTCTTTACTTAAGTTCAGGTTAAAGGTAGGCAGATGTTATACAGTGCTTTTCTGTATCAACTTGGCTTGGTTACTTGAAGTTACAGTATCAGAAGACCAGGGAACTTAGCTGTCCCTCTCACTAGTCCAGAGCTTCACCTTCTTCCTCAGACAGAAGGTCCTTCACTCCCTAAGCGGAGACTCCTGTGAAGTGTTCTTCACTTACTTGTCTATCCCTTAAACAACCCTTGCCACCTGGGTTTGCATGACACGACAAGCCACAGCAAGTTGGGCGCCCGTGGGCACCCAGCACAATGTAACAGTCCGCATGAGTAAATTAAGCTACGATGGTCTGTCTTGTGTGAACCAGGTCAGTGTCTTCTCAGTGGTGGTGCCAAATTTGTGGAATGGCTGCTTAGTGATGATCCGCCATCATGCTCCTTCTCTCTTGTTTTTGAGATGAAGACATTTTTTATTTCAACAGTGCTTTAATGTTAATTATTATTATTTTAATTACTTCTTTTTTTGCTGCTGATTGCTGCTTTCAGCTTTTCTTGTTGCTTTTGTATTATTTCATGGACTATTTGTTTTTAATGATACTGGGTTGGTGTTTTTTTTTTTTTTTACTGTCTCATTTTTATAAGCCATTCTGAATGTTCAGCAGAAAAGCAGGACATAAATAAATAATAAATCTGGGTCTTTGTTTTTCCTAGTTTTATTTTCATAAAATATCAGCTGATCTTTTCCCCTAGCCATATGTTTTTGCCTTTTTAAAAAAGTAGCTCAAATAAGTAGGATAATTTGTTTCTATTTTTGGTGCTCAGTATTATGCATTGAGGGTAACCATCTGTACTTTGCTTTTAAAGGATAACTACAACAGTTGCCTGTAGTATGGATTTGACTAAATACCCTATGGACAAACAGACGTGCACCTTGCAACTGGAAAGCTGTAAGTGATTTTTACTGCTTCTGTAACAAAGGGGAAAACCTGACTCTGTTTACATGGATAGACTCATCATCATTATGCAGAGGGTGCTGTAGGGCAAGGTCCCCCCATACACTGTTCCATTTCCCCAACCCAGATCCACAGCTCTGCTATAATCCGTTGAGGGAGGATGTAAGGCTTAGCGGTGTGGCGTAGCTGCTGCAACATCATAAGCAAGCAGCAAGCAACCATGTAGGCTGCCCAGATCATTTGATTATTTCCTAGACTAGTGCTGAACCTCCACAGAGGCCACTTGATCTGGTGTGAGATGTATCCAGTGAGAATCCCGGCAACCTGCATGGTTACCATTTGCGTATGTTACTACTGAAAATGGAATTCTGACCACACAGTGGCAGTATCTTGGCAGTAACATATAAATTGGACCTGAGGATACCTCCATATGGAGAATGTATGACCTGGTTCACTTGTAACAACAACCCATGGGTTAAACAATCCATAAGCTGTTAGGGACGAATGGGAGAGAGTAAGCGGGCCACCTCCCATGCACCCACCACCTCTGCTTTTGCTCAACAACGAACGATCAGTACTGTACATTCATAGGTTGTTGAAGGGTGATGTGTGAACCTGGAGTGCTGGGTTATTTAGGGGCTAAAACAACCCAGTGGTTAACCCTACAACAGACTGTGAGTTAACTTCTGGGTTGCTTAGCCCCTAAACAACCCAGCACTCCGGGTTTGCGTGTCATGCTCACAACCTACGACCTGGCTAATTTTCGGTTGTTGATTAAAAGCAGAAGTGAGGCGTGCATAGGAGGCAGCGCACTCACTCACTCCTGTTCATGCATGGCAAATTGTGGGTTGGTTAATTAATTAATTAATTAATTAATTCACAATTTGCCGTTATGTGCAAATTGGGTCTATGTGTTTCTTCTGTTGCTGGGTTCCTTTTATAATTCCACCCAGCTCAAATCAAAACTGCTGTTCTCTACTTGTAATATAACTAATCACTTTATACCAGGGGTGTGCAACATGCAGCCCCTGTCACCAGCTACTGCCCCCTAAAATGGTAATATATAATTTTTTTAAAAAACAAAACAAAATGGCATATGGAGCGGCTACCTTGAAGCCTTTTTTCCCCTTTTGGTGGTCTGTAGCCACTCCGGACAACATTTTTTTTTTAAAAAAAGTGTTTTCTTTTCAGTGCAACAGGGGTGAGGGAGATGCGACCCATGGGGCAGTACTTTACCTTTTATTCTTGTGTTTGTCCTCAGAATAGCCCTGTAGGATAGATTGTTGCCATTCCCCTCTTACAGAAGGGCACATGAAGCTGAAATATATGCTAAACCATTGCTTAGTGCAGAGCTTCCCAAGTTTTTTGGCATGTGGGCTCATTTGGCATTTTTAAAAAGTGCTGGGTGTGCAAGTACAAAATGGCTGCTATGGGATGTGTGGCCAGTCACAAAATGTTGGGAGCACCCTCCGTCTCTCTCACACACATGAGATGGAGAGAGATGGAGAACAGAGAGTGGAAGGGGGGGGGGAACAGAGAGGAGAAAACAGAGAGTGGAAAGAGAAGAGGGAAAGAGTCAGAGGAAGAAGAAAGGAAAACATGTACACATGAATGGAAAAATTGCTCCATTCATGTATATAGGGGGGAAAATAGCCCAGTGAGCCCCTAGCATGGCCTTGCAAACACAGTGGCACCCGTGGTCACTGTGTTGGAGACCCCAGGTTTGGCGTTATGTGAACAAGCCTGCTTGAGCTTCAGGTTTCTGTGCTCTTCTCTTCCCTCTTCTCTTCCCTCTCCTCTTCCAGTGCACCACAGGAGGAGATAGGAAGCATCTTTTTCCAGTTTTAATCTGATCAGAGTGCACTGTTACATCTGAACTGTGGGAACTCTGGTTAGTATACAAGCCAGGATCATAAACCATGGTTTGATCCTGACTTGTATGAATAATACATTGTTTGAACTAACCAGAATTCCCTGAGTTCTTACATAACAGGGAACTCTGACTACTTTAAAAATTGGGTAATGCCAGAAGAGGGGAATGCAGAGGGCATGAGACTGAGGCTCATACACACTCATTCACATAATGCTAAATATGTCCAAACTGGGACCCTGTGTTGCCCGTCAGATTATTCACACTTACCAGCAGCGTACAGAGCCACTTCCACGTAGCATCTTTTCACACCACTCTGGTTACATGTACATGAAGGAGCAATGGCCTAGTTACCGCACAAACCATTTCCAGCGAGAGGGCAATGCTTACCTTGGCTAGAATCATGTCATTAATCCAACACATGTGGTTCCTCCATGTGTACTTTACTGGAGTGCTGTGGGAAGAAATGACAGGGAAGAATTTTCACATCACTGCTGGTCCATTGCAGATATGGGAACTTGACTCTGTATGATCCTCAATGGGAGCAGTGGGCATTGTCACATTGTGGAGAAACTTAGAAACAACTCTGTCCAGCCTAATTTATTGCTAAACTCTAGTAGGCAATGGTTAGACAGAAGGAACTTACCTGGCTATAGTTACATATGGAGTTTCTGTTCTTATTTCAGGTGACAACTTAGAGATTTAAGTAAGTTTTGGAGACAGCCAATGCCCAGCCCTTATGTCTGATTCTGATTTAACGCTGCCAGTCCAATATATGATAGTTTATTGGAGTGGGAGTGAACCAGGGCGGGCCCTACCATTAGGCAGAGTGAAGCGGGTGCCTCAGACAGCATATTTTGGGTGTCATGAAAGGAAGCACATTGTTAGTTATTTAATTCGTTATTATTGTATTGTTACTGTCAGGGATGGGGATGGGGAGAGGTGCTTGTGTGATTTTTCGTCACGGGTACCAAAATACTTGGGCTGGCCTTGGGGACTATGCATCTTGACTTGGGTAGGGCACCATTTGCTGCTCCACCTCAGGCAGCAAAATGTCTTGGGCTAGCCTTGGAGTCAATGAAGGGCTCAAGAGCTTCTTCTTCTCCGCCCGTTCAGTCCTTCTCTCATGTACCCAGCTTGAGAGGGGACTTCCTGGTTTGCTAAATCAGTTTCCTGTAATGTCCAAATAGGGAAACGAAATGAAACACTGCCTACCTTTCTGGTTTGAAAGCCAGGATCAAACCATAGTTTGCAATCCTGGTTTGTTTGTAGGCAGTGCTTAAACCACCGTTTCCCAGTTCAGATGTCACAGAAAAAGTCAAGCCATTGCATAAGAGGAGGAGGGAAAGAGAAGGGGAAGAGGGAGTGCTCAAGCTCATTGTTTTTCCACTTCAAGCATTACGTCTGAACTGGGCTTTCGAATGTCTCTAGGAAAGTAGTACATAAATAAGATGAATAAATATTTAAAGCAGAAGAAGATTTCCTTGCTTGGTTGCATACGCCATCCTTGGAACATTTTTCATGCAGGGGGAAAAAAAAACCCCAACAATAGTGTGTATCTTATTGGCAAGGCCGCAGTCTTCAAATTTCAGCTTTTTACTTCATAGTCAAGCAAAGTAATTCCAAGTGCAGTTCTTGGCTACAATCCTGTGCACAGTTAGACTCTCTAAATCCCATTAATGAATGGGATGTAAGCAGTCCAAGTCTATGCAGGATTATAGTCCTTAGTTATTAAGGCAAATTCTTTGCTTTCCCCCTCAGTAGTCTCAGCTCAAGGCTTCTGACAGTCCAAAATGGATATGTTTCAGGCCAGGTTCCTCCTTCCGTCAAGCTGTGTCCTAATCTTGCAATCTAGGTTTTCAAGGGTGTGTGTTGAACTGTTACTGGCTGATAGAGTCTGAGTGTGCCAGCTTAGTCTTAACTTCTGTCACCATTCATGCAAGTAAAACTCAATTGCACAATTATCCATAAAGTGAGCCTCACATTCAGTTTTGTAAAACCAAGCAAATATTTATTGTCTTTTCCCTCCACAGAATTTGAGCTAGTATAGTCTTCAGAATGTCCAAATCAACATTTGTATCTCTACAGTGGAGTGCAGCATATTTAGAAGCCTCTCGAGCAGTGTTCTCCATCCTTGGGTCCCCAGATGTTTTTGGCCTACAACTCCCAGCGTAGCTGGCTGGGGCATGCTGGGAGTTGTAGGCCAAAAACATCTGGGGACCCAAGGTTGGAGGACACTGCTCTAGGGAACATGAAGTTTGTTTATTAAAAAGTGACTCCATTCCCCCTCCCCCGACCGTCCAAAAATAAAAAGTTGTAGTATGGGCCAGTTTGATAAAAATAGCCATCTAGTGAAAGATATAAAGGATATTCAGAATCAGGAATGCTTCAAATAAGAGAAATAAACAAAAGAAGCCTTTAACCAAATATTGACTCGCTGTTCAACTGACTGTTACAGGAAGTCACCAAAAAAGAAGAAAAAAAAAGAAGTTCCATAATTATAAGCCTCGCCATTTTATTGCTTATAAAATGACACCTGTAGAGCTAATAACTTGAAACTTGGCATCCATAATCTACCTGATGAGGTCTACAATCATGCAGAATTTCAAACCGGTCCAATACAAATTGTCACAGATTCAGCAAGTTAAAAAGTACTTGTTACTCAAGCTGTGGCTCAGCATATATATTTCTTTCAAATTCTGACTGAAACTACTGATGTCCTTTATTTAGACTTGTTGAGGAGGTGTGCCTTTCATTGGTTTGGTGAAATTCTGAGCAGCAGTTTAAAAATTATCAAAGTTTTTCTGCCCCATGAAAGCCTATGGCAGCAACTGCTGGCAACGTTATGTCGGGCGTGCTCAGTTTCACTCCGAAGCTAGAATGTTGCCAGTACACTCCAGTGTTTTGAATTCTACTGTTCCTGTCAGCATTCTGACAGTGTGGGAGGGGTGGCAAGGAACTGTCAACTGTGAGGTAATTTTGAGTGAGGTAATTTTGAATACTGAATAAGAGTGAAGTAATTTTGAATACTGAGAGAATCACTCGCATTGATGAAGAGAGGGAGGAAAAGGAAAAAGTTATGCTGGAATCCTGTGCAGCTTACTCAGTAGTTAGCTGTTCTGAACATACAGGGACATATCTTTTCATTTATATGCATCTACTGAGTTAATAACTAGTTTTTGTTGTGTTTTTTAGTTTGTGTGTGTGTGTTTTTTTTACAGAACACTAATAATACATTTCCTTTTTAAAAAACCAGGGAAATTCAGTGATTAAAAAACCTGCTGGTTTAAAACCAGAGTTAAGGTGATCTCATATTTTCTCAAGCTCCACAAAGCCAGGAAATTGGAAGCTAAGTCTCATGCCTTAACTGGTGTGTCCTGTGATCAGTAATGATGCCGCACGATAATAAAACCACAAAGCACATTTTTTTGCACCAAAAGATCTTTTAATTCCCCCCCCCATTGAAATGAATATGACAGTTCTTGCATGCAGGAGCTCTGTCCATGTATGTAAGTGCAAGGTAGCTTCTTGATTTGTGGGGGAGAGGGGAGGTCTGCAGACCAGGCTTTAAAGTTTTATTCAGTGGGGCATGCATAGGAACAGTATTTGGTGAGATTGTATTCATAATGATTAATGGTTAACGGTTAGAATTAATCAATGACCACTATCTTCAAAAAATAATAATAAAGCTTACTGTTGAATTAAGTGATGTAAAATGTATTTTGCATCAGCTATTTCTTCACACAAAGCAACAGAGCCCTGTAGTTATGCATTTCCCTCAGGATTTCATTGGGGGAAGTAAAATAAATAAATGAATAAACAAATCCCCATGCACCTGAAAACAAAGGATTTCAGATTGACACCATCTGTCATTCAAAAAGCACACAAGTGTCTCCTGGGGCTGAATGAAGAGAAAACATAGTAATGCAATCAAAACTGTTCACATGACATTTGTTGCTTAGCTTTCTAGGGAGTAGGAGAAACAAGATCAGAAATAACTGAACTGGTCTATCATTCTCCAGTACTGCTGTCTGTGTGTGCATTGGGGGGGGGGGCGAGCAGGGGGAGGCACTGTCTGTAGCACTTTCCCTCCTTGTTCCGTTTGAATAGCTGTTGTTGGATAAATAGCGCTGTCTTCTAGAGATATGCGGTGTGAGCTTGTCAAAACATTTGATATGAATGAACAGAATTTCTAGCACCTCCGGGATTAACTGGAAAGAATCTGCACATTTGGAGGAAAGCAATTAATGTTGCCGAATAACTCTTAATAAGAAGCAGATTATAAAAGGTTTGGGAAAGACCATAGCAAGCTTTACAGTCATTTGCAGAATGCAGTAGTGATGGTTATGAGAGCTGATTTCTAAAATGGCATCCATTATTTACTATGGAAGTAAAACGCTATCAATTTCAGTAGATGTGTATGTATAAGTGTGCGTGCATGTGTGTGTGTGTATGATTCCAGGTGAAAGAAAAATTTGCATGGGCTCTTTTGGACAGATTGGATGCAACCTTTTATTTTCTCTCAACCATGTTGATATTGGAGATGTAACTTTCTCTTTCCTTCTGCAAGGATCCACGCTGTAGACACTAATATTCATTCGCACATCACACTAAGCCACCTTGTGAATAAGCCATGATGTGTTGGTTGTTTGCTGAATAACCCGCGGTATGCTTGACAGACAGGCTCACCATGGCTTATTCTCCCCCTCCTTCCCCCTCAGTCCTCCAGCCGGCTCTGGCACGTATCCCAGAGTCCTTCGCAGCAGAACCCATCTTGTCTCCCCCGCTCTGCTCTGATCACTATGCCTTTTTGTTCGTCGCTGCCAGGGCAGCGCCTCAAAAAAGCACAATTGGTATTGGGGTTTTTATTTTTATTTTTTCGGCCCCTGTAAATTGTGCAACTGTGCTCGTCGTCGTCATTGTTGCTGCTGCTGCTGCTGTTGCTGCAGTAACCACAGCAGTAATGGTAGCAGTAAGGAGCTTCGAAAAAGAGCTGCGAAAAGGGTGGGGGGAGTTAATATCTCCCCTTTCTGGACTCGAGGAAGTGTTGACAAAGTGGAGTACACTGAGAAGTGTCAGTTCAACATTTAAAACCAAGAGGATCACATTGCCAAGGGGGGATATATCGTTCCCCGACTTTTGGTGCACTTACTCCCTCGGCTCCCCAGCCCCCCCCCCCCCATTTTCCCCTTTGACAGCTGAAACAGACAAGAAAATTGACCAGGCAAGACTATGCATATTGGACAGCCAAAAGAACGCACTTGCGAAAGACCAACAAAAATAATAATTAAAAAAAATTACGACCCTAATTGTGCATTTCTGAGGCACTGATTTTTTAATATTTTTTTTTAATGCTGGGGTATGAGTGACAGTCTCCAAAGTGCTGTTTCGGCATTGGTGGAAGGGCAGTCACTGGTGAGATTGTGAACGGTGAGTGGCATCAGCTTTTTTTTGCTGCTCTTGCCGAGTGGCTCTGTAGCCAATTGTGGCAACCCACAGTAAAAATTGGTCTCCTGGGTTCAGGTGGCATGACAACCCATCATGGGCAAGAACAACCCCACAACAAGCCATGGATTCTCTCTGTGGCTTGTTGCTGAAAAATAAGCCACTCCAGATTGAGACGACGTGACAAGCCACTGTGGCTGGCTGCCCATGGTGGGTTGTTGTGTCGTGCAAACCATGTCATTGGAAACATACTCAGAGGCAATTAAAAACAAAAACACATTTATGCTATCCATAATTATAACTCCCTTGCTTACAAAACACCTTGCAGGTATACACAACAGAAATCAAATCATAATTTTACTCGCAAGCCCTAGGAGTCTCAATGGTGCTGTAACATCCATCTTCTTTAGACACTAGCAATAATAATAAAATTGTCATTGCAATCAATTTCCAGATTGTATCACTCGCTGTCCATATCTTCTACACTGCATTGTAGAGACACTGTTCTCTTTCCTACGGAAATGCACAAAAAGAAGGGGAAAAAAAGAAAATAACATGGAAGAAAAAAGTGCTCCTCTTTCCTGTAACTTAAAAGGCCACATGACAGGCCTATATCAGGATGGGGAATCACAGCCCCAGTGCATTGTGTGCCACCTGAGATCTAATCTTGTAGGAGCAATGTGAGTGTGAGTGCAAGTCCACCCATGTGTGCTAAAGTACAGACAGTTCCCACGCAGGCAAACTCTTAGATGACTGCTAATATTTATGGTTTTGTATGCCAAAAAACCCAAAACCAAAAATTCTGCACCAAGAAAACTGGGATTCTTCAACCTGTATAATACTTGTATTTAGTATCACATTGTGCTTCAGGCAGTGAAGCTTCTGACACCAATTGGTTGAGCTGGGGTGTTGACAGAGAAGGTGCATGGACATCCCAACTGTTCAGAGATCAAAGCTTTCAGAATACCTTCAGTCCAGGAAAGAGAAGCTGTCAGTATAGCCTGGGATTTTTTTTTTTTTTTTAAAGAGCATGGGTGTTGTGGACGGAAGTAGCTTTGTGGGACAGAGTGAGGAGGGTGAGAGGGAAACGGGCAGGGAGCCAAGAGGGAATGGGTTACAGATTATGGAATGAGCAGAGAAACAGGAAGCTGAAGGAGGGGTGATTGAGTACCACATGAAGCACTGTATCAATATTTCAGACTTTTTACTGCTCAAGTAGCCAGTCATATTTGGGAAGCTAAGAAATTCGATGTGTAACTTTGTTATAAATAAACCTCTTTATTTACAGGCTCGAGGGAAATGGGCAGAGGAGATGAGAAACTGTGTCAACAAGAGAGAGGGTGCCAGCAGGGCACGAGCTTGATGAGTCTCGAGTATAGTTCATGACAGAGCTGCTGTAATGTTCAGATATGCATAGAAAGGGAGTTTGGCCTGTTGTGGTTCCTGAAGCCACTGCATCGTCGTAATCTGGCGACCCCTACAAGGACCAAAGAGGACACTGAGGGGAGGGGAGAAGCTGGGAATGAGGAATGCATTTCACACGTACTGATTGGCACTAACCAGCCAGTTCTTTGGCTATCATCTTCTAGTAGTATAACATCTATCTTTAGCCTTTCCCAAGAACTGTTCTGAAGGGTAGAATCTTTACTGTGTGTGTGTGTGTGTGTGTGTGAAATCGTTTTGTAGCCAAAAAGGGAATTAATAGAGTTAGCAACCTGTATTAATTTTCACAGCAGAATATCCTTTAAATTCACTCATTATTCAGCTTGTCTTTGCTCTTTAGAAAACAAAATCAAAACAATAATAATCAAAAACAAAACATTTTAAAGCAAAAGGATAAGAAGCACTCTTTTTAGTTTCCAAAAGCTTCAAATATATATTTTTTCCTTTGCCTATTTGCACAGTTGGGGGGTGGGATCTGAAGCATTTCATAATCTGCTTAATGTGGCACTTTCACACTGATGTTTGAAATAGCTTAAAGTCCTTGTACCGAGGACAGCAGTGTGCACTGCAGGGCGCTAAGGAGCAGTATTGAGATTCATGTTCATGATTAACACTTGTCACAGCAGATATCTGTGTACATTATGGAGAAATGTGCAAAGATTGGAATATATTGTAATATGTCACTACAACAATATGACCTCCTTTGCAGTCACCAAAATGGATAGCTTTAATGGGAAGTACTTGTAGGGATGTCAGAGAAACCTGGAACAGATCCAAATGTCTTCAGATTTCTATGAATCAGAACTTTGGATTCTGCAGCGGACTGTTTCCCCCCAAGTCACATGGATTCTGTAGACTTGCGGACCATTTTTTTAATTTCCGGAATTTTACGCAAATTTCGATGTACAAAAATATGAAAGTTGCTGGAAAACATATACACAATTTTTTAAAAACCCACAACGTATTATACATCTCTGGCCTCCCTTCAGCCTCTGCTGTGTAGCACTCTTTTTGTGTTGTGCTCTGCTCATTGATTGTACGCTGAGCTAAGAAAAGTACGCAAAATGTTACAGGCCAGTGAAAGTTCCGTAAATTGTAATGGACTTTTTTGTGTACTTTTCTGAAGTGGGAAAAATTCCCAATCCATCAATGAGCAGACAGTGGACCAAAAGACTCCTGATAATGGATGAAAGGCAGACAGAACAGATTACACAAAATCCATACACCCCTACTTCAGTGTAAAGGTTTCTGAGAGCCAAACTACACATTACACAAACCACATAGTGTTTAGCTGAGGCTTGTCTTTTGTTTTACTCTAGTGTAAGCATGCTAGATTTGGATTAGTACCACTGCGCTCCCGGGGGGGGGGGGGGAGGATCGAACCTTCACGCGCACACACACACCCCATTTGCTTCCTGAAATTTCCCCCTCCTCGTAGGGTGGTGGTGGTGATGGTTAACAAAAGGAGAAAATTCTCCATTGGCGTCAGTGGAGGCTTTTTCTAGTTTATTAGCACCCCCTGTGGTGGGAGGGGATTTTCAGGAAGCAAACAGTGCATGCGTGTGTGAAGATTTGATCCTCCCCTCCTGGAGTGCAGTGGTTCCAAACTGAATTGGGGCCACACACATTTACACTAGAGTAAAACAAAAGACAAGCCTCGACTGCATGCTATATGATAACGTAACATGTCATTTGGCTCTTACAGTATCAACTTACTACTTGCAACTCCAGCATTGGAGCCTTCCTGTTCTTCACTTTCCCAAGTGAGTAGGAGCAATCCTGTACTCAAGATCTGCTGGCTGAGGGGCTGTAGGATTTGGTGTAGCTTTGCTGTGCTGGTGGAACTCAAGATATATGGGCAGCACAAAAAATATGCTGGAGGAACTGCCCAGATACACCGACAGAATGCTCCAGGAGTGCAGCTGTTCTGGCAAAGATATGCTGGCAGAATAGCAAAAACGCAGCAGTGCCATGGACAAGATGTAGGCAGCACATGGGAGGAGCACGGTTTGCTGTATCCTATACTACTTTAGGCCACAGCACAACCCCATTGATGGGATTTCAATGAAGGGGGGGGGGCAGATTGAAAATATCTGCCCCCACACTGACAATGCCTCCCACCTCCACATTGCCATGACAGAGCATAGGATATATTGTAACACAGCACCTAGCCACAGCACACCATCACCGGTATATAAATCCCACACAAGAAGACAATAGGTCAGATGACACGAGATGTAGCATGCAGTATCTTTCTCTGGCCTCAGGTCATGCAATTTCTCTAGGAACAGTATGGTCAATCCGTGTTAATCAGCTGTGTAAAAGCATAAAGTACTTAGGGTTCGATCCGGCATCAGGGACCCGCTGAAGCAGATTTGGAGGGTGCTCAAGGGTGGGAGTGGAGAGAGTGCTGAAGTCCCTTTCTGCAAGCAGTAGCCGCCACTTGCAGTATCACAATATTGGATCCAGTCCTTAGTCTTAGATCTGCCTAATAATTTTATTTTCCTGTTATTTAAACATGTACTACAGTCCAAAGCTTGGACACTGTGGGCAACCAATAAATCAAATGAAGAGAATGGGAACTTTGTCAGCATACATAAAAATAAGACATATACTATGTAGACATGTCAAACTAATTTTCTACATTTAATAAAATTTATCTTTTTCTATCCCTGTGCAAATGCAGGGGGCTATAACATTAATGATGTCATGTTTTACTGGACAAGAGGAAATGACTCTGTTAAAGGATTGGATACCCTTCGATTGGCACAGTACACAGTAGAAGACTACTATACCTCTGTATCTGAAGCTGTCTATGAAACAGGTAAATCATTTCTGAAACAAATCCTATCAGTAGTCTTTCAAACCCATAAAACCAAGGACTTGCATTTCTTATTCTATATGTGTCCCAGTTGCTTCAGTAAAACTATTAGGGCATGGTCTGAATGCATACGATGCAGTGACCTTGCTGAAGCTAAAGAGGTCTTGGTCTGGTTAGTACCTGGATGGAACTGCACAGGAACCCTGTGTATGCCATCTTGAGTTCAAGGAAGAAAGGCATTATATAGATAAATAAATATTACAGTAAGAGAGGTCAGCAGGATATATCTTCCATTACCCATCCCATTTCATATTAGCTATACAGGCCCGAGTTAAGAATATCCGACTTACAGACAACCCATACTTAAGAACGGACTT
Source organism: Shinisaurus crocodilurus (assembly GCA_021292165.1). Classification (NCBI taxonomy): domain Eukaryota; kingdom Metazoa; phylum Chordata; class Lepidosauria; order Squamata; family Shinisauridae; genus Shinisaurus; species Shinisaurus crocodilurus. The sequence continues at coordinate 95,369,777 of CM037878.1, forward strand.
CTGGGTTCCCCAGTGCTACGTTGTTGACGTAGAGTACATAGCGTAGTATACTACGCAATTTGCGTAATTTACGCAATTTGCATAAATGCCCATTTTAATGTATATAACGCTATGCTGTTCCAACTTACATACAAATTTGACTTAAAGACATTCTTAAGAACGGAACTCGTTCGTAACCTGGGGACTGCCTGTATTAACATATCACTGTCTTTAAGAAATATAAGACAACAAAAATGAACTAGAATAGGGCCAGTGTTGCGTAGTGGTGAGAGTGTGGGACTGGGACTCGGGAGATCCGGGTTCTAGTCCCCGCTTGGCCATGAAGCTCACTGGGTGACTTTGGGCCAGTCACTGACTCTCAGCCTAACCTACCTCACAGGGTTGTTGTGAGGATAAGATGGAGAGGAGGATTATATAAGCCGTCTTGGGTTCCTTGCGGGGGAAAAGGCAGGGTATAAATATAATAAATAAATAAATAATATCTAGTTCCCATAATGGGTTTGCTCTGCTGTAGCAATTGATATTTGTATAAACAGATTGCAGAATGGGATCTTTTTGATAATTTTCTACTTGTGGTAACTGTCAAAACAAAAAGGCTGCAAAAGCAAATACCATTGTGAGACATTCAGAGCAGAGAAATGTTTTGATGTTCAGAAAATGTTTTAGATGTCAGCTTAGCATTTTATAGGATGGTTAGGTCTAACACTAAAGCCACAAAATCCAGTCATTTTAAAAAATTAGGCCCATGGGTACATGTTGCATGGTGTGAGCAACTTTGATGTATTGCCCTGATGTCAGTAAGGCTTAAAAACTCCTTGTGTCACAGATGAACTTAATTGTGTACTAGACCTTGACCTTTGACTCAAGAGATGTATTTTTACCAAGATTTCTAAACTGGTGTGTGTGTGTGTGTGTGTGTGTGTATATATATATATATATTTCAGGGAATATCAATATGAAACTCTCAAAGCAAAGAATAATCATAGAAAATTCTCAAGCCAAAGAATATCCAAATCAAACAAAATACAGTTTAATATAGCAGCCAATAAAACTAAATAATATTAATTAAATATGTTAGACATCGAAAGCCTGGCTAAATAGACATATCCAGACTCATTTAAAATGCCCAAATACTGAAATTGGTGGAAATTGTTAAGCGGCTGATTCCATAAACTGGGAACCACCACCAAGAATGCCCTCTTTGCAGGGTCCACCGGTCTAACAGATGATGGAACAATCAATAGCTTCTTTAATCCACATCTTAAAGAGCAAGGAGGTACATATGGGAGAAATGTTTCATCTCTTATATGACAGAGTTCTCCAACTGGGAAGAGACTAATAGTTTTGATCAGTATTGTATCCTGAAACCATCTGGAGAGCATATATTTACTTTTTGGAATGAATGGTCCAACGTTTACTTTGATTAAGGTTTAGATGCCCCTTCAAGCTTATTACTGAAGTGAGGATTGAGTGGTACAAAGATGGGATTCGAGTTGTAGGGACACTGAAGAAGTTGCACGTTCAAAGTAAGGACTTGTTCAGATATAAAACTAAACCATGGTTTAGCACTGTGTGAATAAACCTAGGTGAGCCTTGGGCTCATAACCTCCCTCTCCCCTTTTTGTCCTCTGGCACAGCCACAAGGAGGAGATCAGCTCCCAATTTTAAACTAAATGCAGTTTGTCACTACATCTGACAAGGACAAGGGTTAATTTAAACTATGATTTATTGGAACAAACCAAAATCAAACTGTTTTCTGATCCTGGCTTGTTCCAATAAACCATAGTTTAAACTAACTTCAGTTCCTGGTTCAGACGCAATTATAAACTACTGTCATTTTAAACCAAAAAATGGATGATTCCAGCCCCCTCCTCCTGGCTTGCACCAGAGGAGAAGAGGGGATCGGGGAGTACTTGAGCCTGAGGCTTGAGCAGGCTCATTTGTGTAGTACTAAACTATAGATTAGTGTTATGTCTGAACCAGACCTAAAAGTGTCTTCATCTTTTAGTAGAAACTTGCTGATGTGTTGACCAAGCATTTAAGAAACAAAGCATTTAAGAAACTGTCTTTTAAATTTCAGCAATATATTGTATAAACCTTTTATTCACAAATGGACATGGCAAGGGAGTGTTAAGCTCTAGAATTTATTTTGTAAAAGTTCACATTACCAGTAATATGATATGCCTGTATTATAATACAGTCATGCCTTGGATTGAGAGCATAATTCATTCCGGAAACGTGCTTGTAATCCAAAACACTCTTATATCAAAACGAAATCCCCCCAAAAAAATTTGTACAGAGATTTTTAATTTAAGCCGTACTACAGTACTTGTATTGCAAGACGTCGCTTGTATATCAAGTAAAAAAATATATTAAATAAATATTTAAAAATTTGCTTGTCTTGCAAAATGCTCTCAAACCAAGTTACTTGCAATCCAAGGTATTACTGTATAGTAAATATTGATAGCAAAGGAAAGTAGGTAAGCTTCATAAAAATGTGTTGGAAAACTGTGTTCCTTTTGTTTTTCCCAGCAACCTCTTTATATTCGGATTTTAATCATTATGCTTGTTGGTTTGTATACACTTATGCAAATAATTGACTAGGAGCAAAACTTAACACATTTTTAATCAAGTGTTCTTTTTAAATCAACATGCATTTATTTGAGGAATGCCATTTAATTTGTTTTTTAAGATGTCAGTTTTACTTTGTAAATATTATTAGATATTAAGCTTTTCTATGTTTGCCATCTGACATTTTAAAAGAAAATTAGTTTATACCTTTGTATTTTGTATTCAAGAATAAAACAGCATCCATTCTAAAAAATAAAGCAAATATGAAAGGCAGCTATACAATTATAGGATCAAATGTGAAAATTCAGGCTTGCAGGTACACATCACAATATAAAAATGGATAGGAGAAGAATCAGGGATGCTAGCACAGTGGTAACAAGTCATTCTCATAGCATCAGGCATCCCAGTTTGGAGGATAACAACCTAGCAAAAAATAGTATTGATAACCTTCCTCTTAACAGATTCTCTGTTCACATATCTTGCTTTTCAGTAGCTATAGCAATAGGTTGTAATTATGCTTGTCTCTAGAATGGTTATGGGGCCAGGGAGTCAGAACATAGTACACCAAGGGTAGTATCCAATAATTTCAATCCGCTCACACAAATTGCATTGCACTAGCGAAAGGGACGTCTAGTGCAATGCAAATAGCATTAGTTTGAGCAACGGGTTTTCCTGGGAATCCCATTGGGCAAGCCAACACTATTGGCATTGCGCTTGAGGTCCCTTACGCTAGCACACCATAATTTGCTTTAGTGGAATGACATCATTGGATACTACCCCAAATCTGGACGGGCTACACCAGCTACCTGTTTGTTTCTGAACCCAATTTAAAGTGCTGGTTTTAGCCTTTAAAGCCCTGAAGAGTTTTGCACCAGCTTATCTGAAGGACTGCCTGCTGACATATGAACCTGCCTGAGCATTAGATCAGCTTCTGCAGCCTTGCTCTCAAGAAAAAAAATGAGCTTGACAAGTACCAGGGGCAGGGCCTTTTCAGTCGTGGCCCCGCATTTGTGGAATTACCTGCTCCAGGAAATACATATATTCCCATCACTGTTGTTATTTAAGAGGGCTCCTAAGACTTTTTATTGCAATCTTCATTCGATTAATTGCTGTGCTCTTGCTTAATTGTTGCTGTTTATTTTTAAGGGGGTATAATGTGATTTTAATCTGGTGGTTTTATATGTTTTATTTTGTTATGGATTTCTGTATGCCACCTTGTGAGGGCAATGTACCCTGAAAGTCAGCTTTAAAATCTTTTCATTAGATAAATAGGTGCCTGTAAGTGAGCCTACTTATAAACCAGTTCCTGAAGGTAAGGGAGAAACTATGAGAAAGTAACTGAAAGCTACCTTTAGCATAATAGGGGAAGGAGGAGATGGCAACCACCCAGGCACAAATGTCATTAAAATGTGATATGTGTGGAAAACCTGATCAGTGCTGTGCAAGGCTGCCAGGGTTTGTTCCTGGTTGCATACCTCAGCATGCTAGAGGACACAGAAGAGGAAATAGCTCTGCAGGCATGTGACCTCCTGCATCACTACTCTGGAGATGCCACTGGGTCTCCTAAAGGGCAGAAGAACTGTCAGATATACTTAATGCTCTTAAGGATTATTTTCTTAATGTTTTTCTTGTTGACGCTATGCACATTTTCTCTTCTGCACAAGACATGAGGGGGAGCTTCTTTTACATAAGAACTTCCAGTGCTGCTACTTAATTTGTACTTCATGACTCAAGAATTCACTTTTGTGGATTTAATTTCAAATAATGTACAGCTCTCTCTCGCTCTCCTTCCCTCACTGCATTATTGGGGAAGGAAACATTATGAGAGATGGTGAATATTGGAAAAGGAAATATTATGACTTCCCACTAACTCACATTAAAGCACCAAACTCCTAGAAATGGGTATAAAAATACAGATCTACATTAGCAGACTTCACAACCAGAAAGTACCTTGCTTCTTATATAATGAACATCTGCTTGCTTTCCTCGTTGCTTCTGCTCTCTCAGCTAGCCAATGTGCTCAAAGAAAGCTAGTAGTTCCATACTAGTGCTCTGCCCAGAGAAAAGGCAGAACCTGTTTACCCATCGGAAAATAAAATTAAGTATAGCCAGGAGCATAAAAATACAGGGATATGCAAAATCATTTCATTGCTTCATGTGGCGGCTTGATTTCTTTCGTTAGCTCATTTCAACAATTTGCTTCATTGCGAGCCTGATTTAGGAGGTTCCTTCACTTCAATTTTGATTTGATTTGGATAATTTCTCATTGATTTCCATGGGCAAATTTCAGTTCACAGTAGCTTTTTACCGTATTTCTTTTCAAAATCAGATGAAACTTGCAGGGATGTAAGTACCCCCCCCCCCCCATTAAGGGGACAAAGCCTGCTAAAATTAATCCAAATAGATGCCAGGATCATTATTATTTTTTGTTCTAGTTACCATTTTGAAGCCTGATAATTTTTAAAGGTTTCTGCTGGTTGTGCAATGTATTTCTTTGGCCAATGTGCATGGAACTCCTAGGAAATGTAGAGGTGCCTATAGGTAAGAACCCTGCAGTGATTCAGAAGTTATCCATAAAAACAGTATGAGAAGTTTGCGCATATAATTACTTTGTTTTCTGCAGTTTGCACCAAAGTCATAGGAAATGCGGAGGTAATCTTAGCAAAGTTCCCTGCAACATTTCAGATAGATCCAAAGAAAAATAACTATTGAATTGCAATGTAATACTTCTGTTTGCTGCAGTTTTAAGTGCTGAATCAAAGCTAAACCAAGCCTGCCTAGTTGGTAAAGACTGCTGGTGTTTGCCAGTTTAATTCCCCTATGGTGCCTCTGGGGCTCCAATGTAGCATTACTCCAGAGCATCGCTATGTCAGAACTCCAAGGCATTGTGGGGGAATTAAACTAGTGGACACCAACCACTGCCACCCTGAAGGAACTTGACTTTAGCAGAGTGTGTGTGCGGGTTAGGAGATTTATAATCCTTGTCTGTGTGCCTGCACTCGCCTGTACAATCCACACACAGAGCTTCCAGATATCTGTCCCCCTCCTCCCGCAGCAGCGTGCAGTGTGCAGCGTGTGTGCCAGTGAACCAGCCTGGCTGCTCCGTTGCAGATTAATCCATGGAATCAGGAAACACTCTGTAAACGCCACAGGTCTATTTCTACCTGTTTATTCACTTAGCAAGTAAAGTTCTACAGAGTATACATTTCCTAGTTACAGTCCATGTGCAGAGTATAAATGCATAGCAAGCATTACATTCAGTGGAGTTGAGTTGTGCTCACTCCACTGCAGCAAAGACGTTACATTGTGGCAGTGACAAGTCCAGCATGCATCACCAAGAAGGTGAAGTAGAAGAAGAAAGAAACAGTTCAGCTTCTCTCTAAAATGGCTTCAGACAGAAAACAAGTTAACACGTCATCAGAACATACAAACCATGTGACTAGCTCATATTGTTCTCACACTCAAGTAACCCCTGCGAAAACACGAGATTCTAGAGAGACATAATAAACCTGTTTACCCGCCATTCTGTTCCTTCCATGTGTAAACAGTGTGCCACAGCTGGTAATGTGATACATATCACAACACACCCAGGTTCCAGTACTGGGCAAAAGAAAACCAGCAGCCATCCAGTGCAGAGCCCCTTGGTCCTGGTGGCTGTAGCCAGCATTTTGAATTGGTGGTGGACGCTACTGAGGGCTTGGGCAGTCTATGACTGCATGATGGTGCCAATCCCTGACAGAAGGCTTGTTGGATCTCCCTTAAGGGGCTGTGTTTGGAGAGCCATACTTTTTGGAGGAGATCCCAAAACAGAACTTTGGTACAGATTTAAAGCCTGGTGGAGACTAAATCCCAAATAGTTTACTTACAAGGATGAACAACCATCCTTGCAAATACAACTCACCATAAGCAGCAAGAAATAGTCATTTTGAATACTTCCCACAGCTCATACAATGTCTGTACTCAGCAACCTTTAAAGCACTTATTAAAAAGAAGTGAAATCTTCACATCAAGACCACCACGAGCTTACAGTGATGCCTTTGAAGGCACCAGAGGATAACAAGTGTAAGACACTGATTAGTGCACTTTATGAAGGATGTACAACCATTATGACAGCAAAGGAGGGTTGTTGTATACATATTTCAAGGCAGGAAATGGAATGTGCTTTTTGTGGCTGCCCACACACCTCTCTTTGGAATTTTGTGATGTAACAAAAATGCATTTTCTTTAAATGCTGACATATAGCATTTTATTTAGAGTTCACAGAGGGGTGGGCTGTAGAATGCAGAAATGGGGTATACAAATACCATAATGGTAAATTATTTAATATAATTTACTTGTATTGCTAGCCATAGGCCATTGCCATTTATATAATATAAGTGCTTATATAATATAAGCAATTGAAGTGTATACATATCTCTATATGGGCATGCATGCACACGTCTGCGTGTGCGTGTGTGTGGAGAGAGAGCATGCGCACACTAGCTGCATATCCAGTTATGTCATAAATAACAAAAGACTAATAGTACCAGACAGCAAATAAGAAACATCAGCAAAAACAGTTAAATTATACAAATCACAAAAAATATGCAAATAAATTTGCAACTGGTCAATACATAATATACAAAATCCAGCCAGCACATAAACAAATAGTACTAGATAGCAATATACTAAGTTAGTGGCGATCCACCTCATTATTTGCAATTAAAGGAAAAGGAAATAACTCCTGTTCTAACTTACTAGTAATAGGAAAGATGTCCTGGAAAACATTTTTTTAATGCTTTCACACCACTTTTCTCTTTCTACTCCTAATTGCTCTTTGCTGGGCAGGGGAGACTGCGTATTTATTATTCTCTGACTCCCACTCAGGCATTTAAACTTGAAAACTAGGGAGTTGGAATCTAATCTAGTAGTAATAATCCGCTTGGGGGTTATTTTATAAAGAAAAGCGAGTAATAAATTTCACAACTACGTAAATAAGTAAGAAACAAGCAGGGCCTGCAACAAGACGATGTGGTGTGGAGTGCTGTTCAGAAGTCCAGCCTCCCGTGCCATTCCATTTCCCTTTACCACCCATTTTCTCTCATCCCAACCCCTCCACAGTCATCCAGCATTATTTCAATCTTCATTGGATTGGTTTTGGGGTCCCCCACTTCAGGGAACAATCTTATGGCCCTTGGACAGTGTCTGAGGGGCCATAGGATAGTTCAGATTCCTAGATTCCAAGTCGGAGACAGTGCTCTGGTCTCAGAGCTGAGAATTGGAGTTCTTCTGACCCCCTTGCAGCTGGCGTGGAAACAACCGCACCAGCTGCTCTCCGAGGCGGGGAGGGGAGGAGATTGGAGAGGCCAGGATATGAGGTATCCTGCAGCTGCTCCAGCCCCCTTCCCTCCCCCTCCTACATGCTCCAGCTAGATGAGCGAAAAAGCCCAGGGAGGCGGAAATTGCCACCGCTGCTCCTCCCGCCCTGGATAGGATGCCCGGGCGTAAACCTCCAAGTTCAGGGGCTTACAGGCATCGCGATAGGATTATGCCCTTAGTGTTTATTTTCTCCAGATTCTTTGTATTTCTGTAAACCTTTGGGTGTTCTGAGCCCGCATATACCTTCCTCTTATGTGTGGATGGTGCCATTTTGGCTACAGAAGGACTGGCACTTGGAGAACTGAGATGATTAGTAATATATATGATTGATAGCAGGAGTCTCTTCAGAGCAGCAGAAGAGGCTACTGTTTATTACTGCCTGTGTTCACATGACACAACACATCGTGGGTGACAATCCATGGTAGGTTGTTGTGTCATGCAAACCTGGACTATTCCCCTCAGAGTGGCTTGTTCATGGGCAACAAGCCACCTTGACAACCTATGGCTTATACTACGGGTTGTTTCACCCACGATGGGTTGGCATGTCATCATTCATGCCTGCATATGTCCCTGTCAAAAAACCCCACGGGAAGCCCTGTCAAAAATGCCCTTTTAAAAAGAACTAGGAGTTTTGACAGCTAGGTTTCAAAACTCCCAAGTTCCCGTAAAAAGGGTTGGCTCGCACTTTTTCATTTTCATGAGCACCTATAATCTTGGGAAAGTGTGGAAAAGTGAGAGAAACCCGAGAGGAGTCAGGTCCCCTAAAAATCCCTAGAGGATCTTGCTGTGAATGGGGTGATTTAGTGGCCACCCACTTTTCACAAGCAAAGATCACTTGTGGCTTGGTTTCTCTTGACAGCTTGCCTTTTGACAGCTGTCAAGAGAAACCAAAGTAAAAAATAAAGTTCTTGGCAGCACCTCTGGGTCGAGGCCCATGAGGGATGCCTGCTGCACTTTGACCACAGACTCCCACCCCAAGGACATTGCCCAGGCAAGGCGTGCCAATTTGGACACGCAAAAGTGCACAAGTGCACACTTGCACAAGTCCGAATAGATTTTTAAAAAACAAAACAAGAAAAAAAATGGGTGAAGGGAAGGAAGCCGCAGTGAGCGCAAAAGGGCTTGCGATCGTGGTGGGGAGGACAGACAAGATGGATTCTGCTGCAGGGTCCCCTGGGATACCTGCAGGAGGACTGAGGGGGAAGGAGGGGGGACAACTCATGGTGAGCCCGATTGTTGGGTGCACGTAGGTTGTTTGACAAACAACCCACCCTGTGTAGCTTATTCGCAGGGTGAGTTGTCATGACGTGCAAACTCGCCCACTGTCTCCATACCCCCAGCCCAAATGAAAGAAGCTCTTTCTTCTCTCTCAGGACCACTGCACATGCCAGAGGTATCGGGGGAACATGGGGGGATTCGAGCGACCACAAATAATGTTGACTAGTAAGCTAAGCCAAGATTTGTGGACTCCTTATAATAAGAGATCCCTAAAAGTTTATTCAGTTTTCTGATAACATTCTGTAGAAATACTCTCCATTTCAGCCAGGCTACGTGCTCACATAAAGGATACACAAATATTTGGTGCAAATATTGTTGTCAAGTCCTGTTCTTAAAATGCATTTATATTTAACATTTGTGACTCTCAGAGCACAGGATTAGAAGCTGTAAATGGGCACTCTGAAGACGGCCATTTAAGTAAAGCAAGAATAGTTCGTGCCAAAGTCTATTTCCAGGATAGCTGTGTGGGTGTATTGATTTTTTCCCCAGCTAAGTATGGTAGTCAGACATATTCGTTTTTAAAAGCCAATGTGTCTTTTTTGCTACACAGGGGAAAATACAAGTTTCCACTTTTGAGGGTGAATAGAAAGGGCAGTCTCTCTCTTCCCTTTGACTTTCACCCATTGGAACTTCATGCAGAAAAGTGCATGTAAGGATTTGCATATGCATGAGCTTTTAACTCTTTTTCCTAAGCAGCAATTTCCGATCCCTGGCCCCTACTCTGCACTGCCGCACAGGAACCAGCTTTTGAATATAGAGCATGGGGAGTGATGTTTCGAAAAATAAATTTAAAAGCCCTGCTGTGCCAGCAGTATCCCTTGCACACAAACTAAGTGAATTGCTGGATTGGGGCTACTGGATCAGCCCTATTCATTTGATCTGGCCTTCTAGGGATTGCAATGAGTGTCTGTTGTGTTCTTGTTATGAGTTTGTTGTTGTTATATTTATTGCTATACTGTTGTGATTTTCTTAGGCTGCTGTATTTCTGTTTTGTTACTCTGGTAAAGTATTTATTTTGCTTTTGTTCGTAAACTACTTTGCGACTAAGAGGATAGGGCAAAGTATTATTATTTTTTAAACTTTAAAATTAGTTTCTTCTTTATGTGCAATTTTAATTATTTTAAGCTTAAAATATTTTTAACCAAACATTGCCAGCTTACCAGTTCAACAGTCATGCCTCTATATCATTTTCAGTTGGGGGTTTGAGATTCAGCACTGTTTACAATTTTGAGATTAATGCAGCAAGTCAATTTGGACTTTATTTTAAAACATCCTTCTCCAAGTTGGTGCCTTTCAGATGTTTTGGACTTCAGCTCCCATCAGCCCCTACCAACATGGCCAATGGGCAAGAATTCTGGGAGTTGTAGTCTAAAACATATGAAGAGCACCAGGTTGAGGAGGGCTGTTTTAAAATAACATCCAAATTGACTTGTAGCCCTAATCTCAAAATTATAAACAGCACTGCATCTCAAACCCCCAACTGAAAATGATATAGAGGCATGACTGCTGAACTGGTAAGTTGGCAATGTTTTGTTAAAAGTATTTTAAGCTTAAAAACAACTGAACTTGCACATAAAGAAGACACTCTTAAGTTGTGCTGTCAAAATACTTTCAACTAAACGGCTTGTTGCATGTTCCTTTCATTTCATTACATAGGACACTATCCAAAGTTAGTCTTCCATTTTGAGCTCAAGAGGAACATTCTGTATTTCATCCTGGAGACGTATGTACCATCCAGCTTACTGGTTGTTCTGTCCTGGGTATCTTTCTGGATAAGCCAGTCATCAGTGCCAGCCAGAATCTGCATAGGTGAGAAACAAAAATAAAATAAAATAAAACACACACACACACACACACGTACACACAAAGGGCATCTTAATATGTCATATTTGTTTGTTTATGTTTACTGATATACAGCATTGTTGTTGTTGTTGTTGTTGTTGTTATAACTTATTATAATTTAATCGATTTGTATGCCACTTACCATATTTAAAAATATCTCTTATTTACAGCATTTTTATACTACCAATTAACAGTAAGTTCAGTAAGCTATCATAATGAAAAGTGGGAAAGATGGAAGGAAACAGATTGATTCAGACTAATGGTCCATATAAGCAAGCAACATCTACTTTGATTGGCAGTATATCTCCAGGGTCTTGATAGATTTTGTAGCCCAGCTACCTAAGATAAATTTAATTGGGGGGACTGGGGATTGAATCGGAGACCGTTTACTTAAAAAACATGTGCTTACCCTAACAGCCTGGCTGCCTGTTACGACGGCTCATGTGAGAAGACACTGGCTGTTTTGAATCCAGAACTTCTCCCTCTCGGAACTGTCTCAACAGATGGGAGTGGCTTGTAGTGACCCACCCCTCATCTTCGCCTCCCAGGGCAGGAAAGAACCTGGTTAGCCAAAGGAGTAGGAATCATAGAAAAGTAGAGTTGGAAGGGGCCTACAAGGCCATCGAGTCCAAGGCCATCGAGTAGTTCCTTGTCTGAGAAAGGAGCAATGTTGCCATCTTGCTACTGATCTTTTATTTTAATTTCCACTCATTTTCCAGTAGTGGAGCAGGGCATATTTGCAGCCTGAGAGTTAACAGGTCCTTTCTGATAAACCCTGGAAGACTTTTTATTATTAAAAAAATAAAAATAAACATCAGCCAGCAGCTACATGACATTTCTGTAACATTCCTGTAAATATGGTACTCCTGACTGTCCTCCCCACCTATGGAGAGTAATGTGAAGTGTGTGACGTGAGGAGAGCTAATTCATAGTGCAGAGACTGCAGTAGGATTGAGGTACATCACCAGACATCTGGGCCTGGAGGCCTTGAAGCACTTGGCTGTTTCATGCTCAAAATACCAGTTCAGACTTGGTTGGGATGTAAGTGTAAATGGTCCAGTTCATCCGAACCATTTCAGAATCTAAGTAGGGGAAGGCTGCTCATTATTGGGTTACGTGTTTGCAGAGTGTTTACTCTTCTCCATGACCATAGGAAGGGCCTGTAGTAAAGTAAATGAGATCAGACTGTAGTGAATGAAAAGTTAATAGTTGTAGGAGTGGCATCAGCCTCTCAGAGACAGACATGGATCTATGTTGTATCTGTGTTGTAAGATGGCTGACTGATGGCTGAAGATGGCTCCAGGCCTCAACTGTGTTTTATATTCTAATAAATTGTTCCAGTCATTTCTTAGACATGGTGTCTATTATTAAAGGAGTCTAGTAGCAATAGACTCCAAAACAGAAAATGTGGCAGAAGCCTAAGCAGGCATATAGTCTTCTGTAGTCATTACCCTGTTGAAAAGAACACTGGAAAAGCTGCACTTTTTCTTGCTCTTTAAAAAATGGTACAAGTGTAGTGAAAACAAACAACTAGTGGGACAGTTGGGAGTAAGCCCTATACTCTTTGTTCTTTGCCTTTCCTAATATGTCTGTATTAGGGATAGACAACCTTTTGGGGCCCACAGGCGCATCTGACATTTTGAAAAGATGTCCCGGGCACCATCCCAAATGCTATGGGAAGTAAAATGTTGGGAGCACCCCCTTCTCTGTACTTTCACTTTTCTTGCTGCTTCCTTCTCTGGATTTTCACTTGCTGCCCCCTTCTCTGAATTTTCACCTTTCTTTCCACCTCCCTCAAGCCATTTTTGACAGGGCATCCTTTCCCCCAGCTCAATTAAAGTCTATGAAGCAAGATTGTTCCATTGACTTTAATAGAGCTGGGGAAAAGGGTTTCCTGCCAAAAAATGGCTGTGGGGGGGAAGGAAATCCACGCACCACCAAGGACCCTGTTGCCCCAAGGGCAGGGCCGGCGCTACCGCTAGGCAGACCCAGGCGGCTGCCTAGGGCGCGTGGCGGAAGAGGGCGCAGAGTTTCTGCGCCCCTTCCTCTCCTCTGGCGCGCTCCTGCCCTGCCTGCCGCCTCCGCCGCGCCTCCCCGGCCGCTGCCGCCGCCGCTTCACCTCCCCCCCGCCCGCCCGCGCGCGCGCGCGCCCGCCCGCCAACCACCTACCTACCTTCCCGTCGTAAAGCGCGGGGGTCCCATCGCGTCGGAGGAGGAGGCGGCGGCAGCAGCAGCAGCAGCCAGCAGCCAGCAGCGGGGGCGGGGGGAAGGTAGGTGGTGGTGGCGGCGGCGGCGGCGCAGGGGGGGGGTTGCAGAGCAGGGCTGCTTTGCTCCGGAGCCCCCCCCCACAGCACGAGGGGGGGCGCTAAATATATTTGGCCTAGGGCGCCAAACAGCCCTGCACCGTTCCTGCCCAAGGGTCCTTGGTGGTGGGTGGGGTTCCCCCACTCAAGCTGTTTTTCTGCTGGGCACCCTTTCCCCCCACTTCTGCTGAAATCAATGGAGAGATCTCGCTCCGTTGACTTTAATAGAGGGTAGGGGAAAGCGTGGCAATCACAGGCAAACTCAGCAGTCTTGGTGGGCACCAGTGCACCTCTAGGCATTGCATTGCTAACCCCTGGTCTATATTTTACTTGTATTGTATTGTGCATTGTATTTTTCATCAAATTACCTGGTGATGTGATAGGTCATTCCTAAAATACTTATTTAGAGAGCAATTTAGACAGCTTCTACCCTCAACATTTTTTTCATTTTTCTTTTTACTCTGCATCTTTTCAACCGTAGAACAGAACTATTTACCCAAAACTTTGCAAAAAATATTCTTCATTTCTAGCACCCCAAGTTCTTCAAATTCTAAACCACTACACATTTTGTTCAAAAGAGAAGTGGATTGACCTGAGAGGATGGAAGACCCATAAATGGAGAAATACAGAACAGCTGCTGCCTAAAGGCAGCAGGACATGATATTGTTAACAGTCTTGCAAGATTTTCTCTGGTTTCTCATTTTTTGTAGGTGTTACAACAGTACTCACCATGACAACGCTCATGATGGGAGCCAGGACATCACTTCCTAATGCTAATTGCTTCATCAAGGCAATTGATGTCTACCTGGGTATTTGCTTTAGTTTCATCTTTGGCGCTTTACTGGAGTATGCCGTGGCTCATTTCTGTACCCTTAATCGATCTGGAATGAAAAAACTCACAAAGGTATTTGTTTTGTTTTAATTCCTTCATCCAACTCTATGATCTATGAATCTACCAACTTCCACAGTCTTTCATTCAACCATTCTGTCTGTTGCTTACTGTGCTGTGAAGGCACATTCTGATTCCCACTTTGAGCAGCTGTTTACCACAATATGTATTGCAGGCATGGGATCAGAGCAGTGGGGAGGGAGGATTAAATCCCCCACCCCCATCTCCCACATGAGGGTCCTGATCTGGATTGGGACATCTGTGCTTCTTCTAGAGTAAAAAAAGAAGAAGACATAGCTTCTATCTACGTCTTTAAAGTAACATGTGCTTTGGGTCTATGTTCACAGTCTGGGAGTGCTTCTGGCCCCTGCGTTGCACTTCGGTAGCCAGTTGCAGCTGTGGCTAGGAGTGCCTTTGCACAACTTTGGCTGGTGCAACAGCTGTGGTCTTCCCTAGAGAAGGCAGATCTGACCACTGTCACACATCCCTTGGTTACATCCAGGTTGGACTATTGCAAAACGCTCTATATGGGGCTGCCTGTGAAGAATGTTTGGAAACTACAGCTGGCACGTAATGCTGCTGCCAAAATGTTGCCAGGGACCTGTTATTTGGTGCACCTTATTTTGATTTTGTTCAATGTGCATTGAACAAAATGTACATTGGTTCCCAGTTCATTTCCAAACCTAATTCAAAGTGGTGCACCTTACCCTAAAATCCTATATGGTTTGGGGCTAGCATAGCTAAAAGCCCACTTTGCTTCCATGCAATTCTTCTTCCTTGCTGAGATCATCAGAGAAAGTTCTGTTCCATGTCCCACCACTGCCTGAGATTAAATTGGTAGGCAGACAGGGCAGGGCCTTGGCCATACACACACTCCTTCGGGAATTGTCTGGCCCCTTTCCTCTCAACCTTCTGAAAGACTGCAAAAACAGTCCTTTTTAGACAGCTTATTAATATGGTCTCATGCCCTGATTGGAGAGCGTTTCTGATGTTGCTGTTAACGATAACTGATAATTTAGTTTTAATTTAGTGGTTTGCGTTTTACACGTTTTTAATTGTGTATTCTTGCATTGTAAGCTGTTTTGAGGGCCCCTTGTGTGACCAAAAAGCAGCATATAAATTCTGGCATAAATAAATAAATCCCCAGTTATGGTCTCATTTAAGAAAACCATATTATGTTATCCAAGAGCTCATGGATCTTGGGCCTGCCAATACATGCAACAGAATGAGATGGTAAACTGTGTCATTTCAGACTGTGGGTGGTGCATCATATTTCTGAATGCTCCCTTACATAAAAAATGCTTTGCAACCAGAAAACCAGCAGAGCAGGGTACAGGTTTGGATAGAACCTCTCTCCCTGATATTAGAGGGGGGGGGGTTGCTTGCAGGAGCACAATTAGAAATGGCATCCCCCACCTACAGCCTGAAGCAGTACGGTCAACTTTGCCACATGTGTAGATCAGGTGTCTGGGTTTGCCCTTGCCAACTCCATGTCTCCTGGTGAACAGCATGAGACTTGTAGAGCAAGGGCAGGGAGCCTGTTGTCCTCCAGATGTCCATGACTCCAACTCCCATCAGCCCCAACCAGCATGGTCAATGATCAGGGATGATGGCAATTGTAATTCACCGATATCTGGAAGGCCACAGATTTCCCACTCCTATTGTAGAGGATACACGTGTCTGTAATCAAGCACACATGGTAGACAAGTGCTATGCTGTTGCGATTGGCCACAGCTGCCCACCATAAGTTCACAGTATGTTTACAGGCATACATCTGCGCTGCTGGTGTTACAGATGTTTCCTGAGAGATATGTAGTTGACAGGTAAAGTCTGAATGGGCCCAGAGATGTCTGAATATGCAGCATTCTGCTACTGGTTATTCTTTAACAGCAATCTTCATGGTATGCTACATCAAGCATTTCAGCATCAGTATGAGACATCACACAATGTGGAATGTGCCCTCCTGTCTTTATGTTGTGCCCCATGATTATCCGGAATAAAAGAAGGAAGGTTAAAAAAAAGGGAGATAATGGAATAGAAGCCAGTATTTAATCCAAAAGTGATTAAACTTTCTAACGTTTTAGGGATCTGAATTGAGAAATATATTTTAATTGCTCATAATACATTAGCCTGTATCATCATCTAGATTGCTATAGTGCGACTGAAAAGAGAAGAATGGTAAAGGTGTACCAGAGATGCTTGTATGAGGAAACAAGTTTTACATTCCGAATACTTCTCTATATAACATATCACGAAGCCTTAACAAACCTATTGAAAAATGTATTTGCACAAGAATCCCCGGACCCACTCAATGTTATGGCACTCTCTAGCACAATGTTCTCCAACCTTGGGTCCCCAGATGTGTTTGGCCTACAACTCCCAGCATGCCCCAGCCAGCTACACTGGCTGGGGCATGCTGGGAGTTGTAGGCCAAAAACATCTGGGGACCCAAGGTTGGAGAACACTGCTCTAGCAGGAAGTATTGAACACCTTGCACATGCATAGCTTTTCCACAAAAGCAACATCTTTTCTCCATCCCGTGGGCTGTTGAATTTGAACAAGCACATCCATTAATAGAATCAAGAAGCAGGAGCAGATGCCATTCATTTTCCAGTAGGTTTCAGCTGTTGTACAGTTTCTTTCCATAGATCCAGCAACTGATTTTTATATCCCTTTTTTTTTATTGCCATCTGCTTGCTGTTCTCTCCTTAAGTGCAGGAACTGGGGGCAGAGCTAATAGCATTACTATTTAAAACACACACACAAAAATTGAGTTCCCTCTTGATAGGCAAGGTTGATTTTCATAATCTGAAAGAGTTTAATTTTCTTCTTTCACAGAGCCCCTCAACAGTCCTTTAAATGTCCCCTGATACTCCAGAATTTTTGTAAAGCAGATAGGTATTTGTAGTTCTATTAAAGATTCTCTTACTTCTCTTCACTAGGGCAAAAGGGTAAGTAAACTTGTGCTAGAAACGCATCTTGTTAAGCTCCCTTGGAGAAGATAGTATTGTAACATACAAACGATAGGCTGATACACACCATGCCAGATGCTGGATTTTTCACACACTGTTTAGCTCCCTCTTAGGGAACATCAAGGAGCTAAAAGCAATCTGATAAAGCATCGGCCACCTGCAAACAACTTTCAGAAAACTGCAGAAGAAAAACAATATTATGCAGCATCCTTTCCTGCTGTGCAATAAACCTGTTGTTTAGTACAAATTTTTTACCATTGAAAAGTAGATATGTAAACTGAAAATTGTACTCAGGCCCACCTTTTGTTTTATAAAAGGTTTATAGATGATGACCTGTACCATTTCCCTTTGTAATGAATTAGACTGTTAGAATACTGAGGTTTCTTTTCTCAGCATTCTGTATTTTCAAAGTAACATTGCTGTAATCATTGTGCTGTAATGGAAGATCGCAAGTGAAGCCAATCAGATTTTTTTAAAATCCTGCATTAGCGATCTGAGTGCAGACCTGGCACCCAGATCCTAAACATATTGTGAGCAAGAGCCTCATGAACGCTCCAAAACGCATCCAAGGTTGTCACACATGCGGGTTGTTTCCTTCATGTCAAATGGAAGGAGCAGATCTACCGTATGTTTGAAGAGGGAGGCATGCATAGATCTACTTTCTCTGTGGACATTAATGAAGAAGCCCTTGTGGGGAGGTGCAAACTATGTACACATTAAAGCTCCACATCAGGTATGTGCAAGGAAGTCTCATTTTTCAGCAGGATTTAATTTATAAGTGGGCATTGGATTCCATTCTAACACCCTAATTCTAAGCACACCAACAAGGATGTAATAAATAGCACTGAGTTCAAAATGAAATGTATTCAGGATCAGGGTGTTAGGCTTCTGTTTGTCTGCCTCTCCATTGAGTACCTGCAGCCAGCCCGCACAAACATCTGTGATTAGGTGGCAGGGTTTAGCGCCAATGAAATCAACCGATATGTAGGTGATGCGATACACATGATACAGCACTCTAAAACAAAACAAATGACCACCAGTAGCGCATCCAGTTTATAAACTTTATTTATAAACTTTATTTAAAAAATTGAAAATTAAAATTATATATATATAGATATATATAGATATATAGTATGTTTCCGTGTAAAACACCAGCTTCAGTCACAAATAAGAATATGCTACAATACCACTTATAAGCTGAGCCAGGACCAATCAGGAACAAGCCAAACCTCAGTGAGGGAACATGGATTAACAATCAGCACCTGTATTCAACAGCTAACCAAGCTGCATTAATAAACATAATGGCTTATTTCATTTCATCTTTTATATTGATATTGGATTTCAGCTGATCAATAAATATTGCCTCCTTGATCTTTCTCCTTTGGATACAGATCTTCACTAAAGTTGCTCTGCCAGCATGTTTCTCCCTCATGTGAAGGGACCAAGGTCTAGCATGTGCTTCAATATGTTGAATATCAGCCAAGTGCTCCTTATATCTTTTTAGGAGAGGTCTTCCAGTTTCACCAGTGTAAAATGATTTCAGTGAAATCATGAACCTCTCAATGATTCAGTTCACGTGATCAGAACAGCTGAGCTGCAGCACGTGCCAGACAGGATTTGAATATTCAAAATGGTCTGTTGCTAGGTTATGCGAGAGTTGTTTAACCCTTGCACAACCCCTGCCGCCCTGGTTCACACGACACAACAAACCACAGCCGGGTGCTGAATATTCAAAATGGCTGCTGGCACATGCCTCAGCCCACCGTGGCTTAAATAAGCCACGGTGGGCTGTTTGATTGTGTGAACTGGCCCACTGAGTAGGATAGAAGACTATAGGGATCATAGTAGTGGGATCAGCCCAACCCAGGAAACAACCCAAAAAGGAGAAACTACTCAGAAGTTTCAGTGTGTCAATGAAATATTGAAAGCCCAAACAACCATCCAATGGAGAAAAGAAAATTCAGAGCTACAGTGCAAATGGTGGTGTTATTTATTACATGGCATCCCACCATTTGAGCTTAGTGTGGTTTGTTAGGTTAGGCAGGGAGAGAGAGAGAGAGAGAGAGAGAGAGAGAGAGAGAGAGAGACTTGCCCATGACAATCTAGTTAGCTTTGTGTCTGAGTCTGGATTTGAACCCTGGTTTCCCATGTTCAAACACAACTCTAGTCACTTCACTGTCCTGGAGTAGTGCATTCCACAAAGTGATGGCTTCCACAAAGTATGAGAAACAGGCAGGTAGGCTAGGTAAGAATTTCTAGAAGGGTTCAAGTAGCAGAGTAGGAGCTTATCTGAGGGCTGGTGAGGTGTGTAGAGGTACACTGGCTTGTGGTTTTTGAGCTGCTGTGATCACACAATTGTGTTGGCCACAAGTATGGCCCTTCCACATGGAGGCACAGGTTTATAAAACTGGTCCTTCCATGCAATCCTTGCTGTGTTGTGAGCCACCTGAAGCCCCACATGCTCCACAGATTTGGGGGCTGCTGAGAGTCTGAACCAGGTCTTGCACTTCATGTTGGCTTGTACTTGGAGGATTGTGCACCCTTCTTTTATGTAACTGTACCCATTAGGTAAAGTGAATTCTACGGAATACTGAAAAAGTAAGTGTGTGATGGGATTTATGACAAAAGTGTCTCTCTCCAACTGTGTTTCTTACCAGGAAGAGGATGAAGAGGCTGAAGAGGAAATCAATGGAGTCCTGTCAGCAATTGCCAACAGTTGCAAAGCTGATAAGATTAACAAGGCTGACTCAGACAAGCTCACCAAAACCTCCAGTGGCAGAAAAGAGGGAAAAAGTAAACACAGCAGGTGTCACTCGCCAATGGCAGTGATGAAAAGACTGTTCTGTATATTTGACTGCTTCCATGTTAAAAACCCATATCACATAGACAATTATGCTCGGCTTTCTTTCCCGTTATCATTTATCATAATAAATGTTTTTTACTGGGTGTATTATTTGTATTTTTAAGCTTTTAAAAACTCTCACGCAGCTGTATGATGAGTATAGCAAGAGGAAAGGTGCACTGACTTTTGTGAGAGAAAAGCTTTTATTTTGCACTGCATTAGGATATCAAAAGAAGACTGTTGTTTTGTTGGGTAGTATTTCTGTTGCATTTCTGGATAAATTACGTTCCATTTGTTAGACTACTGTAGTATCAACTCTGTTGCTGGTCATCTGTTAAATGACTGTATTTTTTAAATTGACCTAATTTTTAGCATGCATATTAGTCTTGGTTTGTAATGTTTACTGAATGGCAGAACACTTTTTAAAAATCTCCTTGTAAAACTTTGTAAAATGAGACTTACATAACACTAGTCTGGGCTATGATTAATATGTTTAAAAATAAAACCAGGAAAGTTTCATCTCCCCCCCCCCTCCCCAGTTAGATTCAATATCGTATTCCCTTTGGCATTGTCAATAATGCATAGGCCTTGAAGAATATTATGTAACAAAACTCTTATCAGTGCCAATTAAACATTTTTACTGAAGAGCAAAAATCACTACTTTGAAGATTCAGGATATGAATGCAAACAATGTGACAGAAAATCCTTTGTAAGCCTGTATGGGGGAGGAGGGCACGGCCTTCGCTTGGGTATGCCACTGCTAACGTCCACCACCTGTGCAGAAAACAAATCTCAACGAAGTATGGGGTTTCTTATTTTAAGCAATGTTTATATTTCAGGGCCTTAGAACACTTTAAAACCTCCTAGTAGCTTGGTATAAGAGGCTTAGGTGTGAATTGGGCACCAACACTGGAGATAGTATAAACTAACAAGTTTGTTTATTAAAGGGATATTTTGTACATGAGGGAATAATGATAGTTACGGGGGTTTGAAAAGAATACTTACTGATCATTCTTAAGGACTCAAGATACGCTGTTGTTGATACAAGCCTCTTAGGGCGCAGTCCTATGGGGGTGCCCATAACCCTCCAAACATGGAGGATTATGGGCATCCTATGCAGGGTGGGAGAAGCACAGAGGCGAAGGTCGCCTCCGCATTCTTCCTGCCCTGCAAAGCAGCTAGATGGCCGATTTCAGCTGTCTAACTGCAGCACTTTGGAGGGTGAGGGAAGGAGACTGAGGCACCACCAGGATAAGTCGTATCTTGGTGGCACCAGTCTCCCCGCTCGCCGCCCCTAAACCCCTTCTCCAAGGTTACTTTTGTGACCTCAGAGCCGGTGCAGTCGTTTCCATGCAGGCTGTAAGGGGCGGGTGGGGAGGGTGCTCCTAGCGCGGAGTCCCAGCTCCAACATTAGAGGTGTTTTCCAACGTGGGAGATGGGACTCAAGACGTGGTCTAGGGGCCATAGGATCGCTCTGTCCTTTTTCTTTTTTTTAACCTCCGGCCAAACTCCCTAAATCTCCATCCCAGCCAAATTCACTTACAACAAGGTCCAGCTCTCCGGTACATTCTTCCTCTGATGCCAGAGTTTCTCCTGTTGTACTACTGGTTACTTGGACAGTTTATCTGGTTGTAATCTCTGCTTATGTAACCTTTTTCTAGTAAGATCTTAACATGAATCTATGGCAGCCTCTGGTGTAACACAGCCACCTGCTCCCTATTCCAGGTCTTCTCTAGCAACAAACGGTTTTCACATAGGGTACAACTAGCCTAATATTCAGGCATCAGCTATGCCCCTACTTGCAGCTTGCTGTGCTTGTTTTTCCATCAGTCCCTCGCAGTCCTCCCAGCTGCTGCTGCCACATAACTCGGGCCTTTGTGGCAGAAATCCTCATTGCCTACGTCAACCACCCTTTCTGCAATTGGTCTTCGGGCTATTGAGGGAACCCCCCTGCATCAGATTGCAAAAAGGGAATAATTTTCTGAGCTCTTAGGAATACGTGCACAATTTTTAAATGGGGGGGAGGTCTTGCGCAAGTGCACAAGACTGCCTGTCTGCTGTTGAGCCAAGCGTACCGATATCTCCCCTCTTGTCATTGTCCTTGTTAATTTCATCTTCCACTTCAGGCCTTCCCTTGCTAGCAAACACCTTTGTTTTAAAGGATGCTTCATGTTTTACTGAAGTAAGAACACCCACCCTTAAAGATCCTTCTCTCCTGCAACCACCAGCCACTTTTGGTTACCCCCAGCTCTCTCCCCCCTGCACTTGTTGCTTCCCTTTACTGGGTCTCTGTTGCTAGCTGTCACACACATATGGGTTACAAAGCAGTGAGCAGGATCGCGAAATCCTGCTAAATGTCATGGCAAAACTGAGGGGGAAATTGCACAAATTTCAAACCAGAGCAGTATAACTACCGGTAAGAGGAAAATTGTGCAAATCTTGGCCATGGCCAAGCAGTAAAACTAAAGGGGAAATTGCGCAAATGTCATGGCAGAGCAGTAAAACAAAGGGAGAAATGGTGAAACTTTCATGGCAGAGCAGGAAAACTGTGGGGGAAATTATGCAAATTTCCTAGGAGTGGACATTCACTCCTGCTCACTTGTGCAGGACCTTTTTTTTTTTTTAATTTCAAACACATTTGGGACACTCTTTGGTGTCCATTCTTCTCAATTTTCAGGAGTAAAACACCCCATGGCAGAAAAACTGCTCCAGGTTCGGACATCACGCTGAGCCACCCTGCAAACCAGGTCCCTGTTTCAAAGCATGGTTTGTATGTCATGGCTACATGGGTACAGAATCTGGAATGGCAGTGATTCTGGATTAACTCCAGGCTAAATTATGTGACCTTGTACAATTGTGGGTTTATATACTTTACAGAGTTCAAGATCTCACCACCATTTCTTTTGTCACCTTTGTTGGTCTTCTTGAAATGTAATTGTCCATCATATCTAATGGAAAAACAGAATATTAGAGTAGCTACAGAAGTATTTTGTAGGTTAGTTCCTTCTATACACTGTTGGTGGAGCTAATTAACTGCTTTTTCTAAATGGGGATGGGAAACCTTTTCAGGACAACTCTTGAAGAAAACTTATATAACCTAACATTTCTCCAATTAGGTCATGTATACAATGATGACTTAATTAACACAAGCAAACAATGTCACAATGTTGATTGGATTACTAAAGATCTGCTGCTATTTTCCCCTTTAAAAAACATCTAGACTCTATCTATTGCGCCATTCATTGTACGTTCAGCCAATACTTGTCGGCGGCATTTCAAAAGATGTATGAAGATGTTATCAGGGTAAAAATGATGAGAAAAGCAATCCTATCTTTGTTCAGAAGCCAGCTGAGGGGGCTGCGCTCTGCCAGTGGATAGATCAGTCTACCAGCAGGATGACACCTACACCACCAGAGGACTCCTGGTATGTCCATGGAAAGCTTCATTGGTGCAGATGTCCTGCCAGTGACGTTCCACCAGCATTGGGGGCAAAATGGGGCATTCCAGAATCTAGACACATAGGGTTAATTTTATGCCCACAAGACTCAAAGTCGCTCATTCTCCAAATATATCTACAAAATTGGCCTGAAATGTTCCATCCTGTTGGAGTCAACAGGAGGGAAAAGTAAAATTTCTGCCACCTTCCACCCTATCCACAGTGAGCTAGCAGGGCTATGGATGTTGTGATTGCTCTGTCATGGAATCCCCACTCTACCCTGGATAGGATTGCTCCACCTACCTGGATAGGATTGCTCCACTCTTCTGTCCCTGGCTTGATTAGTATTACATCAAATCTGGGAACTCTTGTCTCTCCCCCAACAAGCCAGAGTCATAACCCAGGGTTTGTTCTTGGGTTACAACCCTGGCTTTTCACAGGAGAGACAAGCCAGAGTTCCCAGTTCAGATATAACATTAACCAAGCCAGGGACTAGCCTGTAACCATTCCTACTGGCAGGAACAAAGCAGGAGTGATCAAACTGCATGCACTAAGCTCATTGGCTCACTCATGGTAACCCAGTTTTAAAAAACCTCTGGATTGCCTTACAGGCAAACTGGGACATTACCTTTTTACTGTATATTTGCAATGAACTCCCTCGGGCCTAAGGAAAATTCAACATTGAGTTTGCTTTACACTCCTTACCACAATTACAGTACTTCATATACAAGCTGGCAAGCTATATTTTAAGAGGAACATGGATAACATGTCCCAAACTTAGCTGCACTGCAATCCCTAATAAATTGTCATTGGTAGGATTAGCTTAACTCCAGGAGAAAATTCAAGTCATCTTGTGGGGTTTTCCCTTGAAGAACATCTTGCTGTGAATAGCAGGGAATCTGCTAGAATGATTGAACAGGTTATTCTGTAAACTAATTATTTCAACCTCATTGATGAATGCTAGAAAAGGGTTCCCCTTACTGTGCAAGGGAATAATGGTGATAACTTGGTATCTTCAGTTATCTGCAATGTAATTTGAGAATTTGAGCTGCTCCTTTTTACAATGAACGATGATAGATTAAATATGAAGAGGACTGTGTCATTCTCAGACAGAGAATGCACTGGGTCTATTTCATTCCACATGTCAAAATTATCCATACACTGGTAACAAATCCCAAATTCTGAGGAGGAGGTTAGATATTAAAGAGCTCTCTTTTATTATCATCAATCTTAAATTTTTACTGACCCAGAATAAAGCATGGGCTGGCATGTTAAGAAGGGCTTCTTCAAATGTTGCAATTGAGCTATACGGCTTTTTAAAAATCCACTTTATTAACCAATTTATACAATTTGTGTAATGATATGTTTTTATACGAGAAATGACTTTCCAAGTAGAGGCTTTTTTAAATAGACAAGCATCCATTTATATGAACCTCCTGTGTAGCCAAGACCCTGGTTTACCACCTCAATAGGAAATGGGTGCATCTCTGTTCTCCACCCCCACAGCCTTCCAAAGCAAGACACTTTGGGGGAAATGCACAGTACTGGCTGACTTTAAAACCCAAACCAAAAATGTTTTTTTCATAATTCACCCCAACAAGAAACTACAGTTTTCTCTAGAGAGCAGAAGAGGGCGCTCTGAGATCAACGGTTGCTATCTAGATCTGCTTTGTTTCCATCTTGTTGCATTACATCTTTGAATACTTTTTTCTTGTAATATATTAGACGCAACAAAATGCTCTCTTTTGATACACCAAAAGTTGCAACCTCTTGTCTCAATACAGTGTGAATGAAAGATTGGATCTGACTGAATTAGTTCTAAAGCTTTGCATTGGTGCTAGAGCCCTTAAGAGAAACTCATTTATTTTATAAACCAATGCATTTGATTCAGTTATGATCACAACCAATTTGTGCACTTGCCCCTTACACACATTCCTTTGGGCTGTTAAGTATATGAAGTGAGTAGCATGAATGTTGAAGGCAAAGGGTTGGATCCAGATCTAGGCATGAGCTACTGGGCTGGCAGAAGTGGACTTGCCTGCCCCCTCCTCCCCGTGGTAGCCCATCCAGCTCCCTAAAAATGCTATACAGAGGTCAGCGGGCTCTGCTGAAAGGGCTGAGTTGTGGTGTGGGGGGATGCCCCCAATCAGGCAGAAGCACCTTCTGTAAGCAGAGCCCTTCTGTCAACAGAAGACAAATCCTGGATCCAACCCAAAGAGGAGGGGTGGTGGTTCTAGCAATTATTTCTGTTTTATGTTTGCACAAGCAACAATTTAAAAATAGTCCACAATGAGCATCCATCTAATGAAGGAACAGACAGCATATACCGTAATTTGTTTTAATCATTCTAGCACAGAACAGAATTAATATCTAGCATTGAAACTACTGCATGTTGAATCATTAATATTTGTTAAAACTTCGCATAGCTACAAGAGGCATTCATATAGTGGCTGATAAATGGGGAAGCAGCTCCAGTCTTTGTGTTTTGATTGTACCATTATGAGCTAAACTCATCTGCCCACCAGTGCTATTGCTTTTGGAAAGAAGGGAGAAGAGACTTCCAGGGGGAATGTGTGGGCTGGCCACAGTGAAGTTTGTGAACTGGTTACATTTGTATTCTCTTCAGCTGTGGGTGGGGGCTTGCTTTCATTATCCACTTCAAGTGGATATATATCTAAATAAGTAAATAAACAAGCATTTAAATCCCCTTTCAACACAGGAAGCTATGCACAGCATATGGGGAAAGTGACAATGAACAGAGTAAAAGGACTGAATCTGGAACAATGGAGAAGGATGGAATGCAAACAAGGTGTCCTGTGCCCAGCCCCTGGCTCTCTTTGTAGTCAAGTGGGATTTCCAGTCAATTACCTTTATTATGCAAACTACAAACAAACAAGCATTGCTTCAGGCTACAAACAGTATCTCCCTGCAGCCAAAAGAGACAAAAGTTCTAGGCAGGCTTTGCCTAACACAGTACCTTGTAGGCTTCAGTTAGTTCCTGGGTTAGAGCAGCATGAAAGAGAGTTGTCATGAAACTGACACTGTCTACTATGGCCCGCCCTTCTCAAGCTGAGTGGACTACCAAGTCCCTCCCTCAAGGTGGGTCTCTCCACAGGGTCACCTCCTTGGCTGCAAGGAGCACGATGTGACCCTGTGTTGCCCTTCCCTTTTCATCTGATGCCTAACTCTTGGGTCTCATGTTCCCACCCCTGGCTCCTCCTCTTCATTAGGAGCCTGCATTCCCATGGGTTCAGAGGGCCCAGCTTGGCTGTTCTTTGAAAGATTAGATGACAGCTGGGCTTCCTTCTCTCTGTCTCTGCTATTCTCACCAGTCTCCTGCTCCCACACTCTTGGTGCCTCGACAACACCTTCCACCTCCCCCCCCCCATATGACTCAGAATCAGTTCCCATGTCTCCTTGAGGTGCCTCTGCAGAGGTGTTGGGGCCAATCCCTGCAGCAGGATAACTGGTCCACAGGTCATCCATCCCTTCACACTGATATCCTAACAGCAGGCATAGCTAGAGTGAAAGTAGTCAGTACTGACTACAGTCAAGGCATTATGGGAAGGAGCTCTGGGGAAGCAAAATACACCCATTCAAATCCATTGCTAACTTGAAGAGTGCTGGCAAAACCATAATCTACTCTAATTGCTGGGCCTGAATTAATATAACTTGGGCTACAACAGCAGCCTGCTCCCATGTAGAGTTAGGCATTCCTAAATCCTGTGAAATCCATGGACTTAGGCATACCTAACTCTGCATCGAATCAAGCTGTAAATATTCTGCAAATAACTTCCATAGTAAAACAAAAAGTAACATGATAGGCTCCTGAGCTCATTGAGCCTATTAGAAAGCAACACTAAGAGTGTTTGTACAACCCCTGCAACCCACCTCACCCCCCCCCCCCATTCACTGAATGCATGGGGGGAGAACAGGACTACACCCTCTAGGCCTGCCCACATCATTCCCTAGAAAACTTTACGCTCAGTGGGGACATTGGGTCAATCAGGGTTCCCAGTCACAATGGACCCTCCATGCCTTTCTCATTAACAACAAATGCACAACCACCAGGGGCATAGCCATTGGATGCATCAGCATTTGTCAGATGTGGCTAGCAGGTGTGGCCCCACTTTCTCCCTCACACATTCATCCCTCATCTGTGTAGGCTGGGATTCTTTGCAAACTTGGGAACTACAGTCAGGTTGCTCAATAGCAAAACCATAATTTTGTAACATAAGGAGGGGGAGAGGAGGAAGTCATTGCAACAAGTGCAATAGTTCCACCAATAGTTGAATCACAAGGTATCGATATAGGGAAAAACTGATATGCTTAGTTAAGATCTAATAGAATCAATGAATCAGTTCATCTCTGGTTGATCATGCTGGTTGGCGATGATAGATTTATTTATTTATTTATTATATTTATACCCCGCCTTTTTTCCTGCAAGGAACCCAAGGCGGCTTACATAGTCTTCCTCCTCCTCTCCATTTTATCCTGTGAGGTAGGTTAGGCTGAGAGTCAGTGACTGGCCCAAAGTCACCCAGTGAGTTTCATGGCTAAGCGGGGACTAGAACCCAGATCTCCCAAGCCCCAGTCCAACACTCTCACCACTACACCACACTGGATTAATTGTAGTCCAACTGGAAGGTACCAGGATGCGTGTGTGTGCTCTATATTGCGTCTAACACCACCCACTGACCAATTTGTCCAATCAGTCCTGCTAGTGAAGGGTTGTTGTAACAATTCCCATTTGTCAGGACTGCTGCACTGTTGTACGTTGGTTCTGGTAAGGTTAAGCTCAAATTTAAGCTCAAATTTGTTCTAAAAACACATTTGCGCCAGTAGCTGCCGAATACGGAGCCCTGCTGCAACCTGGCTCTTACCTTTGGCACCAGCACTTCCACCAGTTTAACCACTGGAATAGTAACTATACATGTGCATGCACGTACAACTTGCTAAAATGGCTGGGGTGCAGAAAACATACGCGGTGTGGTCATTCCAAAGTGGTGTCAGCAAAGGTGACATGTACAGGGTGGGGATAGCTCAGCTGGGATCTAGGTGAGCCCTGGTGAGTCCCACACCCACTATCGTATGCATGCCGAAACAAGAATAAGAATGTGGCCTAGATTGTTGTGTCATTGATAACTGCTAAGAAATATATTTTTCTCAGCAATATTCTCCTGTGTTCTTGTTTGTATTGGCAAAGAGATGCCAGTGCTGGAAGTCATAAACATAGTCAACTTATCTGACTAGTTTTTCTACATCAAAGTTTTACAGCACCACTGGCAGCAACATTGACGTTGGACATTTTCCTGTTTCATGTTCACTGATATGTCTGACCTTCTAATATGCCCTTCCTACCCAGAAACCTTTGTAAGTTTGTCCAGCCACTCATGAATTGGCTCTTCATTTCATTTTATGCTTTTAAAACCCACACACATTGGAGTCATTTTGGAATAGCCAGTATTTCTCCTTCCTCTTTACCAGCTGTTCCTTCACAGCTGCCGTGCACTATATAATCACCCCAATCATCTTTATTTAGTGGAGTCAAACTCCTCTCTAGAGACCTTATGTTTGCTGTAATATTCCACAGGAAGGAGTTAAGAATGCAGGGGAAAGACAAAAACACTATTCAAATGGCTCATGGTAGACATTGCTAGGAAAAGCATATGTGGCCAAATCAAATTTGTACATGCAATTTAGCTGTCAAAAGTTTCATTTCTCTCCACACTGGATGTAAACATTCTACTTTCAAGAACAGATTCCATAGTTGCTAGTGGCCATGGGGCAGAAATTCCCAAACTGTGTGGAGGGAACTGGTAGTGTACCATGAGAAATACATTAATTAAAGGCTCCTGTGAACCCTAAGTCCTTGCCTATAGAGCAGGAAGTCTTCTGCAGTGTCTCTGCATGATACATTGCTCTGGTGTTGGGAAGGTAATTCTGCCCTGTTTCTGCATTGGGTGTGATCATTCAATTACTCCAGATTCTGAAATGCAGCAGAATTACACACCCTCAGAGGAAGCTGCATGTTGCATTTCTCAGTGAGTAACTGCTCTGTTCCTGACATAGTGTTGCTGCTAAACAGATGGTTTTGACTATAGCACCCACTATCACTGACGGTTCACCATGTTGGTTGGAGCTGGTGGCAGTTCCAGTTCAAAACATCTAGAGCAGGGCTCTCCAACCTTGGGTCCCCAGATGTTGCTGGCCCTTGCCATTAGCCATGCTGACTGAGTATGTTGGGAGCTGTAGGCCAGCAACATCTGGGGACCCAAGGTTGGAGAGCTCTGATCTAGAGCAGGTTGGGGAAGGGTGCTCTAGGGCATTGTGGGAAATTTAAATGTGGCTTGCTAGCCAGCACAGATCAAACCACTGTTGCTGCTCACCATCGTCAGAGCTCCCCTCAAGTCTACAGCCAGTCCTGCTGCAGAAACACATGGGTTGGCTACTCCAGGGTTGGATAATGTTGAAACACACATACTCAAAAACTAGCATTTTGCTGCTATAAGAGTGAGCTTGGCCAGGCTTCCAGTTTTAACTCAGAAAAACTATTCTTCCACTATCCAGAGTTTGAGAAACAGCAATATACCTTCACAACCTTGGCACCAGTGTACAGAGTAACCATGCTAGCCAGCCAGCCTGCCCACATTATTGGTTTCCTTCCAACATTACTAGAACATTGTTGTGTAAAGCTAGATACAAGAGATGGAGAGCACGGCCTAATCAGTCAGAACGGGGATGGTTTCCACAGTATCTAAGGAAAGCTAGAATCATTGCTGGTAATACTATTGAGATGAAGAAATGCCCAATGACTGAAGATTACTCGTTAGTGATTGCATTACCACTATCAAAATTTCCCCCTCAAGACAGGCAAATGAAAAAGAAATTACAACTTAACCACTTGATAATTGAAACCAGCGCTGTCTACTCTGACTGGGAAGAGGTCTCCAGGTGGAGAACTTTTCCAGCTCTAACACCTGAGTTCCTTTTAATGAGAGACACTGTCAGGAGCTAAAACCCAATGGCACTAATTGAGACTTCCCCCCTTTTTAAAACTGTTGTGGGGTGTGTGTGTGGGGGGGGCAGTTTCCAAATTTTTATTATTATTTACAGTATTTATTACAAAAATAAATTTATTTATTACAAAATGTATAAACCACTGCACATTATTTATTTATTTATTTATTTTATTTCTATACTGCCCCATAGCTGAAGCTGTCTGGGCAGTTCACAACAATTCATAAAAACAGTAATACTCATAAAATACAAACAATAAAAACATACGTCATTAAAAAAAGTTTTAAACCAAATTTAAAAGCCCCGTTTAAAATGGCAATACTGAACACGCAGGGACTTCTCTGTGGGCACTCAAGCCATTGGTCACAAGATCACGAAAAGACTGTCCCCTTCTGCAAAACACTAATGATTTTGTTCTTTCTCACAGTGTGGAACAGAATGATTTTATTCTAGAATTCCTGTTACAGAATTCTTTTCTACATTGTTATCACATTTAAAGGATTTTGAAGAATGATGCACAGAGCATGGCTTGGATGTAAACCCCTAACAGTTGACCTGAGTGCTGCATGTGTTGCTCTCAAACTAACGGAGTATGAGCCAAGGTTTGACAAATTATCAGCATGCATGCAATAGCAAAAATCACATTAATTGTGCAAAAGCATGCCCAATGCAAACTTTTACGTAATGCAGTGTTTGCAGTCCAAGACATAAAGTGTTTAAAATGTGTTAAGCACGTTTAAATTTCTTGTTTATCTTGCTCATCCTAGTACAGGTTGACTTTTACTTTTACTAATCTGACACCTGTAGAAGCAGGGAAAGGACCCGGGGTAAAGCTTGCCCCATACAATTTCAGTCTGGCATATAATCATATTACAAGTTGAGAATCCCTTATCCAAAAATACATGTGCCTAATTATTTCAAAAGTTTGTATAAATTCCCTTCAGGCTATGTGTACAATGTAGTACTATAATAATTTTTTGAGTTGATTTTTTTCCCAACAAAAAACTGTTTGTATCATTAAAAGCTCTGTTATTGTGTTTTTCTTTTAAGACAAAAGATGTTAATTAGTTCGGACAACTGTATGAGTTGTTTTTCTAAAACTAAAACCTCGGTATTCAGGTTTAATTGCAGTGTTGGCACTTTGAAATAAATAAGTTGGTTTTGTGTTGCAGTTTGGGCACTCGGGCTCAAAAAGGTTCGCCATCACTGGCATAGAGGGAAGTCTTAACCTGGCGCTGAAAAGATAGTAAAGTTCGTGCCAGGTGGGCCTCAGTAGGAAGCTTATTCCAGAATTGGGGGGCTACCACTGAGAAGGCCCTCCTCCTTGTTGCCACCAACCGAGCCTCCCTTGGAGGAGGACCCCAGATGTTGAGCGTAGTGTCTGGGTAGATTGCAGTTGGTAGAGGCGTTCCGTCAAGTATTGTGGTCCTAAGCTGTGTACAGCTTTATAGGTTAAAACCAGCACCTTGAATTTGGCTTGGAAGCATATTGGCAGCCAGTGCAAGTGGGCCAGAACTGTTGTTATATGTTCGGACCTTGAGAGATATTGGAGCAATGCACAATAAATTAAAACACAAAATACAAGAAGTTACAGTAAAAACAAACAGATAAATAAGACAGTGGCTGGAATTTACTCATCAGTCAGGAAATGCTTGCCTGAATAGAAAGGTCTTCAGCAAATGCCAAAAACAAAGTAACATAGGTGCATGCCTGATCTCAGTTGCAAAGCCATTCCATATGGTGGGAGCCAAATTCTGGGAGGGAAGGACTAAATCTCATTTCCCCACTTGCAGTGGTCCTGATCTGTATTGGGGCCCTGTGGAAATAAAAGTAGAGGGGGAATGGCACACTCCATAATTAATGTAATGTGTAGTTTGACCCTCCGGCTCTGGACTAACCCCACCTACCCAGAACAGCCACTGGGGCCTCCTGAGCAGGAAGGACTCTAAAAGACTTCCTGTTTGGGCTAGGCCCTTACCTAAACAGCAAGGCCCCCTGGTTCTGGTATGTTTCTGTGTGTGTGTCTCTCAGCTCTGGCTCTTGACTCAACCTTTATAGAATTAATTTGGGACAGAAATGGAGTGTAGGCTTGGCAAGCAAGGTCTCTGAGTAAAATAGTCAACTGTTCCCCAATGTTGCTTTGGAAATCCAGCCAGTCTAGTTTCTTAAAGGGATTATAATATTTTTGTTAGTTATCTCTATTTTGTTATGCCTGGAAGAAATCTGGCAGAAGTATAATGAGAAGCCCACAAAATGGCATTCGTGTACTGCCATTTTCTAATTAATAGAGAATCTGTAAGGTGGCCTTAGGAAGAAACACAGCATCAGAGGTGAAGATAACTCCCCCTCCTGTAATTCTTCTCAGATTAGTAAATAGAAATAGCCAAATGAAGTAGACTACCTAATTAACTGTTGCTTATGCCTCCTTTATTATGACTTGTTAGAGGCTCAAACAGCCCCTTATCTTACTTAAAGGTTTTTAACTTTTGCCCATTCACTTAAGATTGTGTGTGTGTTAGGTTTTTGTAATTCTAGATGATATAGCAGGGATGGGGACTCGGACTCCAGGACTCGACTTGTGAGTCGGACTGAGTCCCCCCTCTGACTCGACTCGGACTCGAGTCCCAATATTTTTAATGGGACTCGAGACTCGACTCGGGACTCGACACCAAGGACTCTTCAACATCCCTGGGCTGTGCCAGAAGGAGTGGAGAGGAGTGCAATTGCCGGCAAAGAGTGATGGTGAAATTGTGATGAGACCTCACCGTTCCAGAACGGAGGGCAAACATTTAGAAAAAATCATGTTCCTCAAATGCAACATGGATAAGTTTTAGGAAGTACAGCAAGTTTATTTTTTAAAATCATTTTCCTAAATGCAGCCTTTCAGACAGTTTGGGTTTGGCTGCCTCTGCCTGCCTGTTTGGGGTTCCCTGCCTCCTCTGCCTGCCTGGTCTCTTCTTAACCAGTTCCACAGTTTGAATTGTCCAAGACAAAGGCCTCTGCCTGCCTGCTTTGGGGTTCCCTGCCTCCTCTGCCTGTCTGGTTATTTTGGGTTTGTCTGCCTGGTCTGTTCTTGCCAAAATCAGTTGCAGAGTTTTGAAATAAAAAGGCACACTTGTGCCTAGAATTTATTTAAGCCACACATCTGAAGTAGCCTTGTTTTGTTGGGGAAAACCCCCATTGATTTTAATAGGGACTCGTGGAGTCAGCTTTGGGAGTGACTCGGGACTTGGGAGTCACCATTTTGGACCAAGGACTCGGACTCAAGACTCGGGTCCAAGGACTCGGGACTCGACTCGTGACTCGAAACCAAGGACTCTTCAAAATCCCTGTGATATAGTAGTCCTTTACTCACTACACTCAGTACACACAGGAATGTACCGAAATCTGTGAGTCAATGCTCAACCCATTTTTTTAAGGTGTCCCTAATACTGCAATCTTCTTGTTGCTTGCCCGGTTTCATGCCTTAACAGCAACTTGTCCTGAAGAACTTAAACAGATGACGCTTTTCATAGAATGGGGATAAATGGAGAAAATATTACCTGCTGAATTGTCTACTCTAGTTACCATTCTTCCAAATTTTGTAAATATGTATGAGCAGGTTGTGATTACTCAGTGGGAATGAAAATATGCCCTACAGAGGCTCTCAGTTTCAGGGCTGAGCCCTGTTGCATAAGATAGGTTCCAGGGTTCAAGGTGTGCCTCACTGCTAACTCACATTCAGCCCTGCCACCAATTTAAATGCCTGTGGCTCAGAGACAGGCCTGTGGCTCATGCTGGCTCAGCTTGTCTGAGCATGGAAAGCTAAGCAGGGTCAGGCCTGGTTGATGGCGTGTGAGTGACAGCAGAGCCCCATGTGTGCGAGATGGGAGATTAAAAATCCTGTTCGTGTGTAGAGGCCCATTTATCCACACACAGAAATCCAGATCTTTCTCCCCCTCTCTCTGCGCAGCGTGCAGCGTTTCGGTTGCAATCAGCAAGCCAGCTTTCCAGCCTGTAATCTGACTCCAGCAGCCAGCTCCCCCGTTTGCAGATAGCAAGGAAAAAACTCTGTAACTCCACAGGTCTATTCTACCTGTTTATTTACTTAGCAAAGTAATATTCTACAGAGTATACATTTCCTAGTTACAGTCCATGTGCAGAGTACAATGCATAGCAAGCATTTATTCCAGTGGAGTAAGTTGAGCTTTACCCCACCTCAGCAAAGACGTTACATTGTTGCATAAATCCAGCAAGCAATAGTCAGAAGAAAAGAGTGAAGAGAGAGAACAGTCCTGCTCCTCTCTAAAATGGCTCCAGACAGACAACAAGTTAATACGTCATCAGAACATACAAACCATGTGACCAGCTCATATTGTTCTCACACTGTAGTAACCCCTGCGAAAACACGAGATTCTAGAGAGACATAATAAACCTGTTTACCCACCATTTTGTCCCTTCCATGTGTAAACAATGTGCTCCAGGTTGTGAATGTGATACATATCACAACACTGGTTATTTCTTTGATGGGAGACCCCTCCTCTAGTTTCCTGCATTGAGCAGGGGGTTGGACTCGATGGCCTTGTGGGCCCCTTCCAACTCTATGATCTATTAATCTATGAAATCAAATTTTGCATTTAAACCAAAAGAAGTGGATCCTGCAACAAAATGTTGCACTGTAGGGTGGCCAGGTGCCCTCTTTTATGGAGGATACTCCTTTCTGTGAAGGGCTGCCATAGGATGGTGTCCTCTGCTTGAAGGCTGTCCTGTCCAATTCCAGTTTAAAGTTAAAGAGCCATAAGAACTGTTGCCCATCAACAGTGAGCACCTGAGCAGCAGGCACACAGGTCTCTTGGCCACAGGCTTTTCCCTGCTGGTTTTCTGTCCCGTCCCCCTCCAAAGTCAGTCAGCATTCTATGGCCACTGTGGAGACTGGCTCAAGCATCGCAGAGGGCCCCAACAGTCAACACTGAGGAGTCTGGGTCTGATTCTGAATCAGAGAGGGATGATTTTGTTGGTGTGTGTTTGCGTGAGCAGCAGAGTGCGTGTGCGCATGGGAGATTTAAAATCCTGTCTGTGTGCTAGCAGAGGCCTGTTATTCCACACACAGATCATCCAGATCTCAGCTCCCCCCTTTACGCAGCGTGCAGCGTGTTGTGAAGATGCCAGCCCAGCCTGCCTGTAATCCAACTTGCTTCCAGCTTCCCCGTTTGCAGATTAATCCATGGAGTCAGGAAACACTCTGTAACACCACAGGTATAATTCTACCTGTTTATTCTCTTAGCAAGTAAAGTTTTACAGAGTATACATTTCCTAGTTACAGTCCATGTGCAGAGTATAAATGCATAGCAAGCATTACATCCAGTGGAGTAAGTTGAGCTTCACTCCACCTCAGCAAAGGCGTTACATTGTTGCAGTGACAAAGTCCAGCAAGAAGAACAAAGAAGAAGAGAGAAAGCAGTCCTGCCTCTCTCTAAGATGGCTTCAAACAGAAAAACAAGTTAGCATGTCATCAGAACATACAAACCATGTGACTAGCTCATAATGCTCCCACGGTCTAGGCTTCCCATGCAAAAAACACGAGAACCCAGAAAGACATAACAAACTTGTTTACAGCCATTCTGTTCTTTCCATGTGTAAACAGTGTGCTACAGCTGGTGAAGTGATACATATCACAACATCCCCCACACAAGCTGAAGTACATCTTGTTTCACATTTGCTCAATGAGGCCTAGCGCCGTCATTAGCTTCCTGTGTCTTACTACAGGCAATGGTTTTGTGAAAAGATCTGCCACCATGTCCCCTGTTGCACAGTATTTGAGTGTTACCCACCCTTTCTGCACACAGTCCTTTACATGAGAGTAACGAACATCAATGTGCTTGGTTCTTGGCCTACATTTTTCATTTTGAGCCATGCTTATGCAAGCCTGGTTGTCTTCAAAAATTGTAACAGCCTGGTCTACTGGTATTTGCAAATCAGTAAACAGTTGTTTGAACCATTCAATCTCATTGCATGCTTGAGATAAACTGATGAATTCAGATTCTGCACTAGATACAGCCACACAAGATTGTTTTCGTGTATACCAGTCAATTAAACTTTTGTCATACAAGATCACAGTCCCACTTGTGGACTTTCTATCTGTTGCAGACCCCCAATCATCATCAGTGTACACACAAAAACCTCCCTCTGTGTGTGATGACAATTTCAGTTTGCAATTCATGGAACCTTTTAAATATCTTAACACACGTTTCACAGCTAGCCAATCATACATAGAAGGATTTTGCGTTTTCCTGCTAAGTATGTTCACAGCATTGCTGATGTGCATTGCTACTCACATTTGCCAAATATAGCAGGCTTCCAATAACACTTTGATATTTTCCAATATCTTCAAATTCAGTGTTATCTGTGTGTTTTTGATATTCAAGAGTCATTGGAGTGGTAACTGGGTTACAATTCTCCAATCCATGAATTTCCAGCAATTTCTGAATTTTTCCACTTTGTTCAACCAAGAAAGAACCTTCCTCATCCTGGGATAATTGCATTCCAAGATAGTGTTGTACCAAACCTAGATCTTTCAGTTCAAAGTGTGCTTGCAATTCTTGCAATTTTGTCTTTTTGACAAAATTTTGGTGTCGAGTCCCGAGTCGAGTTGACTTACTGATTCTGTTATCAGCAATACTGTATATCATCAACAAAGACTAACAAATACACCCAATGTCCCAATTCTGTGTGACATGTGTACAGACAGTGATCAGCCTTGCTTTGTTTGAATCCCAAACTAATCAAAACTCTGTCTAATTTTTGGGTCCAGCACCTTGCTGCTTGCCTCAGCCCATATATGTGTAAACGATATACAAGACTGGGATTTTCTACAAAACCCTTTGGTTGCATCATGTAGATTTCCTCTTGTAATTCACCATATAGGAAAGCAGTTTTTACATCAAAATGAAATGCCATCATTTTTCTTTGTGCTGCTAATTTCAACAACAATCTTACAGTTGCATACCTTGTTGTTGGTGCAAACACGGAATCAAAATCTATCCCATGTTTTTGTGCAAATCCTCTTGCCACGAGTCTTGCCCTGTACCTTTCCACCTGCCCCTGGTGATTCGTTTTCACCTTGTACACCCATTTACAGGTGATGGCCTTTCGCCCTACAGGTAAAGATACCAGACTCCATGTTTTGTTGACATGCATTGCATTAATTTCATCCTGCATGGCTTCAAACCAATCATTTCTCACCTTTGGTTCCATGCCTTGGATTTCCTCAAAACTTTGAGGTTCTAAAGCTATTTTTGAGAGCTTTATGTATAACAGTTTTGCCACTTTGGAATTCATCCTGATATCTAACAGGTGTTTTACGTTCTCGGGTTGAACGCCTTAGAGATTGTTCACCTCCCTCCTGTTCCCCAGATATCTGCCCAGTGGTTTGTTCTGTTTCAGAAACTTCCTGCTGTGTTTCAGCCATTGAATGCATTGGCAATTCCACCAGCTATTTCTCATCATGTGTTTGCTCGTGAAAAATCACATCTCTGCTTAGAATTACCCTTCTGTGTTGTGGTGACCATAACCTGTAACCTTTTGTTTGTCCATCATACCCCAGCAGAAAACATTCAAAGCTTTTAGCCTGTATTTGAACAAAACATTTGCACCCAAAAATTCATATGTGTGCTATCTTTGGCTTCCTTCCTCCCATGAAACATTTCATATGGAGTTTTCCCAGTTGTGGTGTTAGGTAATCTGTTCAGCAGATAATTTGCATTTGAAAGTGCATCCCCCCAGAAATGGTTTCCCACCTTTGAGTCAGCTAATTGAGCCCTCATCATTTCCTGGAGTGTTTCGTTGTGCCTTTCTTCTACATCATTCTGGAACCGTGAGTTAGAGCCTGTGATTTTGTGCCCAATGCCCTCACTTTCCAAGAATTTCTTAAATTTTGTACTCATGTACTCTCCCCCACCATCTGTGAGCAGTTCACCTATGGGGTATTGTTTGAATCTGTTACCAGCCCATTTCACAAATGATTCAAATCTCTCTTGTACCTGAGACTTATGCTTCAGAAGATAAACAAATCCAAATCTAGAAAAGTCATCAATAAGAGTCATGTAGTACCTATTTCCCCCATAGCTTTCTTCAAATGGCCCAGCAACATCAGAGTGTACCAGCTCAAATATTCTTGTGCTCACTCTATCACTGCGTTTCTGAATGTTAGTCCTGTGCGACTTTGCCTGACTGCATACTTCACATTCCACATAATTAGAACAAGGTTTCATTTTCATGCCCTCACACAGACCCGGCATCTTCTCGATGCTCCTGTAATTAGCATGCGCAAAACGTTTGTGAAATAAATGTATACAATTATCATGCGGTTTACAATTTGCATATTTCACACTCTCATCATGTGTTACAAATGGATTTATTACATACAGAGAATTCTGCAAATCACCTTTTGCACAGACTGTCCCTTCACGTGAAATCACACATTTGCTGTCTGAAAAACACATTTCATAGCTATTTTGAGCTAATTGGGAAATACTTATCAGATTTGTGTCCAGTTCCGGAACAAACAATGCTCTCTGTTGACCCAAAGTAGTGAATTCAATTGTTCCTGCTGCTGAAACATCTATTCGTTTCCCGTCAGCTAATTCCACATGCTGACCTGTACATCCATTTTCTTCCAGAGATTGAAATACGTTCCTGGAGTTAGTCATGTGATGAGAAGCTCCAGAGCCCAAAACCCAAAAACCATTAGAAAGCCCCACCCTTGCAATCAAACTTTTTCCCGTTTTTACTGCCTCTTCAGGTGTGCTTGTAGTTTCCGGTTTGTTTCATTTCTTTCTCTGTTTGACCTTACAATCTTTTTTCAGATGAGTTGTAGATCCACAAATGAAACATTTCTTCACTTTTAAAGCAGTGGCTTGGGTAACTCCCTGCTTGTAATTTACAGCTTGGCTGTTTGCCACAGCAGCCTGGCTCTCTGCAAATTTACGTCCAGAATTGTTTTTCTTTCCTTGGCGCTTTTCCCACTCAGAAAGAAGTTTGCCTGACACATATTCCATTGTCAGATTTTGATCTGGCTGCCCTTCCATCAAAGTGACAATTGTGTCATATGATAAGTCAAGACTAGATAACAGAATAGAAACCTGGTTCAATGGATCAATAGTCATCCCTTGATTTCTCAGTCTGTTAAACAAGTCCCGGATCGTACTCAAATGCTCTGGCATAGAGCCACCTGGTTGCAAGCTTAATTTGTACAGCTTTCGTGCCAGCAAGATTCTGCTACCCGCTGTTTGCATTTGATATGTGTTCTGCAATACATTCCAGATCTCCTTTGCAGTGTTTTGAAACTGGAGAAATGGCACTTGTGAGCTTTCAACAGATAAACAAAGAATTGCTTTGGCTTTATCGTCTCACTCCTTCCATTCATTGTATGCCTGATCCCCCACTGCAATTGGATCCTGTGTTACTACAGTCCAAAGTCCCGCATGGGTTAAATAATGCTGCATTTGGAAACTCCACAGCCCATAGTTCGAGCCAGACAATTTTTCCATGATTTGTGGATTCAGGAATTGTGCAACAGCCATTTCTGTGACCGGGGGATTTTCTTCCTCCTCCCCTCCAGAAATCTCAGCTTCGCTTTCTCCCTCCTTGGCTGTTGGCCTTGAAACTTGCCTTCAAGCTGTCTAAGTCAGCCAGCCGATATTTCCCCCTTTCTTCCCCCTCCTTACCGGTTGAAGGACCAGGAGATATTTTTTCTTGTGTCCAGAGAGCCAGGCTGCTGTGGCAAACAGCCAAGCTGTAAATTACAAGCAGGGAGTTACCCAAGCCACTGCTTTAAAAGTGAAGAAATGTTTCATTTGTGGATCTACAACTCATCTGAAAAAAGATTGTAAGGTCAAACAGAGAAAGAAACGAAACAAACCGGAAACTACAAGCACACCTGAAGAGGCAGTAAAAACGGGAAAAAGTTTGATTGCAAGGGTGGGGCTTTCTAATGGTTTTTGGGTTTTGGGCTCTGGAGCTTCTCATCACATGACTAACTCCAGGAACGTATTTCAATCTCTGGAAGAAAATGGATGTACAGGTCAGCATGTGGAATTAGCTGACAGGAAACGAATAGATGTTTCAGAAGCAGGAACAATTGAATTCACTACTTTGGGTCAACAGAGAGCATTGTTTGTTCCGGAACTGGACACAAATCTGTCTTCCTCCTCTGCCATTAATCACTGCAATCACCGGAGTCGAAGCTGCTGCTTAGCAGTGTTAGAAAACAGGTCCTGCTGCTGGAGCTGGTGCCGGTACCGACCTGGTTCCGGTCCGGTTCTGGTTCTGGTCCAATCTGGGTCTGGCTGGTTCTGGTTCTGGTCCAATTCTGGGCCCATAACCCTGTTTATGCGTGTGTGTTTGCGTGAGCAGCAGAGTGCGTGTGCGCATGGGAGATTTAAAATCCTGTCTGTGTGCTAGCAGAGGCCTGTTATTCCACACACAGCTCTTCCAGATCTCAGCTCCCCCCTTTACGCAGCGTGCAGCGTGTTGTGAAGATGCCAGCCCAGCCTGCCTGTAATCCAACTTGCTTCCAGCTTCCCCGTTTGCAGATTAATCCATGGAGTCAGGAAACACTCTGTAACATCACAGGTATAATTCTACCTGTTTATTCTCTTAGCAAGTAAAGTTCTACAGAGTATACATTTCCTAGTTACAGTCCATGTGCAGAGTATAAATGCATAGCAAGCATTACATCCAGTGGAGTAAGTTGAGCTTCACTCCACCTCAGCAAAGGCGTTACATTGTTGCAGTGACAAAGTCCAGCAAGAACAAAGAAGAAGAGAGAAAGCAGTCCTGCCTCTCTCTAAGATGGCTTCAGACAGAAAAACAAGTTAGCACGTCATCAGAACATACAAACCATGTGACTAGCTCATAATGCTCCCACGGTCTAGGCTTCCCATGCGAAAAACACGAGAACCCAGAAAGACATAACAAACTTGTTTACAGCCATTCTGTTCTTTCCATGTGTAAACAGTGTGCTACAGCTGGTGAAGTGATACATATCACAACAGATTTAGACTCCAGTATTGTAGTGGAAACCTCAAGGCCTGGGAATGTGATGCAGCCTGATTCTGCAGCTGATTACATGACAAGGGGGAGTGCAACTTTAGATCTGGCCCAGCTGCCAGAGAAGGCTTCATATCACAGCCATGACTTAGGGAACGGGACGGTGGGAACGGGAGGGTTCTCTGAGGAGGAGGGGGATCGGCTATGTCACTCAGGGTGAGACATCAAATCAAGAGGGAGCAGCAGCGCTGCCCCCTACAGCATTCTCTGCAGTTACAGGCTAAAGCAGTGTTCTCCAACCTTGGGTCCCCAGATGTTTTTGGCCTACAACTCCCAGCATGCCCCAGCCAGCTATGCTGGCTGGGGCATGCTGGGAGTTGTAGGCCAAAAACATCTGGGGACCCAAGGTTGGAGAACACTGGACTGAAGGTTCAGGTCAGAAGTGTGGTCAGAAGAGGGGCATTAACTAGGCCTACCCTGGTATTTAAAGTAGGCCCTAGCTGACAAGACCTCATGGAGATCAACATGTTCTATGCTTGGATATCTGCCAGGTCTGAATTCTCTTGGTTACTCCAGGAACTCTTGTTTATGATAATTTGGTATTGAGTTGTATATATGTCAATCTTTTGCCAGGAACTACAATGCTGAATGGATTTTGGCTTAAGTTTGCCTTTCTAGAGTCCAGTTGAGTGGCCCTTGCTATGAAGAAGCCAGTTCTTTTGTGGTGTAGAGCTGAAGTGCTACAAGCTATTTCACAGGTCTTTGAAATGTGTATCTGTGTAACCTGACCTATGAAAATACCTGGGGGAGCCAGTTAGCCCAGCTCTGACAGCCACTGAGTATGCTCAGTCCTCACTGTTTTGGTTTGCCTCCCTGCCCCTTAGGATTTTTTCCTAAAGGTGTTTTTGTGTGTGTGTGTGTGTGGGGGGGTTGTACTTGGCAAAC
Organism: Shinisaurus crocodilurus; assembly: GCA_021292165.1. Classification (NCBI taxonomy): domain Eukaryota; kingdom Metazoa; phylum Chordata; class Lepidosauria; order Squamata; family Shinisauridae; genus Shinisaurus; species Shinisaurus crocodilurus. Next base: position 95,412,261 of record CM037878.1, read on the forward strand.
CTTAGGGCTCCCCCAAACCTGCTAATACTTCTCTCTTGTGCATAGATGGTGCTGTTTTGACGCCGTAAGGACTGGACCAAAATAAAGTGGGACCCAACTACAATAAAATATTACAGTATGGAGTTCTCCTGTTCAGGATTCCAGCCAGCCCCGCCCTCTTTCAAGACATTCACTTCCTTTCCTCTCCCTCCTGGTTTTCTATTTCCCCCTCAACAGCCAGCATCCCATGACCACTGAACATGCTGAGTCCTCATTGGGCGGTTTTGGAGTTCGAGTCCCCTTAGGATTTCCCCCACCAATACCCTTTTTGAACTTCTGCAAACCTTGGGGTTGCCCTGATCCTGCTGATACCTCCCTCTTGTATGTGGATGGTGGAGTTGTGGGGCTGGACCCATCAGTGGCAGCTGTTTGGAATGAGGGCAGGACACAGATTTTAAAATGGCCACCGTGCATGACTTCTCAGACTAGATTAGAAACAGCAGGCTGCTGGGGGTGGTAGCAGTGGCACAGCAGAGGAGCTGCCCTTGCCATCGCATTCACTGGTTTACTGTCCTGAACTTGTAGCAAGTTAGCAGCATTGGCTTGGAGAGCGGGAAGGAAGAGAGCAGGCCATCACAGAGCAGGCCATCAATGAACTCTGTAATAGAAGCGGAAGCACTGAACGTCATTTGTGTTGCATGTAGTCTGTAGCTTGGGTCACTTTCTTGTGTGATATGCCCCACATGTGTTTAAGTGCTCTGCCATTGATTCAGTCATTGTCTTTGGGATTAGTCTGTCGGCCTCATTTTCCCCTATACAGTCATGCCTTGGATTGAGAGCATAATTCGTTCCGGAAACGTGCTTGTAATCCAAAACACTCTTATATCAAAACAAAATCCCCCCCAAAAAATTTGTACAGAGATTTTTAATTTAAGCCATACTACAGTACTTGTATTGCAAGACGTCGCTTGTATATCAAGTAAAAAAAAATTAAATATTTAAACATTTGCTTGTCTTGCAAAACGCTCTCAAACCAAGTTACTTGCAATCCAAGGTATTACTGTATGTAAAATGTGTCATTATTTTCTGGAATGCCTTCTACACCTAATACCAGATTCCATTATCAAATGCTATATGGATATATGACTGACCTCTAGTATTGCTGAGATCTGTTTGGCTGCATGTACTTTTAGCCTTGCTTTATGCTTGTGATTGTGTTAGGCTGATCTGTGGTGGCCTGATGTCACGTGTGGAAGGTGTTGCTTTGTGGCAAAAGACTTGTAAGCACATCTATTAGTTGCACACCTCAGATGATGAACTTGGCATTTTCTGTGGGGTGCCCCCCCATCTACTGGGCTGCACACACAGACACACCAGGAAACAGAATATTTTATTTCAAGAGTTGGCAATCTTACCTGCTATATGCAAAAAGATGAATCTCTCCCCCCCCCTCCAGTTCGTTAGTGGTTTTCTGCTTGATTCTCAGGAAGCCAAATATTTGATTTAACAGCTTAGACTCAGTGATTTCAAGAGAAAAAAGAAAAAAAGTGTGTGTGTGTGTGTGAAATGGAATAAAGCAGCAAGGGAAGATCCTGTTTTATAGCAACAACTAATCAAACATACATCATAAAACATGGTCAGTGCTTTTTCTGATAAAGCAGAGCTAGGTTAACTATACGATAACAGCCAAATTTGGACCCTTGCTTTAGTATAATTATCTTGAGCTTCCACTGTATGTTCTAGTCTTAGTGTTTACACAATGTTTATTTAAAAATCTAACATTACAAATACGTACAATTTTAGCAGGATAATACAGAAACGTATTCTAGCAGTATAAGCAGCACACTATCAGCAGTTATGGTTACTAAGATCCAAGCAATTGTTCCCCCACCATTGGAAACTACCCAAACCTCCACAAATTGAGAGTTTGCGATGACAAACTGCAAAAGGATAGAAAGTTTTCAGTAGGCACAATAAAATAGAATCCTTTCAAGACATTTAATCTGACTTTCTTGCATTCTACCAAGTTTGAGTCAAATTGCCTTAACTGACACCCTGCGGGCCTAGCTACCTCACAAACTTGTATATATTTTATACCAGTTTAATAATTCCTAAAATACTAGGAATATTTATTTATTTATTCATTCATTTTCTATACCACCCAATAGCCGAAGCTCTCTGGGTGGTGTACAACAATAAATTAAAAAGTACAATAAAATACAATTAAATATAAACAATAAAAACATTATAAAAATTTAAAACCAATTTTAAAAATATAACAAAAACTAAAACAAGTTAATAAAACACAACCACTAAAACAATTTACCACCCCACCATATACCATTTAGTTATTAAAAGCTTCAACGTAGAGGGCAGTCTTAACCTGGCACCGAAAAGATAGTAGAGTTGGCGCCAGGCAGGCCTCAGGGGGAGCTTGTTCCACAGTTGGAGGGCTACCACAGAAAAGGCCCTCCCCCTTGTTGCCGCCCTCCGAGCCTCCCTTGGAGGTGGCAGTTGGAGGAAGGCCCCAGATGTTGAATGTAGTGTATGGGTAGATTGTGGTTGGGAGAGGTGTTCCATCAAGTATTGTGGTCCCAAGCCATGTAGGGCTTTATAGGTTAAAACCAGCACCTTGAATTGGGCTCGGAAACATATAGGCAGCCAGTGCAAGTGGGCCAGAACAGGTGTTATATGTTCAGACCTTTTGGTCCCAGTGATTAGTCTGGCCGCCGTGTTTTGCACAAGCTGCAGCTTCTGAACAGTCTTCAAGGGCAGCCCCACGTAGTGTGCATTGCAGTAATCTAACTTTGAGATTACTAGAGCGTGGATTACTGAAACCAGGCTATCCCTTCCAGATAGGGGCATAGTTGGGCCACCAGCCGAAGCTGGTAGAAGGCAGTCCGTGCCACTGAGGCAACCTGAGCCTCAAGTAACAAAGGTGTCTCAAGGAGAACCCCCAAGCTACGAAATTGCTCCTTCAAGGGGAGTGCAACCCTATCCGGAACAGGTTGAACACCCTCCATCTGGTCAGAGGAACCACCCACTAGCAGCATTTCTGTCTTGTGTCTTGTCTGGATTGAGCCTCAGTTTGTTAGCCCTCATCTAGGCCATTGTTGCAGCCAAGCACCAGTTCAGCTCATCCACAGCCTCACCTGCTGAGGATGAAAAGGAGAAATAGAGCTGCATGTCCTCAGTGTACTGATGGCAGCACACTCCAAAACTCCGGATGACCCTGCTCATCGGTTTCATGTAGATGTTAAATAGCATGGGGGATAAGACCGACCCCTGTGGAACTCCATACTGGAGAGTCTACGGGGCCGAGCAGTATTCCCCAAGCACCACCTTCTGGAGCTTGCCATCCAAGTAGGAGCAGAACCACTGCAATGCAGTACCCCCCACTCCCAACACAGACAGCTGCCCCAGAAGGATACCGTGGTCGATGGTATTGAAAGCCGCCAAGAGATCCAGGAGTATCAACAGCTCCCCCTGTCTCTCGCCTGACATAGGTCATCATACAGGACGACCAAAGCTGTTTCCGTGCCAAAACCAGGCCTGAACCCCAACTGTCAGTCTCATCCAAGAGCACCTGGAGCTGGTTGGCCACCACCCACTCAAGGACCTTGCCCAGGAAAGGAACATTTGCTACCAGCCTAAAGTTATTAAGATCTTCCAGGTCCAGGGAGGGTTTCTTCAGGAGTGGCCTCACCATTGCTTCTTTCAAGTGGCCCAGGACCACTCCCTCTCGCGAAGAGGCATTGATGATCACCTCCCTGGCCCAGCTGGTTCTGGTTGTTCCCTCCCTGCTGTATTTTAAGAGCCAAGAGGGCCAAGGATCCAGTATGGATGTGGTTGCAGGAACCTGTCCATGCACTTTGTCAACATCTCGAGCTGTACCAACTGAAACTCATCCAAGAAAATTTGACCAGACTGTGCTCTAGGAACCTCACCTGATTCCACTGCCCTAACATTGGAGTCCAAATCCTGGCGGATGCAAGAGATTTTTTCATGGAAGTGCCTAGCAAAAATATTACAGCAGGCCTCAGAGGGGTCCAGAATGTCCTTGGGGCCAGCATGTAATAGGCACCGGAGAACCCTAAAAAGCTCCGCTGGGCAGCAAACAGAAGATTGAATAGAGGCAGTGAGATGTTTCTTTGCCGCCCTCACTGCCTCTAAATATACCTGATTGTAGACACAAGCCAGGGCTCGATTGCATCCACCAGGAGTTTTCCTCTATCTGCACTCAAGCCGTCTCCTGTTTTGTTTCATTGCTCTCAGCTCCAGGGTGTACCACGGAGCCGTACGAGCTTTACTCCAGAGAGGGTGCTCAGGAGCAATCGTGCCAACCGCCCTGGTCACCTCTGTATTCCAGAGATTGACCAGGGATTTGACAGGACCACCAGCCATATCAACCGGAAACCCCCCAAGGGCCCTCTGGAAGCCATCCTGATCTATTAGCCTCTGGGGGCGGACCATCTTAATAGGTCCCCCCCCAACCCTTGCAGAGGGGAAAAGTTGCCGTTAGTCTAAATCTCATTGGATAGTACATTGATAATTCTCCATTCGAGATCCTTAGAACCATCACAGTATTACAGCTCTCTGGGTATGAAAATGAGTGTTGAACCAGTATAAGTCTGCAGTGTAGAAGCAAGTGTATTTTGTCTTCCTTTCTTCAGGGCAAGGAGTGCTAAGTGGTAAAGCGCATGCAAAAAATTCCAGGTTCAAGCTTTGAGATCTCCAGTTAGGGGTGGGAAAGATCCCTATCTTAAACCTTGGAGAGCCTCTGCCAATCAGTGTGGACAATACTGAGCTAGATGGACCAATGCTTTGACTTGCTATAAGGCAGCTTCCTATGGGGTGGGTGGGTGGGATGCAGGAGGAAGGGAAGATTGTGTTGGGGTGGGAATGCAGACAATGCTGGGTTTTTAAAAATAAATAAAACTTCTTACCAGATATATAATGCCACTCAGAATATGGTGTCTGTTCCCTCCTGACCTGAAAGTATGCAGTTAAAGATACTAGAAAAGAACAAGGGAGAATTTGCAAAGTTAAGGGAAATTAGAGATGATGCAAAAAGAGAGAAGATTAAAAACTAAAGGGAAAATACACCAAAACTTCTAGGGTCAAGGACTGTATTTTATTTATTTATGTTCCAACTGTTTTATTATGTTTCCCTGGCAGGCATCCCACAGCTCTGAGAATTTTTGGGGAGAAGGTTGACAGAATGATGGTGCAGTGGGGACTTCAGCCTTATTGATTTATACCACTACAGTTGGGTACATTCCTTGGTTAATGGATCATGCATTTTTAAAATGACATCTTGCAGAAGCAGGTAATATTTCCCCCTGAATTTCAGTGGTTGGTTTGGGATCAGATATGTTTCAACTTTAAAAGGAAAAAGAGTGTAAGAAATGTCAAAGAGAGTACACAGGCAAATCATGAAAAAATAGCCCACTTTCCCAGTCTGGATAGAATAACCTTGTGACAGTGTTGCCAACCCAGAAACCTAGTACCAAGAAGAATGCTCCCACACAGCCAAGAGGAGTTTGAACAGTTTTGCTTCTGCTTAACTGCAAAATGTTGTCTGACTGGGAAACTGTGTTTAACATAAAGTATAGTAAATTTCAAACAAGCCGACTTCAAAACATGTTTATTCAAACTGGCTTGTTTATACAAACCATAGTTAAGGATGTGGGTGTGGATGATGCAGCAAGCTGTGGTTCATCAAAAGGGAAAGTTTTTGAACTCCTGCTCCTGACCACACAGAAAAAGGAGACTGAGGGAGGAGGGGTGCATGAGTCCAAGGCTCACTATACAGTAGTTTGTTCCTGCCTGTTCATGTTGTACTAAACTATAGTTCAATGTGATGTGCGAATGTGGCCATTCTCTGACATGGACTATCATCATGTTTGTGTAACTAGATTAGTTCTTGTTTCCTAAATAATATTGACACATTCAGAGCTTTTCTACATGAGGCATTTATTGTGCACTCATCATTCTCTACTAATGGTTGTTTACAGGTTCTTTAGATGACGTCGTGACCCTCCAGTTTCGCTTCTGTTTTTAAGGAGCACTTTCAGCGAGTTTTTTTTAGAGCAGGGAAAATGTGGTATTATTTCTAAAAGTAAAAGAAAGCACTTTCCCACTTGTACATTTGCAGTATTCTGCTATACCACAGTGCCACCTAGAGGTTATGTGGCAGAAAAGCAGGATAGGAAATGCTCTTCATGGATCTCAGTTCTGCAACGAAACCAAGTGTAGATAGGTATGGATTAACAGCCTCGTGTAGAAAAGCCCATACTTTCCTTATAAATTCTGACCTTGAATTTGAATCCAGGTCTGTGTAATTCAAGTCTAGCACTCCATCCACTACACCACATTGACCTCTCTTTCTGTGTGGAGTCCCTGATGATGAGCAGTATGGTTTTCTAAATGCACTGTGATTTCTATTTAGGATTTCAGGAAAGAAAGAAAACTGATACTTATTGCCCAGAATGTAAACCAGTACACCCCCCAAAGATTTACATGCCTAGTCCATTTTGAATTTACTTCCCTAATGCACCATTTAACACAAAGTATACCCAGGGGAATCCTTCCCAACCCTCTCTTTTAATGCTTTTTAATTCCTTCTGTGTGCAAACACATAGATCATGATACTGAGTGAACCGTTTCATGCATCCAACTGGTTCTGAAACACTTCCCCTGTGTCTTTCTTTAACTGGCTTTATTACTGGCTGAAGAGATATTATTCAACTTACTTATGTGCTGATATGATTTCTCTCTTTCTTCCCTCTGTGCTAAAATGATTTATAGTACTTTTACCCCTAAAACACCCTATAGCATGTTCTTCTTCTAAAGTAATAATGTGCCTGCCACTAAACGGTAACTTGTTTCCTAGGGAAATTAAGACTGGAGGGTATTAATTTAGTGTTGACAGGCACTGGGCCATACAGCACTCTGGTTAGCTACCCATGTATAACAGATGCAGAAGCTTCAGTTTCCAGCATCTTGGAGAAGCATGTGCCTGCTGGTTTTAGCTTGCTATACCTATTCCACACTTAAATGTGCTCAGACTATCAGATTTATCATTAATGTAACACTTAAATTAACTCCTTGGGAACAAGCTTATGGGATTTCCAAATGCTGAGCAATAATGCAGTGACATTTGCAGCAGTGCTGGGACAACCCAAACAGCCTACTTCATGTGGTTACAGGGGCATGTTTCAAAAACATTACTCCCAAGGCGCTGTGTTGTACAGAACATGTGCAGGCTTAATAAATTCTCCAATGTTTCTGGCTTAAGAGCAAATATTTAATTGCAGGCGGTTCTATAATTCTGCAATTCTGTCTGAATGGATAGGGAGCACAGGCAATTCACTTTTTACAATGCTGAATTATCTGTCGCTCTGAATGGAAAATTTCTTGAGGGGGCATATCAATATAATACAATCCATTGTCTCATTAGCTGGGAATGGTTCACAGGTAAGAGAGTCATAGGCATTGTTTTGTTGCCATGCTTTTATTGTACTCAATAAAAGGACCTTGCTTTCCCAGCTTTTGATGTACATTATTTCAGATTCTCAAGCAAGGAAAGTGATAGAGCTGATTAAATGACAGCCTTAATATTGGCTGACAGGAGGTCTAAGGTATGATTAGTCAACTATATATAGAACAGTAGGTATATTATATACGGGTTCAATACAGAAGCTCACAGCTCCCATGCACTGACTCATGGGGACCTTTTTAGTCCAATCTAGGACCGAATACAGGCTTCTCAAACACCAAGGCTTGGATCCCAAGGTAAGATAATTTAAGGAAGTTCATGGAAGGAGTTTCCCATCCAGTCCTCCTACCTGCAGCCACCTGTGCCCCCCCCCAAAAGCTACTCTAGAGGGTCAGGGACCCCTCCTGAACAATGTTGGGAAAGAGGGGAATTAGCCAAAATCGGACTTGGATCCTATGATAAGTCATGGAACAAAAGCTTCCTATCCCCTGCAAGTCACAGGGTATGACTTGCATGGAGATTGAGCCCCAGAAACTCATTTTGAAACTGAGTATTAAGATGAGTACACCAACATAACCATTGGCCTGCTAATTCCTAATAATACTGATGTTTTGACTTGAGAGTTGCTGTCATTGATTTCAGTGGGACTTTCTCCCAAATAGGGAGAAATATGTTTAGGATTGCAGCTGTAGTTTTTATTTCATGCTTTCAATTCACTTAAAAGATCAGCACTTGTATTTATGAAGTCAAATTATTGTGTAGGCATCAATAGCTGTGAGCTCTCCCAAATCCCAGTACAACAGACAATGCTTTCTCCATATTTATAACCTATTAACAGCTCAGGCGTTGTCTCAGACAGCTTTGTTTGATGTGAATGCTACCAGTTCTTTTCCTTACCGTCACCACATTTTTAAACTCTCATGATTAGTTTACTTGGCTAAGATGACCTCTGCATTTTATACTTACTTACTGTTTCTATAACTGGCTCAACCATGATTTAGTTTTAATCTTTCATGCACTTTACAGATGATATAGCCAGTTTGGACATAACATTCCTAGATTAATAAACCATGGTTTATTAAGCTAGGAGTGAGTGTCAGGCCAATGAACTTTCCCCTTGCCCCTCCCCTTGTCTCCTTACCTCATGTGCTGACTTTTGCACTTCAAACCACATTTTGCCATTGCATCCTAAATGGGGAACTGTGGTTTAATGTTGGTTGTCCTAACCAGGATCTGAAACCAGGGCCAAACCACAGTTAATGAATCCAATGTTAAGGTTGTTTCCCATTTTGCAGAAACTGTGGCTAAAGGACCAAACCTGGCAGACAGGGGAGATTCTGCAGGCCCAATACTCATTCCTGGCTTAAGAAAACATGACTTAATCTTCAACGGATGTTACATCTGAACTCCGAGTCTATATAGTCTACCCAAGGTGTTTCCAGTTTTTAATCACACAGTGCATGCACACGCATGCACCCACATACAGAAAGCAGAAATTGTCACTTCAAAAACAGTTTTGATAGGTTGGCCCTTTAAAGAATTCACTGACTTTGGCACTTTTTCATCACATTATTGAAGGCAAGAGTGGTGAATTAGAAGTCCCCCATCTAACATCCCATTGAACTCCAAAGTATTATTAAGGATGCTCAGATTCAAATTTGTGCAGCTTTTGTCAGTTTCCAGATGTATGTTTTCCCATATATACAGTATCTATCCATTTTTGCTGTTTTGAATAAATCATATTTGGGGTTTTGGCTGAACTGAAGTGTTTGGTTGTTTATAGCAAATATTACTAAGTGATCCTTTGATATTAAGCGGGCTATACAGTTGATCCTTGGGGATGTTACACGGCTGCTGTTTCATTTTGATTTTATTGCATTTCTGTATGAGTTTCTCAGAAACCTTGATTTATAAATTGATCACTCCAGTCATATTTTTCACATACCAAATAATATATATTAAAACAAAGCAGCCATTAAAATTAAACAACACATGATCCAGATACTACTAGATGGTACACTGAGCCAAGTTCATTGAAGCTTATTTAAAATGCATGTATTAAAAGCAAGAAGCTAGGGAAGAAATAATTACCAAGGGGCAGAAGATTTACTGGGGGGAAAAGGAGATAAAACCGCCTACGAATAATGGAAGTGTAGAATTTTGTGTTTAGTTAACCTCCCTTCTATGCCAACTCTGTACTTCCTGAAGGGAAACTAAATATCCTGATCAGACAATTAGAGTGAATAAATATTAAACCTGCTTGCAGTGTGTCTGATCACTAGATGGAGATATACGATATGAAATGGTGGTGGTGATGTGGGGTAGAAACAATTATTTGGCATTAGGTTTCCAATTGATAATGTGACACATATTTATAATGAACCTATAATCCACAAGTTCTTTTTAAAAGAGAGAAAAGAAAAGCCCAGATAGATTGAACTGTTCTACATGAATGAACTCACCTTGGTTTGAGATTCATTTTGCACCTAGCTCTAATTACTGTAATTACAGGTATGGTGCCAGAAACTAATCAAATTCAGAATGAACTACAGTCTTTTTACATTAAGAGACATTATGAAATCCTTATGCTCTATTTGTATTTTAATTGCAACGATTATATGCAGTTTTATTCGCATATGGTGTATGGAAACTGAGTGATGTATGACATTATGAGTATGCATTAGAAAGATGAGGATTCTTCCAACAAGTCATGATGCCTATCTTTTATATGGCACACAGAAGATAGATAAGGGAAGGTTTAGTGGCTGAGCACATGCATTGCCTGCAGAACGTTCCAGGTTCTGTCCCTGGCATCTCCATAGGGTCAGGTAGCAGATGATGAAAAGGACTTCAGGCTTGTGACCCTGGAGAGCCACTGCCAGTCAGAGTAGACAAATACTGGGCTAGGCGGACCAATGGGCTGGTCTGACCAGGTATAAGGCAGCTTCCTATGTCCCTGTCTTAGATAACCTACAGGTTATGGAGAGTATTCACTTTCACTTTGCTTGAATGCAAAGTCCCATCCTGTCCCCCGCTCCACTGACTATGGGCTAATTGAGATATGATGCGCTGGACAGCACAGTGCATCAATGCTGCACTGACAACTTCAGTGCGTGGCAAATGGCTGAGGGAAAATTTGCACAACGTGTTCAACATGGACATTTCACATCCATGTGGGGTTTAAATATTTTCTCAGATTAGGAATGAGTCCCAAAAATGATTGGGTGAATTGCTCTTACCTTTCCCAGTATTTCTAACTTGGTTGAGTGAGTCTGTCACAAAGAAATCCTTTGTGTATCTACATGGAAATAGTCCGATTGAACTCCCTGTGAAAGTGTGTAGCAACCTCAGATGGATGCTTTTGGGCTGGTTCAAAAACATGTGTGTGTACTTGATGACTGAAACGGTACAGCGCGGAGCAGTGGCTTTCATGTATAAGTGAGGGCTAAACTGGGTGCGATGTTTAATGCATGAAATGCAGCTGCAGGAGGTAGGGGCAGCCAGAATTGGGACTATCTATATATATAAAAGAAGAAGTCCTGACTGACTGATTTTTGATTGACCGACTCATCAACGCCCAGCTCAAACCATTTAATCTAGGAACGTGAAATTTTGAAGGAACATTGTTTTTATAATGTAGACCCCCCCCCCTAAGGAAGGAGTTTTGGAAATTCCGTACCTACGGGGGTGAAAAAAGGGGGCAAAATCACCCCACACTCATATCTCCTATGGGCAAAACAACAGGGGATCAGTTATGCGAATCGGCCTCACCTCATAATTGCTGGAGGAGCCAATAGGAGCAGTTATGCAAATAGTCCATACGACACTTAGAATGTTCGTATGAATTCCTGCAGGGGCCAATAGGGGTGGGTATGCAAATCTCCCCTAGGCCATTTAGAATTGCTCTGAGGGGTGAAAAAGGGAGGGAAACTTTTTAAATGACTGAATGACTGTTGTGTGGGGGGCGTCGTCGCATAGGCTCCATCACGTTTTGATGGATCTACCCCAAAATTGGCATGGTCACTCTTCATCACCTGTAGACTCTCAGGATTAACCTGATTTTTCTTTAAGATATTTAAGATATTTCTGTTAGAAAAGATTTCTGCTGCCAGCACCCAGACTAAACATTATACTTTCAGTCAGAGAATGACTGTTGTGTGTAGGGCGTCCCAAATCCTGTGTGTCCGTGTGTACGGGCGTTTGTGTGCATCGCATAGGCTCCTACATGGCTGGACGGATCCGCCCCAAACCTGGCATGCATACCAAGGACAGAGACTGGCGGGTTCAAATCTCCGAAAAAGCCATCACTGCGCCTGTACAGATGATAGCCAATGGCGTCACTTGGAATGTTCGCAGGGGCCATTCAGGAGCAGTTATGCAAATCACTCCAACGACATTCAGAATGTTAGTATGAACTGCCGCCACAGGGGCCCAATCAGGAGCGGATATGCAAATCTCTCTTACGTCAAAACAGAATGTTCATATGCACTGCAGCTGCGGCCTACGGGGGGGGGCTGGGATTTCATTGTTGGGTAGTCCCGGGCGGGTGCAAGCTGGGATTTCACTGATGCGTAGTCCCGGGGGGGGGGAGATCAGGGATTTCATTGCTGTGTAGTCCCGGGCGGGTGCAAGCTGGGATTTCACTGATGCGTAGTCCCGGGGGGGGGGGGGAGATCAGGGATTTAATTGTGTAGTCCCGGGGGGGAGGGAAAGCAGGGATTTGATTGTTGCATAGTCCTGGGGGACACACAGGGAATTCACTGTTGCATAGCCCCAGGGGGGGAGCTGGGATTTCATTGTGTAGTCCCGGGGGGAAGCAGGGATTTCATTGTGCAGTCCCGGGGGGCGGACAGAGATTTGATTGTGTAGTCCTGGGGGAGGGGAGGGGAGGGGAGGAAAGTAGGGATCTCATTGTACAGTCCCGGAGGGGGGAGCAGGGAGTTCATTGTTGTGTAGTCCTGGGGGGGGGGAGCTGGGATTTCATTGTTGTGTGGACCTGAGGGAGCTGGGATTTCACTGTTGTGTAGTCCCGGGGAGGGGGGAAGCAGGGATTTCATTGTTGTGTAGTCCGGGGGGGAGCAGGGATTTCATTGTGTAGTCCCGGGTGTGTGTGCAGGGATTTCATTGTTGTGCAGTCCTGGGGGAGGGGAGCAAAGATTTCATTGTGTAGTCCTGAGGGAGCAGGGATTTCATTGTGCAGTCTCGGGGGAAAGGGAACAGGGATTTCATTGTGTAGTTCCTGGGGGGGGGGAGCTGGGATTTCATTGTGCAGTCCCGGGGGAGCTGGTAGTCCTAGGGGAGCTGGGATTTCATTGTGTAGTCCTGGAGGAACAGGGATTTCATTGTGCAGTCTCGGGGGAAAGGGAACAGGGATTTCATTGTGTAGTCCCGGGGGGGGGACAACACCTGGGATTTCATTGTGCAGTCCCGGGGAAGCTGGTAGTCCTAGGGGAGCTGGGATTTCATTGTGTAATCCCAGGGGAGCTGGGATTCCATCATGTTTCTTTTAAAAACAATTGTACCAAATCCTAAAATCCACATGAGCGAAGCCGTGGGCAACAGCTAGTGATATATATGGAGAGGAGGATTTAACTCACACCCTCCATGCTGCGGGCCCAGTGAGAATGCTCCCCACTCTGTATTTGATATTAGTTCGGGGGGGGGGGCTTCTATTGGTGCTGATGGCAACTTTCTTCTCAGAGGAAATACCAGTTTTGGCAGAAGGGGCAGAGTTACACTGGGACCACAGCATGGGGGACAAGGGTTAACCTACCTCTTGTGCTCCCGATCCTGGTTGGGCTCTCCTGTGGCTGTTATTTTGAAAGTACTCTATTCTGTTGTTGGTTTTAATTTGGTTTTATGATGTTGTAATGGTTGTATTCCTTGCTGCTGTTTTTTTCTTGGTTTTATTCTGTGCTGGTTTTAATTTGTGTTTTAATGTTTGTACTGTGTGTTTTGCAATAACCAGAGAACTTTGGTTATTGGGTGGTTTAAAAGGATAGTTAATTATTTAAATAAATAAATAAATAAATAAATAAGACATTAAATGCTTGTAACTTTATATCTACTGTAGTTTGTTCCTGAGCCATAATAGATCAAGCGATTCAGACAGTGCTTTACTTCAACAAATGGACATAGTTCATACATCCAAGTACTATGCAATCAGCAGTGCAATCCTAAATTTGTTTCTTCAAGAATAAATCCCACTAAATTCATTGGGACATACTCCCTAGTAAGTGCTTTTGGGATTGCAGCCCAGTAAATGTATGGGCATGTGTGAATGGCTAACAGATTTAGATTTCCATAATAAAAGCAGCAAAAGGCAAAGTGAATTTTATTTATTTATTACACTTATATCCTGCTTTCCCCCTCTTGCAAGGAACCCAAGCTGGCTTACATAGGCTTCCTCCTTTCCATTATATCCTCACAACAACCATGTGAAATAGGTTAGGCTGAGAGTCATTGACTGGCCCAGAGTCACCCAGTGTGCTTCATCGCAAAGTGGGGACTAGAACCCGGATCTCCCAAGACCTAGTCCAACACTCTAACCACTACACCATAATGACTAGTATAGTTACATGTCTTGCAAAATTTGCTTGTCTTGCAAAACGTTCTCAAACCAAGTTACTTGCAATCCAAGGTATTTTGTACTGGGAAAGAAGACACTTCTGAGTCTGATCACAGAAGTTGCAGCAGACAATGGACAAGTTCATACATCATGCTAAGCAATCATGGTTGCTTGTTTCTTCGATAACCCATGTTACTCCTGATGGACGATCGGGTGTACTGTGGCTTGTCATGGGTTGTTTCCCCCTTAGTCCTCTGGCCTGTTCCCGGCATGAATCCCAGGTGCCTTTGCAGCAGAAATCTTCTTTTCCTTGTTCCCTACATCAGCACCCTTTCTGCAACTGGTCTGCTGGGGTTGCCAGCTCACAAGGGAAACTGCCCCTCCTGCATCAGATCCCCGAAAGTGTATAATTTTCTGAGCCCTATGAACATGGTAATGCATTTGCAAAGTTTTTTTTTAATTATTATTCAGGGTCTTGCACAAGTGTGTAGGAATGCAAGACCGCCTGTCTGCTGTTTAGCCCACCATACAGATATCCCACTCTTGTCAATGTCCTTGTCAATTTCATCCTTCACTTTGGGACTTGCCTTGTTAGCAAACACCTTTTTTTAAAAAAGAAGGCTGCTGCACGTACTCTACCGAAGTAATTATACCCGCTCGAAAAGCTCCTCCTGCAGCTGCAGCCACTTTTGGCTCCCCTCACCCCCACACTTCATGCTGGTTGTTTCCCTCCACAGGTTTCCACTGTTAGCTGTCAGAGATACATACAGGGTTACAGAGCAGTGGCGGGGTTCGGTAAAGATATTCAAATTTCAGGGCAGAGCAGGGAGTGAGGGGCATTGGTAAAGATACTCAAATTTCAGGGAATACAAATGAGGTTGACTGGTAAGTATACGCTTGTATACACAAGTTTCAAGACAGAGCAGTAAAGCCAGTAAAGTGGAGGGGGAAATTACGCAATTTTCATAGCAGACTTTTGAATGTGCTCAGTTGCGCAAAGCTGGGGGGAAAAGATTGAGAACACTTTTCTTCTTGATGTTTAGGTGCATGGGGTAGAGGGTACCGACAAAGTACAGGGGAGGATGGCGATGACACTAGCGAGATTGCAAGGAGAGCCAGTGTGGCGTAGTGGTGAGAGTGTTGGACTAGGACTTGGGAGATCCGGGTTCTAGTCTCCGCTTGGCCATGAAACTCACTGGGTGACTTTGGGCCAGTCACTGACTCTCAGCCTAACCTACCTCACAGGGTTGTTGTGAGGATAAAATGGAGAGGAGGAAGAGGATTATGTAAGCCACCTTGGGTTCCTTGAAGGAAAAAAGGTGGGGTATAAATAAATAAATAAATAAATGGAGCAGCAGAGGTTTCCATTGCTCTTTCCTGGAGGCTCTCTAGTTGTTCCAACAACCTATGATGAAGTCACCCTGCAGGGTTTGGACGTCACAACAAGCCACTTTGAGCAACCGAACAACAAGCCATGGGTTCCCAGAGGGTGGCGTGTTCATGGAAGACAACCCACAATGAAAAAGCCAGGTCATAATCCATTAACTCCTTGTTCACACCTTATATTTGCTGACAGCAAAAGATGGCTTGATTGACTGTTGTATTATCAGTCTTTTAATGACTGGCAAGCAAGTATACTTATTTTAAAATGAAAAAGATTGCATTCAAAACAAAATCAAGCTTTTCTTTTCACTTGAATTCTGAGATAAATTATTCAATTAATGTTTTTAATCTGCAGTTTAGTATGTTATTATTGCATGCACTTCTATAAAGTTGTGGTGCTTCAAGGCGGAACTGTCTTCGTATGGTTACCACCACCACGGGTACAATGCACACTGTGGTCTTTTTTCGTGCTACCCCAATTGAAATCAATGGATTTTGCACAAGAACAAACGAATGGCTCCCAGTAGCCCGTAACCCATGTCTTGTCTAGAAGACTAATTAGAAGCAGATTGTAGGCAGAGTTTGAGGGGTGGAAAGCAACTGTTGCACAGCTAGAAATACATAATTTTCCCGCAGAGTCATTCACTGCAGCATTCCAGAGCCAGATTTAATTCTTTAGCTTCTTAATGCCTCTATTCACAATGTCTTTCTTTCTTTTTTTAAATGAACACATGGAAGAAATTCTAACATGCACTGCTATAATGACATTTCTTAAAAAAAAAAAAACAGTTGCAGGAGTTGATATAATTCTTTAGTTGTCACAGTTATCACAGTTGTTAGGTTGGCAGCTCTACAGTAGCCATAACACAGTAGATACCCAAGAGAGATAGACAGTACAAAAGAGGAAACAGCCAAATAAGAACAGAATTAAGAAACTGTCTTGTCTCATTACAAATGTCTTTCACAGTCACAAATGTTTTTTAATGCCTTTTTGACCAGATTGTTTCGGAATGCACAGGTGATGAAGTATAAGTGCATCATAATCAAGACTTCACCCATCACTCCATCCCATTATCCATACTTCAACTCTCCAACTTACATACATCTTCACAGTGAATAATAGAAAATCTGCTCAAGACAGTTTGAAACAGCTTGGGAGGTTGCAGGGAAAGGGGGGAATTGGTGAACGTCTATCTTTCATTCACAGATGTTTCTGCTGGATCCAAGCTGCACCTGTTGGATTTTTCCTGTCATGTAGCTTCTAAAGACAGAGACTCTGGCTAAACTCCGAAGGTGCCCTTCCACAAATGGAAAGAGTCTTCCGTTTGCAGAAGAGGTTTGGATCCAGCAGAGGCTTCCATGAATGAAAGTGGTAGTGGTGGTGGTGGTAAGGCAATATCCACCAGTTCCCCCCTTCTCCTGCATCCCTCCATGCCACTTCCCATGCTGTTTCCAAGGGTACCCCAACTCTCTGGAGCAGATATTGCGGGCACAGGGGAAGATGGGAAATGGGAAGCCGAAACTGAGAGAACCCCATTCCTTTAGTAGAACTCAGCTCATAGAACTCTTGGTCTAACCTAGGGGTGGGCAGCTTGTACCCTTCAGATGTTTTGGCCTACAGCTTCCATTAGCCATAGCCAGCACAGTCAGTGGTGAGGGGTGATGGGAGTTGTAAGCCAAAACATGTAATGGGGCTGAAGTTGCCCACTCCTGCTCTAACCCAATGTCGGGGAAGGGGGGATATATATGCCAGTAGTATACTCAAGTTCCTAGGGGACAGCACAACAATCTTGCCATTGGTATTCCAACACCTCTCACATGTCCAGCTGTACTAGCAGTGCTTACTGGAGGGAGGAGGGATGATTATTTTTTGTTAGTTGCTCCTCCCTTTTCCTTCCACAGTTGAGCTCTCTCATACTTCTCTTCTGAGAATGCTTTCCCCCAGTGGCAGCCCAGGAACTCAATCAGTATGTCATGCCATCCCAGCTATAGTGCTTCTATGTTACACTATGGTATTGGACCAGATCATTGTGGTGATGTATCTGAGTTGTGGAGAGTGTTTTGTCCTTTCATCCATTGTTGTAGCTAGAGACTTCCCACGTTTGTGTGCAGAGACGTTAGGCAGGAACCAATACATTTATTTATTTATTTATTTATTTAAACATACATATCCCACCTTTCCATGGCAAGTGCACTCAAAGTAGCTTACAAAATAACTCATTCTCTCTCTCTTATTCCTACATGCATATGCAAATGCGTGCACACACATGCGCACTCAGTTGAAAAACACACAAGTGACCTCAATACGGATCAATTTGCTCTTGTGAGCATCTATTTTTCATTCAAGTGCTCTATTTTGCACTTGCTGCTTTGTGCCCCTTTTCCGTTTTTGTGGATCATCATGTCCCCCTCTTTCCTCTCGTGTACTCAGGTGTTTGAGGTATTTTGGATTAATTCTCCCTTTAGTTTTGAATTATTTTTTTAAATCTTGTACATGGCCTTAAGAGGTTTCTACCCTTATAGGTGGCACAAAATAATAAACAAACAATAATAATAAATAATAATAAAAATATATATTCTGTGTGGGAGCAGAGTGGTGTAGTCCATTGCCATGTGTGCCTTCATTGCAGCTAATATGTGTCCAGGGCTTCATAGGAATATAGGAAGCTGCCTTACGTATATTGAGTCAGATTATTGGTCCAACTAGCCTAGTATAGTTGACACTGACTAGCAGTGGCTCTCCAGGCTTCCCCCCCCAACATAAACATTGTGCACCCCCCACCTCTTGGGACCAAGTTATATTCTCCCCCCCAAATATATATAATAATATGATGTTATTCTATATTCCAAAAATGTAACAAATCTTGACAAGGTTCGTTCCCCTTCCCCTTCCCCAACACATAATCCAGAAATTTACCCCAAATGTTCACAAAAGTGTTTTTCCCCAGTTGTCCTTTTT
This sequence comes from Shinisaurus crocodilurus, assembly GCA_021292165.1. Taxonomy (NCBI): domain Eukaryota; kingdom Metazoa; phylum Chordata; class Lepidosauria; order Squamata; family Shinisauridae; genus Shinisaurus; species Shinisaurus crocodilurus. The sequence continues at coordinate 95,430,651 of CM037878.1, forward strand.
GGCACTTAATATTACAAGTTAATTCATCATTTAACTCTCCAGGCTTTCAGGCAGGAATTTTTCCAGCCCTACCTGGAGATGCCAGGATTGAACCTGGCTGAGACCTTCTGCACGTGAAGCAGGTGCACTACCACTGAGCCACGGTCCCTTATTGTCTACTATACTGATGTGTCCCGGCAGCTGTGTATTTTCTTTATATTTCCCATGTTCTTAGGTGGTATGTTTGTGTATTGGGAGGTGTCTTTTGTGTGTGCTATATTGTACACTTGTTGATTGGCAAGTCACTGATCCTTGTGGGTGCTGTTTGTACTATAGGGCTATGTCTTGATTACACAATTGTGTTTTAGGGTAACAGCAATGTTTTCTATGCATAGTATTGCATCTCTACCACAAGGAGTGGCCCTAATCCTAGAATTGTGAACTGTTAACAACTATTAATGCCAGTCCCCCATCCTCCCTGCACAATGACTCTTCTTGTGAGCTGTATCAATAGTAGTGGAGACACTGCATCAACTCAGATTAGACCATTATTAGACCATAATGGTCTGGTCTAATACAGTGGTATAATGTAGAAGTACTGTAGCTAGACGGCATGATTTGACACAGTGAATGTGTTGTAGTAGTACAAGGACACTTGCGTGCGATCTTATTTGCTCATGCAGGTTTCACCAGGGACTAGAATCGGGCAGTAAGCAAACAGGTTACTATGATATTTCTTATAGCTAAAAACCAAGTAACCTCTTTTTTCTTTTTCTTTTGTTGTTGCAAAAATAATAATCCATTAATTTCAACAGATGAGGGACATAAAACAAAACAAAAAAAGAAGGAAAGCATATTTCCAAGGTCAGAGAAGAATATGCACCCAGTGTAATACAAAACAATCTTTGCAGCTTCTGTGAAGCTATAACTACATCAGAATGGATATACAATGTAGTTGCTGAAGTGTTAATGAACTTTCTTTGCTTGGTAGCTGGGTAAGATCTTTACTTAGCTCAATCTGACAAGAACAGGACTGATTGGCGCACTAAGATTGCTTGGAACCACTTTTTGATTTTCTCACAGCGCAATCCTTTGGAGGGTTGCCTGTAACCCGCCAAACCTGGAGCATTATGGGCATCCTATGGAAGGTGGGAGGAGCACAGCGGATCGAATATCCACCAGGCTCCCCTCGGCTGCAAAAACATCTCTAGACAGTCGATTTTGGCTGTCTAGATGTTTTTCCTCTCCTTGCGAGGAGGAGAGGCACTGCCTGGATTCTACGGAATTTGTTGGTGCCTCGCTCCTCCCCTCCCTGCCCCCGGGAACACCCCCCATGGGGGAACTGAACACTGTTTTTCCATGTTCGGTTCCCTGCCGGTGCAGAAAGAACCACGCCGGCTACAAGGTGGGGGGTGGGATGCTCCATGGCACTGCGACCTTGGAAGAGATTTCTGAGGTCGCAGAGGCTTCTATGCCTCATCCTATGGCACCCCAGACTAAGTCAGAGGGATATAGGATTGCGCCTTCAGATTGATCCATCCATTCAGCATTTACCTCCCCAACCCCGTCATGTAGATCTTATGACATGTATTACCAAGAGATGCAGATAGCATTACATGACTAAACTCTTTTTTTCAAAATTTGAACACACATCCCAAAATTTGGCCACAATTTGCTTTTAAAACACCATCTAGAATGTTTTCATTATAATAGCATTTGATGCCTTGCAATATTAAACTGTTTTATTATTTATATATATATATCAATCACCCAATAACAACAGTTCTCTGGGCAGTTTACAAGTTGGCAAGTTACCTCACTCCTATGGCAATTTGGGTGCTACAAATACTACTAGTGCTGCTGAATCTTCAACCATGGGGTGGGGTGAAAGGAATCCCAAGCAGCTGACATTTCTTCCCCATTATGCAAACAATCCCCCAATTCACCATCTGCAAATGAGATAACAAATGGGGGGCATTTTCACTCAGTTCTACAAACAACCTGTTTCTCAGAGATCTTAGGAGACTTCAGGGAAAAACAAGGACCTTCTACACAACAGTGGGAATTTAGCATTTGACTTTGTTCCTTTCTGTGGTCACCTGACACTCACAGGGGAAGCTAATGTCATCTGACAGGATCACATTTGAGCAAGGAGATCCAGTCTATGTAGAACAGTCAGGTCAAGGCAGGTGAGGTTGTGTCAGGTAGGTAGTGTTCAGTGAAGGTAAGTGCATCAGGCACAGCAAGCTAGGTAAAGGCAGACACCCTCTTGTGTAAAGGGCAGCTGCTATCTAAAGGGCAGCTATCTAAGCACCATGGATAGCTTAGAGTGCATTTTGCTGGATGGAGCTTTCTCCTACTAGAAACATAGGAAGATGTTGTCTCAGCAGCAAGCTAGTCTTATGTAGGCAGCTATGATCTGTAATGTGGTAAACTCCAACACCATTAGAGGAGCTGGATGGACTGTTAAAGGGCCCTCACCTGATTTTGTAATCTCAACCTTCTGTGGAGCTGGGGAGATGCAGGTCCTGCTGGGAGTTCCTCCTCTGACTTAGAGGATGATGGCAAGGCTGTGTCTTCTGACAAAGGGGGCCTTGAATACAGGACTGACTGTCCTTCCATGGAATGATCCTCATCTTCATCAGAGTCTTCTATACCCTGAAAAGGCCAATGGTTGGGAGGCATGACGGAATTAGGCTCATAACCCAATGTCTCCTTTTGAACAAAGTCAGGCTAGTTACAGCACTGGAACCACAAAGTGAATAGTTTAATATAAAGGGTTATGGGCTATCACATGGAAGTTATTCAGCATTGAGGCAAGGAAGAAGAGGGGTAGGCAGAAGTCAGAAGATTGAAATTGGCAATGTGGTGGCCATAAAATCCTACCATAGGCTTCATTAGGCCCACTGTTAATGTCCTATAGGCACAGACATATATCATTATGGCAAAACCAGATATAGCTGGTGTAAAAGGGATAGCTTAAGACAAAGGGTTAAGGCAGATGACTATTTTCTCAAATGGTAACTTACAATGGATCGTATGTATTCCCACTGCAAGCTGGTCATCTGCTCTGAATTACCCTGCCAAGTGATGAGGAGCATTTTCTATTTGCATGCTTACTCAGATTTCTTATCAGGCACAGAACAGAACTGTGGAAAAATTCTCACCACTTGGCAGGATGATGAAGGCAAAGAGCTTACCAAGTGGTTACACTGGTAAACATTCACTAGCTCCGTTCACCAAAATTCCAATTATTTTGTGTTCTAATTTTTTTTACTTCCATATTTGTGTGCAAAACAGAAGCCATGGCATTATTTTCCAGAGGTATATTTTGTAGTGCAAATGAAAAGACCCATCACCCATACACAGTAATGATGTGGCTGTACTTGGCATCTCTTGCAGTGATTACTTAACTAGGTGCTGCTGACAAGTTTTTGCAATGTATGTGGTATATTTGCTTTGCAGTTTCTGAAACTGTTCAAGGAAAAAGACAGCTGTCTTTGTCAGGTAGCAGATATGTCAACTGAAAGAGAGATGGATCATGAAAGGTAGTTTATTAATATATATTTCTGTGCCTGACACTTTCATTAAGCTTTGGACCAAGTCCCTTGGCTGCACTCCTGATGAAAAATTGCATCCTGCTCTGTGACTTTCAAATCTCAGTTGCAGATGTGCCAACCCATTCCCAACCAAACTTAACAAAAGTTATTTGTTCAAAGAATAAAATCTGTTTGCCTTTATTAGGAAAGATAAGGTGGTGCTTGACAGCAGTCAAAGGGTACACAATGAATCATGGAAATATCCAAAGAGATTTTCATACCTCTTATTATTATATTGCTTCATTAGAAATTTTAAGTTTGCCTAATCCCAAAGCAGGATAATGCTATGATTAAATATATATAGAGAGAATGTCTGGCAAATAAAACAAAACAAGCACATCACCACACCACCAGTACCAATTCTAAGCCTGATTAACAAAAGCCAGACTGAAAGAAGAATTTGGTCTTTCCAAATCCACTGCAATCCTATACATGTCTACTCAGAAGTCCCATATGATTGTGCAGTGCTGCATGATCATTTTAAGCCACAGATATATGTATCCGACAGTAGATATTATATACAGTAGCAAATCTACTGGCCTGCAGAATTGACTGATGTAAATAGAAAGCAGAGTAGGAAGAGTTTATAGCACCTGTTATTTATTTTCCCTCTAAGCAGGATAATCAAAATGGCAGTAATTTCTGTGCTATGTAAGCATCTGGTATCAATAATGATGATAGAAACAAAATGTATCTACCTGCTGCTAGTTGGTTTCACCTTTCCCGGCATCCAGAAGTCCTAAAATAGCTTTGCTGGATTCCTGCAGACCACCACTTCCCGTGTTCACTTACTGCTGGGACTGGGATGCAACAAGAGTCCTATCTGGACCTTCTCAATGCATCAAGTAAGCACAGAAGGGGGACTGTTGTATGTGCCGAAATTGCATGTGCTGCTGGCCTTGATGTATGTGCTTTCAACATAATGGGTAATATCCAATGATAGTTTTGCCTAAGCAGGTAGATCTTCTGCCTGCTTAAGTCGGTACACCCAATTTCCACTACAGAAACAGCTTTTGGGGAGTATAGGTGGCAGACTTGGGTTGGAGGGGATCAGCAAAAATGGTGTGCCCCAAATTGAATGAGTGGAAGTGCTTTCTGATAAGACAAAACCACCACTGGATACAACCCAATGTCCACTAATCTTAAAAGTCTTTGAGCATGCCTAACTTGTCCTGCACAATAAAGTTAATTATACCAATAGACCCAAAGCCCTACTGCTGCACTGATGTATGTAAGAAAAGACAATCACCCTGTTTTCTAAATTGTACACTTTCTTTTGCTCTTTCCCCCTATTGAGGAAGCTCTTGGATCTTTACAATACTCAAAGCATTATGTTTTTATGAGTTATAAGAAAGAAACAACCGTTGTTGTTTTAAAAATAATCCTATTAATAAACCAGCCAGTAAGTTGTCACAACGTGAAAGAGAATTAATAACAGAGGATATAAATTTGTACTCCTGTGGGCATTCATGAAATGTCATCACATCTTTTAAGAAGAAAGGATGTACTGTATGTATAGTAGAAAGGCAATTAGAAGGATAATAATTTTTCTGTTTGTTGAGTACCTAGAAATTGTCGTGCAAATATTATTTGTGGTCTCTATAAAAATGGGATTAAAAGGGATAGTTGTTCTCAGGAAAAGGCAGTCATGTCGAGTGAAACAAGGAACAGACTCCATAGTTATGCTTTGATTTCAAAAACATTTCCCTAATTTCTTCTGTGCCTTGATCTACAATGGCTGGTTTTTAATCTTTGGGGAGGATCTGAGAGACTGCTTTGTACTTGGTGTGCCACAGGTTGCACAGCCCTGTTCTAGCCTCATAGTAAGAAATGGAACCAAGGGTGGGGCTAGGGACTGGCTCAATTCTCAATGGCTTCCAGTTCCAAAAGATAAGTAAACAGGCTGCAATCTAGGACAAAATTGAGAGGGAGCAAAACTTAACCCTCACTAGGTACAGCAAGAATTTTCTTCCACAAAATGCTATCCATCCATGCAGGAAAAAATAATACACTAGACTTATTTATTACATTTCTATACCGCCCAATAGCCAAAGCTCTCTGGGAGGTTCACAACATTTAAAACCATAAAATACAACATAAAAGACACCATAAAAGTTTAAAACTACTGCATAAAATATAAAATTGACTTGCACTCCACTGCACCAGTGACCTCCAACTGTATTGCCCTGTAGATCGAGAAGCATTTGGAGTTCCAAATTATATATGAATGTGTGCTATATAAATACAAAGCATTGGAACTAGAAGACTAAAGACTAAAGGCACAATTCTACCAACTGCACCCTCGCTGCTTGTAAGCCCCTGAATTTGGAGTCTTACGAGCATCCAATACAAGAGTGTGAGGAGTGGCAGAGGCGATCTCCACCTCCCGCTCTGCATTTTAGCTAGGCCATTTTCAGCCATCTAGCTGAGGTGCTTCAGAGGGGGAGAGAAGGAGGCTGGAGCACAGTTAGGATACCTCGTATCCTGGTGGCCCCAGTCTCCTCCCCGCCCTGACCCCTTTACTTCCTCTCCAAGGTCAATTTCCTGACCTTGGCAAGGCAGCTGGTGCAGTTCTTTCCGTGCCGGCTGCGAGCAGGATTGGAGCAGGGATTCCCAGCTCTGCGGTCAGAGCTCTGTCTCCAACCTCAGATGTGGGAATCTGAATTATCCTATGGCCCCGCAGATGATGTCTGGGGGGTGGGGGGTGGCAAAGGATCACTCTTTAAGTTCATTGCACTTAATTCCCCTTGAAATCAATAGGAAAAGTTGATTTCCTAATGACTAACTTTTTGCATTGATTTCAGTGGGACCTAGGTGTAACTCACTTAGTCTGGATCCAACCAACCCATAGAATTAATAATTAATTTAGCTAGAGCAGGGCTCTCCAACCTTGGGTCCCCGGATGTTGCTGGACTACAGCTCCCAGAATCCCTTGCCATTAGCCATGCTGACTGAGTATGCTGGGAGCTGTAGGCCAGCAGCATCTGGGGACCCAAGGTTGGAGAGCCCTGAGCTAGAGTTTTATGAAGTGTGTAATGCATCCTTCCCCAACCTGGTTCCCTCCAGATGTTTTGGACTACAGCTCCCATCTTTCCTTACCACTGACCATGCTGCCTGAGGTTGATGGTAGTTGTAGTCCCAAATGTCTAGATGGCACCCGGATAGGGAAGGCTGGTGTAATGTCATCTTTTCTATACAGTAATACCTTGGATTACAAGTAACTTGGTTTGAGAGTGTTTTGCAAGACAAGCAAATTTTTAAATATTTATTATTATTTTTACTTGATATACAAGCGACGTCTTGCAATACAAGTACTGTAGTACGGCTTAAATTAAAAATCTCTGTACAAATTTTTTTGGGGGGATTTTGTTTTGATATAAGAGTGTTTTGGATTACAAGCACGTTTCCGGAACGAATTATGCTCTCAATCCAAGGCATGACTGTATGTATTCTTGATGGAACTGGGTCCATAAATATATAAAAGAAAATTAATGGCATGAATTCCTTTTCTTCGATGAAATGATAAAGACTCTGCATGCCTGAATTTGTCCATTTCTGAAACGACAGTGTAATGTTTCTAACCAACGTGGACTTGAATGAGGTTTGAGCAATGGAACCACTAACTGCTTCTCTGTAACACTTTCCTAATGACTCCCCGTTCTGCTCCTCTTGCCAAAACAGCACCATTTTATTGGCACCACCATTTTAAATTTGCCTCACATGCTCAACAGCATACGTAAAAAGACTACTGGATGAAAACAAACCTGGTGGTATGAAAATAATGATGGAAACAGAAGCTACAAGGGGAAAGGACATCCTCACTTGTGACTGGCATCAATAAGGCTGGAATCCTAAACAACCTACTAAGGAGTAAGCCCCACTGAATACAGTGGGACTTACTAAGGAGTAAGAATAGAAAGAACATGCTTTGGATACTATGAGATCTCAAGCTTTCTGCACATTTATTTATTTATTTATTATATTTATACCCCGCCTTTTTTCCTGCAAAGAACCCAAGGCGGCTTACATAATCCTCCTCCTCCTCTCCATTTTATCCTCACAACAACCCTGTGAGGTAGGTGAGGCTGAGAGTCAGTGACTGGCCCAAAGTCACCCAGTGAATTTCATGGCCAAGTGGGGACTAGAACCCGGATCTCCCGAGCCCCAGTCCAACATTCTCACCACTACGCCACACTGGCTCTCAGCTCTCACATAATCATTTAGAGATAATTGAGATAAAGCCAATCTAGTTTGAAAGTGAACTTCATATATTCCTCTTGGAAATTCATTTCCATACAGTAATCTAAAGGCTAGACTCCGTGGAAGTGAAAAAAGGGTAAAAACATTTATTTCATACTATCATTCACGTACTATAGATCAAGCAGAAGCTGTAGCTGTTAAAAGCTGTTATATTTTGCTGGAGGAAAAATGCGTATGCTAACCCCCACTGATTAAAGGTTGAACTCCTATTATTTTGCTTATTTTTTATCAGAAGAATTAAAGGTAAAGAGAACTTTGCTTCCTAAGAACATGTTTTGTGAAAAACAACTTATATATATTGTGGATCTACTATATCTGCTGAATTATTTATTCTCCCTGCATTATTCAAAGCTTGGGACCTTGCAAATGACTTGCAAACGGGTTGCTATTCATTTAAGTTGTAGACACTGGATATATATTGTATATAGCTTCCAGTTTACAAAAATGAATTTTAACCATGGCTCAGTGGTAGAGTGTATGCTTTGCACATACCCATGCTCAATGACTGGCATCTCCTGTTCAAAGGATCAATTAGAGGGTGATAGGAAGGTCCTATGCCTCGGACCCCGGAGAGCCACAGGCAGTCAGAGTAGCAGGGCTGGCCCTACTGTTAGTCACGGTGAGGCGGCCGCCTCAGACAGGAAGGGAATGGCAGCAAGGTGTTGGAGGACAGAGCTGTGTGCACTGTCCAGCTTGTGCTGCACCCCCTAAGCTAGCCTGCTGCGATCAGGTGTGGTGGAGGATGTTGTCCTGTTGCCAGGAGTGAAGTAAGTTTCAACAGCCAGGCCAGTCAGCGTCTGTACATGGAGCAGGAGGCATTTTGTCCTTTTCCTCAAGTCAGGCAGCAAAATGCCTGGGGTCAGCTCTGCAGAGTAGACCATACTGGACTAAATCGACAAATAGGCTGATCTGATATAATGCAACCTCCTATATCCCTAAAGGGGATCATAGACTTTTTAAATGCTATAGTCCTAGCAGCAGTTGAAAAGGGCCTCAGTCTTCCCTAAACTCTCCCATGTCTTTTGACAATTTTTTGTTTTTCAAACACCTCACTTTCTGGCTTTAGATGAAGCTCTGCTCCTTGTCCCTGATCAATGAAACCCTCACTTAAGTTTGATTAGGAAATAAGCTTTCTCACAATGTATTTGCCTGTCTAAGGGCGTGATCCTGTGGGGATGCTCGTAACCCTCTGAACTCAGAGGATCATGGGTATCCTATGCAGGGCGGGAGGAGCGCGGAGGTGAAGGTCACCTCTGCACTGCTCCCGCCCTGCAAAGGAGCTAGCAGTGCTTCAGAGCTGGAGGGAAGGAGGCTGAGGCACCGCCAGGATACGTTGTATCTTGGCGGCACTGGTCTGCTCCCCCTCACCCCCTGGAATGCCCGCTAAACCCCTTCTCTGAGGTCGCTCTTCCGACCTCAGAGATGCCACTGGTGCAGTTCTTTCCATGCCAGCTGTGGGGGGGAGGGGTGCTCTGAGCGCAGAGTCCCAGCTCCAACATCGGAGCGATTTTCCGATGTTGGGGCTGGGTCTCCGTCAAATCCTGTGGCCCTCTAGATACTGTCTAGAGGGCCATAGGATTGTGCTGCCCATGACCTATCTAAGGGCGCAATCTTATGCATGTTTGGCTAGGGCATGCTGGAAGTTGTAGTCCTTTTTTCTGTCTAAACATGCATAGGATTGCACCTGAAGTGATTTTTTTTTTTTTTTGGTGCAGACCTGGAACTGAAGTTATGACACCTGCACAACTTATGACCCACTAAGACATACGTAGCCCACTAGCCAAGCATTGAGAACAGGGCCTTTTTTGGGGGGGTGCCCAGACTGTGGAACTCCCTACCTCTGGAGGTTCATATGGCTCCTCCACTACAAGCTTTTAATTTGTCTGTAAATACCATTTTATTTGATTATGCTTTTCATCTGGAATAATTTACTTCCTGGTGTTTTATTTTAATTCTTTGAGTTTAGTTTTGTTGATGTTTTCCTTGTTGTTGTATTGTTGTATTCTGGTTTTTAATTGCTTTATTTTGTAAGCTGCTTTGGAGGCCCTTGGGTTGAAAAGAGGCACAGAAATACATACTAATAAAAATAACCTTGTGGCCTGCCTGCCTGCTGTTTGATTTCACACCCCTGTCTTTTTCAGCGTAAGCAGGTTTAGCAAGCCCCCAGTAGGTCATCATACATGGTTAGTGGGCTGCACTTAGCTTGGCAGTAGGAATGGACGGATCACTCTATTTCTGCATCCCATTTCTGCATCAGTCTGCAAATGTGAATGATCCCCCCCCCCCGCATTTTAATCTAAAATACAATTTTTTATGCATTTCACCCTAAACTATGCATTTTTTGTCCTTTTTTGAGTTGAGAAAATTCACAGAAGCGTGAAACCAAAGGATAACTGTGTTCCAGTCCATTTATTAGTCTGGGAAATGTGAATCCGCTTGGTTTGCTTAAAAATGTGGATCAAACAAAATCCTTGCGCATCCCTACTTGGCAGAAGTTGGGCTGGTCTTGGGGGCTAGGAGATTATTTCAGGAGATTACTTACTCAAAGAGTGGGTTTCTAACTATTTCCTCTTCCTGTTAACTGAAAGCTCCATTTCGGAGAGCTGATGTGTACAGATGAGGCCTTCTATTATTGATGCATCCATACTTTGTTTTTAAATTTTGTTATCCTTTCTAAAAAAAACACAACCCAGTTCTACTTTTCCTGTGTAACAACGGTTCATTTGCTCAGCTTTTTCATTAATGTTTCCATGGTATTAGTATACTCATCTTCCACTTGAGAAAGTCAAGGTGAGTGAGGACGTAATCCTGTGACCCTCCGACTTTGTCGGGGGGGGGATAGGATGAGGCATAGTCACCAGTGCGACCTTGGAAATCCCTTCTGAGGTTGCAGCGCTATGTCCCACCATCCCCCCCACCTTGTAGCTGAACATGGAAGACCGACTTCGGTTCCCCTGTGTGTGTGTGTGTGTGTGTGTGTGTGTGTGTGTGTTCGCTGGGAGGGGAGGCACGAGGCACCGCTGTCTTCCTTGGAATCCAGGTGGTGCCTCAGCCTCTCCTCCTTGTAAGGAGGTGTAAAACATATAGAAGGCCGAAATCAGCCATCTAGATGTTTTTGAGAGCAAGGGAAGCATGGCGGCAATCCTATCCGCCACACTCTTCCCACACTCAATAGGATGCCCATAATCCTCTGGGTTCTGAGAGTTGCGGGCACCCACATAGGATGGGGTTGCCTGACAGAATGTACAATTTGACCAGCAAAGGGATAATGACGGTGCAAACTACCACCTCTCTGGGACAGTAATGAAGGAATGACTACTACTAGTTAAAGTGCTGTAGTATGGTACAGTTGAAATATCTTTAGTTGTATAGCTGCATAATTTACTCCCCATTTCAGGTATCATAAGGGGAAAAGTAGTAGTAGGTTGAATATAAAGTAGTCATGGCCGAATTGTTATGGGATGCTTTTGTGGTGTTCATTCTAGGCTGTGAGTGGGTATAGATTATATTTGTGGATAAACACTTTTCAAATTGTATTGTTTTTTTATTATGTTTTATGGTATTTATTTGTATTTATTATTGTGCTGATTATGGTTTATATTGATCCCCCTCCCCTGCCATTACATTAATCGTGGATTTCTGTATTGTGTGTGTAAGTCACTTTGAGACTGCTTTTTGCTGTGGGAAGTGATGCATAATTTAATAATAATAATAATAATAATAATAATAATAATAATAATAATAATAAATTTGGAATGAATCAGTTAAGGATGCAATCCTATATGAACTTGCCTTAGGAGACGTCTGACTCCCTGCTGTGACCTCGGAAATCCCTTCTGAAGTCGCAGCGGGCAGTCCGCCTGTGGAGCATCCTCCCCCACAGCTCGCAGCCGGCACAGTTCTTTCCGCGCCAGCTGGGAACCGAGGCCAGAAGACTGGCTTTGGTTCTGGCATGGGAAGGCTTTGCCGAGGGCTGGGAGGGGAGGAGTGAGGCACAACCAGCTTCTGGTGCCTCAGCCTCTCCTTGCAAGGAGGGGTAAAACATTTAGATGGCCGAAATCAACCGTCTAATTGTTTTTGAGGGCAAGGGGAGCATGTTGGAATCCTATCTGCCCTCAATAGGATGCCTGTAATCCTCAGAGTCCACTTTTCCTGCCTTCAGTAGGATGCCTGTAACCCTCCGAGTTTTGAGAGTTATGGGCAGCCGCATAGGATGGGGCTGCCCTGCACTTTGGGTTAAAGGCATCAAAATTGACACATGTATGCATGCAGTGATAGTGCCTAAACATCTCCTGATATGGATCCACCCTCACATCTACTCCTATTTTGAAATAAACTAGTTTAACTTTTTTATGTTGTTTGCTTAGAAACAAAAAAACAAGAGAATGTTTCCAACAGTGATTGTAAGGTCTAAGTAGAGTTAGATGACAAATATAAAATGGGTGTACACGTAGACAATGGAATATAAAAAGAGAAACTTGGTCTCAGAAGTACTTACAATAAAAATATATTGCAACCCAATGTGTTTCAGAATAGATTCAAAAATGTGTTGGTCGGCAATACATTTTCATTGTTGGCACTTTTGAGAACTAGTTTCTCTTAGCATTTTTTTCTGAGGTTTTTTTGTGCCTCCCTTTTTGATTTTGTTTGTACATAGACAATAAACAGAAAGCAAGGATAGTGCATGTTCACAATGTAATATGGGATCCTATAACATATCTTTAAATAAGTATACATGCAAGTGGTTTACTAGAAAATGTTATTAGACAATACAAAATACTGCCTCTGAAAAATTATTTTATATCTATTAACAGTATTAACACCAAACTTTGCTAACCCCCAAATAAATTTGCAAACCTCTTCGTTATGTATGCCAATGATACTGTAAGGGGCATAAATTGATTTATGGAAGATAAATATGATCATGATCATCTACCTCTTTTATCAATAAGCTGAAACTGGAAACCTAGATACTTGTTCTGTTTATGGCATAAGTTCAAAAATGTGTAGTATGGGTCAATGTAAAAGTGTGCCAAGTTTCATACTTTTAACCCAAAATGCATGATTTTAATTTAACTGTTCTTCTGCTCATTCTTCACCACACTTCCTTTCACACATGTTTCCTTTTGATTAATGTAGGCCCCTGAGTGGTTTTATTTTATTTTTTTAATCAGGGAGACATTTTTGTGGTATGCACTCCTAACTTTTAGCATATTGTCACTGCACCACAGGATTGTAACCTAGTAAATTATCACATAAGAAGAGGAAAGAGACCTTCAGCTATCTATTATGCATCATATTTTACTACACTATCACTATCTCGGTTTTTAAACCTTTTAAAGTGCGCTGTTCCATGCATTATTCAGCTCTCCTTACTTTTTACCCCCACTTACTTGAAATTCAACTTGAAAGGTATGCATGTGTCGCTTTCTTTAAATGACACTACTGTGTTGTTAGGGAACAGAAACAGGATCTATAAATGAACAAAACAATGGAGCTTCAGTGGGGGAAAGTGAAGGAAAGAAGAACTAAGTTAGAAGATCTGCATAAAGACTATTCCAAGGACTGTCAGAAGAGAATGGTACTGAATTGTGATTCTAAGTCCAGGCTGGATGGATTGGGTGTGTGTGGTGTGTACTTAGCCTTCTAAAGAATTAAAAATATGCTAGAATAGAATTTTGTTGCATGGTCTCCACTTCCACAAGTGATAAGAGGTTCTATGGGCAACACTACCTTGAGTTTGGTTTCCTTTGGAGAAGAGAGAGCACTGTAGATATCTCCCATTTTTGTAATGTTTACTTTATTTCCAGCTATGCAGGTAGAATATAAATTTAGTCAAAGAGCACAGGAACAAAGGAAGTTGCATTATACCAGGTCCGACTATTTATTCACCAAGTCTAGTATTCTCTACTCTGACTGGCAGTGGTTCTCCTGTCACTCATCTAATTTTCTCCTAGTTTTTTCCATCATCTGCTACATAAACCTTTTGACTGGTGGCTTGCTGCCACTGCAGGGGAAGAGAGAAAAGTAAACTGGAATGAATAAAAGCCTGATGGCAGTACTGCTGATTCTGAGTGACTACAGAGTCCCACTGCATTATGCTAGTGTAATGATCCCTGGCCCTCTATTTTTTGTTGTCTGTCCAAACGAAGTATTCCACTTTATTTCTCTCCATTTTTGAAATGCAGTTATCCAAGTAAAATTGATTCCACCATTATGCATAGTTATTCTGACAATCCCTGAAATAGCCTTGTACTTTAAAAAGAAGCCCATTATAAAAAGAAGCACATCCTCCTTCAACCTTCCCATTTTAATTTCTCCCAGAAGAACTGAAAATGCACTTTAAAATGTTTCTTAAAGCGATGTAAGTATTTGTGAGATCCACACAAGATGTTTTCATGTAATTACAATGATCACTTAGAGCTCAACTACATATTTACATTTTTATCAGACAGATAGTCTCAGGTTTGAAATGATGGATACCAGAAAGCTGGGATGGGGTGCATTTGGCCTACATTTTTAAAGCACACTGACTCAATTTTCACCTCTGGGACGAATCAGAAAACAATGATCCTTCTAACGTGTACTTCTCCAAATTTTGTGATGCCGTTGTCAGCTAAAAAACTGAGTACAAACAAATGGCATACAAACACGCATATATTAGGGCAAGTTGCATGGAAAAATGCATAGATTAGGGGAAATTGCATATAAAATATATACATCGGAAAATTGCATACGAAAATAAATGTGAATTAATGTGCAGTTTTCTAAATCAAAAATTGCAGACTGATGCAGAAAAATTGGAGAGAATGGACATGTTTGAATACATGTGAAAATGACATGGATCTGAGATAGACATTTGTCCATCCCTACTGTAAAGTGCCATATTGAACCTCTTGGAAATGTGCACAGTGCACACCATGGCACTCCAACGCATTCTATCACACCTTCCTTCATTGCTGAATCAGATAGGAGAACTTCAGGAGAGCAACCTTTAGACTTGTATACAACATGGCAATTGGAAAATACTCAATTCCAAATAATCATGCAAATACTCAGTTGCGAATAACAGGCAGGCATATCATACAAGGCAACTTTTGCAAAGCAAGGTAAGAGCATCCCAGATGTTGTCTCACACATTTACTGTACTGTCCTTCAACTACAGATATTGCAGATTAAAGAACAAACAAAACCTAGGAAAAGAATCCCTTTTCATATGAGCCATTGATCCATATAAATAAGTAAGGTTACAACAGGTTCATCTCTTTATATATCATGTTATTTCCCCAGATTGATAGTGAAAGACTATCTGTCTCTCAGAATCACTCATGCATTAGAATGTATACAATATTGCCAAGTGACATTTATTCAGCAGCAACCAGATATTTTCTTCTTAAACTTTTGCATCCTTATACAGCTGTAGAACAATATGCAGTGTATGCAAAGCAGACACTATAACAAGAACAAATCTTGATTCTGACTTCCCCTTTCCCAACTTTTTCTCATGATTATCTACCGGGCCAGCCCAAGATATTAGGCTACCTACCTGCCACAAAGGACAAGTCAAGATTACAAATTAAAGCATTGAAGTGTCTTGAACGTAGCAGCAGCAGCAGCAGCAGAATGGTGAGTGTACCTTTCATCTAACAAAAAGTTGTCCTGCCCCTACCACGCTGGCCCTGGGTCCCCTTCCTGGCAACCTGGTCCTGCCCCAGCTATTTTATCCAGGGTCCTCTGTCACCCCTGTGTTCCACTGCCCTGGGTTTTCCCAGGCCCCCCTTCCCGCTCTCTGCAGACCTACTGACCCTCCCCTAGGGTCCCCCATACCCCTTTCCCCTTGTCATCCATCCATGCCCCCCGTCTTATTGCCCAGGACCCCTTTAGGGCCCCAAAGTCTTTCTCCCAGGGCCCCTCCAGGCCTCCCTTGCCCTGCTACCACTCCTCCATAGAGCAACTATGGGAACTACGGGTTGGATTCAGAACAACTGAGTTGCACTTAGGTCTCTTTGAAATCAATGGCTTAAGTTAGTCATGACTAGGTTTTCACATTGATTTCAATGGGTCCTAAGTGTGACTAACTTGCTCTGGATCCAGCCCCATGTCTGGTGGTTACATCACATATTTAATAAGTAAAGTACAAGATGCAATTTTATTGCAGTTAACTCTAAGCAGCACCATGTCAGTTCCAAAATTGTAAATAAAAATTGTAACATTTCTATGAACAACTGAAATATATTAAATTAAATTAAATGAATTAGATTAAAATGAAGGTTGGTAGCATAAACATTTTGTATATGTTCCTCCCTATTAAGAAGATAAACATTCCTGTTTGTTCCAGGCCAGTCCAATAGGTGTACCACCACCACATCATCATCACCACCACCACTTTGGCTGGGTGGATTCCTCCCTCCCCCCCATTTTGCACTTGATTCCTGTGCAATAGGAGTTGTTGTTGGAAAAGGGGAATGTGGGTTCATAATTTATAGGGTTTATATTCTGGTGGTGGGGTGCTGTTATTGGGTACCATGACCATATCTGTTATGGTAATATAGGTGAGGACGTCATTTTTTTTAATTTTAAATACCTCTTACATTGAAGTCAATGGGAAGCACATCCTTTGTGCCAAGCCTGGGGCTGGTGTAAAGTTGTGCCACTGACAGGGGCATGAGTGTGGATCCCACCTATGACTCTGCCCCATTTTGGACATTTCACTGTCATAGCTGAGGTATTCTGCCATTGTATTTTTAGTGATAGAGGTGTATCTTGCATTCTGCCAGCACAGCGGGGCTTCCACTGAATCCTATATCCCCTCAGCTGCTTTATTTTCAGTTCAGAATTGCACCCTTAGATTCACATATTTTAAGGTTAGCATAATGAAATTCCGTATCTATCTTCTATTTATGTCTCTATCGAGTCCACTGAATTTCTCCTAACTACCTCACTTGCCTCATCCTCCAGCATAACATTTTGCTATTCATGGATGACTGATATTACACCGGGGTAGTGGACTCTGCCACATAACAAATGCAGGCCCTTCCCCTTAGCTCCATTTCAGGGGCCCAGGGCAAAAGACAGGTATCCACCACAAGCATCCAATGAGCAAAGATGGGAGGCAGCTCAGAAGCAGCAACGGAGGGAGCAAATCGGAATGGTTTATACTGAGGGCTGTGGGTCAGTGTGGCTCCTTGCCATGGTGTCCCTTTCTTTGACAGGGATAGCTGAACGGCAGAGGAGACCACATACATTGTGATGTTGGGGGTGGGGAGAAAGGCAAAACAGAGGAGCAAGTTCAAGTCTGGTTTAAATAAGGATCTGGTTCTTTAAAACATTATACTAGCTTCATATTTGTTTAACATGTTATACAATATCTCCTGAAAATGACTTTTAAATAGATGCTAGTGAGAAATCTTTGGCATCTTTCTGAACACAAATACCACAACAGATTTATTAGAGAAAATTGTAAGTGTTATCTAGTTATTGTATTTATTATGAACCTCATTACAAAATAGACAGTATCAATCATTAATACACAATATCAGTATCACAATATTATTTATCAATCAGATGCTCTATATCACAATATTATTTATCAGTCAGATGCTCTAAACCTTTCTGGGCTAGTCAGATATCAATAAATAATACAATCAGCAGCCAGTTCCTCAAAAGTGCCAAGTGCAGGAAATATAAATAGCAGCCAGGTTTCTTAAAAACGGCCAACATGAAAATACGCAGAGGCATCAAACAATCTTAATAAAGTACAGCAAAGGGACCATCTACATAGAGTCTAGGAGTTTAGAAAAACCGGAATGCACTTAGGTAGAAACTTATAACAATAAGGCCTCACACTTTCTTGCTAGGCCTCCAATTAATCAAACTGACTTCCCCCAGGAGAGTCACTCTCTTTCTCCCCTCCCTTCAAATGAAATATAGCACCCTCACCCTACACCATGGTCACAATAGATGAGCTAGCTCAGCCTTCCCCAACCTGATGCCCTTCAGTTTGTGTTTAGACTTCAACTCCCATCATCCCCAGCCAGCACAAACAGTTGAGAGTTGTAGTCCAAACACATCTGGAGGGCACCAGGTTGGGAAGGCTGAGCTAGTTGATACAACGATCCTCTTCTCTACTGGGGACTACTGTGCTACCATTCAGTTGAAGATCTCTCATATGCCCCACTCTTATTTCATAGATAGATTTCATAGATCATAGAGTTGGAAGGAGCCTACAAGGCTATCGAGTCCAACCCCCTGCTCAATGCAGGAAACTAGAGTAACCCATCCAAGTAATAACCAGGCCTGACCCTGCTTAGCTTTCCACGCTCAGACAAGCTGAGCCAGCGTAAGCCACATCTTGTTCCAAGCACAGTTACAGCCTCTCTCCAGACCTTCCCCATCAACACAGAGAAACTGGAGGAGGAAGTGGTGTGACCAGTGTGCAAGTCCCCATCTCCCCTCCATGCTTAGGATTTCTGAAAACCTGAAGAGGGTTTATGAAGAGCTTGAATGGTTGTTTACCTCATATGACTTACCCTTTGGTTCAGACATATCAGGACACTAAGGTACTAATTCCATGATCCTAAAAATAAAAAGGCCACAGTAGTGTGAATGGTGTGTACTTGTAATGGTTCCTATGTAAGTGGAAGGACATTGCATGAGGGGGGGGGATGCAAAAAACCCAAACAAATCCAAAAGTAGAGATTTTACTCTGTTTTCACAACTGTATATCAATTCCTGCTCAGTTAAATCTTGCTTCATATGTATAGAACTGGCTCAAAACGTAACTGAGGTGGGAGGCAGAAACAAGAATGACACCAGTAAGCAAGGTTGGAAAGTTCAGAGAAAACCTGGGGTGCTTAGAATCATAGAATCATAGAAAAGTAGAGTTGGAAGGGGCCTATAAGGCCATCGAGTCCAACCCCCTGCTCAATGCAGGAATCCAGGTCAAAGCATCTCTGACAGATGTCTGTCCAGCTGCACCTTGAATGCCTCCAGAGTGGGAGAGCCCACCACCTCCCTAGGTAGTTGATTCCATTGTCTTATTGCTCTGATAGTCAGGAAATTTTTCCTGATGTTTAGGTGGAATCTAGGTTCCTGTAACTTGAGCCCATTATTCCGTGTCCTGCAAACTGGGATGATCGAGAAGAGATCCTGGCCCTCCTCTGTGTGACATCCCTTCAAATACTGGAAGAGTGCAATCATATCTCCCCTCAGTCTCCTCTTCTGAAGGCTAAACATGCCCAGTTCTTTCAGTCTCTCCTCATAGGGCCTTGTTTCTAGTCTCTTTATCATCCTTGTTGCCCTCCTCTGAACCCTCTCTAGTTTGTCTATGTCCTTCTTAAAGTGAGGTGCCCAGAACTGGACGCAGTACTCAAGATGAGGCCTAACCAGTGCCGAGTAAAGGGGAATTATCACTTCCCGTGATTTGGAAGCTATACTTCTATTAATACAGCCCAAAATTGCATCTGCCTTCTTTGCAGCCACATCACATTGCTGGCTCATATTCAGTTTGTGATCTACCACAATTCCAAGATCCTTCTCACTTGTAGTATTGTTGAGCCAAGTGTCCCCCATTCTGTAACTCTGCATTTGGTTTCCTCTCCCTAGGTGCAGCACTTGGCATTTATCCCTATTAAATTTCATTCTGTTGTTTTCGGCCCAGCGCTCCAGCCTATCGAGGTCACTTTGAATTTTGTTTCTGTCTTCCAGAGTATTAGCTGTTCCACCCAGCTTTGTGTCATCTGCAAATTTGATAAGCATTCCCTGTACCTCCTGATCCAAGTCATTAATAAAAATGTTGAAGAGCACTGGGCCCAGGACCGAGCCCTGTGGTACCCCGCTTGTTACCTCTCCCCAGTTTGAGAAGGAACCATTGATAAGCACTCTTTGAGTCCGATTCTGTAGCCAATTGTGGATCCACCTGATAGTTGTTCCATCTAGCCCACTCTTAGCTAGCTTACTAATCAGGATATCATGAGGCACTTTGTCGAAAGCTTTGCTGAAGTCCAGATATATAATGTCCACAGCATTCCCACAGTCCACAAGGGAGGTTACCCGATCAAAAAATGAGATCAGATTAGTCTGACAGGATTTGTTCTTGACAAATCCATGCTGGCTTCTAGTAATCACTGCATTGTTTTCAAGGTGCTTGCAGACTGACTTCTTTATAATCTGCTCCAAAATCTTCCCGGGGATTGGTGTCACACTGACTGGCCTATATTTCCCAGGTTCCTCCTTCTTGCCCTTTTTGAAGATGGGAACAACATTTGCCCTCCTCCAGTCGTCTGGCACTTCACCTGTCCTCCATGATTTCTCAAAGATAGTAGACAGTGGTTCTGAGAGTTCTTCTGCCAGTTCCTTTATTACTCTAGGATGCAGCTCATCAGGCCCTGGAGATTTAAACTCGTTCAGAGCAATCAGGTGCTCCTTGACCATTTGCCTATCAATCTCAAACTGCAATCCTGCCCCTTCAGTCTGTACTTCAGGTTTGCCAGGGGGGTCATAGACCCTCTTTTGGGAGAAGACCGAGCCGAAGTAGGAATTGAACACTTCTGCCTTTTCTTTGTCTTTTGTTATCAATTCGCCATCCTCATTGCGTAGTTGAACCACCAGTTCTTTCTTCTGTCTTTTACTGTGCATGTATCTGAAGAAAGCTTTTTTGTTGCTTTTAGCATTCCTCGCTAACCTTAGCTCATTCTCAGCTTTAGCCTTCCTGACACTATTCCTGCAGTTCTGTGCTACCTGCCTGTACTCTTCCCTTGTAGCCTGTCCTTCCTTCCACTTCCTATGCATGTCCTTTTTTGTTTTCAGGTCATCTTTGAGTTTATTGTGAAGCCACATTGGCTTCTTCTGTTGCCCTCTGCCTTTTTTCCTTGTGGGAATTGTTTGCAATTGTGCCTTTAAAATTTCCTTTTTTAAAAACTCCCACCCCTCCTGGGCTCCCTTTCTCATGAGAGTCGCTTGCCATGGGATCTTACTAGTCATTGTTCTGAGTTTGTTAAAATTGGCTTTCCTAAAATCCAGGGTACGTGTTTGGCTACACTCAGCTTTTGCTCCCCTTAGAATCAAGAACTCAAGTATAACTCAAGTATAACATGGTCACTTTCCCCCGCTTCCAAGCGGACAGTGCCTAGCGCTGCCAATCTAAAGACATTGTGCACCCATTCCATCGTTTCCTCCTTAACAGACTTTAAAAAAAAAGAAGAAGAAGCGGTGGGAAAACATGGGTGGGTTGCAAATGGAAGATGAGTTCATCTGGACTCCCTGTATAATTCCATGTTTGAAGGAAGGCGGTTGCAGGATAAAAGCCTCATCTGGAAGCACCCCCAAGAGAGCTTGAATAGTAACCTCAGTAGCCTTACCATATTGTAAGAAATTAAAGATAGTTTGGGAAATGGTCCAATAAAGAAGGGTAAAGTTGGATAATTGATCAGCATTCTAACTTTAGAGCCAATGCACTCAGTTATTTTTGTTCCCTGCAGGAACACTGAATCCCATAATTAATTGTATTTATTTATTTAGCAACATTTGTATACCTCCCAATAGTTAACGGGTGGTTATCCATAAAAATGCAACTGTAACATTGAACTAAAATCAATAAAAACAGCAGCAGAAGAAAGGTTAATACATCAGAGCTAAGACCATTAAGGGTGCAATCCTATATTCACTTATCTAGGAATAAGTCCCACTGAATTCAATGGGGTTTACTTCTGAATAGACATGGATAGGATTGTATTATTAAGGGCACAATCCTATCGATTGCACCCTTGATGCTCGTAAGCCCCCAAACTTGCAGGCTTATAAGCATCCAGTGCAGTCCAGAGCTTCAGGAGGAGAGGTGGAGGCGATCTCTGCCTCCCCGCATCTCCCGCTCTGCATTTTTGCTATACGGCCACTTTTGGTCATCTAGCTGAGGCGCTTTGGAGGGAGAAGGAAGAAGGCTGGAGCACCCTCAAGATACCTCATATCTTGGCGGCCCCAGATTCCTCCCCTCCCTACCTGCCAGAATGCCCCCTTTACCCCCTCTCTGAGGTCGCTTTCCCAACCTCTGAGGGGAAGCTGGTGTGGTTCTTTCTGTGCTAGCTGCAGGGTGGGTTGGGGGATCGGAGCACTGATTCCCAGCTCCGATGTCTCAGACATCAGATTGCAGAATCTGAATTATCCTATCCCCCCCCCCCCCCGATGATGTCTAGGGGCCATAGGATCGCTCTCTAAAGTTCTTGTGATTACAAGTTAAAATGCTTGGGAAAATAAAGACCATATATGGGTGCCTGGCAAGCTTATGTGTGGAATGCATTCCAAATGTGAGGAACGTTTGCTATCTGAAAGCTACCCATCCATCATCTGGGCCTGCACCAACGCAGGTCAACATATGTTACTAGATTGCCATAAAGAGTGCAACGTTTATGTTTTCATTTTCTTAAGAGATACCAAGATCAATCAACATGGTCCAAGTATTTCCTGATACATTCTGGACAAACATCTACATCACCTAGGGTGGCCATTTACGCATTCCCAAAGAAGAGGAAATACATCACCAAAAAAGGGAGGACACCAATTTGCATAACATTTGCATATGCAAATGTATATGTATAGCTACACATTTAGAAATAATAACTATACTTTCAATAGAAACACAATACATCTCACCATAGTGGGATGTGGGAAAGACTGTGACCAGGTTACCTGTGTGCCTGCTCAGCTGCTGTCCAGGACAGGTGCTGCTCACTGTCGATGGGCAACTTCAGGGCCCCTGCTGCTTTTCCTCCTTATGGCTTTAAGCGGGACGTGGACAGGGTGCCCCTTCAAATAGAGGATTGCCCTCTGTAAAGTAGGACACCTGGCCACCTTAATATCACCTTGGGTTTTAGTTGTCACATCTAAAGGCCCCTTCTCATATTACCTTCCTGGCCGAGGAGCTACTGCAGTGCTGCTGCATTCCACACTGCAAAGATAATGCTGGAAGCCACAGACCTTGTGGGGGAGCCTTTCTCACACCAGTGACATCCTTTCCCTCCTGAAAACTAGGGCAATGCTGGTGTGGGAAGGAGCATTGTTTCTCCCATGTGTTCCAGGAGTTCTGACATTACTGTTGCAACATGGGAAAGAGCCACACCGAAGCAGCTCACACAACACAACCATGTAAGAGTCTTATAAGTTGAGAGCTTTCGCAGATGATTTGGTGTTAACTTTGGAAGATCCTCTGAAAGGAATAGAAACGTTAATGGTTAAATTGAAGGAGTTTGGTGCTGTAGCTGGTTTTAAGGTTAATAAACTAAAGACAAAGATATTAACAAAAAATATGAAAATTCAAGATCAAATAAAATTGTCAAATAAATCAGGTTTTAAGGTTGAAAAGAAAGTAAAGTATTTAGGTATCACATTAACAAATAAGAATTGTATGCTGTTTCAAAATAATTATGTAAAGTCTTGGAATGAAATGAAAAAAGATTTAGAAAGATGGGATAAAGCTCAATTGTCACTTTTGGGGAGAATAGCCACAATCAAGATGAATGTATTACCTAGAATGTTGTTTTTGTTTCAGACTATTCCTATTGTGACATCGCAAATATCATTTAAACAATGGCAGAAGGATATATCTAGATTTGTATGGCAAGGGAAAAAGCCACGGGTTAAGTTTAAGATTTTACAGGATGCAAAAGAAAGAGGGGGGTTGGGTCTACCTGACCTGAAGTTATATTTTGCTGCTTGTTGTTTAGTATGGATCAAAGAATGGGTTTTGTTGAAAAATAGTCGATTATTAGATTTAGAGGGATATGATTTGAGATTTGGATGGCATGGGTACTTGTGGTATGATAAAGTTAAAGTGAATGTAGAATTTAATAATCACTGTGTTAGAAGTGCCATTTTGAAAATTTGGAATAAATATAAACCTAGGTTTTGTCAGAGAGTACCATTGTGGCTATCAGCACAAGAAGCCCATCATAGAAGAGAAATGTTAAGTAAATACAGTTGGTTGACATATCGTGATTTGCTGAATTTTTCACAAGATGAATGTAAAATAAAATCAAGAGAAGAACTGATAAAAGAAGGTCATACATGTCAATGGTTCTCCTATTTACAGATGGTAGAAAGGTTTACAGTTGATAAAAGGTTGTATGATTTTGAACAGAGAGTATCTGACTTTGAAAGGGAATTATGTCTAAATGATGAACATCTTATTTCAAGAATGTATAAGCTTTTGTTGAAATTTGAAACTGAGGAAGAGCAAGTGAAGGAATGTATGATAAAATGGGCTCAAAATTTTGGTTATAATATACTAATGACACAATGGGAAAATATGTGGTTAAAAGGTTTGAAATTTACTTTATGCTCTAGTCTTAAAGAGAATTTTTATAAGATGATGTATCGTTGGTACTTGTCGCCGGAGAAATTGGCTAGAATGTATAGCGGTGCATCAGATATATGTTGGAAATGTGAACAACAGGAAGGAACCTTTTATCATATGTGGTGGACATGTAAGAAAGCTAAAAGTTTTTGGGTTGAAATTCATTTATTAATGCAAAAGATTTTAAGGATTACTTTTCAATTGAAACCAGAGGCTTTTCTATTGGGAATAATGGACAGTCAGCTAGAAGGAAGATATGGAACTTTATTTCTATACATGACAACGGCAGCGAGACTACTATATGCACAGAAGTGGAAAGGTCCAGCAGTGCCTACGATAGAAGAATGGTTGGTCAAGATGCTGGAGCTGGCAGAGATGGCCAAACTTACATCACTAATTAGAGAAAGGACAACATCTGCATTTATTATTGAGTGGAAACCTCTAATTGACTTTTTGCAGAGACTGGAAAATAATGATTTGTTTGTTTGTGGATTTATGGAATAATAAGTGAATCTGGGACAATGGGAAGAAAGAGATTTCTCATTTGGATTATCGAGTAAGAAAAATTATTGTTACCTGTATTTGCTGTAGAAGAAAAATCGGAGGTCTATTTTGTTTTGTTAATTGTTATATGTTTGATATTATGTGTTTGTTTTATATAGAAATAAAAAAAATTGGACCAACACAACACAACCATGCAAAGGTAACGTGAGAAGGGCCCAGAGTAGTTGGCAATTGTGTGGGACAGAGCTGTTGTTGTTTTTTTCTATTGCATTGTTTAATTTCCTTCCTTTGCCTACACAGGTGTATATATAGAAGCCCAAAGAATGCTCTCTGAAGGCATCAGAACTTTTGCTCGGGTGTCCATGATTTTGCAAGGCAGCATTAAGCATTTTGAGGGCATGAGCCCACAGACTTAGACCTTTTTTATGGGAATAGTAAGAAAAATGTAGCATTAACATGACAGTTAGTTGAAGAGACTTTTTTTTTTTTACAAAATAAACCTCAATTTTGTTCTTTTCCTGTTTCCTAGTTACACAGTTGGAAGCAGGAAGCTCTCTCGGGGTTTTGGTCTACAATAATTCAGAGGATATCCTTGTCTCTCCCCACCTTCCTATAAATACATTGAAGAATTTTTACTATGTACTTAGAAAAGCAGTACATACACTCTGGAGGCTGACTGCACTAACTATATGACCAGTGTGTGCTTATGAGGGTCCCACCCTGTTTTTTCCTACCACAGTTTCATAGGACTGGCAGGGGTCCAAAAGGTGATCAAATTTACACCCTTGCTCCAGGGCAGGATCTTCACATATTAGGCCTTTACAGATTAATCATTATAGCACTGCTAAGTGTGCCATTAGTAGAAAGAAGGAGTGAATAAATTACGACCCTCTCAAAAGAGATTGCAAATCTGACAGCTATAGAAGAAAAATTCAAAGTAAAACATGCAAGTGTTGAAGCCTAATGTACGTACCTCTCAGAGGGGAAGATCATTTCATAGGGTGGGTGCCACTGCAGAGACCGATCATCTCTGTGTTGTCGCCAAACGGAAATCCAAAGGCTCTGGCATGGACAACAAGGCTCCCCCTGAATATCACAGCAGCCTGGAAGGTTGCTATCAGGGGAGACATTCCTTAATCTGGTCTCGAATTGTATACAAAAACTTGCAAAGCTATCTGATCAGGGACCATGGTAAGACAAGTTCTGTAATACCACCTCCAAATTTCTGAAAATATGTCTTTTGTACATTCTGTCTTCCTTCT
The DNA here is from genome assembly GCA_021292165.1 of Shinisaurus crocodilurus. Lineage (NCBI taxonomy): Eukaryota > Metazoa > Chordata > Lepidosauria > Squamata > Shinisauridae > Shinisaurus > Shinisaurus crocodilurus. The sequence goes on from CM037878.1 coordinate 95,456,600, forward strand.
ACCTCCACACATAGATATATTCCCATAGCATATTATAATCATCCATCCTGTTAGCATAAGGCTGGGAGAGGAAAAGCGTAGGGGCAGAAAACATCAGAACAATCCATACAGTTTATTTTGAATAATATTTGGCATTAGGCAGGATTTTTAAAATATAAATAAACTAAGTTCACAAGCAAAAACAGAATAGAACATACCACATTAGGCATTGAGATAAAGATATCCGATGAAACAATATTGCTATGAACAATATTGTGGACACCATGTCCTGTTTCAGGAGATCCTGAACACATCTGACATGTGATTGGTGGGCATACTATTTCAATATATGCTTTTCAAACAGTGAAGTCCCTCTTGTGTTGTAGGCAGCACTTTTTTCTTTTTTTTAAAAGAGTTTGAAATAGAGCTATTGAGGTGTACACACATACTCATTTCATTATCCTATCGGCCTAAACCCAAACAGACTTTTTAAATAATGAAATTTTATTTTATTTTGAAATAAACTTTTTTTTAAAAATCAACAAAAAGAACATACATAGTGATAAAACAAGATCACTAAAGAAATAAAGAAATTCACTAATTATAATTCTTAGTCTATCACCAGTATGCATTGCTTATGGAACATCTACCTTAAAACAGCCTAAGCAGGAGCTCACTATCTAATTAAAGAATGAAAATACAAGTTATACAGCATATATAAGGAATGTATGCAAGGCTGTGTTAGTGTGTGTGTGTGTGTGTGTGTGTTAGAAAAAATAAAGGCAACTGTACTTGGTTGAAATTTGATCAAAAATTTGAAGGGCTTCAACATAGGAAATAAATGGAAACCATTATGTCATAATATCTTTCTTGAAATTAGGATTCTTTGCTTTCTGCACTTGCTGAGTAAGTTTATACATAGTCACAGTCTCTCAAATTTTATCAACCCACTGCTGTTTAGTTGGTTGTTTTGGAGACTTCCAAAACATTGCATGCTTTATATGACTTGGCAGCAGTACTCAATTTCTTAAGACAGTCTTTATGAAGGAATCATAGATTTCATAGATAGAGTTGGAAGGGGCCTACAAGGCCATCGAGTCCAACCCCCTGCTCAATGCAGGAAACTAGAGGAGGGGTCTCCCATCCAAGTAATAACCAGGCCTGACCCTGCTTAGCTTTCCACACTCAGACAAGCTGAGCCAGCGTAAGCCACAGGCCTGGTTCAAAAAGATGAAAAACCATAACTTTAGGAGTTACTAGTGGTCTAACATGGAGAAGTTCCTGACAGTAATAAGCAACCATGTTCCAAAGTCCTGCACTACATAAGATCATAAGAAGGGCCATTTTGGATCAGACCAAAGTCCATCCAGTCCAGCATTCTGTTCACACAGGGGCCAACCAACATTTTCACTGAGCTGTCCACCACAACCCCAAAACCTCTTTCTTGGTCAGTCACTGCTAGCTTAGATCCCATCAGCGTATACGTGAAGTTGGGACTTCTTTGCTCCAATGTGTATCACTTTATATTTGCTTACATTGAACCACATTTGCTATTTTGATGCCCATTCTCCCTGTTTGGAGAAATCCTTTTGGAGTTCTTCAAAATCCCTTTTTGTTTTAACTACCCTAAATAATTTGGTGTCACTGTTAAATATTCCCACCAAAGATGGGACGTATGAACCAATCTGGATATATATTAGGTGAAGCCTTGCAGGTGTATTGTACCTCCTACTGAGAACTTTGTATTGTGCTTCCTTTATATTAGTGTTGATCGATAAAGATGCAAATGGAGTCCAGATACATTACCGATTATCTTCTTCCAAAAACTCACCTAGGTCAGTCTCCGATGCCTGCACATAGGATGCCTTGTCATCTGATAATGGCATTTGGAGGATTTTATAAATAGATGATGATACCAAACCTTTATTTGAAGTAACAGCAGCTTCTATAAAGGATTCAAAGAAGTGAGTGGGTGCTTGGCTGCCTTCTTAATGTGATTCTGGCTAAGAAAGTGACGCAGTTGCAGGTACTGACAAAAAGACAGCACGGTTGGTACAGTTCTTTTGAAAACCTCTACATAGGAGAGAGGTTCCCTTTTATCAATTAAATCAAACAATAGCTTGCTGCTATCCAAGCACAAAAACCTTGGAGATTGTTATGTGCTGCAAATTCTGGATGATGCAGCACTGACATTAGTGGAGACAGATCAGGAACCAATTTTCCCTGCCAGTGTTCCCAAGTAAGTATAGTGTCTCTAATCACTGGATGCTCAAAAATGGATCCGGTCTGTCACGTTGTCTGACCCGTATCAGGGCATCTAGACAGTAGCTGCCCACTACCTGTTGTTCTATGAGTGTCCACTGGTCCACTGAGGATGGATGCATTCTTCATAGCAGAAACCTGAGTTAGGCAGCAGCATAATATAATATAACTCTAAATTGGCACTGCAAGACCTCTTTTTGCTGGGGTCTGCTAAGAGTTGCTCATTTCAACCCAGGTTTCTGTCCTGACTAGATAAAATCTGACAATAGCTTGTTCCATTTGGTCAGAGCTGGAGTAGATTAAAGCTTAACTCTGTGTTGGATTTAGGCCATTAAAATCGCCAATCAAATAGATACGTATGGCAAGTTTTGAGTGACGATGGGACACCAAAACTCCACCATGAACAAAGTTGGCTCTCTCACACCACTTTCAATCTCTGAAAAAAGCAAAAACTAAAACACATGAGTATCTGTTTCCACTCTTGGTTGAAGTTGTAAAATTCAGAAGTGGCTAGTTTGGCCTAGAGCAGGACTCTCCAACCTTGGGTCCCCAGATGTTGCTGGCCTACAGCTCCCAGCATACCCAGCCAGCATGGCTAATGGCAAGGGATTCTGGGAGCTGTAGCCCAGCAACATCTGGGGACCCAAGTTTGGAGAGCCCTGGCCTAGAGAGTATCTCTGCATCTAACAGAGAAGAAAAATGCTAGTTTCTTTCCTACAAACCACGAGAGGCAGCGGGAGCTCAAATAAGCAAATACCATGGAGAGTGGGGGGAAAGCCCTAATAGAAAGGAGTAGATTCTAAGACTTTATGGTATGAGGGCAGACTATAATGGCTGAAAAAAGAGAATATAACAATAAGTAAAAAGAATAAAATATACCCTGTATTAATTTTTTAAAAACCAACCATCTGTACATTTTTAAAAGGTAAAAGGGATATACTAAAAATAAAACATGATACTATACCCACCAGAAATTCTGATATAAACATTCATTGTTCTACATCTAGCTGGCTTTGTAGAAAGTCTTGGTACAATATACAACAAATAGCTAAGACATGTTGAACTACTTAAAACCAAGTTATAGTTGCATTCTGGTGATTTTTCACTCCGATACAAAAGATGAAAACCCACAGAGGGACCTATGGGCAACATGTTCACTTGTTTGGTTGTTGGGAGTGGGTACTGCAGTACTACAGTTACCTAAATTATTTATTTCTAGTAGCTTTTAGCAATATTGCTTCACTAAACTCAATCCATTTGAAAGGAGTTTTCACATGCCATGCTATTGTACAAAAGGTGCTTCTATTTACACTTGTTTCTATTTACACGTTCATTAAAAAATCATACCCTTTGGGCAAAAGATTTTGTGATTGTTATATAATGCCTTCTGTGCACCATTCCCCCCCCCCCCATTATGGGAGGCGATTCATTAATACAAACACATTTCTCTTAGGAAAGATACAAAAAGGGCACAAAAGTATGAAAAAATAGGATGTGCCATTAATTTGAAGAAAAATAAACAAGAAAAAATGTGTATCTTTTTACCAGATACATAGACCTAGAGTTTCTTGAATCACAAATATCTTGTAATAATGAGAACAGTTAAAATAGTCCAGTGAGCATTACCATGTTAAATAGCAAATGAGTATGTTTCATTGATTTATAAAGCTGCATCTCCTGCTGTGGTTGGTTCACCTGGTCATTATATAACCATTATCCAACATTGTGAGTTGGCACCAGAATTAGTTTATTTTCCTCTTCCTTTCCCACCTCTATTTTGCTTTTATATTGTGTCTATTAGCAGTGCTGACTCCAGGATTTGGGGGGCTCTTGGGCACAGTACCCTCGGTTCCCCACTCTGAACCTAGATGAGGTGGGATATGCAAACTGAGAATTTTCTTGGGCTGCATCCAGTCTTATTAGATATTGTACGTACGTGAAGAGGAGATGGTGGCATTGTTAGGGTTGTGCGCCCTTTGCTGGTCTTGGGGCCTTGGCAAAATGCCTGACCTTGCCACCCTCTGGAATTGGCCCTGTCTATTAGAGACCCTTCATGCAGCATACACACTTAAGGGGAAGCAGGGCCATGCTGCTGGCATTAACCCCAATGTGTGTGCCTATCCATTCCCCCAACCCCAACTTAAGAGGGGAAGTCGGTGCACATGAAATATTCTCCGTGTAATGTGTCCCAACTTGGGAAAGTATTCTTGTGAATAATGTAATGTAAGGATCAGAATCTGGAGGCCACCGGGCCAAATCCATTGTTCTGAGGAATAAAAGTTATACAGTAATACCTTGGATTGCAAGCATAATTCGTTCCGGAACCGTGCTTGTAATCCAAAACACTCTTATATCAAAGCAAGTTTCTTGGCGGGCGTGAGCAGGGCCAGTTTTTGGCCCGCTACGCCTGCTCAAGGCGAGCGGTTACATCCCTATGACTTGTCTTGCAAGACCTTTCTCATTTATCAAGTCAAAATTTTCAAAAAAATTTTGCTTGTCTTGTAAAACGCTCTCAGACCAAGTTACTTGCAATCCAAGGTACTACTGTACATACTGTTGCCAACCCCAAAGACAAGAGAAGCATGTGGATGGAGTAGTGACTGTACGATCAGTGGTGCAGCTAGGGCTGCACTTCGGGGCCAGAGTCCAGGGCCCTGCAGCCCAGTCCCCTGCCAAAGGGCTCCCATGATAGTGGCAAGTAATGGAGGCAGAGTAAGGAGGCATGGTGTCAGCAACTGGCTGACATGAGCATGTCAGGACCTGCTGGGGCTGACTCTACTTGCTGCAGTATCCCCTCCTCCTCCTCCTCCTCCTCCTCCTCCTCTTCCTCTTCTTCTAAAATTATAGTCAGGGGACAGCTGACTGGGTATGTACATGGATACAGGTGCTTATTATTTTTCCTTTAAAAATACACAACCTTTTTGTACAATAAAATGGTGCTTATTCCAAAGTAAATGTGTTTAGCATTGGGACAGCAGAAACAAACCCCCATTTTATTCCTGTAGTAATGACAGTGCTATGATTTAAGGGCATAAAATAGAAAACTGGACATGCTTAGAGTTTGTTTGTTTTAAGTCAGGGTTGGTTTTATTTTATTTTTTGCTACAATGCATCAGGAATGTAGAAGCAGTTGTAAAGCATGGAATGGCAGCGGTGATGGGAGGGTCAGAGAAGAGAAATGTTAGTTGTGCGCTCCACAACTGAAGTAATACACACGGCTGTCTAAAGCCCCCCCCCCACTGCAAGACCATTAAGTCCAGTGTCTAAAATTATCTAGCTGCACCACTGTGTACGACTGGAATTTGCTAGAGGCCTACAGTGTAGATTCAGTGCTCCCCCCAAAAGTAGCCCTTCTAAAAGCGATTCCTGAAATAAGAGTGCCTGAAACTTGATGTAAGCAAGCTAAATGGCACAGAGGACATGTAAGTTCTCCAAGTATCCCTGGGGACATCCACTGCATGGGGATGAATTGGAGTGCTGTTGAACTTGGAATGGAGAAAGTTAGACTGCGGTATGTAATATATATTTTATATAACATATCAAAAAGCTTGTTGTGCATTAGTCTGGGATGGTAATCACATATAATTCAAACAACTGTTGATAATTTTTAAAAATTTATTAAAATACATATTCGGACAAGTATGGATTATGGTTGGTTTCATTCACATCATAAATTCAACATCCTTACAATTAATGATCCCTGCATCCAATTGGTTTGGCCTTCCTTATCTGAGCACTAAAGATAAGAACAAAATATAAAACCTAATTTCCCTTTTAAGTGGTTGCATGTACATGCCTTGTTTCTTTGATGCAGTAAAACACTAATTAAATTGCTAAACAAGCAGGATGACTGCTAAACAATTTACAACCTTAGCACATCAAGATGTTTCACCCACAGGAGCTCAAGCATAAGAAAACAAAGAGAGGAGAACAATGAACAAAAACAAAAACAGTCACAGCTAAAAAGGTGACACCATTCTGTGTGTGAAGGGAAAATTTTTCCAAGGTAAGAAAGGGCAGAGGGCAATTTGATGTCTTAGTTGAAGGATGCTCAGAGTGGAGTGGCACTTCTCCCTGCATAAGAGGAATAGGTGAAGGTAAAGAAAAAAACAGACTCATGCTGCAAGTTTCCCTGTTCCCATTCTGCTTCATTGGCTGCTGCTTGTGGGATGGAGAAACTCACAAGGAAGAGACTCAAGAGAGGAGGATATGGCCTTTTTTGGTAGCTCTGTGTCATTCACAATATCTAGTTACACCTCCAGGCTCAATGTTACTACTCTCCCCTCTGTGACATCATTGCTGTTTATTCTCTCTCTCTTTCATCCTGGAAATACCCATACTATAGACATCTTCTGCTCCTACTGTTGGAAACAACCACGGGGTTAAACCGGATCAGTATAAAAGCCTTTGGCATCTGCTAAAACCATTTTTATTTAAACAAGCTTTTCCTGAATGACCAGACACAGTTTCATTGGTATAACTTGATTTTAAATATTTTCATTCTTTGGTATTTTGACTGTTTTTTTTCTTTACTGAGCAGTGGCTCAGGAATCTTTTTATATATAGGGCAGTTTATACATTTTGTAAGTAAATTAAGGGCGCAATCCAATAAGAATGCTAGTAACAGTCCGAACTTGGAGGATTACGGGAATCCTATGCAGGGTGGGAAGTAGTAGGCGATCACTCGTGACTGAGTAAGATTGTCTTCCAGGATAAAATTACAAAAAGAAAATTATAAAAAGAGGAAATTCTAAAAAATTGTGTAGACTCTAGCGATGGGTCCGTAAGTGACTGTGGAGGCCAATTCTAGATCCCCACAGCTTCAGCTTCCCACAGTGAGGACACAGGTTACCAGATGGAAGATGGTCCTGTAAAGGATTCATTTGACGTGCTTTTCGCTTAGCACGTTTCTCCCTTTCACCTTGCACTCGGGCTTCTTCAAAGTCCATGGAACCTTTGTGAAAGGCCAACCTCCATTTAGATTGTTCACGGGCCAGAGCTTCCCAGTTTTCGATGTTTATATTGCATTTTTTTAGATTAGTCTTAAGAACATCTTTAAACCTCTTATACTGACCACCGATATTCCGCTTTCCATCCCTGAGTTGGGAATAAAGTAACTGCTTTGGGAGACGGCAGTCAGGCATTCGAACAACATGACCGGTCCATTGAAGTTGGTGTTGAAGGATCATTTGTTCAACGCTAGTAGTCTTTGCTTCTTCCAGTACACTGACATTTGTTCACCTATCTTCCCAAGTAATTCGCAGGATTTTCTGGAGGCAACATTGATGAAATCTTTCAAGGAGGTGAAAATGATGTTTATAGATAGTCCATGTTTCGCAGGCATACAATAAAGTTGGTAATATAATGGCTTTATAAACCAGCACTTTGGTCTCCTTACAGATATCCCGATCCTCGAACACTCTATGTTTCATTCGAGAAAATGCGGCACCTGCAGAGCTCAAACGATGCTGGATTTCAGTGTCAATGTTAACTGTAACAGAAAGATAGCTGCCAAGATAGAGAAAATGATTGACATTTTCCAGTATTGCCCCGCCAAGCTGGATAGATGGCATCACCAAAGGGTTAACTTGCACTTGCTGATGAAGCACTTGCTGATAAAGCACTTTGGGTTTTTTGATGTTAAGTGAGAGACCAAGTTTTTCGTTTGCTTCTGCAAAAGCATTTAGGATAGTTTGGAGATCATCCTCTGAATGTGCGGAGACCACATTATCATCAGCATACTGAAGTTCCACAACGGAGGTTGTAATTACCTTATGTTTTGCTTTCAGCCTACTGAGATTAAAAAGCTTTCCATCTGTTTGATATATAATTCCCACACCAGTGGGAAGTTTCCCCTCGACAAAATGTAAAATCATGGCAATGAAAATAGCAAATAATGTTGGGGCGATAACACATCCCTGTTTAACACCTGATCCCACTTTAAATGGAGCACCATGAGAGCCGTTGTTGTCCAAAACCGTTGCCGTCATGTTGTCATGGAGAAGTCGCAAGATACGGGAATCCTATGCAGGGTGGGAGGAGCATGGAGGCAAATGTCACCTCTGCGCTACTCCCACCCTGCAAAGCAGCTAGACGGCCAAGTTCAGCTGTCTAACTGCTGTGCTTCGGAGCGGGAAGGAAGGAGGCTGAGGTGCTGCCAGGATATGTTGAATCCTGGTGACACTGGTCTCCTCCCTCCCGTCTCTTATTTGACCTCAGAGATACAGCCAGCGTGGTTCTTTATGTGCTGGCCGGGGGGGCGCTCTGTGCGGATCCCCAGATCTGAAGTCAGAACTGTTTTCCGACCTTGGATCTGGGAATCAAAACAATCCTATGGCCCTCTAGATCAGGGCTCTCCAACCTTGGGTCCCCAGATGTTGCTGGACTACATCTCCCAGAATCCCTTGCCATTAGCCATGCTGGCTGGGTGTGCTAGGAGCTGTAGGAACATCTGGGGACCCAAGGTTGGAGAGCCCTGCTCTAGACGCTGTCTAGGGGCCATAGGATCACTCTGCCTGTCTTCATTTTTCACTAGTTAACATGGTGATACTATTACTTCGAATAAAATATTTGTGCTCGTTATTAGGCATGCAAACTACTCATCTCTATATATTGTGAATGATATGGAGCTGCTACTGAAAATGACAGGCTCGTGTCTCCTTCTCCCTCTGGAGAGAGACTGTAGTTCAGTGGTCGAGCACATGCTTTGCATGCAGAAGGTCTCAAGTACACTCCTTGGCAACTCCAGTTAAGGATCAAGTTAGCAGGAGATGGGAAAGAGCTCTGCCTGAGATCCTGGGGCTGATCTACCTTACACTGTATATCGTCAAGTTAGCAAAACCGCTATATTCACGTTCCACAGTCACTACTCACAGGGCACACTCTCGTTAAATGTACTGCACTCATCCCGGTTTGTCACCCCACACCGAACTCCGTAGCGGTAGAACTGGGCGTTCCTTTGAAAAGGGCTTTTAAAAATATTTTGCTTCTTCGTCTCTGCGCAGGTGCAAACAAACGCAAGAGCAATCTTTAAAAAAAGAAAGGAAAACACTGTTCCAGCCCCTCACAAAAAAGAAGGATGCTGCTGCCGCTGCCACTACCTTCCCCAATGTCGGGATGAATCCATCTGGATCAGCACACCATGCCGCGCCCCTGCCCTCCACCCAAATGCAATTTCCCAAAGCTGTGCTCTTCCCGTTCTGAGTTTCCCAAGCACAAGACTCCTGTTGAATCAATGTGATACACTTGGAAGTAAGGGCATTGGAGAGAATGTGATTTACTTCTGAGCTGACTGCCTTTCACAAATGAGGGAAGCGGTCATTTAACAAGAGGGAGTTCTTTGTTTCTGGTCTGCCGTCTATGTGGAGGTGCAGACAGGAGTGAAACTGGGGTTTAAAAAAAAAAAAAAAAAAGCACCCAAACCTACTTGGAGGTGCAGAGGTGTGCAGGAACGTTTACAAACAAAAATAAACTTAAGAAGCTTCCGGGGAAGAAGTCAAACCACCGCACAACAACAAATGGCAGATACCTATCTTCCCCACTAGTTTAAGAGACACACGTCATGCTGCATTTCCCCCACCCGTAGAAAACTACTGCCTAACTCCAGTGATGACACTTTCATGGCCACACCTCGGGTGGGCAATGACAACACCACTTTAGCACACACTACCTGCATACTGTGACAGCAAACCGCAGTAACAAAAAACCCCCGTGATAAACCTACTCCAGGAAATTCTGGAAGAAACAAAGAATGATTATGCAAAACTAGCGCGACCAGCACTGAAAACAGTGTGCATCCCACAAGTCATGGCAGTGATACAGTACTGCAATAAACCTTAGGTGTGGATCTGGCCCTGGAGAGCCACTGTCAGTCAAAGTAGACAATAGGGGCTAGATGGACAAATAGTCTGACCTGGTATAAGGCAGCTTCTTTTGTTGCTAGTTAATACTATCAGGGTGCAATCCTATGCATGTTTAGGCAGAAAAAAGGCCCACAGCTCCCAGCATGCCCCAGCCACCATGGCTAGCTAGGGCATGCTGGGAGTTGTAGGAGTTCCCCCCCCCTTCCTGTCTAAACATGTATAGGATTGTGCCCACAGTGAAAGATTACCAATATCTTATAATTACTGCAAAAAAAGTGGCCATGTAGACCAGGCTTTGGAATGGTGTTGTGGAGAATGGCAGAAGTGTTACGCTAGAAAGAAAGAGACTTGTAGAATTGCAGCTGTCAAGTTTCTTTGATTCATCTAGGGCATGAACCTGTGTCATGGCAGCAGGGAATTAGTGAAGAGGATACATTTAAGAAAGGTTGGATGAAGTGGTTCGCTAACAGCCTGAAGAAAAGGGGAGATGCTGCAGTGAGCTACAACTGTTGCACAGCTGTTCGCACTGTTATAATTAGGTTGTTGTACTGTCACTTCCAATTTGTCCATATCATTCTGATCAACTCATTGATACAAGCAGTACCAATTCAGAAGTCATTAATAAAGGAAGCTGTAGAGTTGTATCCAATACATATTATTGCAAGCTGCTTAGTAGATGGTGGCCATGTAACTGCAGGGCCCCAAGTATCCTTTTTGGGGCTCAGTACAAACTTGTAACACAGATCCCACACACATACAGTGATCTCATTCCATATATACAATCTCATGAGTCATGAAAGAGAAGTTTCTATTTTAATTCTAAAGTTATATTTTCTACACTTCTGAAGTTACACTGGGGCTTTTCTACCATGCCCCCAAATACACATACCCTTTTTGCTTTTTTTGTTTAACTTAAGATAAAAAGATAAACAAAGCTTGCTATTTTGTAACTTTTTGGTTGGTCCTAATAAAGATATTATCCTGTTGATGTTTTGATATTTTTTTTCATTCTAATGAACAAACATGGTTGTAAACATTTTATAAATAGATAGAACAGTTTATTTTAAAGTTTTACTTTTCTGTCGCTTTTCATTGCAAAACCATGAATTATTTGCGCGTGTAAGGGCGAGATAAAGAAGAGGCAGACACAGGGTATATGGTTTCAAATCAGGGCCACATTTATTGAATTGAAGATCTGTGAAGGGTGAAGTGCGGTTCTAACCTAGCCCGGCCCTTGGCCGGGAAAAAAGACCAATATTTGGCGAATGCATCCTAACTGAACTGGAGGCGGGATTGCCCGCCACCGGCCAGTTGCCCTCCATGTGGAGCTGGAGGGCCTTACCATCGTCACCTTACTTTGGCGCCTCCAGGCTCCCAAAATAGGTGAGAAAGGTAAAACCCCAAAGGCGTCCCAATCTCCCTCGTGCCAAGCCTCCTGGCGTTGGCGAGGGCAGCCTTGGGTAAACGTCAGTCACCTTGAAAGGTGCCACTGGATGATCACCATAACCCTAATTGTTCCTGCCTAAACCCGCACTTCCCGCCAATGCGACCAATTTAGCTAAGATCCCCCTGGCGGGATCACAATCGAATTCAAAAATTCCCATACCCTGCTTCACAGTGTAGAGTAGGCGAAACACGCCCAATGCCCCGGCTAATTGGGACAATGAGCCAAAATTCCTACTCGGCCCCCAGGAAACGGGCGGCCAGAGGAGCCTACACTGCTCAGAGGGCGGGAGTGGAGGGAGCTGGAAAAACACAGGAGCAAAGAGGCTGAAGGCGGGAACCCAGGAGCTTAAATAAGCTCTTACCTGGGTCCCCGCCCTTCTGAGCCATTGGCTCTTCCCGTGACCTACCAGACCAGGTGCCTGCCTCCTCTCTCCTCCCCCACGCGCAAGCCTTCTCCCTGTTTCCACATAGGGGCCATTGGAAGTTCTTTGCGCGTGTAAGGGCGAGATAAAGAAGAGGCAGACACAGGGTATATGGTTTCAAATCAGGGCCACATTTATTGAATTGAAGATCTGTGAAGTGTGAAGTGCGGTTCTAACCTAGCCCGGCCCTTGGCCGGGAAAAAAGACCAATATTTGGCGAATGCATCCTAACTGAACTGGAGGCGGGATTGCCCGCCACCGGCCAGTTGCCCTCCATGTGGAGCTGGAGGGCCTTACCATCGTCACCTTACTTTGGCGCCTCCAGGCTCCCAAAATAGGTGAGAAAGGTAAAACCCCAAAGGCGTCCCAATCTCCCTCGTGCCAAGCCTCCTGGCGTTGGCGAGGGCAGCCTTGGGTAAACGTCAGTCACCTTGAAAGGTGCCACTGGATGATCACCATAACCCTAATTGTTCCTGCCTAAACCCGCACTTCCCGCCACAGGGAGAGACAAGCTATCGCTTAGTCGAATCTCCCCCACCTGCACGATAAAAGAGCGAGCAGGGCCCTTCGCAGATCTCCAATAAATATATCATTGCCAATATCGGATAGGTGAACCCCATCCGGCCGATACAGCTCCCTCCGGGCCAAGGTTATATTGTGATGGGGAATACAAAACCCGATCCCACCTATGGCCCTACAAATTTCGCCGTTCACCTTCCTAACCGCCCTATTCAAGGCCTTAGGCCAACTGAGGCGCGGTATGATGAACGACCATAATATCCGAACCCCCGGCCACCGGTGTCGGATGGATGCTATGTCGCATAGCACCTGGAGAATCAGGGCCTTGCCTTTCAGCAAGCCCAAGTCATTCCCCCCCAAATGCAGTACCAGGACATCTGGGGGGGGCGAAAACTGGTCAGTCCGGAACAAACTGTGGAGGAGGTGCTGCCATCTCATGCCTCGGCGACCCATCCAATGGACGTCCGCCGAACGCTCGACCGCCAGGTGAGACCCAAAGCCCGTATTGGCGGCTCGTTTTGCTGCCCAGTACACCATACTGTGCCCGCAAATCAGCACACGGACAGTCCTGCCTCCACTCCGGTGACCTGGAAGAAAAACACAGCCCACAGCAGTACCTTCAAGGCAACTCTCGCACATAGGCCCGGTAAGACCGGGACCTCCAACGACCCATTGCTTGAACCTTTTCCTGAGAAAACCCCAATTCTGCTGCAGTAGATGCAGCACCGATCCGGAAGGAGTGGGTTCCAAAGTGCAAATGGGCCCAACCTGCCGCCGCCAGGGCGGACTTCGTTACTGACCAAAATTGAAACTTGGTTAATGGCGCACCATCTTGATGGCAAAACAAACTGCCATCAGCAATACCCCGTATAGCCACAAATGCATGTAGGGCCTTAACAGGGCACAGCTCTGTCATTGATCCTGCGTGTAGCAATATGATAGACCCTTTACCCAACTGGTCAGTCTTGGATCTTCTCACTTTTATTGTCGCCCACAAGGCATGCAGGGAAAGGTCCAAAAATTGTAGGGCGCGTGCAGATCCATCCAAGCGGGATTGCACCACCAATTCAGAGATGCGAAGAGCGCCGAAAAAAGCCGTCAAGGCTGTTGCATGAAATAAAACCGCCTCATAAGGAGAACGGCAGACTGTAGGCCATTGTTCATGGAGCTTGAGTAAAACCTCGGGTGACACCGGGGTCCTCGAGTCAGGTGGACGAGGGCACACCCTGGACCATCCTGCCAGGATTCTTTTTACCCTAAAATCATTTGAGTTATCGTGAATACCCTGTGTCTTGGCCAAAAAGGACAAGGCAGCTAATTTCCCTCGAACAGTCTTAACTGATGACCCACTCTGCAATTTGGAAATGCAGAACTGCATAAGGTGTTCGACTGGCACCGGCCACAACATTGGGAGGCAGACAGCCGCTCTAAAGGCAGCGAAATCCCTACCTGAACGCATATAGGCCTCCTGCGTGCTTGGGGCTATTGAACACCAAATTGCTTGTGAAGCAGCTGTTCGCCAATCTGCCAAAGATAATCTGGCATCAAGACAGGTGACTGCTGGGCCCATGGGGCAAGGGCCCGAAATCTCTGCATCTGGTTCCTGGACAAGGCGTCTGCGATGCCATTGTCGAGGCCGGGTGTGTGTCGCGCCCTGAGCAAAATATTGCACTTCAAAGTATGCAGTATAAGTGCTCTGACTAAAGACATAACTCTGGGGTTCTTTGAAGACATAGTGTTCAATATCTGCACTGTAGCTTGATTGTCACACCAAAAATGTACAACTGAGTTACCCCAAAGGTCTGCCCATAGATGGACGGCCACGTAAATTGGAAACAGCTCTAGAAAAGTAATGTCTTTACATAACCCGGAACCCAGCCATGCCCCGGGTCATGGCGCTGCGCACCACTGATCTTGAAAAATAACTCCGAATCCCATAGCACCGGAAGCGTCTGACTGAACCTGAAAATTTGCCTGGAGCAACAGCTCTCGCCTCCAAAAAGAAACACCATTGAATTGAGTTAAAAATTGTAACCAAACATGAAGATCATCTCGCATTGCAGCCGATACACGAATTCTGTGGAATGGGCGTTTCAGACCCCGCATGGCTGCACATAAACGGCGTAAAAATGCCCGCCCTGGAGCGACCACTCTGCATGCAAAATTGAGATGACCAACAATGCTCTGTAAATTGCGTAACGTAATTTTTGAATGTTGCAATACAACGGAAATGCGCTCAATTATATCGACTAGTTTTTCTCTTGGGAGGCGGGAACACTGCTGCACTGAATCTAATTCTATTCCAAGAAAACTGAGTGTGGAAACGGGACCCTCAGTCTTCTCGACTGCCAACGGAACACCCAGCTCAGAGGCCAAGTTATTAAACTGGTCCATCAAGAATGCACATTGCTCAGAGCAGGCTGGGCCTGCGAACAAAAAATCGTCCAAATAGTGGACAACCTGTTCGAGGCCTGTCCTGTTCTTCAAGGCCCAATCAAGAAAAGAGCTAAAACGTTCAAAGGCAGAGCACGATATGGAGCAGCCCATTGGCATGGCTCTATCGAAGTAAAATTTTCTTTGGAAACAAAACCCAAGAAGGTCAAAATCATCGGGGTGGACAGGCAGCAATCTAAATGCTGATTTAATATCGCACTTTCCCATGAGGGCTCCAGTACCGCAGGAACGAATCATATCAACTGCGGAATCAAATGACGCATACCGGACAGAACAAAGGTGTTCCGGTATAGCATCATTCACTGAGGCACCCATGGGAAAGGACAAGTTATGAATCATGCGAAACTCACCCGGGGCCTTCTTAGGAACTATTCCCAAAGGCGATATGCGTAGGGAGGGCATGGGTAACGAAGAAAATGGGCCCAACACCCTCCCCGCACGCACTTCTTTATCAATTTTGGTTTGGACTATGTACTCTGCCTCAATAACTGATTTTTGATTACGGGACATCATGTGCACATGAGGACCTTGATATGGAATTCTGAAACCATATCTGAAACCACTTAGCAAGTAATTGGCATCAGGCTTGTTGGGGTATGTAGACAGTAATGCAGCTAGCGTATGTAATCTAATTGGGCTGGGGCCCTTTTGTCGAAGGGTGTTGGCCAGTCCCGTGTTGCCGCTTGGGCCCTGCACCCTTGAAACCACCCCTTGAGCCCCGCAAACGAAAACAGGATACTGATGTGTGGGAGCCTCCACAGACTGCACATGCATGCTTGTATGGACACTCCGTGCGCCCACAGTGCCCTTTGTAGGCATAATCCCAGCACGCCTGGCGGGGTTGAACCGCCTGCCCCGTGGAAGCACGGGGGTTGAAGGCAGGCGCTCCCTTGGACAAAACATGACCACTCTCAGACCTCTCACCTGAAATAGGCCTGGCAGGGATCATGTATTCTAACCACAAATCATGATCTTTCTTGTCCCATCTTATGTCATCATGAAAGGCAGCCTTTTTCCTAAACCCTTCATCGTATGCTAACCAAGCGCCACCCTCAAAGCCAGAATAAGCCCGATAAATTATATCTAGGTATTTGGTAATGGTAGCTGCTCGATCGGGAAACTGCTGCTGAATGATACCCATATAAATGATAAACCCTGGCAACCAATTGGCCCAATTGCGGGCTGGTTTTTTGCGCTTTACTGCCTCTTGGTCTTTTTCACTGGTTTTATCATTATCAGCAGTTTCATTTTCTCTTGTCAGGAGGGAGAAAATATCAACATATTCACCACGGATTATTTTCTCCTTGGTTGCAGGGGCCAAATGGTATCCCAACGGAAAGGAGGGGGCGCCAGAGGGCATGGCGCCCGCTCCTACGCGAGGGTAATGATCTACCATATCAACTGTGGAGTGCATTTTAGACTCGGTCACAGTATGGCCCCGCGGGCCAGACCACACCTTTACACATGCCTTCTTCACCTGAGAAGACTCCCCGTCACTATCTACCCTGCATGCATGATGATTCTTTGGTGCTCTTCTGGAACGTGAGGGGGATCTTGTAGGTGAAGAAGGCGGCTGACCCCAATAATATGGCCACCCCGGTGGGGGTGGCACAGCTGGGCCTTGATAATAATGGTTGAATCCACATGGTGGACTTGTGTGCCTATATGGCCATGATGCCCTGCCATTGTGTGGGTAATACTCACCCCTCTCTGGTGCATCTGTTTCATCAAATTCTTGGTCCCACGCACGTGGAGGTGATTCCACTGCATGCTCCCTAGAAAAACGGCTCGTGCTGGGCTTTGACGGGGCCATGGCATTAATAGTGGCTGCCATTTCTTCTAATTGAGCTGAAAAAGAATGCAGAACATTATCCTTTGATCTGCCACGCATAGAGAGGCCCTGCCCTGCCCTGCCCTGCCCGCCCTTTCTTGGCAACCCTTGAAGCATCAAGGTCCTCTTCATCTGACGAGGAAACACGAGCCGGTGGCGGACGTTTTGCTGGTTGCCTAGGAGCACGTCCTTTGCCCTTCTTGCCACCCTGATTTTTCTTGGGAGGCATCTGGAGCGGAACCTCAACTGAAACACTAACAGAAATTGATGAATAACAACAAGATTAAAGTAAAATACTTATTTAATTCCACGCCCAGACCAGCTGTGCCAGCACCGCAGCGCACAGTAAATTAGGGAGGAAGAATCAAATAAATTAATTCAGCTAGTTGATCAGATTGATTCAGTTTATTTGAGTAGCAGGGAAAGAAAAAGAAAGGGGGAAAATTTTTTATTTATTTATTTATTTATTTTTAAATTATTTTTTTAATTTTTATTTTTGGGGGGGGAGTAGTAAATCAATTGATTTAATAGACTGATCAAACTGATTAAAGTTTAGTTAAGTGAATCCAAAAATTGATTAAATTGATTATAACCAGGCTTGACCCTGCTTAGCTTTCCACGCTCAGACAAGCTGAGCCAGCATAAGCTACAGGATCTGTTTATTAATTAAATGTTGATTTAAATTGTTTATGACTAAATTGATTAGCTTCTTGCTAAACACAATGGAGCAGCAGCCCTTCTCAAAACAAAAGGCAGCTAAGCACCGTAAGCGAGAGGCACCAGGGACCAGCTGTTCTGTAGAAGGAAATAAACAAATTCCGTTGCTAAGCAACGCCGATAATCTACTGCGGCGTGCTACTGCAAACACACATAAGCTGCTGTGAACAGCTGATATGCAGCTGGCCACGTGGGTTCCGTAGTAGAAAGAAATAAACAAATTCCGTTGCTAAGCAATGCCGAGAATCTACTGCGGCCTGCTGCTGTTCTAAAGCTAAGCCTCTGTAACAGCTGATCGGTAAAGTGATTAAAACAACTGAAAGAACTTTCAGGCAAGCAAGGCAAAAGCAACTAAAAGACTATAAGGCAAGTAAACTAAAGGTGAAGGGCAATAAAATAAAAGTAAAGGGCTGTGCCGAAGCCAGGCGGCGGAGCGCGTGGCGCTGCAACGGTATCACCCCCTCCCACACAAAACAACCTTACAGCAACAGTAGGAACAAAAGCAGTAAGAACAAAACTTTACTTATAAATCCCCAGTATCTCCACTATTCAGCACTCTTTCAGCCAACAAACACACCCGATCCTTCCCAAAGCACCCATGCACACACACACAGACACAAACAAAGGAACGATACCAGAGGACGATCGAGGAGGAGGACGATGTGATTCAGCTGGAAAAACACAGGAGCAAAGAGGCTGAAGGCGGGAACCCAGGAGCTTAAATAAGCTCTTACCTGGGTCCCCGCCCTTCTGAGCCATTGGCTCTTCCCGTGACCTACCAGACCAGGTGCCTGCCTCCTCTCTCCTCCCCCACGCGCAAGCCTTCTCCCTGTTTCCACATAGGGGCCATTGGAAGTTCTCTCTGCAAAGTCAACTTCTCACTTTCAAGAGACAGAATAGCTAGGTGGTGTATGCAATTGCTGTCCCTATACTGTTATGAGCATATCTTTCTGTGTGCATGTGATTTTTCCTTTATTTTGTAAAGAAATGTAAAAGGTCAGTGGACTAGTGGAGAGAGTGCTGGACTGGGACTCGGGAGATCTGGGTTCTAGTCCCCGCTCGGCCATGAAACTCACTGGGTGACTTTGGGCCAGTCACTGACTCTCAGCCTAACCTACCTCACAGGGTTGTTGTGAGGATAAAATGGAGAGGAGGAGGAGGATTATGTAAGCTGCCTTGGGTTCCTTGAAGGAAAAAAGGTGGGGTATAAATATAATAAATAAATATCTTTCTATCTGGCTTAACCATTCTTGTCCCATAGTAGAACAGCCACAATTCTGGATGAAGGCTAGCTTCCTGAAACTTTTCAGTTTCTGCTGCAGTCAGTGGTAGTGTGCAAAAAAATCTGTAGAACTATGAACTTCACTGAAAATTAGTTATTTTTTCTAAATCTCATTTAATAAGCTAATTTAGGGTAGGTCATAACCTTTTCCAAATATAGACTTTGGAGTATGATGTGTCTGTCTGAGGGAGAAAGAGAGAGGGAGAAAATTAGACACTCATATTTGGGGGCTTTAAGTTCTGTCAGGAAAAATGGCTCCCACTGTCCCTGGGATCAACATCTGTGATTATTAAGGTGTCTTGTCCCCCACCACTTGTTTCTCCCTCCTGCAAATGCACAAGGACCTTTGGGACTGGTCATTCTTGAAAGAGTATGTCACATAGGAAAGCGCAAATCTCTCTCAAACTGCAAGTCCCATCATTTATTTATTTATTATATTTATACCCCGCCTTTTTTCCTGCAAGGAACCCAATAATTACATAATCCTCACATAATCATCCTCCTCCTCCTCCTCCTCCTCCTCCTCCTCCTCTCCATTTTATCCTCACAACAACCCTGTGAGGTAGGTTAGTCTGAGAGTCAGTGACTGGCCCAAAGTCACCCAGTGAGTTTCATGGCCGAGCGGGGACTAGAACCCGGATCTCCTGAGTCCAACAGTCTCACCACTACGCCACATTGGCTCTACTGCACAAGTAATTTTCTGTTCTACAGAAGGGTCAGTAAGTTATTGTTCAGAATGCTGTTTGTTCTGCTCTAACGCTGCTTCTGATTGGTTCCAGGAAATCTCACAAGATCTGTACAATAGGTACATAGATACAGGAAAATGAGTTTCTGTAAATGTCCTCAAGCATGATCTGCAATTTAACTTCATCTCCCTTGCGCATAATGAGGCTGCAGCCTCCCCCCCCCCCTCTCCAGGCTCCAGTAAAGTGTTTCCTACACCCCATGCTTGGGCCCTGTGAACCTGGCAGTCACCATTTTAAGTCAGCTTCTGTCAACTCCTAGCCAAGCTACCATGCATTGATACAGTCACGTAAGTACATAACAAACTATGCGTGGACCAGGCTTTTGTAAGAAGTAGATTTTTTTCAGACACTTGCTGTGACATTCCAGTAGCCAATAGGCAGGGACTTCATCATGTCCCATTGACATGCATATGACTGCATGTCAAGTGCCTATGGCAGTGCAGCTGTAAATCAGAATAGCCTGATTGAATCTCTCAACTGCTATGTAGCTGAGCTGCTAAGGTAAAAAAATTGCTGCTCACTGTGGATTAGAAGCATGACATTTGGGGTCAAATGTAATGGATGTCATGTTGATCAAAGCAGTAGGGTATGTTGATCAAAGTAGGGTATAAGGCGAAGTGAAATTTGGCCTCATTTGGCACTGGCAACTATTTTATGAAACAACCACTGGTAATGAATGAATTTAAAATAAAGTGATATTCAAACTTGCTTAAATTGCATACTGATCACATATTAACCTCCATCCTCTGTCTGTGCATGTCAGCCCAACGTTTGTTTATTAATTAAAATTTATACACCACTTTTCAATCAGCTTATGAGGGAGCTTACAATAAGAGCTTCGGTTATTGGGCGGTATAAAAATAAATAAAATAAAATAAAAATAGTTAAAACACATAAGGAGTGCAGTTTCTAAAACCTGCACAAATTAACTATGGGAAGTGCAACACTTTCCATATTTTGTTTTTCTTCTACATTTTTAATTATTTTTTTATTGCGAAACTTCAACACTACAAAACCAAACCAAAAGAAAAAATAGCTACATAAATTTGAATATATCAGTTTCAATGCAAGCATATTGAAATATTCATATATTTAAATACAGCTTTCTAAGAATAATACATAAGCTTCAACAAAAACAGACCAAATATCAAAGGGAGGGAATGATCCTATGGCACCTAGACATTATCTGAAGGGCCATACGGTATGTCAGATTCCCAGCTCTGAGATCGGAAACAGTGCTCCGACCTCAGAGTTGGGAATTGGAGCTCTGACACACACCCCTTCCCCTCACAGCCGGTGCGGAAAGAACTGCACCAGCTGCTCTCTGAGGTTGGGAAAGTGACCTTGGAGAGTGGGAAATGTCCTGCCCTGATGTTTCACTTCCCATACTATACAAACCAGAATAAAACTTTAAAAATTGTGAATTTATATCTATGGGAGAGGTGTACACTCTATCACTCTCATCTTTTACATTTTGAAGTAAATATTTGGTTAAATTCAATAAAACATGAGCAAAAATATTAAGCTAATCAAGTACAGTAATACCTTGGATTGCAAGTAACTTGGTTTGAGAGTGTTTTTCAAGAAAAGCAAATTTTTAAATATTTATTTTAAAAAATTTGACTTGATATACAAGCGACGTCTTGCAATACAAGTACTGTAGTATGGCTTAAATTAAAAATCTCTGTACAAATTTTTTTGGGGGAATTTCGTTTTGATATAAGAGTGTTTTGGATTACAAGCATGTTTCCAGAACGAATTATGCTCTCAATCCAAGGCATGACTGTATAACTTTGTAAATGAAACTGACTGGTTACAGTTCCAATGGTCGATTTGCATATGTTCTGGAAAAAAATCTCCAAGTAACCAGCTTGCACAAATTGAATATGGAGATGAATTTGCAACCAGGCATGTATCAGATAGTGTTTTGCCCGCTGATACCATATGACCAATTCTGATTTCAAAAAGTAGTAACATTTATTGGTAGTAACAGTTATTGTATGATGATGATGATGATGATGATGATGATGATAAGTTATATACCATTCATTTGTTTATTAATTTTGTTAAATTATTATTATTAATAATTTTATTTATATACTGCCCAACAGCCGAAGCTCTCTGGGCGGTTTACAACAATCAATAAAAGACATAATACAATATAAAATATACACAATAAAAACATTATAAAAAATTTAGAACCAAGTTTAAAATTACACAAAAAGCTAAAACAAATTAATGCAATGTGACCCATAAAAGATTTAAAAAATAACCACCCTACTGTGCACTATGTAGAGTTGTTAAAAGCTTCAGCATAGAAGGCAGTCTTAACCTGGCGCCGAAAGGATTGTAGAGTTGGTGCCAGGCGGGCCTCAGGGGGGAGGTTGTTCCAGAGTTGGGGGGCTACCACAGAGAAATGTACAGCTAAATCTACTACCACTGAACTATGGTCCTTCCCCATATACACTGGCACATACTTGACATAAGGTCAACAGTACAGGGGAACTTATGAGGTGCCTCAGCATTCTATCACCCTCCCTGCCAGTTTGCAATTAAATAAGTGATTTTAATTAATATATAGCATCTTTCTCAAATCAACATGTCATCCACAGCAAAGAACATCAAGCTAATTGATCATACAGTATATCAACCGTGCAGTGATAATGACATTCTGATTGTATGGACCATGTTTGCAATTTGCCAGTGTACAGGGAACAAAAGACCTCAAAGCCCAGCAAGATCAAAATAAAATGATATGACTGGTAGTGTTACTTATGCATATATGCTGGCATTGCACAAGCTTGGTGTTTTCTCATTTCAACTAAATTTCAGAAAAATTAATTCTGGTCCAGTAAAATTGGCAAATTTCAATTCACTATAAGCCTTGTGATATGAATTATGCAGAGATCTCACCAGCAATATGCATCCTACGTTTATACAATAACAAGGAACAGTTCAGAAAACTCCATTGAAGCATGTTCAGTAAGCCCCATTCAAACTAGAAAAATCTAGACTCTACTGCTAATAAAAAGTCTCCCCTCAGAGTCCTCTCTGTGATGAAAGTGAAAAAAGGTATCAAGCTTCAATTGTAACTGTTGACTGTGAAAAGCTACAACAGAGTAGAGAGACTGAAGTTCTCACAAAACTGTTGCCAGGTAGCAATCTAGTGGCATTGTGGCAATGTAGTTTATAATCTCAAACACCTTACATAATTCTACAGAGATGCCCTCCAATCCCAAGGCCAAACTTCCAGAAAGAAAATAGCAATAGCATATTACATGGCTTTGTTTTTGCCCAACTCTTATAGAGAACATAAAGGAAATGATACAGATAATGCAACTGTTTTCAATGTGGCTGATTTCAGCAAATGTACACAGCTCATCTCAAAGAACTAAATGCTGACAACACAAGCAAATTAAAACCTTGTACATTTCAAAGATGAAACACAAAGATGTGTTTTAATCATGACTCCTGGAGATTAAATCATAATGCCAGAACACATTTTAAAGATAGTCAAAAGTGAATATGATAAATTTCTCAGGTAAGCAAAATTAGGAAGTTTTGGCAAGCAAAATGTACTGACTGGTTGAAAGAAATAACCAATATGATATCCAGGAACTGTTTACTCCTATTTGGAAATTGTAAAAGGATGCTGCTGCAAACAGATCTCAAAGACTATTCTAAACACTAAAACTACTCCTAGTCACATTTTCTTTTTCTTTTTTGGTGTTTCTGAATTGTGCAAATGGGTTCTTCTTTTGTCTTACTATTATTTTCCCCCTGGTCCTTTGCAACTGTGCGTAGATTTGCTTATATGCAGTCTTGTCTTGTCAATTTTCTTGTATGTTACCTACTCCACTTCCCTGTTCCAGTTGACAGCTGAAACATACAAGGAAATTGACAAGGCAAGACTACATATCACACTGTGGAATCTGCACCCTTGAGCACTTGCGAAACACTGGGGGGATATTTTTTTTTTTAAAAAAGGCCCCATTTGTGCAAATTTCAAGAATCTCCCCCTCCCCCAAATCCAATTTGTGCAAATTACCATTTGCACAAATGGCAGGACCTGAAAAAATGCACAAAACATTCCTGGAATCAGAAAAAAACTGCTACAGTCTGCTGACACTTACCAGAATGAAAACACTGTGGAATCCCATCAGGCTAAAATGGAATGGAATTCCCAGTGTCACACATCCCTACAAAAAATTTGACAAGACCATTTTTAGTAATAAAACTGCGCTCCTAAATACACTTACTAGAGAGTAAGCCCCATTGAACACAGTGGGATTTGCTTCTGAGTAAATATGCATATGATTGCTCTGTTAGAAAGGTAACTTTATGTAAATAGGATATGTAGGCTCCTTTCATATGTGCTCCCAGTACAGGGACTTTGGGGATGCTTAATGTATGGGAAAGACCCATATAATTGATACCACCTAGGTGATCATATTCATCACACATGTGGCCTTGTAGTGTGGAACTGTACCATGTGGAAGTGGCTTCCATGCTGCTGGAAGCATATGAGGAGGTGGCCTTGGTACAGTAACATTTTGAAAAGAAAAAGTAAACCTTAGCTAAAGAATAATTTGGCATCTACTGAATGCCCAAATGTGTGATGCATTTTTTTAAGTAGGAAGGGGCTAGCAATTGCTCTCATACACAGTAGTTTTCTGTAAAGTCTAAAATCAAAGCCAAGAAGCCAGCTGCAATTATGTGCTCAGTAAATGCATTATCAGGCTAATATAGAAAAAACTAGACAGATACATTTTGCCGGTAGACTAGAATAGGGATAATGGGGCGTAATACATTCTAATGTGCCAGTTTTCATATGTTCTTTCACAAGACACTCATGAAAAAATGCACAACTCCCTGCTTACACCTACCTCAATTTCTTTTAAAAGCATTTGTGTAAATGTGTTCCT
Source organism: Shinisaurus crocodilurus (assembly GCA_021292165.1). Lineage (NCBI taxonomy): Eukaryota > Metazoa > Chordata > Lepidosauria > Squamata > Shinisauridae > Shinisaurus > Shinisaurus crocodilurus. The sequence goes on from CM037878.1 coordinate 95,481,045, forward strand.
GGCCAGGGTTTGTGTAAACGTGATACAAAGTTGGTGTTTCACTTCATATATCTTCCTAAACATGTGTACTATTTCTACAAAAACCAAACGATACAGTAAAAGAACTGTTCCACTATTGCCCACCTGGTCTTTTACCATTTTTCTTGATATCTGGAATTGGTGTGAGCTGAGAAATGGGACAGCTCTCTCCCAATGATTCTGAGCTGAAAAATGACTACAGCTGATCACTCTCCATACAATACACCAGTCCACCTCTCAGACTTGGGGTGCTTCCAGATGGAGGGCTCCTAGCACTACCAATCAAAAGGCATTGTGCAGTGATTCCATCTTTTCCTCCTTAACTGATTTTTTTTTCTTTTCTGATAAGGGAAAACACAGGAGGGCTATGAATGGAAGAAGTCATCTACCTGTGTAAAATTCCATGAATGAGGCAGGGTGATGGTGGGATAAAAGCCTCATCTGGAAGCACCCTTGCAGCCTGATTCAGGGCCAAACTAGAAGTTACTTTTATTGGGTGGGTTCACATGTCACGCTAAGCCACCCTGTGAATAAGCCACCATGGGTTGTTTGTTTGCTTAACCTATGGTACTCCCGATGGATGATCAGGTTTGCCATGGCTTGTTTCCCCGCACATTCCTCCTCAACCCTCCTGCCAGCTCTGAAAGGTATCCCAGGTGCCTTTGTGGCAGAACTCTTCATTGCCTCATTCCCTACGTCAGAACCCTTTCTGCAATTGGTCTGCTGGCGTTGCCAACTTCTGAGGGAAACTCCAGCCACCCTCCACATCAGAGTGCCAAATGGAATTAATTTTCAGAGCCATTATGAATGCAGGAATCTGTTTGCCAACTTTTTTCCCCTGGGGTATTTTCACTATTGTACAAGAGTGCAATACTGCCTCTCTGATATTTAGTTCAGAATACTGACATCCCTCTTGTCAATATCCATGTCAATTTCATCCTCCATTTCAAGGCTTCCTTGCTAGTGAACAACTTTTTTAAAAAAGGCTGCTTCACATCACATGGAAGTAAGAACACCCACCCACAAAGCGCCTTCTCATCTCCAGCTGTCAGCTGCTTTCAGCTCCCTCCCGGAGACTTTAAAAAAAAATTGTTGAGACTTTATGAATGTGGGAACACGTTTGCTAGCCCTTCCCCCCCCCCCAGTACCTTCACTATTGTGCAAGAGCACATGTCCACCTCTCCAATATTTAGCCAAGCATCCCTGTATTCCACTCTTCCACTTGGGCACTTCCCTTGCTAGTTCGTGAAAACCTTTTTCTTAAAAGGCTGCTTTACGTTACACTGAAGTAAGCACACCCACTCCCAAAGTGTCTTCTCCTGCAGCTGCCAGCTGCTTTTGGCTCTCTCCCACTTCCTGCTTGTTGCTTCCCTCCTAGCTGTCACATCTAGATATGTGGGTTACAGAGCAGTGAGTGGGATCACTAAACATATACAAATGTCATGGCAAAGCAGAAACATGGAGGGGGAAATTGTGCAAATCTCAAGGCAGAGCAGTAACACAGAATGGAAGATTACGTAAATGTCATGGCAGAGCAGTAAACAGAGGCAAAAACTGGACAACACTCCAGCAGAGCTGTAACTGAGAGGGGAAAATTGCACAAAACTCAAGCAGAGCAGTAACACAGAGGGGGAAATTACGCAAATGTCAAGGCAGCTGTCATTCATTCCTGTGCATTCAATGTGCCTCCCCACTGGTTCTCACTGGGATGGCAGCATGTGGGGAAGAGAGGTCTAATCCTTCCCTTCCCAGCCAAAATCCCAATGAAAATCAACTCTGTGCTGCAATTGACACTAGGGGGAAAGCCGATTGGCAACCATGGAAAATAGGGGGAAAGCCCTTTACATGCAGGGGCAAGTTCAATCAGGATCGTGGCTGAGGATGAAAGGTCTAAACGTCCCCTCCCTGCATGCTGTGGTCCCAGTGAGAACTGGGCTTCTTGTGCCTAGTTTTAGATGCTTTTAAAATCCCAGGTATGGTTGCTAACTACACTATAAAGGGCCAAACTACAATGCTATTAAATGCATCTGCCTATAACCTGCAGGTTTTAAAAATGCAAACTGCAGGAACAGCAGAGGTAGTGATAATTAATAGGATCAGAGCAGGGGTGGAGGGGAATTTAACTGCTGGCTCAGCTTGTCTGAGCGTGGAAAGCTAAGCAGGGTCAAGCCTGGTTATTACTTGGATGGGAGACCCCTCCTCTAGTTTCCTGCATTGAGCAGGGGGTTGGACTCGATAGCCTTGTAGGCTCCTTCCAACTCTATGATCTATGAAATCTATAATTTCTCCTCTGCTGTAGTCCTTCTTCTGCTTTGGGGGAAATTCCCCAATTCACTGCTTTTTTAAGGGATGGCCCAAACCCTCAGTAGCATGGGCAAGGCAAGTGTAAAAATTTCCCTCTCCACTATTCCCCTACTTGAAATCCCTCCCCTGAGCTGATATTAGCCACATGGGGTGGGGGAGAACAAGGTACCCACATATTATGCCACCACCACTCACCCCCGGTGGCTATTCTAAACAAGGAAATTGTGTGGGGTTAAACCACCTTCTGGCAGTATTGTGGACCTCAACCGTTCCCCCCCCCCCAGCAGTTTTTCAGCAAAGAAAAATCTGGCAGGAGAGCTGATCAAAGCATTTCCATGTCACATCTTTGTTGGTCCTTATGTTATGCAGTGTTAGCAGAAGCAGAATCCTCTACATAGCTAAACTGATGCTGTAATACATTAACCAGAAGCATTTAAGTTCGTGCGTGTGGAACAAGCAATCGGCAAAGGGGGCTGTGCTGCAGTACTTATTTTGAATTGTGCCATCACTTCTAATCATTCTACACCCTATTCTGCTGTTTGGACTAGCAGCAGCAACCAGCATCCAGATCTGCATATTCCTTGTATGGCTTGCATTTTTTGAATCAGTGTGTCCAATGCTTGAAAGACGAATCGGAATAATAAACTGAAGGCCATAATCACATGCACACTTATTGGGGATCATGTCCCACTGAACTCAGTGAGGCATAGTTTGCAGTGTGGTATTCTCCAGGTTCCATATGCAATTATAAGATATTATAGAGAATGGACTCCATCTCCAAGCTGGATCCAGGATGTAGCAGAAGGCAAGTGGAGACAGAATGGATCAGGGAAGCCTGTGATGCTGCACAATCCTAATCACATTTGCTTGGAAGTAAGTCTTTTTGTGTTTAATAGGACTGACTTCCTAGAAAGAGTGCAAAGGATAGCAGCTTAACAGTGCAATCCTATGCATGTTTCCTTGGAAGTAGTAGTAGGCGATCACTTGTGACCGAGTAAGATTGTCTTCCAGGATAAAATTACAAAAGAAAATTATATAAAGAGGAAATTGTATAAAATTGTGTAGACTCTAGCGATGGGTCCGTAAGTGACTGTGGAGGCCAATTCTAGATCCATACAGCTTCCCACAGTGAGGACACAGGTTACCAGATGGAAGATGGTCCTGTAAAGGATTCGTTTGACGTGCTTTTCGTTTATGGAGACGTTGCAAGATATTCACGAATTTATTGGGGCACCCAATTTTCATAAGGATTGGATGGGAGCGGGGAAGCATGACCGTATTAATTATGTAGACCATGGTATCCTTCTGGACTGTCTGGTGGGGCTGGGCCTTGGGGGAGCTGTTTTGCAGTGGTTTTGGGACTTTTTGTTAGGCTGTGTCCAGAAGGTGGTACTGGGGGATTACTGTTAGTCTCCATGGCCATTGGATTGGACTGTAGTGTCCCACAGGCTTCTATTGTGCCCCCATGCTATTTAATATCTACATGAAACTGCTGGGAGAGGTCATTCGGAGCTTTGGAGTACAGTGCCATCAATATGCTGGTGACACCTGACTCTATTGATCTTTGTCACTGAACACTAAGGATGCAGCTGAAAACCTTGAATGTTGCCTGGATTCGACAACAGGCTGGATGTGGGCGAACAAACTGAAGTTAAATGCCGGCAAGATGCAGCTGTTGTTGGTCAGTAGAATCTGACTTGGGAACTAGAATCCAACCTGTTCTGGAAAGGGTTGCACTCCCCTAAGGATCAGGTCTGTAGCTTGGGAGTGCTCCTTGATCCTATATTGTACCTAGCTCTTCAGGTGGTGGTGGTGGCGGCAAGGAGTGTGTTTACATAATTATGTTTGGTGCACCAGCTGTGACCCTTCCTAAGTCAGTCTGATTTGGCAACCGGTATTCCTGCCTTGGTTACATTATGTTTAGAGTTATAGCAGTGTGCTATACCTGGCTATCCCTGAAGAGTCTCCAGAAGCTTCAATTGGTGCAAAATGCAGCAGCTAGGCTCCTCCTAACCAGTGCAGGGTATCAGGATCATATTACACCTGTCCTGAAAGACCTGCACTGGTTGCCAATCGCTTTCAAGGTGTTGGTCTTAACCTTCAAAGCCCTAAATGGCTTTAGCTATCTAAGGGACCACCTGTTTTGCTATGAACCTGCCCAGGGTATTATGATCGGCAGAAGAGGCCCTTTTGACGGCAGCATTACCTGCAGAGGCCTGTTTGTTGGGCACATGTGAAAGAGCTTTCTCCTGTGTTTTCCCCAAACTATGGAATGTGCTCCCTCAAGAATTATGATTGGCCCCCATTCTCTTGGCCTCTAGAAAGGGTGTAAAGATGCATCTTTTCAATGTAGCCTTTTAAGATGTCTAGTTTGTTTTTACTGTTCAAAAATATTCAAAAATTAATATTCAAAATTAATAAATTGAAGCAATAAAATTAATATTCAAGCAATATTTAACAAAATAGAAACACATCAGAATAAGGATAACTGTACAAGAGCCAACAGAAAATAATTCATATAAAATCTTGTGAAATAAAAGCATGTTCACGGGAAGAGATGGATTTTGGTGAAGTTCCCCTGGAAGGGCATTCCAGTTATGGAGCCACCACCAAGATGGTCCTGTTTCTGGTAGCTGCCAATCTGTTCTTTGCTAATAATGGGCCAGAGAGCAAGGCCTCAAAATATGATTTTAAGGATCAAGTAGGTTCATATGGGTGCAGGTGGTCCTTCAGATAACCTGGTCCTACACCATTTAAGGCTTTAAAGGTTAAGACCAGCAATTTACACTTGAGTGTGGAAATGGATTTGTAACCAATGCTGCTGATATCTATGTAATATATGATGACTGCCTAGCTCCTACCAGCAATCTGGTGGCCTGATTTAGAACCAATTGCAGCTTCTGAGCTGGTTTTAAAGGCAGTGCTACAGAGAGAATGTTACAGTACTTCAGTCTGAATGTAACCAGTGCATGGAGAATGGAGCTCAGATCCACCTTCTCCAGATAGGGCTGCAGCTGGCAGAACAGCCGAAGGTGGTGAAAGGCATTCCTAGCCACTGAGGTCAGCATCCATAGATAATACCAGATCCAGCGGAGGAAAACCAAAAAAACCCCAAACAAAAACAAATCGCATACTTGATTCTTCAGGGACAGTACAATCTGATCCAAAACTGGCTGCTTGCCTCCACCCTGAGCAGCAGAACTCCCAGACTGGTAGCTAATAGCATTAGTGAAAGGGATGCATTAGATAGTGCAGAACCTCAGGCCCAGGGGCCAAATCTGGCCGGCCTGGGGTCCCAAAACGGCCCTCCGGGGTTCCTCAGATGACCACGTCCCTTTCCCCTGCCCACTGACCATTTGGTGGTTTCTTGGCTTTTGTGCATTTTCCCTCCCATTCTAAAAGGTTGAAATGCCTGCCCTAAGGCTTAGTTGCTGGCAGTAAGAGCTGTAAGCGTAAATATGCTGGGATTTGCCTTCAGCCCTGCCCCCTTTTGCCTTCAGCCCCACCCACCAATGGAATGCAGCCCCCAAGAGCATCTTCAAAATAGAATTTGTCCCTTGGGCTGAAAAAAGGTTCACCACCCCTGAGATAGAGAAAACAGGATGGGGGGAAAGTGTGAAATTCCCACCCACAGTACTCCTCTGATGAAAAACAAACCCTGTCATGACTGCTTTAAAGTTTAAAAAAAAAAAAAATGCAACAAAACAATACTGGTTGTGATATCTGATCACAGCTCTCTAGCATCCAAACTGTTCTGGCCTTTAGTCAAGCCCATTATATTACCTCCGCCTCCTTTCCGCACCCGTATTAATTGCTATTGCTGCTGCTGCTACTTATTGAATCTCTCTGGCCATGATCCATAATCCAGTTAAGATGGAATGTTTACAGCCTACTTCTGTGCGTGTTTATTGGCAAGTAAAGGCCTGTAGACCTTTTCTCCACCAGTGAGCTACAAATGTATTATTTTCCAGCCAACTACCAGTTAATGGACAAATGTAATGTATGGATTTTGCAAGACAGTTGCTGAATATATTGAACATGATGTGATTGACTTCTGGGAAATGCTTGAATGCCTCAAAGATGTATTTATTTACATAATTTATAACTTCAAGCCTTCAGCATACATTTAAGTTCCCAGGGTGGCTAACAAAGTAGTAAGAAACAATAAAAGCACAATAAAAAAGATGAGGTGATGACATCGACACTACTAGAAAATAAGGTGCTACTCAAAAGCTGCTACGTAATGTGTGTGATAAGCCATATTAGGACATCGTTTTTGCTTCGAACTGAATGATCTAAGCTTAGTTGGCTTATATGAATTTGAAGTTATTGGTGCCCTCACCTCTACTCAGATTAATTGTTGTACAGATTCCCATTAATATTGTGCACGTCTCTGTAACTGAGAAAAAGGAACACAGAGCGAGAGGGCACACCTGCACATGCCCACAGTGGGATCAGTGTTATATGGCTCTCATGTGATGTGCAGCAGTTCATTTACTCTCTTTTACTGTCTGAGATGGCTTCACTTTCTTTATGGCACTCTTCCCCAACCCAGTGGCATCGATATGTGTTGGATTACAACTCCCATCATCCTCAGCCAGCACACAGCAATTTGGGGAAGGCTGAGCTATTGTCTAAGCTCTTGCTACCTTTGCCATTTAGACACTATCTGCTGTGGGACTTACATATAAGCATGCATAAGATCAGGTTGTAAGTCCCCATGTGATTTTGCCTTTGCTGCAGCAGATCCCATAGTGTGGAACTTGTCTCCTCTCCTCAAGATATTCACTTCTTGTATCTCTTTTTCTTTTCTTTTTTTAATGCCTGAAATTGTCTGTTTTGTTTTGTAGATGCTGTTGTTTTCCTTTAGAGTATCTTTTCTTCCTTTACCCTTAAAAATGTGTGTTAATATTTTATGTGACTTTATATTAAAAAGTATTGATGTATTGATGTAAGCCAAGGGTGTTGAACCCCCAGCTGGCAGGCCTAAAGTGACCTGCAGAGCCCCCCCCTGCCCTGCCCCCTCCATGCTGGGAGTGGGAGATTCCCCTTTGTGCACTGCACCATTATCCCTGGGGAACAAGTGTAGCAAGCGAAGGACGTCCCCAACTCAACTGGTGCATGGAGGAGCCATTCCTCTGTGCTGGCTGACTGATCTGCGTGCAGCTGGCACTTTGGAGGAAACCAAATGACTTGAGGGGATGTGGCCCCACCCATTGACATCAGGGGATGTGGGCATGCCCCTGATGCCATTTGGCCAGTGGGGGGCTTGATGGGGGGGGGGCATCTGGTCCCCCAACCCAAGAGAAGCTTGACACCCCGATGTATGTATTATATAAGTATGTTATGGTTTGTAAAGTAAGTTGTGTATCACTTGGGGAGGATGTGTGTGACACTATATAAAGTTGTTAGCATTTCTTTGTTTTATGATTGTTATTTTATCTGTGGAGCATGGAGTGTTGCGGCAGACTCTTTCTCTTGCTATGTGTGGGTGGTGTGGGGCTGGACTCCCATGTCCAACGTTCTGTGGGTCTTTTACCATCCACACAGGGATGCTCTGTCCAGCTCTGTACCATCCACACAGCTCTGTACCATCCACACAGGGATGCTTCATGGCATTCTGGATCAGCCCCTAATTTGGAAAGATGGGAGACTAGCCCTGGACATTGGCCTTGCCTTGGCTATTTGGCATCTCTCTGCTTTGTGCTTCCACTGGGAGTAAGTCCCATAGATTTCAATGGGGCATACTTCTAAGCAGACATAGGGTCGCCCTGTTAAGGGTCTAGATAGAAATACCTGTTCGCGTAAACGTGGTTGGGTGTGTTCGTCCATTCGAAGGCTCGCTGCTGGGTAAGCCCTGTTGATTTCCTCGAAGGAACAGGCGTTGCTCGCTGCTCCCAGCAGGCGAACGGACGCCACCAAGCCGACGGAAGGGCCCCGTTTGACCCGGGTGGTGGCGTGGCCGACCCCGGTCAATGGAGGTGGCCTCTGTCCTTCACTCCACCTGGGCTTGCCTTGGGGGCGGGTCACGCACGGACTGACATCAGCTGCTGCCACCTCCTGGTGGGATATTCCCTCGGCCGCAGGCGGGAGGGGGGGAGAGGAGGCGGGAGAAGGCGCGGCCAATATTTTCTCCTCAGCGACACTTTATATATATATATGTGTGTGTGTGTGTGTAATTAAAAAAAAAAAAAGAATTATTCCGGCGAGTGGCCGAGAGGCGGGCAGTGTAGCGCCCTGCTGCCAAGAGAGGGCCAACTTTCTCTCTGTGGGGTCCGCCCAGCGGCACGGCTGTGGGACTCGGCGCTGCCAGGGTGAGGGGGCGCCTCCCCGTCCGTGCCCCGCTGCAGCGGGGAGGAGGAGGCGTGGTGGTGGTGTGGACAGCGAGCCCCCTTCGCTTGCAGCGGGCTGCTGTGCGCGCCGACCATGCCATGAGCGCCTCAGCAGCAGTAGCAACAGCCGCCTCCGCCGCCGCCGCCTCCTTTTGCTCCTCAGCCACCCAAACGCAGCAGAGCCGCCGAGGCGCCGCCGCCGCCGCCACCCCCGCTCGCCATGCACGGGCTGTGCTGCTGTCTATGCTTGGTGGCGGCCGCCGCCGCGGTGGGACTCTCGGTGGCCAACAGGAACTGCCCGGACCTCGTCGTTGACAGCTGCCTCTGCACCGCCGAGCGCTCCAAGGGACCCGGCCGGCAAACCGTCCGCATCAAAGTTGTCTGCAGCGGAGGAGAGTTGGTGGAAACTTTGCAGCCTTCCTTGCTGCCCAACCGCACCGTGTCCCTGTGAGTAAAGGCATGAACGCGGCGGCGCTTAAGGCGGAAGGGCCGTGGGGCAGGCTGCCTGCAGACCCCGGAGGGCGGTGGTGGGGTGGCAGGCACTCTGCGCATGGTCAGAGGCAAGCTTCTCCTTGTTTCTCCTTGATTCTACCATAGAGCTCTGGCGCTGACAACAGGCTTCTGGAACCCCTCTGAGCTCACGCTTCTGGTGGTTGGACTGGGTAGAGAAGGGTCTCGTTGAAGCCCCTGCCACCATGTTGACAAACTGTATTGGATTGAGCTCCCTTGATTTCAAGGGAACACAGGTCCAAGGCAGTGGTGTGTTTAAGGCGTGCAGTCTTTTAACGCTTAAACCAGCTTGTGCAGGTTTCGTTGTGAGGAGTGGTGGGGAGTGTTGAAAGGAAATCCAGCTGTCAAGGGGCTGGGGACTGGCGGAAGAGGGCTGCGGGGATCCGAGCCCCGTGCAGTGGAATCCAGTCCTCCACGATCTGAGACAGAAGGACTTACGGAAAGCCAACAAGGAGGACGACCTGTTCATTGCATTCCCCCAACAGAATGGATCTATTTAATGAAAATTATGTGTTCATAAGAACAGAGCGCGCGCGGGGGGGTAGGGCTCGTGGGTCCGGACCAGCCCTGAAAGATCGGGTGCTCCTTCTTACCCAAAAACATCCTAAATTCTAGTTCAAGTATCTAGTTTTCTCTGGGTCATAGGAAAACTTTGACTCCCCAAATGACATGTTTCCTTTCCAGCTGAGAAATGACAAGCTCACCTAACAAAGAGAGGCTGAGCAAAGAGTTTGTACAGTACAGCATGCCCTTAAAGGTCCAGTGTCTTTTGCCCCCCTGTTAAATAACTTTGACAGGAAGAGAATCAGTGGGTAATGTTTTGGTGTGAAAGAGCAATGGAAGGAATAATACCCTGCTACATCTTCAGAAATACAAATAATTATGGACATTTCAAGTCAGACTGTGATAGTGATTTTTGAACTCAGATTCTCCTTTCTTTCTAAGGGCTTGTCTACTAGAAGTCTGATTTTTCTTCCCTTTCTGGAAACTCTTGGTAGCATTTTGTTTGCTTTTGGGGGAGCAATGTGTGTACTGTAAAGTAAATTGCACACTGCCTTGCCCAGTGGTTTTGCAAATAATACTTCCACAATACAGATTATATCAACTGAGGCATCTTTAAATCTGACAGAGGATAATTTCAGACCCTAAACCTAACAGACAAAAATGTACTGCATAATAAGGGATGTTTACTGAAATTGGTGGCCTTTCCTTAACTGGATTTGAGAAATGAGATATACTGTCCATATTTTTAGATTTTTAACTGTTTGGAGCTTGCCACAAGTCTTCATTTTTCCCCCTGACCCAACATAATATTTGATATGTTAAAAATACACTTTGAGCTACAGTTGCCTGTTGCATAACTAAAATGAAGATATAACATGAGTCTGTATTCCTAAGCATATTTTCTTGGAAGTCCCTCATCGAAACCAGTGGGATTTAACTTCTAAGCAAATATGGATAGGATTGTGTTGCAAATTAGCAGGCTGATCCAGTTCACAGATGAGGTGAAGTAGTCTTGTGGATATTTTTACAGTTTGATCCACAGCTCAATTAAGGCAAGGTGTTAGAATTTAAGTGAATGTACACTAACTTCAGCAGGATGCTCATGCTATCCTATGCATGTCCACTCAGAAGTAAGCCCCATGTTTTTAAAGCTTTTGGATTGTTTAATGAACTGTAAGAATAGGTTAATGTAAGCTACTTTAAATGGACCCAAGAGTTAGCAGCTGTAAATCATACCTTTATCCAACTGATCCTGTGCTGTTGAATTTATTTGTTGACAATTCATGCTGTGAAAATTTCCAGTCTTTGCTGAACTTTTCTCTTAAGTCAACACTTTTTAGGGAGACAACTGGAAAAGATAGTAATTTACAACATCTGTGGAGCATGTACAGATGTGCTCTGTGTTCTGTTGCTTAACTTTTGTGAAAGCTGTTGAATTACTCTATTCTTATTATTCATCTGGGAGTCTCTTCCTCATTAAGGCACAGATGTGCTAACTGCATTTTGAACTGCAACTCTTCAGAAATATTCCAAACAACACTGTATGTATGTTTTAGTATTACTTCTTTGGTTTTATTATGTTAAAAAGACATAACATGCTTGCATGTCAGTATGAAACATCCACAGTGACTTGGGCTGCAATCCTATACACACCTAGTTGCAAATCCCATTAAACATAATAAGTTATGTGCTACATGTGAGTTTTATCCATCAGTAATGAGTTTCAGCAACTTCGGGGGGGGGGGGGAGATCACATGTAGAAAATATGTTGTGCTTTATTCCAAAAAGCAAATGGAGTCATTTTGGAAGATCTCTTGAAATCCCAATCCTAAACCATTTTTGCTTGGAACCCATTGATTTCAGTTGAACTTAGTTTCAAATAAGCATGATTAGGAATGCAGCTTCAGGCATATTTACCTTATAAAAATTTATACCATTTCTGTTTTCAACAATTGAATGCTGCAGTACAGTGCCAAATTTCTACTGTTCCCCATAGGGCTGTTATATTAGGAAGCAAGTGGACTGATAGTGAAGAAAATCAATTGAACTCCTAACTAAGGTGAAAGTGAAGCAAATAGGTAGTAATGTACATTTGCTGACACTTAATCCTGTCTGTAGTACCATTAAAAATATTAAAATTTCAAAAGTTCATTGCCTTATGAAAAAAAATACATTTACTATACATTTTCCTGTTAAAAAATCCCTTTGGATCTTTTAAATTAGTTTTCATATTTTGAGAATATATGTTGTAGTTTACACATTCTCATCTCTTTGAAAATGAAAGTAACAATTAAAAAACCAACAAACCTAATACTGAAATATATAAACCAGGAGTTAAAACAAGAATCTTAAGTAAATGAAAGGGGAAATGCCTTTTTCAGTAGTTGAACATATAGCTGACAGTTTGATTGAGAGTGTCAAATACTTTCTGCAGAGAACGTGTTTATGATGAATTAAATTACACTTGTGTGACATTTGGCCAGCTGCAGAAATTGGTGATAAAAAGCACAAACACCAGTGTTCATAGATGTTTTTCTAGCTGCATGGAAGACCTGGGAAAGAGCATTTCGATGTAGACACTGGCTGTTTCCATTCAGTTTTATTGGCCCACAGAGAAAGAACTGCAGCATACAGAACATAACTTCTCAGATTGTTTGAACAAACTGAGAATAGAAGGGTGAATAAAAGAAATGTGTGTTACAGATGCAATAACATACTTTAAAATCATAAAGCATTTTATCCAGTGATAAAACTTTAAATACACTTGTTTCTTTTCTTGGATAAAGATTTCTTTTCTTGGATGATATTTCCATGGAAAACAAGACTGGCCAAACCGTAAGAATTGTTGTATCAGCAAGTAACTGGTTTCAGATGGATGTACTGACAACTGTACTACTACCACCGAATTACTGATATGGTAGAGATATTGCTTTTACATATGTTGCAGACAGATAAGTCCCTGGCAAATGGATAGGAAGAAGGTGGAAGGCCCACTTTGGGTTAGACAGTAGTATTTGCCAGTGAAAGGAAATTTTGCTATCAATGAACACATTTATCCAGTGGCACTGTCTGGGCCTAACCATGGCGTGCAGGCCTGGGGTCTGGAGAGCCCCCAAAGTCCCCTGAGCTCTCCCTTTCCATCCCCTTCTAGCATTGCCCTGCACCAGCACTAGTAAAAAGAAGCCCCACAGTAGCTAGCTGACAAAGACTGCTGCTTTGCTGCTCCTATGCTCTCACTGGCTGTGGCCCCCCAAACAGGGCCGGTGCTACCATTAGGCCAACTAGGCAGCTGCCTAGGGCACAAGGCTAAAGGGGGCACCAGAAACACCTTGAAAAAAAATACAGTGCTCTCAAGTGGGAAGGGGGGGAGCTAAATATCTGATCTTGCCTAGGGCACCAAACTGCCTTGCACCGGTCCTGCCCCCAAAGGCAGTGTCTGATTGGTTCAGATTGCTGCTACTCAAAACATAAGTTTAAAAAACCCTTTTCTTTTAAAATGCTGTGCTGGGCGGGGAGGAGGAGCTGCTGCCACTGCCGCCAGGGTTGGGTGTTTGTTTTTTTTAAAGGGAGGATAGGAAGGAGGACTGGGTGGCAGCGGCAGTGATGGGAGGGCTGGAGGTACAGGTGGTGGCTGGGACCACCAGGCAAGCAACTTCTGGGAACCCCCCTGTGAAAGTTCTGGTAGGTTGGGTTTTTCCCCCCAAGGCCAGTGGACAAACAAACCACCCGGTAGACTGCCAACACCCCTTCTCATCCACACAGTCCAAGCCAGGAGATACTTGGACCTTTCTGGATATCCTGGAGGCCCAGAAATAAGGGTTCACCTGGTTACCCTCTATTTCTAGCCCTCCAGCCTAAAACCCTAAACAGTAGCCCAACCAAAGCAGAAGGTGCTGAATTTAGTACTGAGGCTAGATCCAGAACAGAACACACCCAGACTGGAAACAGTGAACTTTATTTACAATAAGGAAGGGAGACAGAAAGGTAAAGCAGTGTGCAAAGACAAAAGAAGATAGAAAGCTAACACATATTAAACAAAAGAGGAATCCTTTGAAACCCTGCTGCAGGCTAAAACAATAAACCCTATCTAGTCTTTCCTATACATTACCCTCAGGTAAGGTTCTTCCAATGGTACAAGGCTTAATGCAATCCAAAGATCAGGACGCCTTCATCATGAAAGCTAAATGAAGAACGCCTAGCAGCCCTACCCCTCCTAACTTCATACCCCCCCCCCCATGAAGGTGAGCCTCCATAGCCAATCACTGTCAGCTGGATGACTTCCTTGGCTTCCAGGAAGGGAGGAGAGATTGAAAACTCCTTACTGCCATCCAGCTGAAATCAGTCAGCCTGATTGTTGGCTGCCATTCAGCTCTGACCTTGAAGGCCTGGAGACTAGCAAAAAGCCATGATAAGGCATGCAGGTGGTTGCAATAAGTGTGTGCCAGCCCCTTCTCATGAAACATGGCCTCTTGTTAGCAGCACAAATCTCCAAAGAAAAATGAATTTCTTCGTACCCTCAAAGCTAGCTGCGACCCAGCATTTATACGTGGGGATTACAATTGTATTGGATATTAGTAGTTGTACATAAGCATACACTGCATAACCAGTGCATACTTAGTCAGCTGATGTGACTAGTATATTGGAGGGAAAGGAGCTTATGGTTTAGTTTCTGTTAACTGAGTCAAATACACACAGCAGGATTAAGCCTAACTGCACTAGATGCTTTGCATATGTAGGCAGACCGTTATGTTGTGTTTGAGTGTCAAGAGAGAGCTCCTCAGCTTTGATTTGTATTAACAGGTTTTAGAAACTGTACATCCTATGATTGTCTGGGCTGTTGAATGTGAGTCCCACATAAATTAAAGACATGCACTGGCAGTTGAACCCAACTGAGACGATTAAGCAGCTGCTCTTTCTTATTGATGTTTAAAAGGGAACTTTGTTTAAAATTTCTCAATGCATGCCATTCTGACTAATAATTCATGTCCCTAGAAATGGGAACTATGCAATTTTAACACTTTGGTTTCAAAAGCATTCTGGTTTTGTGTTGTTTTTTTATAATAGCATTTATAAAAAAATGCTATTGAGGAATAATGAGGAATTATTTTCCAATGGAAGAGTAGATTGTTACTCCATATATTGTTATGGAAGTGATTGATTGTAGACATGATGATCTTACCTTTATTCTTGGTCACCAGTTCTAACAAGATAGCAGTATTACAAAGTTGTATTGAATTGGTGATACAAATAACTATTGCAGTGTATGTTTAATGACTAACTTTATTATAATAAGATGATATTTTGCTGTCTGTTTTCTGATAGAGGCCATTAGCTCTTATATCTTATTAGGGAAGTTTGCGCCAAGTGTTAACACTTCAGAAGAATACGGGCTCAGTGCTTTAGCAAGCACCATCAAGGCATATTATTTTTATTAGTTTAAACTTCATGGCAGAATACTTGGGTGATATTTATGAATGATATTGTGAATACTTTTGAAAGTATTTAAAATATACATAAATATATTTAGCATTAATTTTGTTCCTTTGCATTATTGGAAGATGCAGTTGAACAGACTGTGGCTGAATTGTTGATATTTAGCACAGTTAATAATACACTGTGTGTATCCCAAGATGATACTTTTATTTAAAGATTATAGCCATGAGATTATAATGTTGTTTTATGCAAACATTTTTTCCAAAGCTATATATTTGGCTAAGATAGGAAGCCTAGTGAAGCTTTGTATTTCCCCAGCCTTTAGAAATCTACTCCCTTTTCCTAAAATTATTTGATCTTCCATACCTCCACTAGCCTCCTGTTTCCTTTAATACCATGTCCTTCTCCACTTTCCCACATTCACCTAATGGAATGGAGATGCCATTCCCAGTTCCTGTGATGAGAAGCACACGGAAGGGCCAGCAAGACATTGCACACCATGTCAACATATGGCATCCAAAATGCTGATAGTTCTCCATTCCCTTCACAAAGGTGTTGTAAGAATTATTTCCACAGGTTCAACTCAGAAAAGTCTGTGCATTAGGCTTTCAAAATTGTTCTGGCACAAGTTCTCAGTCATGCTGCTCACTTCCTTCAAAAATTGATCAAGAATTCCTGATTTTATACATATATCGTTGAGATGAGCATCCTGAAACATGTCACTAGGTTGGACAGGGATGGGATGAAATGTCCTAATTCTTAGGGCAACAATGGTGTTCTGGTCTTTCTTATTCCATGATGCTTCTGTGGCTTTTGCATACAGCATTTGTTCCAAGACTACCACAATACTTTGCAGTTGTGGTTCTCTTCAGCATTGGTGGTGGGGAGGTAATGCTCACACCTTTCTTCAGAGATGCTCTTGTACATGTATTGAATAACATGTCCAGACTCCAGCCTAGCCTTTTATTGTTTTCTTTATTTACCTGCCTTGCTAGCACCCAAAGCAGATTGTAGTCCCATGCAACCTCTTCAGCTTCAAAGCTCTCATTGTGGCTACATTTGGCTACCAATGGGTGTGGTTCGATTAATTTCCTAGTAACGTATGGTGGAAGCTGTTCATCTTATGTGGAAACAGTTCATTGCATATGTTTTGGAATGCATGGTAGAGCAGATTTTGGAAGAAATGGTCCTTAGATCTTTCTCTGTACTATCATACCATTGAAGCTATGAGATGGTCTACTCTCTATCAGAGTCTTGTCAATCCTATGTAGTTCCAGGCTAGGGCTGTGAATACATTACTCTGGATTGTGACTGGCAGAAGAACTTTCTGGATTGTGGCTGGTAGAAGAACTTGCTAACTTCAGGAGACACAGGGCTGTGCCATTTAATTTTGTTTGTGAGTATGATATCCCATGTCAACGTCAGTCTGTCTGGGGTCGGTATTGTTTCAGAGATTTCTGTTGGCTGCATGTCACATTCAACTAACGGTCTGGGAATGATGGGAGGGCACCAGGTTGGGGAAGGCTGTCTTAAGCATAAATGACTAGTTTGGGCCTGATCCTAGGAATATTTAGGCAGAAAAAAAGTCCTACAAAAGTCCTACAAGCATGGCTGGCTGGGGCATGCTGGGAATTGTAAGACTTTTATGCATCCTAAACATGCATAGGATTGTGCCCTTAGACAGTATTCTGTTTTGAATGCAACCAAACAATTTCTACTTTGTTTTGATTCTTACTTGGATTGATACTTGGGGACGGGACGGGACACCCTAGTGATTTCTGGACTCTGCATCTGTCTTGCTTACACACGTAGCCTACTGTCCACATTCCAACTTTTAAGGAGGCACTGAGTAAGTCCCTGCTTGGGGCAGAGGGGGAGGTCTGTTAAAAGTATCTTTCCCTCGCACTGTTCTGCAGCTTTAAAGTCCCTCCAGCCTCAAAGCCAGGAAGAGATCAGAGGCAGTGGCAATGAGCTTGGAAGTAAATTAATGCCAGGTGCTTCTCAGCCTGTTCTCCCTCAAGAGGAGGAAGGTGTGAGTGTGTGCTAGATTGTTACAGGGGCTTACTTAGGTCCCCTCTCTTGCTCCGCCTCCTCCCTTAGCCTTATTTTCCCAATCAAGCACTAATAAAATAATACTTCACATCTGCATAGGAAGTGTTGGAAGGACTTAACATTCATCATCCGGTTGTAATCCTTACAACAACCCTGTAAGGAATGTCAGTATTATTACCCAACCCCTCCCACATCTTGCAGGTGGGGGAACTGAAGCTAGGGGGCAGTGGCTTGCCGAAGGACACACAGCGAAATGGCAGAGGTGAGATTCAAACCGGGGGGCTTCCGGATTCATAGCCACACCTGTCTTCCTGGTTTCCTTCTAATTTTTAACAGTCACCCGGTACATGTTCGGCTCAAATTTGCTGACAGTCCTAACCTGGTCTGGAAAGTGCACATCTGTTGCTGTTTCCCCAATTTTACCATGCTTGTGTCTGTTTGCCTTTAGTCGTTTCTTCACCATCTCCACATCTTGACTCTTTCCCTGTTTAACTTAAGAATTTGATCATCTCTTACCTTTCTGCCATCTCTATGCTCTGCTGCTCACTAAACTTTCTTTCTATCTCCATTGTCTTGGTCACATTCACTGCTCTCAGTTTCGCTCTGTTTCTATATTCCTGTTAGTCTGGTGCCCTCTGCTCTCTGCAATTGCTTCTTGTCTCAGTGACCCACTTCATTTTCTGTTGACTCCCAGGTCTGGTCTCTAGTCTGGTAGTTGGACTGAACCTAACAACATGGATTCCTATTTTGAGCCACCTCAATTCTCTCTATCTGACCAGGTCCCCAGGATCTAACTGATGTAACAGAACTGTTATGCTGCAAACACATTTCTCCTCCCACTGTAAGGATGTTCCTTACTGAAGTGACTGCACTCCAGCTGCCTTCGTTTTGCTGAGTCTTGCCAGATGAAGTGACCAATTGCTTTCTCTGTCCAGGATGGGAAAAAAGATGAAGGGTCATTGACCCTTGAGCTCTTTCACAATATATAGCTTCTCCTATCCCACGATAGGACCACAGGAAATGCAGTATGCTACCAAACATATTCAAACAATGTAAAACAAGGATTTTTTTCCCCTCAGGAAATATAGTTATTGTGAGCCAGGAAAGCAAACTTTTCTATATGTACATGGAATTTAAAGCTCAGTACACAGTTACTCCTCATGTCTGTGGTGCAGCTAGCTCCATTCTCTATGGTCTAACAATTTTATCTTGATCTTAATTAGATCAAAATAAAGAATGTTGTTACTTATGGTGTCTGTGGCTGAGAAATCTGGAGTAATTTTGCTAAAGCTGCTGTTCCCAAAACTTCATGGCATGTAGGAAAGACCAACTGCTAAACATCTAGTAGTGCATGTATTTATTTACTTTATGATATAATGTTTGGATATTGAACTCTCTTCCTGCTTAATCCAATTTTTAGTATTTTCACTATAAACAAGTAACTTTTTTCATGTATTCAGTCCACTCATCCTTCAAAGCACTATGGGTTGTATCCAGTGGTGTCCTTCTGCCAGCAGAATAGGTGCCACTTGTGGATCAAATTCCTCCCCACCCTTGTGGCTCCCCATGCACCCTCCAAATCTGCCTTGGAGGGTTGGGGGATCCTCTGGAGTAGATTTGGGGGGCTACAAGGGGGAGGAAGGGAAGGGAAATTTCCACTGTGCAAACAGAAGTCAACTCATGTAACACTGGTTTTAGGCCTATATCTGTGCATAATGTAGTTGCAGCCCGGCTCTCCCCTCACCAGCCTGCACAAACTTCTTTGTCTACCCAGCTAAAGCAAAGTTACAGATACAATATTAGAGATGTGAAAGCAGGAGAAGACCTCCTTCCTTTTCTATTGAATCTAGTATCGGGAGGGCGACTTTGCAGTGGAGCTAGTCAATGTGCCCCCACCCTTGCTTGGAGGAGAGTTTGTTGATTGGTCAATAATTATTCATTTTTCTGAGCCGGGCACACACCACTCCTGTTTTGCCATTTCAGAATATTTCTTGCTGATTATTGTAAACTTTTCTCTGGCAGTTTGTGTTCCTTAAACAGTGTTGTAATAATTAATTTATATCTGTTTAAGTACGGGTTAATTGGGTAGCTGTCCCATCAAATGTTCATAGCAACACACCATGTATATTTCTAATTCTTCATTTCCCCAGTTGTGTGATAGGGCCTTAGTACAAATATATATCAGAACAGAAGCTGCCCTAATTGTATGCAATACTTCAGTCCTAGTGTACAGACTAGGGAAAGGAGAAGGAACATTCTGAGGAAGATGGGGAGGAGGAAGAGATGGAGGGGAGGGAAGATGCACCTGGATCTTCAAGGCTAGCAGACTTAGAGATAAACTCAATGGTCAGTGAGGATCAGTCCATGTCAAATTCTGTGGGACAGCAGTCTGAGCTCTCTGATCTGGAGGAGGGCGAATCAAGCATCACTAACCACTAGGTCAGGCGTCAGCTAAGGAGGGTGGACCAGCTGAGGAATGTCAGGCGCTCCAAGAGATTGGCTCTTAAGAATAAGGAACCTCCTTAGGGTGTGTGTGTATGTGTGTGTGTGTGTGTAATTTGAGTCTGGAAGGAAGGATAGGTTCTCAGTTTGGAATCAACTTCTCAACAATAAGGCAATCTTCCTTAATGGCTAGTATTCTAACTAAGCTTGATGCTTTTGTGATTGACTCTTCAACTCATTTCTTTTGCAGTCCTAAGCCAGTTTGCTAGGCTGGCATCTGTCCTAATAAAGCTTTTCGATTAGAAGCCATTGTGTGGATCATCTTGGAAGGAGGAGGGGAAGTACAGCCCAGCCACCTGGCATAGAATGAGGCTGCTTGCATCCTTGTTGGAGCTAGATGGTCAGATCATGTTACACCAATGCTGCACTGATTGCTGGTGTGTTTCCAGGCCCAGTTCAAAGCACGGAAACTAGGTTCCAAACGTTGCACAGAAAAGAGAATCCAACTAAAGTTACCTTCACACAAGGGTAGTTATGCAAACAGTTGTGAATTACTCTTGTGCAACTGCTTGCACAACGGAACGATTCGGCTAATGCTGTTTGAGTTTGCAGAATGACACCTCTGGATACTGCCCACTAAGGGGAAGCCAGTGGATGCAATGACTTACTGGTCAGCTGTTTGCCCAGAGGCAGTGGCTACTCTCAACCAAAAGGGTGAACAGAAGATTGCATGGCATTGTTGTAAAAAAGTTTTAAGTGAACACTCAAATAAAGAAGTCTTGCTTTTCCTCGGTTTTTTCGTGTTATATACCAGTCTTGGAGTATTGTGGATGAAGCATCATCATCACATTTTATTTTTCTATGGAGTTCTAAATTGCACAGCTAAGGAGAGTGAATTGGGTACTAATCTAGAAAACTGAGTACAATATTTTAAATCACTAGGACACACTGGAAACAATGGAAACAATTTGAAACACCTGGCTGACTTCTTTTTGACAATGTGCAAACTATTATACGAGTACTCAAAAACAAACTGTTCTGCCAGAATGCAGTAGCAGAAACAGTTTTTACGGTATTTGGGACTGCAGGCAATTAGGGGAGCTGCTGGTTATTGGCTCCTTTTTTCCTGCCAGAAAGGATAGGATTTTGTCCTGATAAGTACATGCAGGTCTTTCTCTTCTGAGCTCCGTCCTCTAAAATTCCAAATGTTGCTGCATACTGTTGGCACTTGGCACAACTGCTGAAATCTGCATGAGGAGCATTTTATGGATTCAGAACTTGTTAAGAATCAGCAAATAAAATTGGCAGCGGTGGAGTGGGGGGAACAGTGGCAAAGCAGTGTGTTGTTGTAAGGATCCTGATATTTGTAGGAATGTCAGTATTTGAGTCAGTAAAACATGATAGTTTACTATATTAGCAGACAAAAGCTTGAACTTCTGGATCAGAATAATTTGCATATGTACATATATCCAAACAACTGTATAGTAGTTTAAGAGCTGGATTTTCTGGATGGGGGTGGGGGATGGTTTTGAAGTCAGCAGCCAACCTGATATTGGCATTAATGTCTGTGTGAAATGATCTATTCAAATTGTTGGTTTTTACTAAAGTTTCAGCAATTTTTTTTCCCTGTGGTTAGTGCCAGGCATAGTAATAATTGTACATTCGGGGTGAGGCATGGAGAGTGGAGGCTGATGTCTAGCACAAATCCTTGACCTTTGGCACACCCATTATTTTAATTTAATTTAATTCTTATGTTTATAACTGCCTTTTCATTGTAATGGCTTCCAAGGTGGTTTACAGTGAAAACATTATTTTAAATTAGCAATTAAATAAAATCTGGCAAAATAAATCCAAAATCTAATAGGCAAGGGGCCTAACCAAATGGCAACAATAGCAGGACAATCAAAACAGAGCATTAGAAATAGAAGCAGCACATATTTGGCTCATTCTACATTCAGAGCTTCTGAATGTTTCCGTTTAAGTATATCATATTTTATCTGTAACTTGAGTGAAGATTGTCATTGTGGATTGTGTTGTTTTCTCTTTCATTCTTTGATATTTTTGTTTTCCCTTTTATATTAATAAATGAAAAACGAAGTATAATAAATATGGAGGCACATTTGGAGGGGATGTGAGAGAGGACCTTCTCAGTTGCTGCTCCCAGGCTCTGGAACTCGTGGCCAAGGGAGGCTAGGTGTTGGCTTCCTCTCTGTTGTCCTTCTGATAGCGAGCAAAGATGTTTTTATTCTGGCAGGCTTTTGGCATGTAAACTGGTCTCTTGCTGAAGGGGTTTTTAATTGCTCGGGTACTGTCTGTTTCTTTTATTGTATTTTTAATTGTGTTTTAATGGATCTGATTTTATGTTTTTAATTAGGATTTTGTTTTTAATCTGTATTTTATTGTTAGCTGCCTTGAATGCAATTTTTGTCAGAAAGGTGGGGTATGAATTAAATAAGTAAGTAAATACAATTATGCTGTAAAAAAAGAGCAAAAATAACTTTCTTAATCTAATCTCTGGAGGCAGAGCAAAAAATGTGTGTTTTATTTGTCTCCAAAGAGAGAGGACAATCTGTGCTTGCTTGAACCTTCAGGAAGAGGGAGCTATGCCTCATTGTCAGACCATAAACATTACACATCTTCAAAACAATCCAAAACAAAATATCCCTCATTCATGATTTAATTGTGGATGAGAGGGCCAACCTCGTATGTATTAGTGAGACCTGGGAGGGGAACTGGGAGGGGTTAGTCCCAGGTGTGCCTTCTGGGTATTTGGTGCAGCACCTGCATAGACCTGAGGGTTGGGGAGGGGGGATTGCTGTGATCTGCCACCATTCAATCTCTCTCTCCAGGTTCCCTGTCCATTTGAGTGCCAATCTTGAATGTTTGTATCTTGAGTTTGTATCCAGGGACAGATTCGGGATTCTGCTGGTGTACCACCCACTCCATCAGTCTCCCTATCTGAGTTGACGGAGGTGTGGAGGACCCCTAGGGGATGGTTCTGGGGGATCTCAACTTCCATGCTAAGGCTTCTGAATCCAGGGTGGCTCAGGACTTTATGGTTGCCATGGCAACATGTTGGGACAGCCCATGCAAATCAGCCCAACACGCTTGATTTGGTTGTATTGACTGTACAGGAGGATGGTGATCTGAAAGTGAGGGATTTTACATCTATCCCCTTGTCATAGCCAGATCACTCCCTATTGAGCTTTAGACTCTCAACAGCCTTTCCACTCTGCCAAAGTTGGGGACCTATTAAAATAGTCTGCCCACAGAGGCTAATGGATTCTGATGGATCCTGGAGGGCTCTGGAGGATTTTCCTGCTAGTGTGACTGGTGCTCTTGTTGAAGCCCTGACCACTCTGTGGAATTCAGAGATGACTTGCACAGTCACACCCAAGCACACTCTCCCTCTGAGCAGACCCCAGGCAGCTCCTTGGTAGTCCTGAACTGAGAGCAATGAACTGGTTAGGCCTCATCTTGGGTACTGTATCCAGTTCTGGGCACCACACTTTAAGAAGGATTTAGACAAACTGGAAAGGGTTCAGAGGAGGGCCACGAAGATGATCAGGGGACTGGAAACAATGCCCTATGGGGAGAGACTGAAAGAACTAGGCATGTTTAGCCTTCAGAAGAGAGAACTAAGGTGAGATATGATAGCACTCTTCAAGTACTTGAAAGGTTGTCACACAGAGGAGGGCCAGGATCTCTTCTCGATCACCCCAGATTGCAGGACACGGAATAATGGGCTCAAGTTACAGGAAGCCAGATTCTGCCTCGACATCAGGAAAAACTTCCTGACTGTTAGAGCAATATGACAATGGAACCAACAACCTAGGGAGCTCTCCCACACTGGAAGCATTCAAGGTACAGCTGGACAGCCATCTGTCAGGGATGCTTTGACTTGGATTCCTGCATTGAGCAGGGGGTTGGGCTCGCTGGCCTTATAGGCCCCTTTCAAACTCTACTGTTCTATGATTCTATGATTCTAAGTAAGAGAGAAGATGGCTAGAATGCAGGCGGAGGAAGACTTGTGCAAGTCTTGTGCTAACTGAACACACGTTAGAAGTAATTATTAAGCCTACTCTGTGGCAAAAAGGGAGGTCTTTTCCACTTCTTCTTCTCAGTGTTTTATTATGTTGTTTTATTTTATGGCTTTAAGTTTTGGTTTTTGAGCCGCTATCATGTCTGACCCTGACAGCCGTGATGACTTGTCAGACGAAGAGTCTGACCTGGCAGAGCGTACACTCTCTCTGGGCCCCCCCTGACTTTAGTGAGACCCCAGGTACATCTGGCATCAGTGGAGAAGATGCACTGACTGAGGCTTTTTACAAAAAGCAGACTCTGAGGAATCTTCAGATGGGACTCTGAGGGTTGTTCCTTGCCTGTGGTGGCAGAAGAGGAAACTAGGTGCCCACTCAGCCCTCGAGGATGCTGGCTCCAGAAAGTGGAGGCACAGGCTGAAGTGTGCACCTCAAGACTCATAGTAACTGGACTCCTCATGAGTAAAGGTACTCCTTATGAGTAAGACTCCTGTCAAAGTGCAGAGTACTTGCAGCTGAGCCTTGAGTGGAGTCATGGAAGCTCTGCCTATATCAGCTTTCAGTTAGAACTGATAGCTACTGAAACAATTCCTTACTATTAGCTCTAGTGCCTTGAACCCTTATTTGTCTGACTTTGTTCCCTGACTGAATCTCTGTGCTGCTGACCTTTGGACTCCTGCTTGACTTGCTTCATGGACTATGTTTGTATTTGACTGCTTACCCGTGTTTGGATCTTGGCCATGCCTCAGACCTCTCTTCTTGCCTGCTAATACTGAGCCTTTGACCATTGCCTGTTTAATGACTACTCCTGTCTTCAACTGCCCTCTTGCTGGACTGATACCCTTGTACTTGACCTTTTGCCTGTTTACTGATTTGCCATTGGATTTGCCCTAATGCTCAGTCTGACTCAGTCATAGCAGGATAGCTGCCAAGAGGGCTGTTGAATGGTATAGAAATGCAGTGAATAAGTAAAATTAATGTTCAGTATGGCAATAGTAACTCCCCATACAATCCTGTACATGTTTATTCAGAAGTAAGTCCCATTGAATTCAATGGGCTTACTCCCAGGTTAGTGGGCATAGGATTTCAACTGTAACCAAGTTGTTGAGGTGTCATCTCTGCCTGCTCTTGTTTAACACATGCTCTATGACTAGTGGGTGAAAGGGGTGCTATGTCACAGAACTGCACACTACCCAATGGGCCAGAATTTAAATCTGCTTTTAAATCCACTCATAGCAGCTGCAGAGGAGAGAGTAAAGCTTGAACTGACTTCTTCTTTTCATTCTGAAATGGAATTCCCCATATTTGGTTTGGTCTAGTGAATGTGTATGATTGATTAATTCAAAAGGATGTGGCAGCTTTACTGGGGAGAAATGAACAGTGTGTAGAATTAAAAGACAGTGAGTACTGTTTTATAGCGAGGTGCTCATCTGCCTTTGAAGCTCCCTATTTAACATGAGTAGCAAATGTTTCATAGACATAATTTCTTACAATATCTAGTTGTAAACTGACCCCTTACATGTTCTACATTTTGCAGGAAGATGGTGCCTTGCAGAGGTATTCACCCCCTTTTGCCTTTTCACATTTTGTTGTGTTACAACCTGGAGTTGAAATGGGTTTAATTGGTGTTGTTACCACTTGATGTACAGAAGATACTCAACACTGTGAAGGTGCAAAATATTTTTATTGTGGCATAAAAGTTGAGTAAGCAAAAACAAACTGGCACTTGTTGGTTGCATAAATATTCACTCCCCTGAGTCAATACTTGGTAGAAGCACCTTTGGTAGCAATTACAGCCATGAATCTTCTTGGGTAAGTCTCTCTATCAGCTTTGTACATCTGGATCCTGCAATGGTTGCCCATCCTTCCTGGCAAAATGGCGAAATCAAAGGGGGGTGAATACTCCTGCAAGGCACTGTATTTTTGTCTTTGTTGGTGCAAACCAATCCTGTGCTACCATTTCAGCTGTTGCAGCACCAGCTAAGACTTGACTGTCTGAGGCCAAAACACCTCAGATGCTTCCTAGCTAGTGGCAAGATGGATAGAGCTATACTGTTCTGTTCTGTTTGGCATTTACTCTTTCCCATTGTTTCCCTGTCCTCTTACTATCCTAAGTCTCTGGATTAGTGTTTTAGCAGAACTGAGGGGATACGGCTGTACTTTTGACAGTACTTTGGCATCTGTTCAAGAGGCCATTGGCAGATAAGGGGCAATATAGCGTGATGGTGATGGTTGAGGAGAGGGATATACTACATTTCCTTAAGGCCTGGAGCATATGACTTGTAGTGCTTAACAGAAGTTTTTGAAAGCCTTTGCTCAGGCCTTAGGTTATTAGCTTTACCCCTTAGCTTACCATCTGTATCATCCAGAATGCAGCTCCTCCAGAAGCTGGTTTAAAACATGTTGTACTGGTATGAGAGAAGGAAAAGCACCATATAAATGAAGTGCCATTAGTGCTATATTTTATGGGCAGAATCCAATGGGGCCTCTTATGTCCCCACTGATTCCCTTCCGCACGCACTGGGTCCTGCTTATTCTGTTGCACAAACAGGACCCACCGCTTATGCAAGGGAGATTCAGCACTTCTCAAGGGAAGACCCAAAATGAACAGAAACAGTAATTTCTAGAAGGAAATTGGCAGAGCTACCTTATGTTTCCTTCCAGAAACGAGCATTTCTGTTCATTTTGGGTTGCCCCGGAAGCACTAAATTGCCATTGTGCAGGCGTTGGGGGATACTTGTGCAACGGAATTGGCGGGATGGAAGAGAATTGGCAAAGGCAGAAGTGCCCCGTTGGATCCTGCCCGATGATTACAATCATTATTTTAAACTTCTGCAATCATACTAAACTTGCTGGTTCTCAGTCTGCCATCTTTACTAGCAGGGATCAGATTAGGTTATTTATTGTGCCCATATGCTGGGAGAAAATGGGAATGGAGTGGGGAGAAAGAACATGTCAGATACAGCTTTTGGGGTAAATAAAGGCCAGGTCTTTATTGAACACTGCCTCTCAGAGGCAAGGCATGGCATGCTGGTGAGGATCTGAATTTCCAGCAATTGTTGTGCTGTCAGAGTTATCTGACCTAGCCAGCCAGCGAGCCATATTGGCTTGAGAAGTGGGAGAATGCTGCAGCCACTGGCAGCATATGCCATTCACGGGGCCTCTGCACAATTGCCTGGGAGAAGCTCCGCTGGACAGCACTAAGAAGATGCAATGGTGATAGAAAAGAACTCCCTCTTTGCCACCCTCACCACCACAGAGTAGGCTTGATAATGAGCTCTAACCTGTGTTCAGTCAGATTTGGCATGAGTTTTCCTCCACCTGCATTCTAACTGTCCTCCTTCTTGCTTCATTGTCCTCAGCTCAGGAGTATGCCAAGGAGCTGGCTGGGCTGGGCTCTGCTCAGAGGGAGAGGACGCTTGGGTGCGATCATGTGCAGTGGCGTAGCGTGGGTTGTCAGCACCCGGGGCAAGGCAAGTAATTTGCGCCCCCTAAACCCGTGGATTTTAGCACTCGAGTCTCTTCCACTAGATTAGTTAAAGAAACCCTTACCCCCTAAGCACATGTATTGTTTGTTATGAAAATACTGATGTAATTAAAGTAAAATGCACTTTTGAGAGTGGGAGAAGAGTGGGATGCCACTCCTTTGCAGCACTAACGGGGCAGTTATTAATAAACAGAAAGTGGTGAAGAAGCAGATTTGCCCTTTGCAGACTGGAGATGTGATCTATGTTGTTTACAGGAAAAATGAGCCAGAAAATAGTAAGGGAATGTTGCTTTTTTTTACATGGCCTCTTGGCAGGGGTGGGAGAAGGGAAGAGTTAGAGAGCCTTCCCCAACCTGGCATCCTCCCGGTGTGTTGGACTACAGGCCCCATCATCTCCAGCCAGCATGGCAGGTTGTGGTGGTGACCGGAGAGTATGGAAGTTGTGGACCTGCACACCTGGAGGATGCCAGGTTGCAGAAGGCCGGGTTAAAGTGTGTGTGTGTGTTTTAAGAAGTTAATGGAAGAAAACTCAGTCATTCTCCGAATTTAAATAAGATGGAACATATCTGTCTGCACTCACTGTTGTCCTGGGCCAAAGGTCCACCCTAGTATTTGACAGGGAAGATGCAGGACCTCATGGGCAAAATGTTGAGGGTTGTCTCCATATTTTATTTATTCCCTTGGGACTATTCCCGTCTGTATGGTTCGCATGGGACGCTCTAGCCGCCGCCGCCGCCCTCTTCCTTCCTGTTCCCTTCTCTCCCTGGCCTTTTCGCTCGCTCGCTCGCTCGCTCGCTCGCTCTCCCCCCCACCCCATCTCTATGGTGACGCTAGAACCGGGCCCCCACCAATGGCTGTCCCGGAAAGGCCCGGCGAGCTCCTCCCACGGCCTGATCAGCTGAGGGCTGGCAATGTCTGTTGACAGGAGCAGCCTCAGCAGCAGCACTTGGATGTAAGAGGCTGGGGCGGCGGGGGAAGGGAGCTCAGCCTCTGGGGTCGGTGGGAGGGGAAGAGGAAGGGTGTGGGGGGCGGCGGACTGAGGCCTCCTCCCTCCTCCTCCTCCTCCTCCTCCTCGCCCTCGCCCTCAGGCCTCCACACACCCTCCACACACACACCCTCCTCGCCCTCCACACACACACACACAAAAACAAAACACCGCTGCCCTCCTCTTCATCTCAGCCCAAAGGGGTGTTAACTTAAAAAGGGGAGCAGAGATTGGAGAAGCTGGGGGGGGGGAATCCCCAGATCCCCCGTTCCCCCGTTCCCCTCTTTATTTCAGCTCAAAGGGATGTTATTCTTAAAAGGGGGAGCAGAGATTGGGGAAGCTGAAAAACGGGGGAAAGGGAGAAGCCCAGGAAGGAGGGGGAAAGGGTTGAAAATGGTGAGGAAAGGAAGAATTAAGGGTGCGATCCTAAATGATGAAAGAGTGAGCCCTGTTGGATGCAGTGGGGCTTGCTTCTGAGTAAGGGT
The DNA here is from genome assembly GCA_021292165.1 of Shinisaurus crocodilurus. Classification (NCBI taxonomy): domain Eukaryota; kingdom Metazoa; phylum Chordata; class Lepidosauria; order Squamata; family Shinisauridae; genus Shinisaurus; species Shinisaurus crocodilurus. The sequence goes on from CM037878.1 coordinate 95,509,637, forward strand.
GGCACCAGAAAAAACAACAACCTGTATGCTGGGAAAGGGAGTGAAAGTGAAAATGCGGCTCAGCAAGGCTTTATCTTTTTCTTTTTAAAAATATTTAGCAGAGGGTCAGTTTTTTAACCTGGAGGAAAGTTTTCTAGGAATCCCTCCCCCAGATAGTCCCTCGCTCTCTCTTCGGAAGCCTGGCACCCCCCCCCCTCCACAGTGGGCGGCGACCCGGCGGCTCGGATCGGATTCGCACAGCCAGCACTGCAGAGAGAGTGAGTGAGCCAGGCAGGGGCAGAGAGCTGCGAGTGCGAGCGCGCCCCCCCAGATGTTGCGCCCGGTGCGGCCGGCCCCCCCTGCACCCCCCACGCTACGCCTCTGATCATGTGTACTGCCCGGGTCATCTCTGCATTCCACAGAGTGACCTGGGCTTCAACAGGAGCACCAGCCATGCCAGCAGGAAAATCCCCCAGAGCCCTCTGGAATCCACTGGCCTTCATGGGCGGACCATTTTAATAGGCCCCCCACCCTTGCAGAGTGGAAAGGCCGCTGAGAGTCTAAAACTCAATAGGAAGCCATCCAACCATCACAATGGGATAGATGTTAATTACCACACTTTCAGATCCTCCTCTTCCTGCCCAGTCAAGAAAACCAAATCAAGCGTGTGTCCTCTTACATGTGTTGGGTCGATGATATATTCAGACAACCCCATAATTGTCATGGTGGCCTTGAAGTCCTGAGCTGCCCCGGATTCGGCAGCCTCCACATGGAAGTCCCCCAGAACCATCATTCTAGGCATCTTCAACACCAACTCTGAGACCAGCTCAGACAGGGAGTTGGAAGGGTAGTGGGGTGGGTGGTACACCAGCAGAATCCCTCATCTGTCTTGCATACCCAACACAAGGTACAAACACTCAAGATCAGCACTCGAATAGACAGGAAGCCTAGAGAAGGAGATGGAATTCCTATAAACCACAGCTACACCCCCCCCCCGACCTTCAAGTTGATGTTGGTGCTGCACCGAGTACCCAGGAGGGCACAGCTAGGAGAGACTAACCCAGGTTCCCCCACCCAGTTTTCAGTAATACACATCAGATCAGGCCTCTCATCCACAATTAAATCATGGGTGAGGGAGATTTTGTCTTGGACTGACCTGGCATTCAACAGCAGCAGCACCAGATCTGAGGGCAAGCTGGTAAGGCAGCGAAGAACCATCCTGTTGGAGGAAGAACCAGAAGAGGGGATAGGTGTAAGGTATCTCTATCCCCCCTTATCCTCAACTGGCTTGTTAATCCCCCAATGCCATACCTTCCCCTACCCATGACCACATTCCATGAAGCCAAGAATGTCACTATCTAGTTGGCAACTTACCTTTTAAAAAATTTGTTATGGTGCCATCTGTTAGCAAGAGGAGGAGTGAGGGCTGTTTTATCCCTAGCCCTGCAGCAAGAGGCAGGGCAAATCTAGCAATATAGAAAAGCTTTTTCTCCTGGCCACCTGCTATAATTGCAGGCATTTCTGAACATAGGAACACAGCAGTGGCAAACATCGTAGCGTAGGACTGCTGCCAGGTCCGTCTTGCAGGAACCAGAGCGTACCTCTTCCATGAGCAATGGCTGCCTGCTCTATTACTTTGCTTTACTTATTTTTTAGATTCAATTTTTTAACATTTGTAACTGTAGGCTGATCATAATGTTCCACGATAAAAGCCAAAGATAAGAAGAGTTCAGTGAATCATTTATTTTACTGAAGTATTTTTATCTTGCTTCTCAGCCAAAAAAGGCTTACCATCAATCAGCAAAAAAAACCATCGCTGCCTGCAGACTGAAATCTTACCAAACCTTGTCAAAAGTTATGCATTCATAACTTTTTTTTAATTGTTTCTAATAATAGTTAGCTGACTAAGGCTGCCTGCAATCCTATACCCATTTTCCTGAGGCTATGCCCCACTGAACTGAATGGGACTTACTTCTGTGTAGGCATGTATAGGAGTGCACTGTAATTTGTTTTTGTTAATAGCATAAGTGTCAAACCTGTTGATGATAATAGGATCTTTTTTTGTTCAGATAAAATGAATGCTTTAAATAGGGCTGGCTTGAAATGACTGTGATCATTTCAGCCTTTTCACTCAACTGGTTCGCACGTAACGAGAAGCCACAGTGGGTGAATTTCCTTGAGAGGCTTCTCGTGGTGGTGGTGGCCACCATTTTGCCTATTTGGGATGCAACCCTAAAATAGCCTATGGGTTCTGAGTGGCTTGTCAATCACCCTAACAACCCACCCTCACTGGGTTTGCACATAATGAGAAGCCATAGCAGCAGGGGCTTGGATCACCAACCTGGTGCCCACAAGCGCCACAAACCACCGTGGCTAATAAGTGGTGAATGTGCAAACCAGTGCATGGAAATGGGTAAGTAAGTAAGTAACTTTATTACGGTCAATGACCAGCAAATAAACATTATTTGTTTATAAATATAATACACATATACTAAAAACCAAGTTGTAAAATACGGATACATCAAATTTAAAACTGTCCCTTAGCCATTGGCATTGCTGAATCAGAAGAGATTAAAACAGGATCGTTAGCTTCTGTTTTTATTTGTTGATCTTTCAGTGTAATGGTGAAATACAAATGACTTGCAGAACCCCCTAAATGTTTTATTCAAAAGCAAACCCAAAGGCTTAGAAGGTGACCCATGCATATTTTGGGGGGAAGGGGGGAATTGGAGATTAGCTGTACAGGGGTATTCATGTCTAATCAGAAGTAAGCCCCATTGAGTTCAGTGAGACTTACTCCTGAGTAAATGTGCTGAAGGATCAGTGAAACAAAACAGAAAGGAGGGAGCTATTTTGCAAAACAGTTTTCCCTCCAATAATTACTGGGTCAATTTCAAGAACCCGTTTGATCAAATCACTGCTTTCTGCCAGCTCTAGCTATAAACATATTCAGGCATTCAGCCATTATTTGACAATATTTGACCATTCAATTTAGTAAATTGTTTTACTACAGAAGCAGAAATACACATCACATGATCTTTTAGGCAATAAATAACAAAATTACAAATCCTTGTTCCATAAGGGAATACAAAAATACAGATTACAGAAGAAATCCGGGTAGGGGGAAGGACAGGAACCATTTCCCAAAATAGCTGATCTAAACCCACCCATGCAAAAAACACAACCAAAGACTCACACATGCCACAACCTTTATGTCTTTTAGGAACACCATGAAAGAAAGACCATAGCCAGATAAGAGACTGGTTATGCTGCTTCATTTAACATTCTGACAGGAGAAGGCAAAAGAGAAGGGACAGGGTAAAGTGCTTACTGGACATGGAGAAGTATGACTACTGGTGGTGGTGGTGCTAGGTACCATCCCCACCCAGTCCCAGTTTGGCCTCTAAATCACGGAGGGGAAAGGAAGGGAAGGAGAGGGCAGAGGAGATAATGGCGGCACCAGTCTTCCAAACACTGAATAAAAATTAGTGCTGAGCCAAAAATGTATCCCATTTAACCATTCTCATTCAATCTGATAGAAAAGAAATTGCTTTTGGAAAGAAATTCAATAGGGAAGAAAATTTCAGAGAAGTTCTCATGGGTTGGGTTTGGGTTCCTTGTGCTTACCTTACTTATGAGGTGGCTGAGGAAGTGTGCGGGAGGGTCCTGTCTTCCATTGTACAATCAACTCTCAGGCAGCCTGTAGCCTTCTTGGCTTCCAGCAATTCAATCAAAGCCCAGGGGAAGATATAATGAGGTAATTCCTCCCACATTACTTTTTCAGATCAGGAAGCATAGGCAGCCAGGGAGATTCCAGAGCAATGGAGAGGTGTATAATAGAAAGAAAACACATGCACAGCACCCCCAGCCTCTTTGCAGTGGTTAGGTAAGCTCAAAAACAACACAAAAATAAATTATAAAATAGTGGTCCTCAGCCTCTTTTGCCCCATGCACCCTTTTCACCATATGTCAGAATATCATTCTCCCCTTTCCAAGATTGACTCAAAAGTTGCATTCCAAATAATATGCATATAATACTGAAAATATTTAATTTAATCTGTGCCATACAATAAAATGTGATGTCCTGTAGATTATGTACAATCTGTAGAATTGTAATTTGTAGAAAGATCAGTATTCCAACAGTTTGAGTCTGTGGTCCCAATTCCACCCCGAAACCCTAAAATTTTCCCCCTGGGGTGAATTCCCCCCTAGTTGAGTACCCCTGTTATAAAATATCCTGAGAATGAGGCAGAACAATGGAAACCTCTTTCATGGAGGAAGAAACCTTTCAGCAAATCTGAGGACAGATTTAGGCACAGCACTAGCTCCATTTCTTCGCTGGAGCTAGACACAACACTACCCCTTCCCACCTGCTTTGGGGTGGATTCAAAACGGAGGCCAGCCTGCCAGCACAGTTGATGCTGTTGTGACTTGCCGTGACAGTGCAAACAAACAAACAAACAAACAAACGCCCTTATGAAAAAAGAAAAGCTGTGCTACAACCCCTGCCAATGGTGAGCTCTACCAGTGAGAAACCATTGAGAATTTCTCCCCTCCCTGGAGAAATTTGGTGAAATTGTGCCCCCCCCAATTTCTCTGCCCACAAATAGGGTGGAAAATTTCGAGAAGCCATTTTCACACAGCCATTTGCACACAGCATTAATAACATTAACAATGCATGGTGAGGAACTGGTATGGGCAGCTGCTGTCCAATTAGCAACCAGCCTACCTCCTCCACTTATCCTTCTTTCACTGGTAGGTGATACAACAATGCAGGAATCTGTGTGACACTTTACAGTCCCTTTTAGGGATAGGAAGGGAGTAAACCCTATGAAGCCTTTTAATTATTTTGTATCAGAATTTCTTTAGGTCGCAACTTCCATTTTTAAGTGCAAACCACCAGCCCCCTTTTAAAAAACAATGTAAATTGACTCGATAGCCTTGTAGGCTCCTTCCAACTCTATGATCTATGAAATCTATGAGTTTTATTGGCTTTTTGCCCTTAATAAGATGGCAGCTCAATGTGCTATGTACACTGAATGTGCTACCACTGTCCATCACCATATGGAGCAGTCAAACATTCTTTAAGGATTAAAACCTTAAACAAGTACTGGACTAAAACTGTGAATTTCAAATCATGCTGGGTGGTGACAACTAAGGAATTCATGTTAGGAATGTGTTTTTTGTTTTTAACAGTATTTCAGGCATTGTAACATCAAGATACCATACAAATGAGGATGTTAAATACCCACTGTTAAAGTACAGTGGCCATCTATCTAAACTCTGAATTTATTGGGTGTAAATGAGATTGTTAGCTAACTGAAGTTGAAAGATAATTCTAAAAAGTGTTCAGTGTGAGAAGAAAGGTTAGGTAGTAATGTATTTTGTATTCTAGAAGTTGGGACCTATTTTTGTCACTAAAGGGTAATTTGACAGCTGGAAATTTAATTGCTACTGCAGTTTGAGCAAATATCCAATGGTAAACTCCGTGACAGATATAGATGGAGGAAGTGGTATAGTTTTTCTTCTACTTTATATTTTATTTTCTAAAATACACATTGCATTATATTATTTTATCATATTTTATAAAAATACAGTAATGCCTTGGATTGCAAGTAACTTGGTTTGAGAGTGTTTCGCAAGACAAGCAAATTTTTAAATATTTATTTAAATTTTTTTGACTTGATATACAAGTGACGTCTTGCAATACAAGTACTGTAGTACGGCTTAAATTAAAAATCTCTGTACAAATTTTTTTTGGGGGATTTCGTTTTGATGTAAGAGTGTTTTGGATTACAAGCACATTTCCGGAACGAATTATGCTCTCAATCCAAGGCATGACTGTATGAAAATAAGCCACCCCATCCATAACATGAAGAAGTTTTAATTTCCATAAAATCTGACAGTCAGATGTTGGGCTCAGAAATTAGAATAGCCTTCTGAGCATGGTCAAAACTAACCTGAATTGTTTCTGCAATGTTTGTTCTTTGTGTAGAATAAAGATGATACATTTCTGCCTTTTATGTCTGTTACTGATAGCCTGATTTCTGAAATTATTGTAGGAAGTTTACGGAAGTCCTGCTAGTACGTTTGCTCCATTAGTAGACTATCAGGCTTTTAAAATTCATGTCATCTAGTTTCGATTTGGGGCAAGACAATGACTAAACGTGAAGGTAAAGTGAGAAGAGCATAACCCGAGGCTGCCTGAAGGCATGATGATTTAAGTGAAGCTTGAAATGTATTAACAAAGCTCCCCAGGCCTTGGCACTTCAAAGAATCCCAAGATAGAGAAGTTGCCTCCTAACCACACAGTATTGCACTCTTACTGCAATGTGTGAACAAGTCTATAAGAAATAACTTACTTAATACAGAATACATTCTCATTAGCAACACAATGGCAAACTAGGTAAATTTTTATTACTTTCACAGGGAGCTTTTGCTAGGAGAAAATCCTTTTTAAATTGGCACATAAAAGTATTGAATCTTAAGAGCACAATACTGTGGATGTAGTGGATCTCCCGCTCTGAGTCTAGCTCTGACATTGGAGGAGGAGATCCAACTGTGGAACTTGCTCTCAGCTGCAGCGGAAAGTTCCGTGGCGACTCCCTCTCTCAAGCTTGGGTCTCTGACCTCGGAAAGGGAAAAAATAGAAGGATTGGGGGTGGACCAATGGGCAGAAAGCAGAGAGGCCATGGATCCAATGGCCTCTCAGTCCCTGTCTCCCATCTCTGGCAGAGCGAGTGAGTTAGATGAGCTTAGAGAGTCATCTGACAGAAAATGCTGTACTGCAGGAGATAGGATGGACAGAGGCTGATCTTTGAGACCTACATCACTTGGACATCTAGCCCATAGGATTGTGCTCTTAGTATATAAAAGTAAAATGTCAAGGTGTTAAAACCTTGGCAACTTCCAGTAAGAAACGAAAGAAGGTGTTTTCAGATGACAGATCATATTGTCAAAAAATTGTGTTTTCTTCCTTGTACTCTGATTTCATAAGACAGCAAGGGAAAATGAAGCCATCAAAATCCCTAATGTCACCATTTAATACTGAAATATTAAGTAGAATATTTAATGGAATGTTAAATTTTTTTTAGTCTGCCTGTAGTTTTGGAAGGACTGGTAGCACCATCTTAATGCTGCACGCCTGCACACTAAGAGTTTAAAGGGCTCAAAATGGGAAAGATGCGATAGAGCAGACTAATAAACTCTCTGAATCTGAAAAGGAGCTATAGCCATTTTAAAGGGCAGAGGTCTTGCATGTTGCAATGGCAGAGCTGAGTGGGACAGACAGGTTGCAAAACATTAGGGAAGTTGACATTTTAAAGTAGATTTTTTTCCTTGGACATTGTAGAAGAGAAACTGTTTCTCTTCTACATTTTCATTATCTAAACCCAAGAGAAGTGAAATGGAAGACAAGCTTGGCACATGGCAATGGCACATGCCCACACCCATAATTCTCTTGCTGATATTTTAATGATTTCTTATTTTGCTGGTTTTAATACATGACCCTGTGCTAAGACCCGGTGCCAGAAAAAGTAATAAATCTGTCAGATTTTCCAGGAGACCAGTAACTGGAAGCCCTTGAACACTTGAAAAGATATTAACCTGGCAAATATCAAAATCCTAGACTTGGAAGGAATCCAGTGGATCATCTAGTAAAACCCTTCTTTAAAAGACCTGCAGCAAAAGAGCACACAATCTTCCATGGTAGATTGTTCTATTGCTGAAGTGGTCATGAAGTTCTCCCTAATATTTAACCTTATATACCTTCTTCATGTTTTCTTTTTAAATGCTGCTTGCCACTTCCACTGAGGACCCAGTAAAATGTTTAATGTTTTTGTTTTATTTTCATTCATTAATTAAAAAGTGTATTCCACTAAATAATACTTTCCCTTTAAAATCACCTAAACGGACATGGCTATTGTTGAGCTGATTCAAACATGATCCCTTTACTATGTAACCAAGCCCTGGGTAGTATAATAATCTCTCCTTCCCCATCATGATTCCCTCCCAAGTTTGAGGCAAACCATACTTTGTTGTTTCATCTGAGATGGCATCTTTGATGGTGTCAATAAACTTGTCTCTAGGGGTGCTCCAGTAGACATCATTTACTTGGATGTCCAAAAGGCTTTTGATGTAGTCCTTCACCAAAGACTCGCGAGCAAACTTAGCAGTAGGATAAGGGGAGAGGTCCTCTTATGAACAGCTAACTGTTTAAAGAACAGAAAGCGGAGAGAAGGAATAAATGGTCATTTCTTGCAGTGGAGGGATATAACCAGTGCCTCCCCCTGGATTTTTATTGGGACCAGTGCTTCTTAACTTGTTCATAAATGATCTGGAGTTAGGGGTGAGTAGTGAAGTGGCCAAGTTTGCTGATGACACCAAATTGTTTAGGGTAGCTAAAATAAAAAGGGATTGTGAAGTGCTCCGAAGGATCTCTCCATACTGTGGGAATGAGCATTAAATGGCAAATACGGTTCAGTGTAAGCAAGTTTAAAAAGTGATTCACAATGAGGCCAAAATAATTCTAATTTCACATATATGCTGCTTGATGGGATCTGAGCTGGCAGTGACTGATCAAGAAAGGAATCTTGGGGTACTGGTGGATAGCGCAATGAAAATGTCGACCCAGTGTGCAGCTGCTGTGAAAAAGGCAAATTCCACGTTGAGGATCATTAAGAAAGGAATTGAAAATAAAACTGCCAGTATCATAATGTCCTTATACAAATCTATGGTGTGGCCACACTTGGAATACTGTTCACTACACCCCAAAAAGGATATTGTAGAGCTGGAGAAGGTACAGAAAAAGGCAACCAAAATGATCAAGGGTCTGGAACAACTACCTTGTGAGGAAATGTTACAGTGTTTGAGGCTCTATACCTTAGGAAAAAAGGCAAGTAAATGGATACATAATAGAGATGTATAAAACTGTGCAAGGTGTGGAAAAGTCATAATACTAGAGCCTAGGGTCATAAAATGAAGCTAAGTGGTGGGAAATTCAAGACCAAGAAAAGGAAGTACTTCTTCACACAGCACATAGTTAAAATATGAAATTTGCTACCACAAGATGTAGTGATGTCCACCAACTTGGATGGCTTTAAGGATAAGGCTATCAATGGCTACAAGTTCCTGGGGAACATGAGCAAGAAGAGGCTTCTGTTGCATTCATGTCCTGCTGGTGGATTTTTGCTGGCATCTGGTTTGCTGCTCTGGGAAAAGAATACTGAACTAGATAGGCCTTTGGTTTGTTCCAGCATGGCTGCTCTTATGTTTTTAACCAGCAAATTGTGGTTTGCCTCAAACAAGGGAAAGAGGGAATCATGGTGTGCAAGGGGACAGGGCGGAAGTCTGCAGCCTTCAAGGCCCATTCATGTACTGCCAAGTAATTGTTTGCCATTATATCTGAACCAGCCCAATATATATTCTTAAAATAAACATGCACAATTCCTTTTGCCCCATTATATTTTATGTTCTATATTTTATGCCCTTTTACCATCTTTACAAGTGGTCAGCATCCTTTTTTATTTGAATTCAGTGTACATCCAGATGTAGGTTTAACCACCGCTAAATGGTACAATTACTTACAAATATTATTGGGGTGAATCCTTTTGTTGATACAACATGCAATGGCATTGGCCTAATGCTCAAGAAACTCATACTATTGACTGAAGTTCAATTGCTTATGCCTTATAATACCCAAATCATTTTCAGAAGTGCTAATATTTTGACAGTTTCCCACATCTTACATCTGCACATGATTCTTCTTGTACGACTTTTAATTTGTCCCTGTGGAAATTTTAACTATTTCTGTGTGTTTATCTCCAATTTAAAGATGGTCATGTTGATTGGGGATGATTGGAATTGTAGTCTAAGACATCTGGTGGGCACCAGGTTGGGGAAAGCTGCCATACAGTATCCAGCTCAGGACCGGTGCAAGGCAGTTTGGTGCCCTAGGCAAGATCAGATATTTAGCGCCCCCCTTCCCACTTGAGAGCGCTGTATTTTTTTTCAAGGCGTTTCTGGTGCCCCCTTTAGCCCTGCGCCCTAGGCAGCTGCCTAGTTGGCCTAATGGTAGCACCGGCCCTATCCAGCATAGTGGAAGTCAGGTCAGCATGTTGGAAATCCAATTTGGGATACTTTCCCACTCTTCTTTGTTTCTAGTTCATTCTGATTTGGCCCAAATGGACAATAGCACCCAGAGAGACAACTCACTTTTCTGCTACTCCTCAAGCCTTGGGGTACAAATAAGTCCTTTTGCTTAAGGGACTTACCTGTTTGTGCAGAGGAGGCCCCAGTGAAGTAACTTTCCTAAGTTCCTCTGGTGATTTGATTTCAGGGTGGAGGACAGAGGGTTTCATGTGGGCCGACAGTTTGGCTGATGGGTTGTTGCACTGAAGATCCATTCCTTTTGTGTGTGCCACCCTCTAAGTGACTGAACACTTTCCCTGTTTTACCTACCCATAAAATAACCTTCTGTTTCTACCTACATCAGAGGGAGATGAGAGGGAGTGCAGGGCCATTCCACCCACCCTGCCAGAAGAATTAATTAATCCCCCCTTCTTCCTTCCCCCCATTCCTTTTTCCTTGTGTGTAGTGTCTTTTTAGATCGTAAGTCTGTGGGCAGGGGCTGTCTTTTTTTAATTGATTATTTGTAAGCTGCTCTGATAGACAGCTTAGACAATGCAAGAGGCTGTAGACTATCCTGCTGTATAAAGTTTCTTCCACTGACATATATGAGAAATAGTTATGAGAAATAATGAGGTTAACAGCATTAGATGCTTATTTAGATTAGTACACCATCTTGCTATCTTGGTAATAGAACAGGGCTCCACATTCATTGACATTGTTTTCAAATTCTGATCATTGTCTTATTCTATTGTTTTTATTAGTTTTAAATTTGAATGTCTTATTTCCTTTTGGCACTCTAATCTCTTGAGACATGAGATTCTCTGTTTTGTATAGACCAGTGATACAGGCCAGTATAACACTAATCATGCCTATTCCTAGAATCCATAGTAAGAAAGTAAAATCTAGAAGGAGTTTCACATTCTGTTTGGCATCTTTTAACAAGACGAGAATTAAATACATGGGTTGAGCAGGGGACAAATCAAGTTAACAAAGCAGGAGCTAAAGATAATGGGATTGTTTATATGTATTCATGTCTATCACTGCAGCTATCAGGACTATGTCTCAATTCTCATTATCTTTAATTCTCACCTTGTTAACTTGGTTTATGCTCCAGTGTATGCCAACCCACGTAAAACAGACTTTCTCAGTCTGTTTCATGCATCTGTGGAAGTAGTTACTTTTACTATTCAAGTTTATGCCATAATTACGCATAGTTAGGAGGACTGATTCACTTATGAAGGAATGTCACTGTATCATTGATTATGCAATGACTCCTACCTGAATGTGTGACTTGCTTCTGTTCTATTTCATATCTAATAGCCATTTCAGACTGCGAAATCAACACCTGATGTTGCTGTCATTGAGTGATAAGCATGCATCTCTCAACTTAATCTTATAACCAGTCCTATGCTTGTTTCCTCAGATATTACTCCTACTGAATTCAGTGGGCTTATTCCCAAGTAAGTATGGATAGGATTTCAGCCTTAATGTCTAAGGTAATATTGTACACTACCCTTCTGTCAATTGTACACTTGAGGCGCAGTCCTATGCAAGTTTAGACAGAAAAAAAGGCCCACAAAAAAGGCCCAGCATGCCCCAGCTGGGAGTTGTAGGTCTTTTTTCTGTCTAAACTTGCATTAGACTGCACCCTTAGTCTCTCTGGTGAGATTCAGTGATTATTTGCTCTCCATAGACGAGTAAGGGGATCAAATAGAACTAGGCTGACAAATTGCTTCAACAAGTGTTATTGTAGATCTTCTACCTGGCATCCTATACTATTATGTAAAAGCACTCTTAAACAGCACAGTTGTACTATATCTGCTAGTAGGTGAAGAATGCAAATTCAGTTAGCTGCTACTGAATTTGGTTCAGAGCCAATTGTAGGCCTTGTTCACATGTCACACTAAACCTCAGGCTATGTTGCCTCCTTTCCTTCTATGCAGCCAGGAGGAGATATTTGGAAATTTTTGCTTCTACTTTTAGGGCACAATTCTGTCTAAATGTTTAGACAAAAAAAAGTCCTACAACTCCCAGCAAACATGCATAGGATTGTGCCATTATTAAACCTTGGCTTCCCATTTTGTCTGAGTTGGGAATCATAGTTTAGCACTAACTATGGTCAGTTAGTTAGTGCAATGGTTTGAAGTCGGCTTTTAAAAAAAACACAACCAAGCATAGTTAGGGGTAAACCATGGTCTCCAGTTTGAACAAAACAGGAAGCTGTGGTTTACGAAAAGTGAAAGTAAATGTTTCCAAAGTCATCCTCCCAACTGCGTGGGGGGAGGAGGAGGATGACAAAGAGGCTTGCTGCAGCTTGTGCATGTTTCACTAAACAGTTATTTATCATGATGTGCAAAGGCAGCCATAGTCTTGTACTGGCCCACATACCCAAGTCCAGGTATTCTGCTTGCAGTGCGACACATTGTAAGGTTGGGATTATTTGCTTAGCTTTGCCTTTAAAGAAAACTTTCCAGATTTATTCCTCATGTGGTGTTGCTATTTTAATACAACCTTCACATAGGACAATGTATGCGACTTGTTTTTGTTTTGCAGTATGTTCAGGCTGGCTGCACATTTTGTTGTTTTTACCTTTTCCTTCCACCTACTTCCCCTAAGTCAGGAGCTTTAGTTTCCTGTAATGAGGTTTTTAGATATTCTCTAAGGAAACTGCATTGCTAAATTCTAAAACTGCCTATTTTGAGTTCAAAAGCACCCCTTCCTTTATGAAAATGTGATTTATATAATTTCAGTGTATATTAATCAGGCATATAATGGGTGTCCTTCATGAAAGATTTGAACTCTTGAAAACTTTTAAAAGGTATTTCAAGAAAAAGGCTCATTGTTATAGCTTTTGGAAATCTGTCCAGATGATCCATAGTGTTGGCATAGCCTTTAGCCGTTTTAAATATATTTTGTTATTAAAAGGGTATAAAAATACCATGAGCATATAAAATCCTTTGGCCGGTTTACAGACTTAACATTCCAAAGCATTAGTGTATGGAATTATTAGATGCTCTTTATAGAACTCTCATGGGAACTGAACAAATATGACAAATGTCTGTATGAAAAGAAAGTTCTGTAGGAAAAGAATTTTATTTATTTATTTCATTTTTATACCGGCCAATAGCCGAAGCTTTCTGGGTGGTTTACAGCAATTAACAAGACAGTCCCTGCCTGCAGGCTTACAATCTAAAAAGACACAACACGGATATATAAAATGATGCAGAGGATTGAAGTGAAAAAAGATAACCTTAAGATGATGTGGGAAATGGAATTTGAGGAGGAGATATCGAATGCGGGGTGGAGAAATATTTGGGGCAGACGTATATTAAGAAATATGTCAGTAAGGATTAAAGAGAATTTTTTAAAAAACTGTTTGGAGATGGTATCTGACTCCAGTAAGATTAAACAAAATAGATAGTAATTGTGCTCCATTGTGTTGGAGAGGATGTCAGGAACTTGGTACTTATGGTCATATGTGGTGGAGTTGTAAAAGCGTATTGGATTTTTGGAATAAAATTTTTGTAGAAATTTCAGAAATTATTGGTATTAATGTGGAGGTCTGTCCAAAATTAGCATTGTTATCAATAACGGAGAAACTTCTGTGCTCACAAGAGAAAAAGGAACTAATTGTAAGTTTATTAGCGGCAGGGAGATTACTGATAGCAAGGAATTGGAAAGTTCAATACCAGTACTTAATAATAGATTGGTATAAAGAGGTTTGGGATATTGCTTTAAATGATAAACTAACATGTAGTATTAAATGTAAAAGGGGACAATTAAAGAAAAATAATTTTAAGGAAATATGGGGGTCATTTTTAGATTATGTTTTAGTAAAGGGGAAAGGGAGTAAGCCATGTCATGATATGATGTATTTTTGGAATATAGATTAATAATGGATTATGTGGATAGAATTGGTTTTGGCCCCGGGGTGACGGGTGCACTTGGAGTTTATGATTTGTAGGTTTATGGGGGGGGGGGTTGTATGTGTGTTCTTTTAAAAAAATATAAATAAAAATTAATTAAAAAATAAAAAAATAAAAAGACACGACACACAAGGAAAAAGGAATGGGGAGGGAAGAAGGGGGAATATTAATGAATACTCCTGGCAGGGCTGGTGGAATGGCCCTGCACTCCCTCTCTTCTCCCTCCTCTCAGCCTGCTGGAATGGCTGCTGGTGGTGGCAGTAGAGGGAGGAGGAGCCGTCATGAGGGAGGCCTTTCAGCAGGGCTGGTGGAATGGTCCTACACTCCCTCTCTTCTTCTGCACAGCCTGCTGGAATTTTACAGCACAATCCTATACATGTCTGTTCAGAAGTAAGTCCAACTATGTTTAATGGAACTTACTTCCAAGAAAGTGGGTATAGGATTGCAGCCTCAGTGTTTATTTGTATGTCAGTTGTTAAATAGTTATTTAGGGCACAATCCTATGCATATTTAGACAGAAAAAAGTCCTACAAGTCCCAGCAGTCCCCAACCAGCCATGCTGGCTTGGGAATGCTGGGACTTGTAGGACTTCTTTCTGTCTAAACACGCATAAGATTGTTCCCTTAATATTAGATTAATTGGTAAATCATTTGGAAGCAACATGGTTCTCCCTGTGTTTTTTGGGAGAGGTTGTGTTGTGTTTTCTACTGTTGAGATATTCCCCTCCAACCTTTAAACAGTAATATGACTGGACTAGTTATTTGTCTTGTGTTTGCAAAGACTGTGTACTTTGGTTTAGTGCAGGTAATAAAATTTGGCTAGAAGCCTCGGGAAATATAACAGCATGCACATTGTACATTCTCTAATAAGCTTGACAGGCTCGCTCTTAAATCACACTCCAGGCAACAATCTAACTAAATAAAAAAAGACGAAGATCGGTAATTTTGTTTTTACTTTCCAGTATTAAAGTTTGCAAGAGGCACTGAAAACATACTTTCCTTAAAAACAAAAAAAACTATGTTTGGAACAAATTACTACCCAGTGGGTGGCTTAGATTGCTGATCAGCAGCTATATTTGCAAGAAGGCCTTTCTGAGGAAGTGGTGGCAGCCAAAGTGGCCCACTAGAAATTATTTTAAAACCCTCTGTTTCTGGTCCCTTTCTCCTGTTAGTCTGTTCCTCCTCCTGTTGAAGCAGAGATATGGGACTTTAGACTTCTGAGATCCTTGCCTAGTAAGAGCTCTGTGTGCCTCTGAAATTCTCCCCAAGGAATGACCAGCACCTCAGTTATCTTTGTTCTTCAGATATTTTAAAACCATGGTACTTCCAACAATGTTAGGCCAGGATACTAGGCAAGACAACTTCTTGGATTGCAGTGGCCAAATACACACACACAGGAGAGGTGCTTTTTGTATTGCAAAAACAAAATGCTACTGGGGTGGTGGTGAAGCAAGGGTGCACAATATATACATGCAGGTATAGCCCCTGTGCTAAATATCTCTATGCTTTCTTTAGTCTTTCAACACAGTAAGGAACATGGTAATACTGCTGGGAGTACACTGTTGGGATGGGGGGAAAAGGTAGAGAGTATGATGACTAGTGATGCTAGAAGCTCCACAGAATATTTATGTTGGGGGCGTGCCAAACTGCATGTCTTACTCTTTTATATTTTTAAGGGCACAATCCTACGCATGTTTAAACCGAAAAAAGTCCTACAACTCCCAGCATTGTATGACTTTTTTTTGGTCTAAACATACATAGGATTGTACCCTTAATATTCTAACGATTATAGAGTAGACTGAACCCTTCAGTATTACAGGAGGATATATGTACAGTTACTATGCAGGAAATAATGTATTTCTCCCTTTATTTTTATTTATTTATTTATTTATTATATTTGTACCCCACCTTTTTTCCTGCAAGGAACCCAAGGTGGCTTACATAATCCTCCTCCTCCTCTCCATTTTATCCTCACAACAACCCTGTGAGGTAGGTTAGGCTGGGAGTCAGTGACTGGCCCAAAGTCACCCAGTGAGTTTTGTGGCCGAGCGGGGACTTGAAACCGGATCTCCCGAGTCCCAGTCCAACACTCTAACCACTACGCCACACTGGCTCTCTTTAATTCTGATGATCTCTAATATGTATCAAGGTATTGCAAGCCATTTTGATATCCCAGTAGCAAGCAACTTATGAATTCTAAAGCTGAGACTAAAACCTAGAGTTTTTGCAATTTGCAACAAATTTGTAATAAAGTGCTTTTGAAGTAATACTTTAGCACCTCTTGTTACATTGACTTTTACTTCAGCTCAAATGAGATCTGTCAACTTGCTACTAGGGACAAGGGTTCCTATTATGCTATATCTGGGCAAATAGCTACCAGTTGGTTAGATCGTATGCAAATAATTGATTGTGCTCTAGAAGCGATGTTAGGCTGGCGACATTGTTTTAGGAGAGTTGTAAAACCTATTACATCCGCAGGAATGGGGAAACACTTAGATTAACCAAACTTCATTTTCAGTTTATTGTAGCTCCAGGACATTGATTTCCTGCAAAGGCTTTGGAATTCCTTGAGGATATTACTGCCAGACTTTGTTATTTTTAAAAGCAATTCAGCCAACCACAGTAACTGTACATGTAAATGTTTCAGGAGGCATCGGGCAGAAATCTAGGTGGTAAGTTAATGCTCAGTATACTGTGCCATCATGGAACAAATGAAAGACAACTTAATGGAGTGTGCCTTTGCTAATGTGGAAGAAACAAAGGCAAAATAAAACTCAAACATTCTCAAGATGGGAAGAAAGTATTACTAGGGTGCACATGGGATCAAGTGTTAGGTGCTTGGTTTTTATTATTTAGGTAAGTGGCTTGAACACTTTTTTGGAAGCATGATATCCACAGTATCAGATAGGGCTGAAATGAAAGGAACATCAAATATTGAACAATTTGCGTGGCTACGTAGAGATAGTTTAAGTATCTAAAGTTTAGCTGGAAACCAAAAAAGTATTTGATGTAGAGAATAAAAGAGCACAATCATATTGGTCAGTGGCAACTCTGTTAGGAAGGTCAAGCACTGAATTGGTTTGGAGATTGACATTTCCTTTCAGATGCTGCCCCCACATGTTAAAGTTTAAGCCCTTTGCTCTGAGGGGAATGTACAATCTTTGTTTCATCAACCAAGGTGGTGAGGCTGATTTGCCTTGAAATGGGTAAGAGATTACTGGGTTATATACTTTTGATTAAATGGTGTTTTATTTTTTTAATGGTTTAAGAGAGCAATCCTATGGCACCTAGACAGCGTCTGGGGTGCCATGGGATGCTGCAGATTTCCTCCTTGGCTCCCATAGACTGAGCTATGAGCACAGAGGAGGAGATCCAATTGTGGATCTTTCCCCTCCCAGCCATTGCAGAACGCTTCCCTTATGAGGTCACAATTGCAACCATGTAAGAGAAAAGGGGGCATACTGGTGGGTGGGGAAGGGAGAAGCTGGGTTGCGCAGTATCCTATGGCCTCCCACATCCCCTCCATGCCCACTAAAAGGTAAGTTACCTAGATGGGCTCAGAGGCCTATCTAACTGCTTTTTGTATTTTAAACAGAGGAACGGAGGTAAAATTCCTCCATCCTCCTCTTGCCCTGCCTGGTTCTTTCCAGCAGGGCATTAGCATAGGTAGAGGGTTCCGGACCTAGAGCCCTCTGTTTATTAGGAGCACCCATAGGGTTGTGCCACTTAGGTTGTGATATGAAAAAAAACCCTGTACAAATGGTGCAAAAGCTAAGGGCAAATTAGGTGATACAGAAAATTTAGGTCAAAATTAGATCATGCATCTCATTAGCAACTACACTGTGCTTCTCTAATAGAGATCTGTTATCGTTGTGTAGTGCTTAATAATGGCTTCTGCACATCTGGTTCCCAAGAATTTGGCACAGCCCATAGGTGGAGGCAACTGAAAGACACTCAGTACTAACCTAGTATTTGAGCCAAAATTGATGGCAAGAATGCAAAGAATCTCTAAGATCAGATTCAAATCAGTCTGTACACTGATTTTTCACAAGGACACTGCCGTCCAGTTCAGGCACAATTTTCCTGATCGAACAAACCATGGTTTGTTAGAGCAGGAAATAGCGATGAGCTCAAGTGCACCCACCTTCTTTCACAGATCTGGTTCTAGAGAAGACTTGCCAGTTTGCTAAAACACAGCTTCCCATGACAATGAAAACAGGAAAGTGGTTTCTAGGTGCTCTTTACAAACCAAGATTGCAAACCAGAATCAACCACGAAACAAGTCATAAATGTATGCATTTTTAGTGGCATTCATATACTTAATGCAATATGTCATGTTTTTTCATGTCATTAAATCTTTCCTGCTTCATCTGCAGTGAGTCCACTTCCCCTGCAGAGCATACTTACAAAAAGTTAAAGTAGTGGTAAGAGGATTTTGGGTGTCTGTGTGTTTTATGACTTTCCATTTTATCGGAAACCACTTGACTGTTTTGGAGAGAACCTTTTCTGAATAAACCTGAAAGGTAAAGTGTTCCATATTCAATGAATGAATTAATTAACAAATTAAAATGGATTGTAGGTTAAAAATCTGAAATTGCTGCCCCATAATAAGCAAAAACATAATAATTATTGCCTACTGGAACTTTTCTTATCCAGAAATCAGCATGCTTCAATTTTTATAGCATGCATTCCTATTCAGGAATAACAGCAGACTAAAGAATGCATGGCTCAGTGAAGTATAATGTTTCTGGTATTTCGATTAGACACCATGTCTTTTTGCCTCCTTATTAAGGTTTTTTTGTTCCAAATAATGAAATTTGGCAGTATAGCTCTGTGTTTCTGAAGTGGGCACTCATTGGATTTTGCCATAGGAAGAATTTAAGGTTGGGGCTATTTAAATACAGTTTGGAACTGCCTGTAGGAAAATCTTTCAAAATTGAGTCCTAAATTAAAGTGTCCTGTTAAAACAGAAAAAGAAATACATCTGGAGTTACGGTAATATTTTGATAACTTCTTAGAAAGTGCAATCCTTGATTACCAGGATGGTGTAGTGTTTAGAGTGTTGGACTAGGTCCAGGGACACCCAGGTTCAAATCTCCACTGAACCATGAAGCTCACACTGGATGATCTTCTTGGGTCAGACATTCACATCTCTCAGCCTGACATACTTCACAGGGTTGTTGTGAGGATGAAATGGCTCATGGGGGGAGCCATATATGCCACATATGTATTTCTTGGAGAAAGGTTGGACAAAAAATAATAATGCATTGTTAGCTATGATGACTAGATCCTAAAATGAAAGCAGAAAGCTGAAGTTATTAGTTTGACATTTAAGGGCCTTGAAGTAAAGGCAGTGATTCAGAACTACTATGCTATTGCTATGCTAACATGACCTTCCTCTTCACTAGCACAGGCAGACAGATCCTAGGTGTATTTGCAATCAGGGATACTACATGGTCCATTGGCCTTGGTAACATCATAGAATTGTTGTTGTTGTTGTTGTTTTTAGTTTATATCAACACAGCAAACATAGCCATAATGACAAAGAGGTGACTTAAAGAAGAACAATAAGGCTTGTAGAGGGGAAAAAGGAAGGCAATGTTCATAGATTCTGTTCATTTCCCAAGTTTTCAGGATACAAGGATGTAAAGTACAAAATACTTTAACATTTAGGTAGACATAGAGTTCCATATAGGCTTTCCATATGGTTTAAAGTCTTCCATAAGCATTTAATTTCTGCAATCTACAATAGGTAGCTACTTCAAGTATGGCAGGTGAGGATAGGTCTTCTGTCCATTGGTGGATTATCCTGTATTGTGAAATCAATCAGTAGTTGCAGCCAATAGGATGCACCTAATCAATTTTTGTTGTCCTGGAGTAAGATTCCATACAATTAGAAGGTATCTTTTACCAGTACTAAAAGGTATCCTTTATTTTGTCTATATTAATTTATTTAGTACATTTCTAATCTGCCCAATAGCTAATGTTCTCTGGGCGGATTGCAACCAGTCCATGTAATTTAGATTTTTTTTTTTAGGGCCAAGTTGAAAATGGTCAATGATGTTTGGTCAGAATTGGAAAAAGAAACCCAAAACCAGGACTGTTAACATCATGGGTGTTAAGGTGACTTCTGGGTCATTGCACTGCAAGCACCTGTGGAACACACCTTGGTGCCCTAAGACATAATACTACTGCCCTCTTGCTGCACAGACCAGGTGTACAGTTATGGAATAAGAAAGCATGTGCTATCTTTTCGATCAAGCCCATACAACACAGTGAAGAAATTTCTGTGAATACTCCTACATTATTGTGCACTATAAAGTTAGAATATACCAAGTGGAGCTAATAGATATTGGCCTTAATCCAGTTACAGTTGTATGTGACAAAAAGTGGCTTGAGGTGGCATCTTAATCACAAGAGCAATCCAGATGGTTCAGTGCAATCCAGGTACATATCCTGTTGGTGTGCATCCTGAATTGCATTGCATCTGTCCCAAATATTTTGCATGGATCTAGTATTTACTGTATCCTGGAGAACTGAAGGCTGGGGGAATGGCATAGATTATACTGGAAGAGGGCATGGCTGGTAGACTGGAACCCAGAACAGGAGCCCTGCACTTTTTGTGGCAGTTCACACTTGTTGACTCTATTTCTAATATTCAGGCATGAGTGTTGATGCTTATGTAGTCAAAATGGCACCACCCATGTACAAGAGGAAGGTATCAGCAGGCTCTGGGCAACCCTGAGGCTTGCAGAAGTTCATCACATAAAACAACCCACAAAGTGTTTCTTTAACACACACACACACACACACACACACACAGGGAGAAACAGACTGCATGCGTAAAACAATCCATTCCATTCCATGACCATTTCCCTTCATTCTGAACTGGGCTTGTGTGAGGAGGCTGCCCCCCAACTTTCGAAAGACTAATGCTAACAGGCTCTCAAAAGCCATTGAGCCTGCATGCGCATGTGGAGTGGGGAGGGAGGGGGAAATTGTGGGAGCATGAAGGAGCTGGAAGGACAAGCTGAGCAAGGAGGTGGGGCATGGAGGACCGCGCACATGTGTGTTGGCCTCACATGCAGCATGAGTGTGGAGCACAGGTGCAAGACCTCAGGCTGCTATGGCATTAGTACTCCCTTAGCTCTGAGCTTCTTCAGGGGACGGGAGGTGTGTCTGCAGTTGCTGGCATGAGTTGTTTCCCCACATGATCCTGGCAGGGATGTTGAAGAGTCCTTGGTCTCGAGTCACGAGTCGAGTCACGAGTCTTTGGACCCGAGTCTCGAGTCCGAGTCCGAGTCCTTGGTCCAAAATGGTGACTCACGAGTCACTCCCAAAGCTGACTCCACGAGTCCCTATTAAAATCAATGGGGTTTTTTCCCAACAAAATAAGGCTACTTCAGATGTGTGGCTTAAATAAATTCTAGGCACAGGTGTGCCTTTTTATTTCAAAACTCTGCAACTGATTTTGGCAAGAACAGACCAGGCAGACAAACCCAAAATAACCAGACAGGCAGAGGAGGCAGGGAACCCCAAAACAGGCAGGCAGAGGCCTTTGTCTTGGACAATTCAACTGTTGAACTGGTCAAGAAGAGACCAGGCAGGCAGAGGAGGCTGGGGACCCCAGACAGGCAGGCAGAGGCAGCCAAACCCAAAATGACTGAAAGGTTGCATTTTAGAAAAATGATTTTAAAAAATAAACTTGCTGTACTTCCTAAAACTTGCATGTTGCATTTGAGGAACATGATTTTTTCTAAATGTTTGGCCCCCATTCTGGAACGGTGAGATCTCATCACAATTCCACCCTCACTGAACACCCGCTCCACTAGTGATGAACTTGCTGGAACCAGAAACACACTCAGAGCAGCCACACAGAGTAATCTCAGGTCCTTCTGCCTCTCCCAAGTACGCAACACATCAATCAAAATAAATCTTGACACACTGTTGGGGCTGCACTCCTGGTAGCCGTCCATAGTGGCCGAGCAGCGGCACACCTCGCTTCCCTGCGCTCTTCGCCGGCAATCACGCTCCTCTCCACTGCTTCTGGCACAGCCCAGGGATGTTGAAGAGTCCTTGGTCTCGAGTCCCGAGTCGAGTCTCGAGTCCCATTAAAAATATTGGGACTCGAGTCCAAGTCGAGTGAGAGGGGGGACTCAGTCCGACTCACGAGTCAAGTCCTCGAGTCCGAGTCCCCATCCCTGGATCCTGGCCAGGCAACTTGGAGAAAAGGAAGAGAGGGGGTGAAATATGTTGCCCTGGGTGTGTGGGTGAGTGAAAGCCAGGTGGGGGATGGTTCAGACAAGGGAATGATTGTGTGAATAAGCTGCTCTTCCCCCTCCCACATGGAAGTGCTTCTGAATCTGATCAGCAAAACCCAGTCTCTTTAATAAGCTGGCTGCCTTCATCTGCTGGGAGCCACATCCATTCCTGTCATCAGGTTGCAAAGGAATAGTTTGTGAATGTATATTTTGCTCAAGGGTTAAATGTTTCTAACCTGTTTTTACCTATCTGTATATGCATGCACATGTGCATGTCCGGAAACTGGCTTCCTAGCCATACACAACTTTTCTCTATCCTCTTCTGTATCAGTCACAGCTTGGCATCTGAGTGCAACAAAACTGAAGGTGGAAGAAATACATTACCCTGGCTGTGCAGGGTGTAAGACTCTCTGACCTTATTGGGTGGGTAGGCAGAGAGGATGCTCAGTCCAAGGAGGAGGAGGAGAGGGGCAAAAACACACACAACACAGGATTCCTTTCTTAATTCTTTTCACTATAATGCCTGCTACATTCTAACTCTAAACATTCTGCAACATTTTGTTGTGGGTCTCCACTTGTCCGTGTGGATTGCATTTGAATGCAACATCTTAATATGCATTTTCCCCCCAGATCCCCTAATGATGAAAAATGGTCAGAATTGGCCTGGCAGCCTAGGGTGACTTCCTTCCTAGTAAAGCCTGAGGCCAACATAATGTTTTTCATCTAACCATGGTTAGGTGGTGGGAGGTGTGCTGTACTTCCCCTCCTCTCTCATTTGTGAATTCCCTCTCCTTTCCATGATTTGCTTTAAGTATGGTCTAGTGTTAACATTTGCACTAGGGCTAGTCATGGCTTAACACTAGTCAGGATACCACTCCTTACCAGAGTTTGAAGTAGATTTGCGATTCTGGTTACAAGGAAATCTGGCTTGCATGCATTACTCATCACGCTGATGTAAAGCTGGCCTGTGATTTCTTTAAAAAAATCACAGACATGAGGGGGACATTTGCATGAGAGACGAGGAGGGGTGTGCAAGTCTGCAGCAAGCCAGCACTCTTAATATTACAACTGCATTGGGCCTTAGTTTATTTAGGATTGGATCACAAATTTCAGTGAAATGTGTAATCACACTTCAGCCACCTTCAAATGGCTACAAGTTACAACGCCACCCTTTAGCCAGGGATCATATTCCTCTTGATAACCCATGCACCAGAAAGTAGGCCTGATTTCCTCATAGTGGATCTCATCTTTCATGTAACAGTGAAAACATTTAGTGTAAAAGCAGCATAGAGTCAAAAATATTGTTTATACCATCTCTTCATAGAATTCACTAGTTTGTGCTTTTACCTCTTCTTTTGATCAGCCCACTTTCACACCAATGGCTAATAAAATCAGACTACTTTAAAAAAATGCATAATATATTATGCAATGTATTATTTATTAACTGTATTTACAAACTGCCCAATAACCAAGTTGTCTGGGCATCTTCCGATAACAATAAAAGCATTAAAATAAAATTGTAAACCATAAGAACAAAAATATATAATGCAGCATAAAACATCTACCAAGAGACTTGTGGCATCTTAAAGACTAACGAATTTATTCTGCAATAAGCATTTGTGGATTTGTTAGTCTTTAAGGTGCCACAAGACACTTAGTTGTTTTTGCTGCAATAGATTAACATGGCTACAATAAAAAAATGTAGAAGCAGTATGATGACGTTCAGATGCTCTCTGAGGTGAATAAGAATGCACCCAACTCTCACATTTGTGCCTGCAGGTTATGTGCATTCAAAGCCTATAACCACTTAGCGCCTTTTCCTCTCGGAAGCTTTCAGAACAGTTTTAAAGTATATGCCTGAAGTTTCTGACTCCCATATGAATTTCATGTTGTTACATCCATTTTACGACTAGGTAAACCAAAGGACTGAAAGAGGCAGTGTTCTGGTCAAATTGAATACAGTGCCAAGTAAAGCTGGAAATAGAACCCACAACCCAGAGCTCCTGGATTTTGCAATTCCATGTTTACATTACACTAAGATAACAGGGCAGGGACATAATGCTATGTTAGTTTTCGTAATTGTATCATTGACCCTAATCAGCAATTTAAGTTGCAAAAGAGCAATAGAAAAATCTCTTTTTGTTATAGACACTTAAGCGCTAAAGAAAAAGGAGGTATATTTAAAAAGCAAAAAGCCAGTGCATACTTTTTCATTTCAGTAGTACCATATCAATCTGTGGTTGTCCAATGAAGACATATTTTCAAAATATATGATATTTTCAATGGGAAGAACATATTTATTGTTATGGTGACCTCCTGCCCCAAGAAACATATCAGTTAATTATTTTCTGATATTTCCTCTTCTGAAGGTAGTATTTTCTGGGGGGGGGAATCTCCTCCCCCACACAAAAAAGCTCCAGGAGAGGCATTTTCCTTAGCAATGCAGCAGGGGATGAAAGGGCTAAATTTCCCTTCTATGCCTAATGTGACCCCATTAATCTTCACTCCCTTCAGCTGATGCAGTTTGCATTTTTAAAAGCCTGCTTAACATCCTGTGTAGTTTAGTGCTTACTCCAAGTGAAACACAAATTCCAAGCACAAAATTGTAGTCAGCATCAGATGACACCATGCCCCTGGAATTCTTGTGCAGTACTCTATTGTGGAATGGTATGATGTACTTGTTATTATGTTTGTTCGCTTCTCCTTAAAAGTAAAGGCAATAAGAACAAAAATAGGTATTTTCAGTCACTGTCTTATTTTGCGAACGTAGGAGGAAAATGAAGAGTCGAGACAATTTGCTGGTGTTTAACTGGGCCGCATTTATTTATATACAATGAACTGCAAAGGGATGTAGTGCGGGTCATTCTAATCCGCCCCCCCGGGCCAATAACATTGTGCAATTGGGCGGAGCATCCAAAACCAGGAGGTGGCGATGATGCCGCCACCGCCCCATTTCCCACTTTCCAGTGTTGGGAGCCTTTGTTGCGTCGCCTCCTCTTGGAGTCTCAAGACAACAAGTTTGGCGAGAGCTGCAGACAATGTGTGAGAATTTTTGGGGAACCGTTCAGCAAGCGCGAACAGTAGCGAACTCACCTTGTTCGGCTCACGCAAGTCTGTTTGCGATCATTCTCCTTTTAGCTCTGTTCGGCGCACCGTTTTGGAGAACCGTTCAGCAAGTGCGAACTCACCTTGTTCGGCTCACGCGAGTCTGCTCGCGAACGTTCTCCGCTCCCTCTGGCTCACCGTTCCAGAATGCAAAAAAAACAGAACGGTGATATCCCTATTTGGGAGTGGGGTACAGGAGGGAGGAGGGGAAGGGAAATTTCTATTGCACACACTTGCCTTCCTCTCACACAAAATGGGATTTCACCCTCTGTTCATACCACTTTCCCCCTCTTCATTTGCTTTTATGAATATGTGTCCTTTTCTACGATAGGTCACAGTAGTAGAGCTGTAAGGGCAGTCTTGTCACCTTGGCAATCTGGAAGTGATCCAAGCCAGGAAGAAGTAGAGTTGTCTCTGGTTTTCTTTTCATGGTTGCTGTGGTGAAGAAAGGCAGTGGGGAAGAAAATCGAACTCTTTTTATACTTGCCATAAGGGATGGAGCACAGAATGGAGAGAGTGCAAGGGTGGAAGAAGCATGTGAGAGAACGCAGGGAAACCTGGGCCACTTGTCTAACACTGGAGATAGATTTGGTCCCCTGCTCAATCTAGTTTTCAGCACTGTATAGGATAGCAGTATTAACTTGAATTTCTGCTTTAAAATTTTGCCCTTCACATGCCTTTGGGGTGTAGTGAGCCAGAATACTGAATAAATAAATATACAGACTTAATAAGGATTGTAGTGTATTTTTTTAAAGGACTGCGATATTGTTTAATCTAGTGTATTATGATTTTGTAACTTGAATGCTGTCTAGCTCTAACTTTCTTTGCCTACTGTTTATACTATCAGAACTTTTTCCATAGCCATATGCTGACGCAATAGGTTTTCCAGGTGTTGAATTTCATGGATACACTTGATTGCAGTCTTGAGGTTTTATGCAATGTTTTCCTGTCGTGACTGATCTATAAACCTCACCTTTAGAACTTAGAATATTTATGCAGTCAAATTTGTATTTCAGAAAACAGACAAAATGATTATGTTCTACTTGAGTAGGATCTGTGATTCAAAAATTTGTAGCACTTGAACAAATATAGAATGGACAATTTTCTGAAGTAGTATAATTAGCAATATTTTTTTATTGTTATAGGATGTATGTCTTATTCCATTAATAGGCTTTAATATCATTTTAAATGCGCATTCAGGCTCATTTCAAATGCTGGTAAGAATCCTCTTTCTCCCCATAATGATCTATTATATAGATATGATAATGAGTTGGTAGTGCTGGAATTTCAGGTTCAGGGGCAAGGAGGCAGGGTGCTGCCCATGGAATGTCTATAGTCTGATAAGAGCAGAAGTATTGAAGTGAAAGTTATTACATCTTGAAGTGAAACTTGGTAGAGACTGTCCTGCACATCTAACTGTTCATGTGAAGTAGTCTGTCAGTGGTGCTAGTGATCTGTGTCAAGAGTAGGCATGGTGGGCACCTACCAAGGGCCCAGATCCCAGTAGGGCCCCCCTGGCAAGAGCTCCCTGGACCTGTTCTTCCTCTTCACTATTGCAATCTGTTTGTTCATTTGCCTCTTGCTGTGGCCCAACCGTGGTAGTGAAAAACAGGAACAGTAGATGCCACTGCCAACTTGCTCACTGGCATTCTGCCTGTCAGGCATTCAAATGGTAGCTATGATAGGGAAGAGGATGAAGACCAAGAGCAGCTGGTGATAATGGAGGTGAGAAAGTAGACTCTCTGAGGGGTGTCTTTCCCAAGGCACCTCTGAAACCTGGAACTGGCATTGTTCATCCCAGACCTATCTATGGATAGGGGTGGGGTTGGAGATTACAGATCTAGAAAGATGGTTTTGTTGTTGCACTTTTTTTGCAGTGCCCTGGTGAAAATAGCCAGAAGTATTTTTTCATGTATATACATCTACATTAGTGCTACAGAACTCTATATACCAAAAATAGATAAGTCCCTGCATTCAAGGAGCTTCCAGTCCAAAAACTATATCACAGCTTCACACAACTGGCCTCTATCCAGTATCATTTCAAGCACGATTAATACCATTTTTGGATATTTGAATTGAGCCTTAGTGTCTGGAAGTCCTTATCTTTCCTGGCCTGTTTGAGTTTGAATTTGTTGACTTTCTGGAAACTATGTAAGCCTATCTTAGTAAGCTGATGTGTACAGAGGATGGATCATGTTGGCTTTAAGATTTTATGGTGTTAATCTTGTAGCCTATATTTTGCACGTTAATTATTCATTATAGGCATTTTAATTATGCACATGTGCCTGGAGGCTGTTAGGCACTGGGCACATTTTAGAAACAAAATATCAAGCGGGTGAGGGGAGAGAAAGGATATCAAAAGTGATTCATTCATCTTTCACTGAAATCTTGCCTTTGTATGGATAATGTAATTCTTTGTTTTACCTACCAGGTTGTGATGGTTTGGGATTCAAATATTGCTCCAAATTTTAGGGATGTTGGAGAAATCTGCAACAGATTCAAATGAGTTTGGATTTCAATGAATCCAGCCTGCAGATTCTGCAGAAGACTGGCTTTTATTTATTTATTTATTTATTATATTTATATGCTGCCTTTTTTCCTGCAAGGAACCCAAGGCAGCTTACATAATCCTCCTCCTCCTCTCCATTTTATCCTCACAACAACCCTGTGAGGTAGGCTAGGCTGAGAGTCAGTGACTGGCCCAAAGTCACCCAGTGAGTTTCATGGCCAAGCGGGGACTAGAACCCACATCTCCCGAGTCCCAGTCCAACACTCTCACTACTACGCCACACTGGCTTTTTCTGAGTTGCATGGATTCCATGGACTTGCAGGCCATTTTTTAACTTTGGGGGGGATTTGGGCAAATTTGCCTTTACGCGAGTGCGCATTAGCGCTAATTTGCACTTGCGCAAGTGGAACAAAATTCTAGTACATCCCTAAAATAAATCTGATTCCATCAATGAGCAGATGAAAGAATCTGCGAAACAGAGATGGAACGGATTTAACAAAATCCGTACATCCCTACTCCCAAGTGTGCTTAATCTGAGTTGATTCATACATCATGAATTTATACCACATATACGAAAGGGAATCTATTCATTTGTTACATTTCTATACTGCCCAATAGCTGAAGTTCTCTTATTTCATGTATCACCCCAGATAAATGTGAGGAGAATGTAGCCAGCAGGTGGGTTTAGGAACAATTGCTTCTTCCAAAGGGAATACTATATTCAATATTTTAACCCTAATGTTTACAGGGCAATGCTTGTGGTGGCACTGGTGATTGTGGTGGTGGGAGATTCTGTGGCAGAGCAATCACCACATCCAAAGTCCTGCCAGTTCATTGCACTGGGGTGGTAGGTGGGGGCAGCTTTTAATTTATTTTCGTCTTCTGTTTCCCTCCCCGTTGACCACAATGTGAAGGAATGCACCATGTCAGCTACAGAGCTGGCGTAGTTTCAGTGCCTGTTTGGGGGGGGGAGGGTTTTGGGGGAGCCACACGCCCCCAGAATGCTCAGTCTTGCCTCTCACTCCTGGCAGAAAAACTTTCTTCCAGTGGAGCAGCACTTCTGCCACATCCTATGGCTCCTGAGCACCTTTCCAGGAAACATAGGATTGCTCCCTCAGGTGATTATTTTAATAATTTTAACTTTTAAAAATACTTGATTATACATTAAATTAGAAAAACTATGAAGGAGACAAGACTTAATATTTTACAACAAATAATAAATGATACAGATGCACATTATCCTGGGATTTATCAAAGTCTAGTTTTCACACAGTTGTTATCACGTCCTCTTGTTTCTCTTAATGTTTCATGACTGGCAAGCATCATAATGCTGGCAGCATCCTATACTTCAGGATGGCAGTTTCTCAGTGTTAGATGTTCCATTCTCCTTGAATAACATGCAACTATTATTTTGCTGCTGTTAATAAAATTATTTTCACATCAGAATCTTCTACTATATTATGATAATAGCCACAGAGTAAACACAGAGGGGGCATAAAGTATTTTAATTTAATTTTCCAATGCTTTTTTATATATGCTTTTTGGGGAAAGTGTGATTTTGAGGGGGGGAAATGCATAATGTGTTACTCAATCAAATGTTATCCATATAAGATTAGTAATGTAGCTGGATCGTGAAGACACCAATCAATGTTGGTACTAGATGTTGGTACTAGATAGCTTAAACCCCAGAAGCTCACGACCGATGGTGTCAAAAGCAGTTTTCAGGTCTACAAATGCTGCAAGCTGTTATCCTTACCTGAGCTGAGTATATTTGTATACAAGGTGGCTCAGCATAAACCAGTTAGCAACAATGTTAATCAAGCTAATTGACATATAATTCAATGGTGAAGATCTATCACCCTGTTTATATTTGGAAATAGTTATACTTTGACTATTCCTGTTAGATTAACATAATAAAAAATCTGACATAATTAGAGTACCCACCAGTTTAAGTTCTCCTTAAATACTTCCCCACAAATTCTGTCTTCTCCCGGAGCCTTGCCCCTTGGATAACGCTGAAATGAAACACTATTTCAGCTTCAGTAACTGGTAGCCATGTCTCTAAATTATCTAACTGAAGGCAAGCTTCTAAATCTGGGGTCAACATGGTGCCTGTGGGCACCAAAGCACCCACAGTCACCTCTCTTGGCACCCGCCAGGCCTCCCCTGAGGTTCCTGATTTTTATTTTGTTTCTTAAGATTTTTTTCTACAATTTTTTTTTACTGGTAGGCTGGCATGTTGCAAAGTAAAATGGCACCCTCCAGTGCCATCTTGATTGGGTTCAAATGAGTGGTTTTGTGTTTTAGAGCTCAGACCCCATCTCTGCCTTGTACGTAGGTTCTTGGGCAAGTTATTTTTCTTTTAGTCTCACAATGTTGCCTTCTGGGAAACTAGTGTTTTGTGACTAGCCATGCCCACCATGGCAGCCAGTTTATGAATGAACAAACTGCTCCCATAGCAGCCATTTTGTGACACTTTTGTGACAAACTGCCCCCATAGCAGCCAGGACACTCTCAACATTCCAAATTTGTCCACCAACCCAAAAAGATTGGGGAACCTTTTTCTAATCCATTTGTGTTGAGGCTGTGTGTTTTTTAAAAAAAAAATATGAGGGAGAAAATAAGTCACCTGTTTATATTGTGGAACATTTGGAACCAAATCTATTTTATTGGGCCTCATATCAAAGTTGATTATTTACCAAAATTTCACCTGATCTTTAAGCTTCATAGTCCGAGCTAGAACTGTCCAAAACTGGGTTTGAAATGCAACCCTTTTCCTCATTAGGAGTAATTTATATTCCTTTTAGATAAAAGAAATTCAAAGATTTTTAGATTTTAAAAAACTTCCAAATTTTGGAGTAAAATTTGTTTTCATTCTTCTTGTTAGTTGATGAACTTGACATTTCTCTTTTTGGGTTGACGTTCCTTTTCAATCTAAGACTGGCCCTTCAGATGCAAATGTATCCCTTTCCTGTAGGGATCTCTAAAGAAGTTCTGATTAACTTAGATAAAGACCAAAAAGTATTACCTTTAACTCTTAATGAAAGACCTAAAGATATTTTAAAAATTGAGGTGAAACTGGAAAATAATATCTTGTCCCTTAGCTTAATACAAGGATGTGAAGATAATAAAGAAGAAACCAGTTCACCTGAATAATTGTCCAAATGAAGACTTTTAGTGCCTTTTATTGCAGATTGACTTAGCAAATCAACCTGGTTTAGTTGTAATTTGCCAGGGATCTGTGAGAAAAAGACACAGATTTGTGTCACTATCTCTGCATGGTATTATAGTAGTTCAGTTTGGCTTCTTCACTGTATATTTATGGTACATTAGATTTTCATATGCTTTCAAGTCCTGGAAGAGTCTCCTCCGCTCCATCTACAGCCCCAACCTGGCCGGCTCTGCCACCAAGAGGAGTGGGGAGGAAATGACAGGGACTGGTATTATAGTAAAGTCAGATGCCTTGGCCAAATGAGATGTTGAAAGGCAAACATAAGCTATAGTACTAGTACCTCTTAAAGAAAAGTAAGTAAAATCACCATTGGCGTCACCAGGCCATCTCCCATTTGTAAATCTATAATTAATTTTATACAAACATTTTATTAAGGAGCTATCATTTACACTAATAAAGGCATCTCTGGACCTTCTAGAAGGCAAGAAGAAATCGTCATCCTCTTCTATCCCCATAGTAACTGCCAAGAACTTACAATTCTTACCTATCCTTGCATTAAGACCCCCATCTTACAATTATGAAGTTGGATATAGCATCCTGAAGGCATTCATGGTGACCAGAATGCCTTCAGATTGCTACATAATTGAGCTGTCCCTGTCATGTCCTATTCTATACCCAATTCAATGCCATATAAGAGCTTGTATGACACTAATGGCAGTAGCTGGTGTAGCAAGGCTGACCTGCACTGCAAAGCCGGGACAAGATTCAGTGTCGGCAAATACTGTGCTGGCACAGGAATAGTTGTGTCCTGTATGAAGTACATGCTTCCTGGTGGTTTAGTAGGATATGGGCAGGTGCATACCCTTTATGTGACAGTGCTGTGTGTACACTGGTGTTTTCCACAGCTAACACAAAGTGTGAATGGCACAGATGCATTTAAATCTATTTTAAATACCCAGTTGAGTCAGTATCTCCAGACGTATGTACATGGGTTTTTTTTAAAGAAGAATATGTACATGCATATCTACACCCCTCTTTAAATACCCATGTTTGGAGTGGGAAATAACAGCCTAGAAAGCACATTTGGCACATAAAAAAGTGGAGTTGCCTTCAGTGGATACATTTATAGGAGATCAGAGACATAGAAGCTAAATGAAATGCAACATCATGTAGTTATTCAGTTTGATGGTCTGTACTTGAAGTTATCTTCCATTTCTGGTCCCCAACCAGTTTGTAGTATAGCTACTGCTTCTGTCTGCAGAGTTTTAAGAAGTGCAATAAAACATTATGTTGTTGCAAGCAGAGCATGGAGAATCTAGCATCAGATATGGTAGATATGGCAGAAGACAGAACCATGTACATTGAGCATTTTGTAGTGCCATCTCTCCCCCTGCCCATTAAAAGGAAGATTTTCCTATTTGCTGCACAAATGCAAGAATAGTGAAAAAACTAGGAAAGCATTGCCATGGTACTGCTGCTTGCCTTGTTCTCAAAGCCAGAAATGACAGGTGCAGCTGCAGGAGCATTCATGAAGCTTTTAAAACTTAAACAATTTAACTGTCTACAGGTGGGCCCTGGGTTATTCTTACAAACTTAATTTTTTAGATCCTGGGCTGTTAGGAAAGTCTGTTCATCTTCTTGCTAGGGATGACAGAAGGACAAAGTGGAGCACTTGTTTGGAACATTGCCTGAGGCAGAGGGTTCATGCCACGTAATTTAAAGCTGAGCTTGCTTCCAGGTGAGTAGGTCCTAGTGCCAATAATCTTTGCTCTTCCATTATAAGGTACACACTTATTTGCATTGGTTTTCCACTGTTGGGGATATTGCAGTTTTTTCTGCGTGTTACGTAGAACCATAGGAAGCTGCCTTATACTGTCAGACTATTGGTCCACCTAGCCCAGTATTGTTGACACTGACAGGCAGTGTCTCTGCAGGGTTTCAGGCAACAGTTTTTCCAGCCCTACCTGGAGATGCCAGGGATTGAACCTGGGACCCTCTGCATGCAAAGCATGTGCTCTACCACTGAGCTATAGCCCTTCCCTTCCCTGTTCATCACGTTATGTTCTGCACACACCAGTGGATGTGACATTGCTGGGAAAGGTCTAATTTAGAGCCAGTTGAAGGGCCTTTAAAGATGGGAAGATCATGTATGCCATCCCTTTCTATTCTGATCTGTTCTACAAAGCAAATGTAGAAAGGTAAATGCGGAAAGGTCCTATGCAAAGGTAAATGCGGAAAGAGGTTTGGGTATTTTTGGAGGGAAGACAAAAGTCATTTCACTTTCAGGTGTGTGTGTGTGTGTGTGTGTAGAAAATTACTAGTTCTTCTTCGTGGTCTCTGTGCATCACACATATGGGCTCTGCGCATGCGCGGAGGCCGCTTCGGGAAGGTTCTATAGCTGAGGCAAATTTTGGGCGGGAACCCCTCCCCCCTGCGTCTCCCTTGCGTGGGTTCCCGCCCTCTCCCTCGGTTCCTCTTCGACCGCCATCGCGTGTGGCTGTTCTTTCGAGAGGTTCTGGAATTCTAGTCTTAGAATTCAGCTAGGTTATCGCTCTTTTCAAGAAAATCTTCGGCAACTTTCCCCCCCGTTCGTCGTGGGATCATCAACAAAGATATGGCGCCGAAGGCTCCCTTTCGCAAATGCGTAAGGTGCGGGACGAAGCTTCCTCCGGCCAACGGACACTCGCTGTGCCTCGCCTGCCTCGGTGAAGGCCACAATGTGGACGCTTGCCATCATTGCCAAGCGTTCACCAAACAAGCGAGGAAGCACAGGGCGGACAAACTGACGGCCATTCTGTATAAAAAGGCCCTCCAACCGCCTGCGGAAAAGCCTACCCCTTCGGCTAGGCCTAGTACGCCTCCGTCGCACACGGTCTCCTCAGCGGACGCTCTGGAGGCCTACATGGCGGCGATGATATCGAAGAGCAAAGCTAAAAAAGCTCGTAGAGAAAAGGAGGAGAAAAGGAAGAGCAAGGAGCGGAAAGATAAGGCAAGGAGATTGGCAAAGAAATTGGCTTCGTCTCTTTTGGGATCGAGATCGACGGTAGCCCCGGATCCGACGGACGTCGTGACCGCTGAACGCCCGGCTGGGCTGCAATCTCCTCCCGCAAGGGTTCCCTCGGGCTCGAGGGACCCTCCTCCTTGCTCATCGCCAAGAGTCCCCTCGGGATCGAGGGAGACTGGACTGAAATCGCCTCCTCCAAGGGTTTCCTCGGGCTCGAGGGACCCACCTCAACGCTCTTCACCAAAAGCCCCCTCGGGATCGAGGGAGGCTGCCTGCACCTCTGTATCTGAAGGCGAGATACCGGACTCACCTTCGGAACCGAGACCTACGGCCTCTGCATCGGACCCGACTACGGCTCTCCCAGCTCTGGCCTCACCAGTTCGTGCGATACGGGCTCGTACTCCACGGACTCGATCTAGCTCCCTCGAGATCGAGGAGGTGCTGATCACCTGGGATCGGGCATCCTCGAGGTCATCCGATTCCCGTAGAACCCGGGACCCCCGAAGATACAGAGAAAGGTCTCAGGATTCGAGGGACTCAAGGGATTCGAGATACTCTAGAGCGTCCCACTATAGTTACCACCGGAGGCACTCCCCTGTGTCTGATTACAGATACCAGACCAGGGTGTACCGTTCCAGAGAGAGGTCCCCAATTAGGAGACGCTCTCCGAGAAGGAATGAAAGACGTCCTCTTCCCAGACAAGAGGGGATGCGTGCGACCCCAGGATGTCTCCTTCAGCCCGCGCTCTGGCCCTCCCTTCTCAAGTGGAGGAGAGAGAAGTGGAGGAGAGAGACGATCGGCTAGCTACGGCCTCGATGGTATCGATGTCCCGCTCTCGCAGGTCTTCGACCCCGGGGTCTCCCATAACAGATTCGGACTCGATTGTCTCGTTGTCCCCATCGTCCACATCTCCGGCCCAGGTCGTCTCCACTCAAGCTGCTGTGTCCCCCTCAGAGGATATGGGCACCTTCCAGGACCAGGTCCTAAGGATGGCTCAAGCCCTCGGGCTTGAGACTGCGGCTGAAGAGAAAAAACAAGTAGATCCTCTCTTCGACGCGGTCTCCAAATCCTCTTCGGGCCCGACTCTGCTCCCTATCACCCCTGACGATGCTGGAGACGGTGCAGGGATCGTGGAGCTCACCATCCACAGCCCCTCCTGCGGCAAAGCATCTGGACGCACTGTACAAGATTAGGCCGGACACAGTACGTTTCTCTTCTCCCATCCCACACCGAACTCGATGATAGTCGAATCAGCACAGTCGAGATCGGGGAAACAGCATTCCACTCCGTCCGACCCCGAGGGAAAAAGGTTAGACAACTTCGGACGAAGAGTCTACACCTCGAGCGCCCTGGGGATCCGGGTTGCCGGGTACCAAGCCACGATGGCTCGATACCAGCTCTTCCTTTGGGAAAAGATGGGTGGACTGATTGACTACCTCCCGGATGAGAAGAGAGACTTAGCTAGAGTCTTCGAGGCCGAAGCAACGAACACCTCCAGACAACAGATCCATACTGCCAGACACCAGGGGGACTGCCATGGGAGATCCCTTGTGAGTGCAGTCGCGCTCCGCCGCCATGCCTGGCTAAGGTCTTCCACTTTGACCACAGAAGCTAAGGCCAAAATTGAAAATCTGCCCTTCGATGGAGTCGGCCTATTTAACGATAAGACGGACGACTCTCTCGACGCGGTCCAGAAAGCACGAGTGAATGCAAGGCAAGGGCTTCATTTCTCCCCCCCCCTTTTAAAAGCCCAGCTTTTAAAAGCTTGTTTCTTTGCTGCAACACAGCAACTTAGGGCGCAATCCTATGCATGTTTGGACAGAAAAAAGGCCTACAACTCCCAGCATGTCCCAACCAACATGGCTGACTGGGGCATACTAGGAATTGTAGACCATTTTTTTCTGTCTAAACGTGCATAGGATTGTGCCTTTCGTTGCCTGCTGCTTTGTAACTGGGGCAATTAATGACCCTTGGGATTATGCTACATGACGATGCATAATTAAAAATGTAAAATAGTGAAATATCGCTTAAATGAAAG
This sequence comes from Shinisaurus crocodilurus, assembly GCA_021292165.1. Taxonomy (NCBI): domain Eukaryota; kingdom Metazoa; phylum Chordata; class Lepidosauria; order Squamata; family Shinisauridae; genus Shinisaurus; species Shinisaurus crocodilurus. The sequence continues at coordinate 95,545,758 of CM037878.1, forward strand.
TGTTATAGAGCTACAGCACCATGATGCAATAAGACAAATTTTTAAAAACTGATTTAAACAACCTTTCTAATCAGTGCCATTAAAATTAGTCTTATTGCATCATAGTGTTATAGCTGTATAACACTCTTAAATTTAAGTGGAGTTTCACTAGTTTAATTTTTTAAAAATATAGCTGGAAAAGCATTTTAATGCTAATTAAAAGATCAATTAAAAATATAAACAAGATAATGGTACCCACTGCAAATATTAAGTAAATGTGTGCTGAACCTAGCCTTTCAAGAAACGGAAGAGATTTATTTATTTATTTATTTATTTATTTATTTATTAAAAATATTTTTGACCTGCCCGTCATCCTTGTAGATATCAGGATGGTGTATAATGAGTATGGATGCACCCAGTCAATCCCCTCTGGCTAGCTAATAGACAAGGTAAGCAAGAATCAAGAATACAGGCGGTTGGTTGAACCTCTCCAAGGACTTTTCCAGGTGGTGAATAGATTATTAAATTCTGACCCTGGTTGGGATGTACTGGAGCCTTCAGAAGCCTGTTCTGAACAATTTTTAAGGTTCTTTGAGGAATTCAACACTGGTGATAAAAGTACACCAGATATTCATTCTGAGCTACAAGCTCAGCTTTCTTTTCTGTTGTTGCTTTGCTTTGCTTAACTCTCTTCCTCTTGCCCTTCATATTTGCTTTGTAGAACAGATCAGAATAGAAAGGGATGGCATACATGATCTTCCCATCTTTAAAGTCCCTGATCCTTAAAACTAGGACTGTGTTCAGAACATGTGTATATTCACATTAAAATCATGTTGGTGTGTTTTATTTGCTACCATTTTATGTAGTCATCATCATCAGGCGATCACTCGTGACCGAGTAAGATTGTCTTCCGGGATAAAAGGAGGAAATTCTAAAGAAGATTGTGTAGACTCTAGCGATGGGTCCGTAAGTGACTGTGGAGGCCAATTCTAGATCCACACATCTTCCCACAGTGAGGACACAGGTTACCAGATAGAAGATGGTCCTGTAAAGGATTCATTTGATGTGCTTTTCGCTTAGCACGTTTCTCCCTTTCACCTTGCACTCGGGCTTCTTCAAAGTCCATGGAAGCTTTGTGAAAGGCCAACCTCCATTTAGATCGTTCATGGGCCAGAGCTTCCCAGTTTTCGATGTTTATATTGCATTTTTTTAGATTAGCCTTATGAACATCTTTAAACCTCTTATATTGACTACCGATATTCCGCTTTCCATCCTTGAGTTGGGAGTAAAGTAACTGCTTTGGGAGACGGCAGTCAGGCATTCAAACAACATGACCGGTCCACTGAAGTTGGCGTTGAAGGATCATTTTTTCAATGCTAGTAGTCTTTGCTTCTTCCAGTACACTGACATTTGTTCGCCTATCTTCCCAAGTAATTCGCAGGATTTTCCGGAGGCAACGTTGATGAAACCTTTCAAGGAGGTGGAAGTGACGTTTATAGATAGTCCATGTTTCGCAGGCATACAATAAAGTTGGTAATACAATGGCTTCATAAACCAGTGTTTTGGTCTTCTTACAAATATCCCGATCCTCGAACACTCTATGTTTCATTCGAGAAAATGCGGCACTTGCGGAGCTCAAACGATGCTGGATTTCACTGTCGATGTTAGCTGTAACAGAAAGATAGCTGCCAAGATAGAGAAAATGATCGACATTTTCCAGTATTGTCCCGCCAAGCTGGATAGATGGCATCACCAAAGGGTTAGCTTGCACTTGCTGATGAAGCACTTTGGTTTTTTTGATGTTAAGTGAGAGACCAAGTTTTTCGTATGCTTCTGCAAAAGCATTTAGGATAGTTTGGAGATCATCCTCTGAATGTGCGGAGACCACATTATCATCAGCATACTGAAGTTCCACAATGGAGGTTGTAATTACCTTACTTTCTGCTTTCAGCCTGCTGAGATTAAAAAGCTTTCCATCTGTTCGATATATAATTCCCACACCAGTGGGAAGTTTCCCCTTGACAAGATGTAAAACCATGGCGATGAAAATGGCAAATAATGTTGGGGCGATAACACATCCCTGTTTAACACCTGATCCCACTTTAAATGGAGCACCATGAGAGCCGTTGTTGTCCAAAACCGTTGCCGTCATGTTGTCATGGAGAAGTCGCAAGATATTCACAAATTTATTGGGGCATCCAATTTTCATAAGGATAGTCCAGAGAGCTGTATGGTCTACAGTATCAAAGGCCTTAGCCAAATCGATAAATGCCATATAAAGGGGTTGATTTTGCTCCCGGCATTTTTCTTGGAGCTGACGTGCACTAAAAATCATGTCTACTGTCCCTCTAGAGGGGTGGAAACCATATTGAGTTTCAGGGAGGATCTCTTCTGAAATAGATAGAAGACGGTTTGCGAGAATCCTAGCAAATATTTTACCTGCGGTTGCTAAGAGAGAAATGCCCCGATAGTTTCCACAGTCTGTTCTATCACCCTTCTTAAAGAGGGTGATAATTATGGCATCCCTGAAGTCTTCTGGGATCTCTTCTCTTATCCAGATTTTTTCAATGAGTTTATGAAGATGTTGTACAAGTTCGGGGGGCCCTTCTTTAAAGATTTCAGCAGGAATCCCATCTGGTCCACTAGCTTTGTTGTTCTTCATTTGATTAATGGCTTTTTTTACTTCATCCAAAGTGGGGAGTATTGCAAGTTCCTCTTTAATTTGTTTTTGTGGGATTTGCGAAAAAATCTCATTATCCACCTTAGATTTACGATTTAAAAGGTCATAATAATGCTCTTTCCAATGCAGTGCAATAGACTCTTTGTCTTTTAAGAGTTTGGTGCCATCTTTTGATTGTAAAGGGTTTGTACCATAGGTTTTTGGTCCATAAATGGCCCTTGTGGCCTTAAAAAAGCCCCGTACATCATGAGATTCTGCAAGTTGTTGAATTTCTTCAGCTTTCTTTTTCCACCAAGCGTTCTTAAGTTCTCTTGTTCTTCTTTGGACCTCAGCCTTTGCGCTAGCGTAGGTTTTTTTCTTGGCAGCGCAGTTAATATCATTTTGCCATATTTGGAAGGCTTTCCTTTTTTGGTCAATTATATATTTAATCTCATTATCATTTTCATCAAACCAATCCTGATGTTTCTTAGTTTCATATCCAATAGTTTGTTCACAAGCTGCAGTAATGGAGGTTTTCAGCTTAGACCAATGGTCCTCAATGTTGTCAGGAGGTTCCGTAGGTAGATGTTCCTTAAGAAGTGATTGAAGACAAGTTTGCTTAATAGGATCTTGAAGGACTTGGATGTTCATTTTACGCCTTGGTTTCCTTCCTTGAAGCCTATGTTGGGGAGCAATGTTGATAACCATAGTGGACCGGATTAGTCGGTGGTCTGTCCAGCAGTCGTAGGCACTCACCATGGCCCTAGTAAGAAGTACATCGTGGCGATCTCTAACACGGACAATTACATAATCCAGAAGATGCCAGTGCTTTGACCGTGGGTGCTGCCATGATGTTTTAAGCTTATTCTTTTGTCGAAAGAGCGTGTTTGTAATAGTGAGATTATGCTCTGCACATATAGACAAAAGTAAGAGTCCGTTCGGGTTGCTATTACCAACTCCGTCTTTTCCAATAGTTTCTGGCCATAAATCAAAGTCACGCCCGACTCTTGCGTTAAAATCGCCCAGGAGGATAATTTTATCCTCCTTAGGTATCTCTGACTGGAGAGTGTCCAACTGGCTATAAAAACTTTCCTTGATGTCATCATCAGCATCTAATGTTGGTGCATAAGCGCTCAAAATAGTTACCTGTTGGTTATTGGCGAGCTTTAATCGAAGAGTTATCAGGCGTTCGTTAATGCCAGTAGGAACTTCTGACAAAGAGTTCACTAGTTCATTTTTTATGGCAAAGCCTACTCCATGTATTCGTCGGTCCTGCTCAGGTAGTCCTTTCCAGAAGAAGGTATAACCTCCTTTTTCTTCTTTCAACTGTCCCTCTCCTGCCCTTCGAGTTTCTTGAAGTGCTGCTATGTCAATTTTAAACCGTCTCAGCTCCCTTGCAATAATAGCAGTCCTACGCTCAGGGCGTTCACTATCTATGTTATCCAGCAATGTCCGTATATTCCATGTTCCAAAATTCAAATGTCTTTTTCGACCGCTAAAATGGTGACCCCACTGGACGCGGTAATCCAGTCAGGGGAGAAAGAGGTAGACTATGTTTAGGGCACCTTTTCTAGCCCCCTCCCCATACGGGGTGAGCAGAGTGGATCCTAAATAGGGCTGCTCAGTCATGGATACAGCTGCCGAGCTGCTCGACTACCTCGTTCCTTGAACAGGGCGACTGAGTCTGCATCCACCGCCCATGTGCTGGTCCATGACTAGGGGCTTCCAGATTCACAGTCCTGCCCCCGTCGCCGTTCGCCAGTCGCCATGGGACTTTTTAAATGTTTGTTTGGTTGGGTTGGGTTGGATGGGTTGGATTGGAAGACGCCTGTGCGTGAAACTGTTTTATGTGGGGAGATCGGTGCACAACGAATCACCACACAAACTTGACAGAGTACGGCAGAGATCCAATGGCACGGTTACCCTGACGATTGGAAAACCATTCTCTGCTGCAGCCTTCATCCGCCTTCACAGCCGTTGTAATTTAGGTTTAATTATCTTCCGCCTGTTCTGCCGTTGAGGACTTTATGTTTTGGATCGTTCTTTGTCTGGTTCCTCTCCCCGGACCTTACCGCCATGGGTGACCCTACTGGGAGTACATAGCTCCCGACGGCATTGCTCACAGGATTCATCGGAACACGCAAGCCCACTCACCACTTCAAGGTGACGATCCGGCGAGGGGTTTATGTAGTAAATACTGTTGGAGCATGACAACTGCTCAAATGAATTATATATGCCATGTTGGCAAGTGTGTTACTTGGAAAAAATGTGTTTTTAAAAGTTTAAAATCTTATATTCTTACAATATAGCATGCATTGTAAATGTTCCCAATCTTCCTTTTCTCTTGAGATGAATAATTATGTAATTTTAAAGAGCCTCTTGTATGGTGAGGAAGTCATTTTTTAATTATTATTTTTTTAAAAAAATTCCTGTTATAATTCATCACTTTATGTTTTGATAGTATATTACAGAGCTCTCCCAAAGTGTGTTTGTGGGAGGTCTGTGATGGAAAAGCCATCTGTGCCTTTTGATAATTACTTTTTGATAATCCAAGTCCTGGGTTCCTCACCCAGTGTTTGTTGTAGGACATAGCAGAAAATCTATGGTGTGAAAAGTTGAGTCAGATCACTCAGATGTAATTCATAATGTGAAAGAAAAATGATTACCACAGGAAGTAAAACTGGTGTGTATGTGTGGATGCAACTCCGCATGTCCATTCATTTGTGAGAAGCCACCACCCATGAGATGCCTGCCAGTAGTTTAAATCATACCTGTGCAAGAAGTTAAAAAGAGGGTTTGCTTTGGTATGGTTGAAATTGCTGCAATCATGTAGGAATTTACTTTATGCATATAGCTGCCTTCATAGTCTTGCATTTCAAGCTGCAACTAAACCACTCTTTGCAGATATGAATCAGGCCGTGTTATCCTCAGTGAAGTGTAAGATGCTTACTTCTGTGCAAGAAAAGCCCCATTGTTGTAAGCTACTTGGCCATGCCACTACTGACTGTGAAACTTGGTCAGCTGCTGGGTTTACACATAGCTAAGTTTGTAAAGTGGAATATTTGTTCCACAGGTTTCAAAAATTCTTATGGTTATATTTGCCTTCCATTGGATAGCCTTGTTGGTGATGTACATGTGTATTTTGTAACATGGGAATGACTGAGGTTGTATTTCCCCCCACAAGATAAATGTGTCCTCCCTCCTGTGTTTCCTTCCCAACACTTACAATGGAGCTATAGCTGTACACTGTAGACTTGTTCTTAAAGAAACTTGGGCTTGGGCATATGAAAGTGCAATGTAGGAGTGACTTTATTTTACAGTCATGCCTTGGATTGAGAGCATAATTTGTTCCGGAAACGTGCTTGTAATCCAAAACACTCTTATATCAAAACGAAACCCCCCAAAAAAATTTGTACAGAGATTTTTAATTTAAGCCGTACTACAGTACTTGTATTGCAAGACGACGCTTGTATATCAAGTCAAAAATAAATAAATAAATAAATATTAAAAATTTTGCTTGTCTTGCAAAACGCTCTCAAACCAAGTTACTTGTAATCCAAGGTATTACTGTATTATATTTTTCTTCCTTTTCTAAGGAGCCTCAGTGTGGTGTACATGGTTCTCCTGTTTATCCTCACAACAGCCCAATGAATGATGTAGGTTACGTTGAGACACAATGATGGCCCAAGCTTACCCCGTAAGCTGGGTGGCTAAGCAGCAATTTGAACCCAGATCTTTCCAGACTAAGTCAAACACTAACCACAGACCACATTGTCTTTCAATGAAGTTGGCTTGCATACCAGATTGACATGGCCTCATCTGGCCTGCATCTGTTTCTCAGACTCTGCCAATCTTTATGATGAATAAGAGCAGTGCACAGGACCCTCAGAGGCACTTGTGGTCACATTCTTTATTTGTGAATATTTGGGGGCAGTGGGGGCTACAACTCAAGATTCTGTTAATGGAGTGCCCTAGACTCCGGAATGTACTTCCTTATTGTTCCAAATTAACTGCAGTCTATTGACATCCAGGCATGACACAAAGCTTTTCTTATGTTTTTGCATAAAGGAAGGGGGTTGATATTTGTTTTGTTTAATGTTATGAAAGTTTAATTGAAATCTAAGCTATAAAATTATATGATTACAGAAATAAGTGTTCTGCATGGTGCATTGATTTATTTATAATGTTGAATATTGTTTTGTTGCTAAAACTGAGATTTGCTTTTTATGCCTGAAACATCATTATCATAGTCCTTGGTACATTAAAGCTGAATCCAAAGAGGAGTTAGATTCCGAAAGGTATCTGTATTTACATTTTTCTGTGATGCTTCTCTATTTTGTCTGTTCTCATTCGTAGACAAAATCATTCAGATAGAAGCAGGTGAGCTATTAAACAGAAAATGGGTATAGAAATGAATGGTGTGCTTTCAATTACTGAGGCCTTTTTAAAAAGGATATTTCAGCTGTCTTTGTAAGAAAAAATGTACTAAGGTTAACAGATTCAGTTTAATTTGAAGAGGTTTGACCTCTGATCAGACATCTGTCATGTAGCTTGGCTTTTGCCTTCATTGAAAAATTCCATCTGTCTTCCTCTGCTGTCCCCAAACCAATGCACCAATGCAAACAGAGAAAAAACAAGAATGTGGAAATCTAAAACATGTGACTAATGTAATAATATATGTCAGTGATGTATGAGAGCTAGTGTTCTACTTGTTAACACGTGTCCTCTCTGGATATGTGTTAAACCTACACACGATCCGAGATACACATATAAAAGGATCTTTAACCTTGACAGTAGTGTGTCTTAGCAGATTTGTCCCAGTGGTACACATACAGAGACACAGGTTCTATTCCAAAGAGGGTTGGTTTATTGGTTACACAAAAATCAAAATGTATATAATTATCACTGTGGAGATTAGTTGTTTTACAACAATCATTTAGAGTGTAATCCTATGGCTGCTAGACGGAGTCAAGACAGTCATAGGAAAGGTTGGAGTCCCAGCTTCGACCTTGGAAACATGCTCTGAGTTCGGAGCTGGGACTCTAACCTCGGAAAGGTCAGAACCGCACTGGCTGCCGCTTCAAGGTTGGAAGGTCAACCTTGGAGCCGGAGGTTTGTGGGCAGGGAAGGGTAGGGAGGGAAGGAGTAAGGCTCCACCATGATACAATGTATCCTGGCAGTGCCTCAGCCTCTCATCGCGAGCAGGGGCAAAAGACTTCGATGGGCAAAACCTTAGACGAGTTCGGCTGTCTATGTCTATTGCAGAGTGGAAGAAGTGTAGAGGCAACCTTTGCCTCTGCACTCCTTACATCCTCCATTGGATGCCCGTAATCCTCTGAGGTTGAAGGGTTACAGGCAGCCACGTTGGATTGTGGCCTGTCACTTAATATTACTATATGAGCTCCAATGAGCAATTAATTTGCTCATATAATATAATCAACAATCCTATGCACATTAAGCATACCTCACAGGGTTGTTGTGAGGATAAAAATGGAGAGGAGGATTATGTAAGCTGCCTTGGGTTCCTTGCAGGGATGTTGAAGAGTCCTTGGTCTCGAGTCACGAGTCTTTGGACCCGAGTCTCGAGTCCGAGTCCTTGGTCCAAAATGGTGACTCACGAGTCACTCCCAAAGCTGACTCCACGAGTCCCTATTAAAATCAATGGGGGGGAGGGGTTTCCCAACAAAATAAGGCTATTTCAGATGTGTGGCTTAAATAAATTCTAGGCACAAGTGTGCCTTTTTATTTCAAAACTCTGCAACTGATTTTGGCAAGAACAGACCAGGCAGACAAACCCAAAATAACCAGACAGGCAGAGGAGGCAGGGAACCCCAAAACAGGCAGGCAGAGGCCTTTGTCTTGGACAATTCAAACTGTGGAACTGGTTAAGAAGAGACCAGGCAGGCAGAGGAGGCTGGGAACCCCAAACAGGCAGGCAGAGGCAGCCAAACCCAAAATGTCTGAAAGGTTGCATTTTAGGAAAATGATTTTAAAAAATAAACTTGCTGTACTTCCTAAAACCTATCCATGTTACATTTGTGGCACACGCTTTTGGAACACAAGTCCTTGGTCTCGAGTCCCGAGTCGAGTCTCGAGTCCCATTAAAAATATTGGGACTCGAGTCTGACTCGAGTCAGAGGGGGAACTCAGTCCAACTCACGAGTCGAGTCCTGGAGTCCGAGTCCCCATTCCTGGCAAGATTAGATCTGAGATAAAGCAGGGGGTTGAGTTGTAGGGATGTTGGAGAAATCCACAATGGATTGAAATGAGTTCAGAATCTGACCTGCAGATACTGCAGTGGATTGGCTTTTTCCAAGTTGTATGGATTTCACGGACTTGCAGATCGTTTTCGGGTTCTTTTATTTGGGGGGTGGGATGTGTGAAATTTCATTCATTTGCAAATGCGCAAGCGCAATAGTGTAAGTGTGCATTTGCAAATGAACAAAATTCTCATACAAAAAAATCCAATTTTGCCAATGAGAAGACAATGGAATGAAAGATGCCTGACAATCCGTGAAACACAGATGGAACAGATTTTTTAAAAAAGGTGCAACCCTAGTGAGTGTCATGAACACTTTTGCATATCTCAAAAAGGGATTTCAAATGTTAGTGCTTTTTCAGGGGATCACAAAGGGGTGTGAAAAAGGGTTGCTATATTCAGTGATTGCTGTAGCACAGCAATCTGTGCTGATTGCTTCAGCAACTGAGACATTCTCCTCCTCTCCCCGTACCAACTTAACTTGAGGACAAAAGGTTGGCTTTTGTTAGCACTCAATGATGGTTCCACGTGGCCCTATCTGACTAGTTACATGGTGTGGCTTGGATCACTTGGAGAAGAAGAAAGCCTCCTCAATAAATAATGATGGTACTGCTATAGCAGCAAAAAGGTCAAAGGAGCCAAACAGCTAAACAAGAACATCTATTGGCCAGAAGATGTTGGGGGAAGGCAGTTTGTGACCCCTTAAACATTTCCTTTGACTCAAAAAATCTGAGGATGAAAATTTGGTATAGCTATAAGCAATATTTCTTAGAGGATATAATTTATTGTGTGTTTATAGATAGCAGGTGCAAACCTCTTCATATTATTAGGTAAATCTAGTTTCCTTAATAGTTTTGGATGTGGTAACAATCATATGCATCTAGTTATTGTGCAAGCAGGGACTACCTATTCATAGCTATCCTCCAGGCATGTTAACAGGCTGCTGTTGACACCTTTTTTTAGCACCTCTGTCCACCATTTGGATAAGGTCAGGCTGCTCACATGCCACTGCTTCTAGCTAATGATTAGGCTAATTTGTTGGAGTGTTACTAAATTATGGTTAACAATCTACCCGCTGAGTGATTAGCAAGTTGTGCATCTACTGATCTTGTTTCATGTTATATTGATTGTGCAGTACAAAAGGAAGCTTTTAATCTCTGACTTGGCTCCAAGGCTCTGCTCGTGCTGAATGCCTGTGTGTGAATTTTTAAATGAGCTATGCTTCCTGGTCCACATTGTAGCCCTTATAAACTCTTCCACACTATTTTCATAGAGAAGCAATTACAATTCCCATATTTAGCAGGATATCAACACTGAATGATCAGATCAGATCAACTATCCTAAGGGTCACTTCATATGTTACATTCATTCTTAGGTGTACACCTCAGATACCTATGCCTTAAAAATGTAAATTATGAATGCAACAATAAGTATATTATACAGACACCTGGTCAGGGAGACATGATTGGCTACATTTTCCTATGCATGTACACTTGATGGGAAAGTTGGGTTTTCTTCAGTATCATGTATGAAATGGCCCCTTGTGCAGTTATCTTGGCAGTCTTGGAAAAGAAAGAGTGGGACTCAAAATCCATTCTGTGACTAGGGATGGAACCAGAGTGTATTTCCAACCAGATTTCAGAGGTGGTTTTGAAGTTTTGCCTTGGCAGAAACCAAAAATGACTAGGAACAGGGCTTGCTGGAATCCTATGTTACATTACACATCATATTTATCCTTGCTACAGATACATGGAGGCCCGTAGCGTGCTATAGAGACAGATGACATCATTGTACCATGTCACACAGAGATTCTGCCAGTGTATAGTATGGTGATGCAGGTTGATAATACCCTTGCATGACATCCTAGGGGTCTTCATCTTTACTCATGTGTGATATATTATCGCCTACCTTAGTAACCTGAAAGAAAAGCGAGAAGGGACCAGTCACAGGGAAAAGGAAGGAGATTTACAGGGGCATTAGATTTGTTTTTATTGATGCTAATATTGTTTGTACTGAATTTTTCCTCAGGGGCACTTCAACTTGGTCTCAATTTTGTGTGTGTACCTGGAGAGGTCTCCCTCCATCTTTTATCAACCTTAGTAACCCATTCTAGCCTATTGATGGGCAAACCAGGGATAGAATAATAGAAGAATCATAGAATACGTAGAGTTGGAAGAGCCCTATAAGGCCTTCGTCCAACCCCCTGTTTAATGCAGGACAGATGTGGGCAGCCCAGGCAGTCACCTATCCAAGCACTGACCCGGCTCATACCTGCTTCGCTTCAGCATGTGGCCTGCATTACGTGCTCTCAACGCCACCTCCAGGTCCAATGCTCAGGTAGTCAGGTTTGCCAAGATTCTCTGAACTCTACTTCAAAGCTTGGTTGGCCTCACTCTCATTTTCATTTGTGACCTGTTTTTCTTGTTGTTGTTCTTGTTCGAATGGGAAAAGTGTGCATTTCATTGCATTTTTCAAAAGTGTGCACTTCCCCACTTGCATTGACTAAAGCATAAAAATGTGTACTTTTCATGCATTGACATGAAAATGTGTATTTTTTTTTTAAAGGTGCATTTTAAACTACACGTTTTTCAAAAAATTACTCATTTTTCAAATGCAATTGCAAGTTCAGGAATGTGCAAGTTTTTGTCCCAGAAATGCTCTGTTTGAAACCCTGGATGGGAACAGCATAGCAAGTTCAGATGATTTGTGAACTGAAACAAAATTCTCATACATCCCAATTCTAGCCTATAATCCATAAACACAAATCTGATTGAGCTGAAACATTTCCAGAGCAGAAGAAAGTAGTTCTGCTCATCTCTATTAAAAGGCATTCCACTAAATTGAAACCTTTGATGTTCATTAAGAGCAGGCCTGTGGCTTACGCTGGCTCAGCTTGTCTGAGTGTGGAAAGCTAAGCAGGGTCAGGCCTGGTTATTACTTGGATGGGAGACCTGTCCTCTAGTTTCCTGCATGGAGCAGGGGGTTGGACTCGATAGCCTTGGAGGCCCCTTCCAACTCTATGATCTATGAAATCTATGTCCAGAATCAACATGAATCATTTTCAGGGGCTTGAATTGGAATCCATCTCTATAGGTTAAAACAGGAGATTGAAGGCCTCAAACTGCTTTCCCCCCTAAGGGCTGCTTTCAGTGTTGCAGATTTATACCACTTTGGTAGGGAGAAATTGAAGACAAGTTTGAGAGCTTTTTGTGCAGAGTTTTAAAACTATCCTTCTGTTCTAGCAGGACTTGAGGTGGAGAGGTAGCCCTCAGCCAGAGACCTAAAGGAACAAACTCAGTGGCCTGGCATCAAAGGTTGGCACTGACAGGTAGTTGCTGATAGCCCCCAGCTCTCAGGAGGACTTGCCACCAACTCACCCAACCAGGCCTGGCAGTCCTCTCAGCGCAGTGTGATAATTTATTTATTTATTTATTATTATATTTATACCCCACCTTTTTTCTTGCAAGGAACCCCAGGCGGCTTACATAATCCTCCTCCTCTCCATTTTATCCTCACAACAACCATGTGAGGTAGGTTAGGCTGAGAGTCAGTGATTGGTTTTCCTTGTCCCAGTGCTGGAGCTCAAGTGCCTGTGGCTGGCACCTGCCATTCTAATTCTGTCGCAACACCTCTGGGCTATGGGATTATAATGGCAGCTTCTAGCAGCAGGACTTGCCTGCCAGACTGACCTTTTGTGTGTGTGTGTGTTGCTGAACCTACTGCCAGGGGTGGCTGGTGACTCCTGTGTCCGTGGGGCTCCTTATCCATTGCAGCTTTGTGTTTGAGCTTTATCAGAGCTATCCATGGTGCTGAACTCCATCCCCAAAATCGGTTCACCACCATGGAGCACCATGGATAGCTCCTATAAAACTCAAACAAAAAGATGCAATGGATAAGGAGCCCCGCCGACACAGGAGTCACCAGCCTCCCCTGCAGGCTACTGCCACCAAGGTATGGGGGGGGGCTCATCCAGGGTGTGCTGAGAGCTCCACTAAACCTGTTGCCAGCCCAGGAGCTTCATTCTGCCCACCCGTGAGCCTTGAGGCTGTTAACTTTTTCTTTAATTGAGAGCCATACAGTCATGCCTTGGATTGAGAGCATAATTCATTCCGGAAACATGCTTGTAATCCAAAACACTCTTATATCAAAACGAAATTCCCCCCAAAAAATTTGTACAGAGATTTTTAATTTAAGCCGTACTACAGTACTTGTATTGCAAGACGTCGCTTGTATATCAAGTAAAAAATAAATAAATAAATATTTAAAAAATTGCTTGTCTTGCAAAACGCTCTCAAACCAAGTTACTTGCAACCCAAGGTATTACTGTATTTCCAAATATAGTCTCATGTCAGGTTGGGTATATTGTCTTTAAAGCCCTTGTATTGAGCAGTGGAGACCACATGTGTGTGTTGTCCATGTATTCTCCCCATCCAAATATTATGTTAGTTGTGCCTGATTTTTTGCAGTAGGGTATTTAGCTCAGAGAATAAGGTAACATCTCTTAAGTAAATCATATAATTGCTACTGGGAGAAATAAAAGTTGGATTTTTCCATCCATGGAAGTACAGATAATCAGGACTGTGTATTTTTGTTTTTGTTTTTTTTTACTGAGAAGAGCACAGCACCTTCCTCTTTTTAAAAGTGTAAATATAGTGGTGTTAGCTCTTGATGTAGAGAGACAGAACCTGTTCAAAGAGCTCCAAGCCAATGAGATATTATTCCAACAATAAAAGGGGACCAGTTCTGATCCATCACATGTGTGAGTAGTAGGCAGGAGAATGGATTACTGCAGCAGCAAGACAGGAGTTACCATTTTTTAATAGTGTATCTCTGCTCTGGAGCTATTTGCAACAGGCATCATCTCAGATACTGGAGGTGACAACTTTTGCTTGATGCTTGAGCTGAAGTCATTTCGGAGAAGAAACAAATGGAGAGAATTGTGGTGGATGATAACTTTTTAAAATTATTTGCAAGGATTCACAAGGCACATTCTGTGGAAAGGATCCTTCCCCCTTCATTCCTTCAGAGCTTTGGAAAATCAAATTTAATCTAGGTTGAGCCAAGATCATGCCATGCAGTGCCATAACCACAGTGAAGAAGGCCTGTAACCTTGTAATAGAAGTCTCTGTAGGGGATTGATTTTGTTTATCCTGATGGGTAACTATTGATGATAAATTCTGAAAACACAAAAGCATTCATAAAGTGTGCTACTTAAGTGCAGGTGTTACATTTTATTCTGAATTCCATCATCAACCACAGTACAATGTATTCTTTGACTACTCGCTTATTAAACAGGAGCATGTTGAAGATGTAATTGTTTTACTGTAAATGATCATCTTTATCCTATTTGCTGCTTTAAGAGGAAATTGAAATGGAGCAGAGAAGTCTGTGATTAGTGTTTTACAGAACTGGCGCACTGTAATTACATGTTTTTAATCAGCAAAATTGCTACCATGTTCTATTAACAAAATTATTTCCTTTAACTCCTTTTCAGAATTCTGAGTAATAACAAGATCTTATGGTTAAAGAACAACTCTTTCATTGGACTGAGATCCCTGGAGAGACTGTGAGTAGCTCTTCAGTTCTCTTCGTACTCTTTTCAAAACCTTTCTGGTAATAATTTGAAATGTTCAAATAAATATGCAATAGAAGCTCTGAAAGGTGCATAGGAATAGGGTTTCTGGTCAGTTTTTCAAATTAATAACCACAAAGCAAATGAAAATCTGCACAGAAGCAGTAGTGTCAGTTTGAAATAAATGGAAAGCAAAAGGGGAAATGTGCATTTGCATATCCAATCAAAATAAAAGCTGGTAAATGAAAAATAATTTTGGCTTAAGTTATACTCCTTGGCTAAAGCAACCCTTTAGTTCCAGTCTGTGTTATCAGTTTAGTCTTCAGTTTAAATAGATTAGGCTGCATATATTTCTTAGAGAGCTCGAGTAGTCTCAGTGTCCTCCATCCATCTAGAGCGACAGAGGCTATTTCTGTCTCGCTATCCTCTGCCTGAGTGTTTTCAGGCCTCTGAGCCCGTCTAGCTTGCTCACTCTGCTGGGGGGGGGGGGGACTGAGAGACTCTTGCATCCAGCAGATCCACAGCCTCTCCACTCCCCACACATTGGTCTGTCCCCAGCACCTATTTTCTTCTTTCCAAGGAGAGGGAGCTGCCATGGAGCTTTCTGTGGCAGCTGGGAGTGGCTTGGGGGGGCAGGAAGGGGAGAGCCAGAGGAGATCCCTCTTGGAGAGGAGGATCTCCTGCATCCTATGGCCCCTCAGAAGCTGTCTAGAGGCCATGGGATTGTTCTCTAGTCTGTGCACAATAGAAATAAACCACCAACTGACATCTGCTAATTTTTTTCAGCTGAAAAAATTGCATGTTGCTTAGCATATTCTGAAGAATTGGAGGACGGAACTATATGTTATGAGAAACACAGGGCTGCTGCTGAAAACATAATCCCTGTGGCAAGTTCCGCTTTTTGTGTGCAAGACGTACTACAATTTACCTCATTTCCCAACATC
Organism: Shinisaurus crocodilurus; assembly: GCA_021292165.1. Classification (NCBI taxonomy): domain Eukaryota; kingdom Metazoa; phylum Chordata; class Lepidosauria; order Squamata; family Shinisauridae; genus Shinisaurus; species Shinisaurus crocodilurus. The sequence goes on from CM037878.1 coordinate 95,561,171, forward strand.
ATGTTGGCATCATTTCTTAATTCCTGCCAGTCCCAACATCATGTTGGCATCATTTCTTAATTCCTACCAGTGGGAACAAGTGATGTGGAATATATGAAGGAAAACACTAAGTGAATAAGACATATATGCTACTTGTTACGGAACTTCAGAGGGGGCTGTTTTCAGTAGTATATAGTTCATAGTATATAGTTCATTCCTGAGTTAGCATAAATAAGAACTGATGCCAAATAATCAGTTACCACTAACGGTCTATTAACTCTAGTGGCCAACTCATTTCAGGGTTCTATCCTTAACTACTTTTACATGAAATGGTACACTTTCCCCCATTTTTCTGCAGAGCCGTTCATTGAATAAATAATTCTGTACACTGGTTGGACTAATATTTCATCCTGTGAAGTGACAAGGAGTCATTCTGAGTAATTATAACGTATGAATCTAAAAATAGTCCCTGTAGTTCCAAGCTGAAGATATTTTACATGGTCCTTCCAAAAGCTATCCTCATAATGGAGCTTTTGGCAAAAACGCAGCATCTGTGTTCAGCCTCAAAAACTTCACCACCATGATATGTAATAACCACTGTTTGTACATGCAACCTCTTTGAGGCATGCTCAGGAGAAAATGTTTGGCTTCAGTCTATATTTAATACTAATTGAATTTAATAGTTAACTCTGACAAATCTGTACCAAAGGAATATTTTTAGATTCACATCATTTAATTATTTGAGCTAGATACTTGTTTTCTTGCATATGCTGAAAACTTAGCTGCTCAGACCAGCTAACAAACTGAGGGAAAACAAAGGTTCTATGGCAAGGGTGGGCAACTTGTGGTTTGCAGATGTTTTGGCCTACAACTCCATCCGCCCTAGCCAGCACAGCCAGTGGTGAGAGATGATAGGAGTTGTAGGCCAAAAACATCTGGATGGCCACAGTCTACCCATCCTTGTTCTATGGGGTTGGAAGCTGCTCTGACAAGGGATGGGTAAGAATTTTATTCAGTTTGGGTTTAGATAAAGACTTTCTAATACTTGCAGATTTCTTCAGAAATGGGACAGGAAGAACTTGAAATTAAAAAAAAAATCAGATGTGGGAGAAAGTAAAACTCACAGATTTGTCCAACTTTAGCTCTAGGCAGGACATCTAAACATCTCCCACCACATAGACTGTTGCTGATCCACACACTACAGCAGGTTGAGGAAGGTCAGATTGACCACAGTGACGTTATTGTAGGGCATCAATAGGCAGTCATGCCCATCCCCCTTCCTCTGCTTTGAGAAGCATGGGCAGGAGCCCATAAATTCTAGCTGGCTATTATTTTCTACGAGCCAGCTCTGAAGTCCTATCCTACCATGACTATCAGGGGAAGGCAGCCTGGTGCCCTCCAGATGATTTGGACTACAACTCTCATCAGCCCCAGCCAACATGGCCAATAATGGGAGGTTATCAGACTTGTAGGCTGAAACATCTGAAGGGTCACAAGTTGCCCACCCCATTTATATTATATGCATTTTCAACATAGAGAATGTGAAGGGTATATAGGTCTTGGCCAGTAAAATGCTTATTTAAATTCCCTATCCAAAATTTTATTACATAGATGAAGAACAGATGCCAGTTTTTTCCCCCTGCACCCAAAACACAGGAATCCTACTGTTAACTCATGCCACAAAAGAAGCCCTTTTCATAGGTTATTCTAAATCTCAGATGCAGTTTTACAAGCTAGATCATTGAAACTCTGTGTTTACAGGGTTTTGAAAAATTAGTTAGTTAAACTTTATTTCTATGCTACATTTGGGCTATAGGTTCCCAAAGCAGCATACATGCAATTAGAATATAGATCAAGCAATAAAATAAAAATCACAACAGTAACAATTCAATGAATAAACCACAATACACTAAACAATTTACGTAATAGTAAAACTATACACTTTATATTTTTATTCAAGATTCAGGATGAAATTAGATTTATTTCCTTGAAAAGTCTTTCCTTTAGAGCTCTCAGAAGTTTCCAGAACTTTATTTTTTTTAAAATGGCATAATGGTCTATGTTAGAAAGGAAGGAGGAAATCGCCTGTGTCTCATTATAACACTTCCTAACTTCCGACTTCAAATTTGTGGCGCCTTAAAGACTAACAAAAGTGTTATTGGCATAGACTTTAGAGTCATGTGATGGATTCTAGCCCAGGAAAGTTATGCCATAATAAATGTGTTAGTCTTGGAGAGAGCAATCCTATGGTCCCTGGGAGAGTGTCCCAGGAACCATAGGATATTTCGAATTCCCTCCTCCAAGGCCGTAGACACTGCGGCAGCTTCCTCACCCAAGGTCAGAGCTCTAACCTTGGGAGAGGATGCAAATGAGGTGGAAGAGGAGGGCGGGGTGGGGAGGCACTGATTATCCACACCAATCTGAAACCTCCCAGCTCCTGTCCCATCCCCATGACTCCATCACACACACTCAAAAGCACACATCTAGTGAGAAAACCAACAAAAAGGAGGACAGAGAGGTGAAGATTGCCTCTGTCGCTCCTCCTCCTCTGCTGGATATCTACCAGAAGATCATAGGATATTTGAAGCATTAGAACATCGGAGCACTCCTTTGGAAAGGATAGGATTGTGCCTTAAGTTGCCACAAGACATTCTTGTGTTTGGACATGTAAATAGCAGCACTATTAAATGTTTTGATTACACGTTGTTGTAGATTCTTATACTATGTACCAAACACAATATTCAGTTAACCACCACTGTTAAGAAGTGTTTCACTGTTATAAGGGTGGCCGGTGGCTGGCCAGATGGGCGATAAATGTAAATAATAAATAAAAATAAGAGTTTTGTTTGTTTCATCGTTAAATATTTTTAAAGTTATATGCAAATAATTTGACGGTTGAGCTATGCATGGTTACATTTTATGAATATTGCCTCTCTTGATGCGGTTTATTACATTTTGGAAGATGTTATGAGGTGCTGAGAAGGATTTCTGGTAGATAAAAACCTATAAAGGAACTCTAAATATAAGATGCTGCACTGCTTGTCAGACTAGAAATTAAAGCCAGGTAACAGCTCCTCTGTATCAGATCACAAATTTTCTGTGTTTCTGGACTATGATGCATTACTTTTCTGTTTCTACTCTTTCTATGTAGTTCTGAACTGGTATTTTAAATACATATATTCACCCTGCCCACTGGGTTGGATCCATATTTAGACACATGCAACTGGACTGGTGGAAACAGACTTTCCCGCTCTCTTCCCAGTGGCAGCCCATCCAGCCCTGTGAAAATGCTTTAGAGAGGGTCAGAGGACCCTGCTGAATAGGGTGAGCAGGAGGGAGGAGGGATTCCCCAAAATTGGGCAGAAGCGCCTTCCATGAGTGGAGCCCTTTGCTCCATAGAAGGCAGATCCTGGATCCAATCCTATATGTATAGCATGTCATGCTGTTTCATCAGGTATTAGAGATATAATATTTAGAGATATAAATATAAATGTCATGCTGTTTCATCAGGTATTAGAGATATAATATTTAGAGATATAAATATAAATGTCATGCTGTTTCATCAGGTATTAGAGATATAATATTTAGAGATATAAATATAAATGTCATGCTGTTTCATCAGGTATTAGAGATATAATATTTAGAGATATAAAGCACCTTCCATGAGTGGAGCCCTTTGCTCCATAGAAGGCAGATCCTGGATCCAGTTCTATATGTATAGCATGTCATGCTGTTGTGAGTGAAAACTCGGTTGAGGAAATACTACATGATGGTGACAATGTTCTTATTAGTGATTGCAATGGAAGATCTCCATTTTATGAGCACAGGAATATTTCAATGGAACTGCTTGATTTTATCAGTTTTAGAGATATAAAGTATGCATCAGGCCTCTGATCACAATGTGTTGGTTAGCCTTCTGGTAATACCTGATGAAATCATTTAATAATTCTAGTGCATCTATTTCGATAGATTCTTTAAAGGGATGTGTGTAAGCCCATATAAACACTTTGTGGGCCCTGTGAAGGTAGTCTGGGCCATTTGTAGGAGCTGCTGCTGTATCTAGTTTGGTTGGTGTGTACATGTTTGATGGGGCCTTGTGTGGTCCTGTGAATATTGGCTGTCAACACTGGATAAAGGAAAGCAAGTGAGTGCAAGCAGGCAAATAGTTGTGTTGGTGATCAAGTGAAGGGAAAGTCAGGGAAGCAGGTTGGGGTAGTTGTTACCACACTTGCTTGGGAAATGTGTCTCTATGCCTGTGTCAAGGTTCCGCTACTGCAGGGACCCCTTAACCTGCCTTTGGGAGATCTCTGCCTCTCCTCAAAGCCTCTCCCGTTCCAGGAGATCAAATCCTTTGCCTGCTTCCAGTAGCATGGGTGTAGGCTTTAGGCGTGGTGAATAAGTCACTCCAACAAACCAGGGTAAACAACAGCACTTTACTTATAATATTAGGGTATTTACTTAATAGAGTGGTTATAATTCAAAAGCAAGTATGATAAAATAAAACAAACAGTCCAATGTTCTCTAGTTTAACTTCAGACTACCAGTCTCTCTCTCTCTCTTCTCTCTCTGCTGTTTCTCTGCTTCCCTCTCTGCTGTTTCTCTGCTTCTGCTGCTAGCTGACCACACCCCACACATATATAGCCTTCCCAGGAATGGAAGGTTATAATCATGTGACCTTGAATAGGAGATCTAATTCTTAACTTCTATTGGGTAAACTAAAACTCTCAAACTCCCCCTCCCATCCAAGTGTTTGGGCCTTCAGGCTTCAACAAACTTAAGCCTGTGTAGGCCTCAATCCCTCACAGCCTGTCTGAAAACTATCCCATATTCAGGGAATAAAGCCCTTCTGGAACATGACTGAAATGGAGGCATTTAGCTCTAGAGCTAGGGGGACCTCTTTTCTTTGCAGCCTAACTTTATTCTGCTGGAGGACAGGCTGCTCTCAGTCCAGTTGAGCTGGCCCAGAAGAAACTAGCACATTTAGCAAACACAGGAGCACAGCATGTGCAGGGCCGGTGCAAGGCAGTTTGGTGCCCTAGGCAAGATCAGATATTTAGCGCTCCCCTTCCCACTTGAGAGTGCTGTATTTTTTTCCCAAGGCGTTTCTGGCGCCCCCTTTAGCCCTGCGCCCTAGGCAGCTGCCTAGTTGGCCTAATGGTAGCACCGGCCCTGAGCATGTGTAACCTAGGGAGGGAGCAATAGAGATGAGATCTGAGCTCTTCTAGAAAATCAGTTCTTATTGAGAAAGTAAAACAAAAGTCAATTAACTGTTTAACTATCGAAAGCTGCCACAGAGAAGAGATGGGGTAGAGTGGGGATGAGAAGTGAGACTCAATGAGTAATCAGCCATTGGAGGCTGTGTATTTAGGCTTCAGTACTGGGATGGGTGGGTGTTGAAGCCGTTGAGGCTGTGTGTGAATGAAGGAAAGGGAGAGAAAGAAAGAAAGAAAGAAAGAAAGAAAATGGGGAACGAGTGATTACTTTCCTTCCTTCTGATCTGCCCTAAAACAAATTAAAGGGGGCAGAAGGGAGGGTCCTTAGCTCCATGGTAAATCCAAAAAGAAGGCAGGAAGAGCAGTTTTTTCTCAAACACAGCAAGGCTTTACCAGGCAATGATTGCTGGAGGATGGGGTGCAAGGACAAAGGTGGGAACTCCAGTCACAGTCAGGCTGATTTCATCATGGCACGTCCTTTCCTGGAAATTCTCACTGTGTTTCACTGCATTGTTGGTTTTAGAAAATAAAAGAAACAGAAGTTTGTGGTGGTTCTGGAAGGACTATTTCCAGGTGAACAAAGAGAAGGATGATTGACTATCCCTCTTGACACAGTATCCTGTTTCCTTAGGGCTCACAGGGGAAGTGGTTACTTAGGTAATGTCACATCAGGTAAATTCTCTTCTGGTAAGGTCATGTCAAGTAAAGTCAGATTCAGGAGAATGCAGCTTGATTTGCCAGAATGTAACTTGACAACTCCAGATTCAGGCAGGCGTCACCGGGGCCATAGAAAGCTCTGTGTGAGCTCTGCTGGCTGTAGCTCTCCCCCTATTGAACGCTGTATCAGCAAAGATCTAAAGCTATGTAAGCACTATGTATGGATGCTAGCAGGACCTGTTCTGCTGCTGGCCCTGCCTCCCTGGAGCAGCTGGCTTTGCTTTTTAAAGGGCCTTCATTTGGCTCTGTAACACTGGCAGAGTAACACTCATCAGGGATGGGGACTCGGACTCGAGGACTCGACTCGTGAGTCAGACTGAGTCCCCCCTCTGACTCGACCTCGAGTCCCAATATTTTTAATGGGACTCGAGACTCGACTCAGGACTCGAGACCAAGGACTCTTCAACATCCCTGGGCTGTGCCTGAAGGACTGGAGAGGAGCGTGATTGCCGGCGAAGAGCGCATGGAAGCGAGGTGTGCCGCTGCTCGGCCACTATGGACGGCTACCAGGAGTGCAGCCCCAACAGTGTGTCAAGATTTATTTTGATTGATGTGTTGCGTACTTGGGAGAGGCAGAAGAAGGACCTGAGATTACTCTGTGTGGCTGCTCTGAGTGTGTTTCTGGTTCCAGCAAGTTCATCACCAGTGGAGCAGGTGTTCAGTGAGGGTGGAATTGTGATGAGATCTCACCGTTCCAGAATGGGGGCCAAACATTTAGAAAAAATCATGTTCCTCAAATGCAACATGGATAAGTTTTAGGAAGTACAGCAAGTTTATTTTTTAAAATCATTTTTCTAAAATGCAACCTTTCAGACATTTTGGGTTTGGCTGCCTCTGCCTGCCTGTCTGGGGTTCCCAGCCTCCTCTGCCTGCCTGGTCTCTTCTTGACCAGTTCAACAGTTGAATTGTCCAAGACAAAGGCCTCTGCCTGCCTGCTTTGGGGTTCCCTGCCTCCTCTGCCTGCCTGGTTATTTTGGGTTTTTCTGCCTGGTCCGTTCTTGCCAAAATCAGTTGCAGAGTTTTGAAATAAAAACGCACACTTGTGCCTAGAATTTATTTAAACCACACATCTGAAGTAGCCTTATTTTGTTGGGAAAAAACCCCATTGATTTTAATAGGGACTCGTGGAGTCAGCTTTGGGAGTGACTCGTGACTCATGAGTCACCATTTTGGACCAAGGACTCGGACTCGAGACTCGGGTCCAAAGACTTGTGACTCGACTCGTGACTCGAGACCAAGGACTCTTCAACATCCCTGGGACTCATCCTCTGGGTCGGAGGAAGGTGGAGGGGCCACATCTTCAGGCTGGGCGTGGAAGGCAGAATGTGCTGAAGGTTTTCCTCGCTGAAAAAAATCAGGGGATTTGGGCAGCCTGTATCACTTCCTCATCTGACCCTTCCTTGGGCAGAGCGGGAGGTCATTTTCGGGGGTCATGAGGACACAAGTGGCCGGTCTCTACTCAAGGTGGGTGTGTTCCTACCTGAGAAGTCACTCAGGAACTCAAGGCTCTCAATCAATAGTCAATTCATCAGTGATACAGTATTGTCTTGACTTGATTGAATTAGAATTTTGCTGATGAAATTAAAGGCAGCGGGTGGGGGGACTTAGAGAAGTGCCCAAGAGGATTATCCTAATAACTGTGCAGACTCATATGGGAAGAGGCAATCCTTTACATCCCAGGTACTGAGCTATTCGTGGCATTACCTGCCCGGACACTAAGATCTTCATCAGCGGTCCTTCTCCGAGAGCCCCTGCCAAAAGAAGTGAGGCAGGTGGCTACCACAGCCTTTTCTGCTGTGGCACCCCAGTTGTGGAATGAGCTCCCCAAAGAGGCTTGCCTGGCGCCTACATTGTACTCTTTCCGGCGCCAGGTGAAGACCTTTTTATTCCCCCAGGCATTTGAATCATTTAAATCATCTTAATCATTTTTATCTTGTAGTTTTTAACTCTGTTACTGTAATTTGAACTGCTGCTAGCTTTGATGTTTTTAATCTGTGGTTTTAAATTTTATAGTTATATTATATTGTATTTTATGGTTTTAACTGTTGTAAACCGCCCAGAGAGCTTCAGCTATTGGGCGGTATAAAAATGTATTAAATAAATAAATAAAATAAAATAAGTAAATTACAAATTAAAACCAGCACTGCTTGGAAACAGACCAAAAGCTGGTGTAACTGATTCAGAATAATTGTGTGAAGGATCACTAGCAGGATCCTTTGCGTGAGTTCAGCGCTTAACGGGTTAACCGGCACTGAGTTACAGCCCGTACGAGCGCTGGCGACCACCTGCGAGGCTTTCGCGCACAAGAGGAAACCGCAGCCCTTTAAATGACCAAATAAGGCTTTTATTTGTTTATACAAAACACAGAATGGAACTAACAGCTCTCCAGGAATACTACAATGTCAACACAACCTTAGTTGACCCCCTGCGTTACTCAATGAACAGGCTCCTAGACTAGCGGATTGAATCTGGTCAATTACCTCAGATCAGAGACTCTACGCCTAGTCAGTTTCAGCCTGGCTCTGGCCGATCCGGGGATGAGACTGGCTTATTCGGGCTGCCGCTTGAAGGACGAAGCTGGCCCCGATGTACCCTGGTTCCCAACAACCCTCTACCGGAAGGGAGAGGGGTTTTCTACCCCCGAGTTCCCGCTCTCCCCACCCTCCAGGTCAGGTGGGGCTTATGCCTGCCCCTTCGTGTCAGGTGGGCTTATTCCTGCCCGGGGAGAAGGTGACGTACTGGTACTTTACAGCTCTTTGAGACTGCCCTGATAGTTTGATGGTCCTTGATGGTCCTTCCTGGGTTTTTGTGGATCTCCACCGAGACTCTTCCTGGTTGGGGATGACGACCTGTCTGGCTGCTTCTCCTGTGACTTCATCCCTCCTCCCTCACCCCCTCCCTTAGGGGAAAACTGTGTGTGTGTGTGCAGACTTGTGTTGGGCTTTCTCCACAAATTGCAATATGCTCCACACATTCAGTCCCAATTAGCCACACATTCAGTTAGCCCAATATAACCACTGTATTTTGCAGTAACTGTAGTCTTCGAAGGCATTTCAACATACAATGCATTGTGTGAAGAAAAGCGTCAGAGTTTCCTGCACCACACAAACACACACACACACACACACACACCTCCAGACGTGTAAACAAGGTAATCCCAGCTGGAGGTTGGGAATCCCATGCAAATATACATAGCTTTCTCTGATGGCGCCTCAGAGTCTCCCATGTCCCTTTCATGCCTCTGTGCCAAAGGTATTCACCCTCTAGTCATGAGCAACCCCTCCTCCACCTAGCCCAGATGAAGTTCATCGTGACTGGCCAAGGACAGCCAAGCTACGGAAAGGAGGGGGAGGAATATATACTGCCAGCTGTGGCTTCTGGGTTGGGTTGTTGTTTTGTCTGGATGCAAAGAAGCAAAGAGTAGGGCTTTGGCTGAGGCATGCCCGAAGAAGACCATATAAAGACCTAGGCAAAGAGGAATAAGTGCCTAGGTATTTATATGGTAAAGGAACTAGTTTTTGTTATTTTGTAGCTCTACTTGTATGTACCAAAGTGTCTCCCCACCTTTCTCCCTCTTCCCTCATTCCCCACCTTTTATTGTCATCTGTTTACCTTAAATAAACTTTCCTGGTTTTACCCCACACGGTGTGTGTGGTTGCTCTGTGGTTCAGTGCTAAATCCAGTGTATAGACCAAGGGCAAGGCCCTGAGAGAATCATGTCAAGACGGCAGAGCTAAGGCTGGCAACTTTGCACCTTTGATCTCTGGTCTTGAGTAAAGGACCGGTTGGCAGTCCTTCACACATTGCAATAATCCAAACTAGATATTATTAGAATATAGATTAACTGTGGCCAGGCCATTTCTGCCCAGTACCATTTACAGCTGGTGTGCAAACCTCAACTGGTGGAAGGCACTTCATGTTACAGAGGCCTGCTAGTCTCCTAAGACACGGCTGAATCTAAAAGCACCCCCTGTAAACCTGATTTTTCAGAGGGAGTGTAACCCTTTTCAGAAACAGCTGAACACCACATCCCAGGTCAAACAAACCATCCACCTCTTTCTTGTTTGGATTGAACTTCAGTTCAGTGGCCCCCATCTAGTCCATTATTGATCCCAGGCAGTGGTTCAGTACTTCTACAGCTTCACCTCTTCTTTGCTAACCAGCCAATTTCAACAAGATTCTGTTCAGTTAACAACTCTGTCCTTGTTGCACTGGAGTCAGTAGGCCATCTTCTCTTACACTGCAGTTTGTACAGGGAGCCCAGAGAGAGGTTGATTCTCTTTTTACTAAGAACTCTACCTGGAACAGTACTGGATCTCTGGTATCTTTCTTTTTAAGGGATGACTTTATAAATATTATCTTATTCTCCTTAATACTAATTAGGAATAACTTCTTGTTAGTTCCTATGTGATTTTATTTGTGTTCTTATTATGTATTAACTTCTTATATGAACTTTTATTAGTTTTGTTGTATTAACTTCTATTGATCTGTGAATTCAATAAACTATCCATGAATACAGCTTCACCTGAATTTGATGGAAAAGGGAAACAGAGAGCAGGGTGTCATCTCTGTACTGACAACACCCCACGACAGATCTCCAGATGATCTTACTCAGTGGTTTAATGTAGATAAGTGTTTGCTGGCATTACCTTCTGGAAGTGGCCATCCATATAGCAACAGAGCAACCGAAACACAGTGCTGCTAATCCCTACTTCAGGAAGGAGAACCCTATGATACACTGTTTGATGGTGTTGGAAGCCACTTAGGTGTCACGGAGATTAGTAGGGTTGTACTCCCTCTGTGCTTCTTCTGGCATACGTGATTCTGACATACAGTGGCTTGTGATCCATAAGGCTAATTGGAACAGTTTCCTTACCAAACCCCAGCCTGGAAAAGAAACAGATTGGAATGTATTCAGATATTTGGTGTCATTCAAGAGTGTCTGGATTTGCCTGGCCACCACCCAGTGAAGCATCTTGTCCCAAAAGGGTATATTGGTGACTGGCCAATAGTCAGTATAATCCTTAGGGTCCAGGATTAGTAGCCATCTCTAGTGGTGGTTCCTAAAAAGAGAAGAGACTAGCAGCTCCTATTTCCAGCAAGCAACCCCAGTGGCTCAGGAAGTAAGGGATCTTCATCTGGCCCTCTGAGGCCCTAGCTCAGTGATGGCGAACCTATGGCACGCGTGCCACAGCTGGCACGCAGGGACCTCTCTGGGCACTCGAGCCATTGGTCGCCAGATCGCGAAAAGACCGTCCCCTTCTGCATTCAGCATCGGGTTTCCATAGTAACTCCTCTCCACTAATTCCTCGCTGGCCTCCATAGACAGGCGCACTCCAACATCTCCACCCCCAGAAGCGGACTGCGCAGGCGCCCAGCCCTCCTAACTGAACAGAACGCTCAGAAGCACAGCACGTGCGCGCCCAAATCTTTGTGCGCCCGGTGAAGAGCCGTGCCCTGAGACAGAGCAGGGCGTGATTAGCTAGTGCCCCCTCCTCCTCCCTGCCAAATTTAAGGCACTTTGAAATAAATAAGTTGGTTTTGTGTTGCAGTTTGGGCACTCGGGCTCAAAAAGGTTCGCCATCACTGCCCTATCTCAAGCCCCCCCCTTTATCAGGAGGCCAGTTTGAAACACTATGGCAAAATGGCAGCAGAATTACAATGCTCCCTAGAAAAATTACCTCTGATCTTCAAAAACCAATCCGGCATCACTTCTCCTTAGCATTATCTTGGCTCATGTCGTGTTTTATCAGGGTCACCGCAAATTAAATGTGGGAAATAATTTCACTGTATTTTAGAGGTGAAAGTCAAGTAAGATTAATTGAACTATACTATGGTGCTAGACATTATTGATGACACCATTTCAGCACATTATGTTAAAGGAATAATATCAGTAAGGATAATGAGCTCAGTGTATCTAATAGAAACCTAACATAAAATGAATTGATAGCAACAGCCAAGTATTAAAAGGGCAATCGTGACTCATGTGACAGTGATTAGGGCCATAACTTGAAGCTGGTCTGATTTCATTAATCTAAGCATTTCTAAACTATAGGGCAGGGCTCTCAGCTTGAGCACTGATTTCCACCTTTAGTAAATACAGTCATGCCTTGGATTGAGAGCATAATTCGTTCCGGAAACATGCTTGTAATCCAAAACACTCAAAACGAAATCCCCCCCAAAAAAATTTGCACGGAGATGTTTAATTTAAGCCATACTACAGTACTTGTATTGCAAGACGTCGCTTGTATATCAAGTCAAAAATAAATAAATAAATATTTAAAAATTTGCTTGTCTTGCAAAACGCTCTCAAACCAAGTTACTTGCAAATCTGAGATTCAGTACCATTCTGGCATGAACTGAACTGGTGTGTGTTTGTTTTATGCAAAACAAAGAACCCATAACCCAGTATAGTAATTGATGCCTTCCAGTGTACGATGATAGGAGTCTTGCAGATTTTTTATGTGGAAATATAGAACTATGGTTACTTTCAATATAATCAGAAGAATAAAATGCATACATTAAAAGGAAGATAAATAATCCTTCATTATATTTGGTCTTTTTTATGGCATCCGATCAAGACAATAATCTGATTAATCTGTATGCACTGTCATTCTGTTTCTTAGGTATTGTTTTGAGGGCACCCTGACTTTTCCTGTTGTTCTAAGACTGCTTTTCCTGCACAGCTTTTCTTTCCACCTATCAATGTGTCTTCAAAATTGATGGTCTCTGCTCTGAATTAGTCAGTCTTGTCTACTGTACATCTGCCCTTGCCAATCTAGCCCCTTTGTTTATACTGCCATGTCCCTCTGCCAGCTTCCTCACAGATGATTCACACTTCTGTTGGAGACATTTTCTATTATTATTAATATGCTGCTGGAATTATATTCCCTGCTACTGGCATGACAATAACTGTTACATGTAATGTAGTAAGTGGATGCCAGTCATCGGATGTCCTAATTGAACAGTTTGGGTTTTGTAAAAACAAGGCTCTCTGCGTGAGAATCGCAGATGAAAAAACTGTGCAGCACTCCTTTAAAGTTCCCAGTGCCTAAGCAGCTGTGAAGTAAGCTTTGTTCCCTTACTGTAGAATGTTGTGTGTGTCCCATGGGATGGTGACATGACATGGTGTGGGATGACAGATTGACAGTTAAATTTATAGCTTTATATTTCCCCTTCCATCTTCTGTCACTGTTGCCACTTTTGCTCATGTAGTGTCACCAACATCGGAACTGTATACAATATTAGCACTGGAGTAAAAATTCTAAATTATTCTGCTACACTCACTGCCTACTATTTATACTCCTAGCCTTATTTCAGCAAGATAAATGAACCATGGCACTCAAAGCGTTCCGGTACAAGTTTATAGAACTTCCACTTAAGAGAGATGGCCCACCTTCAAGAGCTGATTTTTCTTTATGATACAATGTTCCTTTCATTTGTGCAATATAGAGTTAGTGGGCACACCTCTGCTGGCTATGGTGGATTGCACTTTGCGATGAAGAAGTCTTGCTTGCACAAACAGAGTTGCCTTGCTTGATAGAGACTAGTGCAATGAAATACTGAGAACAAGAAATGGGGCTATGGAAGATACTAATATGGTGTACAGGTGGCCCACACATCTCCTATTTATCTTCAATTACCATACATCTAGCTACCATCCGTAGCTGTAGATAGCTGAACTGTTATTGCTGGATGAGTCACAATATACTGTATAGCCTATGTTTCTAATTAATCATCCACATAGAAGGTTGCATTCATGGTATTTCCTTAATACAAGACTGGGTGGGTTTGCGTGCTTAGCAACAAACCCTGTTCTACTTTACAGCTTGGTGGTACATTTAGTCGCTCTCTTACTTGAATGACTATTTCAGATGATTACATTCAGTGAGTGGGAACTTGAACTTTTAAAAATAAACCGCATTAGCTGATCTAATGGAAAGACTTCCTTGAAGAATGAAAAATATTTTCCACCCAAACTAGTACAATTCAGAAGTGGCCAAATGAAACTGTATGACCATGTATGTATCACTATACACATGCATGAAAAATTTAAAGATGGATTCCCACCCCCTCCACCTGAAACTTGAACTATAACCAAAAATAAGATTCATTAAAAAGTGTACATTATCAAAGCTATGATGCTATAACAATGGTTAAGCCTCTGTAGACAAAATATCAGTAATTACTGTCGGTGATCACCCATTTTGTTTTATAATGCATAATATTCATAATTGTTTCTGTGCAATGCAAGCTAATGATAAAAAAGAATCTTGTCAGATAGAAAAAACACATTTAAAGTGCAACATGTTCCAGACCCAATGCTTTCTGTACTAAGTAAGCAGCTAGACTTATTTTCTTAATTGTTGCTTATGTGTCTCTTGTTTTTCCTGTTTCTTTTAATTTAAAGAACAGTTGTCACATGAGCAGTGATCATAATGCAGTGGACAGCCCCATCCTATGGGGCTGCCCATAGCCCTCCAAACCCGGAGGATTACAGGCATCCAATTGAGGGCAGGAGCAGCACAGTAGGCAGGGATGGGGACTCGGACTCCAGGACTCGACTCGTGAGTCGGACTGAGTCCCCCCTCTGACTCGAGTCAGACTCGAGTCCCAATATTTTTAATGGGACTCGAGACTCGACTCGGGACTCGAGACCAAGGACTCGTTTTCCAAAATCGTGTTCCTCAAATGCAACATGGATAGGTTTTAGGAAGTACAGCAAGCTTATTTTTTAAAATCATTTTCCTAAATGCAACCTTTCAGACATTTTGGGTTTGGCTGCCTCTGCCTGCCTGTTTGGGGTTCCCTGCCTCCTCTGCCTGCCTGGTCTCTTCTTAACCAGTTCCACAGTTTGAATTGTCCAAGACAAAGGCCTCTGCCTGCCTGTTTTGGGGTTCCCTGCCTCCTCTGCCTGTCTGGTTATTTTGGGTTTGTCTGCCTGGTCTGTTCTTGCCAAAATCAGTTGCAGAGTTTTGAAATAAAAAGGCACACTTGTGCCTAGAATTTATTTAAGCCACACATCTGAAGGAGCCTCATTTTGTTGGGAAAAAAATCCACTGATTTTAATAGGGACTCGTGGAGTCAGCTTTGGGAGGGACTCGTGACTCGTGAGTCACCATTTTGGACCAAGGACTTGGACTCGGACTCGAGACTCGGGTCCAAAGACTCGTGACTCGACTCGTGACTCGAGACCAAGGACTCTTCAACATCCCTGACAGTAGGTAGGGTTGCTGCTGCATTCCCCTCACCCTCAAAAAATCTGTAAATGCTTTACACCTCCTCTCGAGGAGGAGATGCTGAGGCACCACCTGGATTCCTCAGAAGCCGGCAGTGCCTCGCTCCACCCCTGCACCGGGAATGCCCCCCTTGCGCTGGAACCAAAGTCAGTGTTCTGGCTTCGGTTCCCAGGCAGCATGGACAGACCCACGCTGGCTGCGGGGGGTGGGTGGGCACTCTGTGCTCGGATTCCCCACTGCGACCTTGGAAGGAAGGTTGGAGGGCCATAGGATTGCACCCTTAGGAACTGTGTTTAAATTTACAAAAACGTTCAGAGCATGAAATGTTCAAGACCAACAAATAGTTGTTGTAGACTTCCAGAATTCTGCAATAAAATTTTAAAATACCTATAAATAATTCTATTAAAGGCCTTTAGATCTGAAAAGCCTATAGTATGTAGCTTTATTCTGAGAGAGATGGTCTGCAAGTAGATTACATTGCACACTGCATATAATGCACACACATTGTGCTATCAATTTCTGTTACTTTTTCAGAACAAAGTTCATACTGAGTTCACTGACTGTGTAAAAGGAATTTGTAACTGGGGCTGCCATTCAATAGAATTGATCCTATCACAAGGTCACTACAGTATCAGTGCAACACTATGGTTTCTGAAAATGCCTAGGTTCTGAGGTCAGAAGGAGGACTTAAGTGGTTCTTTGGTATCCATAAAGTCTGTTCTTTGCTACCAATATTTTTTAAAGCCAAAGAAAACTATAGATAACATTGATGGCTGCCTTAATGAGGATGTTTAACTGAAATGCTTTTTCTTTAATAGTGTGAACATTCAAATGACCATAGGTTCTTTGTTCTGTCAACCATTTAGTGAGCTTATCATGTCTCATTTGTACAAATGCCTATGAATTCTGTTGCCTCCTATCACAAGCATTTTCTCTCCCTTTCCAGGCAATCGCTTTATGCTTCAGTAGAAACAAATAAAGTTCAGCAGTGTTAACGGGAAGGAAAAAGCCCTTCAGCTTATTTGTGCCTATTGACCACTTGGCCTATCACACATCGGCTGCTCTAGATTCACTCACTTTTCTGATGTTGTCAAATCAAATGCATACATCCCATATGAGAGGGGAAACTTCTCTTAAGATGGTTGCTCAGATCTATTCCTGGCTAGGGAATGTATTCATGTATTGAAATGGGAATGTTGGAGGGGAGGAGCTGTAGATTTCATAGATCATAGAGTTGGGAGGGGCCTACCAGGCCATCGAGTCCAACCCCCTGCTCAATGCAGGAAACGAGAGGAGGGGTCTCCCACCCAAGTAATAACCAGGCCTGACCCTGCTTAGCTTTCCACACTCAGACAAGCTGAGCCAGCGTAGGGAGGGGGCAGTTGGGGGTTGAGCCTGAACTTCTTAGCAGAGTTGTGCCGAAGAGGGAAATAGCAAGCCGTTGGAAGGAAAAGCTTCAGGAGATTTTTAATGCAAGATTATCCAGGTATCTTTCTAAGTACAGGCTTTACAGGCAGATCTGAATTGTTAACAGTTTAAGGGCACAATTTTAAGGACTGCATCCTAAGCCCCCAAACTTGGAGGCTTCTGGGATTCCTTTGCCCTGCCAGGCTAAAGCCAGCAGAGTGGGAGGAACAGCAGAGGTGATCTTTGCCTCGCCGTCCTCCAATCTGAGTTTTTGCTAGGTGGGCTTTTTAGCCTGTCTCACAAGGGGTGCTTTGGAGGGGAAGGGAGGAGGCTGGAGAAGGCTCAGGAAAAATCATATTCTGTCCCCTCCAACCTCCTCCCCTCCCTGGCCACCGGAATGTTCCCTTTCCCCCCCTCTGAGGAAGATTTTCCAACCTTGGAGAGGCAGACAGCACATTTTAAATTTTTTATTATATTTATATCCCACCTTTTTTCCTGCAAGGAACCTAAGGTAGATCCTCCTCCTCTTCCATTTTGTCCTCACAACAACCCTGTGAGGTAGGTTAGGCTGGGAGTCAGTGACTGGCCCAAAGTCACCCACTGAGCTTTGTGGCCAAGCGGGGACTAGAACCTGGATCTCCTGAGTCCCAGTCCAACACTCTCACCACTATGCCACACTGGCTCTCAGTTCTCTCCTCACTCACTGTGAGGAGGCAGGGGAGGGGGCGGATTCTGTGGTAAAAAAGGCAAATTCTGTGCTCTAAATTGTTAGGAAAGGAACTGAAAATAAAACTTTCATATATGTGGCTGCATTTGGAACAGTGTGCATACCTCTGGTCACCTAATCTCACAAAGGATATCATAGAGTTGGAAAGGGTTCAGAAGAGAAATGAAAAATAAGGGCTTAAAGAATCTTCCCTATGATGAAAGGCTATAGCTATGATTAAGGGGTCATCTGAGAGAGGTTTATTAAATTTATTTATCGTAGATATATAGAGAAAAAAAATCACAATTTGGACCTGTATTTCCCCTCCCCTACCGAATAAAGAAACAAATTCTTGGGGTTTTAAAGAGCAATAACTCTATTTAAACTTAAGTCATCTGCAATGCAAATAGTCTACTATAAATAACTCCCCCCTCCCTCCAGTGCAGATACCATATCAGGCTGTGATAGAGGAACTTTCCTCTTTTACCCTGTTCTTTTTTGGTGAGCCCCTCAGGCTCAGGGCCAGTGACTTGCCTTTCATCTATCCAAGGCCCCTCACAGACCACACCTTAAAGTGCTAAGAGCGGCCTGCCTGATCCAGCCCTCCTGGCCCTTGAGGCTTTGTGTGGGTGAATCAGGCAAACCCCGAGTGGAGGACACCATCCCCCAGTAAGGTTGGAGCCAGGGAAATTGCCAGCATTTGCAACTCTAGAATGTGGGGTCACCCAATGAAATTGATTGGCAGTAGAATCAATACCGACAAAACTTATGAAACTTGCTGACACAAGCTGTGGTGGTGGACGTTCGTTTAGATGGCTGTACAAGTGAATTAGAGAAATCATGGAGAATAGGTCTACCATTAATTACTAATTAGCCATGAAAAACTAAATAGAAAAGCTGTGTTCAGAGGCTGTATTCATTTACTGTATTCATTTAGAAGATTTATATACTGCTCAATATTCCGGTATGGAGATTTCAGAGTGGTCTACAATAAAAGATAAAACAATATGTTAAAAACATAATAAAACTGTGGCTGGTTAGTTCAGGAAGGCTTCCTGAAATGAAAGTGTTTTCAGGAGACATTGAAAACCATACAATGTTGGGGCCTGCCTGTATGCCTCTAAATCGGGGGTGGGCAACTTATGGCCCTTTAGCAGTTGTTGGATTGCAACTCTCCTCAGCCCTAGCCAGCATAAACAATGGAGAGGCATGCCAGGAGTTGCAGTCCAACAACAAGTTGCATACCCCCCCGCTCTAAATAGACATTGCTGAAAGCTAAACAGTTAGGCAGCCTCTTGTCTTCATGCTCTGCTTGTAGGTGTTCTGGAAACAAGTGGCTGGTTTTTCTTGAAGCAGGATGCTGGACTAGCTGCCTTGAGCACCATTTTTTTTGGTGGAAAGGTGGGGTTCAAATCGGATATGTACACACACACACACACACACACACTAGTTGAACACTTGGTCTGGCCCAACAGAACGTTCTTAGTAGAATACTTCCTATGTAACATGAACTATATTTCCCCTTCCTTTATAAATGATATATTTATGATTATGAAATTGCTCACCAGCATTACTTGGGTACCAAGTGATGCATCTGAATGGTCTCTAGGGTCTGGCTGCTTTAAAATTAAGGCCAATGAAAATCTAAGCATAGTATTGAATATTGTTCTAATAAGTTGTGGGCTTTTGTATTTACAATTATTATTTGTGAACGAAGGGTGTTGTTGGACATCCATCTTCATGGCATTAACAAAAAAATTGCTAATCTATTCTCGGCCAATGGGCCTTTTTAAAAATCTTTTTCTCTGCCATACGAGAATCTACCAATTTAATATATTCAAGCCAATATGCTTCTAAGCCAATACACTTCTATGCATACATTTTTAAAGAATATATTATTTATATCTCCATTAAAAAGGACTTAATGTCCCTTTCTCTGATAAATGGTGCAATCTGCCATTTTGTCCAACTCTGCAGAATGCATTTCTCTAATGCATTACTGCACGCACAGTATTGGAAAAAAGGAAATGGGAAAGAATGCCATAAAATATTTTAAGTACATACTTTTTACTAGCATAACTTTGTAATAATGCTGGATTTCTGTAAAGTTGGCGCAGAGGTAGTTGCTCTGTTTATTTCTAAATGCCAACCATGTTGGTAAAAGACCAACACAAAATTTGTTATGCTGTTGTTCCTTTTCTTTCCTTTTTTTTAAAATTTTTTATTTATTTAAAATAATGAATACAACAACAAAAAATACAACATAAACATTGTGCACCCCCCCCCCCCCACCTCTTGGGACCAAGTTATATTTCTCACCCCAATTTTTTTTTTTTTTTTATGTGTATATTTACAAACTATTATTCTATATTCCAAAAATATAACAAATCTTGACAAGGTTTGTTCCCCCTCCCCTTTACCAACACATAATCCAAAAATTTACCCCAAATGTTCACAAAGGTGTCTTTCTCCAATTGTCCTTTTTGACACTTAATATTACAAGTTAATTTATCATTTAACGTGATATCCCATACCTCTGTATACCATTCATTAATTGAAAACACATGTTGAACCTTCCAATTCCTAGCTATCATTAATTTTGCTGCTGTTAGCAAATTCACAATCAATTCTTTTGTATTTTTTAAACAAACTAACTTTTCTGTAATTGTTAACAATGCTAATTTTGGGCAGACTTCTAATTCCATTCCAATTATTTCTGATATTTCTGCAAATACTTTCTGCCAAAATTCCAGAACATTTTTACAGCTCCACCACATGTGGGCATACGTACCTTTTACATTACATCCTCTCCAACACAATGCGGAGCAATTTTTATCCGATTTAATCTTACTGGAGTTAAATACCATCTCCATACCACTTTGTAAAAGTTCTCTTTTATCCTAGTTGACATAACTCTTACAATACGCCTATCCCAAATATTTTTCCAACTTTGTTTCGATATTTCCTCATCAAATTCATTATCCCATAACACTTTAAGAGAATCTTTATGCTCTTCTTCATTTTGTAACATCGTATATAAAGCCTTTGTTGTGCCTCTTGTTGAAACATTACCTTCTATAGCTTCTCTAGTCAAAACTATCTTTTCAAAATTGGTTAGTTCTCTTTCACTATCCGTTCTTGTCCTCCACTTCTTTAACCACAATTCCAATTTCATTGAATTTAACCATGATATTCTCTCTCTTCCTACTATTTCTATTATATGTTCTCTAGTCTTCAATTTTTCCACCCAATCCATTAATTTAATCACCTTTTTTCTCCTTAATATAGCTTCTAGATGTCTTACATTTTCTGGAAAGTCCTCCATGGCCACTACCGGAGTTAACGGGGATACCTCTGGTATAAAAATTTTCCTCGTGTTATTCCAACTCTCTAACATACTCCTCAAAAAGGGATTTTCTAGTCCTTTTATAATATTATTTATATTTTTCTTAAATAATATATTCACCATCATGTTTCCTAATTCTCGTGCTTCTAGTTCCAACCACATTTTGTCTTTCCCTGCTATAATATCCAAAATATGTCTAACTTGGTTGGCTAAATAATACCACTTTATATTAGGAAGACCTAAACCACCTATTTTTTGCGCTTTATACCAACTATATTTATTAATCCTTGATCTTTTCCTTCCATTACAATATTCATTAATAATTGATTGCCAATCTTTAATTTCTTTTTCTATAATCTTTACTGGTAACATCCTAAACAAAAGGATGATTTTACAAACAAAATGATAAACAAAAGTTTATTTTAGGCAATATCTTCATTTTTACCAACGCTATTCTGCCAAACCAAGAAAGTCCAATTTTTTTATACTCCTCTATTTTATTTTTAACCTCTATCTTTAACTTTCTAAAATTTTGTTCTCCTACTTTATCAATATCTTGTGTAATTTCTATTCCTAAATATTTAATTACATTTGTAATTTTAATGTTATATTTTTTCTTTAACATTTCACTCTCCTCTTTTTTACTATAATTAAACAGTAAAATCTTGGATTTACCCCAATTCATCTGTAACCCAGTTATTTCTCCAAATTCTTTCAAGTGGTTCTCCAACCTATCCATTGTTTCAATTGGATTTTTAATTGTTAATAAAGTATCATCTGCAAATAAGTTTATTTTAATTTGATCTCCAACCCCCATCCCTATAATATTTCTATCTTCTCTTACTACATTTGCTAGTATTTCCATCACTAATGCAAACAAAATAGGGGAAAGGGGACATCCTTGTCTAGTTCCTCGGTCTAAGGAAATTTGTTCCGTAATACCATCATTTACCACTACATTTGTAATATTATGGGCATATAATTGATTAATTACTCCTTTAAATCTTGCTCCGAACCCCATATTTTTAATTATCATTTTTAACGTAGGCCATTCCACGCAATCAAAAGCCTTGAAAATATCTAATGCTAGTACACCCGCTTTAACATTATTTTTCTTTATACTATATATTATATTTAATACTCTTCTAGTTAAGTCGGCCATTTGTCGACCTGCAATAAATCCACATTGGTCCATCCCTACATATTTACTCATAAACCTATTCATTCGTCTCGCTAGTATTGCAGTAAATAATTTTGCATCTTGATTTATTAACGAAATGGGTCTATATGAATCTGGTTCTGTTAAATCCTTTCCTGGTTTTGGAATTACTATGATCATAGATTGTTTCCATGAGGGGGGAATTTCTCCCCCTTCCATTATATTATTATATAATAACTTCAACCTTGGAATTAACATATGTTTAAAAACCTTGTAATATTCCACCCCTAATCCATCTACTCCTGGGGTCTTGCCTTCTTTTAATTTATTTATAGCAAAATCTATCTCCAAATCTGAGAATGGTTGCTCCATCGTCTCTCTATCTTCTTCTTGTATTCTTATTTTCATATGTTTTTCAATATATTCTTTAATCCTATCTTCCTCACCTATTCCTGCTTTATATAATTCTGAATAAAATTCTTGAAAATTTTTTAATTTTTCCTTCATCAAATTATGCCCTTTCCCTTTTTTATCCTTTATTATTCCAACTATATTTTTCCCCCATTTTTTTTGTGTGGATCTAGCTAACATTTTAGAATTCTTGTTACTATTTTCAAAGTAAGCTCTTTTCATATAAATCAAATTTCTCTGTGTCCTTTCAATATCCTTGTTTTCTAACTCTTTCCTCTTAGCTTGTAGTTCTGCATAAATCTGCTTTCCCCTTTCCTTTAAAAATTTAGCTTCTAACTCCTTTATCTCCTCTTCAAGCTTTTTATTTAATGCCTCCTGTTGTTTCCTTAATATACATGCTTCTCTTATACTAATACCCCTCATAACAGCTTTCATTGTGTCCCAAACTATTGCATCGCTACAAACTCCTGTATCATTAATCTCCCAAATCTCTCTTAATTCCTTCTCTATCTTATCTCTTATATGTTTGTACTGAAAGATGTTACCACTCAGCCTCCATCTTTTAGCTTCTTTATAATCCTTATTTATCTTAACATCCATATTATGTATTGCATGATCCGACACTTTTATAATACCTATTTCCGTATTCATTACTCTTGAAATCAAATTTTTAGAAACAAATATATAGTCAATCCTAGAAAAATTCTTTGTAACAGGTGAATAATATGTATAACTTCTTTCATCTCCTTTTACACCCCTCCATACATCTACCATTCCCTCTTTGTTAATTACTGTATTTAATGCCGTTATATTATTTTTCCTCTCTTCTCCCATGGGATTAGATCTATCTATCTTTTTGTCCATCACCATGTTGAAATCACCAGCTATAATAACTAACTAACTCATTTTGTTTTGAACCCATTTCCTTTAATACTTCTTGATAAAAATCTGCTTGATTTACATTTGGGGCATATACATTAACTAATATATATTCTTCCCCTCCTAATGCCCCATATACCATTATATATCTCCTCCTAGTATCCTTTTTAACTTTATTCACAATAAAACCACATTTTTTAG
Source organism: Shinisaurus crocodilurus (assembly GCA_021292165.1). NCBI lineage: Eukaryota > Metazoa > Chordata > Lepidosauria > Squamata > Shinisauridae > Shinisaurus > Shinisaurus crocodilurus. The sequence continues at coordinate 95,584,428 of CM037878.1, forward strand.
AAACAATAATTGCCACACCTCTTGACTTGGAACCATATGCTTTCTCGTATATCATAGACCATCTTAGTTTAAGTTCGTTTACTCCCTCTTTTGATTGATGTGTTTCTTGTAGAAACATTATGTCCGCCTTATCTTTATTTAGAAGTGCTTCAATCCATCTTCTTTTCAGAATAGATCCCAGACCTTTGACATTCAACGTTGAAACTCTTAACTTAGGGTCCATCTTATTTTATTGTTGCTCAACCAACTTTGGTCCCTGTGCATAAACATAAATATCACCACAACCCCCCACCCCCACCCACACATTTAATTCCATTCCCCCCTCTCTTATCCCAGGGATAATCACCCCGTACACAGCTTCTAGAGCCTTTGAAGGGGCGGGGGGGAGGTTGTGACTTCTGCCTACGAACTCCAAACATTTACTTCCTTCCGGTCTCTTTTTACAAAAAAAAAAACAAAACCAAAAAACAACAACAATAACAAAAACAAAAAACAAAAAAAAAACACCACTGTCTCCCCTTTTCTTTAGCCTAACAGGGAAAAACAAACAAACAAAAAAACAACAACAACAAAACCAACCAAACAAAGAAAAACTACATAAAATAAAATAAAATAAAATTTAAAAGGGAAAAGAAAAAAAAAGGAAAAAAATAGTAATTATATAGAGAGAAAGAGAAAGATTTTATAAAAGAATAAGAAACAAAGGAAAATAGTTATTTGTCCTTTCCTCCAACTGCACCGAGGGTTTCTTGTATATCTATAAATCCGACCGGCCCGGGCATTCCTTGTCCAGCTGCTCCATCTTCTCCCTGCAAGCCCAATTCTTGCAGCAACTGCATGCCTTGCTCCAAAGATGTTATCTTGTAGAATTTTTTTCCAATAAAAAATCTTAAAAAAACTGGGTAACCCCAAGTGTAAGAAATCCCATTTTTCTTCAAAGTCGCTGTGCAGGGTTTCACACTCCGCCGCCAATTTATCGTTTGAGCACACAAATCGTTGAAAACTTGGACTGGTGTTGACAAAAACATCAATTGTCCCGGAATTTGCCTGCTTGCACCCATAAAAAACTCCTTCTTGTTATAGTATGTGAATTTTATAACAATGTCTCTGGGACTCATTCCTCCTCTTCTGAAAGTAACTCTATGGATCCTTTCAATATCCTCTTGCTCCCATGTAATACCAGGAGCAAGGCTCTTTATCCATTCAAGCACACTAGCTTTCAAACTTTTAGAAGTTTCACCACTCTGTTCTGGAAACCCGCGAAGGCGTATGTTAGATCTGCGTTCCCGATCTTGCAAGTCAATCAATTTCAGTTCAATCTGATCAAACCTCATATTGTGTTCTTGTATTTCAGACTTATTTGCCATTATCCCTTTTTCCATCTCAGACATTTTCAAATTCACAGATTTTAATTCTGTTTTTATTTCAGCAATTGCTTTTTGTAGCTCCCCAACCACCTCCGCTACAATTTCTTTATTGTTTGCTTTCATTTCGTCTTTCCTCTGGTTTTTTATAACTTCATTATTATCTTTTAAAAGCTTCTGGAACTGTGCCATCATTTCAGTCGACATGCTTTCTTTCTGTTTTTTTTTGTATCACTACAGACACAGCAGATCCCACCTTCTGCTGAGACGAAATTTCCGGGGTTGTACGAGCACTTCCTGCTCTCAGTGATTCAGCACTATGGCTGATCTTATCTTTTTTTATCTCCGTATTGTTTTTAAAATTAATTTCTTCTTCCAGCTGTACGCTATCCAGCCGTGACACTCTGATATCACTAGGATGGGTTTTCTTTCTCTCCCAGACCGATGGAATTTTATATTTACGATCTCTAGACATTTGGCAACCAGCCCAGAAATACGAAAGAAAGTTTGGAAAACAATTTCGAAAAAACACAGTCCTTTGCCTTATTCAAGTTTGAAAGTAGAATGCTACTCACAGGATCCTTATTATTTCAGGGGAGATTTATTCTTTCATATCTTTTCCGACCGGAGCTCTCTCAATATCAGTCCTACTCCATTCGGCTAGAAGCCCCGCCCCCCTGTTGTTCCTTTTCTAAATAAAAAAAATGTTCCTTAGAATTCTATCTGTTTGACTCTGCCCAATCTATCTTTCCACCAATATCCTGTGCTTAAATTGCAAGTTCTACTAACATTCCCACTATATTTTGTAGACTATATGTTTTTGCTAATTGTTATCATTGGCAGGTTTGGTTGAATCCAATGCTGCCTGTCTGCCAGCAGAATGGAAACCCTTGGCAAATTGATTTCCTCTCCCCCTTGCAGCCTTCCAGACCCTGCAGACCCTTCCAGGACCCTCCAGAGTAGATGTGGGTGGGTGGTGGGGTGGAGTGGGGTGGGGTGGGTGCAGAGCAAGGGGAAGTCCGCTTGTATGACATTGGATTTAACTCTTTGAGAGATTGTATTTATTTGGCAAACTGACAAATACTTGGGAGAGGAGAGAAATTACTCTTTTGAGAAAATGGTACTATTCTTACGATTTCAAAATTAGCTTTCAGCTTTTCAAAAAAACCAACACACATCAAATCAGTGTGTGAAAATAGTAGCTAATAGGATTTTTAGTGGGGAGGGGGTGGAGCTGCTTAGACAGAACCCAACTCTGCTGCTTCAGTAGTAGCCGCTATTGCAACAGTGGTTGCCACAATATTGTGACATGTAGATTTCATAGTAAATTAACATAATTCAGAATTTAGACTGAATAAGAATATGAAAGGTTTGCTCTTCCTCAAACTGCAAACTAATTTGTGATACAGAGTATTAGAGTAGATGAAGGTCGTTATGTTTACCATTCTCATGCATTTGATTATTTGTGTGAGCAGAGACAGTTTTGTTATTTTATAACGGGACTATCCATATAGCGTGTCATATTTTTAACTTGTCGTGGGACATACTTTCTAAATGATGCCTATCTAGACATTCAGTATCATTATTCAGCAGCCTGGTGCTATTCATCCAGAGATTCAAAGACTGCGCATTACACAACCACGGGCTGAAGAGGGAATCAGACAATTCCCATTCCTGCCCATAATGTTGGGGCTAATTAACTGCACTCATGTGGCAACAGTTCAAAGGAGCATATACACAGTGCTCATTTGGAGTTATATTGTGCTTAGGCTCATTTTTCTAGAAGATGATATGAATAGTAAATATTCTCTGGCTGTGTCAATAAGAATCTAATTTTAATTGGATGTATTTATTCATTTAAGAGAAGTATAAGTTGCCTTTCAAAATACAATGTTTTCAATTGTCTTTACAGTAAGCAAGACTTTTATAAAGAAAGGATTCATAGTGGTATACGTAGAATTCATAGTAATAAGACTGAATTGTGCTGTGCCAAAAAGTCATTGAACATCTGTGTGGATAAGATATTTAACAGACAGCACTTTAATAAGGAATAAAATATAATACTGCAAAAAACAAACAAAACCAGAGATCAGTTTCTAGATATTATATAAGCCATTCATTTCATTTCTCTACCACCCAATAACCAAAGCTCTCTGGGTGGTTTACAAAGATTAAAAACCTTAAAAACGCAATATTGTAACATAATATAAAAACCATGTGTATACAAACACACATTCAAAATGATAGCCTTGCACTTTTTAAATATTAAATAATATATCTAATATTATTAAATATTAATGTCCAGTAGGTTAGAGTAGATAAGTAGTCACATAACTGAACTAAAGATTTTGCACCTTTATAGTTAAAACCATCATCACCTCATTTTTAGTTCCTGGTTCTTGTACAGTGTCCTTTAATCTAGATGGCTCATCTTTCTCTTCTGAATTAGCCCCCTTTAATTTAGGGTGCTATATTACATCCTGGATTCTGCCCCCCACCCCAAATGAAACAGGCTGAATTCTTTTATTTTATTGTTAAAAAAAATTATTTACAATTTTTCAAACAATATATAAAACTAAATAACAAACATACAACTTATATAGTGCTCCCATCACCATGGGACCAAAGAATACATTCTATCTCTATAATCTATTGTTATTCATTATTCCAAAAATACAATATATCTTGACACAGCATACTCCCTTTCCCCTTATTTAACACAAAATCCAAAAATAAACCCCAGATATCCTTAAAATTGTTTTTCTTTAATTGTCCTCTTTTACATTTGATATTACAAGTTAACATATCATTTAAAGCCACATCCCACACTTCATTAATCTACCCGCCTTTAACAAATTTACAATTAATTCTTTAACATTTTGAGGCTGAATTCTTTTAATCCTGCTCATAAAATAGATAAATTATCCATAATAATATTATTTGTTCTTGTTTGGAACTGTTTCAGCTTGAATTCATCGTCCTGAATCTTGGATGACTAAAACTGGATAAACAATGAACCAACCTTTCTAGACTGATGAAGAGATCTTCTGCATTACCTTTGTCTTGAGAGCTACCTTCTCTAAGAAGGATAGGAGACTAACCTGACACAGTCTAGCTATCATGATTTCATGTTGCCTTCCATCCTACATGCTATTTTTTCCCATAACTTTAAGTACCCTTTCCTTCAATCTTGGTTATGTGTTTTGTGCACCATCTCTGAGCCATTATGTTGGAACAATGAAACATCTTAATGTAAAGCTGATTAGAGCGTTATCAAAGACCAGAACATTTATCTATTTGAAAGCCATGCTTACTTAGCCATATCTGCTTTAGAGGTCATTGTAATGAAGGTTAATGTTGCTATAAAGACATAAAAAACACGATTAAGTAAAGGTTCTATTTTTAAGCAAGTTGTAGAGAGGCTGGTATAGAGTCAGTGTATTGGGAAAAATAGCATAGCCGTGAAATATGAAGGAGAACTGAATAATAAAGTATGAGAGCACAAACATTTGGTACTAGCAAACAAAGGAATAGAGTATAAGAGCGTACGGAAAAGAAGTCTGGAAAAACAAGTGCCAAACAAAACCCTATCATAACAGGGATGAAATCCATACTGGTTAGTTTATCTCTGTTTCTGTTTGTAACCGAGGTAGTAAACTAGTGACCAGCATCTGTTGCTACTTTTTAGTGATAGGCGAATATAAAGATTAGCATTGCTTTAGAGAGAGAAACACATCAACCTACTAGGGTTGCTCAATTGTGAATTCTCCAAAAGCTTAATCAAGGTAGACATTCCATTGTCTCGAAAATAGTGATCAGGGAGTCTGGAATTCTTCATTAAAATCCCTAAATCCACAAACAGCAAGTCCACACTTTGTGTTTGGGCAAGGCTGTGCAAATAAACATACTCCCATTTCATACTTTAATACTTGTTGCAATTTCTAGTGTAAGGCTGACTACTGAAATGAGTAGTGAGATGAGGATATGACAGAGACATAACCTACCGTATACACACTCATTTCTTCTGTCCTGCTCTTGGTTTCTGTGATGCTTCAGAAACCTGCAAAACCTAAACAGAGGCAATAGCGGATGTATGTGCAACCACAGACAATGATGCTGCTATAATATCACCTTCAAGTTCAACTAGAATTTCCTCCAGCTTAAATGTGTTTGATTAGTTCCTAACTAATAAACAGAGGACCCTTTCAATAGATTTCAGTGAGTGTATGCATGATTGAACATCATGATTAACTAGGACATGGGAATGTCATGACTAAACAACAGACTTTGCAGGAAAATTCTTATGGCATTACTTACATTTTTTAAAGGCAAATAATTAAACATGGAGTGGCAGATGTACATATTCATGTCTGATTTTAGCATGTGTTTGAGTTTTATTGATATCTGCCACTGTGCGAAGTCATAAACAGTTTTTTTTAATCTGACCTCATTTCTCAAGGAATATGAATATTAATTCATAGTGCGCATTTTGCAGTATTGCTTATCTTAAAAGAATAATCCTGTGCCTTAAGACAAGTGAGAAAAATGGGAATACACATCAACGGCCATGATAAAATGTTATAAATGTTTTGTTGTTATCAAAATTTCTGCCTGCGTTTTAAATGTTGAATTAAAGATCCTCTTTGGGCTTTTCCCACTGATGATTCTGCTTCTGAATGTGCCTTTGGAAAACATGACAGTGTTATTGAGAAGTGTCTTACCAGTTCTGAACCTCACCTGTTGGCGTTAGAACATGGCATACAGGTGGTTTTGTTAATATCTGAATCGATCTTGATAGCTGGGTTATGTAGTACTGAATGAAGAATTACATGACAATTTTTGTTTGACAAAGCTCTTACATTTCTAATTCTTTCTGAGAAAAGGTTAGAATAGGATCAACCCCAACTATAATTGAAATGTGAATTTCGGATCTTTCTTTGCTGGATATTTGTTTATTCTCAGACACCATCCCCTCTTTGGGGGTCCCACGATCTTTCCTTAAAATGGAAGATAATTTTCATGGGCATCTCAACGTGGAAATGTTTTGCTCCAGATATTCATCCTTTTCCCTCCTCCCTCAGCTTTTAAAACACAGCAAAAGACTTATTTACTTCTTTATATGCTTTTTAGGGAAACAGCTATTCCTCCATTTCTATTGCATATTTCTTCCCCCATCCCCTTTCTTGAAATGTTCTAGTACTTTAGTTTACATTGACTGGGTATGCACAATATGACAACCCATAGTGGGTTGGTACCCATGTTGAGTTGTCATGTCGTGCAAACCTAGACCAATTTCCCCAGGGTGGCTTGTTTGTAGGAAACAAGCCATCCTAACAACCTATGTGCTGTTGTACCCAGGATGGGTTGTCACGTCATCCAAAACTGGGCACCAACCCTATCATGGGTACAGGGAATTGGCTATTGTTTCCCTTGCCAAGAGCAGCAAAACCCTTTGCCGCTCTTGCCAAGCGGCTCCTGGGCGACTGCAGGTGCCAGCTGCCACAAAAGTGCCCAAGCGGCACTTGGGGGCAGCTGGCACTAGCTGCCCGCCATGATCATGAGCTGTTTTGGGCTCACCACAGCTTTTTTCTCTTTAGCCATTTCCCCCCTGGAGATCATGAAAGATTTGCGAAAATTATTATTATTTTTATTATTTACTGGTATATAGAGTCTATATATGCTATAGTTCCCTGCCCCCCAAATATTTTAGCCCTCTGTAAATCCCACTTTAAAAATGGAGATTTAACTCTGACAGCTGTCAAAGTTAACTACTCCCGTAAATGGAGTAGCTCACACTATTGCATGTTCTCAAGATGGTAGAATCTCGGGAACAAGTGCAAAAGTGAGGACACCCTTGGGACACAGGCCCACCAAAATCCCCGAGGATCTTGCCGCAAAGGGGGTGAATGAGCTACCACCCCCTTTACACAAACTAAGATCACTCATGCCTTTGGTTACATTTGACAGCTCACTTTTTGACAGCTATCAGATGTAACCAAAGGGAAAAATAAACTTACCTGCAGCCGCTGTGGGGCAATGTCCAGGGATGGGTACCTGCTGGACTTTGCCAGCAGGCACCCCCCCTGCACATTGCCCAACAGAGGCTCCCCATCCCCACACCTGTGCAACTGCGAATGTTTGCAGTTGCGCAAGGGTGGGTAAAAATTTAAAAATACTAATGATTTTCACTAGTATTTGCGAAAATTACTGGGAATGAAAAAATTATAAACATATGTTAGTTAGACAACCATGGGCAGCCCATTTAAGGTGCTAGTGGGGCACTTTGAAGGGATTGTCCGTAGCTGTCAAAACGGAGATTGTAAAAGCTGGCTTGACAGCTGGCTTTCGCAATCTCTTCCCCCCTCCAAATAGTTTAAAGTGCGAAAAAGCTGTGGTGAGCCCCAAACATCTTGCCAATGTGGCAGGGAGACAACTCGGTCCTCCAGCAGTGTCCCCTGGGATACCCATGGGAGAACCAAAGGGTGGGAAGGGGGCCAACAATCCACGGTGAGCCCGGTCGTCTGTCAGACTCACCATGGGTTGTTTGCATGACAACCAATGCACTGTGGCTTATTGCCAGGATGGGTTAGCGTGATGTGCGAACATGCCCAGTGCAATCCTATGCAGGTCTGTTCAGAAGTAAGACCCATTAGGACCTAATAATCACATGTGTGTATAGGGTTCCATCCTTAGTGTATTTTATTGTTTTGAACACCAGTTGTATTCTATGGCATCATATAGAGCATCCCAGCACTAACCAGCGGGAGGGACACAATGGCCAGGAGTGAAAGAGCCACTTTGGGCATTCCCAAGAGTTTTGACATGCGTGGAAGTTAATTTGTTTTGTTTTTTCTTTAAACAGCAAGGCTCCATGTCATACCTCAAATGCTTGTAAGACTCGAGTCTCTTCAGATTCAAAAGTGGATTGCTATGTGGCCTGGGGGAGAGTGATGTTTGGGAAGAACACATCCATTCCAAAGCCCCCTCAGGCATATGGAACTAATTGCATGGCTCTTTGATTCCTGCCAATATAAGTGGAATTTCTACTAAATAATTAATAGGAGAGCCATGGTAGTTCATAATCACAGAGTTCTGTCCCTGTCCCTTTATAGCGATGGCCACAGGATTCCTAGAGCTTTTCTACCCGAGGCTGTTAATCTGCTGTATCTACTTTTGGTTTCATTGCGGAACTGAGATCCGAGCTCTACACAAAGATCACTTCCTTTTCTGCTTTTCCTGTGGTACAGTGGAATAGCGCAATTACACTAGTGGAAAAAGCATTTCTTTCGCTTTCACAAATAATACTGTATTTTCCCTGTTCTAAAAAAAACACAAACCCTAGCTGAAAGTGCTATTTAAAAACAGACGCGAAATGGGAGGGTCACAACATCATCTAAAGGACTCTTAAACAGCCAAGTAGGGAGTGACGAGCGCAAAATAAATGCCTCATGTAGAAAAGCTCCTTGCCATTAGAATTAAAATTCTGTTTTAACCCCTTGTATGTGTCATGAGCTTCACAGTTTAGAGCACCCTTCTTCAACCTGGTGCTTGAAAATGTTGTTGACTTGACCATACAGGATAACAAACCAAATATACAATTGCAACAAAACAGATATGCATAGCATAATTAACTATATACACTGCAAAAGAAACTACCGGCTCTATGACCAACTTGTCTTTTGTTTGCCAATAAAAACACTTTTGTTGTTATAACTTGTACTGGGAAGTGAATAAGGAGCCGAGGGGAAAAAATTAAGATCGGCTTCCTTACGGATACTTCCAATATAGTGATGTGCACAGAAATAAAATTGCTTTGGAATCTGCTTCAGTGCTTTTGATTGTGTGTGGGAAGGGGCTTTACTTTGGACTGCTTTGGACAAGATCAGCTTTGATTCACTGTGTCTGAGCCTCATTTTGGTGAAGCTTTGGGTGTCTCCCTGTTGAGTATTATCTGGAGAAATGAGCAAACAGCTATGGCATCCATGCAGAATAGAATGAAATTTGAAGGCATAGCATAGTAACCATTGGGGGGGGGGGGATGAAGCCTATCAATTGTTAGACAAATGGGCGAATGACTTTTTGTGTATGCTAGATCCTTTTAAAATTGATTGAGGTGGGTCCCCCCACCGATGGGGAGAATGGATCTTACCACCTCTGCCTCTCCTCCCAGGTACTGTTTTGCGGGCTCATGGACTTTGCTGTGCTTCTGCTTCATCCTTGGTGGAATGCATGACACTTTATTGAAATTTGAAAGTGTACACTAATATAGAGCTTGTACACACTGTGTGTAAGTCAGTCACACATAATACACACACAAAACAACACACACACACAAATAACACAGAGTCATACAGATACTATACTATTTAGTCAGAGACACACAGGCCTATAAATCTGAACATAAATCAAATACAACTTAAATCAAATGCAGAATGGGATAGATGTGTAAGGAAGTGACTTACCTAATAACTAATACTCAAGAAGGACACACACAAACAGCATCATGAGTAAATAAGAATTAGGATGCAACGGATTGAATTTTAGGAAAGGATCGATCTAGATTGGAATAAGAAGGCCACACAAGCAAAGACACGACCACCTGTTCCACAATCCTTCCACTGTTGCTGCTCTTAGGAGACTCAACATGCAAAAGAACACTGAACCCACAACTTGATATGTTCAGCATCCATCCAAAAAGTACCGTGATTGGAGTAAATAATTTCCTGGTTGGGCAATATAGATGTCAGTCACAAAACTATACCTGGCATTTTCCTTTTATGGAGAGCTTGGAAATGTATCAGTTGGCTAGGGACAACCCCCCCCCCCCTAAAACACACTTCCAAAGCAGGTCTGAAGCTTTGGGAGCAGACCCTTTTGGTTCAGGATTTGGGATTTGCCCAAAGCAGATGCACTGACTACAATCTAACAGGTAATGAGGAATATCCTCTACAAGCCCAGTTCCACAAATAAGTTTTAGAGGAATGTTTTTTTCTAATAGCCATCAAGAATTACTCTGGACATTTGCTGCCTGAAATTGAAAGTGAGTAAAAGTGAATATTTGGCAAAACTTTAAGATCAGACAGATGTTTCCTATTCATGATTAAATTTGAACATGCTATTCCATGGAGCAGACCAAGCTTTGGACAGGTTTGCTGAGTACAAACCTCAATCGATATTTGAAATTGTGCTTTGGCAATCATTGGTTTTAAATTAAGAAAATATGCTAAGAAAAAGCCAAGTGTACTTATCAAATGAGTTGCCTTGTGCAGCCAGCTTTCCCTTTTCTGGGAAGTTAAAGAAGATTGCTCCTGTATATAAGAGCTGCAGCAGCCTCCCTTCCTACAAATTTAGTTATTTTAATCCAATAACTAAAAATACACGAATACACTTTCCTTTGAATTGGTAATAATCTGGTTTCAACTTGCAGAAAAACAATAGGTGCACCACTTGGGAGAACCCCAAACAGTTCTCAGCATTCTCAGATTTTTGTACTGTTTCCAGATTAGAATAAGCACTATGTTCCCAGACCTCTGTACTTTGTAACAACTGCAGGCATATTTTAACATACTCTAAAAATACTTAAAAAAAAAAAAAAAGTTTGGTCTGTATCCTTCCTAGATGGGGCCAGGTTTTAATAATTCATTGAATGTTTTGTTCAACTCTTGATTTAGCAGATTTAGTGCCTTACAGCCCCATGCCATGTAGCTGCCCACAGCCTCAGAACCCAGAGGATTACGGGCATCCTATTGAGTGTGGGAGGAGCGCGGCAGATAGGATTGTCTCTGTGCTCCCCTCGCCCTCAAAAACATCTAGATGGCCGATTTCGGCCGTCTAGACGTTTTACACCTCATTCTGAGGAGGGAGAGGCTGAGACACCACCTGGATTCATTGTAAGATGGGGGTGCTTTGCTCCTCCCCGCCCCGCCCCCAGGAATGCCCCCCCATGGGGAACTGAAGACAGTCTTCCATCTTCGGTTCCCTGTCAGCAGAGAAAGAACCGTGCCGGCTACAAGGTGGGGGGGCCGGGCACTTCGCGCTTGGCTGCGACCTCCGAGGGCACAGTGGGGTGCTCAAATTATCCTATGGCCCCCCAGGCAAGGTCGGAGGGACATAAGATTGCACCTTAACTTTGAAAGATTGCAAACTGAGAACAAACCCCCTAATATAATGGTAGGACCAAACTTTTTCAATTTTATATTCACCTTTTTGCTATTTGATTTTGGTTTGTTTGTTTTTTGTTTGCCTGGGCTTTCTCATAGTTTTAATACAAAAGTGTTCTAATTCATAGAAATTTTCCATATGATTAAGAATCTACAAACTGCCATTTGGAAAGTAGAAAATAAAATCTTATTGTCTGCATATAAATGATGATAATAGAGATTCATAGATCATAGAGTTGGAAGGGGCCTACAAGGCCATCGAGAGTCCAACCCCCTGCTCAATGCAGGAAACTAGAGGAGGGGGTCTCCCATCCAAGTAATAACCAGGCCTGACCCTGTTTAGCTTTCCATGCTCAGACAAGCTGAGCCAGCATGAGCCACAATAATAATATGTTGCTTTCTATCTGTACCAACAGTTCAAATGCTCAGGGTTTGCTATGTTTAAACATGCAAAATAAAAAGAGATAAAGTAAAAAAGTAATAGTTACAGTACCCTTCTATTACCCTAACCTCAGGCTCTTAGCTATCATTCAAAACATAGGGGCCTAGGAAGCTGCCTCATACTAAGTCAAACCATTGGTCCATCTAGCCCAGTATTGCTTCCATCTGAAGTATGGAGAGTGGCAACAAGAGAGAGGCCTTTTCTGTGCTGGCCCCCTCTCTGACTGTGGAACACTCTCCTTAGAGAGGTTTGCTTGGCTCCTACAGTGCCATATTTTTGGCCCCAGGCAGAGTCCTCATTGTTCACCCAGGCCTTTTAAAACAATTAAATATCTTTTAACATTTTATTTAAGTTTTTCTTGAAATGCATTTTTGTGCTGATCTGTGCTGTATTTTGTAGATTTGATTTGATCTGATACTGTTTTATGTAGTTTGTGTTTTATTTTTTCTTGATTCAATTGTTGTACATCACCTAAAGGACTAATACAACAACTAAGGGCACAATTCTACGGCTGCCAGACAGTGTCTATATGGCCGTAGGATAATTTGGAATCCCAGCTCCATCTTCAGAAACTTGTTCCAAGGCCGGAGCTGGGACTCTGAACTTGGAGCGCCCTCCCCCTGCCCTTGTAGCCGGCACAGAAAGAACCGTGCCGGCTGCCGCTCCAAGGTGGCAAGAGTCAGGCTTTTGGGGGCGGGGCGGAGACAGGCTCCGCCAGCATACGCAGTATCCTGGCAGCGCCTCAGCCTCCCCTCCTCATGCTCCGAGGCTCCACACGTAAGACGGTTGAAATCATCCATCTAAGTGTTTTACATGGCGGGAGGAGCGAGGAGGCGACCTTTGCCTCTGCACTCCTGCCATGCATAGGATGCCTGTAGTCCTCCGAGTTCGGAGGGCTACGGGCAGTCCCACTGGATTGTGCTGTACTACATGTAAGAATAAATAAAGAGCAGCTCTCCAGGATTTCAGATAGGAGCCTTTCCCAACCTTACCTGGGGATGTCAAGGATTGAGCCTGGTACCTTTTGCATGCAAAGCATATGCTCTACCACTGAGCTACTGCCCTTCTCCTAAAAAAAAATGTTCTACAAAGCCTCCAAGAAAAAACTAAGGCTTGAGCAGGTGTGAAGCTGCAAAAGAAGCAAGTTATATAATTTTGGAGCTGCTTTCAAAATTCTGCTTTTCTACATGCTTTTCTGCTGTGAGATGTAAATACAGTGTTTTTGTTAAATATTTAAATGGCTGTGACACCTAAATATTGTGCTTTTGTTAAGTGCGAACCCTTGATTGGTCTTTATAGTAAGGAAGAAGGTACTATATTTTTGGTTGCCTTTTAATTTTAATTACCGGGTAGTTCCAAGTACAGAAAAGGATTGCCATAGGCTCCAAGGGAGCTCTCACCCTTGTTGCATTCCCACTGCAGAGCGATAGCAGTTCCGGGAGGCTGGTGTGCTTCCAGTTTCTCCATCCAGCATTCCCTCTCCAACTCAGGGTCTGGCCCGGAATTTACTTGGAGCTTCACATGCACCAGGGAGGAGGAGGAGAACTCCAACAGGCCCTGTGGTGATCCCCTGCCCACAGACAGCTGTGTTCATGCTGGGAAGCACCATGCCCTAACTATAGCTCATGCTGGTATTATGTGCTCTTAGTGGCCTAACCTTGTTAGAAGGCAAGCCACTACATTTTGCATGAGCTGCAGCCTTCAAACAGCCCTGCATAAATCACACTCCTGTCAGCAACTCGGCATAAGGCTCTTACTACTGACAATGAATTCTTGGGAAAGAGCTTATTACAGTGTTATGTTATCTGCTATTACTCAAGGAAGCATTATGCACTGTAAGTAAAGATTTGTATAACCGCCATCCTGCTTGTATGTGTGTGTATGTGTGTGTGTGCTAATTTCTCCCGGCAGCCCTGGAGCAACCCAACAATCCAGATGGTAGTATAATGCCACATTTTAGTCACTTTTCATTGGTTGTGCCTTGTGGGGAGATATAAAATAGAAGGTGGCCTGTAATTTAGGAATTGGTGGTGCATTTTGGCAGTGCATTATATCGTGGTATGCTTTGGCTAGGTTTGAAACTACTCCATCATGCTTGTCAGTCCTTAAAGAAATGCTAAGCATTGTGTATTATTTAAGAACTTGAATAAATACATGGAGCTCAGCATGCGTAATATCGACTGTGGCAAAGCAGCATGACACTGCGAAGTCATATATTATGCCAGCTGCAACTGCTGGCAGACAACCTAATTCAGCCATCAAATTGGAACTAAGGTTAATAGTGGCAACAGTACCAAGCCATGCAGCTGCTGCTGTCTGTGGATATTTGTCAGATGTCGGAAGATTGCCTTTTAAATGTCTTGAAATGTCAGAGAGCTTGGTAGTTTGACAAAGTCCCTTGAGTGTATTCTTTTGGCCGGGTTGCATTCAAGGTGTGCGAGACTGCCCGTGTTCAAACCTCCCTGGGCAAACACTCCTGTGTTTTCCTGTACCCTGGCTGTTTTAAGAACACGTTGCATGCTTAAGAAAGCAGGCAGCACACACTTTTGTTATGCTTTCTTAGTATCTACCCTCTCTACTCCCCACCCCCCAGTAAAATGTTAATTTTGATTGGAATTTCCAGTTTCAGGTGCAGTACGCCTCTGAATGCCAGTTGTTTGGAGACAGACAAAGGGAGAGGGCTCCTGTCTTCATGACTTGCTTGGAGGTTTCCTGGCTGGCCATTATTAGCCACCTGCATTGGCGGGGGTTGGACTAGATTACCTTTGAGGTACTTTCCTTCCAGCTCTCTGATTCTATCAATCTTTAGTCTGATATGGCAAGGCTATCCTAGACCGAAGGTTTTCACACAGAAAAGATGTGCCGCAGTTTGTTTTTTTAAAATTGCATCAGATGTCTATTGGTAAACTCTTGTTTAGGCTATACAATCAATCATCCTAAATATGTTTAACTCATCACTGAGTGGTTTGTTGGTATCTGAGTTACAGCTCTGTACAGAGTGTAGTGGTAAATTTTGAAGTGCAGGCGCTGGTCATGATCACCCCCATAGCCACTTTCCCAAGGAGAGTCCCAAAATGCAGGCAGCTGTGTTGATCCATATCAACAAACCAGTTGATAGCAATTTTCATCTCCATCAGGAGCAGGTCTTTTGTAAAGCTAACGGGTTTTACTTGTCCATTCGAGACCAAGCCACCCCAACGTACTTTGCGTTACAACAGGGAACAATATATTGTTGCTGGAAAAATTCATTGCTCCCCCCACCCACCCACAAAGTAGTATGAGGATTGCAGCTAAACTCATAGGGAGCAGGGAAGTCTGAGGGGGGTGGCAGATGACATCAGCATCCCTGCTAATAAAAAAGTGCTGGTGCTGTGTCCCTATGAGCCCTGGCTCCGCTACACCACTAAGTAGGCATTAATCTACACAACTAGGCTTGATTGACTTTCTCCCTGATAGATTATTTATTATCTATATATTTACCGTAGATATGTTCATAGGACACAGGATAAGTTGAACTACATATTCTTGAGTGGGAAGGAGAAATTCGACATGGAGCTGCCTCTTTTGGCAGTACCCCTGAGTACTTACTTTATAGTGGCTACATTCGGATGGTCATGGTCTAAACCATAGTCTATGAAGCTGTGGAAGAGCACTATGGTCAAACACTCCTCCCTTGCCCTCCCCTCTTCTTGTTATGTGCCAGCAAAGATCCTGGCATCCATTAACCCAGAGTTCCCCATTATGTCAGAACTGGTGAACTCTGGCTTCATGTCGGTTAATGAACTGGGAAAATAAGCCAGCCTAAGAAACCAGAAGTACTTTTTTTTTTTTTTTAGATTTTTTAATGAATACAACAACAAAAAATACAACATAAACATTGTGAACCCCCCCCACCTCTTGGGACCAAGTTATATTTCTCACCCCAATTTTCTTCTTTTTTTGTTGTTGTTGTGTGTGTGTATACAAGCTATTATTCTATATTCCAAAAATATAACAAATCTTGACAAGGTTTGTTCCCCCTCCCCTTTACCAACACATAATCCAAAAATTTGCCCCAAATGTTCACAAAGGTGTCTTTCTCCAATTGTCCTTTTTGACACTTAATATTACAAGTTAATTTATCATTTAACGCGATATCCCATACCTCTGTATACCATTCATTAATTGAAAACACATGTTGAACCTTCCAATTCCTAGCTATCATTAATTTTGCTGCTGTTAACAAATTCACAATCAATTCTTTTGTATTTTTTAAACAAACTAACTTTTCTGTAATTGTTAACAATGCTAATTTTGGGCAGACTTCTAATTCCATTCCAATTATTTCTGATATTTCTGCAAATACTTTCTGCCAAAATTCCAGAACATTTTTACAGCTCCACCACATGTGGGCATACGTACCTTTTACATTACATCCTCTCCAACACAATGCGGAGCAATTTTTATCTATCCGATTTAATCTTACTGGAGTTAAATACCATCTCCATACGACTTTATAGAAGTTCTCTTTTATCCTAGTTGACATAATTCGTCTATCCCAAATATTTTTCCAACTTTGTTTCGATATTTCCTCGTCAAATTCATTATCCCATAACACTTTAAGAGAATCTTTATGCTCTTCTTCATTTTGTAACATCGTATATAAAGCCTTTGTTGTGCCTCTTGTTGAAACATTACCTTCTATAGCTTCTCTAGTCAAAACTATCTTTTCAAAATTGGTTAGTTCTCTTTCGCTGTCCATTCTTGTCCTCCACTTCTTTAACCACAGTTCCAATAAAAAAAGCTAAGATGTTGGAAGGAGAAACGTGCTTTCTTCACAATGCTATTTTAACGTTCAGAAGCAGTCTGTTCATTGTTAGGCATGGCTTCATTTGGCTATTCCTTTCAAGAGTGTAGAATTAGACACATTAAGGCTGCAATCCTGTTCACACATACCCGGGATTAAGTCGGGAAACCAGAAGTACTATAGGGAATTGTATTAGAATTGCTTTGTTAAAATTTAACTAGCTACTACCTGTACCTTTATGCCTATTTATTTATTTATTGAAGAATTTCTATTCTATCCTGCCTTTCCAGTTCTGAAGAAGCATTCAATGTTTATCAATAATAAAACTATAAAACAAGGATAATATAACAAGATCCAAAAGCAGCAAATAAAAGAGTCAAAAGCACAGAGAGCCAACTCTGTTTCATGCAGTAGACAAACTAAAAGCTTTCTTAAAAAGAGTTTTGAGCCAGAGATGAAACAATTTCAGAGAAGAGGCCAGATTAATTTTCTGGGGCAGAAAGTTCCATGTTCTGGGTGCTGCATCTGAAAATGCTTCTTTATGTGTTCCTTCCACTTGCACATCAGAACAGGAATGTTTATATAGGAGGAGATGGTTCTTTAGGATGTATAAGAACTTATACTAACACTGGTATGCTGGTGCCTTAATTGTATGAGAAACATACGGTAAAACCTTTTGAGGAATTTGAAAAAAATATTACGGAGAAAAAACAAATAATAGTATAAACAAAAGAGGATATAACACATACATGCATGATTTAAATCTCAAAGTTATATTTTTGAAATAAGTCCATTGTTTGCTTCATATCTAAACAGACTCTGGTTGCTTCCAGACAAAAGGCGTTGTGTAGCTATTTCATGTTTCATATCAGAGTTTTTGTGGAAAGATAAAAGATGGAAGAAATTGTGGGGAAACAGAAGAGGGTTACATTTAGAAGACATCATGGTGTGGACCATCTGTAACATTTTGTGTGTGAGGCAGGCCTTGTCTGGAAGCACCCTCAGATGGAGTTTCACATCAGTAGTGGCGAGTATTATCTATTTATCTATAAGTTACAGTGCAGTTGTATGCATGTTCACTCATAAGTGCCGCTGAGTTCAGTGGGACTTAATCCCGGGTATGTGTGAACAGGATTGCAGCCTTAATGTGTCTAATTCTACACTCTTGAAAGGAATAGCCAAATGAAGCCATGCCTAACAGTGAACAGACTGCTTCTGAACGTTAAAATAGCATTGTGAAGAAAGCACGTTTCTCCTTCCAACATCTTAGCTTTTTTTATGTTTGTACTGGAGTGGGGATCATTCTTTATTTATACAAATGGGTGTCAGCCTGGCAGTCACTGGGAAGGCATGTTTGTGGAGAGCTTCTATGCAGAGCCAGAAACAAAAAGTCAGATAACTTCTACTTCAATGGATGTTGAAGCCCTGCGGCAACCTTGTGAGTCATACCTGGGTCCCAGGGGCAAGCAGTCATGCCCAAAGCTAATAAGCAAAGTGGACTGGAAAGGTCACAACCCCTCCCCCCCTGCCGAATTTTAAATAATACAGGGCATATTGCAAAAGCTCCCTCTGGTGTCTTACTACATACATTCCAAAGAAAGAGGTATTTATGACTACTTTCCATTGTGGTATAACCACAGAAAATATCCCACATATCTGGTGATCATCCTTATTGAGGCTAGAATGCAGTGTTCAGGGACATGATGTATAACTCTAAATACCGCATGCTGAGGATGGACACCTGGGAGAGGCAGGGGCTGTTGCTATCATGCCTCCCTTGTGAACTTTCTAAAGGTATCTGGCTGGCTGTTGCTTGAAAGAGGATGCTAGATGGACTTCTGGTCCAAGTCAGCCAGAAACTGGTGACATTTTCACACTACTTCTACATTTACATCCAGGAGCCCAACATACCCCATCTACAAAGCAGCATTAAGCTACTTGTGGGAGAGTAATGGAGTTCCCAGCTCTTGCAACAGATGCAACATTGCCTTAGCTGTGGGCAGCAAGGCATCATGCAGAAAATGTTTCTTGCCTTCTTGCTTTTGCAATTAAATTCCCTACCCCTCTTGCCCACCATCTGTAGTCAAAGCAGTAGTGAGTGAATAAATAAATAAATAATCACATAACCCTTTGGTTTGAAGCAGTGCTAACACAAGCAACCTCAGAGTGGTCAGCATATATGAGGCAAGGACATTTGGGGGGGGGAAGTAAAGAGTTTGGGGTGGATTCTTGGAACAGAACATGGTCCAGATGCTGCTTGGCTTACACTAGACGGGAATGTCAGTTGTGTGAATTTTAGCTATAAAATTGTTTTGTATGATGTATGTTTATTATATATATATATATATATATATCATACACACACACACACACACACACACCTTATTTTGGAGTGCAAAAAAGTGCATCCCACCCCTTTTTTGGGGGAAAGGAGTTGACAGCTAGCTAGCTGTCAAAACTCTGGGATACTTTTAAAGGGGTTTTTGACAGGGCAATGGGTGTTACTTGACAGGGACATATGGCTGTATATGTGGGCTGGTGTGATGTGCAAAACGTGTGTGTGTGTGTGTATGAGTATGCATGCATGTATAGAAGTGGTGGAGGTAAATACGGTGTGTGTGTGGAGAGGGCCGGCAAATGGGGATTGTTTGTTTATAAAATTAAAAAATTTTCAAAAGGTTTGGAGGGAGTAGAGGGAAAAAGATTGGTTTGCCTAATTCATCTGTTGAGTTTATGGTGGCTGCAAGATTGAGTCGGGGTCTTCACATTACATCTCATATGTAATGAGATGTAAAAACCAGGACAAGACTCCTGGTTTTTTTCAGAACTCAAGGGCAAGGAAAAGTAGGGGCCATTTATACTATTAACCTCTTCACACAGTAAAGTAAGTTCTCTGCATTTAGAATCTCTGGGAAGTAAAACTACATCCTGGGTCCATTCTCTTTCGATCTGGAAAGTTTTAAGAGGTGTTGAAAGCAGTAGCATTGTTTTCCTTTTCATGCAAAGCAAAGAAATCTGATGAGAAGCTGACCCTATTTTTATTTCTGTTTAGTGATGTCATTGATAGATCTCATTGGGCTGGTAAAGAAACAGAAATTAAGAAACCCTGCAAAGTAAAGAACTCTTTTCTCATCAAATGCTAGTACTTTCTCTGAAATTGCCAAATTCTAGAACCTTTCCAGTAATCCATGGATCTGGATTTCCCATGTGCAAGCCGAATGTTTTGGTTATTGTATTGCACTAGCACTGTGTGCATCTTCCAGCTGAGCATTGGCTCTGGGAAAGTAGAAAGGAGACTTACTGTTCCCCACTAAGCAAGTTCTTAGCTGGATGGCATGCAAGCTTCCTATGTGAGTGTCAGTTTGTCCACAAGTTTTTTGCCTATGTCATTAGTATGTAAGTATACAAATATTAGAAATCTAAAGACAATTTGTTTTCCAAGTGTGGTGCAGTAATATGTACTGTCCATCTATTTCTATTATAATTGGCACACTGCTTGATGGTCAGATATTGTTATTTGCCCACCTATTATTTGACCATGGTTAAATATTGTCAAATACTGTACTTCAGTAACACCACTGTGTGGATGGAAGCATACCTTTTTAATTTCATTGTGGTGTCATTTAAGGGTGTGCACCAAAGGTAAGGTTTGGTCTGACACCGAAGGTAAATTGGGTTATGAGGGAACCAATTCAGCTTGGACCACTTTGGAAGTCAGCTGCTTTGTCTCAGGTCTGGAACAGAATCTTGCTTCAGAAATTCTAAGCTTCAGTTATAATAGGGAAATCAATAAATGACTATAACATTTTTGCTTTTCAACAGAATTGGATGAAATTTGCAGGCATAGTAGCCCCTTAAGTGGATGAAACCTGCCAAATTTCAGACAGATAGGTTCAGCCTAGGTTTTTGTGCAAGTAGCCCTTACATTTTTGATTATTTTTTTTTAACATAGGGAAATACGTATAACATTTTTATTTCTTGGCCAGATTCATTGGATGAAATTTGCAGACTTAGTTGCCACTTTTGTCAAGATGAAGACTGCCAAATTTGTTGGATCATGGTGGTGGTGGGGTGTTTGTGTGCAAGGCAAGTGTTTAATACCTACCTGAGGGTTTTCAAAAAAGGATTCACTTACACCCCTTCCCACCCTGTGTTTTTTGTTGGCCATTTCTAATGATATACCTCACAGAAGTGCCCCTGGAAAGTAATCTGCAAAACTTTAGAGGCTACATACATACAGGGTTTTTGTGTGCAAGGTGAGTCTTTAAAGTTTGGGGGAGGGAAAGGAATTTGTTTTCCCTCCTCCCCCCCTGTGGTTTTCAGGCAATTTGTATGCAAATCTCATGCATCATAGAGGTGCCCCTAAGTAAAAAAGAAGAAGAAGAAAGAAATACAACAACAACAACAACAACAACAACACTACAAAATTTCAGAAGGGTAGGTACATGGGTTAGGGATGATACTTTGGCCGGGTGTGTGTGTCTTCGTTTTCTGCTCGGTTGATACCACCAAAGTCAGAAATGTCAAGTGCTTCATCCTTGATAGAACGGATGGATGACACACTTCATTGAGAAAATATATGAAAGAAAACGCTGAACAGGTAGCAGTGGGTGCAGGTATCTCCCACCTTGTGCTGGCTCGCAAGCCATTCCTGGAAGCCCTGGGCACTACTGCTGCCTCTGCTGCTGTAGACACACAGTCACAAAATGCAGTGAAAACACAGGAGCCACCTCTGACATTTTTCTTCTACATCCCTCCCCAAAGAACTGTGGTTAGAAAGGAGAGTTCTGGAGAGTTATTTCCTGTTTCGAAGCTAGAGGTACTTGTCACAAAACTACACCCCCTTCTCCCTCCCCCACTCTGCTCACCATGGTGTTTTCTTTATATGGAGAGCTGGGGGTGGTGGTTGGGTGAGAACACAGTTTGTGTCTGTGTTTGCCTCCAAATTTGCTACTGAAGCTTTGGAAAGGTCCAGATTGGGTTCCGTCCGCTTTGGAGGATCCCCTCATTAACTCTGAAGTAGCCTGATTTGGTTCTGGATTTGTGATTTGTCCTAATCCACTGCACGCCTTAATTTATTAGGACAGGAGTGAAGGCAGCTTGCTCCCTAACCATGTAGTAGTTCAGGATAAACGTTGGAGCATAGCAAAGCTGCTTCTACTTGCTACCTGCTAGTTGCAGACATGTCCAAACAGAACAGAAACAGACATTGATAAAGGTGGGGTAGAGTGTCAGACTAGGACCAGGGAGATCCAGGTTCAAATCATCTCTCACCATGAAACTCATTAGATGATGTAGGTCCACGTTATTTTTGTGTCTTTATCTGTTGATTTTTGCTTGTTTTAGTGTGATAGTTTTTTTAAAAAATGTTTTTATATTGGTGGACAGAGTATAAATTAGTAAAGACAGTAAGTAATACACTCAGCCTAACCTACCTGACAGCTGTGTTGTTAGGATAAAATGAAGGAAGGGAAATCATGTATTCTGTCCTGAGCTCTAAGCTTAAAGGAAGGGAAGAATAAACATGTAATAAAATAGATAATTAATGAAAAGCATTCATTTCACAGTAGCAGCTCATTTGTTTTTGTAATTAGCATAAGTATGAAACCAGCCGATAATTATCTTCTTTGTTCTCATAATGTTAATGCTTTAATTGATCAGTTAAATATTGGTCAAATAATATAAAATAATGGTGAAGTATTTTTAACAAAAAAAACTTTTTTGACTAGTCAGATGCCCAGCCCTAATTACTGCTCCCCTAAAGAGCTTCATACACACCTTTCTGATCAAGGAGCAGAAAGAAAGAAATGTTGGAACATTTGAACACGTAGGTTGCCTCTACTTCTCTGCTTCTCTTGTGCTTCTTTTATTGTTAATGATAGATGCATTTAATTTCCCTGGAGCCCATTTTCTCCGTCAATGCACTAGGGAATTACATGTGCATATCCCATTAAATTTAATTGGCACTGGGAAAGAACTACTGGCTTAGTTTAAACTGATCTAACTAATGGGGAGTGAACTGCCAAAGAATACAAATGCTAAAAAGGGGGAAAGAGCAGATGTGCATCTTATACTGTCTGATGCCAGTATTACTTACTCTTCTATTCCAAGCCTAAACTAGTGCTCAGTCCCTTGAATAAGTTCTTTTGTATAAAAAAAACAAAAAACAAAAATGTGACTGGGATCAACTTCATATGAGTAGCTATGTAAAACCACAGAGTTTCACTTTCCCTGGAAAGTTGGGAGGTTTATAACAGGTGAAGAGAAAAAATACACTGTGAAACTGTATAGTGGTACAGTACATCTGATCCAGTACAGACATAGTTCTGCCCCTGTCTATCTGGATACTATAGGTTCCAGAAGAATGCCAGTGCCGCAGTCCAAGATTACCTGACCAACCCTAAATAGGATCTGTCTGTTTACCAAGTTTAAGGTCTCTTCGTGCACTTGGTGAAGTAGGTTGTAACCTGTGCAAGATTGTGCCACCACAATTTCATTAGTCTTTTAAGGTGCTACAGGAATCATAGTCATCATTGGAACAACAACAAAATTGTTCAGATGGAGGGATATCTGTGTGTTAGGCAAGAGTTCTAAATATGTTGTGCGACACCAGTTTCTGTATTTGGAGCGTCTTTTGGTACAGCTAGACACGATGTAGGAAATCATGATCAGGATCTCTTGAGATTTTAAAACAGACTAGGGATGTACTAATCAGCAAAAGAAGTTCTCCAAATTTCACCTCGAAGCTCATTCCAATTCGATCCTGTACCAGCTTTTTTTTCTTTTCGCATGAAAATCCGTGCATATTTTTCCAAACATACAATCAGTTGTGTGCATCTTTGAAATGTACGCATTCTTCTCCCATTAAAGTGTATTTATGTGCATTCTTCAGAAGCATGCATTGTTTTCATGCACATTTTTCAAACGTACGAATGCTGTCAAATGCATTTTTGGGGGTCCACGAATCACACTGCAAGCTCAGATATGTACAGGCGGTTTTGTCCGCAGATTGCATCTGAATCTATGCTTCGTCTGTAAGGTGTGAACTGGGTAAATCCTGATCAAAAATGAACTGAAACAAATTTCTCATACATCCCTAAGAGCAGCTATTTGGAAGATAGTAAGATAAGTGCTAGGGTGTGAACTGTTCCTCCTATGTCATCTTCCTTCTTAAAGTTGTCTCCCTGCCCATGGCTACTTTTAATTTAAAGGAAAACTGCAGGAGATGCTAAGTACAGATCTCTGCATCACATCTACTTTGGTTGTAAGTGTTCCTTGATACATGAAGTAGACCCAAACTTTCTCTGTGTTGAGAAATTTTCCTGTGTATTCTCTATTGGTCTAAATTTCTGTACTCTGTCTCTCTTGATTATGGGTAAATTCAATTTTATTAACTCTTTATTTTTATTATTTTCTTTTTAAAAAGCTTGGAACTAATGGCTGAATACCTTTTTAATATTTAGCCTCAGTATATCAATTGAAATCTCTTAGCTATGTGAGGTTATTTCATATTGGGTAGCAGGGGAGAAACATTTTTCAAGGTTATAGCATGAGATTTCTTATACACTTTCCTTACTAGTGAAACAATATTGCTTTTCAAAGAAGAACATTTTGCTATGATGGTATATCCCCCTAAGAAAACTATCCCTGCTTAGCTAAATAAAGTTAGCTTAGTGAACATGATTAGGGCATTAGAAAAGCATGGAGGGGAGAGAGGAGATCACTACAGTGTTCCAGGTCTTGCTATCATATATGCTCTTCATTACTGAAATGAATTATTTATTTATTTAGGGTGTTTATATCACATCCTTCAATGAGTTCCCATGGTGGCCCTAGCATTGATGGCACCATATTATATGTCCCATCCTTGTTCATTCAGCTGGACGTTTAATTAATAATAAAGAGTCATGATGGCGATGCTAAACATCCCTCTTTCCCCCCCTTTTAAAATTCTGTACTTTTCATTTAGCACTCCTGCTCCTGTTTCCTCTGCCTGATAATGATCTCCAAAATGTAACTTTAATTTGGAATTAATTATTATTAAAACTTGAATGTCATGGTAGTGATTTAAAGTTTCCTTGGGTAAAACATGGCAATGAAAGAAATCTTATTTACTAATTCTATTGTAAATGGCAACATTAAGTGTTAGTATATTAAGCATGAAACATATATATATATATGTGTGTGTGTGTGTGTGTGTGTGTGTGTGTGTAGTATATAAAATGTATGTATATATAATTATGTTCCAAAAAATATCACAAGTACAACACCAAACAACAAAACTAACAAAGCACAGCAAACAGCAAGTGCAATCAATCACAGTCAATACTGAGCACAGTCATATACAACTTGCAATAGGTTTATTTATTCCTATCCTTGTTTGTTTGTTTGTTGTATTCTTTGCACTCCCCCTTTATCTCACTCAGGGAGTAAGTCCATCCAGACTGCTGTAAGCAGTCTAGGAGCCTGTGAGGTGGTGGTCACATCCTGGATAAAAGGATACCAGCTCTCCAAAAAGTTGTTTTAAACTGTACTAGAGCAGCCCCATCCTATATGGGTGCCAGTAACCGTCCAAACCCGGAGGATTGCGGGCATCCAATTGAGGGCAGGAGGAGCGCAGTGGATAGAATTGCCGCTGCACTCCCCTTGCCCTCAAAAACATTTAGACGGCCAATTTCGACCATCTAATTGATTGCTTTACCTCTCCTTGTGAGGAGAGGCTGAGGCACCGCCTGGATTCCTTGGAAGCCGGCAGTGTCTCGCTCCTCCCCTCCCCGGGAATCCCCCCCATGCCAGAACCGAAGTCAGTCTTCTGGCTTCAGTTCCCACCCGGTGCAGAAAGAACTGCGCCAGCTGTGAGGTTGGAGGGAGGGCACTCCGCGCTCAGACTCCCCAGTGCAACCTTGGAAGGGATTTCCGAGGTCGCAGTGGGGAGTCCAACTTCTCCTATGGCCCCACAGACAAAGTTGGAAGGCCATAGGATTGTGCCCCTATCAATGAACAAATCATCACCATCATCATCCTTTTTTAAAAAGCTAATATTGCAATGGTGATAGAAGCAGAGTAACATTACAATAGGTGAGAAAGGAATACTAGACATCATAGACAATTATACACACAATGTGTGTCACTATTTACAGCGCCTATAAATGTAAAAAGACATCAGTGCTTTATCCTGAAACTTGGTTTGCTTCCTCTGAACATCCCAAAATTGAGCAAAACAATGGAGAACTTTAACTCAGCCTTAAAATATGATAGAACCTATTATTAATTTTCAATTTGTCTCGAATAATTCAGAACAGAAAGAAAAGTGCAGAATAGATCACATCAATTGCATCCCAGATAAAATAATCAGATACATTGCACTAATATAATTTTCCAGCAAGCATTCTATGTCAGTGGAATACTATATAACAGAAAACTAATTTACAATTACTTATACTGTATCTTGAATTGCGGGGTGGGGTGGGGTTTGGTGGTGGTGGTGGAATAGTATTAGTTTTCTTAATTATTTTATTCTTGTTGAGATCCTGGAAAAAGTGTTGTATTTCTCTCCATTTGCTGCCTAGCATAACATTAACAAGATATAAATATATATATTTTCCCCTAAGGTATCTTTTTGCCAAGTAGTGGGCTTGGCTAGTTTAGATTAAACAGAAACAAGTAAAAACATCTGTATAGTTTTCAGTGGTGTGCTGGGTGTGCACTTTGCTTTCATTCAGTGGCTTACAAAATCTTTAGATTCACAAAATACTTTGTGCATTTTGGCTGTTCTTTTGGTAATCTTATGATAAAAATACCCTCACACCAAATTGTTCAGTGTTTGAATATCTAACTTGCCAACAGTTGGTTTATTATAGCTCAAGATAAAATAACTGGCTATTTGAAATTAAAATGAATCAAACACGAAGAATATTTGACTTGTGCATTTATTTTAAAATAAAAGCAAACCAGTTCACTCCTTTTATTTAATTCTACTTTAAGTACAGTACCTGTTAGTGTTGCTCATTTAAGGACTCAGATGCAGAGCATGATTCTGTATGACACTAGAAAGTTCAAGCATTAAATTTCAGTCCCCAAAATTGAGCTACTACTACAAGAAGCAACTTTTAATAGGGGCATGAATGATAGAATAGCTGTGTTTGGATGAAACATAAAGCATAGTTTAATCTACCTGAACAAGCCTTAGGCCTGTGCACTCCTGCCTCCTTCCTTGTTGTTGTGAGATTGGAAACATCCACCTCCATTTTCAACAGACAGCATTGCGAGTGTATGGGTGAGATAAAGAAGAGTCAGACACAGAGTATATGGTTTCAAATCAGGGCCACATTTATTGAATTGAAGATCTGTGAAGGGCGAAGGGCGGTACTAACTTAGCCCGGCCATTGGCCGGGAAAAACCCAATATTTTAAATATTTTTGGCGAATACATCCTAACCGCACCGGAGGCGGGTTGGTCCGCCCCCGGCCAGTTGCCCTCCATGTGGAGCTGGAGGGCCTTACCATCGTCGCCTTACTTTGACGCCTCCAGGCACCCAGTGTAGGCAAGAAGCAACTTTTAATAGGGGCATGAATGATAGAATAGCTGTGTTTGGATGAAACATAAAGCATAGTTTAATCTACCTGAACAAGCCTTAGGCCTGTGCACTCCTGCCTCCTTCCTTGTTGTTGTGAGATTGGAAACATCCACCTCCATTTTCAACTAACAGCAGTTTGTCATTTCATCCTAACTCAAACTGTAATTAGTTGGAACTATGGTTTGTTCAAACAAGCCAGGATCAGAAAGCACTTTTTGATCTTTGCTTTTTTGAAGAAACCAGTTGAAGAAATTATAAACTGTGGTTGCTTGAAAATAGAAGTGGCCAAGCCAGAGGAGGACTGGGGAGGGAGGAGAACGTGAGTCCAAGCCTTTTTCATGTAGCATTAAACTATGGTTTAATGATATGTCTGAATGCAGTCAGTGGGCTGGGTCCTGGCTTCATAAACCATGATTTACTAAGTGTTGGCCTGCATGCTTGTCCTGAGCATGCAGCTAGAGGAAGGTGCTCAATGAGAGTTATCAACCTAGCAAAGGTCTGGGAGAAGGCTGAGGGCTTACCGTATATACATGCTGTTTCTGATTCAACATTGGTTGCTTCCTCATGACATTGCCTACAGCTGAATTTTTCTCATCTTCCCAAGTAGACCCTTGCTCCTGAGTAGACCCTCCTGGCAACCAGGCAGGTACTTTGGCAATTACTCGAGTGTCACACCTGGTCCGTTGCTGCTGGTGCTCTGGAAAGCTGTGGGATGAGAGAGAAGAGTTGGGAACCACAGCAGGGCTTACTATGGGTCAGAGGGGTTCTTTGGGATCTCAGACAAGGCATCCCTGCAACAGGACTTCTCAGGTTGCCATTTGTCTTCTGTGGGAATGCAGTTTGCTGAGGAATCCCAGTTCTCCTCCTCCACCAGCAAGAGGTCTCCTCTGGATTTGGATCAGCCAGAAGCCTGACACACCTCCTCCCTCACCCCCTCTCTCTGTCTCTCATGCATTGCCTTTGGCACTTTGATCCTGGTTAATGCTGTGGCTTACTGAAGGTTTGATCCTGCTTACAGATCCAGGTTAGTAAACTGGCATTAAGGCATGGTTTCCCATTTTAAACTAAATGGGGAACTGTGCTTTACTTTAATTGTGCTGGGGACAGTAGAGTCAAGGAAGGAAGGGGCACATGGGCCTAATGCTTGTTCCTGGCTTCATAAGCATGGTTTATGGAGCCAGGATTGTTATATCTGAACTGGCTCAGTGTTTATGTGTGCTTACTATTCTACTTCCTGTATTGGATGGGCTCTACCGGAAGAATGGTGAGGAGGTTATTAAGGTTCAACAGGTAGTGCAGTGAACTTTCCCAGTGTCCAAAAGCCAGGATAGCTTCTGGGAGCTATGCCAAAGGCCTTATGGTCTTCAGCTTGTTAGGGAGAGCACCAGAGATAATTGCCTTGAGACTGTTCTCTCCAATTAGATAAGGGCTGCTTTTGCTGTGTGAACCGAAACTGTTTGATTTACTAGAGTAGCTTTGCTCCCCTTGTCTCTCAGGAAGGGGGCGGGGTTAGCTTGTAGTCTTCCTCTGTTCGCGGTTTGGGGAGAGGAATTGACATGTCACTGGCCCAAGCAACTTTGAAGGCCCACGGAGCATATCATCTTTCACAAGCGGTTTTGTTTCATCCTGAGTATCCTCGACTCTGAAGTGAGGTGCCTTGGCTCGACAAGGCCCTGAGTAATTTAAAACACTTCCTAAATATAAACAAGATTCCATTTAAATATTCCATTTTTGCAATGAAAATAATTTGTCAGACTTGTGTTGGGATCTTAACAAGATCTATGCATGTTGTATTCTTGTGAGAAAGACCTTATAACTTTAATTATCTCCCATCCTCGCATGAGCCTCTATAGCTTTCCATGGACCCATAACAACATATTAGCCACACATTTAGTACATTTAACTCCCATTTATTATAATTTAACTTTAGAGTGCACAAAGAGTAACAAGTATCTTGACTAGGGGTGGGCAACCTGTGCCCCTCCGATGCTGTTGGACCACAACTCGCATCTATTGGAAAGTCTGGTGTGACTTACAACCGAGTTGCCTTATATAGAGAAAGTGTGGTAGCACAGCATTTAGCATTAGAGCGAATAAACACAGGCTAGAGCCAGTTTAGAAGAAGGTTAAATTAACTTACTTTATTAGTGTTTTATACACATGGTCAAAGGCTATCTAACACTGTTTAACTACAAGCACCTGCTAAAGTTGGGTGCCTGAGTGTAAGTAAGCAAAGGCATGAGATATGGTTACTTGCCTCCATCTGAGAGAGAGAGCACATGTTGCTTGTTGCAAAGGTGAAGAGGAAGGGGAGTGAGCAGGGGATGAACAAGATAAGTGGCTGTTGATACAACACATTCTCTATCGCTCCCTGGAAGCAAGCAGAGTTGTTCCTATAATCCAACACCATCATCCCTGACCATTGGCTGGGGTTGATGGGAATTGGAGTCCAACAACATCTAGAAGGCCACAGTTATACCACCCTGCTCTAGACACTCAAGTTTCAATGTATGTTCTTGCCCCTTTCTCTCCTGTCCCCATATTACACAGAGAATGTGAGGTCATCTCTGCTGAAAAGAGAGCACAGTCTTATGAAGGGATACGAGGTTAGCCATTCTAATTGTCATGCCTGTAAATTGCTACAAGCAAATAGAGTTTTTATACCCTGCTGAAATGCACTAAATGGGAAAGTTGCCATCAGTCTGTTCCCATTCATAGTAAAATCTGCAGTCTTGTGGTTGATAAGAATCTTTCCCTTTCTTTCCTAGTATTAGGATGATCATTATATAGCAGGCAGCAGTGGAAGCAATGACCCTGTGGAAGATATGTTTGTGACATTGAAAAGGGCCATTAATTAATCCAGAAGTATATTACTCTCTCCTCCCACATGACTGATTAGAAAGAGCTAATGTAAGCATCCTCTTTTGTCTGCAATTTTAATTTAATGGCAGACGTTTAATCATTATGAAAGTAGATACAGTTAATAGCCACATAGCCACTTCATTCCAATTTACATGTCAATAAATGGCCATCTGGAATAGCAACATCTCAGTCATAGTAGTGGTTATTTATATCTGTAAAATACAGGGATTATTCACCATCTTATGGTAGTAATTGGTTCTATTTTGTGCTAGATTCCAGCAATTCTTTAAGGAAGTTATTACTTTAAAATACTGTGCTATTTTTTCTTGATATGATGGTTTGGTGCCTTGCTCAGTCTGTTGTCCAGGTGCTGTTGATGGGCAACTTCAAGGCCCAGCTCTTCCTTCAGATGGTTCTTTATCTTTAAACTGGACAGCCTTCAAATAGAGGACACCTTCAAAATAGAGGACAATCTTCAGGCAGCCCTTCAAATAGAGGGTTGTTCTCTATAAAAGAGGACACACAGCTCCCTACCTAGGGCACAGTGGCTTTCTCCTTGTGCTCTCTTTAGACATGGCACATAGCTTTATAACCAGTTATAAGAACTTAGTTTCTTACGCTGCAGTGGATGTATCATTGCAAGTGAAGTGCAATCTACTGCCTTGGAACTGAGAATGAGCTGGCTGCATCTTCTCCACTTTCCAGGAACATCCTGAAAAAATGCATGAGTCATCTGCTTGGAAATCCCACCTACCTTAAGTAAACTGTAACCAACAGATTTCTATAAATGTGTTGTAGATATTCCAAATACTGTTATTAGTTTGGTCAAAGTTGCTGTTCTATATTACAAAGATTGAGAATAAATGTGGGTGGGGGAAGGGAGTACATTCATTTGAGATCCACAGAACCTTAAAAACAAACATTTTTCAACATTTGTATTTCAAATATATGATGAAATGCTACACAAGAATTAGGTCATTTTAGGAACTGCCCATTGAAGCTTTGAGTTACGTAGTATTAAAGTTAAAAGGGGATTATTGAATCGAAATGATTTTAAAGATATATGGAGAGCATTTGTAGATTTTGTTTTATTAAGTGGGAAAGGGTGTACACAAGAGTCATTACAATTTTGGAAGGTTGAATAGTTATGTAGTTGTAGTTAGTTGGTCCCGGTGGGGGGTGCACTTATTATTTTGCTTTTTTATGTGTTTGTTGTATAATTTTTTATGTTTATGTATTTTGTAGCCTATATGTTAAAATTTAAATAAAATTTGGGGAAGAAAGAAGCAGCTTTGAGTTAGTTTTCTTTTTTTACTTAAAAATATTTCTCAACTGACCAAGTATACCGGCCATGGGACATATTCTAGCAAACACTTCTTCTATACAACACTGTTCGTTTTGATTAGATTTGTACCACAGCACCATTTGGGGTGTTGAGTTGTTAATGACATTGTAAAAGGGCAATTGACAGCATCTGACTGGTGGTCCAGTTCATAGGAAATGCATGCATCATATATGACAGGTATTTGTATACTTTGTATACTTTGAGAGAATGAATTATGCATTACCTCCAAGTAAAGCATCCAATTATGTGTGTACAATATGTTAATTAAATCCTTTCCCTTGTTTACACACGTTATCTTGTCTCCATTGCTCATCAAAGCAAAATATAACACAAAATAGGGGTGTGAAGGTAGACCCAGTTGATTTTGTATTTGATTTAAAGAATAGTCATTTTATGCACTTGCGAATGGTAACATATTTTTACCCTTTGTTTTCTTTTCTCCTGGCAAATTCTGTTCACCCAGTGTTGTAGAACCAGGTACCTGTTAAAAAATTAGTGTGTGCTCCCTCTCCTGCTCAATAATATCAGAGGCAGTTAAACACCTCTTCCTCCCTCCACCACTCTATGTACACCAAGGATACATGCTGCAATTTGACTCCAGCTCCCTGGTGCATCTTTTTATGGCGTGGAGATGATGGGAAAATTGTATGAAGCTACCGGACTCATTATGTGCAAGAAGCAGGTGCTTCTAAATCTTTAAAGAGGACTCTGTTCTGTTGTAATGTGTGAAACATTTCTGATGGCAGCTCAAGCGCTGCATCAAAAACTCAGAATTTTAGAATCTTCCCTTTTAAGAACTGAATTTTAGCTTGATTATCACATCCTCTCTTTTTCCACTCTCAGTAATAGCCTTTCCAAATGATACCAAGTTTTAGTATTATAAATATATTTTATTTCATATAACAATTATGTGTTTCCTTTATTCCATGATGGATCTCCAAGGCACATTCCCCCAGGCAATCTCCCATCCAGATACTGATCAGGCAAAGGGCTTTTCTACAAGAGCCATTTATTGTGCTGTTATTCACTATACAGTACAGTAATACCTTGGATTGCAAGTAACTTGGTTTGAGAGCGTTTTGCAAGACAGGCACATTTTTAAATATTTATTTATTTTTTACTTGATATACAAGCGACGTCTTGCAATACAAGTACTGTAGTACGGCTTAAATTAAAAATCTCTGTACAAATTTTTTTGGGGGGATTTCGTTTTGATATAAGAGTGTTTTGGATTACAAGCATGTTTCCGGAACGAATTATGCTCTCAATCCAAGGCATGACTGTTTCTACTTTTGATTTCATTGCAGCATTGAGATCCAAGCTCTACACAAAGAGCTTTTCCTTTCCTGCTTTTCTACTACACAGCCTCTAGGTGGTGCCATATCAGAATAGCAGAAATACATGAGACCGAGCACCATTTTCCCCATTGTAATTTAATAGCTCATTTTCCCCATTCTAAAAAAAAACTGGGAAAGTGCTCTGAAAAAACAGAAGTGAAATTGGAGCACCATGACATCATCTAAAGAGCCTGTAAACAACCATAAGTAAGGAATCACAAGTGCACAATAAATGCCTTGTGTAGAAAAGTCCAAAGACCTGCTTAACTTAGGGAAAGCTGATGTCTCATATACCTTCAGATGAGGCCTGACCATAAAATGCAGTTGTTATCCATTTCTTTCAAAATGTTCACAATGTGTTTATGCTTCTTTTGAGGGACTATTGTATTTCCTTCAGGTACAACATATTGCTTTGAGATTACTCAGGAAATGTGATAGCCCTAGCTTTACAACCTGCCATTGCATTTTCCAGTTATGCTCCCTGCATCCAACATTTATTGTTCTAATTGTGGGGCTGCAGCTGCATGAATGTCTTGGAAGATATTACATGTTGCCTTAAATAGGAATGATGATAAACAACACAGTCCCTCCCCATGCCATTTTCTGACATTTTAAATAGAATTTTTAAAATAATAATTTAGCAACTGTGATATCAGAAATGATTGTTTACCTTTACAAACATTATAAAAGAAGGAAATGTTAGCAAATCTAGACTTTCCTCTTGCAGCATAAAAGATGGGGCTCTAGAAATTTTTGTTTCCTTTATGAAAGTTCTGCATGCGCTCCATTTCAAGTGTTGAAGCACCCATCTACTCTGACGTTAGTTTTCTTTAAAAATGAAAGCAAACAAAGGCTCCCCTATATAAGGCCCTTTCCCCATTCATTATGTGTGCACTTGATCTTGCAGTATTGTCTTTGTGGAGTAATCACATACAAGCTAAAATGCAGTTGGCCTGTACGTGTACAGATCATCTGAATGAACTGTAAATGCATGTATATCTGTCTCTTTTCACCAATTTGAGTTTATATATTGAGCTCCCTAAACGCTTGGAAGTAATTTCTAAAACTTGCAGCTTGATGGAAGCTGTGGCTGAAATATAATCCCCATTTATTCAAAATCAGTATATATGTGTTTTTATCCCTCTCTCTCTCTCTCTCTCTATATATATATATCCTCTTCAAACTGTTAGAGCAAGCAGTGGAAGAGTTCATGAACCAATCATTTGGGGGTTTTGGCAGGCCGTATGGAACTTTTCTAACAGTTATTTATATGGTTCTCGCGTGTTTATTTTCTCAATAAACCTGACATATTGCTGAATGTGTTGCTTTCACAGTGAAATAAATACTCAAGATTACAAACATAACTTTTTAATAAACTTTCCTGAAGGCCCAAGGCTTCATTTAATAAACCGAATATTTTCCCTATTGTTGAAGAAATACATGCCAACTCTTGAGATAGAAAGTAAAGAGTATCGGATATACATTGCAGAATCTATTTCTTTTAAATTTCATATTAGCTTTGGGCTGCAATTCTATGGGCTGCAATTCTATGGGAGGGTGTTTGAGGAGCCTTAGGATATTGATCTCCCTCTCCACAGCAGAAGATGGAGGCTCGCAGGTGTAGAAGGAGTTCCATGGCTGGAAGCCTCTTCATTGCGGCAGTGGAAACCACTGCTGCCATTGCTGTTGGTGCTCTGGGGGTGGGGATGGGAAATGGAGGGGCAGGA
This sequence comes from Shinisaurus crocodilurus, assembly GCA_021292165.1. Lineage (NCBI taxonomy): Eukaryota > Metazoa > Chordata > Lepidosauria > Squamata > Shinisauridae > Shinisaurus > Shinisaurus crocodilurus. The sequence continues at coordinate 95,619,027 of CM037878.1, forward strand.
TCAAAAACCTTCCCATTCCCCCAACATGACACTGACAAGGGCAAAAAAGTACACCACCCTGAAGCTGGTGTATGGATTTTCCTTCCCATTAATGTCAATGGGAGGGGCAATTTTAAAAGGGCAGAATGGGAGAAAAAACAACACAGGAAAATTCATCCCTGTACCTTGCGCTCAGGCTGGCAGGGCTTACACAGTGTTGGCTCCTCCACCCTGGATTCTCGCTCCACTGCCATGTGACTCTGTTATCATGTATGGAATAAGAGCTGGCTAAACCTGTTATGCAGCCAGACATTTCATTGTCAAATTAAAGGAAAAAAACCTGTATAATGCATAAACATATGTATAATAGAAAATTGCATTACCTTAGAATTTAAATTAAGCAATTCAGAGCATTGTAAGCCACAAACAATTTTTGTACCATGGTTTCACTACTGGGTTTATTAAATTCTAGTTCAATAAAATATACCCTTTAATAGGGCATTAATCCTGGTTACTGAAAATCCAAATAATGATAAATCTATCCTTCCCTTGATCATTCTCCCAGTGATTAATTTGCCATTAACTCACCTGTTATGTGTAGTATGATTTCATGTAGTGCTATCTCTTAAGATTCTTTGGTATCCCTTGCTAGATTAAACATGCAATCCTATGCATGTTTAGACAGAAAAAACTCCTACAACTCCCAGGATTCCCCAGACAGCATGCCTTCACTGTCTGAGTTGGGCACAAAGGTGGTTTGCTTCCAACAGAAGGCATTTTCAGCTCCACAACTGATGCACTTCTGCTGTGCTGCACTCATAGCATTGTAGTGTATTGTACCATCTAGTTCCTGCGCATGGGAATCAGAATGTGGAGCATCCTCACCACTGAGGTGAATGGAGAAAGCTCTTTAATATGCCAATGAATTGGGTCTTAAATGAAACTTAATTTCTGTACCTAGCAAAGATGTCTCTTCCAACACACACTGATAATAGATTCTTATGAATAGGAAATGTACCAAGTCTGAAAGTTATGTACTAGTAAATTGTTTATTTTTATTTATTCAAAACGTTTCCATAATATCCTTCATTCTATTTAGAATTTCAGAGCAGTGTAGAATCAGTTGTCACAACATAAATAGAATAATGAAATAACAGATCAAACCCTTAATGATTAAAACATACACATTTTTGAATGTCTGGGTGAATAAAAACATTTTAGCCTGGCTGGCACCAGGCAATCCTCTGTAGAGAGGACATTTCATAGTTGGGTGGCCCATGCCTCAAAAGTCCTTTTCATGAGCCCTATTCTGGTGTTTTATATCTGTAGAAAGTAAATATGTGAGGAGCAGGAGAATTCTAACTTCACCCCCTCTTTGTTGTCTTCATCACCCTCTACTTGTGGAGTGCAACTTTCTAAAAAGGAGAGCCTCCTGTATCTGTGGAAACTCTCCACGCAATTGAGAATGTTGATTTTGGTTGCGAGGATGACTCTGACTAGCAAATTGTTTGCGAGTGAAAGGAGGGGGGGGGGAAATAAAAATACTAAACACAGAAATAGATGGTATAAACTTGGGCTACATTTATTTATTTAAGTAGATCTGCAAAGGAGAACGATTGCGGGTTTCTAATCTATACAGGCACCCATCCTGCAGTTTATTGGGTGAGACATCACAGATGCTGAGCAGCGTCTGTGGGATCGCCACCGCTCAGGTCTACGCCATAGAGGTGTTGGGAGGCCTTCTCATGTCACCCCCTCCCAGGGCCACAAAATGCCAAGCGGATGAGGTAAGTTAGCCTCAAAAGCAATCTGTATCTCCCCACTGGGCCTCCGAGCCCTGAGAGGGAAGCCTCAGGTATTACCTATCCAAAAAATAAAAATAAAATTATTTTTCAACTGTTTTTAAATTTTGTATTATGGATAATTTTTTTAATGGCTTTTATTGTATCATGGCACTGTCTAGGAACTGTTGTAAACCGTCCAGAGAGCTTAGGCTATTGGGTGGTATAGAAGTTAAATAAATAATATATTAAAATTACCATAAAGATGCCTTTGGATGCTCACCAACCTTAACCCCCACTGAATATGCCTGCACCTACCTGTCATGGGTGGGAGACAAGCTGAAAGACCAAAGAGGCTGAGGGAGCAGCTGCATGGGCTAATATTGCCCCCATAAGCCCTGCTCTCCAGCTATCAAATAGCTCAGGAGCCCACTCATCTCTCTCTTCCCCCTCCCCACAACAGCTGCCCCACACCTAGGCGAGCCAGGTGCGGGGTACAATCTTATTCTATTTTAATGTGTATCTCAAATTACTATATCTAAAGTTGGATTCACACTTAGTTGTACTCAAAGTAGACCCATTGAAATCAATGGGACTGAATCGTAACTAGCTTTTACCATTGATTTAAATGGGTCTACTCTAAGAATGGGTAAGTCTGGATCTAAACCCTAATGATTTAATAATGTTTTGCTTTTAGACACTGCTCTTGAAATGTGAGAAAATGTATAAAGTGGTTATTAATTTTCTGAGTTGTACTTCAATAAATGCCAGAACCCACAGGATGTGCAATGTTATTACGGTCTTCTTCTATGTCAGGTTGATACAGAAGGACTTGCCACTGAAGAAAAAGCCCAGCCCTGTCAAGTTCTAATGCATTCTTTGGTAATTAGTGATTTTTATGAGTAGAAAATCTTATAAGCCACATTTGATTAGATGAAGAAAAAACTAGCTTATAACAATAAACACAGTATCACATTCCACATTTTATTGAAATAAGAAGAGTTTTATTGGCAAGAGTTTATTTTGTGGTAGTATCCCTACATCTTGTAGGAGTAAGTGTATGTTTCATAAAATACTACTTTTAAATTAAGGGAGCACAGATATATGAAGACTTGCAATTGTGGGGGAGTGTGTATTTCACCAAATAATTAACAGATCATAAATTTAACTGGACTCAAATGATTTTTCCAAAATAAGAAACTGGCACTGAAATAATAAGAGAATTTATTGGGTGTGTTTTATTTTCTGCTGTGAGTTTTATTTTAAGATTACTATTTGGGATGGAATAAAGTCAAGGAATTTATTTGGTAAAAGCAGGTAATGCTGGGCAGAAGCCTGGGTAGCACATCTATGAATCATTACCCACTCTTGAGCTTTGTGATAGTGGATCAAAGGAAGCAGGATGAGGAAAACTACAAAGGGTATTTTCTTCTACCACATGCTGTTAGAAATACAGGTGCAGGAGAATAAGGAGAGGAATTTAGAGGATTTCAAAGATTTCATAGAGTTGGAAGGAGCCTATAAGGCTATCGAGTCCAACTCCCTGCTCAATGCAGGAAACTAGAGGAGGGGTCTCCCATCCAAGTAATAACCAGGCTTGACCCTGCTTAGCTTTCCACGCTCAGACAAGCTGAGCCAACGTAAGCCACAGGAGCTCGTATAATAATCACGCCTATTCCATCTATCTATCTATCTATCTAATCTATCTATCATGAATCCTATGATGTGATGCAAAGTGCCTAGGATTGTGTTTAGGGCAATGGCCTCTGGGATGCTATACAGCCATTGGCTATATGCCAAGAGAAGTTATGTATGAACATTAGAAACAACAGTAAAACCAACACAGCAATTATTTGTTACTCTTACATTAGATATAAAATATCTTGCTGACTTATTAAGGTCAGGTGCTAAATTGTCTGATCTTCAAAAGATAGTCTTCTTGCTTTTCAATAATGGCTCCAAGAGAATGAAAAGAACTGCCTCTCATTTTGGTGGGGGATTCTAGCTAAGGGAACACACTACCGACCACCCAATCAAGGAGAAGACGAGGATGGAACTTTTGAAAAGCAAATTGCCATTGTTTCAAGGAGGCATGATGTGGTAGTAATGGGGGACTTCAATTTCCCTGATATCTGTTGGGAGACTTATTCAGCCAAACATGGCCCCTCCAAGAAATTCCTGAGCTGTGCTGCTGATAACTTCCTCCTACAGAAAGTGGAGGAAGGAACTAGAGGATCGGCTATCCTTGACCTGATTCTAACCAACAGAGACGAGTTAGTGGATAAAGTGGCAGTTTCGGGAACGCTGGGGGAAAGTGACCATGTTATACTTGAGTTCTTGATTCTAACAGAAGCAAAAGCTGAGTGTAGCCAAACACGTACCCTGGATTTTAGGAAAGCCAATTTTAACAAACTCAGAACAATGATTAGTAAGATCCCATGGCAAGTGACTCTCACGAGAAAGGGAGCCCAGGAGGGGTGGGAGTTTTTAAAAAAGGAAATTTTAAAGGCACAATTGCAAACAATTCCCACAAGGAGAAAAGGCAGAGGGCAACAGAAGAAGCCAATGTGGCTTCACAATAAACTCAAAGATGACCTGAAAACAAAAAAGGACACGTATAGGAAGTGGAAGGAAGGACAGGCTACAGGGGAAGAGTACAGGCAGGTAGCACAGAACTGCAGGAATAGTGTCAGGAAGGCTAAAGCTGAGAATGAGCTAAGGTTAGCGAGGAATGCTAAAAGCAACAAAAAAGCCTTCTTCAGATACATGCACAGTAAAAGACAGAAGAAAGAACTGGTGGTTCAACTACGCAATGAGGATGGCAAATTGATAACAGAAGACAAAGAAAAGGCAGAAGTGTTCAATTCCTACTTCGGCTCGGTCTTCTCCCAAAAGAGGGTCTATGACCCCCCTGGCAAACCTGAAGTGCAGACTGAAGGGGCAGAATTGCAGCTTGAGATTGATAGGCAAATGGTCAAGGAGCACCTGATTACTCTGAACGAGTTTAAATCTCCAGGGCCTGATGAGCTGCATCCTAGAGTAATAAAGGAACTGGCAGAAGAACTCTCAGAACCACTGTCTATTATTTTTGAGAAATCATGGAGGACAGGTGAAGTGCCAGACGACTGGAGGAGGGCAAATGTTGTTCCCATCTTCAAAAAGGGCAAGAAGGAGGAACCTGGGAACTATAGGCCAGTCAGTCTGACATCAATCCCCGGGAAGATTTTTGAGCAGATTATAAAGAAGTCAGTCTGCAAGCACCTTGAAAACAATGCAGTGATTACTAGAAGCCAGCATGGATTTGTCAAGAACAAATCCTGTCAGACTAATCTGATCTCATTTTTTGATCGGGTAACCTCCCTTGTGGACTGTGGGAATGCTGTGGACATTATATACCTGGACTTCAGCAAAGCTTTCGACAAAGTGCCTCATGATATCCTGATTAGTAAGCTAGCTAAGAGTGGGCTAGATGGAACAACTATCAGGTGGATCCACAATTGGCTAAAGAATCGGACTCAAAGAGTGCTTATCAATGGTTCCTTCTCAAACTGGGGAGAGGTAACGAGCGGGGTACCACAGGGCTCGGTCCTGGGCCCGGTGCTCTTCAACATTTTTATTAATGACTTGGATCAGGAGGTACGGGGAATGCTTATCAAATTTGCAGATGACACAAAGTTGGGTGGAACAGCTAATACTCTGGAAGACAGAAACAAAATTCAAAGTGACCTCAATAGGCTGGAGCGCTGGGCCGAAAACAACAGAATGAAATTTAATAGGGATAAATGCCAAGTGCTGCACCTAGGGAGAGGAAACCAAATGCAGAGTTACAGAATGGGGGACACTTGGCTCAACAATACTACAAGTGAGAAGGATCTTGGAATTGTGGTAGATCACAAACTGAATATGAGCCAGCAATGCGATGTGGCTGCAAAGAAGGCAAATGCAATTTTGGGCTGTATTAATAGAAGTATAGCTTCCAAATCGCGGGAAGTGATAATTCCCCTTTACTCGGCACTGGTTAGGCCTCATCTTGAGTACTGCGTCCAGTTCTGGGCACCTCACTTTAAGAAGGACATAGACAAACTGGAGAGGGTTCAGAGGAGGGCAACAAGGATGATAAAGGGACTGGAAACAAGGCCCTATGAGGAGAGACTGAAAGAACTGGGCATGTTTAGCCTTCAGAAGAGGAGACTGAGGGGAGATATGATCGCACTCTTCCAGTATTTGAAGGGATGTCACACAGAGGAGGGCAAAGATCTCTTCTCGGTCATCCCAGTTTGCAGGACACGGAATAATGGGCTCAAGTTACAGGAACCTAGATTCCACCTAAACATCAGGAAAAATTTCCTGACTGTCAGAGCAATAAGACAATGGAATCAACTACCTAGGGAGGTCGTGGGCTCTCCCACTCTGGAGGCATTCAAGGTGCAGCTGGACAGACATCTGTCAGAGATGCTTTGACCTAGATTCCTGCATTGAGCAGGGGGTTGGACTCGATGGCCTTGTAGGCCCCTTCCAACTCTACTTTTCTATGATTCTATGATACCAGTTGCTCGGGAACATGAATCGCGGAGGATCTGTTGAACTCATGTCTTGTTTGTGGGCATCCCATACACATCTGGTTGACCACTGTGGGGACATAATGTTGGACAAGATAGGCATTTGGTCTGATCCAGCACTGCTCTTCTTATGTTCTAGTGCACAAGTGGAATTTATCAAGACAAATGTAATCAGTTGTGTTACAGATAGATATAGCTCATAGAGTTGGAAGGAGCCTACAAGGCTATCGAGAGATGCATTAAAAAAATTTTAAAGTCTGCTTTTATTTTAAAATTGTTTTCTGATGTTTGTGTAGTGGCTAAACAATAAAACTTGATCTGGAACTGATTTTGATTAAACATTAAGGCAATGGTTCTCAACCTTTTTTGCCCCATGCACCCTTTTCACCGTATGTCAGAATGTCATTCCCCCCTTTCCAAGACTGTCTGACTTAATCTGTGCCATACAATAAGGTGAGATGTCCTGTAGATTATGTAAAATCTGTAGAATTGTAATTTGTAGAAAGATCAGTATTCCAACAGTTTGAGTCTGTGGTCCCAATTTATTTATTATTACATTTATGAATCGCTCATCTGGCCGGTCACCCAGCCACCCTGAAACCCTAAAATTCCCCCCCAGGGGGGATTCCCTCCTGGCTAAGAACCCCTGCATTAAGGGAAACTTCCTATTGCTACAAGCTTTTCCCCTATGCAAATAGCAGGTATGGGGGCCCAATCCAGATTGGGACTACAGAGGGGGACAAAGCCCCCCTACACCCATGTCAGTGTTCAGTCCATCTCTCTCTCTCTCTCTCGCACGCACGCACACACACACACACACACACGCTGGCTGAATGTGTGTGTGCGTATGAGTGCGTATATGTGTATGTGTGTGTCTATGTGGTCAGTATCCAATGCGACATGAACGCTAATGTAAATTACGTTGTTCTAGCATAAGGGACCTCTATGCAACACCAATAGCATTAGCTGGCGTGACGGGTTTTCTGGAGAATCCCATTGCACCTGCTAACACTATTGGTGTTGTGCTTGAGGTCCCTTACACTAGCACAATGTAATTCACATTATTGCTCATGTCACATTGGATACTACCTATAGCCTGCATACTAGGGCTAACTACAGGCCAAAACAGACATTAGTTTATATCTGCAGGTACATCTTTTGTTCATTTTTACTCTAGAGTAGGTGCAGAGACCCCATACAAATAATTTTAAAAGCCCCCTACCTCTCTTCTAGGTGTCAATCCGTTGGGTCCCCTGCATCTACTCTAGATTAAAAAAAATATTAAAAAGAGATAGCCACTAGACACAGATATAAAGTAATGTCTCTTTTTCATGTTACAAACATCACTCTCACCTACACAGCCTCCTGTCTGTGGAACTCAAAACTATCCCCAAAAGTCTCCTTTTCTGTGAAGCTTTTGACTCACTCCTTTAATCCTCATTTCCAGCCGTAGCCAAATACATTTAAACTGCCGTTTCTCCATGTTCATCCCTTATTACCTTTGTCTCTCCTTCCCAACCCACTGTCTATTTTACCCATTGTCTGTTTTAGATCGCAAATTCCTTGACTATTTTGGCTATGAGATTCAGTAAGGTGCCATGTACAGTAAAATAATAAATAATATTAAATATTACCTGCAAAAATTCACTGATAAGATTATCATGTTTAATTTCCTTCATGTCAATGTATATTCATTGCTTATATTAGCCTTTTGATGAATGGACAGAGCTCTGTTTAATATAACAAAGTATTGTGTGTCAGAAGTGGAAATAAGTTATTAAACTAGATATGCAAGAGAAACCTCCAAAATGACAGTCTACTTAAGCTATTAACAGGAAAATATTAATCAGCTGTCTATATAATTTATAACAAATTAATGTTCTGAACTTGTAGCTAAATGATAAGAAATGTGAAACCAGGAATAAATTGTAGGTATGATTAGATAATTTCAGTTATTACTCATCTTTCAAACAAAGTAGCTTCAGCACTTAGAGAGCAATCATATGGCCCCTAGACAGCATCTAGGCCATAGGATACTGCAGATCCCCAGATCTGAGGTCAGAAACAGTGCTCCAACTTTGCAGCTGGGGATCCACGCTCCGATCCGCCTCCCGCCTCCCCCCCCGCTTGCATCTGGTGCAGAAAGAACTGCACCAGGTGCTTCTCCGAGGTTGGAAAAGGTAACCTTTTATCCAAGGGGGTAAAGGGGTGGGGAGGGGAGGAGACTGGGGCCACTAGGATATAACATATCCAGATAGCGCTCCAGCCTCCTTCCCTCTCCCTCCGAATAACCTCCGCTAGATGGCCATTTTTGGCCATCTAGCTGAGTTACAGAGTGGGAGGAGCAGGGAGGTGAAGATTGCCTCCACCACTCCCACTCTGCACTGGATGCAAGCCTCCGAGTTCGGAGGCTTATGAGCATCAACGGCACAATCGACAGGATTGCACCCTTAATTGCTCAAGACAAATCTGTATGCCACAGAATGTCAGGTGTCTTCCAGGAGTCTATGCCTGAATTTGTCAGGATTTTTTCCTCTCCAGCTGTCAGTGTTGTTGAGGATCCCAGTATGTTCAAACCATTTAGATGACAGAAGATTACAACTTGGTGCACTTTGCCAAATGAAGTTGGGCTGTTAAGGTGGAAGGATTCCTTCATAACCAAGGCAGTTTGCTGCTGTTCCATGTGAATGGTGGTCACCCTCTTCCAGAAACAGGTGGAACATTGGAAATTTCCTCTTAATAAAAACTAGTGAGCCTTTATTTATTTATTTATTTAATACATTTTTATTCCGCCCAATAGCCGAAGCTCTCTGGGAGGTTTACAACAGTTAAAACCATAAAATACAATATAAAATAAATATAAAATTTAAAACCACAGATTAAAAACAAATAGCAGAGCTAGCAGCAATAGTTACAGAGTTAAAAACAACTATAGGATTAAAATGATTAAGATTAAAATGATTAAAATGCTTGGAAAAATAGAAAGGTCTTCACCTGGCAGTGGAAGGAGTATAATGTAGGTGCCAGGTTCTTTGGGGAGCTAATTCCACAACCGGGGTGCCGCAACAGAAAAGGCCCTCCTCCTGGTAGCCACCTGCCTCACTTCCTTTGGCAGGGGCTCTCAGAGAAGGACTGCTGACAAAGATCTTAGTGTCCGGGCAGGTACATATGGGAGGAGACGATCCTTCAGATACCCTGGCCCCAAGCCATTTAGGGCTTTGAATTTATTTATTTATTATATTTATACCCCGCCTTTTTTCCTGCAAGGAACCCAAGGCGGCTTACATAATCCTCCTCCTCCTCTCCATTTTATCCTCACAACAACCCTGTGAGGTAGGTTAGGCTGAGAGTCAGTGACTGGCCCAAAGTCACCCAGTGAGTTTCATGGCTGAGCGGGGACTAGAACCCGGATCTCCCAAGTCCCAGTCCAACACTCTCACCACTACGCCACACTGGCGTATGTTAGTACCAGCACTTTGAATCGGGCCTGGAAACAGACTGGCAGCAGTGCAGATGAGAAAACACTGGCATAATATGTTCACGTCGGCCAGTCCCCGTTAACAATCTCGCTGCCCTATTTTGGATCAGCTGAAGTTTCCAGACCGTTTTCAAAGGCAGCCCCACGTATAACGTATTGCAGTAATCCAAACGAGAGGTTACCAGAGCATGGATAACTGTAGTTAGGCTATCTCTGTCCAGATAAGGATGTAGTTGGTATATCAGCCTAAGCTGATAAAAGGTTCTCCGTGCCGAGTTCACCTGTGCCTTGAGTGACAGCTGTGGATCCAAGAGCACCCCCAAACTACGAACCTGACCCTTTATGGGGAGTGCAACCCCATCCAGAACTGGTTGAATATCACTTAGCTGGGCAGGCAAACCACCCACTAACTGTACCTCCGTCTTCTGGATTGAGTCTCAGTTTATTAGCCCTCATCCAGTCCATTACCATGCCCAGGCACTGATTCAGAACAGCCCCTGCCTCACCTGGATTAGATGAAAAGGAGAGATAGAGCTGGGTGTCATCTGCATATTGATGACACCTCAGCCCACACCTCTGGATAACCTCTCCCAGTGGTTTCATGTAGATGTTAAACAGCATGGGGGATAAAATAGAGCCCTGTGGCACCTCATGGCATAACTGCCAAGGGACAGAGCAGCAATCCCCCAGCACCACCTTCTGGAATCGGCCGCCCAAATAGGATCGGAACCACTGGAGTGCAGTGCCTCCAACTCCCAACCCAGACAACCTATCCAGAAGGATACCATGGTCGATGGTATCGAAAGCCGCTGAGAGGTCCAAGAGAATCACCAGCCATCCCTTGTGTACTGTAGGCAGAAAAAGTTACCTCACTTGGCTTTGAATCTGAAAAGGAGCTTCTTCCTTGGAAAGCCAGCTGGTCAGAACATTACACATTACTTCATCCAGTGAAGCTGAATGGTGGGAGATTCAGGACAGATAAAAGGAAGTACTACTTAATGAAGTGTAGTTACTACTTAATGAAGCATAGTTAAACTATGGAATTCGCAATGACAAGATGTAGTGATGGCCACCACTTAGATGGTTTTAAAAGGGCATTGGACACATTTATGGAAGATAGTGCCATCAGTGGCTGCGGGTCCTATGCTTATATATTACGTCAGTATCGGAGGCACTTTGCCTGTCTATATCAGTTGCTGGGGAACAGGAGTGGGAGGGTGCTGTTGCACTCATGTCCTGCTTGTGAGTTTCCTAAGGGCAGCTGGTTGGCTACTGTGTTAACAGAACATTGGACTAGATGGACCTTGGTCTGAACCAGCATGGTTCTTCTTATGTTCAAGCCCTACCATAGCACTTGTCATTCAGTATACTGGGCTCAGGAAGATTCTAAAGATTCTATGTTCACTTTTCCTCTCAGTCAGTAATATGAATATTGTGCCTGGATTTTAAATGGGAACCACCAGCCCTATCCCCTCCCTCCCCCATCATTGCACTTACAAAAGCATATGCTGAACAGAAAAGGGTAAGTATTTCTGCATTTCTTTTGACTTAGCTGCTAATTCTTATAATTGGCAGACTGCGGAGCAGAGGGGGTAGCGGTCATTTATTTTCGTGATGGGAAAAATATTGTAAGTTGATGGATGAGCATGTAATCTCTGTGAAAAATGTTTTGTTAAATCATCAACACTAGGTTGTTTGTCTCTTGGATCAATGACCCCTTCATGGTAGCAAAGATTTCACTGTGATGGTTTTTAATATTCCTCTTTTTCCCATTAGCACAAGCAGCACCAGTTGTAAAGCAGCCACTGTTCCACTCCGATATGAATAGATAAATTGTCAGAGGTTTCCAGCAAGATAGCTTCCACATTAGAAGACTATGTAGTAAGCAACACTACATACAGTGTTTTAGCTGGTAAACACAAACTGTGCACATTTAGTGGCACATCTGAGTTCTCATCCTTCAGTTGAATTTAATGAGCTGTAACAGTGTGATGAGATTGGGTAGAATGGAGATAGTGTGTATTGAGTGGAAGCCAGATATGGAAGGTCATTGTTCAAGAGCTGCCCTTTCCCACCACTTATCAGCCTAGGAGGAGGGGTGAGGGTGGAAACTGTGTACAGTGCATGTTGTACAAATGGGAAACAGACGTCAGAAAGTTAACCATTTCAACAACAATATTTGAGATAGGGCAATAGGAATATGATGTCAACTTAATCTTGTTCTTTTAATGCTGTAACTATATTTTTTGGCATGTGACTGTAGAAGTGGGTCAGCAACAGAACAAACTTCCCTAAAGCAGGCAGTGGAATTTCCTATGTTGAGAGTTTCACAGAGAGCATGGATGGCCATCTGTCAGAACACTTTATGCGTAAGACAAGACTGATGAACTGCCATGAACTCTGTGCATTCCTTTGTTATTCAGGACAGTGGGCTTTCCACCCTTACCATCCACCCTCCTAAGGAATTCTGTACAAGTAGCTCAGAACCAGGAAGTTTGAGGTTTGTGAGTCTAGGCCAGAAATTCCTATCTGCCAAGGTAAAACTAGGATTTCTTAGGAGGCATTTCCACCATTTTAGGTTGGTTTAGATGGCTTCTAGTGTTCCACTTCCACTTTTAACTCAACTCTGATTTAGACCTTTGTTTCTAAATAGTTTATTTTTCCCAGTTCTGAGCATCAGCTGAAATGAAAAGAGCCTACCAAGAAAGAACGACGTCTCCAAGGATAGCATTGCATCAATTATTGAGATCTCTGGCAACAGTAGTAGATTTTGTTGCAATGAGTTATTTTCAGAGCTGCCTGCGTTGTATCATCCCCAAGAGAAACAATGAATTTAAACTCTTGAGATCAACTTTAGAGAAGACTCAAAGTAACTTATTTGCCTTAAATCAAGTTCGCAGTAGACTATGTGCTGCTAAGCGTCAACAATGCTTATCTGAATCAAGCAAGGAGTCAGATTCCTCAATTTTTTTGAATTCACAAATAATTGCAGTAACTTCTAATTCAGTTTCTTAGGACAATGTAGATGTAATTTTGGTTGCCTCTTATCTGCATTTAAAAAATTAGGAGCTAGCCTTGAGAATATGCAGTCCCCTTCCAAAGTGAATTCTCTCCTTCACTTTAATCCCAGTTACGGAAAACCTAGGCGCATTCATTTTAATCTGGGATTCAGATCATTATTAAATGGGATCCATGGTTAGGCCTAAGCACCATTAAGGCCAGTGCTTATATTTCCTTTAATTGTAGCTGAAGCCCGAGAGGCTTGGAGGAGGTTGGGCTCGCTGGTCATGGTCTTTTAAGAGGGATACTGGTCACAACGATGGTTATGACTGCACCCATCCTTTGCTCTTCAGACTTGCACAAAGCATTGTAGTTAGATGATATTGAGTTGTGGGAGGGACCTGTGAATTTGAGATATTTTGGTGAATTGCTGCCTATTCAGAGGAAAGTTCTCAAATTAAGACACTTGAACATTCAATGAAAAAAAAAACACTGAAATAAGATTGGGTGCATCTGTTGAATGCATCTGTGGAATCAATTTTTTTTAGACCGATTTTATGGCAAATGGTTAGTGGAGTGAAGGTTTGGAAACTACAGTCTCAGTCTCAGTTACCTAAACAGTAAACATTTTTCTCTCAATTAAAATGCGGTTTTAAATTAGAAAGTGGCTTGTAAAGCGAATGATTTAAAAAATATAAGTGAATTTTCTTTAGCTTCTTTGCTAGGCAACTATTGTTCTAAGACTGATGAACTCATTATTTGTTACTGTGTAAGAAGTGTTTGAGAAAGAAGAACAAATGCACACTCCAGATTATATCCCATTACATTGATTGGGGTGGGGTGGGGAGGTTTATCTCAAAGCAGAAACAAACGAATGTTTTCCAGTCAAACATTGTCTTCTGGACATCTTTCCCCCTGTAATTCCATCATTAACAGAATGAGCTCTACATATCTCAGATACCATCCAGTCTTATTTCTTCCACTGCGGATTTTAAGAGCACCCTCTAGAGCAGGGGTGAGCAGAAAGTAGATCTCCAGATATTTGGACTTCAAGTCCCAGCATTTCTGACTGTTGGCCATGATGGCAGGGGCTTCTGGGGGGATTCTCCTTTGATGGAGGTATTTTCTGTATTTTTAACTAATTGTTCTATTGATCTTTTCATAAGAGATAATACCAAAAAAACAAAACACACAACCAAAACTAAATAGAACTCCACTCTCTCCCTACAGAAAACAAAAATAATTATGATTAACCTCATCCTCCCTGGTTAGTCACTTTTATTTAGTTCATTTAGCATAATAAGAACAGCAACAAAGCAATATCTTCTGAGGTCATTAAGACAAACTTGTACTGTGTACTTGTTTAGCTTGTCCCAGTTCATGAGTTCAGTTGCCAAATATGTGATTACTGCCCAAAAGTCTTTGGACACTCACAACTTCCAACACTTGCCTGGAATTAACACAGTTAGAATGAAATGCATATAATAGTGCATGGGGTGCCCAATTTATTATATATCATCTATTTGACACACGGGTATGGCCAAACTTCTACTGTTTTAATGTAATAACTGTATATTTCCCAAAAGCTGGAAATATACATTTTTACAACTCCACCACATATGAGCATATGTCCCCTTTTCCTGACATCCTCTCCAACAAAATGTGGAGCAATTATTATCTATTCTATTTAATCTTACTGGAGTTAAGTACCATCTCCAAATTAGTTTATAAAAATTCTCCTTTATCCTAGTTGACATAACTTTCACAATCTGTTTATGTTGTTCCAACCCACCTTCGAGGTCACCTCTTCAAATTCATTAATCTCATACTGCCTTTAGCTGGTCCTCTTATTCTTCTGCTTTTTGAATCAATTTATATAAATCCCTTGTTATACCTCTTGTTGATGCATCGCCTTGTAGGCCATCTCTAGACGTAACTATCTTTTCAAATTTAGTTAAATCTCTCTAATACTCAGTTTTCCTTTTCCACTTCTTCGACCACTGTTCTAACTGTAATAAATTTAACCATGACACTCTTCTTCTCCCAACAATTTCCAATATTTGGTCTCTAGTCCCCATCTTTTCCACCCAATCGGATAATCTAATAACCCTTTCTTCTCTTAGTTTACCCTCCAAAACCAATCTTCGGGAAAATCATTTAGAGCCAGATATCAAGTTCTGTCTAATTGTGTGCTGAAGTGTAATGTGTCAACAAGCATTGAGACAGAGATCTGTTGCATTCTTAACCAGAATTCAACAGCAAGATGTTTCCCTGTGGATTATATGCAGTTTAAATATTACACTGCAATATAATATCCTGCATGCTCTAAACTAACAGAAAATAATCACTTTTTAAAATCCGAAAACAGTTTGTTACAAAGAATCTGTTTCATCTGAATTACTCCATTACTTCACTATTACCTTTTTGCAAAATTAATTAAAATTGTGGTGCTGTTATTGTTCTAACAATAGTAATGAAACTGCAAGAGAGACTTAACTTTCCAATAAATGTTCCAACAGTATTTTTGCAGCTGTACAACCTTGATATAAACAGTGCAATTGTTACAGCATGTCTTGACTTAATGTAGCTTCATATAGCTGGATTATAACAGTAATTTGGTTTTGATTTATTTTCAGGTTATGCAGCCAGATGTATACATACACCCACACCACAAATGACACATCATTGGTACTCAGCTTAGAATTCTCTGCCAAAATGATACTAAACCATAAGTGTTAGTTATTTTTGGATTTTAAAAAAGAATGGATTACACTGTATATAATAGCAATGTAAAATGATTCCCCCCCCCCCTGGTTGTGTGTGTGCATGCACGCGTGCTATGTTTGGCCAACTGTGTGTGTGGCCCAGCCCTGCTGCTGTAATTAGTACCAAACATTTTTTGCGACACTCAGCAGTTGCTTTTGGGGAGGGCCCCCCACATGTAAACATGCAACCAAAATTGCTCTGGTTTCCTTATTTAATGCACTAGAAAATTGATATGAAGATATGAATAAAGCTTTTAATCAACATACAAATATTCCAAAGCAATTTAAACTAAATTGTAAAATGTCAGCCCACCTGTGTGTGTGCACGCGTGCGTGCGTGCTCACGCAAAGGAATTTAGATAGAAAACTATTGTTAAGCTAAATGCATGCTGCACCACTGTGAATTGGTGACCATCATAACATGTTCATCCAGCAAGTACCAATGCTGCAGGCAGTAAATAATGGGCAATTTTCTGGGAACAGTGTTCAGTCAAATGTCCTGTGAGATTCACAGTAATTCTAAAAATCAAGAAGCCAGATGTCCTACTTTAGTTTTGATGAAGCATGATGGACAATTTTTTCCAGATGCATTTTGGCTTTGACTACTTGCTTTTCTATTTCTCAATGTAATCATTTAAAATCATGCTTCTTTTCCCACCTTACATAGTGGTTAGATTTACGTTTCATTGCCATAAATCAACTCATTGTGAAATTTGTTAAGATTTGTTTCCTATTTCGTGATGCTAAAAATATATATAACAATTTACGTCCAGATTTGGCGAGAACCATTGATACAATTAAAGATGATGTTAAAAAGGTGAGTCCTTCATAGCCAAGTCCTTGTGCATATATAGTTTTATTTCAGCTGGCGTACCACAGTAGCCTGTGTTGTACAAAAGTGAAACAGATGACATATAGCAGAAGTGTTAGTAAGCTCTGTTTCACTTACAGTTTTCTGGGTCATTGTGTGCTTCATGTGTGGGCAGTTCTGGACTAAATAAATACAAACCAAAGCTCAAGCTTCTTCCAGGGTCTTCGGTATCAAATTGTTTCTCAATTTGCTTATCCTGTTGTCACCATGATGTGCAGGAGACAGGAACAACTGAACTGAGTAGGGATTTTGGGTTCTTCTTCATGGTCTCTGTGCATCACACACATGGGCTCTGCGCCTGCACTGAGAAACTTTTAAAGCTGAGGAGTTTTAGGCGGGAACCCTTCCTCCACCGTCCTACTGAGCATACTCCTAGCAGGTTCCCGCCTATTCCCTCAGTTCCTCTTCAACCACCATTGTGGCTGGACGCTTTGGGAACGTTCTCCTACGCTCATTATAGCTGAGGAAAACTCTTGGTTTTATTCTCTACTGTCATTATTCTGACTATCCGTATTATATTTTCTTTCTTTTATTTGTCAACTATCTTATCTCTGGATTTACCATGGAGGCTTTTCCAAGGCTGATGCCTCTCAAGGTGGCCTTCCACAAGTGTGTCCATTGTGGTAGCAAACTACCACCTACTGGTGGCCACTTGCTCTGCCGCTTTTGCTTAGATGATGGGCATGTAGTGGATATGTGTCCCCACTGCCAAGCATTTAGTAAGTAGGCAAGAAAGCACTGCGCGGACCTGAAAGCGAAATTGTGTGGCACAGGCTCTGTAGGCAATGGATGCCTCTAACCCTCCTGCAGTGATGTCTGCTCCTGCTGCCAAGCCACCTACTCCTCCTCACCCAGAGCGAGTTGTGACGGACAGACCCCCCAACACCAGGCCATTCTCTCACCATCTCTAAGGCCAAGAAGTTGGCCAATGAGGACATTGAGAGACAAAAGAAAAAGAAGGAACATTGAAGGTCTAAGCACCCTTCCAAGGTCTAAGCACTCTTCTGCCCACTGCCCTTCTTCTCCTTTGTCGGCCCCAAAGGAGTCTTCAGTCTCGACTCCACAGGCCACACCTTCGATCTCGGTACCAAAGCCTCCTACCATACTGATGATGCCTCCTCCTTCAACCTCCATCTCGGAAGGGGAAATTCAGGATGCTTCCCCTGCTGAAGAATGCCCTGCCCTTTGAGTTCCTGTCACTGTATCTCTGCAGGAGCAGCAGAAGCAGTCGGCCTCGCCTCAAGCCCTTTCTCAGGTCCAACATTCAAGATCGAGGGAAGCTTGTCACTCTCCATGCTGTTACCTTACCGCTCCAGGTCCCCACTGTCCGACTAGACAGGTCTGATTGGTCCATGCCACCTCACTCACACTACCGCTGGGACGATTACTGGTACCATTATGGACCTGGCTATTTCTACTCTCCTTCTCCATGGTACTGAGAAGACTTTCCTCAGGGCCAAGCCCCCCACTTTGACCTTGAGCAGATTTTTCTAGTACGAGGGAGTGCCCTCACTGGGAACCATTGGCTGCCTTGGGTCAGCCGCCGACCCCGGAATCTGCAGCTGTGTCATTCCAGCCGCAATAACATCAGGAAGGTTCCCTCCATATGTCTGTGCCTTCAGCTTCTTTGCCTCACAGAGTCTCTACCAGGCCTTCCTCTCCGGAGGACTATGAGTCTGACTCCCTCTCCACCATCTTGAGAGCCATCTCGGAGCCCTCTCCAGACCCGCTGCTGACTTCCAGAGACCCAGACTCCCCATCTGAAGACCTCGGCCACTTCTCCAAGTGGATCCAGAGGATGGTTCAGGCACTAGGCCTCCACAGCGTCTGGAGCAGCAAGTCCAAGATCCTGTATTCGATGCCGTGTACTAGGAGGCCTCCATACCGACAGCAATCCCATTCCTCCGAACTCTGGTCCAAATGGTACAACAGGCCTGGAAGACCCCTGCCTCCACACCACAGATGGTGAAGAGGCTGGAGGGCATGTACAGGTTGAGGGAAGAGGATGCTAAATTCCTCTTCTCTCACCCTCTCCCGAACTCAATCATCATGGAGTCGGCGCAGGGCAAATCTGGCAAACAGCACACTGCCCCAGTCAGTAAGGAGGGCCGACACCTGGACCTCCTGGGTCAAAAGCTTTACTTGTCTCGACCTCCTCCCTTAGTCTTCGGGTAGCCAACTATGAAGTTACCATGGCACGCTACCAACTTTTCCTTTGGGAGAAGGTTGGCTTGCTGTGCAACTACCTGCCTGAAGAAAAGAGGGATTTGGTACAGTACGGGTATTTCAGTAAGAAGTGACCAAGCTCTCTTGCCAGCAAATCAACACTGCGCAGCACCAGGCAGATTGCTGCAGTAGAGCTCTGACCGGGGCAGTTGTCCTCAGACGTCATGCCTGGCTATGATCCACAACTCTGCTGCCAGAGGTTAGTAGTCAGATTGAAGATCTCACATTCAATGGTGGGGGGCTCTTCAGTTCAAAAACAGATGAGGCAAAGTGTGGAAAGAAAGCCTGATCGCCCATCATTCCCTGAAGGCTGACATACCTCTGTTCCTTCCTGCTTCCCCATTTCTCTTTGCTCTGCATAAGCCTCACCTTGCATAATCCTCACCCTTAGGAGTGTATATCGTACCTTTTGGGGGGGGCTCACCTTGCAGCCCCCCCGATGCCCGGGTTCTCTGTGGTGCGGAGCAATTCTCCGCACCGCTCGAGCAGCCATGCCGGCATCGCAGGGTCCCATCGCATCACTTCCGGCCAGCCATTAAAATGGCCGTTTTAAGCCCTGTTGCCCTAGTTTCTACGCAAAAGATGCGGCGCGGGGCTCCGTTGCGTGGCGTCAGTAGGGATGTAACTGGTGGCTCGCGGGCCTACCTGCGGGCTGGTCCCAGCGGCTCCTTGGCTCTGCTCTGCGTGGAGAGCCGCCCACACCGCCCGCGCTGGTCCTGCCGTGTCACTTCGGCGCGGCAGAAGTGACACGACGGGACCCTGCTCTGGCGCGCTGGACCCCCGCGCTATGTTTTTGGCGGGGGAAAACATAGTGCGGGGGTCCAGCACGAGCACGCCGGAGCAGCCAGAAGAGACGCGACGGGGGACAGAGGCTCGACCGGCGATGGTGGCTCAAGCGGCGCGGAGAACGCTCCGCGCCACTCAGAAGACCGAGATTGGGCCGGCGGCGGCGTGGAGGGGCAAGCCATGGAGAACCTTGAGCGGCAAAAAGGTTTGTGTGACACCCATAGGCGTCAGTGCAGGGTCCCGTTGTGCCACTTCCGTCCAGCTGGAAATGGCGTGACAGGACCCCGTGCTGGCAGCACAGCGGCTTGCACAGAGTGGCAAGCGGGGAACACGGTAAGGCCCGCGAGTCTCGGGGGGGCACAAGCGGGCCCGATTTCGGCCTTGTTATGGCCCCCCGAGATGAGCAGTAACATCCCTACCCTGGGCAAGGGAGACACAGCTGTAACAGGTCCCATCTACATTCCACACAAAGGGCACATTTACAATTCATCCCGAGGAGGTGCAAAACATCTTGTAGTCTTAAAGAGCTGCAAGATGCCCCTGCAAGATGCTCCTCAGGAACACCCATCCGGTACCACCCCTCCGCGGGGCAGGATCCACCTGATGAATCACCTGGGATGGGGAGGGGTCTGGAGAAGGGGTCTGGGCAAACAACTGATCATCCAGGTTGTTGGAAGCCGGTGCACGCTCTGCAAGCAGCCCTCCAATCCTTGGCGCGGCGCCAGTGATCGCCCGCAGGAGAGACCGAGACTAGTGAGTTAGGTTCTCTAGTGTTCTGTTACTCTGCGTCAAGCCTGTTACATAGCCTATCCTAGCAAGCGTTGTGTATTGCCCGCGTTACGCTCAATTGATTCCCATTGTGACTCACCTATTTATACTGTGAAATTCCTGTAGTCTATTAGTTCTGCTCCATTAAAGGTGTTGTAAACAATCGTAAATTCCTTGTTTAGTCTGTTTCCCATGTCAATTCAGGTCGCGGTTGAGTTTAGCTTTGGTTAGAGCCGCAAGGGAAGGGTTTCCTTCGTGCTGGTTAACCCTTCCTGTCCCGAACTCGCACAAAGGACCTGTGGAGGTCCTTCATACAATGGAAAATATCCAAAAGGCGAAGACAACTGCGAAGAAGATGGGCCTTGGAACAAAGCTGCAATCTCACCCATTCCGTCATCAGAGGTGGTTCCGACAGCCCTCTTCTTATGCCACCACTTTGCCACAGCAGTGTCAGCCTCATGCGGAGCAGCCCTTGGCCTCGGTACCGAAGCGCTCATACCAACAGCCTTGGTACCAGGGCTCCCGCAAAGGAGGTGACTACTCCTCCAAGCGCTGCCTTTGACTCCACAAAGAGCATGGACTGCTTGATTCCTGTGTTCGGCTCCCGATTGGCCTCCTTCCTACTATCCTGGAGGAGGATTACATCCAACAGTTGAGTCCTTAAGATCATCCAGCACAGGTACAGAACAGGATCAAATTCGATGCTCTCTCTCCCTTTCTTGGTGTTCACACCATACAGCTGTCTCAACCGTTGCTGGACGAGGTGACTTCCCTGTTGCAGAAGGTTGCCATCCAGAGAGTCCCACCTACTCAACATCAGGAGGGCCTCTACTCACAAGACTTCATAGTGCCGAACAGGAATGGAGGGTTTTGTTCGACCCTGGACCTGCAGGGTGTCAACACCTTCATCACCCCAAAGACATTTTGGATGACCACACTCCAATCAATCCTGCCCCTACTATGCAGGGGCAATCGGTTCACGTTGATTGACCTCAAGGATGCTTATTTTCACATCGCTATCCATCCCGGCAGCCAGCGTTTTCTACAGTTCTTCATTGGACAAGACATCTTCCAGTTCAAAGTGTTTCCATTCGGCCTTTCCACTGTCTCTCGAGTCTTCACAAAGTGTGTAGCAGTTGTCTGTGCCCACCTGCGAACTCAGGGCATTCAAATTTTCCCGTATCTGGACAACTGGCTACTCGTGGACTTGTTGGAGCAAGGCCTCCACCAGGTGATGGAATCCACTCTCTGCCACTTGGACACTCTCGGATTCTATGTGAACTGGAAGAAGTCTGTCCTTGAACCGCCAAGATTGATTCAGTTCATCGGAGCCATCCTCGATTCGGTGCAAGCTCGAGCCTTTCTTTCTCGAGACCAAGTCCACACCATACTTACCTTGGCAACCAAGTTGTTCTGTGCTTGCCATACTTCTGTTCATGGGGTTCAACATCTTCTAGGATTCATGGCATCGATGGTCTTGGTGGTTGCGTTTGCCCGCCTATGGATGCGCCTGCTGCAGACCTAGTTCCTCAAGGCCTTCAATCCCCACAAGGACGCCTGTAGCACGTACCTTCTCTACCCAGTCACATGAAGGCTTCTCTTCTCTGGTGGATGGACAAGTCCAATTTATCAAAGGACCTTCTGAAGGCTAACTGGAATTCTTTTCCAGTGATAGACTATTGTTCTTGTTCAGGAAAGGTCTTCCAGCCTTGGAGGATTGATGGAGTCAGAAGGCAAAAGTTCCTTCAGTTAGTGGCTGCATATCTTCCACAAAGGTTGGCTGAACTTCCTCTCCCCTCACAGCTATTCTGGAAAGAGCTACAGCTGAAAACCCAGTATTAGTATTTTTGAAAGTTCTGAGAACTAGGCTAGAGTTGATGTTTACATGGAGTGAATAACACGGGATTGCCAAAAGAAAATAAATATAGGCTGCTCAAGGCTGAAACATAGATTCTTGAAAGGATAAGATAGAGATCATAGTGTCCACAAACAGGCTACAGTATCCTTCTCTGGAGTACAACAAGCATGAATAATTTTGCATTATACAAGGAGTTTTCTGGCAGCATAAATATGTTATATGGGGTGTGGGTCTCTGTGTGTGCAGGGCTGGGACATTTCTTATACTTCTAACTGTTGCTCCTACTCAAAACTCCAGCAACACTGCTCCGATTGCCTTGTTAAAAACCATTAATAGGGATGTTATATATATTCGTTAATTTGTTCATGCTGTGCATCCCTACTGGGTTCTATCTAAGAATAATCTTTCTAGTTGGGTCTATGGCAGTTCTTATAGCTCCTGTTCTGTGTTCTTCTTTCCCTGTTCTTGTTAGTTGTAACAGAGAAGAAGGGCAAGTCTGAATAGAATCAATACAGAGGATGATAATGGAACTGTGATGTTGGCTGCAATCTTAAGCATACTTACCAGGAAGTAAGTCTTATTGAACTCAGTGTGGCTTATTTCTGAGTATACAGTAATTGCAAGTAACTTGGTCTGAGAGCGTTTTGCAAGACAAGAAATGTTTTTAAACATTTTTTGACTTGATAAACGAGCAAGGTCTTGCAAGACAAGTAGTTTCGTAGGGATGTAACCGCTCGCCTCGAGCGGGTGTAGCGGGCCGAAATTGGCCCCGCTCACGCCTGCCAGAGACTCGCTTTGATATAAGAGTGTTTTGGATTATAAGCACGGTTCCGGAACGAATTATGCTTGCAATCCAAGGTATTGCTTTACCTGTTTAAGGGTATACTATTTGTCTCATAATGATTTACACTTCCCTCTGCTGGATGTTACAGTTTGGCAGTTGCAAGATTTGCATCATAGTCAGAGTGGCATAGTCTTGTCAGTCATTGGACAATAAACTCAGAGACAATCTAAAACACTTTTGTGTATTCAGACTTGTTATTAGTGATGCCATAGAATTTCTTAATTAATCAGCTTGTGAGAGTTGAAACTCGCCCATTCGTAATGCTCACCTTTGTAGTGAGCCTGGGTTGATGTGTTATGAATTCACTGTTGGAACTGATTGTAGGCTTCAGAGCATGCATAGTAAAGTAGAACACAGATTCCCCTCCCACCCAATTTTTTTTCAGTTATCCTACCACCTAGAATCCCCCACAACTTACTTGAAGCAGTCTCCTTAGCTGCTTCCATCACCACTGCTGCAGCTACCGATGTGCACGTCGAGCCTCGAGTGGCGTAGCGGACTGAAATCGGCCCGCTCACGCCTGCACGAGGCTCGGTCGAGCCTACCTTTTTCCGTCGGTGGCTCGCCTTTCCACGGCGAGCCGCCCGCGCCGCCCGCTCTGGTCCCGTCGCGTCACTTCCGGCACCGGAAATGACACGATGGGACCCTGTGCAGGCGTGCTGGACCCCCCGTGCCATGTACTGTGCCTGCGCAGGGTCCCATTGCGTCATTTCCGGTGCCGGAAGTGACGCGACATGACCGGCGAGGGCAGCTCGACCGGCACGGAGAACTGCTCCGCGCTGCTCAGAAGATCGAGGCGGGGGGGCCACCGCCGTGAAGAGTCAAGGCAGCGGAGAACTGGGACAACCTCCCCCCCCAGGTTCGATCCCACCGCTAGCTGCAGTTTTGGCTCTAGGCTTGTAAAATCGAGCCTCGCCGGGCAGAACAAGGCCGAAATTGGCCCCGCTCACGCCCGGTGAAGCCTTACCTTTTTCTTCGGGGTGGCTCGCCCTCTCCGCGGCTCGCCGCCCGCATGGCCCGTTCCGTCCCGTCACTTCTGGGACCGGAAATGACGCGACGGAACCCTGGCGCAGGCACGCTGGACCCCTGTGGCGCGTTCTGCGCCTGCGCAGGGGCCCATCATGTCACTTCCGGTCTCGGAAGTGATGGACGGGGCCGGAGAAGCCCGATCGAGCGGCGCGGAGAACCTTTCCGCGCCGCTCAGAAAATTGAGTCAGGTCGGCGCCCCCGCAGAAGGTCGGGTCAGGGGCTCGACCCAGCCTTGGATCCATGCCTATTTGGCTCCACGAGGAGGAGGACTCTGCAGGGTCCATCTTCATAACATCACATGACATCACACAGGCAGGCCATGTGAAAACAACCAATCAGAAAGGGGTTTAACATGGTGATGTATGATGTCATGCTGCACTACGTAATCCCAAACTACAGCTCCCAAGATGCAGCTTGAGATTTTGCTCGCGCCAAAACTTATATACATGGAACGAGAGTTTGTATTAAAGGAGAACTCTGGTCTGAGCTCACATGGACGAGTTCATTACTTTCTAAGTTAATGAATTCACCCAGGATAAGTTCACCATCACTGCTTGTGACTGCAAATTTAGTTGCAGTAGTGTCAATGAAAGGAAGCTACAATTCTAAAAGTTTTGGTGCCTTATTTGATGAATTAGTTGACAACCTATGCCAGAAATTCAATAGGGGAAGTGCATCCTTGTTGGCACTGCTGGATCTTTCAGTGGCTTTCAGTACCATCAGCCGTAGTATCTTTCTGGATTGCCTAACCAGAATTGGACTTTAGGACACTGTTTTATGGTGGTTCAGGTCCTACCTGGAGGATTGGTTACAACAGTTACAACTGTTCTGCAGGACTTCTATTTGGCACCTTGTCTGTTGGCCACAGGGTTCTATTCTGTCCCCCATGCTATTTAGTATCTACATGAAACTGCTGGGAGAGGTTGTCTGGGGATTTAGGGCATGGTGCTATTAGTATGCTGATGGCACCCAACTCTCTCTCTCTTGCTATTACATTACAAGGAAAGTGTTGAGGTTCTAAATTAGAGCTTGAGGTCGGTAATGGACTGGATAAAGAAACTGAAACCTAATTCAGACAAGACAGAGATTCTCATGGTCTATAAGCCTGTAGATCAGGGAATGGGAGTTAGGCCTGTTTTAGATGGGCTAGCACTCCCCTTGAAGAATCAGATTTGAAGTTTGAGAGTACTCCCGGATATGGCTTTAAGCCTGGATGCACAGGTGGCAGATGTTGCCCGGAGCGCATTTGCATAGCTTTGACTGGTGCGCCAGTTGTGTCCTTTTCTTGAGGCATCAGATTTGGCCATGCCCATGGTGACACATACATGCCTTAGTTTTTGTGTTGTTTTTTTTAAATTTCATTTTTTAAATGCGAATATCAACAAAACCAAGCAAAACTTTTTTTTAAAAAAAATACAGTTTTTATACACATGCCTTAGTTACTTCTCATTTGGACTATTGCAATGCATTCTTTGTGGGGCTGCATTTGGAGAAGTGTCCAGAAACTTCAGCTGGTCCAAAATGCTGTGGCCAGACTGCTGACTAGATTATACAGAACATGTGACTTCTTTGTTACAACAATTGCATTGGCTTTCAGTCCATTTCCAATCCCAGTTCAAAATACTGGTCTTGACTTTTAAAGCCCAAAACAGCTTGGGACCAGGATATCACCCCCTCTCTGCTGTTCTTCCGTTGGCAGGCAAATACCTTTTTATTCAAGCAGGTCTTTGGCATGTAAGCGGGTCGGTTGGATGCTGCTTTTATTCTTTAATTGTTGTGCTTTTGATTGTGTTTTAATGCATTTGTTTTATTATTGTTTTAATCAAGTTTTATTTATGATTGTAAGCCGCCTTAAGTTCCATTTTTCTTGGTAGAAAGGCAAGGTACAAATCAAATCAATCAGTAATTAAATCCTGAGGATCACCTGCTCCAATATGAGTAAGTTCAGAGGCCCCAATCCAGAACAGGACTCCAGTGTTGGAGATAGGGGAGCTTTATTCCTTTCCACCCAGTGCAGTCCCAGCCCAGATAGGGAACCTGGAACTTCTCACTGCTTGGAGAAGTGGGTACACATAACAATATTCTTAATAATAAATAAATGACTGTGTTCATGAACTTTTTATCTGAGTTTTATTGGATCCTCTGTTGTGCCTCCTGCCATGCTCAAGGTGCTACATTAGCTGTTGTTAACACAAACCTCCATTTGGGTTTCTGCAGCAGGGAAAGGGAGTCACGCTGACCAAGTATCTAAAAAATGATGGATAAATGTTTAACATTTTTCTTGGCTTTTAAATTTTTTGCTTTTGTAGGCAAGTACTTTAATTACAGGGATTACTGCTAAGTAAACAAAGGCCACTTGTGCCATCTGCCTTCTGTTTTAAAAGGGTTATTAAACGGTTCCAGCATTTTTAGCTTTGCTCAGAAACTGCTGCAGCTCTCTTCTCACCATCATTGAATGCGAATCACTGGGGTTATTTTATAAAAATAAATCGTATCATGCCTTTTAGAAGATAGATCCATGCTGAGCATAGGAAAAACATGACGTTGGGCAGTCAACTCCAGTGCAAGGCGGCAGGGGACTTGTGTATAATAACTAATAATTTTGAAGTAAGCAAATGATAGTTGATGTACAGTATTTGTTATTTATTTGTTTACAGGGTGTGTGTTTTTCTTCACCCTGCTCTACAGACCAAAAAGGCTCCCAGAGTGTCTTACAAAGATTAATAATGAGATAATAGTCCCTGCCCTCAGGCTTACATGACACAAAAGGAAAGGGGCGGGGGAGAAGCAAAACTCAGACACCAGTTCTCACTTTTAAAGTTCTTATAGGTGTCCTTTCTGGCAGGGAAGGACAGTAAAATGTAATTACTACCTTGGAGACAGTATTTTAAGTTATTAATGAATCATGTTTAAATCAATTATCAGAAGGATGGGTGAGAATTTTGTTCCAGTTCAGTTTTCAGAAGAATTTACAAAAATTCACAAAGTTCTCATATTCGAAACAGAAAACTTAAGATTTAAAAAATTCAAATATGGGAGAAAACATAACTGACAGATTTGTCCAACCAGGCCCCAGGACTTCGCTCTTAAAAGTTTGTGTTTGAATTCCTGTGTATTCAGACTTATTAGGGCTGCATTGGGGTTGCCACCTCTTTTTTTCTGACAGGGTCCTCATTTTTAACAGCTACATGGCAGGCAGGAATAACACGGTCCTCTCCATGCTGGGAATAGCTGTACCTGTTGCATTTGGCTGGTGCAGATGGGTGAGAATTTCATTTCAGTTACTTATTAAATAAATATTTGCCAACATTCACAAAGTTCTTTATATTTGGGAGAGCAAGAACCTGAGATTTTAAAAATGTGAATGCAGGACAAAGTGAAACTGACAGATTCCTAAGTTATCAGTCTTGCTGCTGCTATTCCCTCAAAAGCTTCCTGCTGTAAGTCTTTGTTTTCCTTCAGACCATCTGGAAAAGAATGGAAGCTGTCTCAAATGTGAGAGTTACTGAAGTGTTGCATATATAACTTGTCATGATTCCTTTCCTGTTGCATTTTGGGAGGTTACAGAAGGTAAATGTAGGGCAAGAGTGGAAACAGTGCAGAGTGTGAATAAACATAATGGAAAAGAGATGTTGTGCTAGTAGATCTCCCAAATTTATGCCAAGTGGCATCGTCATAACTCTTTAGTAGTACTGTGTGTCTAAAAATCTATCTTAAAACATATTCAGTTAGTGTATATTTAAGGTAAAAGTTATTTCATGTGACTGTAGGAATGCACAATCATATCATTGCAATTTACGGTACTTATGAGACAAGCAATCAAGCTTGCAACCTCTCGAAAGTATTCCCTCTCTTTTTTGATGTTCTAATTGGCTTGATATTATTTTGCACACATGTGTTTTCATGCTGCACACATTTTCACACCACTTCTTGGGAGTTTTAATGTGAAAGGCAGCAAACACGGGTAATAAACTCAAAATGCTTCATAGTTAATTATGAGTAGGTTATGAATATTTAGGGGTAGGAACATGTACTGTATATTAAAACAAGTTACTGCGAACAGGTAAAACTCACATTAAAAAAGTGTATTATTTGCAATCCTTGCAACTCCCAGGATTCCTGACTATTAGTTATCCTGGCTGGGGCTGATAGGAGTCCCAAAAATCTGGAGGGCAGCAGGTTGGGGAAGGCTGGTATACAGCAGGCAGGTTCGGAACACCAGGGCTGGGAAAGATGGAGGCGGATACAGACAACAGGCCCAAGGTTCTACACAGGTTCAGGGCAACAGAGTCCAAACAGGGGCCAGAGGCAGAGGGCAAGTCCAGGCAACAGGCACAAGGTCAAGCACGGGTTAGAGTGACAGAGTCCAAACAGGGGCCAGAGGCAGAGGACAAGTCCAGGCAACAGGCACGAGGTCAAACAGAGTCCAAGCACAGGTCAAGGCGAGCAGCAGGGTCCAGGAATAGGCAGAGGTCAGGAATGGGCAGGGTTCTAGGGAAGAGGCAGGAACAGGCACTAATATGTACCTGGCTGAGCAGGGCAGGAGCGTTTGTCAGGGACAAGCAGGAGGTCGAGCACAGAGAGGCAAGATTTGCTGTAGCAGGCAATCAGGAACAGGCTGCAGCTAGCACAAGAGACCACATTGCTGTGGCAAAGGCTAAAGGTGAAATGCAGCTCTTCTATAGCCCTTTCCTGGTATCTCCCAGCTGGTCCGCAGTAGCCCACCTGGGAGTG
Source organism: Shinisaurus crocodilurus (assembly GCA_021292165.1). NCBI lineage: Eukaryota > Metazoa > Chordata > Lepidosauria > Squamata > Shinisauridae > Shinisaurus > Shinisaurus crocodilurus. The sequence goes on from CM037878.1 coordinate 95,647,705, forward strand.
CCTGCTGGTCTGGGCTTGAACTCTGCAAGGGTTTACCAGCCAGGGCTCACACCCTGCGAAGCCCTGCGGCTGGTCATACACAAAGCTGCTGCCAGATGGCGCTGCAGGACAGGCACTGCAGGACAGACCCTGACAGGGGTAATGAAAAACACTGGAGTACACTACTTGCCACGAGAAAACAGATGGTTGCCAAGGTTTTCTTGTGGGACTGGTTCAAGGCATGGTACCTCCTACTTATCCATACAATACTATTCAATGCAATGCAACAAAATAAAAATATGTAAGGTCCAGGGCATGGGCAGCAAGTGTTCAGGACTGGAACACCGGGGCCAGGGAAGATGGAGGCAGAGACAGGCAGTAGGCCCAAGGGTCAGCACAGGTTCCAGGCAACAGAGTCCAAACAGGGGCCAGAGGCAGAAGGCAAGTCCAGGCAACAGGCAGAAGGTCCAGCACAGGGTAGAGCCACAGAGTCCAAACGGGGTTTGGCAAGTCCAGGCAAGGGTCAGAGGCAAAGAGACAAGCCCAAAGCATAAACAGAGTTCAAGAACATACCAGGCAGAGCAAGGGCCAGAGGCAGAAGCATAGGTCAGGGTCGGTCACAAGACACAGCACAAGATTGGTCTCTAGAAACAGGAACCAGCTGCAGACAACACTGAGGTTGGTGTTGCTGTGGCAAAGGTTGGAGGCAAACTGCAGCCCTTATGTAGGTCTCTCTGGCTGCTTCCAGCTGGGCTGCATTAGCTGGCCTGAAAGCAGTCAGGAGCAGGAGGCTACACCCTGCGAGTACCTACAACCCCTGGGCTTGCTCCTGCAGGGAGGTAGCGTTGCCACCAGGTGGAGCTGTGGCGCTACCCTGGAGGAGGGGATCCTGACAAAATAAGACTGCAAGTACCTAACCCAATGGTTGCTGCAGATGGCATGCATCAGAGAATCGAGCCCCATGAGCTGCAGAACGAAACAAACAAAACACAAAAGGCTCAGGGAGGGTGGAATTGCAAAATGTCTGTGGGGGGAACAAACAAAAAAAGCTCCCCTTGTCTGGCTTTCGAGTTGATGCTTCTTCTTCCTCCCCTTCCCACCAGGTCTCCTTGCTTTCCTTACCACTTTGTCTTTACATGTTTGGTTTTAAAAAGCTGCAGCCTCCAGTGAGTCTTTGGGATAGAGCAATATATGCATCTCAATAGGTGATCTAGATAGAAATATAGATAAAAGTTGTGGAGCCTCCATTTACAAACAAATATTTGTATGCATACCTGAGGAGTTTCCTAAGTATGCCAAACCACTTCCTTGTCTGTGAGGTGGGCCTTTTTCACTGACCAGCTGATAGGTCTGAGCAGGGCTTTTTTTCTGGTGGAACTCACCGGAACTGAGTTCCAGCACCTTTTCTTCTATTAATTGCATTACAATTTAATCGCCATCTACTCCCGAGGAAATGTAATCCAAGAGTTCCGGTACCTTTTTCTCCAGAAAAAAAGCACTGGGTCTGAGACTACCAAATTTGTTGGTTCAAAAACCAGCACAATCATAAACGTAGGGCTGATTCACCCATTTTATGCAGCAAGTTGTAACCTGGAAACTTGTCTTGCACCTTTAAATCCACCAGTGCACTTAACATATATCTCATAAGTGGACATGAATTCTCCTGCCTATTCCTCCCCTAGTCCTGTTGACCCGAGCCCAGTTGTGTCACACAACAAACTAGGAAAGAGGGCGGACAATAGAACTGTGGAAGGAAAGAGAGGCAGAAGCTTCCGCTGCCGCATCTCCTATTGCATTGGGGCATTAAAACTAGGTTGCAACCTGGTAAAGTGTGTATAGACTGGTGTTTACCCTCTAAGCACTTGAGTGAGGTATGGAGATGAGAGTTGGTAATCAAGCAGTAAACAGCAGGAAGACACAGCCAATCAGACTTCTCTTGCACCTGGTGAACACATACACATTGCAGTCAGTATTGATTGGCTGTGCCTTCCTGGTACTTGTCTAGTGTGTGCTCCGGAACACGTGTTTCAACGTCTCACTTTGTAGTGTTTACCATGGCATAGATTTATAGAGAGCAGGAGTAAAGTGTGTATAAGTCCTAAGTGTCTGAGCTTGGGCAAGTAGATATCATTCAACCTAGTTTCCCAGTGAAATGGGAAATACTAATGCAGCCTTCCCCAACCTAATGTTCTCCAGATGGGTTGCACTATGATTCCCATCATGCCCAGCCAGCATGGCCATTGCCAGGTAGGGGACGGCTGTATAAATGCATCATTAACAGTGCAATCCTATGGTTGCTAGACAGCATCTAGATGGCCATAGGATTTTTTGGGTTCCCAGCTACGAGGTTGGAAAATTGCTCCAACCTCATAACTAGGAATCCATGCTTGGTTCTCCCCCCTCCCCCCCCCCCCAGCCTTCATGGAAAGAACCACACTAGCTGCTTCCTCAAGGTCACAAAAGTGACCTTAGAGAAGGAGTTTTGGGGGTGTTCCAGGGACTGGCACTGCCAAGATACGATGTATCCTGGCGGTGCCTCAGCCTCTTTCCCTCCCAGTCTAAAGCGCTGTCTAAGTGCTTTGCAGGGTTGCCTCCATGCTCCTCCCACCCTCCATATGATGCCTGTAATCCTCAAGTATGCCTATGTACACCAGTTGCAGGGGAACATGGGCAGGAGGGTGTTGTTGCACTCATGTCCTGCTTGTGGGTTTCCTGTGGGCAGCTGGTTGGCCACTGTGTGAACAGAATGCTGGACTAGATGGACCCTTGGTCTGATCCAGCATGGCTCTTCTTATGTTCTCTGAGTTCAGAGAGTTATGGGCATCCCTGTAGGATTGCTCCCTAAGACAAATTAAATGGCTTCTCCATTGGTACTAGAACCCATATACTATAGTACGTATAGTACATAAAATATAGTACATATTTTAAATGACATAGCACCAAGTATATGATTGGTGTTAGGAACATAGTAAGCAGCCTTATACTTTCTCTTTGTGTAGTAGTTTCCCACTTGAAGTTGTTTTTTTTTTTAATGTAGTGGAACATTCAAACATGCCACCCACCCAGCAGAAGCTTGTACTGATACATTAGAAAGGGCTGTGCCATGTGATTCTTCTGAATATCTAGATTGCGCTTGTCCTTGTAACCTTTTCACATTAAAAATATATATCTTGGAATCAACTCTCAATTGCAGATGTACACAGGGAAGCATCACTACCTGGTGGTATACCACAGGGGTGTTAAGCCACTTTCAACCCGAGGGCCAAATTCCATTTCAGAGAAGTATATCTGAAATACCAACATATCTAAAATACCAACATATTTTAGTTTAAAGCCCTTACTGCCAGTAACTAAGGAGAGGCATCTAACCCTTTAAACCTTTAGGAGAGGCATCTAACGCTTTAAAATGGTGGAATGTTGAATAAAGGGGAGAAACCACCAAATGATTAGTGGTTGGGGGAAAGGGGAAGGGGACATGGCTGACTGGAGGAACCCAGAGGGCCAGGTTGGGACCCTAGGAGGGCTGGATTTCGCCCCCGGGCCTGAGGCTTTGCACCCCTGATATATAAGGTTATTAATATCAATGAAATATTCTTGTCTCTGTATGGTTCCTGAAGATCAAAGACGAAATGCCTTATCTATAGCCTTGCAACACTAACCGAGCGTGTGCCATTGTAAGTCTTCTGACAACTGCATGCGCCATTAGTGATGCATACATGCATTGGCATGGAGCACTATGTTACGTTGTTCTGCACGATCCGTAAGCAAATCAATATGTAGTATTTCTGTCCTTATTATTTCACTCCCTTTCATGGAATATTTTAATAATGCATGCATTTCCCCTAAGGCTGGTAAAGATGCCAGTTTTAATTGGGATTTCTAACTTATGAGGGGAACAGGACAGGAAACAAAAAGTAAATTTGATATGTTAGTTATCTGCCTTTCCCCTTAATTTATGTTCACATTTGTTATTAGAGACAAAGAAAATATTTTTTAAAGTCAAAAAAGAGTATCTCCTTCCTAACTTAATAGTTTTGATCTATATATCAGACAGTGGTTCCCCCCCACCTCATGGCGCCCCCGCCCCATCACCACCACCATTGTTAGCTTCAGTAAATGCTGAGGCATTTTCAGACCTTTGCCCATCTTCTTTTTCTTCCTGCGTATGAGACTAAAAGCTGTATGTAAACTCATCATTACTTGCTCTTGCTATTGTGTATCTCCAGAGATCTGAAGAATAACTTGATTAGTACTATTGAGCCTGGGGCCTTCTATGGACTTTCAGAACTGAAGCGTCTGTAAGTATTAATTCCATCTGAATTGCCTTAGAAATTGTATGCATATTGACATTTCTGTCCTTGGGGAGTTTCGAATATGTCACCAAGCAATTACAACATATAGGACATATGAACTATATATTGAAGTTTGGTCCTTTTTGAGATTTTTTTTTTCTATACATGATGTGTGATTTATTTATAAGAATAAGTGTAAATGTATCCTCGTTCTTCTTAAACTCAACTTAATAAGCATTTAAAATGAGCTTTTAAGCTCCAAGGAAACCTCAGTTCAGTATAAAAATAAATACATCTATAGTCAATAATAGATAAGTACACTAAAAATTAAAAGACAAGGTTGCATTTATATTTCTTATTAAGATCTGTCTTTATAATAGAAATGATCTAATTACCAATTTATTGTAAAATTCCTTATATTTACTGTAACTATTGTCCCTGATAAAAAATCCTTTTTCCCTTCCGTGTTTCAATTGTTTAAGCATAATGAAACACAATATGCTTTCGAATGCAATTTAAATTTATACATTTTATAAGCTTGTTTAGCCCTGTATTTTTAAGTTAGCATGCATACATTTCTCTTTTAGTTTGATACAGATCACAAATCTGTCAGAATTTTGGGGTGTACTGCCTGACTGTCTTTTTCTTGACATTTTACTCCCCAACTATGTCTACAATCACAACTCTGGTATCAAGGTAGGTATAATATATGCATTGCTTTTCTGAATACAGTTTTGACAACGAAATTATTGCACAAATTTTGCACTTCAAAAATAGGGGATCTAAAGAATGGACACAAGATATTAGTAAGAATTAGACATATTTCCAGTTGTCTTTTGTGAAACTGAAAACTGGGAAATTAGTAATGACTTGACAGCAAGATATCAGTACGAATTATACAGATTCCAGACAGAACTGCCCTGTGAATCTGAATGCATTTTGAGTCATCCTAAACATGTGGAAACACAAAAGTGCCCTAATGCCAACCGAGTCTTATTGCTATGGTGATGATGTATTCTGATAACACAACCCTGACCTCTTGTGGGGAGAATGGGGAAGCTATAAAAGCGGTGATGCAATCTTGCTAAGTCCCAAGCATGAGAATTGGAAAAGGGAAAGGTCACTAAAAGCTCCTAGGTCTGAAGATATCTGGAGAAAAGATGCTGCAGCAGACACTCTAGAGACAGAAATGTAAAAAATCTCACTATACTGGGCTTTCAAAAGATGTGTTCCTGATTACTCACTGGCTTCAGACCTATTAATTACTTTCAGTGCTATATGGAGCACCCTAGAGGCAGGGAATAGCCTGATTATAATAGCATTCCAAGTTTATTTCTAAATCATCATGGGTTTCCCCTGAAAAGAAAATATTATTCCCATTGCCTGACAGAATATGATTAGGAAATAGAAGATTATGTTACAAGATCAATAAACTGACTGGCAAAAAACAACAACCCCAAAACACAGCGACTTGCAGTTGGTGCTTGAAGGCTACTAACTGCTCTGATACTGTGCTTGAGTCTGTTTCCTATTCTTTCATATCTTTCCCACAGGGGATATGGTAAGCAGCTGAAGCTAATGTAACACAGACATCTGTAAGTGACATGAGTCAGTTGGAAAAACCACAGGCTGCCAAATCTACATAAAATTAACAATTTCATTTGGATCTATTCTCACTGGCTGACTGTACTGCAATAATTTAGTATCTGCAATGGCAGAGTAAGAGATCTCATGGATTAACACAAAATGATGTCTACAAGGAAAAATAAACCAGAATGCAGGCCACGTGTCCGGTTATTTTACAAGATCAATTTCATGAGTCAACATTTCTGGTATAAATATTTACAGCAGAAGAAAATAAAAATGAACACCAGATTTGTGTGACATGAGGAACCAGTTGAGAGGCATGTAAAAGCAAGCTGTACAAAGTGTTGTTTCTTTTTGCTAATGACTCATCATTAGGCAAAACTGTTTAACCTTATGCAACATATTGGGTGGGGAAATAGCACTCACTGGAAGCTTTGCCATCCGTTTGGCATAAATTTGCTAGTCTTTGTTTAACACACACACGCGTGTGCACACACGCACACACACACACATATGTATATAATTTAACCAATAGCTCAATGAGAGCCTTCAGGATTTGGTCCAGTTACCATATAGCCTCTCCTTTTCTTAATTTTTTAAAATAAAAGCCACTTAAACAGATTTAATTTAGAGATGCTGCAGAACACCTTGTGGGCTAATTCACACTTTGTGAAAGAAGGCCCACAATCCCATAGGAATTATATATTCTTCATGGAATTTCAGCATAAATTCAGCAATACCAAACTCAATCAGTTCGTTTTCAGTTTACCTTACCATAGCACAGAACCAACAGGTTCAGAACAACATTTGTGATTGGTTCTAGAGGTTGACACACACAGCTGATGGTGTCAAGTCAAGACTTCCACATGCCCAAAACTTCCTCTTTCTAGCTCTGACATAGGAAGCTGCTTTATACTGAGTCAGACCATTGGTCCATCTAGCTTACACTGACTGGCAAAAGTTCTCCAGGATTTCAGCCAAGAATCTTTCCCAGCTCATTCTGGAGACACTGGGAATTGAACCTGGGATTTTCAGCATGCAAGTCATGTGCTCTACCACTGATCTTTGCCTTCAGAAAGGAAAAAGAGGAAGCTGGAAGCAAAGTGTCAGGAAATCTCTATTCTGAATCAGACTTCAACATCTTCCAGTTGCCTGTTTCCAACACCAACATTCCTGCCCTGCTTGCTTGTCATCCACTAGCAACAATTTGACTGAGTCTGCCTGTTCTTAATCTACACATCCAGTACAGTTGCTCTCTTAGATAGAATCATGAATATGTCTACAAATGGTGCTTTAACATTAGAACCTGAGCCAAAAGTGGGACACTTTTCATTAAAAAAAATCCTTAATCACTGACAGTTTTCCAGGGGCTGGAGTGAAAGTCAGCAGAAGTGTTTGCTCATTCTGGGTGAGGTTAGTGCTTGTCGAACGAGCATTGTGTTCCCTCTGAATCGGCTTCTATTACATAGTCAAATATTATTTGCTATGTAGTGTTATGATGTCACCATGCTCACTGCATGATCTCTGATTGGCTGTCATCACCATTCCAAGGGGAAAAAAAAATGATACTGAAGAAGCAGCAGCAGATCAGAGAATGAAAAGCCAATGAACAATGTGAGAAGTGGGGTGTACAGGGGGGAAAAACACTCCCTAAAACTGCTACTTAGATGTTCCAAATCAGATGGGTGAATATTCAGCACAGCTGTGTTTAAAATAACTGATCTGAGCTTCTTAGAGGAGGGTGGGATTCAGCTGGGGTTCTTTTAGGTAAGAGTGGACAAGGATCAGATTCAGAAGGGCAAAAGATGTGCTTACAGATGAGCTGGAGGTGAGGCACCAGATTTGGCAAACAAGGATCAAAGGGCCGGAGGCAAGTTCAGAGTCAGAGCCTGGCAGAAGCTCAGGTTCCAAGGCAATACATGGTTGAAAGGGATCAGAAGAGATACAAGGTCAAGGGCAGGTGGAAGTCACAATCTGACAGTCAGGAAAAGGAAGCAGAACAGTAGGCAGAGTCCTCAGGGCAAACTGCTCAGACTGATGAGCTGCCTTGGCTGCATGGGCAGTATGGTGTGTCCTGATTGGCTTGGACAGCCAGTTATTATTTCTCTTCAGGCTGGAATTTCAGCCCTTTTCCATAAGGCCTTATCTGCTTGGCCTCCTGAGGTCCCAGAGTGCTGGTGGAGCAGAAAGTAAGGCAGTGGAACACTGGCTACTGGTGGCTGGTAGCCCTGGTTCAAGACTCCCCTCAGCCTTAGGGCTATTCCCTGCAGCACCTGTGCCTTTTTTTGTGTGGATCATGACCTTTTTAACATTACTAAACCATTTGGGGGAGGGGGAAGGGATTCTGTTCTTCACCTGTTCTTGATATCTCTAAACACATGACTAATTTACAAAGAAGTCAATTTAAATATAATAAAATACATTATTGAAATATTCATCTAGAAAGATTGATGGTTTCTAAATATATAAAAGCTACACATAATTTTCCATAGCATTTTTTTTAGTTTGTTAGCTGCCTAAAGGTTGAATAAGAGTAAAATGCTAATGAGACTATCTATGATTTTACATTTTACTTTCCTCTATAATTAATGCTATTTTCCCTTTGTTTTTGTTCTAGGGATCTTTCTAATAATAGAATTGGTTGTTTAACACCTGACATATTTGTAGGCCTTAAAAATCTTCATAAATTGTGAGTATGGTACCTTTGAAAATGATTAAAAACAAACGTGATGTTTCACAATCAGGAAAAGCAAATTATTCTAGCTTGCAGTAACAATAACATTCACAAAATAATCTAAAATGAACCAAATATATGCAGTTAATAAGGCAAAAAAGATCAGTTTTGTACGTGGAGTTCCAGTGCTGGAATGGAGTTCCCCAGCACCCTGAAAAAAAATCTGCTTTGGAGCAGGGGACTGCTTGCAAGATGGGGAAGCTGGTGGCTCAAGAAGCTGCTAGGGGTGGGAAACATTTTTCTCTTGAGGGCCACATTTCCTCAGGGGTAGTCTGTAGGGGACTGCATGCCAGTAGGGGGCAGAGCCAAACCCAAAAGTGGGTAGATCCTACTCCCTTTCTGCCCCCGTTTTCTCTCTTTTTCCCTGCCACCCCCTCTCTCTTCCCAGAGGTCGGAACTGATCACTTACAGGGGGATTTTGAAACTAGTCCAAGAGCCACAGGCTGCCCATCTCTGTGCCTCAGGGAAGGGCGCAAATTGGTAAAAAAAAAATGCCGCCTCCTCCTTCCATTTGTGGAAACTTCTGCTTGCCTGTTCTGTGACTCCTTTTATGAACAGCAAGAAACAGATTCAATCCTACGTGCGTTGGATTTACTAAAATTTGAGGTAGAGCTAATCAAAATGAGGGCTGAACTAAAACTACTTACGCAGTTTTCCTTCTTATAAATGCCTTGCATTTTCACCTGCTCTTTTTCACACTCCTTGAGAACATATTAGTGTTACTTCAGTGCACCTTTTCATTTCTTAGGTTGCTGTTGCTGTTTGGCACCATTCTTCTTTGTCTTCATCGTCATCTTTGTCTTCATACTCATTTGCCGTCACTGTCAATTGTGCTAGGCTGCAGCTGGCCTCCTACCTTTGTGCCCCATTCTCTATCTGTGAAAGTGGGGAGTTGCTTTTGGGGGATGGGGGGTGGGGGAGGCAGAAGAATACTTAAAATTTCAAGGGGCAGAGGACTTACATTTAAAGTCTGGCAGCAGCAGCTTCCCTCTCGCTTTCTTCTTTTTTAAAATAATACTTGTTGCTGCCATTCCTAACCTGCTACGGGGCCATTCCACGCCTCTTTTCCAGGGGCGCTGTTGGGATTAAAAAAATAGCTGCTCCTGGTGGGCAGCCACTCCCCTCACACACAGCAATGCCCCTGGAAGTATGGTACATTATGATGTAGTCGTGTATTTATATAGAGAGGCAGCACTGTGTTGGGAAACAGCCTGGGAGTTGGAGCAGGCTAGTAGGAACATTGCCACAGTGCTTCATGTGGTGGCAAGAGACTTTTTTTTTAAAGAAAGAAACAAAAATGGGGAGGAAAACCCATGCTGCTAGATTATAATCGTAGGTCTTCTAATTATAAGTCTTTCAGTTGCAAAAGTTTTAAGAATTCTCCAGCCCACTGAATATTGTGGGCCCTTTTCTCACCCCTTTTTGGTCCCTCCACCAATATACCCATGAAGGGACTGAAAACGTCTCACGTGGAACCTTTGGCATCGCACTAAATAAAACTTATCAGCCCTGTGGCGACATCTTGACAAATATTTTTCTGTCTCTTGGGTATGATGTGATGTCTGGAGTGATGACACTGAAGATGCCCATTAGCTAAACCATGTGGGTTGCTGCATCCAGTCGCGCCAAGAAACAGCTGCTGCCTGCTAAGGGAACTAAAGGCTACTGAAAAGCACTGAAACACAATGTTCAGGTGTTTTGAATGTGCTAATTTTGAAACAGACACTGAAAATTAGCCAATACTTTGCACAGCTCGATTCAACATTGTTAAGCAAAAACATCTGGAACATGCAAAGCTCTTCGTGTCGTGATATGTGCTGTAACCAACACAGTGAAAAACTTTGTTTACTTTGGGAAAGTATACAAAACCTTGAAAACTTTGTCCTTTGGTGTGCATGTATACTCTATGATGTCCCCTAACTACTTCACAGGAAATGCAGGTGAAACTTTACTTTTGTATAAAAGGAGGCAGAATGTTTTTTTTAAAAAGAGATAGAACTGTGATTTTTTTTTATAGCTTGCGTAAAACAAGAACAATGACTATGTCATCAGCTGAATACTACCTATGATTTGATTCCATTAAGTCTAGTCATCTTCCAACATATTTAGATTGTCAATCACCAAATCCGTTAGGCTGCACATTCACCAGTTATGCATCATGTCCACTTTTCTCATTGGTCCGACCATCCAAATATCTTTAAGCAAACCTTCAAGGATGTGGCAGGACACTATGTACCTTCAATGGAATTGCCTTCAGTCCCACTCTACCCTCAAGTCTAATCTTTAATTCTTGTATTTCACATGCTTGCAACAGTCTCACAATTGCAAATATATTCTGGTTTCTATTCAGCCACTGATAACTATATGAATTTCTAAGCACAATTGGTTTGAAAAGCATATGAAAGATTCAAAATGGTAGTGGAATTAAAAGGGCTTGCCATTATGGATAATTTGAAGACAAATTAACCAGTCAGAAAAACCAATAATCTTTTCACTGGGTTGCTTTCAGAGGTACTAACTCAGGATGATCAATTTTAATGAAGCACTCCGTTTGTTGCTTGGCAGTCATTTATGTTGATTAGTTGTTTGCTTTGTAGACATGAGTTCTCAGTACTACAGTTCCTCAGTTTTGTTTCTCCTAGCTTAGTAAAGAATTATGAAACAAGACCGCTTTCTAAAAATATTAAAATATCCTTCAATGTGCAAATTAAATCAAGGTATTATTCTTCCAGATGTATGAAAGAGAACATTGACAATGATTTGGGAATTTGCAAAACTGTGGTCTAGGTTTATGCTGAGAAAATGCCGTGAAAATGATAATGTTGCGAGGGAGGATATGAGGTCACCGGCTGGCTCATGTGAGCCAATATAGAAGGAGTAAGAAGTGTATGTCACAACCAGGATTTGGTTGAGAAGCCATGGGAACTGGGAGGTAGGGATAGTGGTGTTGAAGAGGAGTAGTCAGAGAGAAAATGACCAATGGAGCTTCAGGATTAGAGCATTAGGTTGGGAGGCAAGTCAGGGAAAGATGGAAGGATCCTTGAGTAATGGCAGAAAGCTACCTTGGTTATGCAAACACATTAACAAGAATACATTTGGGATATATAAAGCAATCTTCAAACAAAATATATGAATTCTTTGCAAAGTGTCAAGGTTGTAGTCTTAAGTGAGATTTAAATGTAGCAGCTAGAAAAAGTAGTTTATTTATTTAGAAAAAGTAGTTTGTTTATTTATTTATTTAAATGTAGCAGCTAGAAAAAGTAGTTGTTAGATTTCACCCTGGCAGATATATTCCTATGATAATTACAGCTGTTTCCCTTAATAAAAAGTAATAATAATAATATAGACATTTGTTTAGGGGTGCTCATGTTTGACTTGAAAAGGTGTAAAGGAGCTCACATTGAGTTCCTGCTTCCAACCCCTCCCCCTTCCCGAAAGGCTAAGAATAGACCTCTGCAAGTGGGGACAGTTTCCAGAGGGGTAGCTGTGTTAGTCTGTTGCTGTAAAAACAACAGAAAGGGGGCGGGTGACATAGGGATAGACTTCGGGCCAGTTCACACGACTCAAGCAGCCGGTGGGGGAGGAACCACGGGGCCATCCGCGGGGTCCGGCGGGGCGCCCCACACGACCGGCGCCCCGCGCGCGTGGGCAGTCCCCGCACTGCAGTGCGGGCCTCCCGGCGCTAGGGGGCGGGGCCCCGGGATGCCCAGAGGGGCCGTTTGCCCCTACAGGTTGGAGCGGCGGCCGCTTTGGGCTGCCGTCTCTGTGCAGCCCCCGCGGGACGACCGCCCGCTGTTCAGACAGCACGGTGACCACACGCGGTAGGGGCTTACCCCTCTACCGACCATGGTCACTTTGCGTGCGTCCCGCCCACGGCTGTCCCGCGGGGGCACCCCCGATCGGCGTGCACACGACACGGGACATGTCATGTGAACCGGCCCTTCCTTTCCTCCCTTTCCCTGTATGTTGCTGTGCTGCCACTGGCTGTTAAGCCTTTTAAGGGAAGATGGATTTGTGAATGGGGGTGGGGTAGAATGGGTGGGCTGACTTCTTAAAGTCAGATTGGCTTGGAAAATAAGCTTTTGTCCAATTCTTGGGAAATCACACGTAGCCAATATGTCATGAGCATGTGGGGTGGGTGGGAAATGGTAATGGAAACCAAATGGTAAAACCCACCATTTGCTGTGTTTGAGATGGCGATGAGTCATGCAAATGAATATATCAGTGTGAAGGATTGAGGCCTACACAGGCTTAGGTTAGTTGAAGCCTGTAGGCCCAAACACTTCCCTAAATTAGTTGAAGCCTGAAGGCCCAAACATTTCAGGATGGGAGGGGGCGTTTGTGAGTTTCAGTTCACCCAATAGAAGTTAAGTATTATTTCTCCTGTTCAAGGTCACATGGTTATAACCTTCCAATCCTGGGAGGGCTTTATTTGTGTGGGGTGTGGTCAGCTAGAGCCAGAGAGACTGACTGCAGAGGAGAGAGGTAGACTGAAGTTAAGTTAGAGAACCTTGTGTTATTTGTCTGTTTAATTTTATCATACTTGCTTTTGAATTATAACTGCTCTATTGTGTAAATACCCTAATGTAATAAGTAAAGTGTTGTTGTTTACCCTGAGTTGTTGGAGTGACTTATTCACCACGCCTGAAGCCTATTCCCATGCTACTGGAAACAGGCAAAGGATTTGATCTCCTGGAACAGGAGAAGCTTTGAGAAGAGGCAGAGATCTTCCAAAGGCAGGTCAAGGGGTCCCTGCAGTAGCGGAACCTTGACAATCAGACAGGCAGATGGAGATGTACCACTGGACGAGATATGTCTGGGGTAAAGAGATATAGGTGGATGTCATCACCAGATGGTAATAGGAGCCCTAGGATCTGATGAGGCAGAAGCTCCCACCGTTTGAAAGGGGCCATGGGGCCACAACACTGGTCTCGCCTCCATGCAGCTGCTTGGCCCTGGCCCCTGACATCCACACAAGGAGCATGGACATCTGAGTTGGAGAAGCCTGTGTATGTGTGGATGTCAGGGAGCAGAACTAGGAGCCCTGCAATCTCTGGGTAAGGGGCAGTGGCACAGCCTCATTGCCCCTTTCAGTGGGTCCACTCCCTTTATATGATGAATGAGTGAAGGGGGATAATGTGCATAGATAAATAGAAACCTGTATCCTTCTGGTGCAAATTAAGCCAACGGCGATGTTCCCTGGTGATGTTGGGAGTTGTAGTTCAACATATCTGGAGGGACAACAAGAAGGAAGGCTGGTCTATAATGACTCAGTTGAGATGAGGAAAATGCTTTGCACAGACTCTCACAGAGACAATCTTCATTTTTACGTCACATTTTTGCTGGCTGAGGCTGAAGACATAATTTTATTTTGGTCATTTTGGTTTCCATTACCATTTCATCAGTGTGAGACTTTCATTGTAAGACATATCATTCATGTCTCCTACTTTTTCAAAACTAGAATCTGACTTTTAAAATTATGACACACAGTTATTTCTGACTGTGTGTGTGTGTGCTCCCCTGGGTTCAGTTTAATACTTACATTATATATGATTATTTCCGCTGTGGAAGTTTACTGAAATGATTCACATCATATGACAGATGTGGCGATGGTAGCTAATAGCTAAAAATATGCCTTACTAATACAGCGGCCTGACTTTTCATGAGTTGCTTATTTATCCCTTGGCCATATTTATGTTTGGTGAGCTGCTCATGTTCTAAACACTATTATAAAGGACACATTTTAAGGCATCACATTTTCCTTTATGATTTTTGTTTTATTTCTCAGTGGTCATGTTGCTTATTCTAAGGATGAATGAATGAATATATTTATTACGGTCAACGACCAGCACCTCTAAGGATGAATTATGCAGAATAATTCTGAGAGTATAATGGGGCTCTCAGTAATTCATACACCTCTTAGGAATACTCTGCTCTAAATATCAGGTGATGTAGAAGGGAAGTATTTCTTTAGTAATGTATGTCGGCTGACTTTGATGGATCTACTGAATCCACAACTCAGATTTTTATAAATATTCCTTCTGATGCAAATTAAGCATCTTTAAACTTTATTCAGTTATTTGATTCAAGTACATTCATTTTGATTTCTGTTTCATCCTGAGCCTGAATAATCACCAGTAGCTAGCTGTACAATGTCATATGTCATCGTCTCTTGTAACTGAATAAATGGCACTGGAGCAGGCAGCTAATCACTTTCTTCACTACCAGAGACAAGTACAGATAAATCCAGTCATGTAGAAATCAAAAATATGCCTGCTGAAATACACTTCTTTTAGTAGTCACACAGCCAGTGGACCACAGACTAGAGCAGGGGTCTTCAAACTACGGCCCGCGGGCCGGATCCGGCCCAGCGTGCCCTTCCATCCGGCCCGGCTCCGTAGGCCCGAACTGGGCCCGCCCGGGCTCTCAGCCGCCCGCCCGGGCTTGCTAGGTTCTTCACTCTCCCCGGAGAGCCAGCTGCGCGGGCTACACCGCCCGCGCTGGTCCCGTCGCGTCACTTCCAGCGTGGCGGAAGTGACGCGCAGGACCCTGTTCCGTTGGGCAGGACGCCCGCGCTCTGTTTTTGAACAGAGCGTGGAAGTCCAGCGCGACGGAACGGAGCAGAATGACGCGGCTCCGGCGGTGGTGGCGGCAATGGGGCAGCGGCGGCGGGGCTTCTGCAGCAGCAATGACAGCGGCGGGGCTTCGGCGGGGACAGCGGCGGCGGGTGCAGGTACGGCGGCGACGGGTCCAGCGGCGACGGGGTGGGTGGCGGGGTGGATCCGGGAGCGGCAGCGGTGGCGGCAATGCTGCTGGCTGAGGGGAGGAAAGAGGGAGCCCGCTCGGTGGTCTCCTCCTCCTCCTCCACACGAGTAGAGCGAGGCCCGGGGCTGTACGAGAGCCTGCTTAGGGAGCTGCGGAAAAAGGGCCACCCCCTCTCCCTCCCTCCCTCCCTCCCTCCCTCCCTCGCTGCTTGGCCTGAGCCTGCCCCTTTTTGGGGAAGGAGGGTGGCGGCGGCGGAGAAAGGAATTGGGACTTCTGCTGGAGAAGGAGGAAGAGGGGAGGGCGCGATTAAAACATGAGAACCGCGACCCGGTGTCGGTGAAGCGGGGCTGGGGTCCGGAGGGAGGGAGGCGGCTGAGGGGAACAGAAGGCTCCTTTGAGCAGCTCTGAGTGGCCCGTCGCTGATTTCTCAGCGGAGTGAGGACAGAGGAGGTGTAGAAAGCAGGTGTTAATCCCACCCCACCTCTTACTCAGTAGCCTCTTACTTGGACTCGGTTGCTGCAGCGCCCTGCACCCCTCCTCGCCCGCAGCTCCCCCTCTCCTTCCCTCTTGCAAGCGGCTAGTCTCTTCTCATCTCCCTCCCTTTCCTCTAACACGCGCACACTTCTCTCTCCCCACCACCACACTCTCTTTTTGCACTCCATGAGAATCCCTCTCTTTAATCTTCCACCACCACCTTCTAAGGATCCTAATCTGTCTGTAGGATGATCCCTGAAGAACCCGAGGGCGGTACAATGCTCCATTATTAGACTGGAATATAGATGAGAAAGAGGGGTCGTGGTGGTGGTGGAAATCACCCAAATTTCCTTCCCCACACTCCCTTTTTCTTGATGGTGGCACTTCATAACCACTATCATGCAGTAAGATCACACCTTTTTTGTAAATATATATATAAGCATTTGGGGGGAGAAGGGTGTTAGGTTTTTTAATTTTTTTTTATATAATATATAGCTGGATTTTGCCATCACAAACGGTGCTTCGGCACAAGTGAATGAAAATGTCCACTAGAACTCCATTGCTCACGGTGAATGAACGCGACACTGAAAATCACACCTCTCATGGTGAAGGACGGCAAAAAGTTTCCTCTCGAACTAGTCGTTCTGGGGGTGGCGGGGTGGGTCTGGCGGTGGCGGCGGGGGTCCTGGGGGGCAGGGGGCGACGGTGGCAGGGGGGCGATGGCGCGAAAGGGCTTTGGCGGCGGGGGGTGCAGGTACGGCGGCGGGGGGTGGGTGGCAGGGTGTGTCCGGCGGCGACGGGGGGGATCCTGGGGGGGCTTTGGCGGCAGGTGGGCTATAGTCCGGCCCCCCAACAGTCTGAGGGACAATGAACCGGCCCCCTGTTTAAAAAGTTTGAAGACCCCTGGACTAGAGGGTTGGATATGATAAATATGAAAATTCATATCCTACTTCTATAGTGGATGCATTGGTCCTAAACAGCTATGGCTCCTAGGATTCTACCCGGGTTAAGATTGGGAGCGGGCCTTGGTTTCACATGCTCCCTCTTTCACTCCCCTTACCACAGGGACAAAGTAATGATTGACCAGGATATCCTTTGATTGATGGTGGTTTTCCCTCATTGCAGATAGATCCCACTTTTTAAAGTGGTCAGTTAGATCGTATGAAAAATCTCCATCCACCCACTATACCTCCCGAGGCCATGATGCTGGAATAGGTAGCAGGCAATTTAGCAACCTCTGTAGGATGCCAATTCCAGTCATTTTCCACTGCTAAATTGAGTCCCATGTGGAAGGTATTTTTGTTGATGTAGCTGCAGTAATATTCGAATCAGCCGTTGATAGGCCTGATAAAGAGAGGCAGTGTGCTTTAGTGGTTAGAGTGACTAGTGCGGGGGAAAACTGGGTTCAAATACCTACTCAGCTGTGAAGCTCATTGGGAGGTCCCGGGCCTGTATTTCTTTTTCACCCTTGCTATCACACAGGGTAGTCGTTAGGTTACAGTTGGGTATGGGAAAGCATCTATGATTCTTTGAGCTCTTCAAAGGAAAGGCGTAATATTTTTTTTTAAACAACCGTGTGGGAAGGCAATGCCACCTACAATTAGGTGAGCTTGCTCATATTCACCTTGGATAGACTTTGATAGACATTTTTTAGCTAATCTACAGCCCACTTATGTTGGGCTTTTGCCCTCCAGTCCCAGTTTCCCGGGGCAGCTCTTCAAAGGAAGCTTTTCAAGGTCAGATTTTAGAGATGGGAAGAATTTCAAGGTTGGATCAGACCAAAGGTCTATTTAGTCAAGCATTCTGTTTGCACAGCAGTCAACCAGATGCCCATGAGAAGCCCACAAGCAGGACATGAGAGCAACAGCACCTTCCTGCTCATGTTCCCAGCAACTGGCATACAAAGGCATACTGCCTCTGATACTGGAGGTAAGATAGAGCACATCATGAGTAGTAGCCACCGATAGCCTTATCCTCCATGAATTTGTCTTATCCCTTTTTAAAGCTGTCTACATTGGTGGCCATCACTACATCTTATATTTTAAGTATAAGCTGTGTGGAGTACTTCCTTTTAGTTGTCCTGAGTCTCCCAGCATTCAGCTTCAGTGGTTCTAGTATTATGAGAGATGGAGAGTTTTTTCTCCCTTTCTACTTTCTCCACACACTTTGCACAAACTCAAGAGAAGGCCATGGAAAGTCACTGTGTCTTGTGGGCTTTCCTGAAGGCCTGTAATGATGGGGCTTGACAGGCTTCAGTTGATGCACTCTAGAGATGCAGGACCACTGCAGAAAAGGCCTTCTCCTTCGTATCCACCAACCTGTGCTCTCAGGGGCAGGCAAGTGGACTGGTTGCTTCCTAAAAATGGGCAACAAGCATAATTTTTAAATGAGTTGGCTTTAAAAACCACTTAAGGGTGTTCCTGATTGTTTGTCAAGGAAACTATACCAGGGATGATTCCTCTTTTCTGCACCTTCTCCAACTCTACAGTATCCTTTTTGAGGTGAGGTGACCAGACCTATACACAGTATTCTGAGTGTGGTCACACCACAGGCTTGTATAAGGGCAGTACGATATTGGTAGTTTTCTTTTCAATTCCTTTTCTCATTAGTTCCAGTATGGAGTTTACCTTTTTCACACCACCAGCTGGGATCTCATCAGCATATACGTGGGTTCTTTTGTTTTGTTTTTTTGCCCAGTGTTCATCACTTTACACTTGCTTGTATTGAACTGCATCCGCCATTTTAATGCCTATTCCCCGTTTGGAGAGATCCTTTTCCAGCTCTTCACAATTCCTTTTTTGTTTTAACCACCCTAAATAATAATTTGGTCATCAGCAAACTTGGCCACTTCATTGTGGTTAGTTTATGAACAAGTTAAAACACGCCAGTCTCAATACTGATCTTTGGGAGGACACTGCTGTTTACATCCCTCCATTGCCCATTTTTGGACATGAGTCTGTCAACCTTCAGCGACATCTCTAATTGCCACCCTGAAAGAGGAACCTTTGGGTTTCACATACACTGACCTGGTTCACAGGACACAACAACCCTTCATGGATAATTAGCTATGGTGGGTTGTCGTGTCATCTGACCCGAGACTGCTTCCTGGGCTTCCGCTTCCTGAACTGAGACCACTTATTTTTTTCAAACAAGCCACCCTGAAAACCCATGGGCTGTTGTAAGGTTTGTTTTACCCACGATGGGGTGTCATGTCATCCGAACCTGGGTGACCGACCCCACCGTGGGTAAAGAGAAACAGCAAGCAAGGCACAAGCGACAAAAAAACACCGTTGCTACTCTTGGCTATCTTGCCTGTGCCCCCACCAATGACAGCCCCTCCAAAGTGCTCAAGCAGCACATTGGAGGGCCTGTCACTAGTTGGCAACACACATTTAAAAAAAAAAAAGCACCCCAAGTGTGCGCAAATTTTTTCAGTACGGTTTTTTAAAAAAAATGTTTTAGTTGGACTTGAGCAACTGTGGAAGTACACAGTTCCACAGGTCCAAAAATGGGAAGCCTGTCCTGGGCAATGTCCTGGGGGGTGGTACTTGCTATTAAAGTGCAGCAGGTACCAACCCTGGACATTGAGCCAGAGAAATTCCAAATATGTTTATTTTTACTTCGCTTTCCCCTGACAGTTGTCAAAAGGTGAGCTGTCAAGGGAAAGCATAGCCCTGAGTGTTCTTTGCTTGCAAAAGGGGGTAGGCACCTTCCCCACTTTGCAGTGAGATCCTCGGGGTTTTGAGTGTCCACCCCCCCAGGGGTTCCAGTGCACCCAGCTGTTCCACCCATTCCTGAGACTCTAGGTGCTTGGGAAGGTGGAAAAGTGCAGGCCATCCCTTTTTCCTGACACTTGCTTTTGACAGCTGTCAGAAGTAGGGCTTTTAAAAACACTCACACACACAGGGCAAAACAGGGTAGTTTGGACAGGGAAGTATACAGATTTCATATCTCGGAGTTGAAGGACTTTTTTTCTGTCTAAATATGCATAGGATTGTGTTCTTAGTCTTTCTGTGTGCGTTTGTTTTTTTAGTCTGATAAGATATTCTTGTAGACCTTGAAAGCATAGCACAATAAACTTCATATCGTATTATGTATGCCCTTGAATGTACTACTGGAACTGTGTTTTCGGCACCAGTTATCCACAAGTGCATTGTTGTAGCTATTGGCTTTTGTTGTTGTTATCTGGATTTTATAAAGTACTGGTAGATTTCAAAATACTAAACAAGGACTGAAAGTAACGTTGATTTCTTATTTCAATTTTTGCAACTTGGATCAAATAGTATTTTTCAGATGTAAGGGTACTGGTTATTAACACCCCCTTGGCCAAACTAAATATTACGCGGGGACTCTAGTATATTGGTTCTCCAGCTCTAGCTGCACCATTGGGGAGGGGAGTTAAGTCTTTTTATTTACCATTTCCCTATTTTAAATCCCCGCCCCTCGGATGCAACTGTTATCCATGGTGTGTGTGTGTGTGGGGGGGTGAGCACGTCTTCATGTTGTGCCTGCTATTTTTTCACAATGCCGAACAGTAGCCTCAGTTGGTGGACTTTTGTCAGGGAAATGGTTCACTGGGGAGGGTTAATGTCTCCTTCCACAGCATCATGGTCCCAATCCAAGTCAGCCCCTCTGCAGCTGCTTTTAAGGCTTTAAAAAAAGAAAAGAAGACGTTTGGAGTATGTAGGCCAAGACCATCACCATCCACAAGGGCTGTCCATTCTCTTCAGTGGAAGGAAAGCTCTGCAAACCTTTGCATTCATGGAGCTATCATTGCCATTGAAGTGAATGGGAAAGCACGCATGTGCAGCACTTTTAAGGACTCTAAATTGAGGAAATGCCATTTTATTTATTTATTTGGTATATTTGTTCACTGCCCATCAGCCAAAAGGCTCCCTGGGCGGTTTACAAAGAGAAATGCCATGTGATTTAAAATTTTATGTCCCCTTCTACAGACCTCCATCTGTATGTGATGTTTCCCAACTAATGTCCCTTGCTTGTGGAAGACATCAGGAAATTTCCTGCCATGTATATAAGTCCACTTGTATATCGGAGATGCTGGATTATATTCATGTTAACTTTCAAAAGTCTTGTAATCTTTTTGACAGTGTGGAACTAAACAAAATTTCTGCACTTAGGGGCCCAAACGGAAACAGACAGTTTACAGTACTTGCTGATGTTCATATCTGGGTAGTTTAGCACAAATGTATAGCTAAAGCAAGGGGCCCCACACCCCAAATATGCATATTTTAAACATTTTACCAGTGAGAACAAAAAGCATTAATCCGCCCATTGAACATTAGTTATTGGGTTGATTAGAAATGTAATAAATAAATGTGAAATGTCTTTAATTAAATCTTGGTTGTTTTTTAAATATATATATATAATAATAATAATTGCCTTTTTCTCCTTAGGAATTTATCAGGGAACATTTTTTCAAGTCTCATGAATGGACTTTTCTCTGAGCTGTTAACTTTGAAAGTCTTGTAAGTAAGTCTTGACTGTGTAAAGACTCACCTTGTACAATTTGCACATATATTACTATGCTCTGCTTCATCATTATCTAATTTTCAGTATCATAAGTAATTATATATTATATGTTCAGTATTATATGTTAATTGTTGTGAACCGCCCAGAGAGCTTCGGCTATTGGGCAATATAGAAATTTAATAAATAAATAAATAATATGTTCCCTGAAAATAATATCCTTTTATTATGTGCATTTTATAAAACATACTTTAATTCATTTTTACAGCCTGAACTAAATTTCATATTTCTGGAATGTTGTGTTGGAACCAGGATAGTAAAGTTGCAATAATAGTTCATAAAGATTTTTTTTGAAGTTGTCTTTAAAAATACTAAAGCTTTATGGTTAATTTCCCTTACATTTTATGAAAAGATGAATGGAAGCAGAGAACAAACAAATTAATTCCTTACAGCATTTACATAAAACCTCTTAGATGTTCATTATAACTCTACTTAGATTAAATGTACATATTAGATTTAAAACATTTAACTATTCCTCCTTGTTAGCAAATAAGGGAGATTTTATTAAACAATAAAAAGACTGATGAAAAATTAACTAGAGTGTAGCGGGCAAATAATGTTTCTATAATTATACGCATGTGGAAGTTAAATATTGTGGCTCCAAGACTTTTATTGACTTCACTGAATTAGAAGTAAAATTTAGTCATAATCCATTGGAATTATGGAACTGAAAGGGAACGAATTGTCGTCCCTCTCCACACATTGCAAAATGCAAATCCTGAGTCACATACAGAACCTATAAGGGGTCTCCTGGCTATACACGGTACTTCTACTCTTTGAGTCTGTTACTGGAAGCCATACATTTAAATAAATGTGACATATTAAAAGCAAAACGACAACTCTTAAATAACCTGGGTTTCAAATACTGCACATAGCATTGTAGGAGATGGCTAATCAGACACTTGTTGAGAGCTTTCATACTACACAAGCATCCATAAACCAAGGGAAGGCCATTTTTAAGGAGTCAAGAAGCTGCACACTAAATATTAAGACATTATCCAGTCATCTAAGAACACAACCAAAACATCTGAATAATCAGAAATGTGGGTAAATGGCAGAACTGTTTACATGAGATTACAGAAGCATAGAACTATATGCCAGGGGAAGGGGGACAACAGAATGGCTTAGGTCACTGATAATGTACACAGTACAAGGGAGTTGCCTTCCTCTATTTCTGTGGCTTTAAGCATGGTGCCTGCGAACACCTCTCTTGGCACCTACCAGGCTCCCTGTCCATCCCGATTTCTATTTTATTTCTTAATACATTTTAAAATTATTATTATTATTATTATTTTAAACTGGGAAAGCTGGCATGCTGCAAAGTGAAGGGGTGTCCTCTAATGCTATCTTTATTTGGGTTCAAAAGAGTGGTTTTGTATTCTGGAGCTCAGCCCCCACCTCTGCTTTGTACTTAGGTTCCTGGGCAAGTTACGTTTCTTTTAGTCTCACCAGTTTGCAT
This sequence comes from Shinisaurus crocodilurus, assembly GCA_021292165.1. Taxonomy (NCBI): domain Eukaryota; kingdom Metazoa; phylum Chordata; class Lepidosauria; order Squamata; family Shinisauridae; genus Shinisaurus; species Shinisaurus crocodilurus. Next base: position 95,670,542 of record CM037878.1, read on the forward strand.
TCTGGGAATGAGTGTGTTGTGACCAGCCATGCCCACCATGGCAGCCATTTTGTGAGAGTACCCATAGCACTCTCTGAAAATTCCAAATGTGTAAAGACTCACCTTGTACAATTTGACTGTACTGACCCAAAAAGGTTGGGGACCCCTGCTCTATTTACACACATCATAAATATCCGAAGTGGGGACTATGCATCTTCGCTGCTGGGGGAAATGTACATGCAGTGCCAACATGGGAGACAGATGATTCCCCGCTCTGGATGTGAATGATACATGTATGCAAATATAAGACATGCAGTTTGTGCTTGCTATCTGTGTGTTAGTGTTGAAGTCACTTAGAATAAAACTAGATAATTAGGGGACTAGATAATTGAGATTTGTAAAACATGGTTAGTGTTTCAATAATTAGCTATATATGACAATCATGATATAAAATGATTTCAAAAGGGAAAAAAGTATTTATTGGTTTGGGGTTTGCTTTCAGGCATTTCTATACTGATTCTCTCATCTGTGACTGTAATCTCAAGTGGGTCTTACACTGGGCTAGAAATGTCTCTGTTCGAATATCAGAAGAAACCGTTTGTGCTTTCCCAAAGAGTTTACAAGGAACACCATTTCGGAACCTGAAAGAAAATCAGCTGATATGCGGTGAGTTGTATCCTGGTTTTCCGCACTATAAATTGAGGCAGAAATGTACTCAGCAAGACTGCATGTTGAAGGATAAATGCCAAGTGGTTGGTTTGCAGAACTGATGGCGATGAGAAAAGAAATATATAGGAAGCAGTGCTGAGGTTTAAGAAGAGTGCACTTTTTTAAAAAAAAAAACAAAACCGAAAATTAGATTGCAGGTGCCTTTTATATATAAATAAATGTACATTGTAAAATTATCACTGCCCCTATCTAACCTTGAAATGATCATTCTCATACATTTGTTTGTAACATTACAGTGCTATTTCTTATTGCATTATATGTTCAAATAACATATTATATTTTTATTAGATTATACTTTTGACGTTATGGAATCAATGTCAAATTGCATTTTTCTGCCAGTCACCTTTGCAAGCCTTGTAGTAGAAGCTTTACCTGTATGAATGGCTGGTGAATGGAAGAAAGAATTTTAATAACTGGAAGCTGGCAGAGAGGCAGAGATTTTAAAAGAAATATTTGGAACAATTGAAGTAGATTGGATGAAAAGGATATAAAACAAAATAATATGATTGAATTGATATGCAATATGTTTCAAGTCTAGGCTCTTATATTAGGCTAAGGTCTAAACCAGAGCGCTTGTGTTCTTCTCCAGAGATTTCATCATGTAAATAAAACTGACCCTGGAAAAACTGAAGGACTTTTATCTGTCTAAACATGAATAAATGCTATTTTTGAGCAATTAAGCCCTAAACATTTTGGACCATACATAGTTTTGAGGCCACTTCTTTACATAGAACTGAATGGTGATAGCAGCAAATTCTGTTCCCAGCGGCTACTCTAAAACAATTAAATGTGTGTTCTGTAAATATTAATCAAAGTCCAAGTCTATGGATATTTAAGAAGCAGTGTAATCCCTGACTGTTTTTTCTAGATGACATACATTTTCTATTTTGTTTTAAACACATTAGCTGCTATGAGCTTTCAGAGTAAAGGGGGATAAAAATGCAAATTCAATACATTTATATTTATAATTGCATATGCGCGCGTGTGCACACACACACAGACACACACACACACACACATATGAAGTAAGAAAATATTTGCAAGTCAGATAATCATGTATATATAGAAGTGACATTTCTACCTGTGTAAAGATCTTATACCAAGACTAGAGCATCACTTGGATGTATTTTTCTGTGAAGGTGCTTAGTTTTTCCCCATCAGCACTAGGCAGACAGTTTAGGAGCCAAGAAACAATGGATTTATAGCTTAGTAGGGTCAGGGAACAGGAATTAGAGCCTGTAATATTTTCATGAATAATACGATTAATTATTATTATTTACTATATTTTTATCCCGCTTTTCAGACAGTTATAACTCTCAGACAATTATTGCCTCCCAAAGAGGCTCATATCAATGGGAAAAAGAATAGAGATAGGCCTTACCTCCAAGCTTTTTGTCTCCAGAAACAGTGGGGAGGAAGCAAGGGCAGGCATCAGTAGTAGGCCCTTCTGAGGCTTCAGCAGCTGCCCGATGATGCCTTGGGCTTCTAACAGGCAGGGCTGGCATCAAGGATAGGGCATGGTTGGACACCTGCTGAGGGCCCACACCCCGACAGGGGCCCACTGACAAAGGGCCCTGTGGACTTGCTCCTCCTCTTTGCCATTGCAGCCTCCTTGTTCACCTGCCTCTCACTCTGACCCAGACAGTAGTGGTGGTGAGAAGAAAGAGCAGTAGATATGCTGCTGCTCCCTGGTTTTCTGCCTATCAAGTTGTGAGAAAGAGGAGGAGGAGGAGCAATAGCAGCTGGTGTCCATGGCAGTGAAAAGGTAGACTCACTGAGGGAGGGCCCATTGAAGGTGTCTTGGACAAGGGCCCTCAAAAACCTGGAGCCAGCGCTGCTACCAGGCCTTTATAGAATCTAGGCAGGTGTTTAGAACCAGCTCCCGCCTGAACATAACTACAAATGCTGACAACCAGAATGGAAAGTGAAACTAAGTTTAAAGCAATGGCTTTGCCCATAAGAGGCCGTATTAAAGTAAGTATTCAGTTCAGTAAGGGACCACCCCTAAATTCTCAATTCCCCTTTTTTTTAAAAAAATCCCCTGATTATGGCAGAGACCATAAGAGAGATGGGAGCTGTGGTGGCCTGCATTTCTAATGTCGCATCCTATTTAAATCAGGCCTAAATTTAGGCCAATTTGTCACCTGTTTGAGGACTAGGAACTTTCTTTCTGCTTCTGCTTCATTATTCCAGAATGTGCAGTTTTATACCAAGTTTTTCTTTCGGATCTCTCTGTGTCAGAAGGCTGGTGTTTTTCCAGTTGAACCTATGTCTTGTGGTTATACAGTAATACCTTGGATTGCAAGTAACTTGGTTTGAGAGCGTTTTGCAAGACAAGCAAATTTTTAAATATTTATTTAATATATTTTTTTACTTGATATACAAGCGACGTCTTGCAATACAAGTACTGTAGTACGGCTTAAATTAAAAATCTCTGTACAAATTTTTTTGGGGGGATTTAGTTTTGATATAAAAGTGTTTTGGATTACAAGCATGTTTCCGGAACGAATTATGATCTCAATCCAAGGCATGACTGTACTTCATCTGTGTAGCAAGTAAAAAATGTACACAGGTGAATATCAGATTGCTAAAATACCCTGGCATCACAGCTTGTTACCAGAGCCAGTATTTTGCTGTACAGAGTAACTTCTTAGAAACCAGTTTCTCTTATGAATTAAATATAAAATTTATGCCACCCGATGGAATTCTTTTGATGTGAAGTCTGGGTTTGTACCTGTTTTTGTTTAGAGTCATTAAAAGATGAGCATAAGAGGCAGAAGGTATTGGCTAGGGCTGCCTCAAACCATACTGATTGCAGGCATTCCCCCCCCCCCCCATATGCTGTAGGTATGATAACTCAGCCTAGTTGTGAACCTAGTGGCTATTCTCATTTCTAGGAAATAAGGAATGTCACTTCTACTTGGTTGAGTGGCTGTTCTGATCAACTTCATATTGAGTGGCTGTTCTGATCAACTTCAGCGTATTTTCATATTAATTATCCAAGAACAAATCCAAAGGATTATTTCAACTTTAGCAATCTTTTGTATTATTCATATTAATTATATTGCCATACTGGTAATGACACCTTAGGCCACTCACAGAGCTGGCAGAAGGATAGTCCTCCTGAGGACAGGTTGGCTTTTCTTCTTTTAAAAAGGTATTTATTTAATTTTATTTATTTTAAACATTTCTTGTCTGCCTTTCAGGGCAGGAGCTCTCCCATTATTTAGCTCTATGACATGTATCCTCAAAACAAGACAAACAAACAAAACCTTATACATTATATTTGGTAGTAGTTCATTCTTCTTCTGCCAGCTTCTTGTTGTTACATTACATATGGATCCTTGACAAGCAAAACAATTTGCTCATGTTCTGTTCTGTACGTATCTTTGTTGTTGTTAAGCAATTTTATTCCCTTACTATTTGGAATAGACTTTAGTTTGATACAGTGAAGCCTTTAAGCTAAGTTATGCAGCTGTCTGAGTGATGCCATAGCACTGCAGTGGAACCCCTTTCATGGTGCACTTTATAATGAACCAAATACATTTAAACTGAGTTAAACTTTTCTGAGTAACCAGCAGAGGCAGAGCAGTCCTATATTCAGAACTGGTGATGTGTCATTGCTACACTGGTAGAACAGCTGCCATATCCAGTGCATGCTCAGCCCAGGAGGGGAAGAGAAAACCACACAAATAGAAAATACAAAAAACATCAGGAAAACAACAGACACACCTTGAGTAACTCAGGAAACTCCACCAATGCTACCAACTAGAGACTCTGGCACTGACAGCACCCGTATACAACCCACATATGGAGGCAGCAAGTGAACCCACAATGAAGGCAACACACACCCCTGCATTGTAACGCACCAGATGGTGCTAAAGCACCCCCACTCTATCAGCTCCAGTTGATCAGCCAGCAATGACTCTGCTGCTCCTAGTCCCCAGGCTTCCCCCAGATCTACCCACAACCACTGTTTTGTAGCACAACACTCTAGGGGGAGGAAGGAGAAGGCATGCAGCACAGCCGCCACATTGCTCCTTGGGTAGGAGACATGCAGGGAGTGCACACAGCTCCCAGGACAAGGGATCCAAATCCTCCCAGGGAGGAAAGGACTCTTTTTGCGAAGTAGCGAAGGTGAGGAGCCAGGACAGGCAACACAGTCAGCCACAGTCACACACTGGCTGCATTCACACAACACGCTAAGACAGAATTCTTCAGAATCCTGTCTTATCATTCACAAGTAAGTAGGAGTAGCTAAACTAACCAGGAATTTACCAGAGCAGTAAAGCTTATTGTTACCTCTGAACCCTGGCTCATCGCTTCTCTAAAAAGCCTAGACCTGGAAGCCAACTTTAAACTCTGGCTTGTTCAAGGAGCAATGAGCCAGGATTCCCGGTTCAGCCATAACACTAAGCTTTTTTCCTAGTTAGTTTAGCCACTCCCACTTGCATGAGGATTGATTGATGATGATGATGATGATAGACCAGGATCTGAAGGATTCCGGCTTAGCACTTTGTGCAAATGCAGCCACTGACTGTTGCAATTAACAGGAAATGTGAATGACATCATCAAATTTAATTTTCATAATGTTCTCCTGCACATTGAGGCATTAAGTTATGTTTTCAGCCCATAGCAGATTTCTGTGCAGCAGATGTGGAGACAATGAATGTTTTTAATTTTTTTCTTTTCTTTACAGACTTGTTATGATATTATCTTTGCCTAATGTTGCTTCATACTCTTTCCTTGTTTGCCACCCACTTAATAAGGAGGAAATTGTTTAGTTGAAAGTGTACATAGAAAATACTTATTAAAATAAATATACAGCATTTTTATTCATAAAATCATTGGCAGATTCCAACTCCCTGGAAACGCGTTTCATTTCATTGCACAAGGCATGGTTTATTATGATTTCCCCAGGATTCTTTTATGGAGGCGCAGCCACAGGAGAGGAGCTTTTGTTGCTGGTTGTTGTTTTTACTTAAAGCCTTCTCTAATTTGGATCACTCCTTGAAATTAAATTTAATCACCTGTATTCCTGCTAAAAGGACATATGAGCTGCAGGTACTTAAGCCTACCTAGAAGTAGAAATAGCACCGTTTAGGGAGGGCAGAGAGCATCCTCCTTCACTTTGATAAGGAATTTTAGGGTCATACTAAGTTTAATATGTGTACTCACACACACACACACACACACACACAGAGAGAGAGAGAGAGAGAGAGAGAGTCAGTGACAAGGGAGGAAATCTAGTCTGAGGAAAGTGGGGTTAACCCTTTTCCTCGTTGACATTTTCCAGACATTTTCAAAGCTGGCTTTTTGTCCCATGGGGCAATCCTTACAAGTACCCATATGAGCCCCTGGTTTTGTTAAGAGATTCTGGGTTAAGCCTTGCTGAGAACTTGGTAAGAATTAAGCCACAGAGATGTGAAACTAAAGCTACAACAACAAATATTAATTTATTTGTGACTATTCTACTAAGAAGCAGTTCAGATAATCTGAATGTCCTTCTAATGCTGTCTAATACTATGCACATGTGGTTCATAGTAGGTAGTTTTAATATGCAGGTTTTCATCGTAGCTGCTTTCAGAGCCTGCTTTCTTGGAATAAAAACCTACCAGTCAGGATGAAGACATTTGGTCTCTATTTAGGTACATGGCCATTTGACCTCAAACTTATCATTCTGTATTTCTGTAATAACTACAGTATAAAATATTTTCTTCCTCTTTTGGTAGTTAAAAGTCCTTCTGTGGATTAATCACCTTTTCTGATGTTGTAGACCAGCCTTCTCCAACCCAGTGCCCTCCAGATGTGTTGGAATACAACTCTGTCATCTCCAGCAAGCATGGCCATTGGTCATGAGGATTATGGGGGGGGGGGGGAGACTTTTCTTTAGTAAGCTTATGCCTTGGCTTAATTTATCAGTCATTGTTATTGTCAACTTGTAGTTTTCTATATGAAGTGTCAGCATGAGAATTATGTACTTGAAATTCTCTGTTCTAAGCCTTATGAGGAAAGCTATCAAATGCCCTGGTTTCTGCCTGACAGGAGGCAAAAGAACTAAGTTTAAGCCAATATATGTGCACACTTCAAATTCAGTTAAGTAACATCCAGGGCAAGATACTGAAGGAAGAAGGTAACCCCAGAGAAAAATGGTCTTCTGAGATGCAGTCTCCAGAGATGATTGAGAAGAGGACTGGAGCAGCAAGTGTCAACCCTCAGGAGCATAAGAGAAAGCGAGGAGTTCTTAGACAGAACGGTGGATCTACAGCACCAAAGCACAGTACAGGAGCCAGAAGGGCAACTGCAGGATGAGGCGGAGTCGGAGACTGCAGAGGCAAGGGAAAATAACGCAGGAGGAACTCCCTGGAAAAGGGTGACTGTTAGGAGCAGAAGAACTACAAGACACTCTGCGCCTGTGGAAGCAGAGCAGCTATGGAACCGCTTCCATGTACTTGAGGACGAGAGCAGAGGACAGCCTGCAGAGGACGGATTACCGGGCACCCAACGTGACAGCGAGCAAGAGGCTGAGGGTCAGTCAATTGGAGGCAATCAAACCAAGGCCTACAGCAAGAGGAAGAGAAGAGTACTCGTAGTGGGAGACTCCCTCCTGCGGGGGATCGAAGCCAAAGTATGTCGCGAAGACCCATGGACTCGCCAGGTGTGCTGTCTCCCTGGGGCACGGATTAAGGATGTGACAGAGCAGCTGCCGAGGCTCATGCAGCCCACCGACACATACCCCTTTCTTCTCTTCCACGTGGGTACAAATGATACTGCCAAGCGGAGTTACAACGAAATCACGGCAGACTTTAAAGAGCTGGGAAGGGAACTCAAGAACTTCGGGGCCCAGATAGTTTTCTCATCCATCCTTCCAGTACTTGGAAGAGGCATAGAAAGGGAAAGAAAAATACTCCGAGTGAATGACTGGCTACGAAGGTGGAGCCGACGTGAGGGATTTGGATTCTGGGACCACGGGCTACACTTCCTGGAAGATGGACTGCTGGCAAAGGATGGGTTGCACCTCACAAGGACTGGGAAGAATGTGTTTGGACACAGCATGAGGAACTTAATCAGGAGGGCTTTAAACTGAATCCAACAGGGGAGGGAGACATAAACTCGGGGGTACCAATGGAAGAAGGCCTCTATGCCACAATGGAGAGAACAGCTCCAGCGGTGCCCATTGATAGTCTACCACAAAATGTAGGGGGAAAGTCGGACTATAAAGCACATAGTCTTCAATGTCTCTATACTAATGCCCAGAGTATGGGCAATAAACAAGACGAACTTGAACTCTTGATACATGAGGGCAAGTACGACTTGATAGGGATAACTGAAACCTGGTGGGATGACTCCCATGACTGGAATACAGCAATTGAAGGGTATAACTTGTTCAAAAGGAACAGAAGCAACAGAAAGGGAGGTGGAGTTGCACTGTATGTTAAAAATACGTATCTCTGCACAGAGATACAGGAAGAGGAGCTTGGCAGCCCCATTGAGAGCATCTGGGTTAAAATAAAGGGGGCAAAGAATAAAGCGAACATGGCGGTTGGAGTCTACTACCGACCACCCAATCAAGGAGAAGACGAGGATGGAACTTTTGAAAAGCAAATTGCCAGTGTTTCAAGGAGGCACGATGTGGTAGTAATGGGAGACTTCAATTTCCCTGATATCTGTTGGGAGACTTATTCAGCCAAACATGGCCCCTCCAAGAAATTCCTGAGCTGTGCTGCCGATAACTTCCTCCTACAGAAAGTGGAGGAAGGAACTAGAGGATCGGCTATCCTTGACCTGATTCTAACCAACAGAGACGAGTTAGTGGATAAAGTGGCAGTTTCGGGAACTCTGGGGGAAAGTGACCATGTTATACTTGAGTTCTTGATTCTAACAGAAGCAAAAGCTGAGTGTAGCCAAACACGTACCCTGGATTTTAGGAAAGCCAATTTTAACAAACTCAGAACAATGATTAGTAAGATCCCATGGCAAGTGACTCTCACGAGAAAGGGAGCCCAGGAGGGGTGGGAGTTTTTAAAAAAGGAAATTTTAAAGGCACAATTGCAAACAATTCCCACAAGGAAAAAAGGCAGAGGGCAACAGAAGAAGCCAATGTGGCTTCACAATAAACTCAAAGATGACCTGAAAACAAAAAAGGACACGTATAGGAAGTGGAAGGAAGGACAGGCTACAGGGGAAGAGTACAGGCAGGTAGCACAGAACTGCAGGAATAGTGTCAGGAAGGCTAAAGCTGAGAATGAGCTAAGGTTAGCGAGGAATGCTAAAAGCAACAAAAAAGCTTTCTTCAGATACATGCACAGTAAAAGACAGAAGAAAGAACTGGTGGTTCAACTACGCAATGAGGATGGCAAATTGATAACAGAAGACAAAGAAAAGGCAGAAGTGTTCAATTCCTACTTCGGCTCGGTCTTCTCCCAAAAGAGGGTCTATGACCCCCCTGGCAAACCTGAAGTGCAGACTGAAGGGGCAGAATTGCAGCTTGAGATTGATAGGCAAATGGTCAAGGAGCACCTGATTACTCTGAACGAGTTTAAATCTCCAGGGCCTGATGAGCTGCATCCTAGAGTAATAAAGGAACTGGCAGAAGAACTCTCAGAACCACTGTCTATTATCTTTGAGAAATCATGGAGGACAGGTGAAGTGCCAGACGACTGGAGGAGGGCAAATGTTGTTCCCATCTTCAAAAAGGGCAAGAAGGAGGAACCTGGGAACTATAGGCCAGTCAGTCTGACATCAATCCCCGGGAAGATTTTGGAGCAGATTATAAAGAAGTCAGTCTGCAAGCACCTTGAAAACAATGCAGTGATTACTAGAAGCCAGCATGGATTTGTCAAGAACAAATCCTGTCAGACTAATCTGATCTCATTTTTTGATCGGGTAACCTCCCTTGTGGACTGTGGGAATGCTGTGGACATTATATACCTGGACTTCAGCAAAGCTTTCGACAAAGTGCCTCATGATATCCTGATTAGTAAGCTAGCTAAGAGTGGGCTAGATGGAACAACTATCAGGTGGATCCACAATTGGCTAAAGAATCGGACTCAAAGAGTGCTTATTAATGGTTCCTTCTCAAACTGGGGAGAGGTAACGAGCGGGGTACCACAGGGCTCGGTCCTGGGCCCGGTGCTCTTCAACATTTTTATTAATGACTTGGATGAGGAGGTACAGGGAATGCTTATCAAATTTGCAGATGACACAAAGTTGGGTGGAACAGCTAATACTCTGGAAGACAGAAACAAAATTCAAAGTGACCTCGATAGGCTGGAGCGCTGGGCCGAAAACAACAGAATGAAATTTAATAGGGATAAATGCCAAGTGCTGCACCTAGGGAGAGGAAACCAAATGCAGAGTTACAGAATGGGGGACACTTGGCTCAACAATACTACAAGTGAGAAGGATCTTGGAATTGTGGTAGATCACAAACTGAATATGAGCCAGCAATGCGACGTGGCTGCAAAGAAGGCAAATGCAATTTTGGGCTGTATTAATAGAAGTATAGCTTCCAAATCGCGGGAAGTGATAATTCCCCTTTACTCGGCACTGGTTAGGCCTCATCTTGAGTACTGCGTCCAGTTCTGGGCACCTCACTTTAAGAAGGACATAGACAAACTGGAGAGGGTTCAGAGGAGGGCAACAAGGATGATAAAGGGACTGGAAACAAGGCCCTATGAGGAGAGACTGAAAGAACTGGGCATGTTTAGCCTTCAGAAGAGGAGACTGAGGGGAGATATGATCGCACTCTTCCAGTATTTGAAGGGATGTCACACAGAGGAGGGCAAAGATCTCTTCTCGGTCATCCCAGTTTGCAGGACACGGAATAATGGGCTCAAGTTACAGGAACCTAGATTCCACCTAAACATCAGGAAAAATTTCCTGACTGTCAGAGCAATAAGACAATGGAATCAACTACCTAGGGAGGTGGTGGGCTCTCCCAGTCTGGAGGCATTCAAGGTGCGGCTGGACAGACATCTGTCAGAGATGCTTTGACCTGGATTCCTGCATTGAGCAGGGGGTTGGACTCGATGGCCTTGTAGGCCCCTTCCAACTCTACTTTTCTATGATTCTATGATTCTATGAAGAGGCGGGATTTGGGGGTGATGAGAGGAGAAGATGCCCAGGTTTGCACAGAAAGCCAAGCCAGAATCGCTGAAAAGTAACGATTGCTCCCACCATTTGGCTCCTCCTGCTAGCAGGAGTGGCTAAATTAACCAGAAATTGACCAGGGTGGTAAAACATTAAGTATGACCCCTGATCCTTGCTTGTCACACCTTTAACAAGCCTAGATCTGTAAGGTAGCTTCAAACCCTGGCTTGTTAGAGGAGAGACAAGCCAGGCGTCTGGGTTTGGATGGAACTCTAAGCTTTTCCATGCAGATCACAATGCTCATTACTGATAAGCCTGGATTCTGAGCAACTTTGGCTCAGTGGTTTGTGCTAACGTGGCCAATGTAGCAAACATTTTTTATCTTCCTTCCTTTCTGTCGTCCTTTTTTCAGTAGTATTGTCTCATTGTCAAATCATCTGAAAATATAGAAATGCTGAAACCAACTGGAAATAAAGCTATCTCTTCTTCAAGCTAACTGGAAGTCAAGCAGTACTGAAGGCATGTGAAATGTTTTAGAATAAAGTAAAGTGTCCAGTGACCTTAAAGTTTTCACAAAATTTTACAGACAGTGACACAATGGGCAGGTCCGCACATCACATTAAGCCACCCTGCTAATCCACCATGGGTTGTTTGTTTGCTGAACAGCCCGTGGTATCCTGACAGACAATCGTGCTTGCCATGGCAGCCCATGGAATCCTGACAAACAATCGTGCTTGCCTCATTCCTCCTTAGTCCTCCCATTGGCACATATCCCAGGAGCCTTTGAGGCAGAACTCCTTGTTGCCTCAGTCCCTACATCAGCACCCTTTGGCACTTGGTCCACTGGGGTTGCCAGCTACAGCTAGCATATCAAGATGTGCTAGCTGTCACATCTTGATATTTGCAATTCTTAGGTGCACGGGCCAGTGGGTGCTGAGAAGGGATGAGGAAGGATCATGAGGGAAACTCCCTGCCATATCAGATTGCCAAATGGAATTAATTTTCAGAGCCCTTATGAATGCAGGAACAAGTTTGCCAGATTTTTTTTTCTTGGGGGGGGATTTCACTGTTGCGCAACAGTGCAAGATCGACTCCCTGATATTGAGCCCAGTATACTGATATCCCTCTCTTGTCAATGTCCTAGTCAATTTCATCCTCCATATCAGAGCTTGCCTTTTTAAAGGCCGCTTCACTGTACAATGAAGCAAGGGCACCCGCTCGCAAAGCTCTTTCCCTCCAGCCGCTTTTGGCTTCTCACTCCCCTTCCTGCTTGTCGCCTCCCTCTGTTGCTAGCTGTCACATCTTGATATTTGCAATTCTTAGGTGCACGGGCCAGTGGGTGCTGAGAAGGGATGAGGAAGGATTGTGGCAGCATGAGCAAGATCGTGAGGAGTAGCAGTGGTTTTTGCTGCTGTTGCTGGGTGGCTCCCTAGCCGCTCCTGGTAACCCATGATAAAATCCCCCTGCCAGGTTTGGACGACACAACTAGCCATCATGGGCATCAACAACCCAAAACAAGCCATGGGTTCTCAGGGTGGCTTGTTCATGAAAAATAAGCCACTCTGCAGAAACCGTGCTGGGTTCGCATGACATGACAACCCACCATGGCTAATCACCCATGGTGGGTTGTTGTGTCGTGCAAACCAGGTTATTCAGTGCAACCCAAGATTGGGAGGGACACTCTTCTTTATTGCAATGCAAGATTGGACAGAAGCCTGTTTCACACAGTGGGTTGAGTCTTCTATGCACACAATGAATGTGCACACAGGAGCAGTGGTAGGCGTCTCCCCACCATTTGTTTGTTCAAACCCATGTCTGCAACATGCCTCTTGCACATGCATGCACCATGGTTCACAAAATTGAGAAACCTCAAACCTGCATTTTCAGGGTTCCCAGTCACTTGGAGCACTGTGTATGTGTGTGCAGGAAGCAAGCTGGAGACGTGTGTATGAATGCATATAACAGAGGCGGAGTCTGCCCATCCCTGTTGTATACGTATTCAATGTATGTGTAGAGGACCCAAACCTGCTATGTGAAAAGGGCTAGAGAAGCGTTATCAGTGGCAAGTGAAAAGGAGAGAGGTGTTACGTTGTACAGTTGAGTTGGAGTTAAAAGAGGCTTTCTCTGGGCTCAGAAGTAATGCTAAGCTATACTTTAGTGTTCTGAGCCTTGGGCTCATGTGACTCCCCCTCCTGTTCCCCTCTTCCTCCTCTTGTACAGCTGCACGGGTGAAGCTTTTACTTCTGTTTTCAGCTAATCACAGTTTGTTGTTATGTGCGAACCCAGAACTGTTGTTGTTAATCTTAACTATAGTTTAGGGCAGCCTCCCCCAACACTGGTGGGGGATGATGGGAGTTGTAGTCCAACATATCTGGAGGGTACTAGGTTGGAGAAGGCTGGTTTAGGGAATCAAGTCAGGAACAGAAACCATGGTTTGAAGTTGGCTTCTTTCCCGAAACCATAGGTAAGACTAACCACAGTTTGTCCAGATTTGCACATAACAAACCATGACTAGTTAAAAATGGAAGTAAAAACTTCCAATCTTCTCCTTGTAGCTGCGCTGGAGGAGGAAGGGGAGTGGGGAGCTCATGTAATGCTAAACTATGTTTTCGGGTTAAGTCTGAAGACACCATTGTGTTACACTAAGGGCTAGCTTTTTACAAAGGGTTATGAAAGAATTTGGTTCCCGCAATGTATTGGTTGTGCTGTGTGTGTTTTTCTTACCTTAGTCTTGATCACAGTCACACGACCTTTCTCAGCAAATTTGTTAATTAATTTGGTAGCAAATTTGCCAGAGGTTGACTGGCACCATCTAGCAGCGAGTCTCTAAGATAGGGGTAAGCAGCCTGGTACCACCAGATGTTTTGGACTGCAACTCTCATAAGCCCCAGCCAGCATGGCCAAGGGGCAGGCATTATGGAAGGTGCTACTTGTCACCGAGTCTACTTGTGACTCTAGCGACAGTTCGGAGTCTAGGAGCACCCCCAAACTACGAACCCTGTCCTTTAGGGGGAGTGCAACCCCGTCCAGGGCAGGTTGAGTATCCTCTCTCCGGACAGATGATACGCCCACAAACAGCACTTCCGTCTTGTCTGGATTGAGCTTCAGTTTATTGGCCCTCATCCAGTCCATTACCAGGCCCAGACACTGATTCAAAACAGGCACTGCCTCACCTGAGTTTGATGAAAAAGAGAGGTAGAGCTGAGTGTCATCCGCAAATTGGTGACACTTCAGCCCAAACCTCCGGATGACCTCTCCCAGTGGTTTCATGTAGATGTTAAAGAGCATGGGGGATAAAATGGAGCCCTGCGGTTCTCCATGGCATAATTGCCATGGTGCAGAGCAATAATCCCCCAGCACCACCTTCTGGAATCGGCCAGCCAAGTAGGAGCGGAACCACTGCAAAGCAGTGCCTCCAACTCCTAAACCCGCCAGCCTATCCAGGGGGATACCATGGTTGATGGTATCGAATGCCGCTGAGAGATCCAGGAGAATCAACAAGGTCGCACTCCCCCTGTCTCTCTCCCAGTAAAGGTCATCCCACAGGGCAACCAAGGCAGTTTCTGTTCCAAAGACAGGCCTGAAGCCCGATTGAAATGGATCCAGATAATCCGTTTCCTCCGAGAGAGCTTGGAGCTGCTTGGTTACCACGCGCTCAAACATCTTGCCCAAGAAAGGGATATTTGCGACAGGTCTGTAGTCGTTCAGATCTTCTGGGTCCAGATTTGGTTTTTTGAGGAGTGGCTTAATCACAGCCTCCTTTAGAGAGGCTGGCACCACTCCCTCCTTCAAGGAGGCATTCACAGCCTCCTGGACCCAGGTGCAAATCCCTTCCTTGATTTTAGTAATCAGCCATGATGGGCAGGGGTCAAGCATTCAAGTGGTAGGTCGAACCCACCCAGTAACATGTCCACATCCTCAGGCCTCAATAACTGAAATTCATCCAACAAAATAGGACCAGACGGTTCTCTGGACACCTCTGTTAAAGGAACTGCATTAACTGTGGAGTCCAATTCATGGCGAATCCAAGCAATTTTATCCTCAAAGTGCTGTGCAAACTCATCACAGCGAATTTCTGAGGGCTCAACTGTATCTTTCTCTGGCCCTGATAGCAAAAGGCCACGAACCACATGGAAAAGTTTGGTTGGACGACACTGAGAGGATGCAATGCTAGTGGAAAAGAACTCCCTCTCTGCCACCCTCACCGCCACGGAGTAGGCCCGATAATGGGCTCTAACCCATGTTCAGTCGGATTCAGCACGAGTTTTCCTCCACCTGTGCTCTAGCCATCTCCCCTCCTGCCTCATCGCCCTCAGCTCTGGTGTATACCAAAGAGCTGGCCGGGCTCTGCTTAGAGGAAGAGGGCATTTGGGCACGCACGATCGTGTTAACCGCCTGGGCCAGCTCTGCATTCCACAGAGCAACATGAGTTTCGACAGGGGTGCCTACCATATCAGCAGGAAACTCCCCCAGAGCCCTCTGGAAACCATCCAGATCCATTAGACTCCAGGGGCGAACCATTTTAATAGGCCCCCCACCCTTGCAGGGGGGAAATGGAACTGAAAGTCTAGACCTCAAAAGGAAGTGATCTGACCATGACAAGGGGGTAGATGTTAGGGATCCCACTTCCAGATCACCATCTACCTGTCCAGTCGAAAAAAACAGGTCTAGGGTGTGTCCCCTTACATGTGTTGGGCCAACAATGTGTTGAGACAGCCCCATGGTTGTCATGACATCCATGAAGTCCTGAGCCGCCCCGGATAAGGTAGCCCCGGCATGGATGTTGAGGTCCCCCAGAACCATCATCCTGGGGGTCCGCAACACCAAGTCCAAGACCACCTCCGTCAGCTCAGGCAGGGAGTCTGATGGGCAGCAGGGTGGGCGGTACACCAACAGAATCCCTATTATCTGGGATTCTATTATCTAGAGTAGATTTTTTTTTTAATTCAGAAAAAAAAACCCTCATAATAATATACCTGTGTTGAAAAATTCAGCAAGCTGACTTATTATTTAATATTCTTCTTTGGAACTCATTTGTTAAAAATATTATTCAACATTTAAATTAGAACATTGTACAGCCATTTGAAGGGGGGGAAATCTTTTAAATTATTGCTGCTACGGTATTTATGAACATGCCTTTGCTGTTCTATGCACACCTTTCTCATCCCAGCCTCCCACTGCCCTGCCCCAAAGAAGCGCATTCATGTAAAAAAGGAGGCTTTTTCAGCTCCAGTGCATTCTATTAATGTTCATTGAAGGTGCCTCAGACTAAAAAGGAAGAGCAGATATTCACGTTTTCCACCCTTCACTGTGTTTTTAATCATTTCAAGAGTTATGTGTCAGCAACAGTTCTCAGATCTTAGAAGTGAGACCGGAGTGTAATGTCTCAGTGATCGCACTTCTGCTGGGCCTGAACAAGTCCTGTTACATGAGGGCCGTGAGGTGGGGGAAGAAAATCAATGCAGAAGAACCAAGACTAAATATAGATAGCCTAATATATGTATATATATATATATATATATATATATATATATACAGTTCTATTAAAGATAAATACAATTTTAAATTGTATATAATTTAAAAATAAGTGCTAAGTATTGCTGAACTAAAACTGCTACAAAATGGAGAGCGTATTTCAGTGATTTTCTTTTCAAGGTGAAGTGAATGTCTGGCATGGGAGTGAACTTCCCACCAGTAGTGTGGCATTTTTCTTGGTGATTGCCACTCAGTAGCTACCAGTCCGAATGCCCCACCAGCAATATAGGGAATTCTGGGTAAAATTAGCAGCTGCCAGCTGGTGGCTGCTGAGAGGAGCACCGCCAGTACCACTAAATGCAGGTGGCAACAATGAAGAAAGGGGGAAAAGGGCCAGTATAGTTTCATTCTCTCTCTCTTTCGCCCCAACCCAACCACAAATTTGGCCAGAAGTTTAAAAAGCCAGACTTCCAGCCCAGCACTACTGCCAAGTGTGTGTGAATGATCCCAGTGCTTTGCACTCATTTGCAAGATCACTGGAAAATGGCAGCAGGTTTACTTCATACTGAGCAATTGGGTAGAACATCATCTGCATACTTTTCTTTGTGTCTCACAAATAAAACAGAGACTTGCTTTTAAAAAAATGAAAGTTGAAAATTCAGGAATGGGGCTTGGGACCTTCTGGACATGTCCAGGCACTTTAAATCATCTTCCCACAGGCTATGGCTTCTGCCCATAAGTGCTCCAGAAACAGCAATAAAGTTATAAAGCCCCCATGACAGTATCTGCCCCTCTCCATTGGCTTCTATGCGTTGCATCATTACGTCTTTCTGTTCCCTTGGAGCTGTGGATTAAGAAGGTAATTACAGAGGCCTGAGTTTTCTAGCATGCAGAGTAGTGCTTTGTCATTGTGCCCTATATGCCAGGATCAACCCGGTCTGGTGCCAGTCACTGCTTGAGGATGCCTACTAGTCATTTGTCAAAAGGGCATGATATAATTTCACTGCTCTTTTTCTATTGAGCCATTGCACAATCCCTGTTTTAGCTGTGCATAGGCAGTGCATCAAGGCTACAATCCTATATCCACTTACCTGTGAATAAGCACCATTGAAATCAATGCAACTTTCTTTTGAGTAGACATTGATAGGATTGCACTAAGATATATTTCTGTTGTAGCGATACACAGATGCGTACTATAACCATTGTCTCACTATGGGATCATGGTGCGAATATGAGACACAAGGTTTATTACATTGCTCTGGGATTTTATTTTAAATATAAATTGTTGTTGCACATTTTTCTTAACTGATGGCAGAAGTCATTCTCCTGTTCCCTGATCTTCAATAAAGTACCTGAAGAGTTGATGTACCTGAAGAGTTGATCTTCAATAAAGTACCTGAAGAGTTGATGACTGATTCTTGTGGTTTAAATGGGCTGAGTTATCATTGGTTTTTCATTTGCTATGCCTGCATGTACTTCCCTTTATGCCTGACAAACCAAGAAATTTCAGGCCACAATTTAACTGGAAGACACCATGTGCTACTTATAAAATGACCAAAAGTGTGAGTGATAGGGTATAGCGCAGCCTTCCCCAACTTGGTGTCCTACAGATGTGTTGGGCTACAATTCCCAGCATCCCCCACTAGGCTGATGAAGACTGGGATACATTTTACCTTTTAAAAGGCCGTTTTGGTATTGGTGTGTGGTACTGAAATTAACACAGTTAGGACACTTAGGCACATGAACATCCAGGTGTTTAAATGTTGAGTTGGATGCCTTACTGGACCCTGCAGATTTTTTATCTATGAACCACAATTTGAAATAATGGAATTCCCATAATCGAAAGAGTGACAGTGGACTGATACTTTGCATTTTATTTTCCTGCATTGATATACCCAAGTACAGAATACACAGACCTCTTGTCAGAGCTCTGGGGCATGTGAGTGTAGTTCATCATGTCTCCCTTTTAAAATGCTCCAAAGTGCAAGATGGAGAGAAGACTGGGCTCCTGCTTCTAAATATTTTAAAGAAACATGCTCCAAATATAGGCTTATATGACTGTAAGAGTGCAGAGCCTTATGGTCTACAAGTTGTTTCTCTCCTTCTAGTTTCTTCCTGAGATTGATGGATTGGATTTCCACTTCATGCAGCTAAAACCAGTGCCTTCCGTGATGACAAATTTGTCACCATGGAAGGCAGAGATTTTAGCCATGTTAAATGGAAATTCATCAGTTTGAGAAAGAAACTCACCCAGAGAGAGATAGAAATCCTTACACTATTTTGCAATGCTGGCTAGGAATGTGCAAATCAGGAAAACTCAAGCTCACCGAGATTCTCCGAATTCCACCTTGAAGCTCATTCTAACTTATGTCCATAGCAGATTGTGAGCTTTGTTTTTACATGAAAATTTGCCTGAGTTTTCATGCACTTTCCTCTAATGTTCACATCAATTGTGTGCATTTTGGAAATAAATGCATTTCCCCCCCACTGATTAAAGTGCGTTTTGCTCATTTTGCCAAAGTATGAGTTCTTTCATGCACATCTTTCAAATGTATGCATTTTTAAACCCATTTCTGTTGTTGTTCCATGAATCACATCGCAAGCTGGGAAATGTACGGACTTTGACTGCAGATTGCATTCAGCCTCAGGTCTGTGTTCAGGTCTGGGAGATGTGAACTGGATAAATTCTGGTAAAAAATGAACTGAAACTAATTTCTCATGCATCCCTAGTAGAAACCACACCTGATGATTGTTGCTTTGCTTCATGGTTCCTAAAGAGACAGAAGACCTGCATCGTTTTGGAATACTTTCACCATAACAATTGAGAATTCACCTCTGCTGAGCATTCACAGATTGACAGTCCCCACTGTCAAATGCTTACTCATAGAATGCTTGCTCCAGGAAATCTTTTCCCCTGCTGTAAAACATCAGCTTAGAAGTTGAAAGTAAAATTTAGGCTATGACATTTCCCATTAGAATTCCATGCCTTGTTTGGGGTGCTTTTATTTCAGTATCTTAGGAGGAGGAGGATACTTCACCTGAGGAAGATTTATGATCCAATAGGATCTGGATTTCCTGGTCACCTGGAAGATAGGGTTTTCCCACATCCAGAGGAAAGATGACCCTGCTTGGGGACGGAATCACAGCTCCTGGTCATCTAGTTCAACTATGTGCACCACAAGTGTTATTTGCCAGCACCACTAATAGCGGATTGTTGTATAAACATAGCTGAAATTTTTAAAGAGTAATTAACAGGGATGTTGAAGAGTCCTTGGTCTCGAGTCACGAGTCTTTGGACCCGAGTCTCAAATCCGAGTCCGAGTCCTTGGTCCAAAATGGTGAGTCACAAGTCACTCCCAAAGCTGACTCCACGAGTCCCTATTAAAATCAATGGGGGGTTTTCCCAACAAAATAAGGCTACTTCAGATGTGTGGCTTAAATAAATTCTAGGCACAAGTGTGCCTTTTTATCTCAAAACTCTGCCACTGATTTTGACAAGAACAGACCAGGCAGACAAACCCAAAATAACCAGGCAGGCAGAGGAGGCAGGGAACTCCAAAGCAGGCAGGCAGAGGCAGCCAAACCCAAAATGTCTGAAAGGTTGCATTAGGAAAATGATTTTAAAAAATAAACTTCGATTGTTACTGCAACTAGGTCCAGACAGCACCTGCAGGTGGCATCAAGCAGGGATGTTGATGAGTCCTTGGTCTCGAGTCCCGAGTCCCATTAAAAATATTGGGACTCGAGTCCGACTCGAGTCAGAGGGGGGACTCAGTCTGACTCACGAGTCGAGTCCTGGAGTCCGAGTTCCCATCCATGGTAATTAATGAACAGTGTAATAGGGACCTATGTAATGAAATGCATAAAGTACAAAATTTATTTGTAGTATGACCTACACCAGGAGCTAGACAGGGCATGTGTGCATCTCTGTTGGTTCTACTGGACCTCTCAGTGGTATTTGATACCATCAACCATGGTATTCTTCTGGAACATTTAGCTGGCATGGGACTTGACGGACACCATTTTGCATTGGTTCCATGCCTATAAATTGGCTGAATAATCTCAGAAGGTAATTCTGGGGGTTATTGCTCAGCCTGTGGGGTTCCCCAGGGCTCTATTTTATCCCCTATGGATTGGATGAGGGCTAATAAGTTGAGGCTTGGTCCAGACAAGACAACCAGACAATTAGTAGACAACCTAACTCAGGATTGGCAATACAGCTTGTTCTGGACAGGGTAGCACTCTCTCTGAAGGATCAGGTCTGTAGCTTTGGGGTGCTACTGGATCTGGTATTGCTACTGGATGTAGCTGCTGTGCCCAGGAGTGCCCAGCTTAGGTGTGCACATTTCTGGTGTGTACATTCCAGACCACATTTCTTGAATCAATTACACTGGCTTCTGATTTGTTTCTGGGCCCATCACACAAGGTGCTGGAGCGTTTCTATAAAGCAGGGATGCAGAACCAAAAAATGGATGGGGAGCTAAGTTGCATCAGTGGGTGTGGCCTTTCTCTGTGTACTGAAAAAGGGACTCAGCAAGCACTGAGAGGAGCGTGCTTCACTGGCTTTGCACCTTCTGCACCATCCTCCGCTCTTCCCAGCACTGTCTGAGTCCCCATCTTCGTATGGTCCTGGGAAGAGCTCTTCCCAGCTCCGTCCAAGTTCCTGACTGCCTGCATCCCTGCTGTTATCTTCAACCTCAGACAGGAGATAACAGTGGGGCTTCTCCCAGGGAACGCGGTTAAAGGAA
Organism: Shinisaurus crocodilurus; assembly: GCA_021292165.1. Lineage (NCBI taxonomy): Eukaryota > Metazoa > Chordata > Lepidosauria > Squamata > Shinisauridae > Shinisaurus > Shinisaurus crocodilurus. The sequence continues at coordinate 95,691,565 of CM037878.1, forward strand.
AACTGGGGGGCATGCATGTGTTTGAGCAGTTTAAATGGACATAGTATAGAAACAAATATGGTGGTAGTGTACGACTATATTTAAAATAGGCCCTGTAAAGAAACATATATAACAGATGCGCCATCACCATGATTGCTTCCATTTATCATCTTTAAATTAACTGTGCATACATGATACAGCCCCTACTTTTAAAATGGTGGTGGTGGTGATGCAGTAATGGGCAGGAAATGCTAGGAGATTGCAGTGGAGAGTACTCTGAATTTCAGCTGACCTTGAATGGGGGGGGGGCATAGCTCAGTGGTGTTGGAGTTGCCAATACTGGGCTAGATGGACTAATGGTCTGACTCAGTCTAAGGAAGCTTCTGATGTTCCTATGAGGCATTAAAAAAAAAACCCAGAAAAGAAAGATCTTAAGTATTTGCCAATTATTGTATTTAAAATCCCTTAATTCTGTCGCCGTGAATATTGCCCTAGCAATATTCCCCATTGGAATTACATCCAAATAAGATAGCTATTTCTGATCTTTGCTGAGTTGGTATTTATTCTCCCAGATATCACCTTTCATGTCAGCGCACTTTCTTTTATAGTCTTATAAAACATAATTGAAAAGCTTCATGGAATTGCATAAACCTGCAGTGTCAAGGGCAGTAGCTAATCTATGCTCAAGGCATTGCACATCAAAGTGAGGAGGAAAAATTCTGTACAGTGCCAATGGGGTACGCCCTTATTCCTAAAGTGCTGCCAAGTGCTGTTTTTGTACTAGTGTGTGTGATGCTCATGCATTTGACAGTTGTCTCACACATTCCTGGAGGTCAACTAAATCCTCAGGTAACCACAGGTAGATGCTATAGCTTGTTTTTCCTAGTTTCTGGAGAGGGTTACAGACATTGCTTATCCAGAGGACAGCTTCTCTGTCTTCAGTCTTCTTGTTCTACTTGCCAGATTTGAGCTGCAGAAGGACAAATTAGGGTGTGATCTGTCATCAGACATGACAAGAAAAAGAGCACTATCATGTACTGGACTCTGCTTATGACTTTACCAGCACCATCTACTCCATTTGCACACAGGCTAACTTGAGTACACTCAGTATGACTTCAGCTGTCATATAATATGTCAGCCAGGTGCAACCCCCAAATCATTCAGTAGCCAGCTATGTTCCAGGAAAAGGAGGAGATCCTCATGGCCGACTATAATGGAAGACTCAACCTCACAGGATTGTTGTGAGCGTGAGGATAAAATGGAGAGGAGGATGAGGATTATGTAAGCCGCCTTGGGTTCCTTGCAGGAAAAAAGGAGGGGTATAAATATAAATAAATAAATAATTGAGCTGTATATAAGAGCTGAGTAGGCCAGAAATTGTGCCAGTTCACCCAAATGCTTGAAAATGGGGGAAACCCCCCCAAAAAACATACCAGGCTTGAGAATTCATAATTATCTTCACAGGAGATGGCCTTGGGCCAGGACAGGAATGTGATAGATCAGATACATTTCATAAGGGAACAGAAGATGGGTATTCTTCTTGCCATTCTTCAGTGTTCAAAGTGTTAATATTGTGTTATTTTATTTATTTAAAATATTTTTAGAATGCTTTTTAGAGTTGAACCCTCCCAAGGCAGCATATAAGCTTGCAATCTGATACGGACACAAGACAGAATGAGCTTTGAGGTAGATTTGGAGAACTTCAACAGACTTGAGTTTTGCTGATTTGCACATCCTTAAGTTGCTTTCCATGGCCTACTCCAAGAAGGCCCTTTCCTACCCAAAAGCATTCTGCCTGATGACATTGTGTAGGCTTAATGGTGGCAGAAAAGTAGGATCTCTTCTAATACAATTTCTGTAATGGATTAGATGTTTTGTTGGTTGTTCGGTTGTTTTGTATATGTTAAAATTCAAATAAACAAATTTAAAAAAAAGAAAAGAAAAGTAGGATCTCTTCAGTGCCATCACCACCATAGAATAGGATGGAAGATGGATTCTTAACTGCGTTTGGTCATATCATTATGAGCCTTTTGCCATTTGTGCTGTAGTCATCAGTTCTCTCATTTCATTGCCCTCACTCCCCAGAATATTGGCAAGCCGACGTAGCTCTATTAATGGGTCAAGGACTTTTGGGATTCATCGTATTGATATCCCGGATCTTCTCATTCCAAGCAGAGACCAGGGCTTCAGCAAGACCATCAGCTAAGCCTGCAAGAAAATCCCCAAGAGACCTCAGAAAGCCATCCAGATTCATCAGACCATTGGGGACAGACCATTAAATTCAGTCCACCACCACTATGGAGGTTACAGGCAGCCAGAAGTCAACACTGATCAGGTAATGATCTGTCCATACCAACAGAATCATTACAGGCTCCCTCACCCATGGATCATTTCCCCCTAGTCCAGTATAGAAAACCAAATCTAAGGTATGTCCTTCCACATGCATTGGGCCAGATATTAACTGAAACAGGCCTATGGTTGACACGGAGGGCATGAAATCCTGAGCCGCCCCTGTCAAGCATCGGTGTGAATATTAAAATCCCCCGAGATTACTAACCTTGGGGACCTTGACACCACACTTGAGACCACCTTCAGCAGCTCAAGGCAGGAGACTGTTAGGCAGCAGGGTGTTAGGTACACCAAAATCCATCAAGATGGGAACCTCCAAAATAGGCTACCAAGAGCAGGAAAACAATGGGGTAAATGAGATAAAATATTTTTTATAATCCAATTGATTTCAAATGCTAATGGTCCTTCAGGAAAATTCAGAACAAAGATGTTTTCATATTTGAATATGCTGTCCCTTCTGCCTCCAGTAAAATCCCAATCCTGTCTCTAGATCCCAACACCAGGCGCAAAATTTTCTATAGACGAAGGCTACCCCCACCCCCCACCACTTGAGTTGAGCCTTTTGCTACACCAAGAACCCTGGTAGACATATCTGGAAGAGGTTGAGACATATCTACAAGATGTTGACTCCTCCTGCTTCGTCCAACCAGGTCTCAGTAGTATAAGCCAGGTTGGCATGTTTTTCCAGAATTAGGTCCAAAATAAAGCACCCTTTCCCATCCACTGATCCATTCAGCAGCAACACCCACAATCTAAAAGGATTGCAAGCAACTCCCCCTCCCGCCCTGAGTTACCGAGGCTGGAAACTGAACCAGAAGGGGAAACAGTGCATTGATATCTCCGCTGCTGTCACCTGCCACTGCTGTAGCTACCTCTCCTGTACAGTATACTTATAGTGGTCCCAGATTCCTCACCTTCAGAAAACATAACAGGCTTTGTTATTTTAAAAGTTAACATTATGGGATACAAAATGATTGCATTTCCATGTATATGCATTATAAATAATTCCATGAAAAAGCTTGGTATTTATGTATAGTAATTTTTCAGACTAAAAGGAAACATTTAAAAAGATGTCATTTAATTTGCGATAGTATAAGACAGAATGGCTGACTAGAGAATTCATATTAAGATGGAAGTGGCTGTTAAAATGACTTGGAATCATACCCCCTCTCATTGGTACCATGAAATTGGCAAAAAAAAATGAAGGATCATTATTTTAATGGAAGCAAACCGTATGGATATGTGCTTAGGTGCTCTTGTAGCTGTAAAACGAATTGATATATGTTGATGCATTTGATACCGCATAGGCACAGTGTCATAAATACTGTAGGAAAGGTGTTAAGACTAACATTTTATTAGTACTAGAATTTAGCATCGCTGTTCTGTTCAGCTCAATGCTTTTCTCTTGGATGCTTGGAATTCACAAAATCCCATGCAGTACTCTGAAGAACATAAGTTGGCATTTTTTTCCCTGGCACTTTCTCATGCTTGGCAGAATCTGTATTCAGGATGACCTGGATTCTCTCTCCTTTCCTCTGGTGTATGTCATCAGTATCACCATATATAATTCACATTGTCAGCAGATCTCTTTGTTTAAAAACAGCAGTCTTCATTTGTTTTCTCCAGTCCTTTCCCCATTTTTTAAATCTGCCTTTTTGGACCAGCTTGTTGCTTTTTTGTGTCTTCCAGCTTTTTTCCACTGAGTTTTGCCATGCATATTTCTCTCCCACTGAGATTGTATACATATATTAGAACTCTAACTCACACGTTTGTCAACATTACATGCTACACTCTGTAGGCATAGCTAGTTCAAATAGAAAGCCCCATTGGCAATACAATAAATCAAGCGATTAACAAGAAATAACTCTAGTTTTCCCCTGCAAAAGCTCATAGTCTTATAAGACAAGATAATTCTAGTACAGAAAAGAAGTTCAAGTGTATTGCTGTACATGGATTTATAAATAGTAGTAGTAGTTGTGTGTGTGTGTGTGCTGAAATACAAGGAAGATCAAGAAGCACAGAGATATAACACTCGCTACCTGGAAACCATGTCTGGCAAATCAGGAACTAGCCTCCCCTGTCCAGAGCAATATCCACCCTCCCTTTACAGTGTTAACTATAGTTTTGCATTACATATACAGTACACAAGTGCAAGCCCTTATGAACATAAACAAAGATCCCTTGTGATGAGACCCCAAGCTGTGGAAGAGATTTGCAAACCAGGGTTATGAGGGTCCTAATTTGCATACACCATGGTTTGCGCTGGTGCACATGTAATTAAAAAAACATGGTTAATTTCAGAAAGTGAGGAAAGGAATTGGTCTAGAAAGGGGAGCTGAGAGAAATAATGAACATGCAACCTCAAGAATAGCTCCTGATTTGCAAACTATTGTTTGCAGAGAGTCAGGATTATGTCTATTAGAGGAAAATTATACCTTGGCATCTAATAATATAGTAATCAGGTAAATCAGAAACCTCCAGTAAAGACTGGTCCTTAACTCCACTGCAAGGTACTTCCTCATTGCTTGTACCTAGAATAGCCATTATACCCCTTGTTTATCTTAATATACAAGATAAGTAATCTCATAAGCCAATGACAAGCAATGCTTAGAAATTAAACTCTTTCCCGTTGATACTGTAGACCGAACAGCTCTCTGGACTATCCTTATGAAAATTGGTGCCCCAATAAATTTGTGAATATCTTGCGACTTCTCCATGACAACATGACGGCAACGGTTTTGGACAACAACGACTCTCATGGTGCTCCATTTAAAGTGGGATCAGGTGTTAAACAGGGATGTGTTATCGCCCCAACATTATTTGCTATTTTCCATCGCCATGATTTTACATCTTGTCGAGGGGAAACTTCCCACTGGTGTGGGAATTATATATCGAACAGATGGAAAGCTTTTTAATCTCAGCAGGCTGAAAGCAAAAAGCAAGGTAATTACAACCTCCGTTGTGGAACTTCAGTATGCTGATGATAATGTGGTCTCCTCACATTAAGAGGATGATCTCCAAACTATCCTAAATGCTTTTGCAGAAGCATACGAAAAACTTGGTCTCTCACTTAACATAAAAAAAAACCAAAGTGCTTCATCACTTTGCGGCACTTGCGGAGCTCAAATGATGCTTGATTTCAGTGTCAATGTTAGCTGTAACAGAAAGATAGCTGCCAAGATAGAGAAAATGATTGACATTTTCCAGTATTGCCCCGCCAAGCTGGATAGATGGCATCACCAAAGGGTTAACTTGCACTTGCTCATGAAGCACTTGCTGATAAAGCACTTTGGGTTTTTTTGATGTTAAGTGAGAGACCAAGTTTTTCATATGCTTCTGTAAAAGCATTTAGGATAGTTTGGAGGTCATCCTCTGAGTGTGGAAGGCGCCAGGTTGGGGAAGGCTGCTCTATTGTGTGCTGCAACAGACCAGGGATGTTGAAGAGTCCTTGGTCCCGAGTCCCGAGTCTTTGGACCTGAGTCTCGAGTCGAATCTCGAGTCCGAGGCCCAAAATGGTGATTCGAGTCCCGAGTCACTCCCAAAGCGGCGGCCCATGGAGGGAGCAGGAGGGTCTCCGCAAGAGGAAGAAGAGCTGCCCTTCCTCCCACGGAGACCCTCCCGCTCCCTCCATGGGCCGCCACCGCTCTTCTAAATGGCGCGGAGTGTTCTCCGCGCCACTCGAGTCGCCGCCGCCGCCTCCTGCCACCGCCTCGCCACCGCCTCGCCACCTCCACCCACACGCCGCTCACCTCACCTCCGCCGCACCCCCCCGCTGCCTCACCTCGCCGCTGCCCGCACACCACCGCCACCCTCGCCGCCCTCACCGCCGCCACCGTCGCACGCCACCTCATGCCGCCGCCGCATGCCGCCTCACCTCACCTCCGCCGCTGTCGCACGCCGCCTCACGCCGCCGCATGCTGCCTCGCCACACGCATGCATGCACGCCGCCGTCGCTGTTTTTGGCGCGGGGAACCACGGCAACAGGGCTGTTTCAGCCCTGTTGCCATGGTTCCCCCCGCCAAAAGCAGAGTGATGGCGCTGCCGCCGGCGTGCGTGCGTGCGGCGAGGTGAGGCACCGGCGTGTGTGTGTGCGTGCGGCGGCGGCGTGCGGCGGCGGCGGCATGAGGCGGCGGCGGCGAGGTGAGGCAGCGGGGGGGTGCGGCGGAGGTGAGGTGAGCGGCGGCAGGCGGCGGAGTAGGCTCGACTCCCGAGTCGAGTCTCGAGTCCCATAGAAAATATTGGGACTCGAGTCTGACTCGAGTCAGAGGGGGGACTCAGTCCGACTCACGAGTCAAGTCCCCGAGTCCGAGTCCCCGATTCCGAGTCCCCATCCCTGCAACAGACTAACATGGCTATCCCTCTGAAAATATATTGCAGTTTCTTGGTACAGCTTTGGTGTTTGTTTCTTGGGGTGGGTGGGTTACAGTCTATGGTATATTCTTGGCATTGTATGCATTCAGACACAATGCTAAACCAAAGTTCTCCCCTCCATTCCTTGGGCCCACCCATGGAGAGAAGACTGGCAGCAGTTGGTTCTATTTTCAACTAATCGCGGTTCAGCATTATGTGTGAATTTAGACAACTTCACAGCAAGGTTTCTGATCCTGGCTTATTGAGTTTTACTTGATTTGAAGACTAATCACAGTTTCAGGTTTGTACCTAACAGAAAACTGCGGTTAGTTGAACATACTAATCCTGAATTTAAAATTTCATAATGGGTATTTTGAATCAATTTAATGTAAATGGCATGGCTTTCAGTCAACACAAAAAGAACTTTCTACAGAGCAAGATAGCAAGAGGAAAGGTTTAATTACTGTAATGATAGCTTAGGCTATTGGATTCATGTTCCTAATCAGTGATTCAACTATTGGATTCAGCTATTCAACTGTGGCAATTGTAGCTTAGTGCTACTGACAGAAAGGACGGTGTTGGAGCTGATTTAAAAGAGCTTTGGCATCTCTGGATCTAAATTGTAGAAGAATTCTGGCTTTGGTTTCTAAATAGAACTGTTCTTTGGGGGCTTTTTAGAGTATGTGGAAGCTAGGGATGTGTGTTCAAAGTCCTCCTCTGCCAAATTTCTCCCTGGATTTTGGAGATCCTATTACCAGAAATATTTACTAGAGAACTGTGTATTTTTGAAGATTGACTTTATTATATAATTTTGTTGTTTTGCAGGAGAGCAGGTACACCCCTACAAGGGGAGAAATTCTTTTCAGCACAAAAGCCATTTTATTTTTATTTTTTAAAAACACTGTTTTATTTGTTTTTTGTTTTTATATTGTGCTAGTGTCCCCCTGTTGAAAATTGGCTTTCCTAAAAGGAAAAACAAAGATTTTTAATTTTTTTTCTTGCCTTTCTACAGGAGCACACCAGCAATTTCAAAAGAATAAACGTTATTTTTTGTTGCACAAAGGCTGTTACCAGCATTCTGAAGTTTTCCTGGAAAACAACCAGAGCGGAACTCAGATTATAATGAAACTATGGAATAATGAAACTGTTGAATAAGATTGTAGCAGGACTGAGGAAATCTACTCATCCTTAGTGAAAGAGAAGGCCTGTGGCTCACGCTGGCTCAGCTTGTCTGAGTGTGGAAAGCTAAGCAGGGTCAGGCCTGGTTATTACTTGGATGGGAGACCCCTCCTCTAGTTTCCTGCATTGAGCAGGGGGTTGGACTCGATAGACTTGTAGGCTCCTTCCAACTCTATGATCTATGAAATCTATAAGTGCTATGAAATCTATAAGTGCATGTTCGCTTGGTTAAAAAGATGCATTCATTTTACACAATGACATATTCATGTGACAGTACAGTTGCCTTAAAACTTCCAATAGTTGACAGCCTTAGTGTGCAATCCTATGCACACATTCCTGGGAGTAAGTCCCATTGATTACAGGGGAACTTACTTCTTGGTAAACTTACATAGGATTGCACTGTTAAAAAGTATTCACTTCACAGACTCAGTTTCAGATATACTTGTAGTAAATTCCAGGCATTATGTAAGGCAAGGATGGGGACCATGTGGCCCTCCAGATGTTTTTGGACTGCAACTCCCTTCAACCCTTACCACTGGCTGTGCTGGCTAGGGCCGATGGGGCTCTAGCCAGCAGGCCCACAAGATCTGGAGGGTCAGTGCTAAAGTCAGGGTGAGATTGTTATGCCTTTTGGTTTATATAAAATGCACTCAGAAATACTATACAAAGCTCATAGACAGAAATACGTTCAAAACATGACTGAATTAGATTACTGTACCTGCTTTTCACTTTACCAGAATTAACTCATTTTAAAGAGTTTCAGTGCCTAAACATGTCTAAACATGCATAGGATCGTGCCTTTATTCCTTGTTTAATGTGAATTGTAAAAAGAGGCTTACAGCACACTTCTATGCATGCCTACTCATGTAAGTCTCATTGTGTTGAATAGAGATTACTCCCAGGTACATCTGCATAGGATTGCAGCCTTAGTTTGTTTGCCATCCTTACAGGGCAATCCTAAACTCAGAAGTAAATCCCATTAAGTTCAATGGGGCTTACTCTCCAGTAAGTATGTTTAGGATTGCAGTGTTAATCTAGAAAATTTGGAAAGAACAATTTGTATTTTATGTCACCTCTGCTCTGCCCTTGGGCTTTTTCCAAAGGCTGTTGGCTGATCACCAGATATTGAAGCCAAGACCAATAATGTGAATGGCAAAATAAATTCATATATAGTGATGATAAAACCATAGATGCCATGCAAGTTACTTAGACAAGCTTATAAAAATATTAAAGTTCTATTTCATGCGCTAGTAATTTGTTGCCTTGTGACACAGTATGCTGCAGTATGAGTGAACATCTGAATTTAACATGAAATTATGCACATACTCCAAAGTAATCACCTTTGTGGGAAACAATGTATGAATAAGGGTGGTAATCATATTTATAAGATATGATAGCGCTCTTCAAGTACTTGAAAGGTTGTCACACAGAGGAGGGCCAGGATCTCTTCTCAGCCATCCCAGAGTGCAGGACACAGAATAATGGGCTCAAGTTATAGGAAGCCAGATTCCAGCTGAACATCAGGAAAAACTTCCTGACTGTTAGAGCAATAGACAATGGAGCTAATTGCCTAGGGAGGTGGTGGGCTGTCCCACACTGGAAGCATTCAAGATGCTGCTGGACAGCCATCTGTCAGGGATGCTTTGACTTGGATTCCTGCATTGAGCAGGGGGTTGGACTCGATGGCCTTATAGGCCCCTTCCAACTCTACTATTCTACGATTCTACCATTCTTATATTAGGTTCCAACATTACCTTATTCTGAGAATTTAGAATTAGCCTTGCTGGTGGTGGTGGTTCATACTGTGCATAGGTGTACCTGGGGACTTTAAAGAGTTGTGTAGGCAGACAGGACCCTGCTCACAGGAGTTTACACTCTAAAATTGACAATGGGGAAAACATTGGAGGAAGGGATGGAGAGTTGAAAGTTGGGAGGGGAAAATGTGGGCAAATGGCATTATACATCCTTAAAGATTGATTATGGCAAAGAAGGAGGATTAAGAGAAGAACGTTAAGGCCACATGGCAAAGTTGAGTTCTGAGGAAGGGATTTGTAAGAAGGGAGAGGGGTGACACCACTTACACATTCAGGAAGATAAATTGTTATTTGATTTATCTAGTCTTTGTGTGTGTTGTCTGTCTGTCTATCTATCTGTCTATCCATCTACCTACCTACTAGAGTGCAGCCTTGCAAATACCTCTGCAAAATGTTGGTTGTCGAGATGTATATTTGTCACTTGTGGACTAAAGGGGAGAGGAGAGAACAAACTTTCCCTGCCAGGTTGCCTGGGTGCAGGTTCTTTCTTGCCATGGGCAAACAGGTGTATGGGGTACTTACAAACCCCCTGCTCTAGTGTGCAAAACAGTATTGCCTTGCTAAGATAATGCCTCTTATTTTTAAATATAACCCAAGAGTTACCCGGTGTTATTTAAAATATCAAAAAATATAATTCAGAAGATACTATTACAGCAAATTAAGTTCTGAGCTAAACTAATACTTACCCAAGGCTTTTCAGTGTGGCCCTTCAGGCAGGGGGAAATTGTACCAGCACCCTGAGGTGTATGCAGTCAGTACATCATGCTTCATGTAGAAGAGAGGATGTGGGGCTGTGCTTATGCACTGGGAAGTGCTTGCATACGCATCTTCCCTGCCAATATCTACATGCTGATTTGTCTGGAAGTTGCAAATGCATGCTTTTTGAAAGCAGGAGACCCACCTCCAGTGTTTACCTACATTTTGTAACACACAGGGGATTCTGTGGCAACTCATGCATGAAAACTAACCAATGATCTCTCCTGTGTACTGGGATTGGTAGAGAATCCAGTATGAACCAAGCTATATATGGAAAAAGCCATACTGGCCAGCAGCCATTTCCGTGATCATGGGGGGGTCGGGGAGCGCTACCACAGCAGCAGACATGCAGGCCACTGGTTTGCTTGCAGCCCAGTTCAATTGAAATTTATCCATATAATACTGTACATAGGAAAGATCATATGGAGGAAAAATAATAGGCCACCTCACATGTGTTCCCCTGTGTTGCTTTAGCCCAGGGGTGTTGAACCAGTCCCAATCTGGCCCTGCAGGGTTTCCCAGATGGCCATGCCCCTTTTCCCTGACCACCTGTTGTTTGGTGGTTTCCTGGCTTTTATGCAGTTTTCCTGTATTCTAAAAGGCTGAAGTCCACCAGTTGATGCAAATGTGGCCTAGAAATCGAGGAGCCCTTGTAGAATGAGACTTGATTTATTTACTTTATGGCTTCTTCTTTTTTTGGTCACTTCTTGTGCACTGTGTTTCCAGACAGCTTGCAATGGAGAAATACATAAAGTTATGTAGCTGGATAAATGTTAGAGCAGCTTTCTCCAAACTGGTGTCTTCCAGGCTGGGAATGATGGGAGCTGTAATCCAAAAAAACTGAAGGGCACCAGGTTGGTTGGAGAAGGTTGCTCTAAACATTTCCCAGCTATACAATTGTATATATTTCTCCATTGCAAGCTGACTGTTGCAAGTGTACGAATGATCTTGTTTGGCCTCGAGGAATGTCCCAGGAAAAATGGCTAATCTTTCCAATGTGATGCTGTTCTAATACAAATAAACTCATTTGACATGGTGCGCTCTCTAGGAAGCTGCCGATAAACAAAGCCATGTGCATTTGTTTTTGAGGGATTTATAATGGAAGAGAATGTGTGAGGTTTTCTCAAGCTGTGTATCATGATGTTGTTCAGAACTTACTCTAATCAGTCAGATGGAAATTATTTTGAATGGCATTGTGTTTTATTAGCATTAAAGGACTAACAGGCAAGTAAATGTTAAATCAGTTTTGACATCCATTCTGTCATGGTTTATAAAAAGTACTTGTACGCCCTAGAGAGAGTCTGTGGCAAAGCTAATATTGCAACATGGCAAGTTTCTGCCCCGCCTTCATATGATAGATACTGGAAACCCATTTAATCTTTGTTTTTCCCCCCAATGATTTTGAATAATTTCTGCATTGATACCAAATGTGGCTGTACTTTGAACTTGTATCGTTCAGATATATCTCCACAACTGAATAAATTTGAACATTCAGTAGCCAAGGGTGGTTGTTTTTTCCCCCAGACTTACCTATAGATCTGTATTATCTTTGGTGATGTGTCCTTGTTTACTGAAATGCAACATGAGCAATTCTTTATTCCTATGGTATATAACTTGTATCAGGTTGGCAAAGTCTATGGATACAGCTCAAGCTATTGGATGTATTTCCGGAGACAGAAATTGTGTGCGGCTTGGCATGTCGAAACACAATTACTTTTCTCTGGCACAAGCTAAATGTTATACACAAATCCATGGAATGGTGGCCAGAGAAGCAGCTTCTGATGGGACAATCAGAAGTGAAAAGGGAGGGGGAGGGGCTGTGTAACCTCTTCCCTGCCTGCTGCTTTCCATTTCCAAATCACTGACCCCCTCCACAGGTGGGTTTTAAAAGCCTGGGGGAGAAGAAGCTGATTGTGTGAAAGACAATTTTGGAACTTCATACTTGGGGAGGTTTGTCTTGTCTACTCCTTGGTGGCCTTCTGCCACAGCATTTAGAAAGGTCTTTCTCTAGGTTGGATTTTATAACTTGCCTATAATAATTATTAGAGGTGTGCACCGACCCCATGATTTGACTTGAACCCTGATTTGGTGCTTTGGAAAATGGCTTGATCCTGCTCAGGCTGATTCGGAGGCCTTCTACTTCGACTCAGGTGTACCGAACCTGAGTCAAGCTTCAGAAATCCGAGGCTTTGTGCCTCCTATTGATTCTCGTGGAAAATAAAAAATGGCTATGACTTTTTTTCTGTTTGTCAGACATGGATGAAAAATAGGTGTACTGTTTTTTGTGCTATGCACATTTCTATTTTGATTTGATAACTTGTTTATTTCCTGGCAGAATTGGATGAAATCTGCAAAGATAGTTGCTCCTTCTGAGGGGCACAAGCCTGCCAAGTTTCAGATAGATAGGTTTAGAGATTTTCGTGCAAGAGCAGCATTTATATTTTGAGAGTATTCCAAAAAGGATGTGCTTATTCCCTTACGTTCCTTGTGGATCATTCTTCTGAAAATGACAGACAGGATAGAGCTGGGTCCAAAGGGTTGTATCCAATGTTAATCTAATTTAAGTCCCATTCATTTCAATGGATCTACTGTAAGTGGCACTAACAGATACAACCTTAAGTATGAAAACTAAAGTTTCTGAAGGATAAGAACAGTAGTTTATGTGGAAGGGGATGTTGTGATATGTATCACTTTACCAGCTGTAGCACATTGTTTACACATGGAAGGGACAGAATGGCGAGGTAAACAGGTTTGTTATGTCTTTCTGGAATCTCGTGTTTTCGCATGGGAAACTAGACTGTGAGAAACAATATGAGCTGGTCACATGGTTTGTATGTTCTGATGACGTGCTAACTTTTTCTGTCTGAAGCCATCTTAGAGAGAAGCTGGACTGCTTTCTTAGTTCTTCTTGCTGGACTTTGTTACTGCAACAATGTAACTGTGAGAGTTGGACTGACCCGGGTTCAAAAGCTCCCCTAGCCAATGACCCTCAGTCCCAGTCACGCAAGCGGAAGGAGGAGATAACAGCAGTTAATAAAGATTAAAGAGTTTATTTGTAAGACCCAATTACATGGGATTAAGGCAATCAATGCATCTCTACTCACTACATCATAGCAGACTCAAAACCTATACCCCAGTGGTAAGGCTAGATGAAGTGAGGTCCAAGACAATACATGTCGAGTTGAGACGAGCAAGCAGCAGAGAGATATGAAGAGGAATGACGGAAGCAAGCAAGTGTGCTAGCTTATATACCCCAGACCCTGCATCTATGAATAGGATATTACTCACCCAGTTGCACAACCTACTCATCAACATGTTTACCCCAAATCTGTTCAAGGCTGCTGAGTCATGTCACCTCGAGACTATGTCTCCTGACCAAAGACCTTCTGTACTTGAACTCAAGTAACACTCACCAGGTCAGGTGATAATCCCGATGTCAGGTGGTAATCTCGTTCTGCCTATATGCAAAACCCAACATCCCCCTGCTTTTGCATTTGCGTAGAACGTGGTTATTTACCTCATACAACAGCAACAGCGTTGTTGACATCTGATGCTGTTCCTTCATCTATGGACTTTGATAAAAAAAACTTCTGCAGGAATTACTTTACCTGCCAGAAATTTGAACCACCATCAAATCACTTCTGATGTATCCCTCCTTATGACACAGTTTTATTTGCAAACCCAAAACGTTGTGTATTGCTATCTGCCTGCAGCATAGCAATCCTGGCCTTGGTTTCCTGAAAAAACTGTAATAGGTTTTTCACATCAATCTCAGCATCATTTAAACATTTTTTACAATTTAAACTATTTAAACAAATGCAATCAGTTCAGCTTCAGTTGAACTCTAACCTTTAGATGATTGTTTCTACAAAATCAATCAAACAAAGTATGATTATAAAAATAACAAACTTCAGGTGTGTTCTTGTTGTTCTTACTATCACAACCACAACTGGCATTTCTGTGAATCTGTAAGCCACCTGTGCTCTGACTTGTAACTCTTAGTCTGAAGTGTGATGTTCCCTCCAGATAACACTCAACTCTTTTTCAGAGCTCTCCAAGCATGTCCTGTTGGTCTAACAGTCTGCCCATTACACTGACAGCAATACCTGGCCTTGTTGCTTGTACAGTAAAGCTCAACAGCCCAATGCTCCTGTGTAGCATTCAAACTGCTTTTCCATCAGCATGTGCTTGAAAATCCTCAACTATTTGGAGTCTCTCACTGAGTTAACTATCTCCAAAATTCTCAATCACATCCATGATATTTCTCTGGTTTGTTGCAGTAAGATACTGCCCTCTTGGTTCTTTTTCCCTCAACTTCTATTTACAAATAAACAGTTGATCCACCACCAAGCAGTTTCAATTCAATGAAATTCCAAACCCTGGATCAATTATATCATATTGCTTTTCTCTGTCCAGAAAAAAAAACAATAGATCACCCATCTAAACAAAGTACATACAGTCTATGTCCCTGTTTCTCCTGCTTAACAAACAAACATTGATCTGCCTCTCTGTGCAAATCTCACTTCAACAATGTTTGAGTTCAAAACAGAATTCCAGCCTCCAGCTGATTTCTAGCTTTTCCTACAGAAAATCTCACAGACAGTTTTCCATTTAAAGACTTCCTCTCATTTAAAATGCTTATGTTCCAATATTTCCACTGTGAAATATCCATACATCTTCACATTCTTAAACATCAGTCTAACTGTTTCCAAAGCAAATTGTTGTTGCACTCATCTTATGATTATCCTGCTCCTTTTACTGAGCAAAATCACAAGCAACCAATCTTGCTATTTGTCATGTAACCTTTTTCCAATCTGGTTAGTTTTCACTTAAAAATCTATCTGGTAACAATGAGTTCCATGAACTGCTGTTTGTTTCACCAGCTTCCATGTTTTGTTCTTTATCCAAAGAATTCAACTCAGCTTGCATAGCCTGAAGCTATGGTTTAGCTTCTTTAACAGACAATTTTTCACCTCTTTGAAATTTTGAAGTTTCAAATGGCTTTTCCCTGCAAATTCATCCTGATATCTCACAGGTTGTTTGACTCACCTGTTCCTTACTTCATCAGTTATCAGGTTCCTGTTCCAATAAATTTGCACCAATGATGAACAATCATTTGTTTAGTCTCCTCTAAACCAAATGTGTATCAGAGTTTGTCAAATTTACTTGACTGTCTTTCAGCAAATGCTTTTCTATTCTGACTCTGAGCTTGATGCATCCCCTGCATTAACAGAATTAATTTTGAAAAATGATCTCATCTTTTCATTTAGCATTATACTAGACACTTCTAGATAATCTCACTATCCAAGTGTTGTTCATGTAAAACACAATATTCTCATTTCTAGAAAAATCTCATGTAAGCTCCCTTACAGATTTCTTCTAACTTTGAGGTGTATGTACCTACATATCAGATCCAAGATCCTGAAATGTTTCTCCAGAAGATTCTTCCTTCTACACTACTTTCTATAAGGTGTACAGTTCATCACACAGAACTAAAACTTCTATCATGTACATAATCAAAAACATTTAAGAGCTTCTACCCAAACCTCATTATCCAAATTAGTATCACCTCTTCTGAGTGTTTGTTTACTCTTCCACACAATCCATGTGTTCGATATCACATCCTGTTAGAAATTCATCAAAACATGCACTGAATTGAACTTCCCTATATCTGAAAAGAAATAGGTAACATGGGTAATATGCTTGTTCTCACCCAAGCACAAAACACCTTGACTTTGTTCAATACTCCAGCTTTCTATCTAACATGTACACAACCTGTACCTCGTGTATTGATCAATTAACATCATGAAATAACGTGCCTTTCCTCTAAAGAACCATCAGAGTACCACAAGATCACCAAGAACAAATTGAATGAAATGAACTGTTTTTCAGCTTGCCTTCCAGTTTACCTGTTGAAGCTAGCATCCCTTGTTTATGTGCACAAAATTACTTTTCATGTGAAAATTACAGTTTCCCAATGCTTTCCCTACCAACACAGTTTGCATTTTCTTTCACAGGCCTGTGAATCTAAATGATCAAACATCATGTATATGCATGCATGTACATGTCATACATATAAGCATTTAACCTTTTATAGTTGCAACAGTACAACTTTCCATTTCTTTATTTACATCATTACAGTATAAAAGAAATAATCCATCTCTTAGCTTTGCCATATAAACATACCTAATTATTCAGTATTTTACATTTTGCTACAGAAAATCCACAATATACTCAAGTCATATATACATTCAGTACATTTCCTGACATTTCAGAGAGCATATATTACACTTTCTTGATTCCAAGTTATCCAACTTTCAAGAAATACATTTCAAAAAAACATGACTGTTAAACTCTTGACCATTTGCATAGTCCTCTTCCTGTTTATTTATGTCCAACACAGAAAGCTTCGTTTAAACAATCCACTGTTTCTGTTCACAACAAAATAATGTCCATTTTGTTATGTCCTGGGTTAAAATACAAAGGTTTTCCCATCAACAGCACCCCTGCTGATTTCAAGCTCCTTTCTTCTGTGATCCCACATGAAGAAAATGAAGAACAGCTTCACATTTTAAGCACAGCTTTCTCTGTTCAAAACTGCCGCGCTGCTTTTCTCTGTTGTTTCAAAACCACGCCTCCGCTGGTTTGATACAGCCTCCGCTGTAGTATCAGGTTTCCCTTTTGCTGCGACATGACGCTCCAGACGCTTTACCCACGTCAGACGTAATCCACGCATTTGTAATCCAAGCCACTTGTTGATACAATGCAAAAGATAGCTGATCCGCTGCTGTGTGAAGAAGAAAACTGTAAATGAAATATGATCCTCCTGCTGTAGCCTTGACTCAATCAAATGAGTAGACACAAAGCCTCCTGAAGATTATTTCTTTGCCTTATACAGCTCCTTGACAATCACTCCAGCAAGCTGTGGAAAACAAATCCTTGTGTCCAGCGATGCTCACCTTTCAGCCTAGTAGCTGCCCGAACCGGCACCCACGTTCACAGTCTGTAGCCTTGGATTTTGCCAAGCCTGGCACCTCCGTTCTAGCTGCTTTCAAAACGAAAAATCCTCCGTCTCTCTGTTTCAGCATTTTTCAGTTGTGCTGCATTCCAAGCCGCTGTTATCAGCATCCAGCTTTAGCAACAAACCTTCGCCTTTCCGGTTTGTTTACAAACCGTTCTTACAAATAGTAAACAAATTCCTTTAACTCTATAACTGCTGAATTTTCTCCAAACTGCGTCTCTGTGGCTTATCTGCCCATCTGAGATAACCATCAGATCGTTATCTGATCCTTATCTGGGCCCATAACCGATGTGAGAGTTGGACTGACCCGGGTTCAAAAGCTCCCCTAGCCAATGACCCTCAGTCCCAGTCACGCAAGCGGAAGGAGGAGATAACAGCAGTTAATAAAGATTAAAGAGTTTATTTGTAAGACCCAATTACATGGGATTAAGGCAATCAATGCATCTCTACTCACTACATCATAGCAGACTCAAAACCTATACCCCAGTGGTAAGGCTAGATGAAGTGAGGTCCAAGACAATACATGTCGAGTTGAGACGAGCAAGCAGCAGAGAGATATGAAGAGGAATGACGGAAGCAAGCAAGTGTGCTAGCTTATATACCCCAGACCCTGCATCTATGAATAGGATATTACTCACCCAGTTGCACAACCTACTCATCAACATGTTTACCCCAAATCTGTTCAAGGCTGCTGAGTCATGTCACCTCGAGACTATGTCTCCTGACCAAAGACCTTCTGTACTTGAACTCAAGTAACACTCACCAGGTCAGGTGATAATCCCGATGTCAGGTGGTAATCTCGTTCTGCCTATATGCAAAACCCAACAGTAACATCTTTGCTGAGGTGGAGTGAAGCTCAACTTACTCCACTGGATGTAATGCTTGCTATGCATTTATACTCTGCACATGGACTGTAACTAGGAAATGTATACTCTGTAGAACTTTACTTGCTAAGTGAATAAACAGGTAGAATTAGACCTGTGGTGTTACAGAGTGTTTCCTGACTCCATGGATTAATCTGCAACGGGGAAGCTGGAAGCAGTCTGACAACAGGGCAGACTGGGCTTGTCAAACTGGCACAACACGCTGCACGCTGCGCGGGGGGAGGTGAGATCTGGAAGATCTGTGTGTGGAATTTCAGGCGTCTGCCAGCACACAGACAGGATTATAAATCTCCCAACCCGCACACACTCTGCACACGCACCAACAGGGGAGTCATCAAATTTGAGGTGGGTGGGTGTCAGCTCCAGGACATAAGTGGTGGAGGTAGCTAGGCAGAGATTCTGGGGCTGGGGATGATGGAGGCAGGGGGAACACAGTTCACAGTAGGCACGGATCTAATACAGGCACATCATTGCAGAGGCAGAAGCAAAGTCCAGGACTGGCAAGGGTCAAACACAGGCAAGGTGTAGCAGAATCAGGAACACTGTGCAGCCACCACAAAAACTCATGTTGTTGTGGCAAAGCTGAGCAGGAAGAAGCCTTTTATAGAGCTTCCTGTGATTCCCAGCTGGCCTGCCTGAGTGTACTGGCGAGAATCCTGCAAGTACTCTCATGTCTGGTGCTTAATCCAGCAAGCACCTGCATGTAAATCAGGCTGCCTTCTCAACCAAGCCACCTGTAGAGCTGCAGCACTTCTGCAGGCCAAGCAGATCCTGACAGTGAGTGAATGATTTGCTTCCTCTTTCCTCCCCCATAATCTTTTTGGGCAAGTAATATGAAAAGGGTACACATCATAGAAGTGTTTTCCAGGCAAGAAACATGCAAAGTTTCCAAAGGATAGGTGCAGAGGTAGGGAGTTATGATGACTGAAAAACAGTTCACTGTTGTTGTTTATAGCTTCACTATAGCTGGTAGCATTGGAAGAATAGCCACCTCATCCTTGCCCTCCCCTAAAGCACAGTGATTGGGACAGCCCCTGGTAAAATGTGCCATATGATTAGAAGGTGGACCTGTCAGTCACTCAACCCCTTCCCACTTCATCAGCATTTAGAGAAAGATAAGCAAAAGACATTATTTTTGGATTTGCCTTTCAGAAGAAAAATCATGAACAAGCAGGGACCAGTTTCTGTTCCTGTCACTTCAGAGGGAAACCCAGTTCACTTCAGGAAGCACCAGAAGTGGTCTGAAGGGGCTTGATTTGGCTCCAGCTTTGGCCAAATCTGATGCACATCCCTAAATTATATTATCCCTCTCGATTGTTTTTAGGTGTTTTAATTTTGCTCTGGCTTTTTAACTACGTATGTTTTCTGGTATTGTTGTTTTTACTACAGCTGTTCTTATTGTTTTATTGCTGGCTATTGTTTGTATCGTTTGTTCATTTTGTATATTGCTGTTTTTACTGTATTTTTTTAAAAATTTGCCTTAAACTGTATGAGGAAAGGCAGGTTATAAACATTTAAATTTATTAGAATTGTATAGGGCACCTATAAGGGTTAAAAAATACACTTGAGGTGGCTTCCAAGAAAATTTCACGTAATATAGAATATGAAAACACCATTAACTATTAATAAGAAGCAGCAGTTTCAAACTAAAATATCTTGCCTAGTGCAAATATGAACATCCAATAACAGTTACATTTAGCATCATTTCCATTCAGTAGCCTAATAAATCAATTTAAGAGAGAGCCACTGGAAAAAAAATGAGTTTTTAAAGCTCTCCTAAATGTCTGCAAAAACAAGGCACCCCAACTGGTAGCATATTGTACAGAGGTGGGACTACTGGTGTTGTTTCTGCCAGCCTAGTTATTCTTGGGGCAGTCATATGAGCAGACCTTCTGAAGATGACCTCAGAGTGTAGACAGGCTGATATGGGTGAAGGCAGTCCTTCAAGTAACTTGGTCTCCAACTATTTAAGGGTTTAAAGGTTAAAACGAGCAGTTTAAATTGGTCTCAACTGGTGCAGGATAGGTGTCATGTGGTCCGACCATCATGCCGCCACCAGTGCTCAGGCAGCTGCAGTCTGCATCAGCTAAAGTTTCCAAAATGTCTTTAAGAGCAGTCCCACACAGAACGTATTCCAGGCGGAGTCCAGCCTGGATGTCACTAGAGCATGGATATATGAGCCAAGTTCTGTCCTATTCTGATAGGCTGCAACTGGTATACCAGACTAAGCTGATAAAAAGCATTTCTAGACCCTGCCAGCACCAGAGCTTACCTATTTAGCACAGAGTCCAGGAGAACTCCCAGCCTGTGCACTTGGTTCTTCAGGGAGAGTGCAATCCCATCTTGTTGTAGACCTCCTCCATCCAAGGCTGCTCTACTACTCACAGCACCTCTGACGTGTGGATTCAGTCTTAGCTTGTTCCCACTCGTCCACCCCAGAAACCACCAGCAGATGCTGATTCAAGACTTCCACAGCCTCAATGGGACAAGTAAATGGAAATAAGAGGTAGAGCTGAGCATCATCCGCAGGCTGGTGACACTTCAGCTCAAACCTCTGGATGACTTTGGATTGCAAGTAACTTGGTCTGAGAGCGTTTTGCAAGACAAGCAATTTTTTTAAAATAAATTTTGACTTGATAAACAAGCGATGTCTTGCAATACAAGTAGTGTAGGGATGTAACCGCTCGCCTTAAGCGGGCGTAGTGGGCCGAAATCGGCCCCGCTCACACCCGCCAGAGACTCGCTTTAATAAGAGTGTTTTGGATTACAAGTACGGTTCCGGAACGAATTATGCTTGCAATCCAAGGTATTACTGTAGATGTTAAAAATAATGGGTGACAAGAAACTTACGGGAATGCATCAGTCAATGCTCATGGGGTGGAACAAAAGTCTTCCAGCACCACCTTCTGAGACCTTTCCACCAGGAAGGACTGAACCACCATAACACCATGCCTCAGGCCCAATCCAGACAGGCCAGAAGTATGGTCAATGGTACTGAAAGCTGCTGAGAGGTCTAGGAGATAATAGGGTTGCACTTCCAGCATGCATTCCCCAGTGTAAATCAGCAGCTAAGATGACCTAGGCTGTTTGCATTCCATGACTGGATCTGAAAGTAGATTGGAAATGGCTCTAAATAATTGGTATTATCCAACACTGCATTGTAAATAAATAAGCAGGGAAAGGCTTAACAACCTCTCCTTCCCCATCACCTATCTGTTCCTAATCTTTACACTGGGAGCTTTTCCAGTTCAAAGTGGGCTGTCGGGCTACTGTTACACAGATTTGTGCCAGGGATGTTGAAGAGTCCTTGGTCTCGAGTCACAAGTCTTTGGACCCGAGTCCGAGTCCTTGGTCCAAAATGGTGACTCACGAGTCACACGTCTCTCCCAAAGCTGACTCCACGAGTCCCTATTAAAATCAATGGGTTTTTTTCCCAACAAAATAAGGCTACTTCAGATGTGTGGCTTAAATAAATTCTAGGCACAAGTGTGCCTTTTTATTTCAAAACTCTGCAACTGATTTTGGCAAGAACAGACCAGGCAGAAAAACCCAAAATAACTAGGCAGGCAGAAGAGGCAGGGAACCCCAGGCAGGCAGGCAGGCAGGCAGTGCCCTTTGTCTTGGACAATTCAACTGTTGAACTGGTCAAGAAGCGACCAGGCAGGCAGAGGAGGCAGGCAGCCAAACCCAAAATGTCTGAAAGGTTGCATTTTAGGAAAATGATTTTAAAAAAATAAATTTGCTGTACTTCCTAAAACTTATCCATGTTGCATTTGAGGAACACGATTTTTTCTAAATGTTTGACCGCCATTCAGGAACAGTGAGGTCTCATCACAATTCCACCCTCACTGAACACCCACTCTACTGACCAAAGAGAGTCAGTAGTGAAAATGCCCAAAGAGAGAGAGAGAGAACCCACACGCACTGGCTTTAGAAAATGAAGGCATCTCTGCATGACAGCTTTTTGAACTGGTTTAGGCTGCAATCCTTGATACATTTACCTGGAAGTAAAGCCCTTCTGAAAACAGTGGGGCTTGTTTCTGAGTTGACATGTGTAGGGTTGCATGCTGCAAAATCATACCTTCCCCACCATAGTTCTGTGTGGGAGTGGGATCTTTCTCAGCAGCCTCAATATTTTATTTATTTATTTATTATATTTATACCCCGCCTTTTTTCCTGCAAGGAACCCAAGGCGGCTTACATAATCCTCCCCCTCCTCTCCATTTTATCCTCCCCTACTCTTTAAGAACCTAAGAAGAGCCATGCTGGATCAGACCAAGGATCCATCTAGTCCAGCATTCTGTTTACACACAGTGGCCAACCAGCAGCTGCCTGTGAGAAAACCACAAGCAGGACATGAGTGCAACAGCACCCTCCTGCTTGTGTTCCCCAGCAGCTTTCCTGCTCAAACTCCAGTCCAGCCCAGCCCAGCCCAGCCCAGCCCCACAGCAAACCCACAGGGGAAAAAAAAAAAGGATTGCTGCCTACCTTTACCGCCTCCTCTCCTTCAGCCCTTCCAGAAGGAAGGGCTGCCTGGCTCCACTCTCTGCCTGGCTCCACCTACTGGAGTAACATTTAAATGGTTCCCCCGCACTGAGGTGGTGCAGCATGAAAAAGGAACCTACTAGAAGCAGGGACTTGGAACTTTTGTTCCGAGTCCCAAGTCGAGTCTAGAGTCCCATTAAAAATATACGGACTCGAGTGGGACTCGAGTCAGAGGGAGGACTCGGTCGGACGTGAGTCGAGTCCTCGAATCCAAGTCCCCATCCCTGATTTGTGCATGCTTTTATTTGTAGTCTCAATCTAGGGAGTGCAGAGTTGAGACTACAATACCGGATATAGAATCTGGGAAAGCATAATGAGTGTGAAAACATAATGATAGGATTATTTAAATTCCAAAAAGAAAGAAAAAGGATTGAATGTATTCCATTCCTGGTTCCCAGGGTAAAGAATCTTTTCTTTGTACTTTGTAAGTGGAATAGCTGAAGGGGTGGTACACATATCGGGGCTGCCCTGAACTCCCCTCCCAAATGACAAGTTGCCCTGATTACATTTATTTCTATTACATAGCTGAGTAAAAAGAATTTTTATGATGCATCAGCTCCTATGCTGTTCATCTATTTGCCAATTCACAGAATTCTCCAATGCTCAAGTCTCTTCTTCCCACTTTGAGTAAATTATTCTTATATGATATCAGGCAGGAAAATACTGTAGTGAAGAACATTGTTCTGAAGAGCTGTTCTGCTGAAAGATCCTAATGCCAAATGATAGAATTATGCATCATGATTACTGAATAATGACTACTGAGACATAGTGCCATTTGCAGTATTAAAAGCAGAAGTCTACAGAGTTAAAGGAGAGACTACAAGGAAACTTGGAAGACCTCTGCTCTGATGCCAGAGTTTGAGCTAATCTTTGTATTTTATTTGATTGCCTGTACCAATAGCTCAGGTGAATGGGTTGTTTGAATTTTATGTAAGTTGTAGCAGCACTGTGGTATTAAAATACAGTTGAATGTGTTAAAAATGCACGAATCTGTCCATTTTGGTTTCTCTCAGTTTGCTATTTTTCCAATTTTAAGTTTGCTCCATCCCATTTCTGCAACTTAAAAAAAAAGTTTGCATGAACATTCATATACATTTTGTGTGCATTTCTCCTAATATACACATTTCTGTAAACATTTTTGCCTGATATATGCATTTTTGCAAGCAGTTTTCCTTATGTAATTTTTTGTATATTTTTTCACTAATGTATGCATTTTTATGCACTCTTTTTTTCTAATATACAATTTTTTTGTTCAGAGAACTGCATCACAAAATTCTGAGAAGCTCAAATACTGAAGGATAACTGCCTTCTGGTTTGCATATTGACTCAGAAAGTGTGAATTTCATAAGTTATTGTCAAATTGCAAACTGAACAAAGTTTATCTTCAGTTAAAATCTGTATGTGCTGGCTTAAGAATTACTTCGATCTAGTCGGCCTTGCACCAGCCTGTTCATGAATCACTTCAGGCATGTCGAATCTCTTCTCCCCCCTCCACTGCAAATTCGAACCCAACTGAGTCATCATGAACAGCAAGATATTTTGTGTTTCATGCTTTTGTTTGTGTTTCTTAATTGACTTAAGTCTTAATTGACCTGACTGAGGAAAACCCTCGCTACTGATATGCTAAATTCCTTGCTAAATTCCTAACACCAGGGATGATTGTAATGCTGATTTGAACAGCAACAAGAACAACATCTCTGGCTGGCATAGTCCTTACATTCCTACTTAGAATGAAAAAGTATTTTGTTTTATAGATGTGCCAATTGATTTTAAGGTAACCTTTCTTGTTCTAACTCTGACTGAGAGGGAAGCCTGCTCAGTCATATGCTAATGGTTCTCCTTCAAGGCTCAATGGTTCTTCCTTCAAGAGGCTCCAGCCAGACTGCTGGTGTTTTTTGCATATGCATAGCCAGACTGCTGTTTTTTGAATCTCAAAGGTAAAACGTGTTTAACAGCTCTGGCTCACAGAGCTCGAAGATATCTCTGTTAATGGGGGACTAACTGCTGTTAAGATCACAATAATCGTTAATTATGCTTCTGTGGCATCTGTCAACCATTTAAATTTCTAATTCTAGCATTCTCACTCATTTCCAAATTGTGCTAAGGTATTTTCATTAGTCAAGCCAGCTACAGCTAGGTTTTTGAAGAACCAATGCAAAGTAATGATCAATGTCCATTCCCTCCCCCTGCCCACCCCTGAACCTGTCTTTGTATCCATTGCTAATGTTCATCTCTGTAAAGTCAGAGTATGACTTCTTGGCCACTTCCTCCAGTTGTATTTAGAAGGCACTAAGGAATGCATTGTTTTGGCAGTAAAACCTGATTGATTCATACCTCTAGCTACAATTTATTTAATGACTTACTTCAAACATTTATACCTCAGATTTCCATCTGATTTTCAAGGTGTCCATGGTGGCTAACAAACACCAAATTTAAAACAACATCACATATTAAAATATAATAAAACAATCATAGCAGATAAATTTTATCTTTAAAACTAAGTAAACAAAAGGAGAGGCCTTCAGGCTGCCAGAATGCATATTTTTTTAACCTCATTCGGGAGGGATCAGCTAGATATCCCCAGACAGGGAGTTTCATAGCTGGGGTGCCATAATGGAAGCACCATCTCCCATGTCTCCATTATTTGCATGCTCTGATTGTGGAGGGAGATGTGGTGGGGCTTCTTCTGATGACCTAAGTGACTGAGACGGATTATATGGGAGGAGGCACTCCTTCACATATTCTGGTACCAAGACATTTAGGTATTATCAGCACTTTGAACTGGGCCCAGAAATGGAATGGAAGCCAGTGAAGCTGGTACAATAATGGAATTGCATGCTCAAAAATGACATATCCACTCAAAACTTTGGTTACTGCATTTTGCAACAGCAGAAGGCAGCTCTATGTACAGTGCATTATATTAATCCAATTTTGGCATAACAAAGGCATGTTTTACCATGGCCAGGTCTGCTTTCTGCAGGAATAGGTGCAGGTCATGCATGTGATAGCCTAGGCCCTAAGCTATGCAAAAGCATTCATGGCCATAGCTGCCATTTGGCCATCCAGAAGCAAATCTGAGTTCAAGAGCAGTCCCCAAACTGTGCATCTGATTTTTCGAGTTGAGCGCTACCTCATCTAAAACTGTCTGAATTCTTATCCCTCGATCAACAGACCTACTGACTAAGAGCACTTCACTATTTGTCAGATTACATTTTAATTCGTTAGCCCATATCTACTGATGCCATCAAAACTCAAAATTAGTCTATTTGTCAGTTGAGCCCTGACACAGAGTGAACAAACTTTATTTTTTCCCCCTAATATAAGCCCAGTTAATTTATTTTTTTTCTGTGCCTGCCCTGCACAGTCTACGTGGTTGGGGAGAGTAAACTTACAATAATATGAGATGGTCTGTGGGCTTTTAAAACATTTTTTCTTTATTTTTTAAATAAAAATTTAAAAGTACCGGTAACAGCCACTCCAAGAAACTAGGAAGCATGGCTACTGCTGCAATTTTTCAAAATGGGATCATGTAACATTTCCAGGTTTGTACAGAAAGAAAGAATAGTCCGTGGAAACAATATTACATACAGCCCTGAAAACAATGTTACGTGAACCCACAGTGCCTTTTCAGGGACAATTCTGGCTCGGGTTGGAAAGCGTGTGGACGAAGCTGCACTTCTTAGCCTTTCAAAGAAGCTTTTATCTTTAAAGAAGTTAAAGAATGTAAAGAAAAAAATTGATTAAAAGCCCTTGAACCATCTCATAAGTTTAAATTCATTACTACTTCAGAATGTTGTAATAACTGAGAATTTTCATTCTAACTTACAACATTGGGTTGTAACTTGTTGAGCATAATTAATAACTGAGTCAATTTGCCCATCCCTACCTTTATTCTGTTCATTATTAATCTCAGACAGTGGCTCAAAACCTTCACAGTCTGCCTGGTATATGAGAGAAAGGAGAGATGGAGCAGGTACCATCAGCATACTGATGAGTCCACAAATCAAATCTCAAGCCGCCCCACTGCTCAGCAATTTCATCTAGTTGTTAAATAGCATAGAGGACAAGATAAAATGCTTTGGGACACTAGACACCAATGTCCACAGTGTTGAGCAGAAGTCCCCCGACAATACCTTTTGGAACCTCCCCCTCAGATAAGATTGGAACTAGGGATGCACAAGCATCCTTGTGTTCACCCCAAAAGGGAGTAAGGATTTACCTGTGTTTCAAAGTGGATGCTGCAAACAGTTGAGGGCTTTGCATACATTATGAGTCAGTTAATCCCAACAGTTCAAGACATGGGAGGAACAATCCTATGGCCCACTAGACATTATCTGGGGGGGGAGATACTTCAGATTCCCAGCTCTGAGCTTGGAGACAGTGCTCCAACATTGACACTGGGAATCCGCACTCTGACCCCGCAACCCCCTCGCAGCTGGTGCAGAAAGAACTGCACTGGCTGCCTCTCCGAGGTCAGGAACTTGATCTTGGAGAGGGGGAAAGGGGGCCGTCCCAGTGGGTGGGGAAGGGAAGAGACTACAGAAGTGAGGGTACAACATCCTGTGTCCTCTGCAGCCTCCTTCCCTCCCCCTCTGAAGTGCCCCAGCTAGATGGCTGAAAATAGCTATCTAGCAAAAATGCAGAGTGGGAGGAGTGGGGAGGTGGAAATTGCCTTTACCGCTCTTCCCGCTCTGCATAGGATGCCTGCAGTCTTCCGAGTTTGGAGGCTTACGGGCATCCCGATGGGATTGCGCCCTTAGATTACTACGGTAAATATTCTGAGAGTTACATCATACCATAATGTATCTTAGTATAGAATTTGCATTACCCTTTCTGGGTAATGCTGGGGAATTATACATTTCAACATGAACTAGAACGCTGATACTTGGTATATTCATAGCCCAAGATACACACTGACCTCTAGAAAAGTATGTGTGTATATATATATATATATATATATAGAGAGAGAGAGAGAGAGAGAGAGATCATCATGAATAAAGACATTAGTTGATTATAAATGCCTGTAAATACTATAAGAAACAGATATAAATTGGTGCTATGGATCATGTTCCTTGCTTGCTTTCAATAGTTGACTTGCATTCTATTAACCTTTAGCCCTTTAAATGTTATCAGACTGATATAAGAAGTTGTCCATTTATTATTCAATTAGGAAAAAAACACCTCTTTGTTTCCATCTGTGATAAGATGCCCAGATGTTTCCACTGTAGCCTCAACAGGGAACATTAGAATTTTCCTTTAAAAGCAGAGGAATTAAGGATAAATAATGTACCTGTCCAAAGATACAACAAAATGAATAAATATTACCGTTAACATCACAGAATTAAAAATGCAGAACTTGGGAGTCAGCACTCCCGTGTTTTTTTTGTAAATGTGTGTAGATTTATGACAATCAGTGCACCTAAATGTGAAATAAAATTACTGCTTAGTATGAGCCACAGCACTTGACCCTTGTGCTGCAAATGCTTTGTTCCCTGGAAATATAATGCTACGTGTATTTGCTTCTAATATTGTGACAGCTGTGTCTAGCCCAGGCTAGAAGAAGGAAAAGGAGAAAATGGAGGAGGAGGAGGAGGAGGGGAGAGAAACAAGGTGCGCTAGAACATGCTATTTATTTGACCATTAGCTAATTCAGGTATATAATCTTTTGAGCTTGAGAGGGTTTTTTTGAGGTCTGTGTCTCTGAGAAGATAAAAAAAATCTCTCTTCTAGAGAACATAGACTCCTTTCCTCTGGCTCGCTGTGAGCTGCTTATGAAGTAACATTTGATGCTTTTGCAGAAGGGCAGCATGTGCACCTAACCTTACATTGGAACGAGCCATGTGTTAATCACAGAAGTATTGACTTAAGTTCTCTGGAATACTTACTTTGCCATGTCTGGATCCATTTCAGTCGGGGTTCAGGCCTGGTTTTGGCACGGAAACGGCTTTGGTCGCCCTGTATGATGACCTATGTCGGGAGAGAGACAGGGGGAGTGCGACCCTGTTGATACTCCTGGATCTCTCGGCGGCTTTCGATACCATCGACCATGGTATCCTTCTGGAGCGGCTGTCTGAGTTGGGGGTGGGGGGCACTGCATTGCAGTGGTTCCGCTCCTACTTGGATGGCCGGCTCCAGAGGGTGGTGCTTGGGGAATGTTACTCGGCCCCATGGACTCTCCAGTACGGGGTTCCTCAGGGGTCGGTCTTATCCCCCATGCTATTTAATATCTACATGAAACCACTGAGTGGGGTCATCCAGAGTTTTGAAGTGCGTTGCCATCAGTACGCTGATGACACGCAGCTCTATTTCTCCTTTTCGTCTTCAGCAGGTGACGCTGTGGATGTGCTGAACCGGTGCCTGGCTGCGACAATGGACTGGATGAGGGCTAACAAACTGAGGCTCAATCCAGACAAGACTGAGATGCTTAGTGGGTGGTTCCTTTGACCGGATGGAGGGTGTTCAACCTGTTCTGGATGGGGTTGCACTCCCCTTGAAGGAGAAGGTTCGTAGCTTGGGGGTGCTCCTGAAGCCATCTTTGTCACTTGAGGCTCAAGTGGGCTCAGTGGCAAGGAGTGCCTTCTACCAGCTTCGGCTGGTGGCCCAGCTATGCCCCTATCTGGACAGGGATATCCTGGTCTCAGTAATTGACGCTCTGGTGATCTCTAAACTAGACTACTGCAATGCACTGTACGTGGGGCTGCCTTTGAAGACTGTTCGGAAGCTGCAGCTTGTGCAAAATGCGGCAGCCAGGCTTATTGCGGGGACCGGAAGGTCCGTCCGAGCACATTACACCGGTTCTCGCCCGTTTGCACTGGCTACCAATATGCTTCCGAGCTGAATTCAAGGTGCTGGTTTTAACCTATAAAGTCCTACATGGCTTAGGACCACAATACCTGACGGAATGTCTCTCCCAACTGCAATCTACCCGGACACTACGCTCAACATCTGGGGCCCTCCTCCGACTGCCACCTCCAAGAGAGGCTCGGTTGGTGGCAACAAGGATGAAGGCCTTCTCGGTGGTAGCCCCCCAATTATGGAACAAACTCCCCACTGAGACTCGCCGGGTGCCAACCTTACTATCTTTTCGGTGCCAGGTTAAGACTTCCCTCTATGCCAAGGCATTTAATAGTTAGGAGCTTGGAATAGCACGGGGGTGGGGGGATTGTCACCTGTAGGCTCAGTTTTATTAGCTTTTTGGATTGTTATTTTAAACTGTGTTTTTAAATTTGGTTTTTAATCTTTTAAACTATTTTGTATGCTTTTATTGTTGTTTGTATGTATACATTATTGTGAACTGCCCAGAGAGCTTCGGCTGTGGGGCGGTATAGAAATTAAATAAATGAATGAATGAATGAATGAAATGAAATGAAATGAATGAATGTGAGGCTTGGCTGTTTCCCCCTCACAGTCACACTACTTAGCACAAACAGTTTTCTTTCTGCTGTGCTTTACCCAGTGCTTTTTTTCTGGAGAAAGAACTTCCAAAGGCCCCTACGTGGGAGCAGGGAGAAGGCTTGCGCGTGGGAGAGGTTTATCGTGCAGGTGGGGGGGATTCGACTAAGCGATAGCTTGTCTCTCCCTGTGGCGGGAAGTGCGGGTTTAGGCAGGAACAATTAGGGTTATGGTGATCATCCAGTGGCACCTTTCAAGGTGACTGACGTTTACCCAAGGCTGCCCTCGCCAATGCCATGAGGCTTGGCACAAGGGAGATTGGGACGGCTTTGGGGTTTTACCTTTCTCACCTACTTTGGGAGCCTGGAGGCGCCAAAGTAAGGTGACGATGGTAAGGCCCTCCAGCTCCACATGGAGGGCAACTGGGCGGTGGCGGGCCATCCCGCCTCCGGTTCAGTTAGGATGCATTCGCCAAATATTGATCTTTTTTCCCGGCCAAAGGCCGGGCTAGGTTAGAACCGCACTTCACCCTTCACAGATCTTCAATTCAATAAATGTGGCCCTGATTTGAAACCATATACCCTGTATCTGCCTCTTCTTTATCTCGCCTTTACACGCGCAAAAGGGTACCGGAACTCTTGGATTACATTTCCTCGGGAGTAGATGGCGATTAAATTGTAATGCAATTAATAGAAGAAAAGGTGCTGGAACTTCCGGTGAGTTCCACCAGAAAAAAAGCCCTGGCTTTACCAATAATCATACAATTGTCTTGGCTTAGCTTACAGGATAAAATGAAAACTGTCAGACTGACAACATGATTATACGTGTGTGTGTGTAGCATATGGACATTCATTTCATCTCAGCATGTGTTATACCAGGGGATGGAAAACAGCTTATATCCACTTTATATATGCTAAGGCAACAGATACATTTTTAAAGAAATTGTTACCTGCTTACCTGGGCCAGTTGTTTCTGCGTAAACAACCGGTATTCTGAAACAATAAATAAAGATTCATTTATTGTTTAGTGTATGAGGCCCCACCTAAAAAAATATATATCTTTAGTTTGTTCTGACCATTTTGGTTTTAGATTAAAGGTTAACGCAGTGGAACATAATAAGGCAAGGGCTGGCCATCTAGCCTGGTACTGTCAACACTGACTGGCAGCAGCTCTCCGGGGTTTCAGGCAGGAGTATTTCCTAGCTCTTTCTGGAGATGCCAGGGATTGAACCAGGGACCTTCTGCATGCAAAGCAACTTCTCTACCACTGAGCTACAACCCCTTTGAACCTGGCAAAGCACTAGTGGTGGGATCTAGTATAGCAATGCTCCTAATCACCATGTGATTGCCATCTTAGTATAATTTATTTTAAAGAGTGCCACTTAGCAAAGCTGAAGGCATGGTGTGGTTTTTGCCATTGTTGATTGTGGTTGATGAGTAAATGGGCTACATGCACAAAACCCACAAAGTTTATAACTACAGGAGTGAATATCTGTCTATATATGGAAGCAAGCAATAGACGCAATGAATCTGTGAAACCTCTTTGTTTCCAACCATAACTTGTACTAGGTGCTTAAAAATAAGTCAGAGCTCTGGCTAGCATGAGTGAAGTTATGGCTTTATTTGAAAGGTGCAATACATCTCATAGCCTGTATTTTGTCTTGCTTGTTTCAAGTTGTGTGATTAATCTGCATCTGGCAGACTTTCATGTGGATTTTGTGTCAGGTTTTTAAAAGAAAATTATCAGCTTATTGTACTCAGTGGCCCTAGTCCAGTACATAAATCCTTTATGTAATTGAGGCTCAGGACTGCTTTTAAAGTGATACATGTCCTGGGTTCTCTTGACCATGCTGCAGTGTGACTAAGAGATGAAGCAGTTCACAGGCTTGCCTCCACCTTTGCTCTCCTCCATACTCATACCTGTAACTCTTCAAGTTCTCAGCAGTGCATGCAAAACTTGGGGGAGGGGCCTTTCACTTTTTATTGTACATCAAGGGACAGGTGGTCACCAGAAAGAGATTTGTGGTCACTGATAGACACCTGACAACTGTATTTGTTGAACCCTTTATATAACTGTTTTTCAGAATGAACAATGAAAGTAATGGGGCATTGCAGCTGGTATAGATAAAATATCTTATTTATTTAGAAAAATTAAATATATTGGCATTCCATGAAAAGAAAAGAAGGCTGCATTCCTATGCCCACTTACCTGGGAGTAAGCCCCATTGAACTCAGTGGGTCAATATACTTCTGAATATAGATGCATAGGATTGCATTGTAAAGAAGTAACTTGTTCATGATTATATTTGCTGAATCTAGTACTGCTTACTTTTTATTTTTAAGGAAAAAGATATTTATCATCTATTGATTGACTTTGGGATAAATCAATAATGTTCTTTATACTCCCACCTACAGCTGGACCATTGGAGCTGCCTCTTTTTGAGCTGATACCATCACAGAGACAAGTGGTTTTTAATGGCGACCGCTTGCCATTTCAGTGTACAGCAACATACCTCGATAATTCTACACAAGTGCATTGGTACCATGAAGGTCGCCTAATTGAAACTGATGATGAAAGTGGCATGTTTGTGGAGGACAGCATAACACACGACTGCTGTCTAATTACACGGTAACATACTGATATTTTTTAGATGCTATAGAATGTGTGATTTTAGCAATATAGTGAATGGTGGTGACCAGAAAGGTTTGCTCCATCATGAGATAGCTAGATAAATATTGGAGAAATCATCTTTCTGAGATGCTGACTCTTCCACAAGTCTGAACTGGAGCCTAAATATTACTAGACTATTACTAGGATTTATTCCCATTCACTTGGTAAAATTGAGAACTAGCTGCACTGCAGGGTAATGTTAAATATGTTTGGCTTATTGGGAAGGTGTGTTTGAAAGATAACCTAAAGATGTTTGTACACTCCCAAGTGCTTAAGAGAAGTATGGTGTATGACGGAAGTAACTTCTCTTCAGAATGATCCCTGGAAACTTTCTATTTAAAAAATATAGTAACCCTAAGGGCAAAGATTTCCATGATATACTCACTAATTTTATGATTCCAAAATCTATATTAGTGTAGGCCAAATAAGAGCCACAAAAATTTGTAAGCTTGAGATCTCCAGATTCCTTCATCAGGAATTTTTCTTATGGACACCTTCACTTTTTGTGTGATATTCTGATAGCATTATATAAGGGCTTAACCTACAATTATAGGTGATTCATCTCTCATTGGTTGTTATACAGTATTTTTCCATGTATAAGACTATACTTTTTCCTAAAATCGCTAGACTAAAAATTGAGGGTCGTCTTATACTCGGAAGTAAGCCGAGGAGAGAACCGCGCAGTTGCAAAACTGCCCAGTGGGGGGCGTCTTATACATGGGGGCGTCTTATAGACGGAAAAATACGGTAGTCATAATGGATAGTTTATTTAAATAAAGAAATATGCACACATACAGGTCACGATAATGGTGTGGAGGCAATAATATGAACCTACTATTGAAGCATCACAGATCTTGCTCTGCAAGCTTTCTTGATGAGACTGCCTGGGCACCTATGTTCTCTGAAAAACAAAACCAGAATATTCATGCCAGAGCTGAACATGGACCCGAATGCAATCTATGGTCTGATGTCCATAATTTTGGAGCTTGCAATGCAATTTGCATTACAAAAATGCATTCTAAAAATGCATAAATTTGAAAAACTTGCAGGAAAAATGTGTACAGTTGAGGAATGTGCAGACTTTAGTCAATGGGAGGAAAATGCTGACTATTCTACAAGTCTGAACTGGAGCCTAAATATTACTAGACTATAAAAAACAAAAAATCATGGAAATCTTTGCCCTTAGGGTTACTATATTTTTTAAATAGAAAGTTTCCAGGGATCATTCTGAAGAGAAGTTACTTCCGTCATACACCATACTTCTCTTAAGCACTTGGGAGTGTACAAACATCTTTAGGTTATCTTTCAAACACACCTTCCCAATAAGCCAAACATATTTAACATTACCCTGCAGTGCAGCTAGTTCTCAATTTTACCAAGTGAATGGAAATAGATCCTAGTAATAGTCTAGTAATATTTAGGCTCCAGTTCAGACTTGTGGAAGAGTCAGCATTTTCCTCCCATTGACTAAAGTCTCACAATTGATGCATTGGGGAAATGTGCACAAAAATATGGATGAATTTTTGTGCACAAAAAAAATAATCTTGTAATCTGATACAGACATGAATTGGAACAAGCTTCAAGGTAAACATTGTGGAACTTCAGACTTGAATTTTGCTGAGTTGCACATTCCTATAAAGCAGGGGTGGGCAACTTGTTGAACTGCAACTTCCATCAGCCCTAACCAGCATAGCCTATGGTGAGACATGATGGGAGTTGCAGTCAACAACATCTGGGGGGGGGGGCACTAATGGTAACCTAGGTGGGGCCCACAAAAAACCTGGAGCTGGTGCTGTTAGCTTGTACAAGCCTTCTTATTTTCCTTTCTCTCAGTAAACAGTTTAGACTGCAGTCAAATACCCACTTACCATTTCTCCATTGACACCATTTAGCAGAAGTACTGTTGGAATTGTCAAAGCGAGGAGCATTTTGTTCTTACAAAATATTTTTTTGTGCATCGTTTAGAACTGGGGGGGGGGGGTTAAAATTCATTTTTTGCCGTGTCTTCTCCTTGCTTAGTTCAATCCATATGAGATGTCTTGGGTAGAAAGATGTGGAAGAATCCTGCTGCTGCACCTGCTAGCAATACCTAGGCAGCCGAATTCTCAAAGCCACATGCATTGGCAACAACCAAAATGAATGTGTTAAGAGCCTGAATCATCATGCTTTATGAAGTTTATATTGAACAGTACAGTCTCAGAGCTATGCAGCCCTGCCAAGTTGCTTCAATTTGTGTGTGTTTACTTTATATCAAGGGACAACTGTTATCTAGTTCCTTTTTCATCTGTAGGATATTGAAACAATGAAATATACTGTTGAATTTTACCCTTCATTATGCAGCATTTTTATTTTACAATATACAAAATTGCCTTGGTGCTTATTTAAAAAGATCAAAATGAGGGAGTGTATTTAATATTTAAAGATTTTAACTGAATCACAAAAATAAAAAAATATATCCGTATGTATAATGTAGCAATGACTGTTTAATTAGTTCTATCAACCACCTGCTGCTTAAATTACTGGGTAATAGTGCCCTGCCCTGGCCTCCCATTTTCCCTTTGTAACTCATCATAAATCTAAACATATAGATGCAATCAAATTTGCCGTATCTTTATAACAAATATGAAGCTTTACAGATTTATTTTTTGCCCTTTTGGTATTCAAGCAGTTACTGCATATATCTCACATACAATACAATATTGTGACGTAGCTTTGCTCCTGAAAATTATGCTGATTATATTTTCAAAAAAAGCAAAGTATCCAGCATCACTCAAACTTTTGAATGACTGCGGTGTCTGTGAGCCTTACAAAAATAATATTTATCAACTTGAGTCAGAGAGGGAAGGGCCAGTTCAATTGGCCTTTTTTTGGGTTGGGAGAACACTTCATTCTTGTTTCCTGGGTTCCCAGAAGAACTGCAGAACATATACACACACAGCTGGCAGGTTTGCACAATTGGGGAAGCAAAATGAGCCACTGTAATTTTCCCACCCTGCACATGCTGCCGAATTACCATAATTACCCTCGCTGGGTGTGATTTGTCATATTGTCCGAACCTGGTGAGGGTGGGGGACAGGGGTGGTTTACAAACCACCCCACTATGCTAGAACAAGCCATGGATTCCGGGGCAGTTTGTAAAACCACCCACCACTACCCTCTCCGGGATTGGATAACATGAAAAACGTGCCCAGCAAGGGTAATTATGGTAATTTGGTAGCACATGACTGACACATGCGGGGCGGGAAAATAAGTTATGGGGGCTTATTTTCCTTCCCTGATGGTGCAAACCCAGTCACACTGGTAAACAGGACTGTGAATTAGGAAGGCAGTATTTCCTCAGCTTTAACTTTAGCTCTCTATATAATCAAATTAATGTGTGTGTAACTTTCAGAGTAAATGTTGTCATAGAAACTAGAGCAGCATTCGGCACTCAGTGTTTAACAATACATATAGCGGTGTTTTTGAAGTGACCTTTTAGCACAGGCATAATGCTCAGACTTTCCAAAGCTACCTATTGAATATTTTAAGAGAATGACTAAATGTGTCCATATATCCTGATAGTTCTAGACATGCATTTTCAATTCAGCATAATTATCCTTTATAAACATTCCAATTTTGTTATCTTTACTTTGTAAAGATAAAATATTCAAGCACTTTACTAACTTTCCTTAAGATATGGGGGGGAGGAACCCCGACCAAAGCATCTTTGACTGTGCTAATGAAACTAATTTTTAAAGCCATGTTCTGCCCCATGACATTTTTCTTGGCAGCAATTGTTTCCATATGGGAGACTCAAGAATATGTTTTCAATTTTGTTCCTAGCTCACATTTTCAGTGTTTGGCCAATAATAACATTATTTGAATTAAGTTGAACTTTTCAGAATTATTCTCACATAGCGTTTATAGTCACATATGAAAGTATACATATAATAATAAACTAATTTCCTACAGTCATTGAAATGGTGTATGTCAACCATTAGTCAATCACATATTTTCTATAAGATCTGAAAATAATTTGTTTATCTGACATATGCAGTAAACATACACCCAGGAGCTGAGATTAGCTGAAGTCCCTGAGTAGCATGTGCTTTCAAACACGTTACTGTCTTTGCAGATTATGGAAATTACATGGCTAGTCCACAGTGGAAGTACAAGGCCCCACCTTTTCCGTAATGCATGAAGTAGTTTATGTGTATATTGAGAAGAGCAAACCATTTCATAACCAGTAGTTATGAAAGCAGATATGCTGGTGTGTATATATTGCTAATAGGTATGTTGGCACTTGTTTGCGAGCGTAGGAGGAAATAAAGAGTCGAGACAAGTTGCTGGTGTTTAACTGGGCCACATTTTATTTACATTCAATGAGCTGCAAAGGGATGGAGTGCGGGTTGTTCTAATCCAGCCTCTCGGGCCAATAACATTGTGCAATTGGGCAGAGCATCCAAAACCGGGAGGTGGCGACGTTGCTGCCACCACCCCATTTTTCACTTTCCAGTGTTGGGACCCTTTGTTGCATCGCCTCCTCTTGGAGTCTCAAGACAACAAGCTTGGCGAGAACAAAGGCATCACAGGCGTTCCTGATCCTCAGGTGTCCGAGCCTAAGGGCCCAGCAACGTGAGGCCTCTGGAAATCGCCTGTCACCTGAACGGTGCCAGGGATGCTCACCGGACCCTATCAATTCCCTAACCCGCACTTACCCGCCACAGAGAGGGAATATTTTAACAGAGGGACAATAAATAAAGATAACAAATAAATAATATTGTGGTAACACAGTCAAACTTCCTATCCCTGGAAAATGTGGCCCTTTCACTGAAAGTTCTCAAATATAAAATAATATTCTGTAATGTCGACAGTGGCAGGCGTGCATCTAGAATACGTAGACAGTAGGTTGTATCCAGATTTAGGTGTGTGCAATTGGGTTGGCACAGTGAAAGGCAAAATGGATGGGGGCAGGGCAATGATGTCAGGGGGCATGTTCATGTCCCACTGATGTCATCTATCCCACAGCAAGCTTGGTGGTGTGCACCCCTGACTTAAAACAATTCCTCTTCTCCCTTGCTCTTTACAAGTGATTCTGTACAGGGCCCACCCAAGACATTTTGTTGCATTAGGCAGAGCAGCAAATGGTACTCACCCGCCCCCATGTCCAGGTGCATAGTACCCAGGCCAACCAAGTTATTTTGCCACCCAAAGCAAAAAGTCCCACAAGCGTTTCTCCCCGCTCCATTGCAGTAAAAATACAACAATAGTAAATTGTTATTTAATTTGCTTCCCTTTCATGGCTTTCAAAGTCAGGTGCCTGAGACAGCTCCCTCACTCTTTCTAATCATAGGGCCACAGTGCAGAAGCTTTTAACCAAACTTTCAATTTGTCAGGGACTCCTATGACCAAATAAGGTTGCTTCAGGATGGGGTAGGGGCAAGTCAACTGCCAACTTGGTAGCTGATGACTTGGCCTGGCTCTGTGAGATTGTGATATTTTTTTGAAGAGATCTATTGCAAAAGAGAAACAGGAAATGTTAAGAATTTAGTTTGCCCTATCTTAAGATAAATCACAGGTTTAAAAAACAGCACCTCTGAGTTAATCCCACCGAGCATATAAACTGAAAACAAGATGTGTATCAAGTGTGCAAGAGAGAGAGAGAGAAAGACACCATTGCCATTGAAGAATGACAGCTTATTTTTATACCTACATGCTCCAAGGCTGATTCCATGTCCAACACAGCTATATGAATAAATGATGCAGGCTTCCCAGTGATAGGAAACCATAATAAGAACTGTGATCAGAGAGCTCTTCATCAACGATAACAAGACCTTGCCAGAGCCATGTTGTTGCAAATGGTTGTGTGGTATTATTTGTCTATATTGATACATCCTTAAGTTTCTCAGGTACAATGAATTTTTAGTTGCTCTTTCTAGTAGAGGAAAAATAGAGTGTTCTTTCAACCAGTTCCAGCAACTGTGACTGCTCAGCCAAAGATCATTATTTCAATAAACATTAAAGAGGTTAGTCACATTATATTTTGCAACACATTTGATGGTTTTCCAAGTCAGGGACCACATAGACGATGATATTAAAGGCAAGCATCTTCACAGGCTATTCGAGCTTTGTGACAGCAGGCTGTCAACAAAACTGACAATATACCATGTCTCAGAGATGACAGTCCTTTGTACAGATTTGAAACAGAGAAACTGTGATATGCACCTAAAGCAACATGAAAGATGTGTTATACATCCTGTCTTTACTTTGCATTGAAGGTCTGCTAGCAAGACAAAAAAAAAAGAGTCAAACATTGAAATCCAATAAAGAATAAAAACAACCAGCATTTCTGGGATTAGTGATCAAAGTTCATCCAAGAGGGACATGTCCAGCAGAATAGACTTTCTTTTCTGAGCTGCTGAAACTTGGTAAATGAATTAAAAGTGGACAGTGCAAATGGCTCAAGCAACCCAAAAGCCAGCTCTTGTTTTTGTGTGATATAAATATTATTTCATGGCCAATGGCAATCCAGAACAGATGTAAAATTGGCTCAGTAAAAGGACAGTTGTCCTACCACATCAGACAGTGCTGCTAAAACAAAGAGAGATACCAGGGTAAGTGGCTTAAAAAAAACAACCAATACAACATCTATAGTGACTTATGCTGAAAATACATAAGTCAAAATTAGGTTTTTATTGGGGCAATTGAGAAGGGACATGAGGCAATAGCACCATCTTCAGCTCTTTCTATTTTAAAGACAGTAGTGATAATATTACCATGTCATAGAATGCATAGTATGCATTCTCTGAGTATGCAACAATGAAGAATTCTTCATTTAAGTTTATATTTATTATTCTCTTGTAATAGGGTGGTAGAGCAGTCCATCGTTTGACACGTCCTTTTGTATAGGTT
Organism: Shinisaurus crocodilurus; assembly: GCA_021292165.1. Taxonomy (NCBI): domain Eukaryota; kingdom Metazoa; phylum Chordata; class Lepidosauria; order Squamata; family Shinisauridae; genus Shinisaurus; species Shinisaurus crocodilurus. The sequence continues at coordinate 95,731,395 of CM037878.1, forward strand.
GCTGGGCAAGACCAGCTTTGCTAACATTATTCAAGGTAGAAGGGGGTGTCTTCCATGACTCAGTAAATTACTGTAAATTACTAGATCTGAAAGAAGGATTTTGGTAAAACACTGGTTGCATTCACACGACATGACAACCCACCTTGTGAATAAGCTACACAGTGTGGATGGTTCATGGATCAACCCACATTCCACCCAAGAGATGATTGGGCTCACTGTGGGTTACCCCCACACTCCTTCCCCCTCAGTCTGCCCTCAGGTATCCCAGGGGACTCCGCAGCAGGACCCATCTTGTCTTCTCTCCCCACAGCAATTGTGACCCCTTTCGCAGTCGCTGTGGCTCCCCCCCTTACCCCCAGAGATTGTTTTTTGCTATCTCCAAAGTGACAGCTCCCTCAAAGTGCCCAAGCAACACATTGGAGCAGCTGTCACTGGTTCGCCACCTTTTTTTTTTTTTAATTGTGCCCGAGATTTGCACAAGCTTTTTTGTGGGGGTTGTTAATAGTTCAGACTTGTGCAAGTGCACAACTCTGACTATTCCAAATGTGCAGCCTTGCCTCATCAATGCCCCGGATGGTGTCTCCTGTCAAAAATACAGGAGGCACTATCTATGGACATAGACAAAGCAAGGCTACCAATAGTTTAATTAGTTGCTTTGCTTCTCATTTGACAGCTGTCAAATGGCAACCTGTCAAGTGAGAAGCAAAGTCATGAGGGGATCTTAGTTCTTGAAATGGGGTGGTGAGCAGATCACCCCCTTCACAGTGAGATCTTCTAGTTCTTTTGTTTGGACCTGACTGTTCTCAGTATCCACCACCTTTCCCATCCTTTCCTGAGACTCTGGGTGCTCAGGAAAGTGGAAAAGCCACCCCATTTACGTGAGCACAGAGTTTTGACAAAACTCTGTAAAAAAAAACTCTGTAAAAAAAAAAAAGTCAAAACTCAGGCTTCCTTTCAAAATTGGGTTTTTGACAGGGCTAATCAGGGTGTTGTTGTTTTTTGACAGGGACGTATGCAGACTTATAAGGGGCTTTAGTTCAGTTAAGGACAGGTGCTTTGCATGCAGAAGGCCCTGTGCTCAGTCTCTGGCATAAGCTGAAAAGATCTCATGTAGAACAGCTGAAGACCTCTGCCTGAGACCTTGGTGAGCTGCTGCCAATCAGAGATAGATCGGCACTGCAGCTCATTTACAATATTTATATATAAGCAAGTTTCTCTGGGCAGTTTGCAGTAAAAAATTAAAACCATAGAAACAACCATGAAATCTAACACACAATAAAATCAGCAAAGGCATAAAACCTAAAGCCTTCTAGTTCTGTTTCAATTTGGACTCATCACTGTCTCTGCTCCTAGAGATGATGGAACATCTGGAGCTGGAGGGTGTGATCTCTGTTTCCTTCAGTTCTGTAGGCTACCCAAGTGGCACATTTCCCAGAATGATTTTTTAGGAGGGTTGTCAGTGTACACTGCCTCCCCTTGATCCCCCTATGTGCCAGGGCTGGCAATGGGTTCTTGCTCCAACATGACACCACATCTTACAGTATTATAATTCTGGAACTAAACGATACAGGTTTGGCCCTTAGTGAATACAACATAATTCAGCATCTAGGTACAGTCTGGGCAAGAGTGAGCTTCAGCCACAAGCCAAGGTTGGCAAATTAAAGTCTGCATTGCAATGATGCAACAAAGAATAATTTGAAAATTAATTAGCATGGTGAACTCTGTTGGCTGCCTTTTTCTAGCTGCTCCCAAAGGCATGCAATCAAAATAATCAAGGATTATCATAAGGAGATTAGTGGTTTTTATTCATCATCTTGGAAATATTTTACTTAACAAACCTTTGGAGTATGTTTTCTATTTGTTAGCTATGTTGTTGCTATAGTTTTGTTGTTGCTCTTTGGCACCTACACTGGATGTTATGGGAAGGATTGTTAGGTCCAGTGAAAAATGGGCTGGATCAAAGCAAGTCCCTCTTGGAGGTCTTGTAAAGTAGGCTAAAGAGGTGAGAGCAGTCCTGCAAAGTGGCTGAATTTCACTTGTCCTCTAGCTTGTGGACACTTCACTCACACTTTGTGCATGCTATGAACATGCGTCCAGAGCTGGTCTGAATGCATGAACATTCAAGCAGTGGTAGGAGGCAACAACATGTCTAGAAGTGTGAAAGAAGCAGCATTTGAGTTGAGAGGTCTGCCTGGGCATCCTCTGTGATCTTACAAGGGATCCTGGGGTTCATCTCTTGTATCATGTCGCTTAGGCCTGCTCTGTGTATATTTTTCATACTACCACACTGCGTGGTGGTGAAGGCAACCAAAAAGGCTTGCATTGCTACTTCCATTGCATCTTCTAGTAGCCAACTAGCACCGTTATTCCTTGTGGTACAAAGTTTGGTAGCATGTACTCTGTTGAATAGGGGTTAGATATAGATTTTCACTGTGATCAGTTTACAAGGTACTTTGAAGGTCTGGTTTAGATCTGTGGCATTAAGTTCCAGCTTTTGAGGCATGAGAATGTGGACAAGGTGCTGGTAGTGACTTGGCTGACCACATGCCCTCTCGACCCCTGCCCATGTTGGCTGGTTCAAGCAAACTGGGGAGGGGGGTGACCAGGTGGGTCCAGAGTGTGTGTGAGTGGAGCCTGCTGTCTTTCAAGAGGCGGTAGTGCATCTGCTCCTGAAAAAGTTCACCCTGGACCCAGCGGTATATGATAACTTCCACCCAGTAGCAAACTCCCCCTTTTGGGGTAAGGTGCTCGAGAGGGTGGTGATGGCTCAGCTCCAGGCATTCTAGGAGGAAACAGATTATCTAGACCCATTCCAATCTGGTTTCAAGCCTAGTTTGGGGACAAAATCAGCCTTGGTTGGCTTATAAAATTATGTGCACTGCTCTAGAATTTGCTAATAAAGGGTGGTATAGAAATATTATAAATAATTAAATAATACCCAGCACCTTGCTTTACATCCCCCAAGTAAAAATCAAGTATTACCGCCTTGGGAGGGCTTCTGCCCTGAAGGGCGGCCAAGAGATATTTTAAATAAATGAATAAAAATTGTGATTTTTAAAATGCATAGCCTGCTTTTCCACTATAAATGTCTTCAGGATGGCTATTGTAGTTTGGATTATTGGAGGAAAAAACCCAAGGAAATGCTACCAGTGCATGCTGTGATTTCCTCTTTAAAGTTAATCATGCCAGATCCGTAGACTGCACTTAGAATTGTCAGGATTTAAAGAACGGTTTAGGAATTCTACAGAGGCAGTTTCACCAAAGGAAAGTATACCAAAGGAAAGGCACAAAAATTGGATGCAAAAAGTGGGGATGTTTTACGTGTGGCTGACAGCCGTTATCATTCACTTGGACCACGTATACAGCAGTGACTCAGCATGAGAATCCCATAACTGCAAATGTCTAAAAAGAGGTGTCTGCAGTGCTTGGTGGAGGGTGAGGAGGGAGGATCCTAATCTATGTTGTGAGCAACTTAACACAAAAGTCTTGCCTCATGGAGTGATATAAAAGATCCTCCATGTGGCATCTGAAATATGTAAACCAGCCCTAAGCACTACATACTTTTAATGCATGAGCTAAGAGTGATCAGATTCGGCAGGAACACAGCAGTGACAGTAGCATATTAAATTGCAACGTGACCTTTACTAACTGTGTATTATATTGGAATAGGAATTTCATCCAGAGTGTCATCCAAATAAAGAAAAGCATGCATTGTACTTGCATTTAACATGGCTCTGATAAATTACAGCTGTTAAGCATTTGCTGTATAACCAACAATCTGCAGGAACCCAAAATAAGCTTTAATTTAATTTGTTTGCTTCTTGCCATTAAAAGATTTCATTTAAGAGTCTATTGAGTGTTCATACTTCAAGGAAAATCATTCCATGGATAAATAAGTTACTTTGTGGCCTTTTAAATCTTCTGCTGTCCGTTTAGGAACTCCTTTTGCACACAGACTCAGTAATATAGAGGCAGGTGTCAGTCATTTGGGGTTCAGTGAGGAACATTTATTAACATTTACAATGGAGGATCTGCACATTCCAAAACTATCAGCCTACTAACTAATTAAATTACTCCCTTCAGTGTGGACTCCTTTATTCTCATCTTGCTAGCCTTTTCCCAAGGTGGTTCTGCTCATATCACCCCTGCACAGGCCCTGTGGTTTTGGGTGTGTCAGACATACTCTGTCGCCCTCCCCACTAGCCATATGGCCTTCAAAGAGCAGGTAGGAAGAAACCTCCTTGGGGTATTCACGAAATTATTATTTTACTCTATCCCAGAACCCACAGCACTGCACCACCCTATTAATTCCCTGAGCACTTTCAACCAGCATCACCTCCAATCCAAGGCAGTGTGACTTAGGTAACTTCCCCCCACACCTCTTCCACTATGTATTGTAGTGGAAGAGGAGTGCCATCCAAAGAAAGAAAATTATGCATTTTGCTTGCATTTAACATAGCTCTGATAAATTGCAGCCATTAAACATTTTCTGTATATCCAAGGATCTGCAGGAAGGTAAACAATTGCTAGGCAAACTGTTTTCACATGCTGCTGCTTGTGTGGATGGGCAAGTGTTGAGCCAATGATGAAAGAGGATGCCTCAAAGAAGGGGTGGGCAGAAAATATACCTCCAGATGTTTTGGACTTCAAATGTTTTGGACTTCAACTCGCAAAAGTCCTGCCAGCATGGCCAATGGTCAGGCATTATGGGAGTTGAAGTCCAAAACTTCTGGAGATCTTTTCTGTCCACCCCTGACTCAGAGGAAGTGCTTCCTGTTTTCCCCCTTATGCCTCCAACATGCTGCTCCGGTCATCTTTCCCTTCTCCCTCCACTGTGCTGAGTGCAAAAATGTCACTACGCTCTAACAGCAAGCTGGGTGCAGGAGTAAGTGCATTCTAGGCCAACGTGGCTATGTGCTGCATCTAAATGACCCAATTTCAATCACGTCGGCCTTTCCAATGGAATCAGCATCCTGCCAGGACTGCTTTTTTTTTTTTTTAATTCCATAGGGCCAGTGATGTAATACAGGGGTGGGCAGAAGGTAGATCTCCAGATGTTTTCGACTTCAGCTCCCAATATTCCTGGCCATTGGCCATGCTCGCAGGGGCTTCTGGGAATTGAAGTACAAAACATCTGGAGATCTACCTTCTGCCCACCCCTGGTAGTGGAAAGGGAATGTAGGGGAGCACAGCTCTATGACGATTTTCAGAGCTGGAGCAATGACTGGAAGCTGCTTCGTGAGAACAGAAGTTGAGCCGGGGAAAAAGTAGGATGAGCAGAGCTCGGGGGGTTGAGCCAGGCGAGTTTGCCAGACTTCCACCCCCCAATTGAGCTCCGTGCACATACCTACCTGCCAGAGTGCCAGAGCAATTAATGAACTCTCCTTGCTCTGACAACCGAATGAGGTGATAATGAAGTTTATATATATATATATATATATATATATAATGACAGATAAGCATAGTGAAAGTCAGAAAATGAGCAAAATAACCCACAGAGGCTGGATACATTTCCTTTGCTTTTATGGGGTTCCAATTTCACACTAGCGGTTTAAATGCTAACACTTATTTGCAAGGTAGTTCACATTTCACATTAAAAGCTAAAGGTTGCATTATATCTAGCTAAAGATCTTTTGTTAAAGCTCAGTGTGTTTTACAAGTTGAACCTATGTAGTCAGAAGTAAGCACCCCAGAGTTCAAAGGAGCTTACTCCCAACAAGTAACTGTGCACAGGATTGCAGTGGTACCCCATAAATTTAATTCATTAGTAGTTTGATTGTTTTGGATTTCTGAATTTTCTGATGGAATTTTTAAACAGAGTATTAGCTCCTTTGAGTATAATTAATAGAAAATCAGGAGACATACACACACACAATATTTCTGCGAATGTGACCATGGATTTTCCTTGGGTCTATGGCTATAGGGCAGTGTTCTCCAACCTTGAGTTCCCAGATGTTTTTGGCCTACAACTCCCAACCATGCTGGGAGTTGTAGGCCAAAAACATCTGGGGACCCAAGGTTGGACAACACTGCTATAGAGGCTGACATGAGGAGTTCCTACACTTCAAAATTTACAACTACGCCTCTGAAGAGGAAACAATCAAGTGATCAGCGTGTCTGAGTCATTTTCAGCATCGCATTCAGGGGCAGCCTCTCATAGAAAAGTTGCTCCCACATAGCTGGTGTAATGTTTACAGGGCCCCAGTGTTAGATGAGTTAAGCTAGCCCGTTTTAGTTGGTTTTATACCGCCAGATTTGCACATCCTTTCTTGATTTTCCATGTTTTAACCTTTGATCCTCGTTTTGTGCAACAGCGCGCTCTGGGGACCACCACTCATTTTTGAAATTCTTTGTTCACATTAATAATGGATGGTGGCTTGGACTAGATATAGGCATTGCAGGCTTTTCGCCTAAATTGTGGAAAGAATCCTCTCTCTCTCTCTCTCTCTCTCTCTGTAGATGAGCATATTTAAGGGGGGGGGGGAATAAACAGTCTTCATGTCCCAGTAATTTGTTTCCCTTTCTTTGCCAGAACTGAGATGGAATCTTCCAGATTCATACAGGAAATTAGGTCAGATTCTGAAAACCTTTCTCAGGGAATGAAAAATGGAATAAGCTGCTTTGACCTCTTCTTAGTTAGTTTTATTTCTGACATTTAAATAATCATCAGCATGCAACAATCATTGCAAATATATTATTGCAGGACAATAAAGGAATAGCTCTGCATAACAAGGCCGAGTTCTGATCTGTTTAATTAGTTATGCATAGTTTGTAGTGATGAAAATGTATTCTTCAAAATGAAAATACTTTGCCCCAGATTAGTTATTTAAAACAGATTGTTCTATACTGAGCTTCTACATTTGGCAATGGCCAGTGCTGTAGGCTACACTACATTATAAAAGTCATTATAATGACTTTTCCTGAATTAATTTCCACTGTACATTATGGAACAGCTTCTAACAAGTCAGTTGTTATATTTAAACACTGCTGCCATCATGCATGCATTTTATTGGCACAAGAAAAAAAGAAGAAAACCTTTCTTATTATGATTAGGTGTGTGTAATAAGTTAATATTGAAGTCAGTCAGGTTTGGACTAATGGGCAGTATTCTGTTTCGCACGGGTACTGGTGCTAATGGAAATTATGTTTGCTGACGCAATGCCAATATGTTTGCTGGCGCAATGGGGAAACCCATCGTGCTAGCAAACACTATTGGGATTGAACTCGGGGTAGCTTATACTAACACAACATACTTTACATTAGTACCAGTGCCAAATAGGATACTCCCCAAGGATCCTTGTGATTAGCTTGTCTGAGTGTGGAAAGCTAAGCAGGGTCAGGCCTGGTTATTACTTGGATGGGAGACCCCTCCTCTAGTTTCCTGCATTGAGCAGGGGGTTGGACTCGATAGCCTTGTAGGCTCCTTCCAACTCTATGATCTATGAATCTATGAACCCAAGGATGATGAAACAACCTCCTCTGGTGTTGAGATGCTGGCAACACAGGCTCCTCTTACACTGGATCTTCCAGTGACATCTGGGGCTGGTTCTGTAAGCAAATCCCTTTCCTATGCTGATGGGGAGTCGGATCCTTGGGTTATGACAGAATAACCCTCAAGAATAGGATCGGCTGCACCATGAAATCCTGTGGACAACTGAGACTGGAGTAGCAAAAGAAGGAAGAGCAAAGCAGAAGAGGGTTCTTTCAAGGAAAAGAAGTGGCAGAACGTCAAAAGCCCAGGATGGTCTGATGAGATTTTCCTTGCCGTAAGAGACAGTGGTCACTGAGCTACCGTCGGTGGCACCTGTTTTTATGAGGGTTCATCCCATGGCACTGCTATAACATTTAAAGGCCCTGCACTATGTGGGCAGGGCCAGCTGCATTGGACATTGTTGCCTCTGGCATGGAAGGAACTGCCCAATTGGTCCTACCATGTGGTGCCAGACATTTTGAACATTACAGCAGTGCTGAGGGATGGATCTACAGAAAAACAGCTTCTGCATTACTGCTATAACATGTACAGGGGACCTGAGAGGGGAAGGAAATCTAGCACCTTCCTGATGAAGACTTAAAAGGGAAACAAGGGAAATGATGACCTGGACCGTAACAAGGTTAAATGCAAATGAAAGCAATAGAAATTGTAGTGGTGCTTTGGATAGTATGCATGTGCAAGTTAGTGATAATCCATGAACTCATTCCAACAAATAATTTCATATGCCAAAAATATGAAGTTAGAAGTTTACAACAGCTGGGAGGGGGAAACTTCTCTGTCTTTAAAGAAATGTGTTTCTATACTTAATTTGGTTGCTACTGCATTTCTAGGGAGAATAGGATCTATTCATCATTTGTCATGCCCAGATGGTAAGTAAGTAAATAGTTTCGCCAAAGTAACCACTTCCCCTAGGATACCTTGAAGATTGTAAGTTAATTAATAATTTGCCACAGCCAGATGGTTCTTACTCCAGTCAATATGTGTGGTCTTTTACACTGTGTAATAACCTGTTCTTACTCTATAGTTATTTATCTTGTCCTGTGTCCTTACTCTATAGTTATTTATCTTGTCCTCATTAACGGCTAAGTGAGGTTGAATGTCACATTTAACAAGGGATATTGGAGAACTCTGATCTTTTCAGTTTCCAATGCAAGTATTAATAATACAATCTAACTTTTAAAATCTACTTAGGGATCTATGTGAATATTTGTTAGTCATTTTTAGTTGGCTCAAGGCTTATTTATATATTTATTCATTTGCAATACTTATATACCACTTAATATAATAAAATCCCTAATCAGTTCACATGGGTTTCGGAGTTGAACACCCCCAAATTCCCAGTATCTCCCCTCCCCCTTCTTAATTATAATATTGGCAGGAAAAAATGAGTGCATATATAGCCATCCTTTTTAATTTTGGAACACAGGTCATTCATAGGAATCATTCACAGTGGCTCTCGGTCCTGTGATACATTCTGCTTGTAACCAAACCCGAGATAAATATATTGGGTTGGATCCAGATATCTGCCCATGGAAGTGGGGGGGGGGCGGAAGCTGACTCTCCATGCCAGCCCCCAGAGCCCCTGAAAATGCTCCTCCCAGTGTTGGGGGATCCTGCTGAATGAAGTGGGTTGTGCTGTGAGGACTGAGGGGGAACAGGGAGAGCACAGAAAATCAAGCTGAGGCACTTTCTGCTCCAGTTACAGAAGGTGCCTCTTCTCAGTTTTCTGTGATCTCTCCCTCAGCCCCCCCCCCGCCGCCCATGCCACAGCCCACTTTACTCAGCAGGGGCCCCTAACCAGCAAGGGAACATTTTCATGTGAAAATGCTCACAGGGAGGGAAAGGGGGAAGAAAGTCACTTCCCACCCATCCCCTTCCCTGAGCAGACATCTGGCTCCTACCAAGTGATTAGGGATAGTAAAGCTAAATTACTTTAGTAATGTACCCATATGCTTAGATAATTCATATAAGCAGGTTCTTAGGGCCCTTGCATTGCCGTTAAATGCATTTGTGCATTTAATGGTTTTTAAAACTGTAAGAAAACATCAACTGGAGAGGCACCAATGGGGGATTTCCTCCCAAGCAAATACTAGCTTGGAAAGCTAGGACCACAGCAGGAGAGAATCCTGTTAATTATCAGTGCCCCCTGGCCCCAGCTGATGCAATTTACAGTTTAAAAACCCTGCATGTTAAATGCAGAGCTGTATTTAACATCATATCTAGTTTTGCTCTTAGTTACATTCAGGAAGGCCTAGGTCAAATACAGATACTACTGGTAGAGCTTCTTGCCATGAAAAAGGTCTTTCTATTACTAGAATAGGCAAGAGATGCATTTTTGTTCAGGGACAGAACAAATCCTGCCTCTTGATTCTTTTTCCCCATTATAGTTAGTCAGTCTAGACCTTGGCATTATCAAGAAGATTGTTGTAGGCTTAATAAAAATTGAATATGTAGGGTTCAGTATTACCTAACTTGCTTATTAGTGAGCATATTATGAAAGCAAAAAAGAGCAGCACTCCATCGCAGGGGCCACCTCCCAGGATGGTACAACAATGGACTATACCACTTTAGATGGCAAGTAGGGGATCACACTTTTTACTACGTGTACATTCATGCACATGCACACATAAAATTGCTATAAGCAGAAGACCAGCATAGTAGAGATAAGGTTGGGCTGAAACCAACAGAATTAAATTTAATAGGGATAAATGCCAAGTGCTGCACCTAGGAAAAAGAAACTAAATGCTCAGTTACAGGATGGGGGATACTTGGCTCAACAGTACTACAAGCCAGAAGGATCTTGTAATTGTTGTAGATCACAAGCTAAATATGAGCCAGCAATGTGATGTGGCTGCAAAATTGGCAAATGCTATTTTGGGCTGCATTAATAGAGATATAGCTTCCAAATCTCATGAAGTACTAGTTCCTCTTTACTCAACACTGATTAAGCCTCATCTAGAGTACTGCATCCAGTTCTGGGCACCACACTTTAAGAAGGATGCAGACAAATTGGAAAGGGTTCAGAGAATAATCAGGGGACTGGAAACAAAGCCCTATGAGGAGAGACTGAAGGAACTGGTCATGTTTAGCCTTCAAAAGAAAAGACCGAGGGAAGATATGATAGGGCTGTTCAAGTACTTGAAAGGTCACACAGAGGATGGCCAGGATCTCTTCTTGACCATCCCAGAGTGCAGGACATGGAATAAGTTACAGGAAGCCAGATTCCAGCTGAACATCAAGAAAAACTTCCTGACTGTTAAATACAACAATGGAACCAATTACCTAGGGAGGGAGGGAGTGGGCTCTCCCACACTGGAGGCACTCAAGATGCAGCTGGACAGCCATCTGTCAGGGATGTTCTAACTTGGATTCCTGCATTGACCAGGGGATTGGACTCGATGGCTTTATAGGCCCCTTCCAACTCTACTGTTCTATGATTCTATTAGGTAAAACCTTTCCCTCTTATATTCTAGTGTTAAAGAGCTTTTAAAAGATGGGAATGCATTAAAAATGGGAAGCTCCAAGAAAGCACAGACCAGTTTGAGAGAGTGAGAGAAGCAGTTTTGTGTTTAAGCAGCCTGCACAGCTGAGGGATTATAAAGTAAAAGTAAAGGTCACCCAATATCACCTTCATGGAAGGTGTTGACTGCCCTAATGGTTCAACATAACTTGAATGGCAATGCTGTCATTTGAGATATCTAGGTTCTATATCACCAGCCAGCTTCTTTAACCTTTACAGCAATCCACTTCTTTACAGGGAAGGGAATACCTTTTGCTGACATTTTTTGTCCAATCTTGTGTCAGCTACAAGCATCTGGGTGACAAGTCTACAGTCTGAAAGGCTGTTTATGTCAAAATTCCTATCAGCAAGTTAGTATCTTCATCTAGGCAATCATTATTTAAATTAAACTAATACAGTCATGCCTTCGATTGAGAGCATAATTCGTTTCGGAAACGTGCTTGCAATCCAAAACACTTGTATATCAAAATGAAATTCCCCCCAAAAAAATTGTACAGAGATTTTTAATTTAAGCCGTACTACAGTACTTGTATTGCAAGACGTCACTTGTATATCAAGTAAAAAAAAAATTAAATAAATATTTAAAAATTTGCTTGTCTTGCAAAACGCTCTCAAACCAAGTTACTTGCAACCCAAGGCATTACTGTACCTTTCGGATACATCTAGTGCCTGCCATAAAAGCTGTAACAGCTTCTATACCTGAAGTTCTAATGAGTTAATCCCAGTGAGTTAAACACTAGTGACTGTGTGAGGCAAGGGTTAAATATTATAGTGTATCACTAAGAAGGAAAGAGAGGTGTAACTGAGAATCATTCTAAAGGTGCACTTGGGATTTTCCACCCTTGCAAGCTCAGGGCCGCAACTAAATAGAATAAAGTCTAAGATATATTTAAAGTTACAGCAGAAAAATAACACTGAATTCTCATGAGATACACTCATGCTGTAGAGTCATTTCAACCAAAGGCTATTTACCACTGTTTTCTGGAATGCTTTCTCTGGAGGATCAAAGCAATACTCCATTAGTAACTAGTGCACAGAGTTGCCTACCTCCATTGTGTCCAAAAGAAAACAAGGAATGGAACACTGGCTCCTGTTGAATTTGTCACCTCATTGGGTGATGAATGGTTTCCTAGATTTCATAAAAACTCAGGACAACAAACAAGGAAGTCATTTATGTTAATAGATTATCCCACAAAACGGGATAGATGTCAATAAAAATGAACATACATAGGGGGCTATGTATGCCAAGTTTATGAAATAAAATGGCTTTTTAAAAGAACCCACTGAAAAATCTTTTTTGAAGTGAATTCCATGTGGCTTTTCAAAATTGTGGGAACACCAATAATTCTTGTTGGAGTTGTTTAATTAATGACCACAGTCTGATGGAGAGCTAAGTTAAGTAAAGACCATTGATTTCTGTGTTGTAAATGCACTTAACTCTGTTGGATCATGACCAGTGGGATCTAGACTAAGCTGAACTTATTGAAATTAATGGGACAAGTTAGTAATGACTTGACTTAAGTCCCTTTGACTTAAATAGGATCCAAGTTCAACTAACAGTCTAGATTCAACCCAATGTCTTTATCAGTGGTCAATCTTAATTTCAGAGAAATATGATCATTTGGAAACACAATTTTTTATAAGGATGCTAAGTGGAATTAGATGGCAGATCTGTATTTCTGTTCACAACAGAACTGGACCAGAAGAAAGGCTTACTGGAATTCAGTGAGAATGGGAAGGCATCCCTAACATTGTGAGCTGCCCTTTGCAACCTCAGATGCCTCTAACGTCAGCCACATGACTTCCTAAATATGCTGAATATAACAGTTTGCAGCCAAGATATCTGAAAGACTGCTTTCTCCTAATTTGTAATCATCATCAGAGGCCCCAGGTCCAGCCTTAACATAAGGCAAAGTGAATCAGGTGCCTCAGGTAACTGATTTGGGTGTCCTTAAAAGGCAGAATTTTTTTTAGATCTGTAATTAATTATTTTATTTTTACTGCCAGGGATAGGCACTGGTGGGATTTTCTGCCTCAGATACCCCCAAGCCTGGCCAAATTATTTTGGCTCCAGAGGCAGAAAATCCCACCAGCACCTGTCCCTGGAAGTAAAAGTACAATGATAAATTAAATAGTAATGCACCCTGACTTGCGAGGGTGGGGTCTCCCATTTACTGTTCTGCCTCAGGCAGTAAACTGTTTTGGGCCAGCACTGTGAGGCCCTGTTGTACCAGCACCAAGAGAGATTAGGTTGTTCAGCACTCGAGACAGGGCCTTTTCTGTAGCAGCACCCTGATTTTAGAGCTTCCTCCCTGGGGAGGCTAGACTAGCACCCTCTTTATTATGCTTTAGATGAGCAGTTAAGACTATATTGTTCCATCACGCTGTTAATGGTTTTTAATCCCATTTTCTGATTTTATTGTAATGAATGCTCTGGCTTCTGTTTTATCTTGTATTTTTTTATATTGCATTGAGCAACCAGTGGGCAGAGGGGTGATTTATAAAGATGTCAAATACTGTTATCTGACCTCAAGCGTTTGGGCGTGCAGAGCAGGCTGAAAATTAATATACATAAGTAAAAATCATACGCAGGGTCAGAACCTCATTTAAGTCTGCCCAATGAAGAATTGTTAGAGTTGCTTACCTTTAAGTCAGGTTAATCATCTCTTTCCTTTTAACTCTCTTGTAGTGAACTTATCTTGTCCAGCATTGATATTGATGCAACAGGAATGTGGGAATGTATGGTCAACAACTCCTATGGAAGCATCTCTAAGCAGGTGGAAATTGTTGTCCTAGAAACAGCTGCACCTTATTGTCCTGCTGAAAGAATAATTAACAATAAAGGAGATTTCAGGTATGATTTTCTTCTCTTGGAAAGATATAAATGATAAAAGAGACACCAACCATCTTCATTTTTCTTGTGCAAGATTGCAGTAAGCTTACCCAGTACATACACTGACTCTATACAACAGGTTGTCTCTCCTAATGAGACAAGTTCCTCAGACTCAGGAGATAGACCAATGATAGCCATTACCCAAGGCCAGACGACACCCTATTGGCTTTTCAGGTCACCTGATCCTGTGGGTTTGAAAGCTTCAGTATGCCCTCTGGCCATCAGTTATTATGGTGCTGCAGAGCAGCAAAGATCAGAAGGATTTCCTGAAAGCCAAGGCTGAAGAGCAGCTAATAAATGTTTTAATATGTAAATACAGGTAATGGTATGCTTAAACACACTGTAAACTCTGAAACAGATTTCAGGATTCTACCACCACCACCACCACCATGTTCCTTGGGCAGAAAACATTCATTCCAAAGTAGCACTATTTATTCCAGCTATTTATAAGGGTGCTTCCAGACAAAGGGTCTGGAAACAGGTTTCACCTTTAAAGGTGGCCTAGAAATAATTTTAGATAGATAGACAGACAAGGTTGCTATTACTAACAAGCAAAAGGCACAGTGCAGCTATTCTGTCTTTTCTTCCTTAACAGATTTTTTTCTGGTAAAAAAAAAAAAAGAAGAAAAAGAGCTAGAAAAAAATAATAGAGGGAAAATACTGGAGGGCTGTAAATTGCAGATAAGGGCACCTGGACACACACACACACCCCTAAAATTGCAAGCCATGTATGAAAACACCCTGACAGCACAACCCTCTTGCCACTCTTTAGATGGGGGGCTCCAATCCATCTGATGCCCTGCCAGGAAGAGTCGTGCAGGACGGGAGGAATGGCAGAGGCTTTGACTTTTCCTCCTTTGAATTTTTTTCTGCTGGATGGGCCTCTGAGCACCTCTAGCTGCCGAGTGCTGCCGTGGGCAGCGTTGCAGCCTGGGCCTCAGAGGCCTTTGGGTGTGCAGATCCTCTGCCTCTCCTCTCGCCTCCCTGTCCTGCTCATCAGCACACTCCCGCCCGCCCGCCCTCTGTCTCCCTCCCGCCCTCTCTCTCCCTCCTTTTCCTGAGCTCAGACCTTGGGTGAGAAGCCGCCACAGAGCGTTCCATGGAGGCTGGGTGGGACTGGGGGTAGATTCACGATCGGATCTCCTCCTCCGAGGCTGGAGCTCTGCTTCCGGCCTTGGGGACAGGATCCACAGCATCCAATGGCACCTCAGACACTGTCTAGGGGCCGTAAGATTACTCTGTAAGCGTATTATAAAGTGCATGATTTATGAATAGTAGCCATAGGCTGAGTGCCACAGATTTCCATCTGTTGTGGAATGGCTTCATTTCCATTGCTAATGAGTGCACACTCATTTGGATGGATTGAGCTTATAGTGTGTGATAACTCTGACATTGCATGCATGGAGCGTTAGGAAATATAAAGACTGCCTTAACAGGAGAAAAACTCACAAAAGGGGCCTCATTTCACCAACCAGTGTGTCAGGGTCTACTTTTTATCTATGCACACATGTTATGAGACCTATGTCTTAAGCTTTGTGCACATGGTATTTTAAGAAGGTTTACAACACAATCCTATCAGCATGTCTACTTAGAAGTAAGTTCCATTGAGTTCAATAGGGCTTACTCCCAGGTAAGTGTGTATAGGTTTGCTGCTTTCAATTCTTGTTTGCTTCGCTGCCTAGAAAGAGTCAGTTGGCTGGCTTATGGAGTTTTTCCTAATGTGAAGCACATCAGTGAGAAAACACACACATCAAATTACCGGCTTGTACCCAAAGAACTGTGTAACTAGGTCTGCATACCCAAGAAGGCTTTGGGTTTGAGTTTTTAAACATCAGCTGCACATCCCACATAGAAAATCACTCATGGAACTGAAGGAACTTCAGCATAACTGGCTGGGGAATGCTGGGAGTTGTAGGACTTTTTTCTGTCTAAAACATGCATAGGATTGTGCGCTAAATTAGCTCTTTGGATCCAATGCTATTTAGACATATCTTAAGGCATGTGTTAGTAAAAAAAAATGTCTGGAGCAAACCTTCGTGGTTCATGAATCCCAGAGTGGGAATATCTGCTTATCATATTTCATTAAAGGACAACTTTTAAACTAAAAATAACACCTGTTCATTCTTAATGGTTAAAAGATTCCTGTAATTTCTAGCAAGGAGGACCAAAACTATTACTAAACATATTACTAAAATATAGGACAAGATAAGTTTATATGTGCATATAAAAAGTGCAGAGCTGATGGCCAAAAATTACATGGCAGATGTGGGCAGCAGTCTCTGGATTTGCTTAGAACATAGAAACATAGGAAGCTGACATATTGAGTTAGACAGAGACCATTGGTCTATCAGTGTCTACTAGTCATCAAGGCTATATGCTACCTCCAGTACCAGAGGCAATTTGCCTATGTGTACACCAGTTGTTGAGGAACACAGCCGGGAAGGTGCTATTGAAGCCAGCGGGGGAGTAGTCCAAGTTATAAGGCTCCCCATCTCACCTGCTGTAGGGAATGGAGTGGACAGATCCCTCTCTCAGGGGGCTGTAGGAGTGCACCATGGCAGGAGCCATGCCTAGGGGAAAACCAGTGTTTTCCCCTAGGCGTGGGGGGAAATTGGTTTAAAATTGGTTTAAAAGAACAATTGATTTTTAAATGGTTGCCTGCTGTTTTTAATAGTGTATTAACATTCATAAGTGAACCTCAGGACGACAGCCATGTAGAGCCTACATGCTGTTTTGGTTCCATAGTAATCTCTTCTGCTGCCTGGATAGATATGTAGGCAGAGAACCATTGTGGGTGGAGCAACTTGGTGCCTGTAGATTGTGAGGACTGTAGCATGGGTGGCAGGGCCGGCGCAACCACTAGGCGAACTAGGCTGCTGCCTAGGGCGCATGGGTTAATGGGGTGCAGAAACACTACGCTCCTGCCAGCCAGCACAGCAGCCTTCTTGACAGCCTGCTCCCGTCTTCAGATCCACCTCCTCCGCCCCACCCCCGTCGGTCTGATGCCGCTTCCAGAGGGTCGCGGCGGCTGCTACTTGCGGCCAGCCCACCGGCAACTGGGCCGGATCCGCCGCTGCTGCCGCCGCCCTCGGCTCCCTCGCTTCAAACTCAGGGCGGGAGCCAAAATCTCCCAGGGCTACAGAGGGAGCTCGGTCCTCCCACCGCTCCAAGACCTGCACCTTGGGCACAGTAGCCGCGAAAGCGTCAGCTACGCTGGCTGGAGGGTTCTGGGAGATGTAGTTCCTCCACACGTCTGGAGGGCACCAGGCTGGGGAAGGCAAAGATCTAGACAAAGATCCGCTGAAAGGTGCGTTGGCGCTGCCTACTGTAATCTCAGAAGCCAGAGGGATGTTCACAGTAGGATTTCCAGGATGGGGGGGGGAGAAATGTTTGCTGTGGCAGGCCAGCAAAAACATCTGTACTGTGCAGAGTTTTTCTTGGGTGCAGAAGAGCTCAGCCTAGTTTTGCTTTTTAACGTGCAAAATATGGGCAGCCCCGTGAGTGGCATTCACACACTGCCCCTCACTTCTGCTCCCCTTCCTCGGCTCTCTTCTTCTGCCCTGTTCCAGCACGGGATTTCCCCTCCTGCTACGGCTGAGGCAGATCAGACACGAAGAGCATCCAAGCAGAGTTTGTGTTGCAGTATTGTATAACCATTTTAAAACAGAGCAATAATACAATAAATACAGGGAGTACAGAGATATAAAAGTTCACAGCAGTAAAAATAAGGAAAAGTAACTTCTAACTGCACCTGCAACACCTGGTTACTGTTGATTTTTCCAGAGTAACAGAACAGAGTTTTACAGAGTAACGTAAGCAAAGGAGAGAGATCCCTGCCCCAAAGAGACCAGAGAAGGGGGGGGGGAGAGAGAGGCGAGCCAGGGGCAATGGGGGGAGAGGGGGAGGGGCTGGATTGCTGTTCCTGTTTTAAATGTTTACAGCACCGCCAACGTCCGCGGCACTTTACGGAGTAACAGAAGCCATATACCCACAGCGGGTGCCGGACTCCTCCCCGCCCGGTCTTCTCCCGCCCCCCCACCCCTGCGCAGCAGGCAGAAGTTCCAGAGGGACTACCTAGCCCCCTCCCGCCTTCTTTCTCTTTCCTCCTGCTCTGCCTCTGTTTCCCTGCAGGTGCCTGACTTTTCTTGTCTTTTCCTTCCTTCCTTCCTTCCTTTCTTCTCTGCCTCAGTTTCCCTGCAGGTGCCTGTCTTTCTTTCCTTGCCTCAGTTCCCCTGCAGGTGCCTGTCTTTTCCTTCCTTCCTTCCTTCCTTCTTCCTTCCTTCTCTGCCACCGTTTCCCTGCATGTTCCTGCATTTTCTTGTCTTTTCCTTCCTTCCTTTCTTCTCTGCCTCCATTCCTCTGCAGGTGCCTGCCTTTTCTTGTCTTTTCCTTCCTTCCTTTCTTCTCTGCCTCAGTTTCCCTGCAGGTGCCTGTCCAGTCCTTCCTTCCTTAGTTTCCATGTAGGTACCTGTCTTTTCTTTCTTTCTTTCCTTCCTTCTTTCTTTCTTTCTTTCTTTCTTTCTACTCTGCCTCAGTTTCCCTGCAGGTGCATCTTTTTTATGGTAGTCTGTGTTGAAGTCCACAATTCCATGCCATGCAGTAGATCTGAAAAAACATAACACTGTACAATGCACATTCTCAAGGCTAATTTTAAGTTTGTGTTACATATTACATCTTTTTTTAAAAAAACTTTTATTTCATAATGGGCATAGGGCTGGAGGGAGGGAGGGCTCAAGTGGGAAGGGGAGGGCGCTAAATATCTGATCTTGCCTAGGGCACCAAACTGCCTTGCACCGGCCCTGATGGGTGGAGCAACTTGTTGCCTGTAGATGGTGAGGACTGTAGCATGAATGCATGTGGTCCCTGACACAGGTGTCACAGGTGCCTTGAATACTTTCAGGTGAATCTTTTTGACTGACCACCAGCTCAGTCCAGACTTGGTATGGCTCCCTTTAACACACATTGACCAGGTTCGCACATGGTCTGTTGTAGGGTTATAAAAGGGTTGTTTAACCCTCAAACGACCCCTGCTGCCTGGGTTTGGATGACACAACAAACCATGGCAACCCACCACCACCAGGGGTTGAATATTCAAAATGGCCACTGGCACACACCACAGCCCACCTTGGCTTTAAGCCACAGTGGACTGCGCTGATCATGCAAACTGGCCCATTGTGCTTCACAGCGTTGCTTGCTACTAAAGTTATTTTTAGGGCTCAAGCCACATATACAAGTATAAAGCAAATAGAAATGGTGCCTGGAGCTCCTCTTCCTTGTTCTTGCATTTCATAAGACCATAAGGAGAGCAATAAGGAAAGCCATGCTGAATATATAACAGAAAAAACCTTCAAAATCAATATAAACCATAATCAGCACAATAATACAAATTAAAGCATAATCTAAAAACAATGGGATACAAAAGACTTTTCCCTCCCTTCATTTTATCCTCAGTGCTGTAATCAACCACCCAAGTAGCATTATGTTAGAGTTCTCACTAACGTAGTTTTCACCTGTAAACACCTCCAGCTGCAATTAAATTGTTTCTGGCAAAACCGAGAGCGCAACTGCTATACGGAGCACAATTGGGTTCTTTTTCAAATTTAGCTACGTACGAAAAAATACAATCGGGCTTCCTAAGGTCACTATTTTTGACGCCCAGATGCATCCCAAATGGGGTTCTGCGAATGGAGAGTGGATTACTCAGAATTGAAGCTATTGTGTGGCAAACCACCTTATCCTATTGGCTTAAACTTAATTTGACTCCAACTGGGTTGCTCCCCCTAATATTACAAGATAATTACCAAACAAAATGGTGGAACACCATAGATAACAAATTGCACTCATATGGTCTCTCTCCTGAATATTTGCTAAATTTAGGATTGGAGAAAGCAAAAGATATTATAAAACAACGGATCTGGGATATAGAACTTCAAAATGACTTAAGTCAAAGCATATATATTTACCGCTCCCCCCGAGATATACAGAATAGAGGGCCTGAGGCTTATTTAAGTTCTCTTACCTATTATAAATATAGATGGGCATTCTCTAGGGCTCGCTATAATGCTCTCCCCTCAAAGTTTCTAGAAGGCAAATACCAAAATATACCAGTCGCTCAGAGGCTGTGCCCATGTGACTCAGGGGAGACAGAGACAATTACACATGTCCTTTTATACTGCTTGTTCTACTTAGATGCCCGGTCAAACTTGATCCATCCCTTGTTACATGATTTTCCAGGTAACACTGATGAATTTTACACCATGCATTTACTTGCGGACAGAGACCCTTCTATAACATATAAGGTTGCCAAATTTTGCTTTCTGGCTACAAGAACACGCCATACACTTATAACTTCTTAGGCCTTGTCTGAAGCTGTGAGAAAGGGCCAAAACCCTGCTCTGTCTTCCTCATATTTAAGTGTGATTTTATACTGATATTTTGTTTTTATTGTATGCCATCCTGATATGGTTTACTGAAGGACAGCCTAAAGCTTGGTATTGTACAAATTTTGTGTATCTATTGTCTGTTTATGCTGGTCTTGGACCGTAATAAAGATTTGATTTGTACCTCACCTGTAAACACAAACCATTCTCGTTTCACCCTTGTCACCCAGTATGCCACCTTGTCTATATAAGGCTCATAGAAGGTGATGCAGCTTCCTTGCTTTTTTTCCAAGGCTCAAGAAGAGATCATCCCTGCAGACAGTGCATTTCTACTCTGCACTGAAAAGCTCAACTTGGGGTGCTCTTTAATGAGGCACTTTTAAAATATATTAGATAAACTTGTACCGACTGCTACATAATGCAGCTTTCATTAAGCAACCCTTGCCTTCACTCCCTTGGCAGTAAATGTCATCCTCTTTTTTATAAATAAAAGATATATAAATGCTCAACTAACGCCAAAGGCGTTTTGCCATTTCATTTTCTATAAATCAAAAAGCTGAGGGATCCACATTTCTGTCCTTATTGATCATCTTTCAGAAAGTCCACACAAATTTATTTTAGAAACTTACATCAAAAGCATGCTGAGTCCATAGATTCCTTTGGCATTTCAAAGTAATGAATTCAGAATTCTAGAGAACATCTTTGGAACTAAAGTTAACATTAACACCTGAAGCTTTCTTGAAAGGTTTCTCCTCTAGGATGCAGCTTGCATGCCAATAATTTATCATGAAAAGGTCTTTGAGGTTTTGATATTATAGCAAATATGTAGGAAGCAAGATATTACAACCACAAAAGCAAAACTAAAAAAAGAAAAAATAACTCTTCATTTTAAAAGGAAAGGGAAGCATTCAATGTAATGGAAAGGTTGAGTCTTTTGAGCTGACGGGTCCAGGTGGTATTTGTAATTGAAAACTTACTGTAAGGATTTGTAATGCAAGCCTCAGTGAACAGTGAACAGTGAACAAAAGCTATTATGAGGTGATGGCTGTGTTTGTTTTGTTTTTCTCTCATTATAAGCTATTTTTTTTAAAAGGGCTGGAGGATTGTGTCCCTGTGTTCCTAAATATTAAACACATGGTTAAGTACCCAGTATGGCACAAGTGGTAACATAAGTTACGTTGTGCTAGTGTAAGTGACCTCTAGTGCAATGTCAATAGCATTTGTTGTCACTGGGTTTTCAGCCCGCGCACCAGCAAATGCCACTGGTGTTGGGCTAGAATTTGCATATGGTAACACAACATAACTTAGCACTTATGCCAGATTGGATACTGACCCAATATTCCCCAAGTTGGATACTGCCCTGATACTGGCATTGTGCTAGTGGTCGCTTATGCAACGCAATGTGATTTACATTGGTGCTTGTGCAGACTTGGCCACTGCCCTGATATTCTAGTACTGTAATACTCTAGTCCCTTCTTTGTTGAGGAATCTAACTGATCTCATCTTATAGACAAGGTGCTCTGATCTTTGGAGCTACTAGAAAGAATACCAATATCTAGCCCTTTAATAAATAAACATCAGTACAGTAGTTCACTTAAAAGTGACATTCAATCTAGAAGTGAGGCAGAAAATAAATGCTCTATGGTATCCTATGTTTTGTAATTCTTTTTGTATTCAAAGTCTTTTCTCTTCGTAATGAGTTATTTCAGTGGCTAGCAAGGTGTGGAAAATGAAGACCATTTTTCCCCAGCTGTAGTTTTGTTTCCTTAGATTGAATTCAGAAGATGTAGCTCGTTCAGACTCTGCCAATGTATAATGTAGCAGTACCTTTAAAAAAAAACACCCCATAATAACTTGGTCAAACAAGTAATTTCAAGTCTGTCACAGTTACTATTATATAGTGGATGTCTTTTTTCTTGTCCCAAAGCCTATACAGGTTCTGGAAATTCTGAAAGACATAATTCCTATTCTGGCATTCCTAATCTGTGGATAGTGAATATGCAAAGAGGAGGAGCGTGTTAGCCTTGCCCCCTCCATCATCGTTTTCATCACCCTTTACATGTGGAGAAGGGTTGTAGCCTATCCTTCTTTTTCATATTACCAAATCTTTAATTGAATATACTTTTTGAGATATGAAAGAGTATTACAATTTAAGACACCACTCTTTGCCAGAAGAAAAGGCCATCCATAATATTTCCTTTTTCATCCCCTAGTATGGGAACTCATCAAAACCAAATAGTCTCAAATAATAAACAAAACTCTAAACTGTAGTTATAATTATATCAATAAGTAAAAATGATATCATCATCATCATCATCATCATCTTACCTATTAAACTGAGTAGAGCTTGCAATCTTAGGCTAAACTGATTAAGAGATCAATCCTATGGTCCCTGGAGGACATCCCAGGGACCATAGATGGTGCAGATTTCACAGCTATAACCTTGGGGAAGGAAATCCGAATGCAGATCTCCCCCCTTTGCAGAACAACCTCGGAAAAGTGTTGGGGAGAGAGAAAAGGGGTTGGGATGGTGAGAGGGGAGGGTGAAGGAGAGTCCATAGGTCCTCTGTATCCACCAGCCTCTCCATTCCTTTCCCTGACCACTGAGAGGTAGGTTATCTAGACGGGCCAAGAGCGTGTCTATCTAAAAATGTTGAAAAGCAGGAGCAGGAAGTGAAAATGCCTATTGTTCCTCCCGTCCAGCCTGCCAAGGCTTAGAATAGATGGAGGGCTCTAATCTCAGAGCCCACTGTCCATTGAGTAGCAATCCCTTAGGATTGCACTCTAAAGCTTGCAACTCTACTTACTGCCTTGAAGTTCAAGATTCCTAATTCCAAACCAACCATCTATTTGCATATATTCTACCATTTCTCTCTCTTTTTATTGGTGATGTGTGCATTTTCCACATAGATTGTCATATTATGATACTTGATTTAAAGTAGGTACAGAGAATCAGTATATGGCTCTCTATTCAAGGCAGGCATCTGATGTGAAGTACAGATTTACTTGGTAGTCCCTCCAAGCTTAATGGGACGTATTCTCTAGTAGATGTAATCAATCTTTATTATGCGGTCACAGACCCAACACAACTCATGTAAACATATAAAACAATTTAACCAATTTGTACAGTTACATATCCTAAAAGCAATTTTAAAATTTTAAATCAGACACAAGAATCGACCTACGCGTTTTCTGTGCAGAAAAAAGGAACTTGGCCACTAGCTCTGTGATGGACTTGTTTGTATCAGTTAAAAAATATTTTAAATACCATCCCAAGGACCTTCCAGGGAATTTTCTCATTTCTGGGCAAATAAGTCTTGTACGCTCGTCCCTGTAGAAATTACATACAAAAAGAATATGCTCCAGAGTTTCAATTTCTTGTTCATTACAGGGACATAATCGGTTTTTGTATGGAACGCCATAATAGCGCCCATCTAAAACCGCAGATGGTAAGCAATTAAATCTGGCTCTTGAAAAGACCTGCCGATATTTTGAGATGGACAGATTACTCAGATATCTAGCACTTTTGGGAAATTCAAAATTGAGACCAAGATGCAAGGGTGAGCAAGTTTTACGGGCATTTGATATAGAATATTGAAAATCAAGATCCTCAATCCGATTTTCTACAGTAAAACTTGCTACCCTGACATCATAGGCGTTAAGAAAATCCATAGACAAACCCAGTGAGTGCAATTTGATGGCAAAAGATTTAGCCCAGGAGCTGGTATAGACATCTTTCTGAAGAAGGTGTAAATATCCTACAGAAGAATCTGCATATACTACTTTAGTCCAGTATCTAAAAGTGTATCGCCAGGCGGAGCATTCTAATGATGCAATGCCTACCTCAAGTCTCAATCCTGCTGCAGGAACACATCTTGGCATTCCAAGAATAGATCTTTAAAAAATTGAGAGAACGCTCTCAATACTTGGATGGAAACCATGGATCCAAATTGGATCCTGATTTAAAAATTCCAAAAAGCTAAAAACACACATAGTTAAAACAAAGTTAAAAGGAACCTGAAGAGGAGCTTCTAAAACAGACTGTTACTCTGTCGCCATACACCTAGTAGATGTACATAGGATTGCACTTTTACTTTATATGGTTTAATACATTGAAGCTGCTTATTTTGCTTATAGATGGCCCAAAACTCTGGCTGGAGTAACTGCCTACCACTCATGTCTTCAGTCTTCACTCAATTCAGCCTCCCTTCTAAATAGAGCAGAAGAGTCAAAAGCATGGCGTCAGTGTAACCGCACAGGTCGGTGGGCTGAAGAAAGCTATTCTGAATGTCCTTATTCACAAGAAGCAACTCAAGTCCTTCATGGCTTTAGTCAGGTAAAATGACACCATTGTTATGCATAGAATGTTCTGTAAGTGTTTTATTGTAGGCCCCTTCCAACTCTACTTTTCTATGATTCTATGATCTTATAAGCATACTGTACAGTAAACAAAGTTTACCTCTTTGTTATCTTAAGATATGTAGCAAGGACAGGATCTGAAATACTCTGGAGTATTCAACCTCTGCAAGTATTCTTGTTTTGAACATGGAAATTTAAAGTGGTTTTAATGTAGATTTGAACATGATTTTTGTGGTATCTGTCTTACCCTTTATTCATTTGTATAGTTGCTACGCTACTGAAGTAGGATCGGTACTAGTGCCACCAAAGTGGTGAAAGGGGAAGTTTTTTTTAATTAAAAAACACACTATTAAGTGGGTGTAGATTTGTTTGCGCAGCAAGTTGTACATTACACAGTTAAGTATTTTTTACTGAAACGTTTTGTAATGTGAGAATGAATGTTACATCAATGACTTTCCTCATTTGCAGGACTGAATGTGTACATTTAAAAGAGCTTAAGTGAATTGTTGTGCAACTATTATTTTGTTTTTGCTTTTTTAGATGCATCTCAATGCCACCAATGCACTTGAATTTTCCCATCAGCTTGCAACCTACACAAGAGATGCTGCCAACTTTGCAGATAAGGTGGACGTTATCTATTTGGCTTATATGCTGGAAAAGCTAATTGCATATATGGATGAAATCAAAGATGTAAGAAAGCATCTGGCTAACGAATATGTTATTGCTTAATGTTGAAACACAAGGGCAGTATCCATCTGTGACCAGCCATGCACGGCCAGTCCCACTGATTCTGTTGTGCCAGCGGCCCTCACCACTTGTGCAACGGTGATTTGGTGCTTCTTGGGGCAACCCAAAATGAATGGAAACACTCATTTCTGGAATGGGGCAGTATGGGGGATTTCCTATCCACTACTGCCACCACCTATGTATGAAACTGTTCCTTCACAGGGACGCTCACCACCACCTGTAACTCAAACTCACAGCTTTATTATGGTCAAATCCCACCTCCACACTCTCCCAATCTCCTCCGCTGCCACCGACCCCCTCCAGGGTAACCAACTCAGACCATTCCTTCTTTTACCTCAGGCCAAATTCCCTAAATCTCCACCACAGCCAAACACCCTTACAACCCAGTCCAGCTTCAAGGTACAGTCTTCCTCTGACACCGAAGCTCCTCCCACTGTATTACTAGTTGCTTCGATGGTTTATCTGGGTTTGTTCTGCCTGTTTGTATAACCTTCCTCGGGCAAGATCTTAGGGCAGCCTCTTGGCATAACACAGCCATCTGCTCCCCACTCCTTATCTTCACCAGCCATGTAAACCACAGAAAAAGAATAGCTTAATATTCAAGCTGTTCAGTTTCTCCTCAGCATTCTCTTAGACCTTTTAACACCACACTCCAATCAGCAGACCTTTTCCCTCTCTTTCTTTCTTTTTTTTAAATTTTATTTACTTTTCAAAACAAAATATAGCAAAATACAAGAATAACCAGTGCTTTTTTTCTGGAGAAAAGGGTACCGGAACTCTTGGATTACACTTCCTCGGGAGTAGATGGCGATTAAATTGTAATGCAATTAATAGAAGAAAAGGTGCTGGAACTCAGTTCCGGTGAGTTCCACCAGAAAAAAAGCCCTGAGAATAACACAAAAATATAACTTAAACAACATACAATAAATCATAAAGTGCACCCCCCCACACACCCTCCTAGGGACCAATTTATATACTTCCATCCCCTTGATCAAATGAATTCCAAATTCCAAAAATATAACATATCCTGACAAGGCATACTCCCCTTCCCCTTTATTAATACATAGTCTAATAATTGATTCCATATATCCATAAAATTATTCTTCTTTAACTGTCCTTTTTTGCATTTGATACTACAAGTTAGTTTATCGTTTAGGGCTATATCCCAGACTTTCTTATACCAGTCAGTTATTAGGAAAACATGTTGTACTTTCCATTTTCCCGCTATCATTAGCCTAGCCGCAGTTAACAAGTTTACAATTAATTCCCCTTCTCTTTCCACAGACTAACTCTGACTAAACTCTATTAAATATAATTTCCGAACCGCTCTTCTCTACCTAACTAGAATCCCCAGCCTATCTGAATCAAGTTTACCTGATCCAGGCCCCATCTAACAACATTCAAAACAATTGTCTCTCTCTCCACCTTCAGAACGTCACTCACCAACTACTACAAAGGCCTTTGACAGAAACAAAACAAGGCCTCAAGCCTACTCAGATACATTGTAGCTTCACAGAAGCCATATGAAGTGCACATCACATAACCATAATAGTTACATATGGGGATTTCTTCACAGGCAGGTTGGCAGAACTCGCATAAGGGATCTCGACTGACCTGTCCCATTCCAGAAATGAGTATTTCCTCTTGTTTCGGGGCTTGCCCTTGGAAGCACTAAATTGCCATTGCACAAGCAGTGAGGGCCATTTGCCCAAAGGAATTGGTAGAGCTAGCCACACATGGAACAAAAGCAGTGGTAGGTATCAAATATCCAGTGGTGAATTTCTCTTTTGAGAGAGAGATTGCAGCTTTTCAAAAAGATACTTTCAGTATGCACCTTCTTATTTTCATACGAATTATATATTGTCCTGAAAGAAATTCTTACCCATTATAGACTTTTCTATGAAGGTATAATTTTAGGGGCAAAAGTGCTTGTTCTGAATGTGTTCATCTGAAGGTTAAGTTGGACATATTTTCAGTGTGTCTCTGAAGTGTTTAGCCTGTGTCTCTTTTCATATGAGCATGATAACAGCTCTTTTAAAACACTCAGTAAAACAACATTTTATGAGGAATTCCAGTCTATGTAATCCTGGGGCTGTAAAGAACTTTTTGTGTTAATGGCAATGACAGACTCATAAAAATAGCCCTAATTTTTGAAGTAACTGCTTGCATAAAGATGTCATCATTTGATATTTTGGA
The DNA here is from genome assembly GCA_021292165.1 of Shinisaurus crocodilurus. Taxonomy (NCBI): domain Eukaryota; kingdom Metazoa; phylum Chordata; class Lepidosauria; order Squamata; family Shinisauridae; genus Shinisaurus; species Shinisaurus crocodilurus. The sequence continues at coordinate 95,758,982 of CM037878.1, forward strand.
ACTCATGGTAGTTACATTTAACACATTAGTTTTGCCTTGGTTTAGCACTGCTAATTTCTTTCCACTTTCAAGTTTGCAAAGATAACATCTTTTAAAAAAAATCCGAAGTGTGGCTGGGAAGGAGCAGAGTGGTGGACCTACCACCACATCTCAAGACCTGCTGGCTCAGATCCACGGGATCCAAAGCCACTGGCATATCGCCCATAAAATAAGGTTGGGGGCCCTCCTAGACTGTGGGGTCCCAGACATATGCCCTGTGGTCCGGCTCTGTTGGTGCTAGTGCACCAAGCAGCTGTGGGGGGAAGAGTAGTGACTGTTGTTCTTAACAAGCCATAGTAGTTCTGACCCCTGTGATAATTAGTCCCTCTTCTACAAAATACTTCCTGATTCAGTTTGAGGTCACCATCACTGGAGAGGTTGATGCCTGTGGGTACCCAAAGGCTTCTTAGGAGAAAATAGAATTTAAGCTTGTTATGTTAACTGCTGTTGTTACAGTTTTATGTATTGTTGATCTAATTTTTTTATATGGTGTTTGGCCATTTTATTGTTGTAAGCTACCTTGAGTTCTTTTTTGAAATAGGTGAGGTATACGTTGTTGTTGTTGTTGTTGTTGTTGTTGTTTTTATTTAAATAAATAATTGAATGCTTAAAACTGAAGGGGTTCTTTCAATGTGAATTGTATTTGCTTCAGGGTTTCCCTAGATTGCATCTATAGTTAGAGGGTGAGGGGAAACGACTGGTAAAACTCCTCCCAATAGTGTATGTTTTATCTGAGTAGAACACTTGCTTGGGCTTATGTAACTCTGAAATAGTTTGGACTTTATAATCACTGACTTGGGAAGAGGCATATCCATAAGAAATCAATTTACTCTTATGGCTATAATACCTGAATGTAAGTTGATGCTCTAAGAGCTAGTAATTCCTGAATGCTCGATAGACCAGTTAAATACAGCTGCTTTCAATTGTGCTCTTATGTTATTGTTGTGCGGTAGTCAGATACATTGCACTATGTCTTTTTTCTTTCTTTCTCTCACCAGCTTGCAGATGCTGTGGTTGAGATCGCTAGCAATATAATGCTGGTAAATGACCATGTATTATGGATGGCACAAAAGGAAGATAAAGCTTGTACTAGGATTGTACAGTGTGTGGAGCACATTGCAAATCAAACTCTGACCAGTAATGCACAGGTCATATCAAAGGTATTTCTTGAGATTTATTTGTTGCTTTCTGACTTGGGAAATGTTGGGCCAGGAGGGAGAAGTAGAGAGTACTTGAAAATGTGGCTTTTATTAAATTGAGGCTCACACAACATTGGTTTATATCTCATCTGATTTTGTAACACCAAATGCATGTAGTGTTAAGAACTGATGTTACTTGTCAGGGTTTAGAAATGATTCAGTAATGCTTAATAGTTTGTGAAATACTTTATCCTTTTTAAAAAAAACAAAAACCGTACTATAAGGGTATTACTGGAATCATTACTTAGAGAAATGATTACTCCAGTTTTTGTGCTGGCACAAAACATACCTTTAAACAGGGCCGGTGCTACCATTAGGCCAACTAGGCAGCTGCCTAGGGCGCAGGGCTAAAGGGGGCGCCAGAAATAGGGAGGGAGGGCTCAAGTGGGAAGGGGGGGCGCTAAATATCTGATCTTGCCTAGGGCACCAAACTGCCTTGCACCGGCCCTGCCTTTAAACCTTAGTAATAACCATATTTTGAATTATGTACATATCCATAGGACTCTGGCACTGCCAACCAAGAATACTTACTTAACGAATAGTTATTCCTGTTGAGAGAGCTGTACCTTAACCACTTTGTTTTTAACCATCAATTTCCCCCCTCTCTATACTATTCCTAAATGATTAAAACCTACTTTCCCCTTGTTACATTAATTAAATGACAGAGTCATAATTGTGGGATAACTGAGCTTTCTCTGGGAATCTAAACTTTGTTGTCCAATACAGAAGAAATAAGAGCCAGACGTAGCCCTTCTCCTTTAGCCCTGGTGGCTGATTCCCTTGATGTGGGCTGGTCTATGACCATTCTTATGGCCCTCTAAGATGACTCTGCAGTGATGGTACCTTTCCTCTTCCAATCCGTTACAGAACAACGCAGTTATGTACAGGCATTTCTTCACACATCCACATACTGATGACACCTCAGGCCTCAAACCTCCTGGTGATTTCCCCCAGTGGTTTCATGTAGATGTTAAAAAGTATGGGGAGCAGGATGGAACCTTGGAGCATCCCACAGGCTAATGGCCATGGGGTGCAATAACAGTCCCCCAGCATGACCTTCTGAGGCTGCTCCTCTAGGAATGACCAGAACCACTTTAACACTGTGCCTTCTAAGTCCAACCCAGATAAATGATCCAGAAGGATACCATGCCCATATCTTTCTGGTATCAAAAACTGCTGATAGTTCCAGAAGAATCGACAGTGTTGCACTCACCCCATCCATTCTGTGGCGTAAGTCATCAGCCAGCGTGACCAAGGCTGTTTCCGTCCCATAACCTGATTGGAATGGATTGAAATAATCAGTGTCATCCAACACTGCTTGGAGTTGTGAGGCCACCACACGCTCTGGCACCTTGCCCAAGAATGGCAAATTTGACACAGGGTGGTAGTTATCCAAACCATAGGATCTAGATTTGGTTACTTCAGCAAGGGCCTCACTACTGCTTCTTTTAAAGCCGAGGCAACCTCACCAAGGTCAAAGAGGCCTTGACCACCTCAGAGGTCCAGGTACCCAGCCCAACACTGGCAGATTTCACAAGCCAGGATGGACAAGGATCTAAAGGGCAAGTAGTAAGCCTCAGTCCTCCAAGCAGTTTGTCCACATCCTCAGGTTGCACAGGCTGAAAGGTATCTATAACATGACTAGATGGTACACTAGCCCCATCCATCTCAGACTCAGTCAAAACAATGGCATTCAAGTTGACACGAATACAAGTGCCTTATCTGCAAAAAAATGCCTAACAAATTGCTTACAACAGGCTTTTGAGGGTTCAAGCTGTTGCAGTCTAGAGCCTACACTCAAGAGTTCTTTAATCATCTGAAACAGCTCTGCTGGACAACACTTGCAAATGGATTCTTACGGTGTTCGATTGTATTTGTTATGGTTCTTCCACCATTTGTATTCTAATTGTTGCCTCCTTCTGGAGGCTAGATGGCAGTATCTTCAGACAGGAGCAGATGTTTCTGTTGCTGAGGTTGCTACTGCTCTGTCAGGTTGTTGGCTTCTTTTTTGTGATTTACTCCACTGGTGCCAGGAGTCCCCCCAGTTCTGGGATTCTTCTCCCTCATCTGGAAGGCTGTCCCTTTCTTGGAAAGCCTCCCCAATTAGGAACCACTGGTGGAGCTGGCTTCTCTTGCTCTTTTCCTTCCCTATCTGTACCTGGTTTGAAGGCAATAGTTTTCTTTCCTGTTACACTATGTGTCTAGCCAGAACCTTTGGCTGTATAGTTCCCTTGCAGTGGAATAGATGTTCCATAATACTCTGAAAACATTTATTGATTTTTAAAATAAAACCATAGCTGTATTTTATACATAGTATGTATATTATGGAATGGAATAGCTTTCTAGTACAGAATGTTCATATGGCAGTAGGAGTGCATATGCGCTACTAAAAAAATATTAGATTCTTTTAGATGTGTAATGCTACAGGTCATTTTTCTTGTCGTTGTTTGAGAAGGTTGTCTATCTTCCTTTAGGGACAATTCTGCAGATCTGTCCTTACTCTACTGAGCCATACTTTATCTCCTCATTTTTCACCCTTTTCTGTAGGCAAATTAGTGTAAAGTCAACTGAAACTTGTAAATAAAGCTGTAGACTTCCCAATGTAGCCTCGTACAATACCAAACAACTGCTGTTCGTTTTGGAGGCTGGCCAGTAAGCAATTAGCAAACTGAATCATTTATACCATACTAGTCTCTCTTTCAATATGATGCTGTAAATGATTCCACCTAACCATCTGAAAACATTTTTGACCAGTGTTTCACTACACCTCCTCTGTCACTGTTAATCACCACTTTACATCATGAGACATTAAGGAAGAATTGCTGATTCAGAGAGACCATCCCTGGGACTGCAGGTATCCTAGGACCTAGAGGAACTTGAATTATCTCTTCCCTGGCCACATTTTTGTTGCCATAGTAATCTGAAACAAATTATTGCCATAGCACTGGGGAATGAAATTTGCCAATCTGAATTCCTGCACAGTTCCCATTCATTTTAAAGGTGGTTGAGTTCAACTGAATTTTAGTGTAGGAGTCTTGTTAAAACAAACAAACAAACAAAAATACTTTAACTGTTAAAACAGAGTTATTCTAATTAAGGTCATACTTGTCTTCACTAAAAAAAATGTGTGAAGAATTAGATCCTTGTACACGTCTTAAAATTAAAAATGGAGTTGCAATAATGTCATTGTCATACAAGTTATATTAATGTGTGGATGTATATGAATGCTGTTTGTGATGCCTATGTATATATATTAAATGTACAGATTATGCAAATAAACACTGTGGATTTGATACAACTGATTGCCTTTAAAAATAAGTAGACAACATACCAGTTCCTCACATTTGTTTTGACAGGTTTCTCTTAATATTGCTGTGGAGGCCTTTATGATCAAGCCATCTAATTTCATGGGGATGACTTGCACTGCCTTCCAGAAAATATCTGCAAATCCAGACAGGTCACTAGGCCATGACACTGGGAACAGGGAGACAGACCAACATTTGAATTTTAAGTGCAATGCTGGCAGTCACAGTGCCTCCTTGGTGAATTTCTCTGTAATGGTAAGTGGTGCAACCATGAATTTACTGAATTTATATATATATATAAATAGTTTGCATTATGCACTGAAGGCAATATTTGGAGCAATCATTCCACAAATGACCTGAGATAATGATTTGAACTTCCTCTTGATTTTGCATATTGATTAGCAAAAGAAATAATTTTAACTTTCTCACAGGCCTGTCTGTGTAAATTTGTGGGCACAATGTTTATACTATCAAATATGATTGAATCTGAAAATGTAGCATTGATTCCACCCCACCCCAACCCGAAATGATTTCAGCACAGTGTGCAAGCGTTTTAATCCAGATTTTAATCCAGATTGCTTGAATTTACCTGACTTTTGTCCCATTGGAGTTAAGTGGATTGAAATGGTGTGAAACCCATGTCTTCCAGCAAAAGCAGTGCCGGGTAACCTGGTGCTGACCAGAGAAAGTGGATTGAAGCCCATTTACATTAATTCGATTAAATCTGTTTAAATTCACCCTGGTTTACTCAAAGTTCCTTTGTGGTTAAGATGTTGCTAAGGAAACATATTTTTGTACCATAGGAACGGGGCTCCAGGAGGGGGAAAAATAATTTATGACTAGAAAATAGAAGTATATAAAAACAATAAAAGCTTCCAGATACTGAAAATTTTTGCTAATAAAGAGGATAGGCTGCTGTTGGTTTAATTATGAGTGGGAATGTTTTATGCCATTTTTGGTTTGTTATATGCTGTTGTTTTCATTGATGTATATTGTGTGTTTATGTAAGACACCTTGAAAGTTTTGGAAATGCAGTAGATAAACATTTTAAGTAAGTAAAACTTTGCAGGGCTCCCATCATATGTTCAACTGGAGTGAATAATTTCAATTAAGATAATAAAATATCAGGAAAAGATAGGTATTTTTATTTTCTTGAAGCCCGAAATAATAATCTAAGAAAACAAATAGAAACGTAGGAATGGGTGAACATGAGATGCTCAAGCTTCTTGAAGTTCTCTGAATTCATCCTTGAAGATTGGTTCGCCCTGTTCTATTCCTGAACTTGAGCATTTTTTTTTCAGTCAGGGAAAATGCGCATTTTTAGAAGTGTACATTTTTCCCAAACAAAAATTCACACCCCCCCCATAGGCTAAAGTGTGAAAATGTAGATTTATGTGTGTGGGGGGGGGATGAGCATTTGCACAAGTGCGCTTTTTGGAAGTGTACACTTTAAAACATGAACACAAGTCTAGGAAATGGTGAAGATTTCCTAAAAATTCCGTTCCTGTTCACGTGCATGGTTGTGAACGGGACATGTTCGCATGATTTGCTACAGGAATGAAATTCTCATCTTTAATTTATATCACATAATGAAGCAGAACAATTAAATTTTGATCCAATACAAGCTAGAATTTTGTATTTGGTTGAGCGTGTTATTATATCTGAAGTGTTACAAGTTGAAGTTCTTATCCTTGAACATAATCTTATTTTAATAGGCTTAGGCTATAGTTTTATACATACATACCTGGGCTGGGAGTAAGTCCCACTGAACTCAATAAGACTTGCTTCACAGTAGACATGTACTGAGTAGGTATATTTTTTAAAGTATTCTGTGTATTACAGAATTATGTTTCCCAAGAAAATGTTGCAAAGGTGCTTTGGGAACTCTTCAAAATGTTTACATGTGGCCTTCTCTCCTTCCCCTCCCTTCCCTTTTTATACTTTTCAATCTCTGAGAGAAATATATTGTTAGTTGTTGCAGAAGATTACTGTTTGAAATGCCACATCTTTTCATTCGGAAATGTGCAAGAATAGAGCAGTGCAAAGATTTCCCTGTAATCTTTTAAATACTATCCAACATACAGTAATACCTTGGATTGCAAGTAACTTGGTCTGAGAGCGTTTTGCAAGACAAGCAAATTTTTTAAAAAATTTTTGACTTGATAAACGAGCAAGGTCTTACAAGACAAGTCGTAGGGATGTAACAGCTCACTGTGGGCGTAGCGGGCCGAAATCAGCCCCGTTCACGCCCGCCAGAGACTCACTTTGATATAATTGTGTTTTGGATTACAAGCACGGTTCCGGAACGAATTATGCTTGCAATCCAAGGTATTACTGTACTCCTTATGTTTTTGAGAAGGGAGAAGAGGAGAAATTCTGTTACTGTGACATAGTGGTGAAAGTGTTGGGCTGGGACTCGGGAGATCCGGGTTCTAGTCCCCGCTCGGCCATGAAACTCACTGGGTGACTTTGGGCCAGTCACTGACTCTCAGCCTAACCTACCTCACAGGGTTGTTGTGAGGATAACATGGAGAGGAGGAGGAGGAGGACTATGTAAGCCGCCTTGGGTTCCTTGCGGGAAAAAAGGCGGGCTATAAATATAATAAATAAATAAATAAACAAATACTACTTCCAGTTGATCAACATGTAGTTTTGTATTAAGATTTTTATCAACATAATTTGGGCAGATGTTAGTGCTGATGTGTTATTGTTGTATTGCTTTGGGCAAAAAATAAAACATGGGGTTCTTTAAGATTCGGATCAGTTACTTCAAACTGATATGTGGAATTATCAGGGATTCTGCAATAAGAAGATTGATAATTCTACTGGACAGCTTATCCATCATTTACCCAGCTTCCTCTACAATGTGCTCCTATTAGGAGCATGTAGGAAGTGTTCTAAGGCTCATTCAGTTCACACACATGCCCTGTTTTGGCATTATTTAACTCGCTTACCTACACATGTAAGGGGGGAGTGAGCTATACCACATAGCCCCACCCTGACATCTTGTATGGCACATTGTCCTCCCGTTGTTTGTGCTAGGCCTATGTGCATACAACTGTACTTGTGTAGGCCTCCACATAAGCCAGAACCCAATAGCTTGAATGGCTAGAGGGGGCCGTGTCACATGTGTGACATTGGTGGCGGACTGCTAATTGAAGTTAAATAATGCCGGAATGGGGCTACAGTGATGACTAAATCCGACTGAGTACACATCTTAGAATCTGTCCTCAAATCCTCTACAATATGTAGATATGGCAGACTAATCAGTCTTGAACGAATTCCTTGAGAACATGATGTTTGAACTCTACTAGAATATATGGATTGCGTCAAGCTGCTTCAAAGTGGATCCTCCTCAAACTGTGACACTGAAACCTCCTCTGCATCTCGTAAGGCAGGTGTGGGTAATCTTGTTTTCTGTACTGGGCCAAATTCCCTCAGCAGTCATCTGCTGGGGGCCACATACTGGCAGTGGGAAGGGCCAGAGCCTGACACCCCCTTCTCTCGCTTGCCTTCTTCCTCTCTACCTATTGGGCTACCTGGGGAGAGATAGATTGCTCTTTCCAGAGGTCTGCACTAATCACTTCCGGAGGGCTTTTGAAATTAGGCCGAGGGCCACATAAAATTAAGCCAAGGTGCAGAGATTGCCCAAGCCTGCTTTAAGAACGCATTGCCAGCTAGAATCCCCTGCTGCTTCTCTTCACCACTGCCACCACCATTCTCTTACCCAATTCATCCACAGCAGTAAAAAGGAGCTGCTGCTCACTTACCTGCCCTCTCCCTCTGCAGAGTGGCAAGTGCCCAGTTTCCATCATCACCTAGAGGGAGAGGACAAGTGAGCAAAGAGCTGGCGGCAGTGGCTGCTGGTCCTTGTCCTCACCATTGCCTGCTCACTTGCTTGTCCACCAGCACTCTGGATGAGGGAGGGCAAAACTGGATGTGACATTAAATGCATCTTTACATTTAACATGCAGTATTTTAAAAATGCAAATTGCATTGTGGAATTGCAGGCAGGGAACAAAAATTAATGCCAAGCAGGGATTTCCCTGCAAAGCAAATGCCAGCTTCAGAGGGGAGAAATTCTTCAGGACTGAAGGGAGGGAGGAAAGGGTTAAATTCCCCTTCGACACCTGCTCCAGTCTCAAAAATCATCAGTCTCCCTACCAGATGTTAGTTGCATTTAAAAAAAAAAAAAGCACACGTACCCTGCATGTTAAATGCGAAGACACATTTAACATCCCGCGTATTTGGCCCTAAGTGGCTGGTGCCAAGATAGTGAGGATGGTTGCACACCAGAGGGAGAACATAAGAATGTAAGAAGAGCCATGCTAGATCAAACCAAGAGTCCGTCTAGTCCAGCAATCTGTTCACACAGTGGCCAACCAACTGCCCATGGGAAACAAAAGCAGGATATGAGTGCAACAGCACTGTCCTGGTTATGATCCCTAGCGACTGGTGTACATAGGCATGTTGCCTCTGATACTGGAAGTAGCATATAGCCATCAGGACTAGTAGCCATTGATAGCCTTATCCTCCATGAATTTGTCTAATCCCCTTTTAAAGCCATCCAAATTGGTGGCCATCACTACATCTTGTGGTAACGAATTCCATAGTTCAACTATGTGCGGTGTGAAGAAGTACTTCCTTTTATCTGTCCTGAAGCTCTCACCAGTCAGCTGCATGGGATGACCCCGGGTTCTAGTATTATGAGAGGGGGAGAAAAATGTCTCCCTAGTCACTTTCTCCATACCATGCATAATTTTGTACACCTCTATCATGTCTCCCCTCACTCGCTCCTTTTTCTAAGCTAAACAGTCCCAGACCTTTCCTTATAGGTGTTACTCCATCCCTTTGATCATTTTAGTTAGTTGCCCTTTTCTGCATTTTTTCCAGCTCTACAATATCCTTTTTTAGGTGTGGTGACCAGAACTGTACACAGTATTCCAGGTATGGTCACACCATAGCTTTGTATAAGGGGAGTATGATTATTGGCAGTTTTATTTTCAGTTTCCTTCCTAATTATGCCTAAGATAGAATTTGTCCGTTTCACAGCAGCCACACACTGGGTCGACATTTTCATCGAGCTGTCCACCACAACCCAAAGATCTCTCTTGGTCAGTCACTCCTAGCTCAGATCCCATCAGCATATACATGAAGTGAGCCAGTGTAGTATAGTGGAGAGTGTTGGACTGGGACTCGGCCTCGGGAGATCCGGGTTCTAGTCCCCGCTCGGCCATGAAACTCACTGGGTGACTTTGGGCCAGTCACTGACTCTCAGTCTAACCTACCTCACAGGGTTGTTGTGAGGATAAAATGGAGAGGAGGAGGGGGATTATGTAAGCCGCCTTGGGTTCCTTGCAGGAAAAAAGGCGGGGTATAAATATAATGAATGAATGAATGAAGTTGGGGAGCTCTTCACAATCTGTTTTTTATTTAACCATCCTAAATAACTTGGTGTCATCAGCAAGGCCCAGTGACCTGCTGGAGGGCCCCCCAAAATTGGACCCAGCCCTCCACACCCTTCCCAATTGCACTGGGATATTTCAGTGTTCATGCTGATAGATATTGCATGAGAAAATTCACACATTTCAGGAGACCGTTCATGTGGCCACTTAAATGTTTTCATTTGTAAATGGCTAACAGGAATAGGGAAGAGTAAAGGTGGGCATAACCTAGCAATATTTATTTATTTGTAGTATTGTATACCAACTTCCTGTAAAGACCATCACGGCAGTGTACAAATCAAGAACAATAAAAATAACATCATAAAACATTAACACCAACCAACCATCTAACTATATTAGATGCTCCTGCCATTTTTTCTCTACTGCCAGTGCCTAGTCCTTCAAGCAATACACAGAGATCTATGCCAGCCAGCAAATTGTGCTGTTCAATTTGTAAGCATTGCAGTGTGTTATAACTAGCGCAACATATTGTTCATATATTTCAGGTACAAAAAATTAACATTTTCTTCAAATGTATTTGTCTGCCAAGTACTGATGCCTCTTTCCTTTGTTATGACAATGTATTTCATCTTAAAAATGAAAACAAGTGATTAGATTCCCTTCCTCCCCCCTCCCCCCCAGCACCACCCTGGAACATGCCAGGCCTCTAGGATTTATCTCAACCTAAGGCAGAACATTTTGTTTGGAAACCTTGTATAAAATCTTGGCAGTACATCACTGTATAAAGAGCTTTAGCAAAGCTTAATCTTTTCTTATATACTTTTGCCATGTTTATTGGAAACATCCAAGTAAAATTCTTGGCCAAATGTGGATTGTCATGTCTCATTTCAGGGAACAAAATATTTTTAAACTGCAGGTACCATTTTCAGACAACTCTTAGAAACCTTATTGGTTTCATAATTATAACCAAATGTAAGGTTTCATTCCGAATTTTCCACTGAACTGGAATCCAAGTTATGTCTTGCTGTTACAGCAGGCTGCCTTAAAGTAAAATGCTTTTGTTTCCATAATTTCATAATTCATTGATATTCCAACTGTTCTCACTTGAAAATGAGACCATTTCCTATATCCAATTGTTCTATAAAATAGTTCTCCATTGTAGGAGTGAAGTAGTTATGTGCTTCTATGGATGACCTTTTGAAATTAAAACGCATGGATATGGGAAAGGTATGCCAAAATGGCTTATCTGTATAATTTGTCCAAGAACAAATCTGTGAATGGTATTCCATATTTCTGTGGGATTTCCTATGCAGAATTGTTTGAGGTGAATAATGTTCCAATGTAACTTTCCAATGTAACTTTCACAGATATATGTGCTCCTAACAGATCCTATGGTCTATGGAGGAAATTTTGTGGGCCCTCATACCCATGTTATCATTATAATTATCAACCAGTAAGCACAGTGTCAATGTGTGGAGAAAGAGGATGATGATGATGATGATGATGATGATGATGATGATGATGATGATGATGATGATGTATTCCATTTCTATACTGCCCAATAGCCGAAGCTCTCTGGCGGTTTACAACAATTATAAAAATTACATAATAAAATACAATTATACAATAAAAATACAATTTTACAATAAAATACAGTATATAAATAAATAAATACAGACAATAAAAACATCAAAACATTTACCGTATTTTTCCGTCTATAAGACGCCCCCATGTATAAGACGCCCCCCACTGGGCAGTTTTGCAACCGCGCGGTTCTCTCCTTGGCTTACTTCCGTGTATAAGACGACCCTCAATTTTTAGTCTAGCAATTTTAGGAAAAAGTATAGTCTTATACATGGAAAAATACTGTATAGAAAATTTTAAAAATTTTTTAAAATTACTTAAATAAGACAGATGTAAAAAATAGACTGGATAAAAAGATGACATGTGCTATTTGCAGCTATTAAATGCCTCAGCATAGAGGGCAGTTTTAACCTGGTGCCGAAAAGATAGTAAAGTTGGCACCAGGCGGCCGTCAGTGGGGAGGCTGTTTCACAGTTTTGGAGCTACCACAGAAAAGGCCCTCCCCCTTGTTGCCACCTTCCGAGCCTCTCTTGGGGGTGGCAGTCGGAGGAAGGACCTAGATGCTGAGCGTAGTGTTCGGGTAGATTGTGGTTGGGAGAGGCATTCCGTCAGGTATTGCAGTCCCAAGCTGTGTAGGGCTTTATAGGCTAAAACCAGCACCTTTAATTGGACTCGGTAGCATATAGGCAGCCAATGCAAGCGGGCCAGAACAGGAGTTATATGCTCAAACCTCTTGGCCCCAGTTATTAATCTGGCTGCCGTATATTTTGCACCAGCTGCAGCTTCCGAACAGTCTTCAAGGGCAGCCCCACGTAGAATGCATTGCAGTAGTCAAGCTTAGAGATTACCAGAGCATGGATTACTGAAATCAGGCTATCCCAGTCCAGATAGGGGCATAGCTGGGCCACCAGCTGGAGCTGATAGAAGGCACTCTTTGCCACTGAGACCACCTGAGCCTCAAGTGACAATGATGGCTCAAAGAGGACCCCCAAGCTACAGACCTGCTCCTTCAAGGGGACTGCAACCCCATCCAGAACAGGTTGAACTCCCTCCATCCGGTCAGAGGAACCACCCTCTTAACAGCATCTCAGTCTTGTTTGGATTGAGCTTCAGTTTGTTAGCCCTCATCCAGTCCATTGTCTCAGTCAGACACCGGTTTAGCACATCCACAGCCTCCCCTACAGAAGATGAAAAGGAGAAATCGAGCTGCGTGTCATCAGCATACTGATGGCAACACACTCCAAAACTCCGGATGACCCACTCAGCGGTTTCATGTAGATGTTGAATAGCATGGGGGATAAGACCGACCCCTGAGGAACTCCATACTGGAGAGTCCACAGGGCCGAGAAGTATTCCCCAAGCACCACCTTCTGGAGCCGGCCATCCAAGTAGGAGCAGAACCACTGCAATGCAGTACCCCCCACTCCCAACTCAGACAGTCGCCCCAGAAGGTATGGCCGATGGTATCGAAAGCTGCTGAGAGATCTAGGAGTATCAACAGGGTCACACTCCCCATCTCTCTCCCAATACAGGGCGATGGTATCGAAAGCTGCTGAGAGATCTAGGAGTATCACCAGGGTCACACACCCCATCTCTCTCCCAATACAGTGCGACCAAAGCTGTTTCTGTGCCAAAACCAGGCCTAAACCCCGACTGAAATGGATCTAGATAATCAGTTTCATCCAAGAGCGCCTGGAGCTGGTTGGCCACCACCCATTCAAGGACCTTGCCCAGGAAAGGAACATTCGCTACTGGCCTAAAGTTGATTGGTACTGTATTCAGCAGCAGCCCTCCCCCAATTAATTGGTTATGCCTGCCTTTATTTCAGAAGTGTCCTTACTTAAGAATATGATTCAATTAAACATTTTTTCATAATTATCCCAAACACAACATTAATTGAAATATTCAGTAATTTTGAATTCATGTTCAGAAGTCTGCACCAAAATGCATATGCATTTCTCCTAATATATGAAATTTTCTACTTACCGATACTTTTGTCTAATAGATGCATTTTTAAAACAGTTTCCCCTTTTATAGTGCATTTTTGTGTAGTTTTGTATGCATTTTTATGCACACTTTCTCCTAATGTGTGTATTTTGTGCACATTTTGTTTGGGGGGGGAGGGTGCTTTGCAAAATTCTGAGAAGTGCAAATACCAAAGGATAGCTTCGATCCAGTTTGCATACGGATTCGTGAAATGCAAGTTTGGTAATTGCATATCAAAATGCAAACTGAATGAAATTCTCCACCATCCTTTGGGAAAACCATCCCCAATTACCCCATCTGTTGCCTAGAATCCCTTTTCACCAACCTGCTTTTCCCTGCCCTCACCCCAGTGCTGTGCTCTCCAACTTAAGTCTCCAACCCTGTGCACACTGACATGTGAGTAATACCCATTGAATCCAATTGGATTTACTTTTGAGAAAACATCCATGGGATTGTATTGTTCATTATGACTCTGCACTGGTAAGAGTGAAAAATCTAAGTTTGGAGACTTACAGCAGAATTATATACATGTCTACTCAGAAGTAAGCCCCATTGGGTTCAGTGAGACTTATGTCCAGATAAGTATGTATAGGATTGCAGCCTCAATAAAATTATACCACAATTCTAGTCATGCCTAGCTCCACCTTGGATTTTATACATCATAGTTCCTTTTGTAGTAATATTTTAGTATTAAACTTTGAACATGGTCATTTCTGAGGGGAAAAACTTTCATTTTAGTCATACTATAAATCTATCATATTAATGTGGTTTATACTCTCAACATACTAAAAGCTCAAATGGTAAATGGAACCAGCAGTATGGGTATTTCTGTATAATTCTGATGTGCTATTGATAAAATATAAAAAGAAATGACATGCAAGAGGAATGAGTGATGTTCATGAAGAGTTCTAGCCATGTATCTTACATAAAAAATTATCCCAATCTAACTGGAACATTTGGACACAGTAGAACTGATATTACTAAGTTTGTTATCGGTATATAAATAATACCATCTTCAATTCATTTTTTTTTCTTTTAAATTTGTATTAAAGGATGGGAGGCAGGTAATCTCTGAAACAGGCAATCTTTTCAAGAAAACATATTGCTTAACTTCCAGATTTTCAATTTCAAAACTATGACAGTTCTCTGTTTGTTAAAAGCTGGGACCAAACACTTATGATTACGAGAAACTTTGTTAATTCTTGGCCCAGTTCAAACACTTTTAATGCAGGGATGGGCAACTTGTTGCCCTCCAGATGTTTTGGCTTGCAACTCCCATAATCCCTCACCACTGGCTATGCTGGCCGAGTTGCAGGGCCACAAGTTGCCCACTCCTGTCTTAATACAATCTTATCCATGTCTATTTAGACGTAACTGCCATTGAGTTCAATGGAGCCTATTCCCAGGTAAGCGGATATAGAACTGCAGCCTAAAAGTGCCTGGCCTTGCATGACCATTAATTACAGGAGCTGCTTCCTGGCTGTCATGTGCCCATCTTTGCCACAAACGTATTCTGGCAAGCTAAACAAAACATCAGAGATAGTGAGAACTTTTATTGGTAGTAAAATCAGGTTCCATAGATGGGCTTGTTAGTTCTCATGGCAAAAGCTTAATGGTTGCAAGCAACTTTCTCCAGAACTCATATAGCTGATGGTAATTAACTATAGGCTCATTACTAGTGGTGGGCGACTTGCTGAATGCTCGGCAAGTGCTGCCACCGTGCCTGCCATGCCAAAAGCGGACGCCAGGCTGCTAGAGTTGTAAAATGGCGCCTCGCTGGGGCAAAACAAGGGTGAAATTGGCCCCGCTCATGCCCCGTTCCTTTTCTTCGGGGCGGCTCGCCCACTCCGCGACGAGCCACCCGCACTGCCCGTTCTGTCCCGTCGCGTCACTTCCGGGACCGGAAATGATGCGATGGAACCCTGCGCAGGCGCGCTGGACCCCTAAGGTGCGTTCTGCGCCTGCGCGGGGTCCATTTCCGGGCCTGAAAGCGGCGAGCGGGCTGAAGAGGATCGTTCGAGCGGCGCTGTGCACCACTCAAAAAAACGAGGCGGGTCGGGGGCGCGCCCTGCCTTAGATACACCGCTAACGCCAGCCAAGCTGCTTGGCAAACTTTTTACGTAGAAAATGGCATAAGGTAGGTACATTAAAAGCGGCCGTGAAATCGAGCCTCGCCGGGGCAGAACGAGGCCGAATTTGGCCCTGCTCATGCCCCAGCGAGGCCTTACCTTTTCTTCGGGGCGGCTCGCGCACTCTGCAGCGAGCCGCCCGCGCCCGCGCTCCCCGATCTGTCCCATCGCGTCACTTCCGGGACTGGAAATGACGTGACGGAACCCTGCGCAGGTGCGCTGGACCCCTGTGGTCCGTTCTGCACCTGCGCAGGGTCCATTTCCGGGTTCGAAAGCGGTGAACAAGGTAGGTAAAGCGCCGCTCGAAAAAACAAGGCGGGCAGGGGGGCGCCGGGGAAATAAGGCTCGGGCGGCGTGCCCAGCCTTATTCACACCGCTAGTGGCCGCAGTTTGTGTAACTTGTGCAAACTGCAGCCATTTTTAACATATCTTATGCCATTTTCTACATCATAAATGTTCCGCCAGGAGCCAGGAAGTCGCTTCCCTGGCTCAGCTTGGGAGAATTCAAGTTGAGCCAGGGAAGCAGGTAGGTGGGATGGAGTTCGCTGTACTTCCACCCCCTGAACGAAATCCTAACACATCCCTACGTGAGAGAACAGTCAAAAGAATGGCGCCCTCCTTGGTATGTTTTTGGAGGCAGGCAAAAACTTTCCTGTTCTGGCAGGCCTTTGGGAATAGTTTGGGGCTATGAGAAAGCAATGGATTTGCATAGTTTTTATGGTTATTGCTGTTTTAACTTTGATATTTTATATAATTTTAATATTATTGCTGATTTAATTATATTTTTAACTTTTATATTTTTCTATTTATGTTTTAACTGTACCAATTTTAATGTTATAAAGCCGCCTTGAGTCCCAGTACTGGGAAAAAGGCCAGTTATAAATAAATATTATAACAACAACAACAACAACAACAACAACAACAATGTAATAACTATAACTGTGTCAGAGATCAATACAACTTGGTTTCCCCGTTGCAATCTCTATGGTTCTGAATACAGGGCAAAGAGCTTGAATGATTCCTGGTGTAAACCATCCCAGGCAATCAAAGACAAGAGTTCTAGAAAAAGACCTAAATATAACCACACAGAGAGATTTAGTCCAACCTTGAAATCTTTGTTGGTACCTCCATGCTATATGGGTCCAGGTCTATGAAATCCAAGAGTCAAAACATAGGTTCAAGAGTAAGTCCAAAGTGAACCCACACATGCAGAGATTTAGATGACCATAGCTTCCACTTTGGTATTCCCATGCTACAGGGGTCAAGGCACAGAATTTCCAAGAGTCACAATCAGCCTAAGCCAGTAGGCCCTCAGGGCTATTGAAGACGAAGATGCACAATCCATAGCAAACAAGAATTCAGGATCTATGAAAAGTATAACAATACATTCCATGACAGGTTCTTAATGATTCACAGTTCAAACAGACAGTATTCTAGCTAGGTTTCACAGACAATTCAGGTGAAACCGACTAAAGTCTGCATGAGAAGTGTTTCTCTCAGCTCAGACAGAGGGAAGTCTGAAACATGAAGAGTCACAGGCAGTAAATGATGGACAGTAAAGATGGACAATAAAAGATGGACAGTAAAGATGATGTTCCCAGCAAAGACTCCTAGCCTGGGCATCTGGAACCAGTCCTCTGCACGGGTTCGGGACAGAAAGGGTTAACCGGAGCGGAGAAAACCCTTTCTGCGCGGCTTTACAGCACTTAAAAGGAAGCCGCGACTGAAATTGACGAGGATACAAAGAGTGAATGAATGAATCTACTCCACTGTTTATAGGTAAACAGAGTTTAATTGAGCTTATCAAAACAAACACGGAGTGGCAACAAGGCGCACACGCTTCCAATTACAATCACTAGAATGAGCAGCAGCAGCACAGCACAAGGTTTACTTGGAATGACCTTAGATTCCTCGAAAGCCGCGCCTAGCCAGGCAGAGAGAATTTGCAGCTTGATCACTGGGAGCTTCCTGGGGTTGAGTCTCCGAGTCCGGACCAGAGCCCCAGACATCCATGCAGCTTGGTGCCCACCGACCAACAACCTTTTCCCACCACAGTCCTTCCTTTTACCCCTCCTCATGTTCCCCCCTCCCCTCCTGTCCCTTCTCCCCTTTGATCTCTGGAAAAACCTGTTCTCTTTTGGGTTTTCCTGGGTGCTTAGGAGTACTTGGCAGCTCTTTGAGACTACCAGGCATCTTGGCACCCCTCCTGGTATTTGGGGTGCTTCACAGCTCATTGTGGCTGCCGGGGGAGGGGAAGTTGCCATGGGGTATGCAGATGAGTCTCATTGAAGTGCAGGTAAACAAGGTTGAAGGCGGATGCCTGGGCTGCTTCTGCCCTAGGTGGAGGCCCCGATGGTTGGGTGGGGGGGTGTACCTGACCTGGCTTTCTCGTCACAATCAGCTTAAAAGTAAGAGTGGGGCTGTGATAACACACCTCTTGATGATCTAATTGACACGGGATTTTAGCCCAGAAAATGAGCCTTATATTAAACAGGGTGCCTCTGTTCTGCCCTCTTGAGTTGATGTATCAACCTGTGCGACACCTCTGAAAACCCCTGCCCCTTCTGCTATTTTCTCATGGAGGGGCTGTTAAATATCTTAACTATAGGCATGACACTCAAGGTTGACCACTAGCAGCTGGACAGGAGAGACTCACTCCACCCTGCTCTCCTCTGAGAAAAGGAGAGATAAGCTCACATTTAGTCTGATATTCCACAGGCTGATTAGGCCCAAACCAGCCCCTCTCTTCCTCTTGCCATTACACGAATAGCTAGGCATAGCCAAACTCTTAGGCCCTGGGCTTCTCACTACTGGTTTCCAAACCCTTCCAGACCACTTCTGGTCAGATTCCGACTGTAAACTACAGGGTCCACTACAGCACTTGGGCTAGGCCCTGACACTGGCAGGATTCAGGTGCCTATCAACATGGTCATGTCAGATCAAAAGTTATTTTTTTCCATGGCTACATCTAGAACAGGGCTCTCCAACCTTGGGTCCCCAGATGTTGCTGGCCTACAGCTCCCAGCATACCCAGCCAGCATGGCTAATGACAAGGGATTCTGGGAGCTGTAGTCCAGCAACATCTGGGGACCCAAGGTTGGAGAGCCCATATCTAGAAGGCTGCATTTCTATGGCTGCATCTATAAGCCCTGCTGCTTTTTTCTTGGCTGCATCTAAAAGGATGTTCCATTTGAGGAGTTCTAGAGCATCTGACAGTGCAAGCCTGCTCAAAAAAGTAAGTCCCACTGAGTTCAGTTACTCCTAGGTCAGTGTGTATAGGATTGGAGTCTCAACCAACAAAGCCTTATCTCTTACAATATTGGAAATATATTAATTGATGTATCACGTAGACTTAAAGGATTCTAATTTCTGTGGCTTGCGCTGTGCATTATATATTTTCCTTCAATTCAGAAAGTAAAAATTCTTGAAATTCTCCATCCTATTTGTGAGCAGATACATTGGGGTGGGCTCCTTTTCACCAGATTTCTCTAACAGGAGAAGAAAGTCTCCAACCGTTTGGGGGAAGACCTCACCATTGGCATTGGCAGTAGCATGGCTTCTTTTTCTTTTCGTTCTTTTTGTTGTTGCTGCTCCTGCTGCCTGTGCAAGTGACAGGAGCAGCCTGGCCACCATTTTGTAGCACCCAGAGTGCCCCAGAACTACCATTGTTCCAGGTCATTGTGGAAGGAAAATGGTGGCTGCACACACACAAAAAAGGAGAACATTTGGAGAAAATACAGTCATGCCTTAGATTGAGAGCATAATTCGTTCCGGAAACGTGCTTGTAATCCAAAACACTCTTATATCAAAACAAAATCCCCCCCAAAAAAAATTGTACAGAGATTTTTAATTTAAGCTGTACTACAGTACTTGAATTGCAAGACGTCGCTTGTATATCAAGTCAAAAAAATTAAATAAATATTTAAAAATTTGCTTGTCTTGCAAAACACTCTCAAACCAAGTTACTTGCAATCCAAGGTATTACTGTACTACAAAGTGGCCTTTTCCTTCAAGGTTAAGGAAAATAAAATTCTCACACGTTTTCTCAGAAAAATGTCATCTGAGAAACATCTTCACCCTGGACACAGCTGTCTCTATGGGTTAGGCCCCTGCACCTAGAATTAATTTTTTTTGCAATGGCTGCAAGCCACACAGTTCACTACACCGTGATATGACTTTCCTGGGCAAGGTGTTTGAGCGTGTGGTGGCTGAGCAGCTCCAAGTTCTCCTGGAGGAAACGGATTATCTAGATCCATTTCAATCGGGCTTCAGGCCTGGCTTTGGAACAGAAACTGCCTTGGTCACCCTGTGGGATGACCGTTACCGGGAGAGAGACAGGGGGAGTGCAACCCTGTTGATTCTCCTGGATTTCTCAACAGCTTTTGATACCATCGACCATGGTATCTTTCTGGATAGGCTGGCAGGTTTGGGAGTTGGAGGCACTGCTTTGCAGTGGTTTCACTTCTATTTGACTGGCCGATTCCAAAAGGTGGTGCTGGGGGATTATTGATCTGTCCCATGGCAATTATGCCATGGAGTACCGCAGGGCTCCATTTTATCCCCCATGCTTCTTAACATCTATATGAAACCGCTGGGAGAGGTCATCCAGAGGTTTGGGCTGAAGTGTCATCAATATGTGGATGACACTCAGCTCTACCTCTCTTTCCCATCAAACTCAGGTGAGGCAGTGGCTGATTATGGACTGTAGTAATGGACTGGATGAGGACCAATAAATTGAGGCTCAATCCAGACAAGATGGAGGTGCTGTTTGTGGGCGGATCATCTGTCCGGAGGGATGATACTCAACCTGTCCTAGCCGGGGTTGTACTCCCCTTAAAGGACAGGGTTCGTAGTTTGGGGGTGCTCCTGCACTCCAAACTGTCGCTGGACTCACAAGTAGACTCAGTGACAAGGAGTGCCTTTTATCAGCTTAGTCTGATTTACCAACTACAACCTTATCTGGACAGGCAGAGCCTAGCAACAGTGATCCATTTATTTATGTATTTATTTATTTATTATATTTATTAATCACCCATCTGGCCGGTCACCCGGCCACCCTGGGCGATGTACAATTAAAATAATACAATAAAACAATACAATAAAATATAATAATTAAAACAGTATAAATTTTTTTTTTTTAAATCCTAACCCACCCCATATTCCCGCCTGAAAAGCCATGTTTTTAATGCACGGCGGAAGCTCATCACGGAGGGGCATGGCGAAGGTCACTAGGGAGGGAGTTCCATAATGTGGGAGAAGGCCCTCTTCCTAGTCCCCACCAGCCTGGCTGCTCTGGCTGATGGGATAAGGAGAAGGCCGTCCGTGGAAGACCTTGTTGAGCGGCCTACTTGATGTTGCTGGAGGCGCTCCTTGAGATAAACTGGGCCGGAGCCGTGTAGGGTTTTAAAGGTCAAAACCAACACCTTGAATTCAGCTCGGCAAGCAACTGGTAGCCAGTGCAACTCATTAAGCACTGGCGTGATGTGATCACACCGCCGGCTGCCCTTAATCAGGCGAGCCGCTGCGTTCTGTACCAGCTGAAGCTTCCGAACTGTCTTCAAGGGTAACCCCACGTAGAGCGCATTACAGTAGTCTAGGCAAGAGGAGACCAAGGCATGAACCACTGATGGGAGCAGGTGATTAGGAAGGTAACCTCTGGTTTAAATGTTTTGGACTCTCTTTTGGACTACTGTAATGCGCTCTACGTGGGGTGCCTTTGAAAACGGTCTGGAGACTTCAATTTATTTATTTATTTATTTATTATTAATATTTATTTATCGCCCATCTGGCCGGCAGCCGGCCACCCTGGGCGATGTACACAGAATAAAATACATAAATGCAATAAAATACATTAAAACAATATAAAAATTTTAAAATCTTAACCCACCCCATATTCCCGCCTGAACAACCAGGTTTTTAATGAGCGACGGAAGCTCATCAGAGAGGGGGCATGGCGGAGGTCACTCGGGAGAGAGTTCCACAGTACGGGGGCCGCCACAGAAAAGGCCCTCTTCCTCGTCCCCACCAGTCTAGCTGCTCTGGCTGAAGGGACAAGGAGAAGGCCATCCGTGGTAGATCTTGTTGAGCGGCCCACTTGGTGTTGCTGGAGACGCTCCTTGAGATAAACTGGACCAGAGCCGTATAGGGTTTTAAAGGTCAAAACCAACACCTTGAATTCAGCTCGGCAAGCAACTGGTAGCCAGTGCAAATCCTTCAGCACTGGCGTGATGTGATCCCGCCAGCGGCTGCCTTTAACCAGGCGAGCCGCCGCGTTCTGTACCAGCTGCAGCTTCCGAACCGTCTTCAAGGGTAACCCCACGTAGAGCGCATTACAGTAGTCTAGGCGAGAGGAGACCAAGGCATGAACCACTGATGGGAGCAGGTGATTAGGAAGGTAGGGGCGCAGCTGCCGTATCAGATGGAGTTGATACAGCGCTGCCCGGCTCACAGCTGCCACCTGAGCCTCCACGGACAGCTGGGAGTCTAGAATGACTCCCAAGCTGCGGACCTGGTCCTTCAGGGGTAGATGTACCCCATTCAGCACCAGGTCAACATCCCCTAACCTCCCCTTGTCCCCCACCAGCAGTACCTCGGTCTTGTCGGGGTTCATCTTCAGCATGTTCCTTCCCATCCAGCCAGCCACTGCCTCCAGGCACTTGGACAGGGTCTCAACGGCCAACCTCGGTGAGGACTTGAAACAGAGGTAGAGCTGCGTGTCATCCGCATACTGATGACACCGCACCCCAAACCTCCTGATGATAGCTCCCAGCGGCTTGAGGTAGATGTTGAATAACATCGGGGAGAGGATGGAACCCTGCGGCACTCCACAAGTGAGCAGCCGAGGGTCCGAAGCCTCCTCCCCGAGAACTACCCTCTGGTACCTTCCAGAGAGGAAGGACCGGAACCACTGCAATACAGTGCCTCCCAAGCCCAAGCCCTCCAGGCGGTCCAGGAGGATACTGTGGTCAACGGTATCAAAAGCCACTGAGAGATCGAGGAGGACTAGAAAGGAGCATTCGCCCCTATCCAAAGCCCTCCTCATATCATCCACCAAGGCGACCAAGGCCGTCTCCGTCCCATGTCCAGACCTGAAGCCCGACTGGCACGGATCTAAATAATCGGCTTCATCCAAGTGTGCCTTCAACTGAGCACCCACCACCCGCTCGATCACCTTGCCCAGAAATGGTAAATTGGAGACTGGGCGAAAGTTGTTTAAATCCTGGGGATCCAAGGAGGGCTTCTTTAGAAGCGGTCTTATTACTGCCTCCTTGAGGGCTGATGGCATCACTGCCTCCTCGAGGGAGGCAATTGGTTCAAAACAGGGCAGCTAGGCTGCTAATGGGGACTGGCTGACAAGAACACATTACGCCAGTCCTCTATGATCTACATTGGTTACCAACTGAAGTCTGGCCCCAATTCAAAGTGCTTACATTAACATTTAAAGCCCTAAACGGTTTGGGGCCAGGTTATCTGAAGGAACACCTCGTCCCATACGTGCCTGCCCAAACCCTGAGATCTTCTTTGGAGGCCCTTCTCAGAGAGCCCCCTCCAAAAGAGGCTAGAATGGTGGCTACTAGAGGAAGGGCCTTCTCAGTTGTGGCACCCCATCTGTAGAATCAGCTTCCCAAGGAGGTGCGCCTGGTGCCTACCCTCTATTCTTTCAGGCACCAGGTGAAGACCTTTTTATTTGCCCAATATTTTAATGGTTGATTTTATTCCTTTTATTATCACCACTGTACCTCCGGATTGAATTTATTTTGGCTGCTTGTTTTTATTGTGTTATATTTTAATATGTTTGTGTTTTTATACTATATTTGTTGTTATTTTTGTGTTGTGTTTTGGAAACCATCCAGGGAGCCTTTTGGCTGATGGACGGTGATTAAATATATTAAATAAATTAAATAAATAAATACACAACAAGTAGTTCGGCACTCATTTTCTTGTTTTCACCAAGTGTTTGCTACAGCAAGGAAAATATAAAAAAGAAATTAGTGAAGGATGATAAAAGAATCTGTTTTGAAAGTTTCTACATTGCCATTACATATACTTCATAAATATAGGCAAATTCCATTTAAATTATTAAATTATTATTATCTTCTTGAAAAGCTGGTTGTTCTCAAAGCATATTTGGATGACCATATAACCTTTAAAGATCATAAAACTATACATGATTTACTTTGTTCCACATTTGCATCTTGCCTTTCCTACATGGAGCTCATGGTGATGTATATGGGATTATCTTGTTAAATTCTCACAAGTAGGTTGTTAAGTAGGTTAACAAGAAGTCATTAGGCCATGGCTTTTTCTTTTAGATGATGCTTTAAGAATTATCACTGAAAAGAACCCCTTATTTTTGTTAATATCTGTTCACTAGATGAAGAGTTACTTTTCTGATCATGATCTTCTTTGGCCATTGGAAAACAACCAAAACATACTCTGCATTAACAAGAGAATGCTATTATGTGATTGTTCTGCAAAACCATTTTATAACAAGCAAACAGAACATACACAAGGAGCATTCCCAGTGTTTGATAAAGCACATGGTGTGTCTTTATACTTTCCTAAGAAAAGAATATATTGCATACAAAAAATTGCCAATTAGATGGCAATAGGTGAACCAAAGTAGGAACAAATAAGGACCAATCTTTTGTTCCATTATCAGAATACATTCCAGTGCACATTTAAAAAAGCATCATATGCAGCATTACCATTAGGCACATGCTATGTTACATTTTGGGGCCTGAATTGATTTTCCACAAGTCCTCAAAGAACACATTTCAGTAGGCTGAATTAGCATCAATATTGTATGCACTCGGGTAATGTAGTAGTTGACAGATGAATTAAATTCAGTGAAGGCAAAATAAAATGAAACAGTCTAAGTCATTGTTTCTGTTCTGCCTTCCAGACAAAGGACATTCGAAACCAGTAGTCCATATTATTTCTTCCCCTTCACCCTGCTAGCAGCATTATGTCTTTTCTATTGATATGTCTGTAACAACTCTCACATGTAATATGGAAACATTGGTAATATAATTTATTTGTCCCAATCCAGTGGACTATAAGCACTGCGGAAGATTATTGTGGGAAACCCACCCACCCCCCAAAGAAATCACCCATCAACATTCTGTGTGCAAGGTCAGGCTGTATGCAGTAATCCAGCCTGTTCTGGGGTGGGTGGGGAGGTCATAGTCACTTTATTTGTATAGTATACCTAGACTTAATATGTCCAAACCCTTTTTTCTACCACCTTCCAGATAATTACTGGCAGAGGTGGAAAGCATAAATTGCTGGGACATATAGCCTCTCTTTATGCTCCAGATAGAGTTAGCATACATTTGCAAAACTCTTTTTGATGATAATGTGAAGTAGACAGAAATCACAGTAACTACAGTCCTTGCAATCTATAGTTAACACTTCTTTAGCATATGCAGCTATCTATGGTAAACATGTATTGTTCTATATAGTATTAGAAATGTAGGATAGGGCAGAGATGTAATACAGAGCAGAGTGGGCTGCAATTTCCAGTTCTGCACAAGTACACATATGTATCTTTGGTTTATGGCTTAGAATTTCTGTGTATCTATCCATTGGGCAGAAGGCTAACACATTTATAATCTTCCTTTCTGGCTTCTTTGATTTTTAAACTTTAGAAAAGTGTATTGGCTTTTTACTGTTCAAAATAAAAGTGCAATACTTGTCCTGAACTGTCACACCAAGTGAGTTATGCACTTTTATTGTCCAAATAACACCTTAAGCATTCAAGTCAATAAATTAAGATTTCAAAATGATATTAAAAGGCTTTGATCCTAGCACCTGTGAGCAGGGTTCCATTCACAGGATTCGGCTTACCAGTGCTTTTTTTCTGGAGAAAAGGGTACCGGAACTCTTGGATTACATTTCCTCGGGAGTAGATGGCGATTAAATTGTAATGCAGTTAATAGAAGAAAAGGTGCTGGAACTCAGTTCCGGTGAGTTCCACCAGAAAAAAAGCCCTGCGGCTTACCCACCCTCTCCTTTCTGCTGCACCCTGCTATGTATCCCAAAAAGCCCCAGTTGAGGGTTGGAAGATTCTCTGGAATGGTGTGGGATACGGTGTAAATGAAGGCAGGAGTCAGCGTAAATTGTGGATGATTAGACTAGCATGACTAGAAGTGCTTTCTCACTTGTGCTATTGGATCCAAGCCATATTCTTGTCAACATTCTTTAGGGCTCTACTTTGTGTCTTCTGCATAAGTGCCATGCTGAAAGTTATAAAACCAGTTCAGCTTGAAACATTCTACCATAAAGACATCTCCTGTAATGCAGCCTGACAAATCAAAAGCACATTCTCACGGTGAAAAACATTAATAGTAATAGAACTGAAAAGCAAAAAAGAAATATATGCACTTCTTGGCTTAAATTTTAACTAGTGAAAGATACATGCTCTAGAAGAATAGGCAGTTCTTGGCTTTTAAAGAATTAATGTGATGATTCACCTTGGTCTGGTATGATCTCCAAAAGGAAGTAAGAGTTCCTCTTCCCCCACATACTGTGACTTCATGTCTGCAATCTTTTCTGTATTTTTTTCACATGCCTATATCAGAGTATAGATATGATGTATCTTCTAAGTTTCTATTGCACTATAAACATAATGAGCAGGAAAGATGCATTTTTCAAGTTGACTTCCTATGAAATTCCAAAATCCATGGATAGGCAATACCTTTATTTGGACCAATCAAAATGTCACAAAATAGTGAGCAATCCAATTAAATATGCTATCTCCTCCTATACTTCATTTTAAAAATTATGACTAAATTAAGAGTTTATGGCTTCAACATAAAACCACCATTTTTTTCTCACTCTGCATTATGGCTTCCTTTGCTTTTTCTATTACATGTTAACAGAAGCACAGATAAGGTTATGCCTTAATAATCTGATGGATGTGTGTGAGGTGGGTTATAGCCTCAGAACCCAATCAGTTGACCAAGGCTTTTCGGGAAATCATATCGAACAAAATTCCAGTTTTAAAAAGCATACTACAATTTTTTTCTTTGTGTAGTATCTCATATAATTTTGACCACTTGCTGTAAAGTTTTGCATACATTAAGGAATATACACAATTAAAATACTTTTTTAAAAAGACTCCTATTTATTAAACAATGATTGTTGGATTGTACCCTCAAAATCGGTTTGCAGAGTAATAGCCTAATCTAGAAATCAGCTTGAATTTTAAGGATGCACCAGTGTGCGATGCATAAGTACTCCAAAAGTTATGCGCAGATTAACACGGAAATTACTTGAATTGTTTTTGGTGGGGAGGGGAAATAGAAAATCCCAAATCATTTTTCTTAAGCAATCCAAGGCTTGGGGGGGGGATGTCTCTTCTGGTCCCCATCAGCCCTTGCTGTCTCCAATCGTCTTCCCTGCCTGCCCCAATATCCACAACACATAACTAAAGTGATCCCTGAGAGAATGAGAACATTTCCTACGCTCCCTTGGAGTTTGTGCCCCAGCATTCTGAAGGACACCATCTCAGGGAGATGAGGAATGAAGACGGGAGAATGAACCACCTCCTCTCCCCACATGCTCACTGCTGCTGCCCCTGATGTCTCTGGACAGATAATGAAGGGAATGGGAAGTTTCATTTGGTGGGTGAAAGGCTGGTAAGGATAGCTTTTAGGGATAGCAGGGATGGCTGAGATTTTTGATCTGAGTTGGAGGCTTTAAAATTGGGGGTCTTTAAAAGCTCAAGTTTTTTTTTCCAGGCAGGCTTTTATGAGCCCTGAAGTTGATATCTGAGCCTGGCTCAACTTCCAATAGCATTACTAGTAGAAGTTGAACACACGGTACAGATGCAACATTAGTCGTATTCAAGCGTTCAATATGTGGGGCTAATAAACACTTAAGGAGAAGGAGGCTGCTAGCCCCATCCCCCTCCATCATCGCATTTATCACCCTCTACTTGTGGACAGTGAATTTGTGAAGAGGAGAGCCTCCTCTATCCATGGAGGCTCTCCATGTGGTTGGGAATGCTGATGTTCTAGTGTTCAGGATGGCATGGAGAGCCTCCATGGATAGAGGAGGCTCTCCTCTTCAGAAAGTTATTGTCCATGATTAGAGGGTGACGAAAGCGATTACAGAGGGGGCGGCAGAGCTAGTGCACTCCCTCTCTTTGCATGTTTATTATTAGGCAGGGATGTTGAAGAGTCCTTGGTCTCGAGTCGAGTCACGAGTCTTTGGACCCGAGTCTCGAGTCTGAGTCCGAGTCCTTGGTCCAAAATGGTGACTCACGAGTCCCGAGTCACTCCCAAAGCTGACTCCACGAGTCCATATTAAAATCAATGGGGTTTTCCCCCAACAAAATAAGGCTACTTCAGATGTGTGGCTTAAACAATTTCTAGGCACAAGTGTGCCTTTTTATTTCAAAACTCTGCCACTGATTTTGACAAGAACAGACCAGGCAGACAAACCCAAAATAACCAGGCAGGCAGAGGAGGCAGGGAACCCCAAAGCAGGCAGGCAGAGGCGTTTGTCTTGGACAATTCAAACTGTGGAACTGGTTAAGAAGAGACCAGGCAGGCAGAGGAGGCAGGGAACCCCAAACAGGCAGGCAGAGGCAGCCAAACCCAAAATGTCTGAAAGGTTGCATTTTAGGAAAATGATGTTAAAAAATAAAATCTTCACCGGCGATTGCACTTCTCTCCACTCCTTCTGGCACAGCCCAGGGATGTTGAAGAGTCCTTGGTCTCGAGTCCCGAGTCGAGTCTCGAGTCCCATTAAAAATATTGGGACTCGAGTGGGACTCGAGTCAGAGGGGGGACTCAGTCTGACTCACGAGTCGAGTCCTGGAGTCCGAGTCCCCATCCCTGTTATTAGCCCCACATATAAAATGCCTGAATAGGGCTTTTGTCTCCTCCACAGTTAGTTCTAGAACTCTTCAGCCTGTCCCAGTCAGGTCTTGCTTGGTGCACCAGGCCATGCAATTTTCCCATATGTTCCTATTAGGGTCTACTTGGGGACAGTTCAGCTACAAAGTTGACGCTACTAAAAATGTTTCAGACTTGCTTTCCATGGTACATTTTCTTTTATTGTGTATCATGCCTACAGGCCTATGAACTACCCTCCACTTTTTTTTTTTCTTAATGAGAGCCATGCATATACCATAGAGATGTGGAATTTAGAAATACCAGTACATATTGAAGGAAGAATATTTAATCTTTTCAGACTGATACATTTCTGGTAAGTTTGTAACCATGCTGAAATGCTTTATTAGTATTGAGCTGACCTAAGCAAATGATGTTACTATTGGTTTTATCTCTCAGTAGTAATCAGCTGTCTGATAATAACAAAGTTTTTGTGGAGACATAAGCACATTGCCTAGGTTCACTGTATTGGTATCTACCACTTAGATTTTCACTTTATTGAAAGAAGATCTTATCACTCTAATGGTCTGGCATTATAGAAAATAACAGAGATGTTGAGGTCATCTCTGCTTCCGTTTGAATCAGTGACAACATTTCCACTAATTTTAAGGATGTGACAGTAAGCTATTGATTATATGAGCGCTGGAAAATATTGAAAAATAAGTGGTGTAAATGTTATTATTGTATACGAGGTCTAAGGATACTAACAAGCAAGAAAAACTAGTTTCTGCTTCTGTTCTTAGTTATTTCTCTAGTGACATATTCTGCCCCATTCTTAGTGACCTATTTGGTCTTTAGTGACTTATTTCTCTTCCTGTATCAACCTGTTTGTGCATTAAGGCCCTTCTCTCTACTTCTAAAAGAGAAGTACATTTAACATTTACAAAAGAGAAAGCCTTCTTAGTGGTAGTGCCCTGACTTTTGAATGCTCTCCTACAAGAGGTATGCCAGGCACCAACACTGTACTCTTTTCAGTGCAAAACTCTTTTTGATGATAATGTGAAGTAGACAGAAATCACAGTAACTACAGTCCTTGCAATCTATAGTTAACACTTCTTTAGCATATGCAGCTATCTATGGTAAACATGTATTGTTCTATAGTATTAGAAATGTAGGATAGGGCAGAGATGTAATACAGAGCAAAATGGGCTGCAATTTCCAGTTCTTTGCATTTGAAAACAGACTTTTGAAAATTTGAAAATTTTTATTTGCACAGGCATTTGAAAACAGACTTCCAAAATTTTACAGTTATATTCAAGTTTGTATCTTTTTAGTTGGTTGAAATAGTTTTGTCCCTTGATTTTACTTTCTGATGTTTAGATTTTAGGTTGTTTTTATTCTACTGTATTGTATTGTTTTTAGGTTGCTTTTATGTACACTGCCCTGAAGTCCTTTTTGGGATGAAGGGATTAAGTCCTTATTGGGTTTATGATTCTTTTAAATGAATAAAATTAATTTAATTTAAATTTTAAATTTTAATTTTAATTTTAATTTTACCTATGGTTTTACAAACTCCACACAGTATGCAGTTAAACAAGAATGGTGGCATTTTCCCATCCTACTGTTCACTCGTAATGCAGGCTGCTGTACTATTCAGGAAAGAGCCCTAAAGCATGAAGTAGAAAAGAGTGATTTTTCCAGCTTGCTATATTTAGCAAAACCCCATAACTAATGAATGATATCTACAATTGTCTTTCCCCCCCACTACCAAAAAGAGGCATGCTAAACTAACAAGTGTCAGCAAAATGTCAACAGATGGGAGCCAGCTCATTTCTCGAAATTAAAGGCTTTTATAAAGCGAAGAAGCCATCTTCAAATGCCACTGTAGAGAACATTTCTGCAGTCAAGTAATAAGCCTATGAAAATATGGGAGAAACTGCCACTCTATCATATCTGTATTCAGTAATAATGTGCAGCTACCTTATTTATAAATTCACACACCCCCTCACAGGCTAGGCAGTAATCCGCCTAATGAAGTCACTTCACTGAAGAGATGTAATGCACTCCAAAATTACTTTGCATTCTAAATAAGTGAAGCACTTTTTATCAATTTTCATTTTATTCCTTCGTATTGTATTCAGCCCTGTAGCAGAACTTTTTGTGCAGGTACAGGGGACTGACTCTGAGGTGTGTGTTTGAAGTGGAGTGCAGCAATCTATAGAGTGGTGTGTGCAGTTCCTTGGGGTAATTATTGGTATAACCACATTACTCCATTGCTACCCTTGTTTGCTTTGGGCCAGAGCATTGCCCAGGCTTTTAAAAAGGCTGCTGCTTGGTGCAAAGAGGTACTCCAGGGCAATAGCATCATTCAGAATAGAGTATTCTGCTTTCTGGAGCCCTCCTCTGGCCTAATGCAAGAGGTAGCACACAGGTAGTGCCCCTTTTGGAGTCCTCCTTGTCAAGGGAAAAAGAGGGCAGGCATTTTTGGGGCAGAATGGTGTGATATAAATTAAATCAATCAATAAATCTTCCCACTTCATTTACAGCACAATCCTATGTATATTTACTCAGAAGTAAGTCCCACTTTATTCAGTGGGGTATACTCCCAAATAACTATGCATGGGATTTCAGCCTTACTGATTTATTTGGCATTTATGTCCTGCCACACTGTGAGGCCTCAGGGCAGCTCTAACATAATAAAAATGATGCATAAAACACATTAAAACTCATTTATTCTAAAAATAAAACAATCTGAAAACAACCAAACATCATAAAATTCCAAATGAACAGCAGCTAATGCAACAATTCAAAATCTTCTCACTGATTCCCAAAAGGTTGTAGAAAGAAAAACGACCTAAAAACTGCAGCTGAGCTGCCCCTAAGAGCTTCCCTGAGGAAGGAGTTCCACAATATGGGTGCCATTACTGAAAATGGCTTTTGGTTCATTCCCAGCAATCTAACCAACCAAAGACAAGATTCAGAGGAAGGCCTTCTCTGTTGATCATATTATGTGGGGATATTCATATGGCAAAAGACACTCTCTAATGATTGCAGGGCTCTCCAACCTTGGGTCCCCAGATGTTGCTGGACTACAGCTCCCAGAATCCCTTGCCATTAGCCATGCTGGCTGGGTATGCTGGGAGCTGTAGGCCAGCAACATCTGGGGACCCAAGGTTGGAGAGCCCTGCTCTAATGCATGGGTGGGCAACTTTGGAGGCTGCCACCAATTTCAGCATCCCAGGGGCCACACCACTGCCACATGCGGCTCAATTTCAGCAGCAGCAAATCAATTGCTGGTTTGTTCCCATAATTTTGGTGGCAAACCACGATGGTCGCCTAAAATGGCCAAATTTGGTTTGAAACAAGGGGCACACCTTGTTTTAAAGCTAAATTTGGCCATTTTAGGTCACTGATGTGTGGTTCTGCCAGTAGAAGGCTCACATTCATGGAGCATATGTACTCAGGCCTAGTCAGAGCATACTATTCAAAACCCAAGAGATGCATGACATCAAAATGCAGAATATCACTAATTTTTGCAACCTGAAATCATGATGCTGAGACCAAACCTTTTCCTACTTTTTGATGAAAAATTGATTGAGCCACCAACATAGGGTAAAATTTGTTCAGACCCAAATCTGGAAGGCAAGAAAAAGAGAGGCAAATCTAAAATAGGAAACCTTGATAAGTAGCATGTTTATACAGGATCTTGAACCCAGTCATTTCCTTAATTTTCTCTAACATATCTGCAATATGTCATAATAACCAGACAACCATACATCTTGTATTTATTTATTTATTTATTTACATTTATTAATCGCCCATCTGGCCAGCAACCGGCCACCCTATTTAGGTATCTACCTATTTAATGGATGGTTGTAAAATGTTAGCTCCTTATGTCCATCACCCTGATTTGGCTCTTATAAAACCAGATAACGTACTTTTCACATTATCCAGTGAAAAGGATAATGTTCCACATTGGTTTCATGTGACCTAATCAATTGATCTTGCTGTCTCTTCATAATTCAAAATATTGTGTAAGACTTCCAACTTTTGCAGTAATGGAAAAAATAAAAGATTTCCCCAAATGCACTGTCCAGGTGATTTATTTATTATGAGGCAAGGAAGCTAAATTGCTAAACTCCTTCATGTGCAATGTGATGGTAAATAATAGCCCATACGCTAATTAAGAAAATCTGATAATAAAAACACTGACATTGTAACAGTTAATGACACAGTACATTAGCTTCTAGAACATGCATTTTGAGTAAAATTGATGGTATCTATTGTAATATTGCACAAATAGGATTGGAACTAAATCTGACTAAATCTGACTAAATCTTGACAAGGGAAGGATTTAAGTTGTAAAATAACTATGTATGTTCACAACCAAGTTGTAGAATGCCCTTGGTATACTGAGAGCTGATGTCAAGAAAGACACTCTTTCTCACTTCATCTCTCAGGTCTATGTATTTTTCAAGGGTGAGTTTGGCAACTGAGGTACTGATCTCAGACTGGAAATGTACATACAGGTGAATGAGGAAGTGGGAAGAGTGCTACTCTTTCCTACTTGCCTCTCTCTTTGTACTTTTTCCAGGCTGAGATTGTCCTGGAAAAAAGCCAGTACTGTTTCTGCTCAGATACTTGAGTTTCTGAGCAGAAAGCAGAGTGACTGAGAGGGAAAGAGGGAAATTGCCCTATACATTTTTTAAAAAGATATAGGAAGAAAGAAAAATGTAAAAGAGAAAGAAAGAGCAACCATCACACCAAGGGACACCCAGCCAGTGCCAGTTGCCCCCAAATGCCTCTTGGGCACTTGTGGGTCAGCTGGCAGTGGCTAGGCAAGCTTTGCAAGAGCACATTGTGTGTCTCGGTCTGCATTTTTTCCGCCCTTGTTCTTTTTCTCCTCTCTCGCCCTCTTCCCTCTCTCTGGATTTTCTATCTTTCTTTGTCTGTGTGCGTGTCCTGGAATTAAGAGTGATGTGGGAGTGAGTTGGCTGGCAAAGGAAGAAAGAGAAAAAAAGATTTTGTCTTCTGTGCAATGCGTGTTCTGTTGGGAGCAGAAAACTGGGTTTCAAAGGGTGTTTGGGGGCTCTGCTTTCTTGAGCACGCCACTTGGCTCTCAGCCTCACCAGGTTGCCTTCTGTGTAATGGGTGTTTTCTGACTAGCCGTGCCTACCATGGCAGCTATTTTGTGAATGGGAATATCCCCATGGCAGCCATTTTGTGGCAGTACCCAGAACTGTCTCAAAATTCCAAATATGCCTATGAGCCCAAAAAAGTAGGGGACCCCTGCTATGAATTCTGAACATCATCACTGTATTTTAATAATTAAGAACAAATCTAACTATATATCAAAATGCATTTAGAAAATCTTTTCAGTAAACTATCAAAATAGGTTATAGCACTTGACAATATCCATTTCAGATAGATATTCCATTGGGTCTAAATTATAGCTCTAAAAATATTGAGGGATAGTGCCTTTTTTATAACAATGAAAGGAAGTGTCCACTGATTTCTTGGGATCCATTCACATTAATTCAGTTGATTTCAGTAAAAAGAATGTGTGTTGAAGTCTTGTTTAGTAAGGCTTGGAGATGGTGCCCTGGGCCTGATGAAACAACTGAGGATTTGAAGGGACTAGATTCTGAAGGTTTCCAAGGGCTCAAAACAACTGTAAGAAGACTGTTTTGTGTTTGAGTTAGCAGACTGCACTGATTTTTAAAATGTTTTTGTTTTGTTTTTTGGCACTTTGGGACTAGAAGGTACCATGTGCTCCATGCTTCTTGCAAATGGAAAATACTCTCAACCATTACTTATTTGCATATATTAATTCAATTAAATGTATGCAAGTTTACAATTTGCCATCAAGTAGCAGTAAGACTGAGTGAAATAACAACAAATCAACCTCACCCCCTCCCCACTCCAGTTTTGACTGGGTTAGAACCATTCTGGTGGTAATTTACCCAAATTCCATGATAACAAACATCAGCATCTATATAGTACCATCTGCTCTGAAAGCAGTAATGGCACTGAATCCAATTTTTAAAGCACTTAAATTATGGAGACTTTATCAGTGTCTTTGGCACTGTGGCAGCTGTCTCTTGAAGAAGGCTTGCCACTGCAGGAAAAAAAATAGCTATTTGAAATAATGACTTTTCTTATGAACACAGGTATGGATGTTTAGCAGGCCTGGGTGTTTAGGAGGGCTAGAACCATGAAGAATGGGGCTAAATTGTAGACCTTGCTTGAGAATGTTTAAGCAATCTTATTTCCTTGTATCTATGTAGAGTGTTCAGATCCTTTGAGATTTGCTGGAACCACTCAGAAGCACAGTGTTAGACTAGAACATGCAACATTCTGAACAGAAAGGGGGAAAAACAGACATTACTTTAATTTGAAATGTGTCTCTCCCCCCCATTTTTACTCTAGAGTAGGTGCAGGGCCCCCATCTGGACCAAGACCCTAGTGTGTGTGTGTGTGTGTGTGTGTGTGTGTGTGTAAGCGGCTTCTAAGCTCCGGACTGTGCCCCCTGCACCTACTCTAAAGTAAAAATGGGGGGAAATTGTTTTGTTGACACAATCTATTTCAGCATTCCCCAACATGGTACCCTCCAGATGTTTTGGACCAACTCCCATCAGCCACAACTTGCATGGCCAATGATCAGGAATGCCTAGAGTTGTAGTCCAAAACATCTGAAGGGCATCATGGTGGAGAACTCTAATCTATTTTAAAGCGCACGTGTGTGTCCCCCCCCCCCCATATCTACTTTCATTCAGAATATATAGGGGATATCAGGACACATTTCCCCCATTAGGGCAGAAAAATCTAAATTGCTTTGTTCAAGCTAAGGAGAAGTACATTGTCTAGAGAATTAACAAGAGTAGAATTAGCAATGAAATATAAAGTACTTTGCTCATATTGACTTCCTCATGTTATCAATTTAAAGCAAGCACTTGCTGCTTGGTCTTTTATGTAATCCTGTATTTATGGTACCTCCTTTTTAAATGTTGGAAATGTAGGAGCTTTGGTTGTTGATAAATATAGACTCCTGAGTCTGTGTGTATCTGCAAGAATCTATATCTTCACCAGCGCTTAATTAATCGAACCTGCTATCAAAGAAAGTATTCTTAGATGTTTGCTCCCATTAATCCCTGTAATGGATTTTTTTAAATACCTCCCTGTGTAGCAGGAACATGAGTGGAGGGTGCATTTACCACTTGTTCTAAATCTAAAGCAGACTGTAGGCTATGAATTATGGATAGACAAGATAGCAATGAATTGTGTTCCTTTACTATAAATAGATTGCAGCCCCTCAGATCAAAAATGTGATGAACCAGAAGTGGAAAAAACACAGTGGCTAAACTCAGTCTGTGCAGGTCATACATTTGGGGTAACAGCTGTCTAGAATATGCTTCAGTGACCACCATATGCTGCCATAGTAAGAGGTAAAGAAAAGAGTAGGCGAAGCCACAGACACTGCCTGCACCCCATCTCCAAAAACAAAGGATGGACAGCCTTTGGCATCCTCCCTTCTCAGGTTGCGGATAAGGTGGGAAAAAACTATATGATGCCTACATGACTGTGATATTCATTTCATATGCACTGCCCAGCAGTGTGGGGTCACACCATGAGAAAGCAGCTCCCACACTGGTGTGTATATATGAATGGGAATCTATGGCAAGATGATTCTTACTTTATATTTTGCATTCAGGTATAGATACCCAAGTATTTATTTAAAATATTTTTATGCTGTGGTTTACAGAACAGAAAGCATAAAACAGTAGAAATATACAATACAATTAACTGAAATGAGAGCATGAACGTTTCATTTCAATACAAAAAATGAATTAGAGAAGATAGGAATATATGTGGAATAGGGATTAGAGAGAAGATAAAAATAAATCTTTTTGCAGATGATACTCTTTTGACAATTGAAAACCCTATAGAAAATATGGATAGAATGGAGAATCAATCACTTAAAGGAGTTCGGGGAAGTAACGGGGCTACAGATTAATTGGGACAAATCTAAGTTTTTGTTGTTTAATTATAGTAAAAGAGAAGAGATGGAAAGGTGTAGGGAAAAAAAGTAATGTTAAGATTAATAATGTAAATAAATACTTAGGAATTGTAATTCCAAAAGATATAGATAAATTGGGGGAACAGAATTATAGGAAATTAAAGAATGAGGTTAAGAATAAAATAGAGGAGTATAAAAAAATTGGACTTTCCTGGTTTGGTAGAATTGCTTTGATTAAAATGAAGATTCTGCCCAAGATAATTTTTTTATTTAGGATGATACCAAGTGCGATATCAGATAAGGAACTTAAAGAATGGCAAACAATTATTAACACATATTGTAATGGAGGGGAAAAGTCTAGGATTACCAAAACAAGATGGTATAAAGCACAAAAAGTAGGGGGTTTGGGTCTTCCGAATTTAAAATGGTATTATATAGCCAATCAGTTAAGACATACAGTGGATATTATAGCACGGCCTAAAGAAATAATGTGGTTGGAGTTGGAAACATCTGAATTACGAAATACTTTGGAGAATATACTTTTTCTAAAACATAAAAAAAATTGATAAAAAAACATAGACAACCGTTTTTTTAAGAAGTTTGTTAGTGACTTGAAGTACTATGAGGAACATATTTATACCAGGGATTTCTCCATTAACTCCGGTGGTGGCTCTAAATGATTTCCCTGAAAATTTAAGATTGGATTTGGAGGGTAAACTACGAGAAGAAAGGGTTATTAGATTATCCGATTGGGTGGAAAAGATGGGGACTAGAGACCAAATAATGGAAATTGTTGGGAGAAGAAGAATGTTGTGGTTAAATTTATTGCAGTTAGAACAGTGGTCGAAGAAGTGGAAAAGGAAAACTGAGTATGAGAGAGATTTAACTAAATTTGAAAAGTTGTTACGTCTAGAGATGGTCTACAAGGTAATGTATCAACAAGAGGTATAACAAGGGATTTATATAGATTGATTCAAAAAGCAGAAGAACAAGAGGACCAGCTAAAGGCAGTATGGGATAATGAATTTGAAGAGGTGACCTCGAAGGTGGGTTGGAACAACATATGGGATAGGCGGATTGTGAAGGTGATGTCAACTAGGATAAAGGAGAATTTCTATAAACTAATTTAGAGATGGTACTTAACTCCAGTAAGATTAAATAGAATAGATAATAATTGTTCTGCATTTTGTTGGAGAGGATGTCAGGAAAAAGGGACATATGCTCATATGTGGTGGAGTTGTAAAAATGTACTGTTTTTTTGGCGAGAGGTTTTTACAGAAATATCGGAAATTATTGGTATTAATTTAGAGGTCTGTCCAAAACTAGCATTGTTATCAATAATGGAGAAACTTATTTGCAACCAAAATACGAAGGAATTAATTGTTAACTTGTTAACTGCAGCTAGGCTAATGAAAGCGAGGAAATGGAAAGTACAACATGTTTTCCTAATAACTGACTGATATAAGGAAGTTTGGGATATAGCCCTAAATGAAAAATTAACTTGTAATATCAAATGCAAAAAAGGACAGTTAAAGAAGAATAATTTTATGAATATATGGAATCAATTATTCGACTATGTATTAATAAAGGAGAAGGGGAGCATGCCTTGTCAGGATATGTTATATTTTTGGAATTTGGAAATTGGAATTCATTTGATCAAGGGGATGGAAGTATATAAATTGGTCCCTTGGAGGGTGGGGGGTGCACTTTATGATTTATTGTATGTTGTTTATGTTATATTTTTGTGTTATTCTTGTATTTTGTTATATTTTGTTTTGAAAAGTAAATAAAATTTAAAAACAAAAAATGAAATATTGGCAATGGTTAAAACTACAGCTTATGTAAACCAACATAATATTCAGTTAAAAACAGTCTGAGTCATCCAGGCCTTTAAGACCCATTTAAAAATAGTCACAGAGGGAGCGAGATGTATCTCCTGTGGAAGGGCATTCCATAAGCATGGGGCCCCAACAGAAGAGACCTTGTCTCTTGTGCCTAGCAACCTGATGGACCTTGAGCAGAGCCTCCATGGCTCATCCTAAAGCCCAAACAGGTTCACATTGGTGTAGGTGATCCTTTAAGTAACCTGGTCCCAATCCATTTAGGGCTTTAAAATGTAATCACCAGCACTTTAAATTGGGCCCAGAAAGGCACTGATAACCAGTGCAGCTGGTATAGAATTAATGATCGCCTAGCTGTGCAGTTTCTGAACTGTCTTTAAAGGCACCTCCACTTAGAGTGCATTACAGTAATCTGGTCTCAATGTAACCAGGGCATGAGTAAATGTAGCAAGGTCTGGTTTCTCTAGATAGGGTACACAGCTGTCAAATCAGTTGAAGCTAATAAAAGGCATCCTGATAACAGATGCTACCTGCACCTTCATAGACTTTTAGCAACTGCGATTAAAATAAATTTATGAGATGATGTATTCTGCTCAGTTATTCGGCATTAGATGAGACCTAGATAAGAGTTTCTAATTGTCAGATTATGAGATTTCTTCACAGCAGAGGTGCTAGGCCAAAATCATGTTTCTGTCATGTATTACAGAGTTCTATCTTCTGACCATGCTTTACTGAGGTGGTCAATTCTAATTACTTATATATAGTTCAGATATAATATAACAACCTATTTGAGTCCTATGGACTAGGAAGCTTAAAAAAAATTTTTTTTTAACAGAAACACTAAACTCTTGTTCCTCCAAGAAATGCTTTAAAAAACAACAACACCTAATATACAATACTTTAACTAGGCTATTCAACAAAGCCCTTATAAATAAATTGTAATTTGTTAGTCAAATTATAAAATATATCAGCTCCTCTGATGATTTATGTACACTATCAGAGACAGTATGCCTATGTACTCCAGTTGTTGGGGAACATGGGCAGGAAGGTGCTGTTGCACTCATGTCCTGCTTGTGGGATCCCGT
Organism: Shinisaurus crocodilurus; assembly: GCA_021292165.1. Classification (NCBI taxonomy): domain Eukaryota; kingdom Metazoa; phylum Chordata; class Lepidosauria; order Squamata; family Shinisauridae; genus Shinisaurus; species Shinisaurus crocodilurus. Next base: position 95,798,414 of record CM037878.1, read on the forward strand.
AGGCAGCTGGTTGGCCACTATGTGAACAGAATGCTGGACTAGATGGACCCTTGGTCTGATACAGCATGGCTCTTCTTATGTTCCTATGTACAGTTGTTTTCATTCCCACATGTTTATATTCTTTCTTCAAGACCATCAAAAAAACTGATGTAATCCCCAAAACTGATGTACTATCACATACACTTGTTGCAAGAAACTGAGGATATTATTCCTATTATGTTCACCAAAAAGCAGGGGTTCAATATTTATTTATTTAAAGCATTTTTATCCTGCTCTTTAGCCAAATAAGCACCCTGAGTGGTTTACAGATCAATAAAAAACAAAGCAGTCTCATCACTCAGGTTTCCAATCCAAAAGATTGTTGGAGGATATGGAAAGGAGTCGGTCCTATACTGGTTAGGAGGACGAAGCAGAGTTTCCCCCCTTATGCACAGAATGGTTATTGGAGGAGGGAGATGAGAGGGAGTGCAGGGCCATTCCACCAGCCCTGCTGAAAGGCCGCCCTCCTGAAGGCTCCTCCTCCCTCAACTGCCATCAGCAGCAGCCATTCCAGCAGGCTGAGAGGAGGGAGAAGAGAGGGAGCGCAGGGCCATTCCACCAGCCCTGCCAGAAGGATGAATTAATATTCCCCCTTCTTCCCTCCCCATTCCTTTTTCCTTGTGTGTCGTGTCTTTTTAGATTGTAAGCCTGCGGGCGGGGACTGTCTTGTTAATTGTTGGAAACTGCCCAGAGAGCTTCGGCTATTGGACGGTATAAAAATGAAATAAATAAATAAATGACTCTTAAAAGGACCGTATTATCCGTACAAGATTTAAAACTAATAAAGACATTTATTAGTTTTACTTACAGCCATTTATTCATATGTGTGTGTCCATCATGTTGGAGAGGGAGAGAGAGAGCTGGCCACAGAGAGGCTGGAAGTAGGTTGGAGGGGTTACAAAACATGCACCCTGAGGATTGTTCAATTAACCCTTTCCTCCCACTCAAGTTAGTGGTTACATTGCCTGCCTAGATCAACGAGGTAATATTACAATTTCCATCAACGATATGACACAAAGAGGGAAAGATGTGGAGGGAAGAGGAAAACAAGCAATTCAGGCATCAATTCTTAAAGTTACAAATAATGTCCAGCTGAGGACAAAACAGTTCAGGGAGAGAGGAGCAGCTAAAAAAAGCCGGTCTCTCAGCAGAGCTGATGGAGTGACCCAGCTCTCCATCTCTCCCTGTGCAGCAGCCTGATGTAACTGAGACGATTAATGAGTTAGATCAATTAAAACATTTTGATCAAAAATGCTGTCCCTGTTTAATTGGTCTGCAGATTTTATCAAAAATAGTTTATGGAAAACACTTATAAAAACTGCAGTTGGCAAGCACCATCTTAGAATAGGGTTTTAATATTAAGTCTTCTGTGACATATGTGTGCATCTTCTGAAAAACAAATATGCTTTTTCATAATGAAAATGTATTAATGAGTTAAAACTCATATGATTGATCAACTGACAGTGCATTCCTATGCATGTCTGCTCAGAAGTAGGTCCTGGGCTTACTTCCTGGTAACTGTGCATATGATTGAAGCCTAAGATTTCTTTGGATGACAATCTTACTAGAAAGTACTGATACTAAGCTTAATACTGCTATTGATACCAGTAAAACACTGAAGTTCTATTGACTCCAAATATTAGCGGAAACTCTGGCAGCCCTATTGAAATCTGCAGTGTTTTGTGAAATATCAGGAAGTTTTCAGTATGCTCAAGCTACAACAGTGATCACTCTGTATTCTTGAGAAATCTGTATTTTTGTAGTATTTTACATGTGTGCCATATATATTCAGTGCTATAAACAGTACAAATTCCATGGTACAGTGCACTATTGATCAAACAGAGAAGTGCAACAATCCTTTTGTGTTTCTGCATTTTTAAGTATTTGAAATGTCATTGTGCAGTTCAACTGCACGAGAATTATTTATCTAATTTTTCACCTCTGAAAATTCTAGAAGAAATCTGTTGTCTCGTTCTGAATTGGTGGAAGTAGGAATGAGTTTAAGCAGAGAGATTTGAAGCAGCACTAATTAAGCTAATATTAGGTTGCTGTGTTGCAGACACATACAAGCTCATAATTTTGCTTTAAAATAACTGGTATTCCACATAAAAGTTACAGTATAGTAAGACTTTTATTTTAATCTAGAAGATGCAAGAGAAAGCAGCAACCTTTAAAGTGAAGACTCTGCTTCAGATAGAGAATGAAAGTCAGAGTTCCATTTTTCTTATGTCAAAACCTAGCAAGAGCATTAAATTTCATATTGATTTTTAGCAACATTGCTACCCGTGTCAAAAATGTGATGCCTAACCAATGCCCCTTGCTGACATGTTATTGGACAAAATGGAATGCCAAATTTATAGCATGCTTGTGTCTAACAAACTCTAGCAAAACCCATTTTTGGCTGAACTGGGTTGGACTGAACTCAGTTTTGGCTGGAGGCTGAACTCTTATGTTCTCAAGGCATAGTGTCTACAAGGCCCTTAACAGTCCCTTCATCATAGTTAGTGTCCACTTGGGAAAAAATGTCTTTGTCCTCAGAAGCAAGCACAGTGGTACAATTATGGAAATCAGAAACTAGAATGTAAAGGGATGTTTTTCAGAACTTTTGGTTCATTTTGTTTTAATGAACCAAAAATCATCTAAATTGTGAGTTTTTTGGAAAGGTCTGTAAATGTCATCTAGGGATGAATGAATTTGCCAGTTTTACTTTCTCCTGCATATATATATATATATATATTTTAATCTCAATTTCTTTCCATCCTGTATATAAAGAAATTTGTAAAGTCTGGTAAGTTCTTCTCAAGAATGAACCGAATCAAAATTCTTGCTTACCTGCACTGGCCAAATTCAATGGGTACAGTTATTCCCAACATGGAGAGGACCATGTTGTATCTGCCAGCCATGTAGCTGTTAAAAAGGAAACACCTGTCAGGGGGGGGGGAAGAGGTGGCATCCCTAATTCAGCACGACAAATATGGTTCAATATACAGGGATTCAAACCCAGACTTTTAAGAGCCATGCAGTGCTTGGACAAGTCTGTCACTTTTGGTTTCTGCCACATTCAGTTTTTTTTAATCTTAAATTCTTTCCATTGTGTTTATGAAGAACTTCGCAAATTTTGGTAAGTTCTTAACAACAACAACAACAACAACAAAAATGAATGAAATTCTCACCCAGCCCTAGTCATTACACTGATTCTCAAATCAGTTTCCTTTTGTTAGAAACAAGAACAAAAATAAAGGAAGTGTTCACATTTCTTTGGTTTTGAAATCTGTACTGTCAAGTGGTATGATCCTTTCTTGATTTGGTACTGATGGTGTGAAGGGCTGTCATCTATCTCTATGTAGAAGCTGATCCACAACATGCATTCATTACTGAGTATGACTCAGTAAAACGGAATGTTATAAATGCTGTGTGGGGCAAAGGACGGGATATGTGCTCCCTGTCTCAGCTGGAACCTAATGTTGTGACAGGATATATTAAGGGGTCTGATGTGCTTTTAACACTCCACAACCCAGGAGTTTGCTTGGCAATAAATGGAGACAATTGGAAGAAGGGAGCAGGGGAGAGCTAAGAAGGAAGGGAATGGGGAGAGCTGGAGTCATTTCTTTACCCCAAATTTCTTTACCGCTGCCTTGAAATTTCATGCGCCTTTTCCTAGTCTTTCTCTTTAAATGCCTGTTCTCAGGACTCTGAGCCAACATTCTGTCATACTCTAAGCCAGCCTTGACCAACCTGGCACCCCCTCCAAGATGTGGTGGGACTGCAGCTCCCATAACTCCCAGCCAGTGGCCATACTGGTTGGGAATTATGGGAACTGTAGTCTCAACACATCTGGGAGGGGGAGTGCCAGGTTGGGGAAGGATGCTCTAAGGTGTTATGTAAACTAGGGAGAAGACACATGAGTGGCTGAATGAGGCTGTGCTGAATAGCTCTGTCACTGCATTGACATTGGTGCACACAATTAGTCCCTCCCCCTAGCATCCATACTTACGTAGTGAATGTTTGCAAGGAAGTGGCCTTTGCACAAACTGCTGTACATATGGAGGCTGTCACACAAGCTCGAATCCTGTCAGTGCAGGATAATATTATATCCACCCTTAAAAATAATAATGGAAATGCAGGGATCAAATATTAGTAGTAGGGAAACCATAGCCAATGTAAACGTAATCCACATTGGCTAGAACATTACATCAGGAATATTAAACAATAGCTGTAGTAACACCATGTGAACATTTGCTTTTTGTGATGGTTGGATACTTATTAACCCTAGGCCTTTGTGCGAATTATTAGCATTACTGAAACACCTAATGATTATAGGAAGTATTCAGCAGTCTCTGCTTAAATCTTGGTTTTTGTTGACTAGAATGGTAGTTCCTTGATAGTTAGTTGGGAGTTAAATGATAATCGAAGTACAGAGTGTAACAGACAAGGTATATTGATGTAATCATATGAAGTCACCAATCTTGAGTAAATGTTCAAGGAATTGCTACCCATGTGATTATAAGTTAGTGCTGTGTTTTATTATGTTCCTCAGCTATACATGAGAGCCTACTAACTTTAGCTTCTAGGCGTGAATTAATTCCTTAATTTAAATTCGGTTTTTAGATAGGCACCAAATCATTTCCCCCCTACTGAAGATACTGCTTCAGTGAGATTGCACATTAAATTATAGTAAAATTATTCCAAGTGATGCTAGCTGACAATTTCCCTTTTCCTCTTGCTTAAGTTATATTACTATGGAATATATAATGGTGTAACATTGAAATGTTAGCAAGTAGACTTATAATGCTGTTTGAAAACATTCTGTGAAACTGAATGCATCAGGGGAGCAGCTTCCCTCTTCCCCCATGCCTCCAATCTGCTTTTGAAGATCAGTAGATCCTCCAGAGCCGATTTTTGGGGTGCATCCGTGACTTCAGCAGGGGGAGGCGAGGATGGAAAGTTCCATTCTGTAAACAGAAGTCTGTTCATGCTGTATTTCATGTTGCCCATTGAGATTCTATACTTGTGGTTTTAATATACTGTATATGTTGGGGCTAATGCAAGTTGAACAGTTAACGTGCTTAACAACCAGGCATTGTGCATATTCACCATATTTCATGGAGAATGTGCATATAATCTTTTCATGAAGAGGGAATTGTGCACATTCTCCAGCCATTATGTATAATCTTCAATATACATAATTGGGGAATGTGCCTATTTCAACCGCATTTTGCATAGTCTATACCTGCAGAACAATTAGGCGATAGAAGCCTGACATGAGGACTATATTAAACAATGGGAATGCTATTTTCGAATTCTTCCCCATCTAAAAAAAGTGCTAGTAACAAACTAGCACATTGGGGGCAGAGAGTTCTAGACTAGCCTGCTCCCTGCTGTAATCCTTTCCTACTTGCACATGGTTTTCACACAGACAAGCAATCAGAAATATGATTACAACTTGTAGTCTGTAAAGGCATAACGCATTCTACAACTTCTGCACTCTGCTACCTCATTTGAATGTACTGGCAGACCAGGCCATAAACTGAGGGCAGGAGAGAGAAACCAGCTGGCCATCAGACCCACTGAGAGAGCTCTATTTGAGCCTTGTTTTCTTATAATCCCAGAAATCAGCTTTATTTTCAGTCTGGGTGTGTTTAGAGCCAGACTGATTTCTGGATGGCACCAGCATGTAGAATTAATCCTTCAGGTTAATGTCACAGTTATTAATTATGAGCATCTATCACTTGCCGATAAAATATGCAAATGAACAATGTACAAATTTCTTTTCTTATGCTGCTGATTTCTGCACATTCTCTAAGGCTTCTTGGAGACCATGTTTATTGCATGGGCAAGTTATAAAATTATGATCAGATTGTACTGAAGTATGAACATTCTCCAGTGTTTCTTGGAGACTATGCAGACCAGAGAATGTGTAAAATGCAGTAAAAATATGCACATTCCCCAAGGTCTGTTGGGGATTATGCACAATGGCCTGAGAATGTGCACCACTCCCTCTTCATGAACAGATTATATGCACATTCTCCATGAAGCTGGTGAATGTGCACAATGGCTGGTTGTTATGCACATTAACTGTTCAACACACATTAGCCCCAGTATGTGTGTGTGTGTACATACAAACACACCTAATGTTTAAATACTCACTACAGTGAATACAATGTATCATGTAAATGTACACATATTTACAGTATATAGCCAAATGAGCAGTCATTTTCTTTCTAGGTTAGGTTTTTTATCCTTGCAGTCCATGTACCTGGCAGGCTTTGGGTTTGTAGTTCTTTATCCATGTGCAAAGCAAAGTACTTTTAAAACTCAGTGAAGTTTTCTTTTAATCTTCTGTTTTACTGAATTTTTCAGAATTTCAATCAAGAGAATAAAAAGTTATTCTCTGGACCCCTGAACCCCTTGCCCTTGTTGGTCACTCTCTTTAAAGCAAAAATTTCCATGTTAGTACATATAATAGGTGCATACTGTATATACATGCATACATAACAGGTATACGTGTAGTTTAAGACTTTTAATATAAACCTATCATATTGTATTTGTTCTGCTAGGTTCCAGGTAAGTAATTACTGGTAATCAATCTTCCATGTAGTGGTCTATTTTACAGTATTTATTCTTTATTTATTATATTTATACCCCGCCTTTTTTCCTGCAAGGAACCCAAGGTGGCTTACATAATCCTCCTCTCCATCTTATCCTCACAACAACCCTGTGAGGTAGGTTAGGCTGAGAGTCAGTGACTGGCCCAAAGTCACCCAGTGAGTTTCATGGCCGAGTGGGGACTAGAACCCAGATCTCCCGAGTCCCAGTCCAACACTCCTACCACTACGCCACACTGGGTCTCAGTGCAGTTCCCTCTTTCTCCCCCCCCCCCATTCTTAAAGGCTGAAATGCCTCTGCTAAGGCTTAGTTACTGGCAGCAAGAGTTTTTATATATATGCTGGTAGTTCTGGGGTTTTGGCCCCACTCCTTTTGACTTCAGCCCTGCCCAGCACCCAGATGCAGCCCACAACAGCTTCTCCAAAATGGAATTCAGCCCATAGGCTGAAAGGGGTCCTGCACTGGACCTCTTATAGAAGCCCTTAGGATTTCCTAAACTACCTTGCTGGTTTGTGCGGTCTATTTTTGTCAGTTGAGTAATTTTTTATGGGAAGTAATGACGACAATTGTGGTTTCTGTTGATTAAGTTCCTGGCTTCCTTGACCAAAAAACCCCTAACATTCCATCACTTTACCAATATCAGTTTGTATACATCAGTGCTACATTTCCCTATATTTGTTATTTTCTTACTGGAGAAATCATGTATGGTTTGTAACAGATGTGATGACTGTAAAAAGAACTTGTTAAAACAAGGATCTACACCTTCAACACTTCCAGTGATTCATTGATGGAAATCCCCAAGTTCTAGAATTATAAGGGGGGGGGAGTTCTCTCCACTGTCTCCACACCATGCATAATTTTATAAAGCTCTAAATCTCTGTCAGAAGATCAAACACAAGCTCAATCCTGCACCTGTCCTTTGGAGGTAAAAAGGCGGAGGAAAAATGGAAAATACATTCAACATCTGAAGCCAGGTTTGATTTACTTGTAACATAATAAACTAATATAGTACTCAGCGGAATTTACTTATTGCTTACAACTACAATTTTATTAGCACCAAAGTGCATAACCTTTTATTTTGCTCTATTGAATTTCATGTTATGGTACAGTATATCATCGTGTTTTAGAAACATCTAATTTTTCCCCATATACTATTCTAGCATTCTCTCATACCGACCTTCAGCTTTCTCCATTAGCAAACTTCTTTAATACACCCTTGCTTTTGTTGCCAAGGCATTAATGCAAATCTCAGCCTCAAACATTCCTTTTGTGCATTGCTGGGCATCACTGAAAATGGCTGATTGTCCTGCTATGGCTGGGTTGGGCTCAGCTCTAGGGCAAACTAGGTGCAAATCCATTTGGCAAAGTCAGTTAGCAAGTAAAAGTAAAAGCACAGTATTACCAGTGCAGGAAGAAAAGGGGACTCCAAAAGCAGGGTCTTATCTGGACTCAGCAGCACAATATATGAGACAGGGTCAAGGAAGCAAGGTTTCAAGGTACAAGAAGCTGAAATACCTATGTTGTTCCATCAGCTAGAAGATCTCAACTGAAGGCTTATATAGCCAAGTCTGCCATGCCACACCCAAGTATAGCTGCAGCACATCAGAAGCTTCTGGAAGAAGTCCTCCTTGTGAGGAAGGTCCTACTCACAAGGAGCCCTTTACTCATGATGAGCCTTACTTTGCCACCAGGCGCTGCTTCTGACAGAGATGGTTCTGGCATGTCTCTTAAGATGACAATGCTCCCGAGGGCTAGGAAGTCATTCAGCCTCCATCTCAGAAGCAGAACTCTCCTCTTGTGAGGATGGGACCACGGACAATCTCCCTCATGGGCCCAGGCTCCTCCTGGTCCATCTCCTGGCGTGGGCTGCTCCTTGATGTGGTTTTCCTCCAGGGGCTCTAGCTCTTTCTTTGATGAAGATTCCTCCAGAGGAAGCATGACATCTGGAACCATTACACTGCTGGGCAGCGCAATCCTATGAGGGTGCCTGCAACCCTCTGAACATGGAGGATTGCGGGCATCCTATACAGGGCGGGAGGAGTGCAGCCAATAGGATATCCACTGGGCTCCCCTCCCCCTCAGAAACATCTAGATGGCCAATTTCAGCCATCTAGATGTTTTTCCTCTCCTCTCGCAAGGAGGAGAGGTTGAGGCACCACCTGGATTCTTTAGTATCCAGTGGAGCCTCGCCTCTCCCCTCCCTGCTCCCAGGAACACCCCTCCCACAGGGGAACCAAAGATGAAAGAACCGTACTGGCTACAAGGTGGGGTGGATGCTCCACTGCGCTGCAACCTCAGAAACTATTTCTGAGGTCACAGGGGCTTCCAGCCCCAATCCTATGTACCCCAGGACAAGGTCTGAGGGACATAGGATTGTGCCCTTAGGCTATGATCTTAATTTGATAGTGATTTAGAAGTTGATTTTTTGAAGAGTGAAAGGATCTGCGAATGTTCTAACACCATATCAAGATCATAGTTTGCCATACTTTGAAAAATATATATTAATGTGGGATAAGCCAGGTGCTTTCAACTACTCATATCGCCATGCCAAAATGATCCTGTCTGCTCAACTCTAGGGAATTGGTCTATTTCTGATTTATGTCACTTTCACTTGTGTTCTGTTGCCACATTCATCTGTAAAAAAAATTTAATACATGAAAATTTGCATTTAAATACATATTCTCTCTCAAAATATGTGGTTTTGGATGTATTTTGAGGGCTGTAGCAAGTTCTCAGCTGGCTCACCCATCCTGAAATCAGTTGACGGCTATATTTTGGGAAGGAGGCAAAATGATTTCAGGGATGCAAAACAAAGCTTGCTTCAATTGTACATGATAACATTTTGCTTTTCCAGACAACCAGCTTCTGAGGTTCTTTAGTTTTGGGAAACTCAGAATGGCTGCTGCCATAACAAATGGCTGCCTCTTTTGCCACTCACTGGTGGCCATGATTACAGTAGACAGCATTTGACACTTTTATGGAGTGGTGGATTGTTATTCCAACAGATCATTTTACTCAAGAGCTACAGTGTTGAAAACTCTTCCAAGAGAAGGACAGAGTTTGAAGCAGGCTTGTTAAAAATATCAAGTCACAGTGTACCATTCCATGCAACTATTTTTATTTGTGAAATATTTTTTTAAAATGTTCTTTACACTTGTATTTCTACACTTGGTCTAGAACTTCCTCTCCCATCACCACTATTTGCCTCAGTTCCTTGGATGTCCCTCCTGAAAGTATCAGTTCAGGCATGGGTATCTGCCCTACATCTTCTGCAGTGAAGACAGATGAAAAGCATCCAATCAGTTTTCTCTGCAATCTTCTGGATCCTCATTTAGTTCTCTTTGAACTCACTTGTGATCCATTGGTCCAACCACCTTCCTAGCTGGTTTCCTGCTTCTGGTGTATTTAATTATTTTTTTACTTGGTCTTAATGTTATTAGCAATATGTTCCTCGCAATCCTTTTTGCATCCCTTATTGTCTGCTTGCTTTTCTAGCCGAGCTTCTATTGTTGTGGTTTTGAGTAATCTTCAGGTGTTCAGGGAGGGGACTGGTTTCCCCTTCAACTTCCTTTTTACCAATGCCTTCCTTTTTATTTATTTATTTTATTTATTTATTAGATTTATACCCCGCCTTTTTTCCTGCAAGGAACCCAAGGCGGCTTACATAATCCTCCTCCTCCTCCTCCTTCTCCTCCTCCTCCTCCTCTCCATTTATCCTCACATCAACCGTGTGAGGTAGGTTAGGCTGAGAGTCAGTGACTGGCCCAAAGTCACCCAGTGAGTTTCATGGCTGAGTAGGGACTAGAACCGAGATCTCCCGAGTCCCAGTCCAACATTCTCACCACTAGTATAGTAGTAGGCGATCACTCGTGACTGAGTAAGATTATCTTCCAGGATAAAATTACAAAAAGAAAATTATAAAAGGAGGAAATACTTTTAAAAAATTGTGTAGACTCTAGCGATGGGTCCGTAAGTGACTGTGGAGGCCAATTCTAGATCCACACAGCTTCCCACAGTGAGGACACAGGTTACCAGATGGAAGATGGTCCCTGTAAAAGATTTGTTTGATGTGCTTTTCGCTTAGCACATTTCTCCCTTTCATCTTGCACTCGGGCTTCTTCAAAGTCCATGGAACCTTTGTGAAAGGCCAACCTCCATTTAGATCGTTCATGGGCCAGAGCTTCCCAGTTTTTGATGTTTATTATATTGCATTTTTTTTTTAGATTAGTCTTAAGAACATCTTTAAACCTATTATACTGACCACTGATATTCCGCTTTCCATCTTTGAGTTGGGAATAAAGTAACTGCTTTGGGAGATGGCAGTCAGACATTCAAACAACATGACCGGTCCATTGAAGTTGGCATTGAAGGATCATTTTTTCAACGCTAGTAGTCTTTGCTTCTTCCAGTACACTGACATTTGTTCGCTTATCTTCCCGAGTAATTCACAGGGTTTTCCAGAGGCAACGTTGATGAAATCTTTCAAGGAGGTGTAAATGACATTTATAGATAGTCCATGTTTCGCAGGCATACAATAAAGTTGGTAATACAATGGCTTCATAAACCAGCGTTTGGCTCTCTGAGAGGTTTCCTCTTTTACAGTCAAATGTGACATTGGTGGACTTCTTTGGCAATTTTCCACTTACATATATATTAAATATGATAGCATTGTGATCACTGTTTCCAGCTGGTTCAACAACACTCACATCTTGTACTAGGTCTTTGGTGCCACTTAGGATTAAGTCTAGGATCACCTATCCTCTGGTTGGTTCTACAATCAGCTGTTCTAGCACACAGCCATTTAGGATATCTATAAATGTTGCCTGTTTGTCATGACCAGAATATGCATTTATCTTGTCTCTGTCTGCCCTGAGGGCATTTGCCGGTTGGGTGATATACAAATCTAATAATAAATAAATAAATAAATAAATTGTAGTCACCCATTACTACAACCCTTTTTTTCCTTTGGATGCCTCCCTGATTTCATTCTCTATCTCAAGATCATCCTGAGCATTTTGGTCAGAGGAATGATAGCTTGTCCCCAGCACTATATTACTTGTAGGGACTGGTATTGTCATCCAGACCAATTCTGTGGAAGAGTCTTCCCTTTTTCAGGTTTCTAGTTTGATTGACACTATGTCCTCCTTGACATACAGACAGGACCGGTGCAAGGCAGTTTGGTGCCCTGTTTGGTGTATCTGGCATGTGCATTTTCTCTTGTGAGATCAATGGGATTTACTCCCAAGTAAACATGTTGATGACTTGGTGAAACAAAGTTGGGTATCACGATACCGTTTCTCCTTCAATCAATGTGGGTCAAGTTCATGAATTTATGTCGAATTTCTGTTTCACTACAGCCCTAATTTTTTATCCTTGTTTTTCGTTTTTTGGAGCTGAGAACTACATTGGAACATTGAGAAATATGAAATCCTGTAGATAACTAAGTTCCAAAATTCACATTGGTTCAGGAGGTGTGGATCAGGACAGTTTGTAAAACTAAATTCTTCAATCACCCCTACCTCAAGAAACGTGCTCCCACTGGTAGGTAACATAGTACAGAGCTGCACAACAGAGCATAGCCTGAAAGAAGATTTGATCCTGGGAACTGTCACTGCAGAAATTAGACCCTTGACAAGTCTGTTTTTATTGCATGTTGGTTTGAATGGTGTAAGCTGCCTTAAGCACTTTCTTTTGGAATAAGTAAGGTAGGGTAAATAAATCTAATAAATAAAGATAATCCACTTGTTTTAGAGAGTACCAAGAAATGCATTGAAACCAGTTAGGAGTAAGTGGCTAGAGGGCTAGCTAAATTAAAAACAAAGACAAAAGGAGGTAGAGAAATGTCTAAGCAAAAGCATTACTAATTAGATTATCATTTATACAGACAGCACAGTGTCAAGTATTAATACATGTATTAATGTTCGCCTACACAGTTTGAAAAAAACAGTGTGTAATTCGGGTGAGGGGTAAAAACAAATCAATTTAGCTGTCACTGAAGCGTCAGTTTTAAATAGTATTATTCTGTTTGCAGTGCTATACAAGAGGTGAAGTTTTAACACAAATTACAAGATCACTAGGTCAGGTTTTGTGCATTAACCCTTTTTGAGAGGTAAAAAACATGCTTCCTGTCTTTGTTTAACACCTACTCACTGGTGTGTGTAAATCAAAGACACTAAGCTAAAGTAATAGCCAAAACCCATTCAAGCAATTTGAATGGGTCATATTATAGTAATTCAAAAGGAGAATCTTTATAAGCTCGGTTAAGTAATAGAAAGTGTCCCTCCAACTCTCAAGAGGAGATTAAGGGTGGCACAGGAGGCTACGGGGAAGGGGAATCACTTGCTTTTCCATTCTGCTGACAGAAGCCTCCACCTCCACTGGATTAAAGAACCTTCTGCCAGCGGAAGGACATCTACTGGATACAACCCTATGGGTGGAAATCCAAGGTGGCGCTTACACCCCTGCCTATTCTTTTCTGCCCTGCTGACTCCCTTCTGCAAGCACTGGGTCTCACCAATCGTGTTGCACAAGCAGGATCCCCTGCTTATGCAAGGGAGATTTAGAACTTCCTAGGGAAGCCCTGAAAAGAGCAGAAATGCTCATTTCTGGAAGGAGGCAGATCAGCAGAGCTCCCTTGTGCAAGCTCTGCCAACCTGCCTACTTCCAGAAATGAGCGTTTCTCCTCATTTTGGGTTTCTCCCGGAAGCATTAAATCACCACTGTGCAAACGGTGGGGGCTGCTTGCGCAATGCAATTGGCAGGGCAGAAGAGAATCAGCAAGGGCGTAAGCACCCCATTGGATTCTGCCCTACAACAATTAGTTCTATATGGCTCTCTGTGGAAGCTAGACATTGTAGTCCACATGTACTTCATGTATTCATATGAAATACCCAGTTAAGTGCTTGGTTTCCTTTAGTTCTTTTCTATTCTGTTGCCTCCCAAATCATTAATGTTCCTCCTGGTGGTATGATCGGAAGAAATTTCTTCTGACAGCTTTAAAGGTGATGATCTTCAGAATTCTAAGCCGTTTCCCTACTATTATATGCTGGCCACAAAGCATTTTTGCATTGACTGATGTTCATTTCAGCTGCTTAGAGAACCCAACATAATCAGAGTTTCAAGAGTTTCTTGAGGACCAGTAGCTTCCAGATTTAAAACTCATAGGTTGCAGTCCTATGGGTTGTGCCCTCAATGATCATAAGTCACAGAACTCAGAGGCTTATGGTCATCCTAAATAGAATGGGAAGAGCACCAGAAGCGATTTTCACCTCCCTATCCTCTCGCACCCTGCATTTTTTGCTAGATGAGCTTTTTTGCACATCTAGCTAGGGCATTTTGGAGGGGGGAGGGAAGGATGCTTGTATCCTGGCCTCTCCAGTCTCCTCCCCTCCCTTTCCACTAAAACACTCCCTTTCCCCCTCTCTGAGGTCACTTTCCCAACCTTGGAGGGCAGCTGGCTGCGAGGGAGTGGGGGAGGGGGAGCGGTTCTCTGATTCCCTGCTCTGAGGTTGGAGCACTGTCTCCATCCTCAGATTGGGAAATCCAAACTATCCTATGGCCCCTCAGATGCTGTCTAGGGGCATGGGATTACTCCCTTAGTCATCCAAATAAAATATCCAGTAAGCTGAGGAAGTAAAGCAACTCCATTTCTTCATTACACAAGTTAATGATTTTTAATTAATATTATCATTTCTCCCATATGTTTATCCAGCTGTTAGACATTCTAGAATAAATCCATGCTTCCTTTCTACCATTTGAAAAATCTTTTACACACCTTTTTTATATCATAGGGTGCCCAATCATGTGTCAAAACTGCATGATTGGCATGAAAGAAGAAGAGCTTCTTATATTACTGTGCATACCGTATGTTCTCCCTGTCAATTTAAACATAGAAAATGTGATGCTTCCATCTTCAAAGGTTTTTAAAATAAGAATGATCAGTCTTCTGCTTTCCAGTATATCCTTCCTTGAGAGGTAGCACTCATTAATAAAAGTCTGAAGTGAGTATAAAGGGATTATCAAGAGAGTGTTTTCGCCAGTAAGCAGTTTAATTCTAGCATATGTATAATTACTCTGATCACTGAAGCCAATGCACACCCAGCAGTTTCTGGGACTGGATCTCAGTCCAGCAACTGGCACTGTGTGCCATTCCCAGCACTGTATTAGAGTCGACATGTGCAGTGCTAAACAGATGATCTGTTGGGCATCCTGATGGGTCGGAGAAGAGCACCTCTCCAAGACTGTGACTGGTGCTGTCAAAACTACTGGAACACGGAAAGCTGCCTTATATCAAGTCAGCCTATTTGTCCATTTAGCTCAGTATTGTATTGACAGTGGCTATCTGGGGTTTCAGACAGGATTCTTTCCCTACCTTGCATTCCAGTAGTGAGCTAAGGAAACAGGTAGAGGGAGAAGAACAGGTAGAGGGAGAAGAGGGTGTGTGTAGTTTTGTGACGGACAGCTCTAGCTTTCTATATTGGACCCAACATACAGGGTAGGTAACAACACTAGAAAATGTTTTAATAAACTAAATGAAATAACATACAAACACAATATTAAAAACTGCATAGTAAGTTTACCTTTGCATACCTGCATTTGCCTGTGTTTTTAAGATATAAAATATTGTATGTTAAAAATAATAATTTACCTATGCTTAAGTGGGCATTAGAAGCCAGCCCCAAGCAGGTAGTCTTTCAGAATGTCTAGAAGAGAGATCCACAGTTGCAGGGAAACTGCTAAGATCACACCTCTACTTGCCCTTGATGTTTGAGTTTGTTTCACAGCATAGGTGAGAGCTGAATCTTTATTGATCTTAAATATTATGATTGGATGCCTGATTGCTGGCTGAAAAGTGGGACAGAAGACACAAATAATGGATTTCTTAGTTAAAAGGCCTCTTGCTTCTTCCCAACGTTCAAAAAATGTTCCAGCTCAGTCACTTCAGCACACAATAGCCTGTCTGTCTCATGCATGCTGGCAGACATACACCACTTGTACTCAGGCCTGGTGTCAGGGGTTGGCATATGCAGGCAGCTGGTGAGGGCCCAGAGGGCCCATCCCTGCCCCCAAACTTCTTGCTGCTGCATCTCCTCCTCCTCCTCGCCCACCCAGCCGAAAGGTCTATGCCATGGCTAAGCCTGCAGGACCTGTAGTCCCTATTTAAAAAGGCTTCTTAAAAAACATACATTCTGAGTAGTAGCAGTCTGAACCAATCAGATGCTGCCTTTGTGGGGGACACAGCCAATGAGGGATAGGGCACTCTTTACATTGCTCTTGCACCCTCATTGGCTGAGTCTTCTACCAAAGGCAGCATCTGATTAGTTCAGATCGCTGCTACTTAAAATGTAGTTTTAAAAAACCTTAAAACCCTGCAGGCCCAGGCAACCGGGTGCTGTGGGGCTTTGCCAGTGGGGACAGCCACCCAAGGAGAAGTGGGAGGAGCCTCTACCACCACCGCCCCAGGTTAAAAAAAAAGGGGTTGGTGGGGGACTTTGGCAGTGGTGGCTCGGTGGGCAGGCCTTGGCAGTGGGTGGGCGGGCAAGTGAGTGAGGGGCTTTAGCAACAGCAGGGTGAGTGGGTGGGTCGGTGGGCGGGCAAGAGGCTTTGGCAGTGGTGGTAGCAGTGATGGGTGAATGAGGGGCTCCTTTGGAGGCAACAGGCTAGAGTGGCTGGAGTGGGGGCTGGCAGGCGGGGCTGTAGGCAGCAGCAGTGGCCCATTAGCAGCAATATGCCGAGAGGCCACTGGAGTCTGCCACTGAGCCTACTTATACTTCAAAAGACACAGTCATATGGAATGTATTGTGTAGTTTGACAATGGTCAAACTCCAGGATACATTAAATATGTAGCATGCAGCTGTCCCTTTCCTCTTTTTCTCACAAATCAGCATGCAGGCCCTGATCTGGATCTGGACCACCACACCTAGGTAGGAAAGGTTTAAACATTCCCTGCTCCCAGCTGCTTTTTTCCTGAAATTCCCACCCTCCACATGGGAGCTAGATCTTTTTTAGCCCGTGTGTGTGTGTGTGTGGGGGGCAGTTTGGAAAAGAAGTGGCTGTGGGGAAAAGGTTAGACCTGCTCAACCCATCTGGATTATGGGCCCACACACCTACTTGTGAGTAAAAAAGAGAGCAATTACCTGTAGACTATGTATTGAACATATTGTGTAGTTTGACTGTTAATCACAAGTAGTCATCCTTTTCCTGTCAGTGTAGCTTCTCGGGAGAGGGTCCATGCATCACTGCCTTGGTAGCAAGGCTGTCTTCCACTGTCTGTTCTGCTTGTGGCTGCCAGTAGCACATACATGAATCTTCTATGAATCCATTCAGTCCTGTTCCTCTCCCGGCTCCCCCACAGGGTCTCTGTTCCATGATGAAGCAGTATGATAATGGAGGGATGCTGTGGCCGTGGGAAGCCTGGAGGAAAAGAAGATAGCAATTTGTCACGAGATCCCTGTGTTTCACTAAAGATGTTTCCACAGATGGGCTTGATCTTACAGTTATCTTATTCAATGAAAGTATTTTTTTGTATTGCTTAGGAACAGTAGTCATAGTCAATTTGGCATAATATTTCCAAATAATCTTTGCAGAGCGTTAAGCAGCCAGTTCTTCAATTCAAGCTGAATATAAAGCCCTCTATATGACCTTACCAGAGACACCTGTTATCTCTGTTGTGCCTGTCTAGGCATAATTAATGACACTCTGTTAGTGACATGGGTTGAATGTTAATTTGTCATCTAATGCTTGATGGAAAGCTTGGTACCCCTTGTATTTTAAACAAAATGTGATTATACAGCTGCATTTATGCTCAAAAGGTATAATTATTCATGCATCTTAAACATATGTTAACATTAAACCAGAACAGCTGTATCGGAATTCCTCACATAATGGCTGAGAATTGTAGGATCTAACACTGAATGAAAGCACAGAAATAATATTAATAAAGCTTTTATAAACCCACATGCAGAAAGTGAAGTTAGCTTCTCGATAACAATTTATATAGTCACCTTCAACAATGTATATAACACTTTAGGGTTCAATATGTTTAACATACATTATTTCTTGTAATCCACACAACAACCTTGGTAGTTCGGTATTATTATTCCTTATAGCAGAGAGAAACTGGCATGTCTAAAACCACGGGCAGAGCAATCCAATGCCCCCCTAGACAGTGTCTAGGGGGCCATAGGATTGTTTGGATTCCCAGCTCTGACCTTGGAGCTGGGGATCCGTGCTCAGATCCCGCTCCCCACCCCTTGTAGCCAGCACGGAAAGAACCCTGCCAGCTGCTACTCCGAGGTCAAAAAGTGAAAGCAGAGAAGGGGGTTAGTGGGCGTCCTGGGGGGTGGGGAGGGGAGAAGACCAGCACCACCAAGATACAATTTATCCTGGTGGTGCCTCAGCCTCCTTCCCTCCTCCCTCCAAGTTAGACAGCCAAAATCGGCTATCTGCTGTTTTGCTGGGTGGGAGGTGCATGGAGGTGACCTTCACCTCCACGCTCCTCCCACTCTGCATAGGATGCGCATAATCCTCTGAGTTAGGAGGGTGACGGGTAGGGATATGTGAGGAATCCAATAAGGGAGTGAAAATCTGATGGATTTTCTCGACTTGCTCCTCCGGATTCCATTCCGTCAACCCTGACCTGGCACTGACTTGATCTGATGCAAGTTGAGCCAGCAAGTGGACTTCAGTTTTTAAACCAGGCTGCAATTTGCATCCCCCCCCCTAAAAGCCAGAGAAATTTGCGCAAAATTCTTGCCTCCACTCTGCAAATTTGCGCAAATAGTATAAATTTGCACAAATTGCATAAGTTTGCACAAATTGTGAAAATCTAGCACAGAAGCCCAAATTTTGCACAAATCTGAAATTAACTGTTAGAAAATTCAAGGTGGTCAAGGTAGAGTGTGTGTATACGTAGTGAGAGGAGGATGCTTCCATACTTCTCATGTTAAATGCCACATCATGAACAACAACAAGAACAACAGCAAGAACAACAATGAGAACAACAACGACTTGACTCTAACGAGTCGGCCTCAATTTGTGCAAATCATAATTTGTGCAAATTACGCTAGAGATATGCAGTTCTTGGCTCCAAATTTGCACAAATGTTTCAAGCAATTTCATGGAAGTCGAACTCCCTCCATCCCGACTCAGCCCACCGTCGGGTTGAAATGCGTTGAAAGTCAAATGGAACTAATTTTCCAGTGTCACACATCCTTAGTTACGGGTATCCCCATAGGATTGTGCCCTTAGTGAGTTTACGACAGCAGGAGTATTTGAACCAGGGCTTCATGATTTGTTATTTGTAACTTAACTGTATTCTACCAACTCTCAAAATTTAATGATGTAGTAAAGGCAGTTAGCAAACAACAGTTTCTAAGGCTAGACTTTATCTAGTTGAAGTAGGCACTGTGATGTTATTATTTAATACTGATCTCTTGTACAAAAGTTCTAAAATATTTTTTCACACATAATGAGCTGTTCGTTCTATTTACTTGGCTGCCGTAGCTGTTTCACAAAGGAAAACTTTTTATTTTGCTAGATATGTTTTGCTGCCACTGTTGGCATAGTGTGCAGTGCAATATCTTTTTCTGCAGTGATAACATTATGTCACATATAACTGTGTGAAACTTTACTGCATTTTTCACTGAGCCACCCTTTCTGACACGTTTTCTAACCCAAGGTATTCAGAGTGATCATGGAGATCTGTCCAAAATTATTCCCAACTTTATCTGAGACTAAAGAATTGCCTACTAAATTTTGGGGTCTTATTCTGGATTTCAGTGACTGGTGACAGAAGTATTGAGTCATTGATAATAGAATTTATTAATTAATTTATTTGATTTCACCCTGCCTTTCTAACAAGAAAAATGGCACTCAGGGCAGCTTACAATGATAAATAAAACTTGATTAAAACAATAATAAAACTAATGCATTAAAACACAATTAAAAACACAACAATAATGGAATAAAAACAGCATCCAACCCAACAGACTTGCTTACATGCCAAAGGCCTGCTTGAATAAAAAGGTATCTGCGTGCTGTTGGAAGGACAGCAGAAAGGGAGCAAACCTAGCTTCCCTTAGTAGGGAGGTCAACAGCCTGGGAGCAGCCACCAAGAAGGACCTATTTTGTGTCACCACCAAATGTGCCCCTGAAGGCAGCAGTCTCAAAAGAAGGGCCTCTCCCGAAGATCTTAAAACCCAAGCAGGCTCGTATGGGAGAAGGTGGACTTTCAGATAGCCTGGTCCCAAACTCTATAAAAGAATGTATGTGCTTTTTCCGCAAATAGCAGAGGAGCAAAAGCCTGTCCAGGCTCATCTTGCAACCCATCAACAGAGGCTGAGAATAAGATTGGGATGTTGTGGGTGTGGAGGTTTAAGGTGGAATTGGTCTAGAAATAGTCCATATTGTGTAACAACCACTTGGATGGTTTAAATGAAGACTATGTTATTACAATGGAAACTGGCAGTGTTAACTTGATTCTCCCATGCTAAGCCTTATTAAGCACTTCATCTCAATAGTACAAACCCAATTAACCAGAATTATAGTTACATCACCTTCACTGATGGGTGTAATTGATGTGAGCTGAAGTGAGTCTAATAAGTTTGACCTTGACTCTACTGAATGATTACTTTGGATCACCTAGCTGAGAAACCAAAAAAAAAAAAAAAAAATGAACAGAGAAAGTGATATAAATATAAACTGAGTACAATTAAAAGCTCTTTTTGGGAAGATGGATGGCTCCTTTGTCAGGCTAAGGCTGGTGGGGTGGGGTGGGGTGGGGTGGGGTGGGGGAGGATTCAGTTGGGTTAGTCTATTTACCCAGAAAAACATGGAGTACATTCTAACGAGAGAACATAATGGATATTGTTTATTCATCATGACCTTGCCTAGTTGTGTGTGCATGAGAAATTAAGACACTAGTCAAGTCAGGTATTGCAGACTTCTTCAAAGCTTTAATTAAACTGTAAATGTTCTGACATGAAGAAAAATAAGTATTGTATGAAAAATTGCAGTCAAGAGTCTATGTAAGTCAAAAGAAGTGTTAGGGTGAAATAACTGGCTTAAGTGAGCACATGTGAATTCTGAGCATTCTGAGCATGTCTAATTGCAGCAAACCTGGTAGTCCAAAGGAGGGAATGAGGTGAGAAAGCTGACAGTTAAGAATGCCAGTTGGATTCCAGCCTGGATCCAGTGCAAAAAAACAAACAAAAAACTTGAGGGGAAACTCCTGCATTAAATGCCTCTAAGGAAGGCCAGTGCCTGATTCCAATGGGCTGTAGGCATAGTGTTGCTGATGAACCCCTGCCACCCTTGAAGACCCCTGCCTGCCTGCCCACCCACTCACATGCCCACAGGCTTGCCTGCCTGCAGAAGCCCCTGCCCATCCACAGAAGCCCCCCACAGAAGCCCCCCACCTGCCAAATGCCCCTTGGGTGCCATTCACCCAAGGAACCCCCCACCCCCTGCCTATGTGCCTGCCCGCTGAAGCCCACCACCCACCGGCCCAAAGCTGTCTTGGTTGCTCCCTCCCTCCTCCCATCCCTCCACTCCATTCCCCCCCCCCCCGGGGCAGGGGATGCAGCAGTTCTTCCTCTTCATCTGACCTGGCCAAACCTGCGCTGGCTCTTTACAAAGGTTAATTACATTTTGAATAGCAGCACTCTGAACTAATCAGACCCTGCCTTTGTGGGAGACTCAGCCAATGATGGCATGCATGGGGTGATGTAAGGAGTGCCCCCGTTGGCCAGGTCCCCCTCCCAAACACAGTATCTAAATTGTGCAGGGGATGGGGACATGCATGCAAGCCCTGCCCCCAAACGCCCCCCCCCCCAGGCTACATCATAGATCTTTCAGCTTAACACACTTAGCGAGATCCTGTGATCAGAAGCCCTGCTTCATCAGGGTTCCAATCATAGGCGCTCTATAAGTGCAGTCCGCTGAACATGTGGAGATCTAAATGGCAGCCAGGTGTGCGGGGACATTGTGGGGCAGGGCATACATGCACAGCCATGTCTCCTACATAGTTTAGCCCTACTTGTATGCATGTGAATACCTGCATAAGACTTATAGCGGTGATGCAACTGTGCTGAGCAATCCACATAAATGTGATCTTTCTGTTACAGTTGCACAGTCTCCTAATAGTAGCATCATTATGTAAGCATGTTAAGTGATATGTTCTTTTTGGGCTGCAGAGCTTGTTTACCACTAATTTAAAAACAACAGCACAAAACTAGGTTGTGTGTACTCTTTGAGAGAAAGTTGCATATGCATGTCCCTAAAATATATAATATGCAACACAAAATTCAAGAAAAGAGTACTGAATTGAACTAAGAAGGTGTTTACAGAATACAGATGCACATTAAGATACTAAATGGAGGCCATAGAATCATTTCCAACTGTTGTCTGGATGGTGCTTTGGTGTTTGAGCACACCAACACACAATCTTGATTAAAACAATGAAACAATATTTAGATGTTTGAATGGGAGAGTAGAGGAGAAAAGGGTTGGAAATAAGCCATTTGAAAGTACACAAGAATGTGCTAGAGATTGCAAAAGTACATCTGAGGGCTGCCAAAAGGTGTTGTACAATAGATATTGCATATACTGGGAAAAACAAACAGCTTCTCAACAATTTTTATGAATTCACAAAATCAGTGACATAGCATCTTTGACAAATATGTGATTGATCAGGGAAAAGGAATTACCACACTATCAGTCACAAATGACATTACAAACTGTGTCCTGGGATCATAGTGACTTGTGCAATAACTGCAGTTACAAAGGCATGATCGGAAATGAATTTCATTTCCTAAGTAGAAAACAGAGTGCAGTAACTTCACAGAAAATGAAATATTCCCCTAACAAAAGCCCTTCCTGGGCAAAGCCCATGGAGACTCTGCACCTCAAATGGAAAACAAACGGACCATTTTTTTCCGAAATGATGCTGAGAGGCTCTTGTTGTATCTCTCCTACTTATTTCCAGCCCTTCTGCTTGCCCAAGCTGCCTCTGCCCAATTAACACTGCAGATCCCCATGCAACATCCCCAGCCTTTCCTTGAAGGCCCCTAATCCTCAGGAGAGTGGAGAGCGCTGAGTGGGGAGGAAGGGATGGGAAAGCCATCTTGCACAAATGGTCTTCTTGCATAACTTTTGGGTGCAATATTATTATTATTATTATTATTATTATTATTATTATTATTATTATTATGTTGCATCCAAAAGATATGCATGATGGGCACTTGTGCAACGTGGTGGTGGTGGTTACTATTAATAATGAGGATAATGGTGATGATGTACATTAATGCCCTCTGGTAGCAATAAACATTGTGAACTCTGTTTATAAAAGTTTGTGACATATATCTGAGCACTCCTCATATTAGATCCCTATGAATTTATTGCTAGGAAGAATGGAAACTCCTAAGTTGTCATATACTCCAGAAATGTAATAAGTCTGAGATAGGGACAATTGGAAGTAATTCACGAGTTCTGGTATTTCCATCATTTTCATATCCCTTATTTGTGTGGGGCTTGTCTTGTTTGTTTTTGCTTGCTTGCCTCACCAGGGTTTCTTGTTTTATTTCTTGCACATTAACAGAATGACGGCCCTGTACTTTGAACACAAACAGATCTTATTTATGGTCCCCGGTTGTTCTATACTTTGCCAACTTGCTGGAATTGCTGAGTTGGGCGAAAACCCTGTAGGTGATGTTTACTGCCTCATGTTTCTTTTTCTTCTTCTTTTAAATTGCATCTGTGAGCATATGTTGGTTTATCAAATAGTCAGCTGAACACAGAGGGCACTGGGGGATTATCCTGGGGAACTCTTTAAAACGTCAAGCATTATTTATAGTAAGGAAAATAAGTTGACATTTTGCACTGTATTTCACAACCTCCTGCAATCTTTGTACCTTGGTATTTCCATTGAGCTTAAACACATCAGAAGAAAGGTTATGTAACCCTTAATTTAGTTCATATTAGAACATTTTAGGTCCATGTTTACTCTAAATGAAAACGGAAAGAACAGAGGTGATTTTGGAAATTTAAGGATTTTTTAAAATTGGATTTATAATTTTGTCAGAAAGAATAGTAGGAAAGAAAGAAAAAAGCATATATAATCTAAATTAGGACCAAAGCAGAGTTCTGTAACTTTGTACCATGCAGGTATGTATCCAATTTTGCTTAAATCAATTACAGGCACGTGGCCGGGGGGGCATGCTGATCAGAAATGCTGTGTGCTTATCTCTCCACTCCCCAGTGCAATTGGAGTCTAAATTGCCCTCCCCAATGCAGCTAAAATGCAGAGGGGGAAAATTCCCAATTGGTGCTAATGGGATTTTTTCACTACAGTATCTGCCTTTCACCACTCTGGGAAGGGGGTAATTTAGACTCATGCTAGGGACTAAAGACAAGCTTCCCCTCACATCACTTAAGCAAAACCAGATACATATCTGATGCAATATATTTAGACATGTCCCTTGGTCTGGAATGTATTTCTTATTAGAGATTGCAACGACCACTCCTCACCCTATACTCAGGTGGGGTGTTGCCATCTCACCTAGTGACAGAGGACACCTGTCTCCCCTCAGGATCTGCCCTGCCACCCAGGTGCACCTCCCAGATAGCCAGTGCCTACCTATCACCACACTGCTATCGGCATGGCTACCATCGCCAGGGCTTTCATGCCACCCAGCCTGGTAAACTTAATAGATGCTGTTCTTTCCCACTTATTTATCCCACCTATTGCGGTTTTTCTCCTTCAGGTATGCTGCCACCAAACGCCTAAGTAGCATGTGACCCTTGCGAGGCATGTGGGGTTAACTAAAGCCTTATCTATGGTTTTAAATATAAAACAGGCTGTTTAAACACACACAAAAACCCAAGATTTATTTTGGGAACACAGGTAGGAAATCAGGGTCAGGGAACATAAGGGATTCAGAGATCAAATATAGGTTTCAGGCAATAACAGGTAGGTCAATATTTTTCTGGATATAGCACTTTTCACACTTCTAACAGACTAATCTCTAAAATCTTCCTATCTCCTTACCTCCCTCCTTCCAAGTCCAACCCCCAATCTCTATCTGACTCTCCTCTCTCTAAAACTCTTTTTCCTTTTTAAAAGCCAGCCAATCACAGAAACTCCAGCTGAACATTCCATTCACTCCAGGTGTCAATCATACATCGCAGGTGCACTATATACCAACCTCAGTATGTATTTTCCACTTTAAATAGAACCAAAATCGTCACAGGGATGACACCTGATTAAATAAATACCAGTTGATTTACTTTTGTGACTTGTGAGTTTTAATCCATTACTCTGTTAACAAATGAATCCTAAGGTGGTGATGGTAGGAACAACTGCCACTTTCTAAGCCCTGCCCTCTCATGCCACCGAGGGCAGAAGTTATGGGAGCAGCTGGGGGGGGGGGGTTAGCTCTCACACAGGAGAGGCTGCCTCTTAAGATCTGCAGTTGGTGTTTGTTTGTTTGTTTGTTTATTACATTTATATCCTGCCTTTTTTCCTACAAGGAACCCAAGACGGCTTACATAATCCTCCTCCTCTGTGGCGTAGTGGTGAGAGTGTTGGACTGGGACTTGGAGATCCGGGTTCTAGTCCCCGCTCGGCCATGAAACTCACTCCCTAGTCCCAAGTCCCAGTCAGGACCGGTGCAGGGCAGTTTGGCGCCCTAGGCTAAATTATATTTAGCGCCCCCCCTCTCGTGCCGTGGGGGGGGCTCCGGAAAGCAGCCCTGCTCTGCAACCTCCCGCCGCCGCCGCTACCTTCCCACGCCTCCTCCGAAAAGGGACCCCCACGCTCTGTTTTTGGCCGGGGGAAACCAGAGCAACAGGGCTGTTTAAGCTCCCGCCAAAACAGAGCGCGGGCGGGGCTCCGGAAACAGCGTGGAGAAGGTAGGTGTCGGGGGGGAGGCGGCGCGGAGGCGAAGCGAGGCGAGGTGGGGGGGAGGTGGCGCGGGGGGGAGGCGGTGCAGAGGCGAGGCGAGGTGGGAGGCGGCGCGGAGGCGAGGCAAGGTGGGGGGGAGGCGCCCAGGCTCGGCCCCACCACTACTCCGGGCACAATCCCCTGCACTGACCTGGCTTTCTCGGTGAGGCGGGCGGGCGGGCGGGCAGGGCAGGAGCACGCCGGCAGCGAAGAGGAGCGCAGCGTTCTGCGCCCTCTTCCGCTACGCGCCCTAGGCAACAGCCTAGTTGGCCTAGCGGTAGCGCCAGCCCTGGTCCCAGTCCAACACTCTAACCACTATACCACACTGGCTCTAGTAAGTGTGCTTGGGATTTCAGCCTTATAGTATAATCCTATTCACGTCTACTCAGACCAGCTAAGTTCAGTGTGCCTTACTCCCAATAACTATATATACTAGGATTGCAGATTTAACCTGTTAGTCCTGGGGCTGGGTGAAAAGGGGATGAACACTTTAGAACTTTCATTTTTGTATATACAGTAATACCTTGAATTGCAAGCATAATTCGTTCCGGAACCGTGCTTGTAATCCAAAACACTCTTATATCAAAGCGAGTCTCTGGCGGGCGTGAGCGGGGTCGATTTCGGCCCGCTATGCCCGCTTGAGGCGAGCGGTTACAACCCTACGACTACTTGTCTTGCAAGACCTTGCTCGTTTATCAAGTCAAAATTTTTAAAAATTTTTTGCTTGTCTTGCAAAACACTCTCAGACCAAGTTACTTGCAATCCAAGGTATTACTGTATGTGTAGAAAGTTTTAGCTTAGAATAAAACATGCCTTCTTTTCTCAGAAATGGACCAAAATGAATTTTGTACTTTGACATGTGTATTATGAGTCACTACAAAATACTGCACTTTACTCTGATCAGACCATAAGTATTTTACAATGAACTACAGCGTGTTAGAGAGAGCTGCCTCAGTCACAAAGAATAACTGTCCAGGCTGGCAATACATAAAACTTTTGCTCAGGAAGAGCAAACTCTAAAACTGTAGAATCTGTATCAGGTGTGTGTGTGTGTGTGTGTTATATTGCTATGTAATGGTAATCCATGAATCTCTCTGGACAGTTTAGAAAGCGTAGGATATATTGCACAGTGATTCAGTGGAATACCAGGAATCAGTCAGCTGAAATGCTAAGACTAATATTGGGAAACTCTCATAATTTATATTGTCCTCTTAAAATGTATTGAAGATCTCCTTCACCTTAAGTGTCATATAAAATATAAGCTCGGGCTGCAGTCCTGCAACCTGTAGAAGCCCCATTGATTTTAGCAGCATTTACAATCATTTAACTCTTGCCATGGATCATAAAAAACTGTCATTTCATAACAGTCTCAACTGCATCATATGATGAAAGACAAACCAACTTTGAGAAGGAAATCTGCAGTGGCAGTAGTCTCTGTTTCTTTGTATTGAATGTCAGGTTCATTATCTTGTCGGCATCGGCAGCATCAGAGGGATACGTGACTTGCCCCTCCATCTATTCCTTCCAATCTTTTTCACTTTCAACAGAAATCTCACATATATTTTTCTGATGCCACCACTGTTTTTATGAATATATGAAGAGGCATAGGAAGCTGCTTCACACTGACTTGGGTCTCTGGTCTATTTAGCTCAGACCACTGTCTGTTCCCACTGGCCATGGCTCTCTTACATGGACATCTTGCCAGCCCTGCTGCCCAAGATCCCCTTTTACCCCTGCTTGAACTGAGACCTTTGATGAATTTGTTTCATTAAGAAATGTATGCCACCTTCTAGTATTTCTGTTTCCAGGGTGGTTCATGGAATAATAAAACCAATATGAAACATATTAAAGCAGCAGGAACTATAGCAGCAGCAAAATTAAAATGCAATTAGAAAATACTTTAAAAGCCCTTGTAAAATAAGAAGGTCTTCACCAGGCACCCAAAAATATCAAAAGTAGGTGATAGATGGTCTCCTTGGGAAGAGTGCTTCACAGGCAGGGTGCCACAACCAAGAAGGCACTTTCCCTGGTTGCAACCAAGGGAAATGATTAAAGGCTCAGGGAGCAAATCAAAAAGCAAAGTGTGTGAGCTTCAAACCATAAGTGCTTTCTTGACCAACTGAAATTCCTCCATCAAAACAAGACTAGATGGTGTTCTGGACATATCCATAGACTGAACTACAGAACTAGTGGTATCCAGGTTGAGGTGGATATAAGCACATTTGGCCTCCAAGTGTTCAGCAAATAAGTCACAGCAGATCACGGAGGTTTTCCTTACATCACCTTGTGGATCAAGTTGGAAAAGCTCTAAGCCACTCAGAACTTAAGAGTTCTTCTGCTGGATGGCACTGTGCAGACACAGAGGTAGTGGTGAAGTATTGTTTCTTTGATGCCATCACCACCACTCCAAAGCATATGAGATATGAGGCCTCCCTTATTCTTGCACATACGCATGAAGAAACAGAAAATACTAGTACTGGGCTGAACACTGAACGATAGTTTTAATAACAATATCTCTGTTTTAGGCTTTTGGTTTTTTGAAATACCTTGAACATGGATTTGTGCATTTCAGTTTAGGAATTCGTGAGCATTCCTCCATTCGCCTGGAAAGGGGCTCGACACTTTGTGCATGCGCACTAAGGACTGATGTGTTCTGCACACACAACATTCATGGGGCTGCTTCCTTTGGTCCCTTCTTCCCCCGCCCACCACAGGGCCCACAAGCCTTATGCAAGGCAGGAGAAGGGGAGGCAGCAGTGGTGGGAGAGATGTTCACAGCATCCATTTCCTTGTAAGTGTGAGGTACTAGCCTGGGACTGCACCTCCCGGGGCAGGGCAGGGCAAGATGTGTGGTACTGGATGTGGTGACAGGCTTTGGAGTGTTAGGCTGAACAATTTGCTTGAGCTGCTCCTGGCAGATTTCAAGCAGGACCCTGCACAGACTGACCTTACCCACCAGGAATCAAACTGGGGTGTTCACTTGTGTTGTGTGTTCTTCCGTACTGCTACTGTCAATACATAATCTCAAAATTGACTCCCTATAATTACAGAAAGTTCATGACACTGGGCATATAATGTACAGCATATGTAACAAATGTGCTTTCTCTAAAGGAGCTAAATTGCATTTAATACAATGCTGGCTTGCACATCCTGAATTGCACTGACTTTTCAAGTTAATATTTCAGTAACTGACCCCTAGGTGTTGTTGTTGTTGTTGTTATATTATTATTTTATTTCAGATTTTTCATTTTTTTTAACTGTGAACTTCCCATTTTCTCCCTCGACCCATCCACAAGCCACTTCCCTCCTATCTCCAGGTAGTGCAATACTATATTATGTATTTTCACTTAATGCAATCACTTGATACAATTAGATTTTGATAGAAAGAAGATAAGAGAAAAGGGTGAGAAGAAGAAAGGTAGAAGAGATTAGTCCAGTTAGTAGATCTGTTGGTTCAAATGGCTCCTATTAACCCGAAGGCTGTAGGCCCATGGGAGCAGCACCTTTCTTTGGGAAAGGGCTGTAGTTCAGTGGCAGAGCACATGCTTTGCATGTAGAACGTAGAACATCTCCAGGTAGGACTTTGCATGTAGAACATCTCCAGGTAGGACTAGGAAAGACTCCTGCCTGAAACCCTGGAGAGCCACTGCCAGTCAGTGTAGACAACACTGAGCTAGATGGATCAGTGAACTGATTCAGCATAAGGCAGTTTCCTATGTAACCCCCCACCCCCCGCAGATAATAGCGTAAAACTGACATAAAACCATTTGTGGTCCAGAAATGGCTCTAAACTTATATAATCTAACTAAGGGAGCCAGTATACTTATACAAGGAAAGTATAATTTCTGACAGATTGACTTTATTAATTATATATACGTTTATATGGACAAATATAAAACATCTTGAATTATTTTTTATTCATGAAACATTTTTTCTGAAATCTCTCTGTACCGATCTTAACATGTTCAGTCCCTATCCTGTCAAGATCCGTAAGAACATCTTTCATTATAAAATTGGTCTTGACTGCATGTCACAAAGGGACACTCTTCCTATGCATTAAAAATCAAAGCCATTCTTTTAAAGTATGCTTTTTCCCCGAGTTACTGATGTAGGATTGATGGCAAAAAGTGAAGCAGCCTCTCTTCTTGTTTAGTTTTGCTGGTAAGTCATATATATATATATATATATATATATGACTGAAAACTATGTAGGAGCAGGGAGAGCCGGCCCAAGACATTTTTCCGTCTTGAGTCACAGTGTTCAGACCTTCCTGCCTCTCCTGACCCTTATCCCATCCCTGGCACTCCCACTTAGCCTTCTCTCACTATCACTACTATTTCCTTCCTCTTCCTCCTCTGCCTGTCAGGGGTATATTGTATTGTGCCAGCCGGCATTCCTGAGGGATTGGTCAGGCTTATCGAGTTCAGCACCATCTTGTGCAAAGGTAGAACTTTCCTTCTAGCCTGAACTATAGATTTTTGTCCATCTAGTTAGGCAGCCAAAATTGGCATGAATAAAAGCTACCTTTTTATTCTCCAAGGCCTATTAATATTTTATTGGACCCTTCCAACTCTTATCATTCTGTGTGGATGGTATTGGTTGCCAGTTGGGTACTTGTAATGTAGAATGGTAGCTTTAGTTGCGTGACAGCTTCAGTTGAATAGACTCCATGTGTCTATTCCAGTGAACAGATAAATGTGGGATTTAGGTCCACCACCCTCCCACTGACAGCCATCCAGCTCCAAGGTAGTGGTGAAGCTGGAACTATGTTTGTAACATAGGAAGCCATACCATATCCAATTTGCCTAAATAATGTATCTGTTAAGGTTGTGTTCCTTAACAGCTGTAATTTCCCAGCATTTTGGAGATTGAGTGAATATGGAAAGTACTTCATGCAACATGTTAAACCGAAAGGTTTTTGTTAATTGAATAATTAATATAAAAGGTGTGTGGTTTTTAACTATATTATATCTCATAAGGTATGTTAACAGTCTGATATACAAAGTAAATTTGGAGGCTGTTGATTTGCTCTTAGTTAAAAAAAACACACATACATTGTTGCTGGAATCATTGGATCTCTTCTGAATTCAGGCTTAGAACTCCACTGAAATGTATTATATCTATGATTTATATGTTCTATCATGCAAAAGTAGGTAACTTCTGTAAAATTGGTAAGATTTGTATGTGTGGAGGGGTGAGCAATGGTTTGTGGGTTTGTTTGTTTTTTTGCTTTTCTATGTTTAATGTGATTTCATCGATGTCAAGGGATTGCAGAATTTAAATAAGCAGAAGTGAGTACTCTCTAAGCTAAGAGAGCTTAATGCTGATGTGTGTGTGTTTTAACAAGAAACCAGGAC
Source organism: Shinisaurus crocodilurus (assembly GCA_021292165.1). Taxonomy (NCBI): domain Eukaryota; kingdom Metazoa; phylum Chordata; class Lepidosauria; order Squamata; family Shinisauridae; genus Shinisaurus; species Shinisaurus crocodilurus. The sequence continues at coordinate 95,829,356 of CM037878.1, forward strand.
CGGTGCAAGGCAGTTTGGTGCCCTAGGCAAGATCAGATATTTAGCGCCCCCCCCTTCCCACTTGAGAGCGCTGTATTTTTTTCCAAGGCATTTCTGGCACCCCCTTTAGCCCTGCGCCCTAGGCAGCTGCCTAGTTGGCCTAATGGTAGCACCGGCCCTGCAAGAAACCCATCTGATGGCTACAGATGAACATTGGGTCGAGGAGGTCTCTGTAACAGATACTTCCACATGGTTTAAAGCGGTTGCTATATTAATTCATAGTGACTCTCTTTTTTTCAGTTCAACAGGTGATTTTTGATCCTGGTGGTCGCTTTTTGATTCTGGTTGGAAAATATATTGATAAAGTAATTGCTATGATTAATGTGTATGGGCCTAATAATGATTCTCTGGGTATGTTTTATGAATGTTTTAGCAAATCGGTTGATATCGCTTATGATTATTTGATTGTGGGCAGGCACTTTAATGAGATTTTAGATCCTTTGTTGGATAGGAGTATGCCTGCTCACAAGAGGCAAACAGTGGTGAGATTTACACTCCAGGCCTATATGGCTGAACTTGGTTTGATTGATGCTTGGAGAATTTTTCATCTTGGAGAGAGAGACTACACCTTCATTTCACGTGTCCATTATAACTGCTTTCGATTAGATTATTTTATTAGATCTACATCCTTGCTACGTCAAATAAATGTTTGTAACATTGACATGCTGGTAGTCTCAGACCATGCCGCAGTCTGCTTGGAGTTGGAGTTTTCAGATTTGCCAAGGCACCCTGGTCTCTGGCACTTTAATGTTTCTCTTCTTAATGATGTGGTGTATAAAAATCAGATTTCTGCTGAGTCACTGGAGTGTTTTAAAATTAATGAGGGTTCTGTTGATTTTTGCACCATTGAGTGGGAGGCCAGTAAAGCTTTGATATGGGGGTGAATTGTTGCCTTTGCCTCCTATAAGAATTTTTTTTTTTTAATGCAACAAATATCTCTACATATGAAGTTGAAATCTCTTATAACCCACTTTGCCATTTGCCCAACTGCACACCTTCATCAGGAGTTACAGAATGTTAAATATGAGTTGAATAATATTCTTTCACAGCAGGCAGAATTTGCCTTAACCTGTTTACAACAGGCATATTGGGAAAATGGTGAATATCCCGGTCAGATTCTGGCATATCATCTTAAATAGCAAAAACATCAAAATGTTATTTCAGCTATTGAAGATAAGAGTGATATGATATACACATAAACTCACCATTTTTAAAGTTTTGGGAGCATGACATGGACACTTTCCCCCCCTCAGGTTAATCATCCATATTTAGATTCCTCAAAATGGCAGTTTCTCTTGGCGCCTTTGCATATTGAAAAAAATATGAAAGCAATTGCAAATATGAATACCGGGAAATCACCTGATGCAGATGGGTTTCCAATTGAGTGGTATAAAACATTTTCCAACCTGTTCCAAAACTTCATTGTGTTTATAATCATATTTTTGAATTGGGATCCCTTTTGTTAAATTGTTAAATGGTGCTTATATTACAGGGATTCCCAAGCTTGGCAAGAATCACACTTATTGTACTAACTATTGACTTATTTTGTTAATTAATATAGATATTAAAATATTAACTGCAATTCTGGCTGATAGATTGCAACAAGTTATCACAACACTGGTTCAAGCAGATCAAGTGGGATTTATTAAGCATAGACAGGGCGCTGATAATCTTAGATTAGTTGTTGATCTGATAGCTTTAAATACTGATAAACAGACCAGGCTGCTATTGGGTTTTTTTGGATGCTGAAAAGGCCTTTGAAAAAATTCATTGGAATTTTCACTACATTGAGGAATTTTGGCTTTCCTATAGAATTTCTGAAATGGGTTAGAATTTTATATTCAACCCCAAGAGCTAGAGTTATGACCAATGGACTCTTTTCAGCTTTCTTTTCACTTGGGAGAAGGTACCAGACAGGGATGTCCACTTTCTCAATTAATATTTGATTTATGTTTGGAAACCCTGGCATGTGCTATTAATAGTATTCATGGCTTTGTGCATGATTGTTTAGAATTTAAAATGATTCTCTATGCTGATGACCTTTTATTGTTTATTATCTCAAAACTCCAGTAGTCTGTTCCAGCTTTGATGCAGTTGATCAATACTTTTGGTGATTTGTCTGGCTATTTAATTAACTGGTCAAATTCTGAACTGATGCCAATTGGAGATACTATATCTCATAGTGTATAAGCTAATTGGCAATTTCGATGGTGCCCAGATCTTATTACTTATTTGGGAATACTTTTTCCCAGAGACGTATCTCAAATGATCAAGTCATCAAGCTAAACTTGAATAAGTTGATTAATGAGATCTCATGGGATATAGATAGTTGTGCATCTTTAAAGTTGAGTCTGTGGAGTAAGGTGAATATACTGAAGATGAGTTATTATTGTTGGGTTTAGTGTGGGGTGCAGAAGTGAATGGAGTGCAAAACATCTCCTGACTTAGATTCAAGGTGACTATACGTCATGGTCTGATAACAAGTTTGCAAGTCAACAAGTTATGTAATTATTGCGTAACCGTTGTATAACCCTCCTGTTGTTTATAGTTAAATACTATAAAGTAGGGGTGAGCACGGTGATGTGCTACCATCTTTACGAACCTCTCTTCTGCGTGTGACGCCTTAATCTCGTAAGAGTCTTACAATTGAATAAACACTTTACTATCAATACATTGCTTTTGCTTTCTTCCTTCCGTGCGTAATACTAAGAGTTAAGCGGGCAAAGCTTTTACTCTGGTTTACTCTAACATCGGTTATGGGCCCAGGACAGGATAAGAAAGGCAATGTTTATAGTAAATGTTTATGATTGCTGAATGCTGTTTGTGCAGTTTGGAATGCTAGAGCTTTGATAACAGCGGCTCGGATTACAGCACTCCTTTGACTGAAAGTACAGCAGAATGGCAGAAGAACGCAAAGACAGAGGCTTCACTTTTCCACAGCTGACAGATCATAATTTCTCAATATGGTCTCAGCGTATGGAAGCACACCTACGCATGGACAATATATGGCATGCTGTAACAGATGATCCACCAGCGCAAGTGACGGCTGCATGGACAACTGCTAATCAAAAAGCAAGTGCTCTAATAACTATGGGTGTCTCTGATGAGCAGCTGGTGAATGTTCGAGCACCACGAACTGCTAAACTCAAGTGGGAGGCACTACGAGCTATTCATCTCCGGCGGGAGACTGGATCTACAGTTGTTTTCTTTAAGAAGCTATATCGGGCTGAGCTAACCAAGGATGGTGACGTATGTGCTCATTTACGACATCTGAGGTTGCTGCGTGACGAATTGTTATCTCGAGGAGTCAAGATACCGGATTTACAATTCTGTTATGTTGTTCTCAGCAGTTTGGATGTTTCCTTTGAAGGCATCGCTTCTCAGCTGGCAGCCATCCCAGCAGCACAGCTGACCGTGGAACTGATTCAGGCGAGGCTTATGGCGGAAGTGGATCGCCGTGTCGCTGCCAGTTACCATGGAGAGGAACAGAAAGCTGTACCAATCAGCAGGGGCGTGATTTCAGCTGAAGAATCAGCGGCAGCTTTAAAAGCAAAACGATGCTTTTCTTGTGGGAAAATTGGACATTTTAAAAAAGATTGTAAAAAGAAAAGGAAAGCTGGAAAACAGCAGGGGGCTTCCAAGCCAACCTCTGGGGCTAAAGCATTGTTGATTGAAACAGGCAAAACAAAGGGAACTTCTTACTTTGTTTTTGACAGCGGCGCTACCCGACACATGTGCAGAGATAGAAATTTGTTTACAACTTTTACTAAACAAAAGGGGAAGATTCATCTTGCCAATGGTCAGGTATTTGACAGTCATGGTTTTGGAACTGTGTTTCTTGAGAGTTTGAACACAACAATCAAGAATGTGTTATTTGCCCCTGACTTATCAGAAAATTTACTGAGCATTTCTCAACTGACTAATCAAGGGTTTATTGTAAAATTCTCTGTAGCTAAATGTGAAATACTGAAAGATGGGAAAGTATTTTTGTTTGGAAAGCTACAAAATGGTTTGTTTCTTTTATCATACAGGGTTTGTAATGATGTAGAAGAAATAGAAGGGAGTAAGGTTTCTACTTCAAAGGTCAATGCTCCTGTACATGAAAAATGCATACATGCCTACCATAGAATGTATTGTCATTTGAATTTTCAGGCTGTGAAGAAAATGCAGACAATGGTTGAAGGTATGCATTTGCAAAAATGTAATTTTCACATGAAATGTATTTCTTGTGCGCAACACAAGGTAAAGCAAGCACCTAAAGGTAAGCAAACTGGGAGACAAGCTGAAAAACCATTTCAGTTTGTTCATGGTGATCTAGTGGGTCCTCTGACAGTTTCCAGAGGAGGGGCACGCTACTTCATGGTGTTGGTTGATCAATACACGAGATACACGTTTGTTTACATGCTAGCAAATAAAGCTGAAGCATTGGACAGATTCCAGGAATATTGTGCTTGGGTGGAAAACAAGCATAATACCCGTATCACCTGTTTTTTTACAGATATGGGAGGGGAGTTCAATTCAGCGCAATTTGACGCATTTCTAACTAAACGTGGTATTGAACACATGGTTGCCAATCCGCGTTCGCCATGGCAAAACGGATTGTGTGAGAGACAAAATCAGACACTGTTACATGGATTGAAATGTCTTTTAACTGATGCTAATTTGGATGATGTGTTTTGGGCAGAAGCACTGAATTGTTTCAATTATGTACACAATAGAAGTTTCAGTTCTGTGTTGAATTGTACACCTTATGAGAAGCTGTATAACAAGAAACCTACTGTGAAACACTTCAAGATTTTTGGGTCTGATATGTGGGTGCACACACCTCAGAGTCAGAAGCTAGGAAGAAGAGGCTTGCATGGGATTTTTCTAGGATATGAGAAAGGTGCATATCGTGTTCTCATGTCTGACACCCAGACTGTAAGGTTGTCTAGAAGTGTTGAGTATAATGCTAATTGGGAAAAGGTTGGGATTTTTCAACCCTATTCTGTAGGCACTACTGATCCTGAGGATTCAGGTTCAGAGTCAGATTCAGATACAGAATCAGAATACAAAAGCATTAAGAGTACTCCAAGACAGTCAGGTGAATCTGACTCCTCTGATACTGAAACACCACATGGTACAGAGGATGAAACTGAACAGAAACCATTGTTCACCATTGGTGCAAGTTCATTGAAACAGGAAACTGATAGTTCTGATGAGGAAAGGAAAAGGTTGCGTAGATCAAAACGTCCTACAAAACAACCTGTGAGATATCAGGATGAATTTGCAGGAAAAGCCATTTTTGAACCTCAGAGTTACAAGGAGGTAGAGAAATTATCTGCTAAGGAAGCTACACCATGGCTTCAGGCTATGCAAGCTGAGTTAAATTCTTTGGATAAGAACAAAACATGGAAGCTGGTAAAGAAACATCCATGAAAATAATTGATAGCAGATGGATTTTTAAAGTGAAAACTGACCACACCGGAAAGGTGGCGCGTCACAAAGCGAGATTAGTTGCACGTGGTTTTGCGCAAATTGAGGGTTTGGATTACCACGAGGTATTTGCACCTACAATTCGCTTTGAAACAATCAGACTGATGTTTAAGATTGCTGCTGAGAGAAATCTGAATATTTCACATTTGGGTGTTACCACAGCGTTCTTGTATGGTCAATTGTCTGAGGACATTTACATGCAACCACCGGATGGTGTTGCTGTGAAAAAAGACGTGGTTTGTCATTTACAGAAGTCTTTATATGGACTTAAGCAATCAGCAAGGTGCTGGAATTCTGTTTTAACTAAAACACTGCTGGATTTGGGATTTACACAGGGAGTGGCAGATCAATGTTTGTTTGTTAAACAGGAACAGGGACATAAACTGTATGTACTTTGTTATGTTGATGATTTGCTGCTTTTCTGGGAAGACAAAAAGCAATATGATAAACTGATACTGGATTTGAAATCTCATTTTGAATTGAAATTGCTTGGCAATGTGACCAACTATCTCTCAATTGAAGTGGAAAGGGATAAAGAAGGCAGTATTTTGCTTCATCAAACCAGGAAAATCATGGATGTGATTGAAAAGCTGCATTTGGAGCATGCTAACTCGGTAGATACTCCAATGGTTGTTGATTTTCAAGCACATGCTGATGGAAAACAGTTTGAGAATGCAACACTGTACAGAAGCATATTGGCACAGCTAAGTTTCATTGCACATGCAACAAGGCCTGATATTGCTGTCAGTGTGAACCTATTGAGTAGGCAAACTGTTAACCCCACAGAACATGCTTGGAAAGCTCTGAAAAGAGTTGTGCGTTATCTGAAGGGAACATTACACTTCAGACTACGTTTCACATCTCAAAACACAGGTGGCTTACAGATTCATGCAGATGCCAGTTTTGGTAGTGATAGTAAGGACAACAAAAGCACCTCTGGAGTTTGTTATTGTTATAATAATGCATTGTTTGATTGGGCTTGCAAGAAACAATCTACTGTAAGTTTGAGTTCAACTGAAGCTGAACTGAATGCATTGAATTATGCCATTGTAAATCTTGAATGGTTATTGCAATTGTTTAAAGATGTTGGAATTGATGTGGAAAAACCTATCACAGTTTTTCAGGACAACCAAGCCAGTATTGCTATTTTGAAAACAGATAGCAATAAACAAAGAACAAAGTATTTGCAGATAAAATTGAGTCATGCAAAGGAATACATCAGAAGTGGTCTGATGCGAGTTCAGTTCCTGGCTGGTAGAGATATTCCAGCAGATCTCTTGTCAAAGCCAATTGGAAAAGAACAGCACCAGAAGTTGACAAAACTGTTGCTGTTGTATTAGATGGATACCACGTTCTGCACCTACACTAAACGCAGGGGGATGTTGGGTTTAGTGTGGGGTGCAGAAGTGAATGGAGTGCAAAACATCTCCTGACTTAGATTCAAGGTGACTATACGTCATGGTCTGATAACAAGTTTGCAAGTCAACAAGTTATGTAATTATTGCGTAACCGTTGTATAACCCTCCTATTGTTTATAGTTAAATACTATAAAGTAGGGGTGAGCACGGTGATGTGCTACCATCTTTACGAACCTCTCTTCTGCGTGTGACGCCTTAATCTCGTAAGAGTCTTACAATTGAATAAACACTTTACTATCAATACATTGCTTTTGCTTTCTTCCTTCCGTGCGTAATACTAAGAGTTAAGCGGGCAAAGCTTTTACTGTGGTTTACTCTAACATCTATACCTCAGATTGTTTACGTGGGATTCCTCTATCTATACCTGACAAATATTTTCAAAAACTCAATGCTTTGTTTTGTAAATTTTGGTGGGATTCCTCCTCACCACGAATATCCTTGAAAAGGATGCAACTTCCAATTAAAGAAGGTGGGTTTGGCTTTGTTGACCTGTACTAAGTTTGGTCTTTTCCACTTAGATTTTCCACCTTGGTCAGTTTTGGAATCTTCCTGTCTGGATCCTCTCCAAAAGGCTGGCAATAGGTTCTCTGCACATTAAAATGGATAGGGTAAATCCCACAGTTAGAGATGTGTGGTATATACTGTCATGTCAATTACATTTTGATCCATTTTCTCATGCTAAATTGACTCTGTGGGGAAATCCAGATTTAAACATTGGTAAATGTTTTTGTGGCGGACTTGAATGGATGAGTTGATTTTTACCATGGATCTAAGTAGGTGCTAATGTTGAGTTTTTGTCATTCTTGGCTTTGCATGCCAAATATGATTTGCCTGCTATGGCTGAATGGCAATACTTGCAATTGCAACATTTGTTAGAATCTGGGTTTGGCCATGCCACTTTTACAACTTTAGAGTCTCCTTCACTACTGGAAGCACTTATTGAGGCCGATCAGTTATATCGACCCACAATCAATGTTTATAAATACTCATTATTGGTGAATAAATATGATACACAGGGGCTTAAGCAGGAATGGAATAGGGAATTGGACTGTCCCATTTTTCCTAATCAATGGATCGACACTTTAGCATCTGTATCTGAAGTGTCTATGGATTTCAGGTTACGTCTTATTCAATGAAAACACTTGTTCTGTGTCTATTGGATGCTACAATATCTCTTTAATAAGGGTTTGTCTATGTTGGCTAATTGCTGGAGGTGGAACACAGCTAGTGGTGGGTGAGTGCTGCCACTGTGCCTGCCGACCCGGGCCAAAAGAGAGCGCCAGCTGAGGTGCTTGTCGGACTTCTGGGTTCCCGGCATTATGTTGTTTACATAGAAAATGTCATAAGATACATTAAAAGCGGCTGCAATTTGCGTAACTTGCGTAAATCGCGGCTGTTTTTAATGTATCTTATGCCATTTTCTACGTAAACAACGTAATGCCAGGAACCCAGAAGTTGCTTCCCTGGCTTGGCTCGCAAGAATGTGAGTCGAGCCAAGGAAGCAGGTAGGGCGAACAGAGCTCGGGGGGTCAAGCCCAGTGAGTTCGCTGGACTTCCACCCCCCAATTGAGCTCTGCACACATCCCTAAATTTTACTCTTTCTTTTAATCATATGTTTTGGCAATGCCCAATAGTTGTCTCTTTGCGGGAGGAGGTTATATGGATACATTTTGTATTGGAACACTCTTTAATATTTAATATACACATGTCCTCTTAAATTATCTACCTTCTTCCTGGAAGTTAATGCTTAGTCAATGCAAATGGATTTTGGCAACCAAAAGACTGATATTAAAACATTGGATGGATAACCGCTTACCTCCTATAATGGTAATTGTTAGGATTGAGGACCTAACAATGCTTTCAACATTTGAATGGGTAGTATATAGAAGCCACTTAAAAATGGACACATATATGGATATTTGGGCTACCTTTGTTAATGTATAATTCTTAGAAAGCTGTATTTATTTATGCACGCGTGCACGCACACACGCACGCACACACACACACACACACACACACACACCATATGCATATATTGAAATTGATATATTCAAATCTATGTAGTTACACTTTTTTTCCCTTTAGGAATCCTCTTAATGGTTTTGTTCTGTTGAAATTTTATAATCAAATTTTATTTATAATTTATTCAAAAAAATATCTATAATTAAAAAATAATTAAAGGAAAAGAAATATCCACACATGTGGAACTCCACACATGTTCCAGGCTTAGCTAACTGACTAATGTAGAAGATTTTCATAGCCCCGGGGATAGTTAATTAGAGTGCAACTTCGATAGCTGGGGCACAATAAATTTTGGGATTAAGTTTGGATACACAATATCCTTTGAAAGAAATATATTTTCTTCAGTTGGTTTCCACAACAATACCTTGCCTTTTCCCTTTGACAAGTCAGTCATGGTTTTTGGACCATAATGCTTCTGGGATTCCCCCATGTCTGTCACATATAGTGTAGTCTACATTGGGGATTCCAGTATGTTCTTACTACCTTCCTTAGGATGATGGAACTGCCCATATGTATTTGGGAGGGAAATAATGCTCCACAGGGCTTCCCCACTCTGAGAAACATATAGCAAATGGCTTAGTTTTTCAAGGTGTCAGCCCATTTCAAGGAAAATCATGTCTGGGAATGTTTGGGAAGATTTACTGGGTTTTACCTCCTTGAATGACATATCAGAGATCCAGATATTATTTTTGTTTTGTCAGAATGTTTTCTTCTCCTATCCTTTTACAGGGCTCTCCAACCTTGGGTCCCCAGATGTTGCTGGCCTAGAGCTCCCAGAATCCAGTGTAGTGTAGTGGTTAAGTGTTGGACTGGGACTCGGGAGATCCGGGTTCAAGTCCCCACTCGGCCATGAAGCTCACTGGGTGACTTTCGGGCAGTCACTGACTCTCAGCCTAACCTACCTCACAGGGTTGTTGTGAGGATAAAAAGGAGAGGAGGAGGAGGAGGAGGAGGATTATGTAAGCCGCCCTGGGTTCCTTGCAGGGGAAAAGGTGGGGTATTAAATAAATAAATAAATAAATAAGCAAGCAAGCCATGCTGGCTGGGTATGCTGGGAGCTGTAGGCCAGCACCATCTGGGGACCCAATGTTGGAGAGCCCTGATTTAGAAGTGTGCCCCCCCCTTGTAGAACTTTTCTTACTTTCCATTCGTATTATATGTTTTAATGCTTTGTTTTATTTCAGAAGTCTTTTCAGACTGCTTTGGAGGGAGGGAGGGAAAAAGTCTTAGTCATTCTCTCTCTTTTACATCCTTTCACTAATTTTAAGTAACAGAAAGCCAGTACTTTATCCTTTATCTGTCAGAGTCTTTGTGTTGTACGTTTACAGAGCTCTCTATACTTTTATCATCTCAAGGCTGATATCAAGCTAACTGAAAATAAACTCAAAATCCTTTAACAAGGGATACATACAACTCCATATAGCTTCAGCTGTGAAAGCGTACAAGGTCACTTGATTTATCTCACATCCCCATACCTAACAAGGGTTCTTTAATGTTTCAGTTTGACACATGCCCTTTCCACTGTTTCCCATAAAGATATTCTTTGGGTTATTTCAGCAAGGGCTCACAAAGGAATTCTATTCTATTTAAGCAGTGCATTATGCTTTGTGCTGATTGTAAAGATGAGTAGCTTTTTTCCCTCCAAGATCCTTAGTGTCACACTGCTGATTATTCAGGCTAACTACTGTGGTCTGCTTCTTCTCCCCTCGCACCCCACCAACACTCCTTGAATAGTATTACCAATATTATTTTCTGACTCAAAGGCAAAGAACATGTTTTGTTTTGTTCTTGAATATTTCACTAATGTGAAATTTTCCGATGCAGAAGTGTTATTCTTAAAGCATCCATTTATAAGTCAAACATGTTTTCACTTGAGAATCACTTGCCTTTCCTAGTAATAACCAATTACCAAACAGACATGTGAGATTCTGTTTTTCGGAGTATACACCTTCTATAATGTATAGCAATGGTAAATGGAGGATATGTAACCGGATTCATTTGTTCCTCTAGTGAATTGCTGAGTTATTTTTTTTAACCAATTAATTAATTACTCCATTACACAATATAGCATCTCATAATAATATGAGGCATATTGAGGTAATCTAATAACAGATCTGTAGACTAATGGCATTAACCACAATGCACTTAAGCTGATGTTCTTGGATTGAAGCCACACAAGAAAAGGGACAGGGAAGGCCTAGATCTAATAATTTGGCTTAACTACATTGTGGATCAGGAACCATTATCTTAAGACTAAAGCCTTTTTATTAAAAACAACAACAACAAATCCTATAACCACTGAATACCCATTCACAGGGGGCAGTTCCAATTGAAATCAATTTAAAAATCTACATTTTCATATACATTTAATGGATTCATCTTACTGATGAATCAATAAAAGCTTTCAACCCTAGTAACTATAGATTACAAAATGCAGTGATTGTTCCTTTTTTTTCTTTTCCGGGAATAGAAAAGAAACGGAATATAGCACCGTGCTTTTGCCTTAGTGCCTTTGCATGTCCCCTTTATGGTTCAGTAGAGTCACTAATGTGAAAAAGTCTGTGGCCTGATGGGATGTGTACTTCTATATAATGTACATGTTTATTATTATTATTATCATCATCATCATCATCTCTATACCACCACATAGCCAAAGCTCTCTGGGCAGTTCACAAAAATTACAAACCATAAATATTAGATAATAAAATATAGTATAAATTTTTAACATACAAAATGTAAAATAATTTAAACAGCTAAAACAATTTCAGTACAATTGACCTGATAAAGACCGTGGACATAGATGACCCATCATATGCCATTAAATGCCTGAGAGAAGAGGAAGGTCTTAACCTGGCATCAAAAAGATGATAGTGTTGGCACCAGGAAGGCCTCAGTGGGAAGACTGTTTCATAATTGGGGGGCTACCACTGAGAAGGTCCTCTCCCTTGTTGGCACCTTCCAAGCCTCCCTTAGAGAAGGAACTTGGAGGAAGGCCTCAGATGTTGATTGTAGCACAGCTGCTTCGCCTTCTCAATCAACCCAGGAGGACATTTCCTCCTCTTGCCGGCTCTGCCAGCTTCTCCTGATAGCAGGAGCAATAATCCATCACACAGTAGGCAACAAAGCAGGGCAAGGGCCTGGCAGATGGTAAGGAAATAATTCAGCTTCCATGCAGAGGGTCCCAGTTTGTCTTGTGGCTTCAGGTTTAAGTACCCTGATTTAAAAACATGACTAGAAGGCTGTATTTGTAGGCAAAGTAGGCTATGAGATAAAGCTAACCACTTCCATATTGATCACAAGAAGAACCTAAGATTAAAGGATCCAGAAGGTTCGTTCATACATCTGTTTCTACAGGGATATTTTTTTTTTCCTCATAGAGGAAAAGATGGCTAAGGGAAAGAATTACTACCAAGTTGGAAGTCACTTGGGTGGAATTCCATTTTCCAGACTTGTGGTGGCAATTTACTAGCAGCAGGCCAAAAAGTATCCTGTATGCTCTGCAGTTCGTGCCTCCAGGCAAAACCAAAGAACCCATATACATACACTCACACAAAATGAAGATCTGTGGCATCTTTAGAGCTAGTTTGTTTTAACATGAGCTTCCATAGCCAAGAGCTTCTCTGTCTACTGTGTACAGGTTCAGTGCTGATGTAATGTTGGCTCCCTCTGTACCATGGCTTCTAAATTGGGAACAAGCCCTAATAAACATGTGCTCCCTCCACCTTCCCTCCTTGGAGCAATTCCCCCCAACTTCCCTTCCCAGCATTGATCATGGTTTTGCATTAAACATGAATCAATGCAAACCATGGGTCTCACCTAAGCATATAACCATTTGATGTAGGTTTGCAAAGCATGATTACCATGGTTTGCATTAACCATGGTTTGCATTAGTACACATGCAACACATTGCACATGCTTATAAGCATTTATCCTTAGGTCCATTTTAAAAAAGAAATCTTTCATTTCCAACAGGAGAAGGCACTTTCCATATGCTAAGGTTCCCTCTGCCTTTAAGTCCAGAAAGTTTGAAAACAAAAGGTAGCAAACATCAAAGCATCTGAGCATGTGATTACATGGATTTACTTTGCAAAACTTCTTTTTAAACTATGCCATGGTTTGCCACTACCTGAGGAGTATAGAAATGGTTGCCAAGCAGCTAATGTGATGGCTCACACCCTTGGGGAAGACAATAATCTCATTTTTCACTCTGTACTTTGTTTTGTTTAATTTATTTGCCTTTTGCACAGCCACCTGCATTTGCCACTCACATTTAATCCTTGATATTTTTCCAGATTCTTGCAATGATGACCTGGGGAAAAAATACTTCTTCCTAGAGTCTGCCAGAGGAAACAATGGATATTATTTCCATATCCATTCTACACATACTTAAAACTACATTATCTTGCAGCTATTTCTTAAACACTTTTTTTAAGCTTAGATGACTGCCTGAAAAGTTGTAGTGGGACCAGACTTGACTTTAAAATACCTAGTTCCAGGAATATTATTTTAATTACCAAAAATTAGCTTTTAGATTTCAGGGTTAACAACAAAAATTGACAGTGTGGCGTAGTGGTTAGAGTGTTGAACTGGGGCTTGGGAGATCCAGTTCTAGTCCCTACTTGGCACTGGGTGAGTTTGGGCCAGTCACTGACTCTCAGCTAACCTACCTCACAGGGTTGTTGTGAGGATAAAATGGATAGGAGGAGGAGGATTATGTAAGTCAACTTGGGTTCCTTGCAGGAAAAAAGGCGGGATATAAATATAATAAATAAATAAGTAATTTACAAAACCTGACCCTTTTGTATGGTATTGGCCTGGGATAAAATATGTGAATTGCTTTAAATCAGTTGTTCTCAAACTTTGATATAAACCTCCCTCAGTCAAGAAACAAAGAAGTGTATCCAAGGGGCATAGGTATTGTTCATTATCCCAAGCACCGGGGCAGAAAGATCAATTCTGTATGAAACACAGAAGTGCAATAAACAAGTCAGATATCCTACCCCCTCATTTACATCACATCCAAAATGGTTCTTTCTTTGAAAAAACCCAAAAAGTTCCTTATCCTAGTGGAAGGCAGCATGGGGAGTTACGTTTTTTTTAATTAGATCTCTCATATACAGTATGCGCACAGACTAGCAATGATTGGCACCTCTGCTTGACAGAAGTAGCTAACAAATATCTGCATACTGGTTTCCCTAGTAGATTTTATCCAATTTACCAACCTGTTCTGTATGTTTCAAATGAATGTGATATACAAAATGACTAATCATATAATGTGGACCCTGAGACCACCTGGAAATAAGGAAAGCAGCACTTGTTACTTCACATTATTCACAGCTAAAATACAGGGACATTTGATTCCCACTGTGGTCCTTTGCTGAACAGTCAGAGCTCACTCTGCCCCAGTATAATTTGCAAGCTCTTGGGCTTTGTCTACATCTCCTGTCATCCAGCTTTTATGTGGAAATAAAAAATGTTATGGGGTAGCATAACCCACTGCTGGTATCTCCTACAGACTACAGCAGAACAATTGCTTTACTGAGTATTTTACCGCTTGGATCTATAGGTGCACAACTAATGAATAACTGTCCGCATATCACACTACAGATTGCATCACCCAGAGACCTGGTTTGCATGTAACAAAAACCCATAATATGGGTTGATGAATTCTGGGTTCTCATGACATGTAAATGCAGCTGCACTAATAAATCATTGTTTGTTAACCACAAACAACCCAGAAAGAAAACCCGTCCCCGTTGTGACATGTAACAAAACAACAGCTGTGAACACATTGTTGATATTTGGAAAGGAACAGAAGGCTGAATAACAAGTCATGTTTTGTCTGCTACTTCCTGTCCTGTTCTCATGGGAAAAGTAGGTGTGAAAGAAATACGAGCTGGTCACATGGTTTGTATGTTCTGGTGACGTAGAATTGATTTGTTAGCTTTCGTTTCTGTAGCCATTTTTAGTAGAGAGATGGATTGCTTCTTTCTCTCTCTGATGCTCTGACTAATGCTTGCTGGACTTGCAATCATGTAACGTCTAAAGATGTGGTGGAGTGACATCAACTTGCTCCACTGGACTAATGCTTGTTATGCATTATAATCTGCACATGTAATTAAGGGATGTATACTCTGTAGGATATACTTGATGTAGTAATAAACAGGTAGCAAGAAACCTGTGGCGTTTACAGAGTTATTTCCTTATTACTGGAAGCTGCTGGAGGAGGAGGCTGGGCTGGCTGAAATTCGATACGCTTGGAATGCTGCTGATGGGGGAGACAGGTCTGCAGTTCTGTGTGTATCTTCATGGGCCATTGCACACAGGAAGAGGATCTTAAATCTTCCATCTCACGCTCTGCTTTTCCACGAGGCCGGCGGGCCTACCGGGTGGATTGGTTGTAAAAAACCTTCAGGGCTGTGTCATCGCCCTTTCAGTCCCATGGTTTGTGAACTCTGGGTTGTTTAAACCATGGGTTTTCATTACATATGAACTCTGAACCCTGGATTGTTCATGAGTTGTTTCGTCAGAGGCGGCAGGCAGGAGTGGTAAAAGAACCTAGCTGCTCTCCATAGATCCGCATTCTCGCTTGCCCCTTTCCTGAACTAGCAGTAATAGCAAAGTCTGCCTGGCAACACCAGCCAGGCAGATCAGATCCCCTTTCCCTACCTGAAGCTCAGAGATGCTCTTTACAGCATAGTCAGAAAGGATTAAAAAAAAAAAAAATTCTTTTTTTCTTTTTTTTAAATTTTTATTTATATATTTTTAAATGAACACACATACAAAAGAACATAAACCTACAAATCATAAACTCCAAGTGCACCCGTCACCCCGGGGCCAAAACCAATTCTATCCACATAATCCATTATTAATCTATATTCCAAAAATACATTGTATCATGACATGGCTTACTCCCTTTTCCCTTTACTAAAACATAATCTAAAAATGGTCCCCATATATCCTTAAAATTATTTTTCTTTAATTGTCCCCTTTTACATTTAATACTACATGTTAGTTTATCATTTAAAGCAATATCCCAAACTTCTTTATACCAATCTATTATTAAGTACTGGTGTTGAACTTTCCAATTCCTTGCTATCAGTAATCTCCCTGCCGCTAATAAACTTACAATTAATTCCTTTTTCTCTTGTGAGCACAGAAGTTTCTCCGTTATTGATAACAATGCTAATTTTGGACAGACCTCCAAATTAATGCCAATAATTTCTGAAATTTCTACAAAAATTTTATTCCAAAAATCCAATATGCTTTTGCAACTCCACCACATATGACCATAAGTACCAAGTTCCTGACATCCTCTCCAACACAATGGAGCACAATTACTATCTATTTTGTTTAATCTTACTGGAGTCAGATACCATCTCCAAACAGTTTTTTAAAAAATCTCTTTTATCCTTACTGACATATTTCTTAATATACGTCTGCCCCAAATATTTCTCCACCCCGCATTCGATATCTCCTCCTCAAATTCCATTTCCCATATCATCTTAAGGTTATCTTTTTTCGCTTCAATCCTCTGAAACATTTTATATATCTCCTTAGTTAACCCTCTGGAAGAAACATTCCCTTCTATAAGTTCTCTAGACAACACTTTCTTTTCAAATCAAGTAAGCTCCCTCTCATGCTCATTTCTCTTCTTCCATTTCTTAGTCCACTGATCTAATTGCATTAAATTTAACCATGAAATTCTACCTGACCCAATCATTTCAGATATTTGTTGTCTAGTCTCAATTTTTCCCATCCAATCCATTAATTTGATAACCTTATTTTCCCTAAATATAGCTTCCCAATGCTGTGCATTTTCTGGAAAGTCCTCCATTGCTACCACTGGAGTTAACAGGGATATCCCTGGTATAAAAATCTGTCTATTACTATTCCAAATCCCTACCATATTTTTCAAGAAGGGATTTTCTATTCTTTTTACCCTACTATTAGTTTTTTTAAAAAATAAATTTTTTTCCATCCCAATTTCTATTTCCTGCATTTCTATTTCTAACCACAAAATATTCTTCTTAACTAAAATGTCCATTATAAACCTTAACTGATTAGCTATATAATACCACTTGATATTAGGAAGGCCAAGCCCACCTTCTTTTTGGGATTTATACCATTTACTCTTAGTAATCCTCACCTTCCCCCCCCCATTACAAAAATTATTAATTATTGCTTGCCATTCCTTAATTTCCTTCTCTGATAAACAACTTGGTATCATTCTAAATAAAAAAATTATCTTTGGTAATATCTTCATTTTTATCAAAGCTATTCTACCAAACCATGAAAGTCCAATTTTTTTATATTCCTCTATCTTTTTTTTTTACCTCATTCTTTAACTTTCTAAAATTTTGTTCTCCTATTTTTTCTAGCTCTTTTAAAATATCTACACCTAAATATTTAATTATACTTTTTACCTTAATATTTGATCTTTTTTTAATCCCTTCTAGCTCCTCTATTTTTCTATAATTAAACAACATAATCTCAGATTTATCCCAATTTACTTGCAACCTCGTAACATCCCTAATCCTTTAAATGATTCTCCAGCCTATCCATCATTTCCATGGGATTTTCAATTGTTAACAGAGTATCATCTGCAAAAAGATTAATTTTTATCTTATCCTTTATCCCTATCCCTTTTAAATTATTATCCTCTCTAACTACATTTGCCAAAACCTCCATAACTAACACAAATAAGACTAGGGAAAGGGGACAGCCCTGTCTGGTACCTCGGCCTAGAAAAATTTGATCTGTTATACCATCATTTACTACAACTGACGTCATATTTTGAGCATATAATTGATCAATAACTCCTCGAAACTTTTCACCAAACCCCATCATTTTTATTATCCTCTTTAATGCTGGCCATTCCACACAATCAAAGGCCTTGAAAATATCTAATGCTAAAACCCCTCCCTTCAAATTATTTTTCTTAATTAAATATATTATATTTAACACTCTTCTAGTCAAATCTGCCATTTGTCTGCCTTGTACAAGACCACATTGGCCTAAGCCAATATACTTACTAACAAAACTATTCATTCTTCTAGCTAATATTGCAGACATTAATTTTGCATCTTGATTAATTAATGAAATTGGTCTATAAGATCCTGGGTCTGCCGGATCCTTATTTGGTTTCAGGATTAAAATGGTCAAAGATTGTTTCCAAGAAGGAGGAATCTCTCCCCCCTGTAAAATATCATTAAACAAGTTTTTTAACTTGGGAATTATCATTTTCTTAAAAACCTTATAATATTCAGCCCCTAAACCATCTATTCCGGGAGTTTTACCATCTTTTAATTTATTTATAGCAAACTCTATTTCTAACTCCGTAAAAGGTTGTTCCATATAGTCTCTATCCTCTTCTAATATTTTTATTTTCAATTTTTTTTCAATATATTCTTTAATCCTTACTTCAGAGCATAAACCAGCCTGATACAATTCGGAATAAAATTCGTGAAATATTTTTAATTTATCCTTCATTAAATTATATTCCTTACCCTTCTTATCTTTAATCACCCCCACTAAATTTCCCCCCTTTTTTTGCACAGATCTAGCTAACATTTTAGAATTTTTATTACTATTCTCAAAAAACTCTCTTTTCATATATATCAAATTCCTTTGCACTTTGTCTATATCTTTATTCTCAAATTCTTTCCTCTTAGCTTGCAATTCAGCAAATACCTTCTTATCCCTATTCTTTAAAAAAGATTCTTCTAACTCCCTAATCTCTTCTTCTATCTGTTTATTAAAAGCCTCCTGTTGTTTTCTTAAATTAACTCCCTCTCTTATTCCTATACCTCTCATAACACTTTTCATAGTATCCCATATTATAGCTTGACTACAATCCTCTGTTTGATTAAATTCCCAAATTTCCCTCATCTCTTTCTCTATCTTTTCAGTTACCGTATATGTTTTGCTTTAAAAATGTTACAGTTCAACCTCCATCTTCTAGCCTCTCTATAATCCTTCCCTATCTTTAAATCCATATTGACCAGCGCATGATCCGTAACTTTTATAATACCTATCTCAGTACTCATGAGTACTGAGTACTGTGGAAGTGATTGGTGCACCTAATCACTTCCACAGCAGTACTAAGCACTTTGATAGGAATTCACCTTAATAGAAAACACTGCTTTTATATGACACAAATACTACATTTACTATATTATGCATTTTTAAAGAAATTATTTATTAAGGTTGAATCTAAAAGGCAGGTGAAGTTAAGTGATCATATTCCAGTCATATGGAATTCTAAATTCTAAATTCTTCTCCCCCCATGGTACCATTAATTAAAATATATCTCCCTCTGGCATCCTTCTTAACCTTGGATTAATTTTTTCTAAATGCAAGGCTTCCACTTTTCCTAGTGGTGGGGGAAGGGAGCTTTTCTTTCTTGTGTCTAAGAGACCAAGCTCTTAGACACAAATATATAATCTATCCTAGAAAAATTCTTAAAGGCTGATGAATAATACGTATATCTTCTATCTTGCCCTTTAACTTCTCTCCAAACATCCACCAACCCTTCCTTTGTGATCACCTTATTCAAAAACGTGATGTTATTCTTCATCTCCCCATCCGTGGGGTTTGATTTATCTATCCTTTTATCCATCACCATATTAAAGTCACCCGCCATAATAACCCTCTGATTCTGTATAACACCCATTTCCTTAAACACCATTTGATAAAATTCCCCTTGATTCTGATTTGGTGCATAAACATTAATTAATACAAATTCTTCTCCCCCCATGGTACCATTAATTAAAATATATCTCCCTCTGGCATCCTTCTTAACCTTGGATTAATTTTTTCTAAATGCAAGGCTTCCACTTTTCCTAGTGGTGGGGGAAGGGAGCCTTTCTTCAGCAAGCTACAAGTGGTGCCAAGAGCAGGTGAGGAGTATTCCATGCACTGCATGTAGGACAGAGCAGTGGTAAGCAGGCAGCGGACATGGTGAAGCCATGCCAGTACTACTGTGTTGCGAAGGCATTCAGGATATGGGGAGAGAGAGGGTGAAGAAGGAAGGAAACAAATAACTCAGGGATTGAGAAAACAAACCACTGTTTGTTCGATCATTTGCCAGACAAACTGTGGGTCGGGTAACAAACCATGGGTTAAATAAACCATGGGTTACTGTGGTGCTGTTCAAACCAACCCAGAGAATTGATATATCGCCAATTGGTAACATATTGTGCTTGTCTGGAGATGTCTCTTAGTGCTACCAAGCGGGATGCACTGTAATTCTAGACAGTGCTTGTGGCTTCTAGTTGCAGCTGGGTGCTATGAAGCACGCCTGCTACGATTGATACTTCTGCTTGTATTTAGATGCACCATTTTTGCATCATACCACTGACAAACATTTTGCTAGCAAAATTGATCAAGAGCACAAAGATGGTAGGAGCTAGGTGGTCAACTAATATTATCGTACACCAGTTACACTGGTTACCAGTTTACTTCTGGGCTCAGTTATGATGCTAGTATTGACCTTAAAACTCTAAATGGCCTGGGACTAAGTTACCTAAAGGACTGCCTTTACCCATATGAACCTACCCAGTTCTTAAGAACATCTTGATCCATGCTTTCAGGTCTCCCTTTAAAGCAGACCTATTTGGTGAATAACAGAGACAGGGCCTTTTCAACAGTGGCACCTAGATTTTGGCATTCCCTCCCTGGGGAATCAGGCAAGCCCTCTCCATCTTTGCCTTTAAATGCACTTTAGAAACATTTAAAAAAAAATTCAGGAAAGCCTTTTATGATTAAGCTTTATTGTGTATGCTGACTTTCAGGGATGGGGACTCGGACTCGAGGACTCGACTCATGAGTCGGACTGAGTCCCCCCTATGACTCGACTCGGACTCGAGTCTCAATATTTTTAATGGGACTCGAGACTCGACTCGCGACTCGAGACCAAGGACTCTTCAACATCCCTGGGCTGTGCCAGGAGTGGAGAGGAGCGTGATTGCCGGCGAAGAGCACATGGAAGCGAGGTGTGCTGCTGCTCGGCCACTATGGACGGCTACCAGGAGTGCAGTCCCAACAGTGTGTCAAGATTTATTTTGATTGATGTGTTGCGTACTTGGGAGAGGCAGAAGAAGGACCTGAGATTACTCTGTGCAGCTGCTCTGAGTGTGTTTCTGGTTCCAGCAAGTTCATCACCAGTGGAGCGGGTGTTCAGTGAGGGTGGAATTGTGATGAGATCTCACCGTTCCAGAATGGGGGCCAAACATTTAGAAAAAATCATGTTCCTCAAATGCAACATGGATAAGTTTTAGGAAGTACAGCAAGTTTATTTTTTAAAATCATTTTTCTAAAATGCAACCTTTCAGACATTTTGGGTTTGGCTGCCTCTGCCTGCCTGTCTGGGGTTCTCAGCCTCCTCTGCCTGCCTGGTCTCTTCTTGACCAGTTCAACAGTTGAATTGTCCAAAACAAAGGCCTTTGCCTGCCTGCTTTGGGGTTCCCTGTCTCCTCTGCCTGCCTGGTTATTTTGGGCTTTTCTGCCTGGTCTGTTCTTGTCAAAATCAGTTGCAGAGTTTTGAAATAAAAAGGCACACTTGTGCCTAGAATTTATTTAAGCCACACATATGAAGTAGCCTTATTTTGTTGGGGGGAAATCCCATTGATTTTAATAGGGACTCGTGGAGTCAGCTTTGGGAGTGACTCGTGACTCGTGACTCGTGAGTCACCATTTTGGACCAAGGACTTGGACTCGGACTCGAGACTCGGGTCCAAAGACTCGTGACTCGACTCGTGACTCGAGACCAAGGACTCTTCAACATCCCTGCTGACTTTTAAAATAAATAGTTGTGCTGTTTTTATTATTTAGTTTTATTATGATTATTGTTTTTATTGTTTTCAGATGTTTTTATTGTTTTCAGATATTTGTAAGCCACTTGGTAAATTGGAGCAGATGGAGCATATGAAATCCCCAGCTTAAAACTAATGTTCATTCTGGCCTGTAAATTTGGCTCTCTGAACAAAGGTTCAGGAAAAAAAATACTGGAATATGATCACTTAACTTCACCTGCCTTTTAGATTCAACCTTAATAAATAATTTCTTTAAAAATGCATAATATAGTAAATGTAGTATTTGTGTCATATAAAAGCAGTGTTTTCTATTAAGGTGAATTCCTATCAAAGTGCTTAGTACTGCTGTGGAAGTGATTAGGTGCACCAATCACATCATTCAAAATAGCAACATCAAAGCATACTAAAGGGGCATAACAATTCAACAATGCAGCATTTTGTTGTTCCGGAGGACAACATTCTTGCCAGAATAAAGAAGTCAGACTAAAAAAGAAACTGATGAAATGCAGCATAGTTTATTAACTCCACTACTCCCCCGGCAGTGACATTGAATAATAAACTAAACAGTTTTATGAAGCTGTTCCTCGTTCAGTTAAAAAAGGGGCCTTTATTTTAAGTACCGTGTGCTTCTTGAGAAGAATATGTGCAGATGCTAGCATAATTGAATGTTGGAAATTTTTTTAAAAAAATGCACCCCATTTTTCTCATCACCATTCCAAAATTGATAATGGCATGTTGTTTTATCTATTCCACTGTGAACCTAAAGGAAAGCAAGAACCCAGCATAATTTTCAATGACAAGCTGGAAGGCCTGGAAATTTCCTATCCTATTACACTCTATTGATTTGGGCATATTTCCAGTTCAAACTATTAAATGGTTGGGGGGGGGGGGAAATCTCTGACAACATTTAAAACTCAGTAGTAAAACTGACTTCTGAACCAATGGAATTTTAGATTTGCGAGCTTGTTCAGACAGCTGACTTTTGGGTACTTTAATCCTAGTGCTGTTATGCTGTTCAGACTTCCTTCACTGGGTGAGGAGAGTAAATTTCTGTTCTTGTTTCTACAGTTAAAAATTCGTTGTTTCAAGGTGCCAAGAACCACACTGTTTAGAGTTATAGTGTGACTTGTTAGTAGTGGAGGGAATCTTTTTGGAAGCAATTATTTTCCTGGGTGACCACAGCATCTTTTTTTTATTATGATCAATTACATCTTAAAAACTTTTTAGACATGAGGAATAAAATTCATGGGGTGGGGAACGGGGAGAGAATTCTATAATCACAGACACAGACTGGATAACAGAGTGAGCCCAATTCCTCTGTATTTTAGCTATATGTCATGCAGTTTCCACTTTGCAACCCAAAGTGCCTTTGAAGCAAAGGTATCCTCCTTCTTGACTCTGTACATCTTCTAGACACTTAAAAGAAACTGTGGCTAGTTAGGGAACTGCACAGTTCTGATTTTCTTTTTAAAAATCATCTCACTAATTCAGTACCTTGTTACAAAATGAAGAAGTACAGTAGGACAGAGCACAATCTCCATAAGTACCATTAATACAAAATCCCCAATAAATTCTTCCTTTTATCTGAACAAATCGTTCTCTGATTGTAGCAATGGCACCAACCTGCTTCTAATTGTTCATGACCTAGTTAATAGAATGCTACCAGCTATCCCTGCCTGTCTGCCAGCAAAGTTGCCTCTGGGAAACTCGTCATGTATTCATTTTCTAGCCTACCTTCTGAGCGGAGTGCTTTCTGTGTAGCTATACTGCTCTCGTCCTTCTTCTATGATTTGTAAAAAGGGGCTAGCCCTCTATTTTATATATATATGAGAGTCTAAGAGAGTTACTCTCTCACCTGAGCTTAGGGAGAGAGAAACTGAAAAAAAACAAAACACAAGCTGAAAGAGAAAATAAATTACATTATAAAGAGCAGAAGCATCAGTTCAGGGACTATGACAAAGCTCATCACTGTCACTTCAGTCAGAAATCCCATTTGGAGATATTAAAAATGTGTGTCCTTTAAGGATAATATTAAAAATCCAGCTACCTCATTTCATTGTAACTCTGGCTGAAACTGGCTTATGTAAGAAAATTACTCTACTGCCATTTGCCAACATTACTAGCAGATGATGATTACCCTCCCTGGAACCCAGTCGTGGAAATAAGGGGAGTAACCATGTTATTCACCCCTCCCATGTGGTTTCTCTCTTTCAGATATTACCAGAACTTTGTGGGTTGCAACCACATAAAAGCAACAACCACACTACTCTGGAAAATGAAGAACTGGCCCTCTCATAAAGGCTGTCCTGAAGTGTTTCTCTGTTAAGCTGTTGTTTAGCAAATAGAGAGGAGGTCTGGAACCTTCTCCAGAAGGGATACGTCACATGTTGTCACAGGCACCATATTTCATTTCTGCCCTGTGTTCCTCACATTGTTTCCCTATTGTGGCTGATTTAAGGCACTGTTGTAGCCACAGTATGCATACTCTTTCTAAAAACAAGTCACACTTCCAACTTACTATTGTTCATGATCTTAATTACTACCACTTTATCTCCATATTATTTTCAGGTTAAATTGGCCTACTGTACCCTTAAGGAATTAGCATACCGGTAATTCAGGAGTAGAGCCTGCTTGATTAGAAACATTCTTTTCTTTTGTCAAATTATTTTTGAAAATAATTGTATTCCAGTATTTTCTGCAGAAATAGTCTGGATGCAATCCTAAAGTCCCTTACTAGTAGAGATTAATAGTGCAATTCTATACATGTTTACTTGGAAAGCCCCATTGAGTTCAGTAGGTCTTAGTCTCAGGTAAGTGGGTACAGGATTGCAGCCTAAATCCCACTACACTAAGAGGAATTTATTTCTGCTTAGGATTGCACTGTGTTTCCTACAGGAAGATGATCTCTGTAGGCATATTTTTCAAAATTGATTTATATTTTGCTGTTAGTCCTAGGCATTTATTAATAACTAATAATCACTTCCATATAAATGATTAAGCAAACCTTTTCCTTAGCAATAGCTGGGAAAGCACCAGGAGATCTCAGAAAAAGGAAAATGTATTTGACATTTGCCCCAAAGCTAGCTTAGCAGATTTTTAATTACCAGGGATGTTGAAGAGTCCTTGGTCTCGAGTCACGAGTCGAGTCACGAGTCTTTGGACCCGAGTCTCGAGTCCGAGTCCGAGTCCTTGGTCCAAAATGGTGTCTCACGAGTCACGAGTCACAAGTCACTCCCAAAGCTGACTCCACGAGTCCCTATTAAAATCAATGGGGGGTTTTCCCAACAAAATAAGGCTACTTCATATGTGTGGCTTAAATTAATTCTAGGCACAAGTGTGCCTTCTTATTTCAAAACTGCATCTGATTTTGGCAAGAACAGACCAGGCAGAAAAACCCAAAATAACCAGGCAGGCAGAGGAGGCAGGGAACCCCAAAGCAGGCAGGCAGAGGCCTTTGTCTTGGACAATTCAACTGTTGAACTGGTCAAGAAGAGACCAGGCAGGCAGAGGAGGCTGGGAACCCCAGACAGGCAGGCAGAGGCAGCCAAACCCAAAATGTCTGAAAGGTTGCATTTTAGAAAAATGATTTTAAAAAATAAACTTGCTGTACTTCCTAAAACTTATCCATGTTGCATTTGAGGAACATGATTTTTTTCTAAATGTTTGGCCCCCATTCTGGAATGGTGAGATCTCATCACAATTCCACCCTCACTGAACACCCGCTCCACTGGAACCAGAAACACACTCAGAGCAGCCACACAGAGTAATCTCAAGTCCTTCTTCTGCCTCTCCCAAGTACGCAACACATCAATCAAAATAAATCTTGACACACTGTTGGGGCTACACTCCTGGTAGCCGTCCATGGTGGCCGAGCAGCGGCACACCTCGCTTCCATGCGCTCTTCGCCGGCAATCACGCTCCTCTCCACTCCTGGCACAGCCCAGGGATGTTGAAGAGTCCTTGGTCTCGAGTCCCGAGTCGAGTCTCGAGTCCCATTAAAAATATTGGGACTCGAGTCCGAGTCGAGTCAGAGGAGGGACTCAGTCCGACTCACGAGTCGAGTCCTCGAGTCCGAGTCCCCATCCCTGTTAATTACTACAGTATATGTTGACATTCCATCTCTGTTAGATCTGAAACCAATAAAGAACATTAATTTCTTTCTTAAATGATAGATGGACTCACACCATCAACAGATTTATTTATTTTAAATCGATCCACACCAAACTGTTTTGTGCCCTGACTGCCCTGTGTTGATTTCAAATATTCACTCAGTTATTCAAAGGCACGTATTCTCTTCATTGACTTAGACAGTAGTAGATTTAAATTATTATTATTATTATTATTATTATTATTATTATTATTATTATTTGTATTTCCAAATGAAACTTATACGTTAACTGGGGACCCCCGCTGAGTAATGGGGAGCAGACTGCATCATTGATGATTGCATTCAACTTGCACAGTGTGGGGGTGGGCATTTTCTAAATGCCTTGTTTAAGTACTTTGCTTAGTACTGCTGCTAAGTATTAAATAAATGAAACTTATTTATTTTATTGCTTCTTGTGCTGTCCATATCTTTGGCAGTGGTGGCTTATGCCTATTGGGGCTGGTAGGGTGGAAGACAAGGTGGCCAACAGTAAACAGCATCAAAGCCAACGGTAGGCAGAGGCAACTAATTCTGGTTTTGGCCCCATCCTCCTTGTTGGCAATGATACTAAGAACATTTAAGAACTGCAGTACCATTCCTTAACATTTATTTATTTATTTATTTATTTATTTCATTTTAACATTTCTAAACTACCCTTCATCCACAAGGAATCCCTAGGCCAGTGATGGCGAACCTATGGCACGCGTGCCACAGCTGACACATGGGGACCGCTCTGCTGGCATGCGAGCCATAGGTCACCAGGGGCACAGAGCTCGAGAGCAGGGGGGCGAAGCGGCCGCTCCTGCCTGCTGCATGTCGCCCGGCATCCCGCAGGCCGCCTCCTCTGCCGGGGAAGGGCCAAGAAGGTCCTCCCGGGGTGGGGCGGGGTCGCCGGGAGGCGTGAGGCAGCGTCACGCCACGCGCACGTGCTCCCTCCCAATGAGGCGCTGGTGCTGTTTGTTTGCAGACAGCAAAGGAGGAGGAAGAAGAGAAGGGAGGAGCCACAGCCCAGCTGGAGCGGACCCGAGGCAGAGAGGCAGGCCGGGAGTTCTTTCTGCAGGAGGGGGAGGAGGAGGAGGAGATGCAGGAGAAGGGAGCCCTTCCCGGCAGCGGGGCATGATCCAGGGCTCGTACGCCCGCCACCAAAGCCTGGGGGGCCTCCGTGAGAGTCGCTCCCGGCGGCATGAGGCTGGCCGGGAGTTCTTTCTGCAGGAGGGGGAGGAGGAGGGGAAGCAGGAGAAGGGAGGAATTTCACCGCCGTAGGCTTCCCTTCTTCTCTCTTGGCGACCCCCACATTCTCCCTGGCTTCATCATGATCCCCCCCACTCTTTCCCCCTCACTCTTTCCCCCTCACTCTTTCCACCAAATGCTTGAGGTCTTCTTTCCCCTCCAGTTTCCTTCCCTCCGCCCCCATGTTTTTGTTAGGTTTTGCATAGGCAGAACGAGATTATCACCTGACATCAGGATTATCACCTGACATGGAGGTTGTCTCTTTAGATGTAGTACACAGGGTCTTCGGTCACCTGATATAGTCTCAAGGTGATATGACTCAGCAGCCTTGGACAGGTTAGCAGTAAACATGTTGATGAATAGGTTATACAACTGGGGTGAGTAATATCCTATTTATAGGTACAGGGTTTGTGGTTTAAAGGCTGACACACTTGTTGACTCTTCACTCTTCTTACTTGTCTTGCTTGTCTCACTCGACTTGTCTTGACTTCCTGGCTCTCTGGGCCTGTTCATCTAGCCTTACCACTGGGGTATTGGATTTGAGTCTGCAATCATGTAGTGAGTAAGAGATGCATTGTTTGCCTTAATCCCATGTAATTGGGTCTTACAAATAAACTCTTTAATCTTTATTAACTGCTGTTATCTCCTCCTTCCGTCTGCGTGACTGGGACTGAGGGTCACTGGCTAGGGAAGCTTTTGAACCCGAGTCAGTCCAGCTCTCACAGTTTTGTATCTCAATATTGCTTCCCTTCTCTTCCCGTGCTTCCCCCGCTCCCTCATTTCTCCCCGTTTGCGTTTGCATCGTCTTCATAATTACCTGCCTTAACAGTCGCTTCTCCCCCTCCCCCCGCACTGCCTTCTTCCTATCAGCCTCCCCTTCTCGATATTGCTTCCCTTCCCTTCTCGTGCTCCTCACCCCTCCCTCATTTCTCCCCATTTGCACCGTCTTCATAATTACTTCCCCCCCATAGCGCTTCCTCCTCTTCCCTCCCTTGCCCCCCCCTTAGTTCTCTGTAACTCCATGGAGGGCTCTAAGGCTTTTATTTCACTGCAGCAGGCTTCCCTTCTCGATATTGCTTCCCTTCTCTTCTCTTCTCCTCCCCCCTCCCTCATTTCTCCCCGTTTCCATCATCTTAATAATTACTTCTGGCTCCCCGCTCCGCACCCCAGTAGTTTCTTCTTCCTCTCAGGACTGGCCAATGTGATCATATTATGCCAGTACTTTCCCATCTACACTGGCATAATATGAATATGATCACATTGGCCAGTCCTGTTAACAATCTTAGAGCCTGCAAGGAACCCAAGGCACCTTACATAATCCTCCTCCTCTCCATTTTATCCTCACAACATCCAGCCTAACCTACCTCACAGGGGTGTTGTGAGGATAAAGTGGAGAGGAGGAGGATTATGTAAGCCGCCTTGGGTTCCTTGCAGGTGCTTTATCTGTCTTTTTAAATAAATTTTGTGTTTTTGTAGACTCCAAGACTTGAACAACAACAAAAAAAAACATGAGTTCAGCTCTTTTCAGCTTTGAATTATATCAAATCTGATACCAGAAACAGATTAACAGATGAGCTGAGTGCTGCATGTGTTGCTCTCAAACTGAGTATGAGCCAAAGTTTGACAAATTATCAGCATGCCTGCCACAGCAAAAATCACATTAATCATATTACAAGTTGAGAATCCCTTATCCAAAAATACATATGCCTAACTATTTAAATTGCCTTAAGGCTACAATGTAGTACTAGAAAAAAAATTGAGTTGATGTTTTTTTCAATAAAAAACTGTTTGTATCATTGAAAGCCCTGTTATTGTGTTTTTCTTTTAAGACAAAAGATGTTAATTAGTTCGGACAACTGTATGAGTTGTTTTTACTAAACTAACCCCCCCCCCCCCATAGCGAATTAAATTCAGGTTTAATTGCAGTGTTGGCACTTTGAAATAAATAAGTTGGTTTTGTGTTGCAGTTTGGGCACTCGGGCTCAAAAAGGTTTCCCATCACTGCCCTAGGCAGTGTCCATAACATGAAAATCATCACTGAAGCACAATAGAACAATAAAATTACAAAATAAGAGGCATAAAGCTATTCAACCAGCAACCAAATGAACAAATCAATTGATAGTCTTTAATGTTGTACGTCATCTGGTTTTCGTGCTAACATTTTTAATTTCACTCTTTTATCTACAATACTACTTTAAGTCAGATAGGACTTAACTGCTCACTGTAGTTGATCCTTCTCCCCATGCATCTGTCCACATTTGTGATGTGGTAGCTCACTTGTGGACTGGTAATTTGGGGGAGGGGTGGGAGGAAAATACTTGATGAGCCACAGACACCACTGAACCTAGATAACTGGAGTTTGCTGATTCATTTTCAAGCGGAAAGGTTTGGGAGATGTTTTTCATAAAACATTTAAGGTTGTGTGACACAAATGTGAAGTGATTACAAGCAGTGCCCTGTAGTGAGGGTGCCTTGTGCAAATGCAACCTTAGCTAATGCAAAAATCATTGGTGTATCCCGATTATCTTGACTCAATCAATACAGGGTTGCTAATATAAATATTAAGGAATGGTATGCTGGACACAGGCCTGTGGGGATCCACTGTAACTAATTCAAGTCTACTAGGTGGTGAAAGATATACATAGGCAAAAATGGCTAGAAAGCATAGTCCTTGATAAGGACAAAATAGCAAACTATTATAGATTTCATAGATCATAGAGTTGGAAGGAGCATACAAGGCTATCGAGTCTTGTCAACCCCCTGCTCAATGCAGGAAACTAGAGGAGGGGTCTCCCATCCAAGTAATAACCAGGCCTGACCCTGCTTAGCTTTCCACGCTCAGACAAGCTGAGCCAGCGTAAGCCACAGGCCTATATTTAAAGCTGTCTTCTTGACAGCTTTAAAAACAGGTTCTGAAGATGCATCCCCAAATACGACTATGTTGTTTAGCCCTCATTGTCACTCTGTTTTCAGCATGAGCTGCAGGTACTTGGATCACATGGATTTCATCTCAGTCTAATCTATACTGTTGTTTTCAAATATGGAGCAGTGGAAGGTGCTGCAGTCAATCAGGGAAAACAAACATGAGGCCTGTGGCTTTTTTTTTGAAATTATGAACACCAGTCAAAGGATGGATAGACTTGATTTGTGTTATATTCATTATTCTGTATTATTTTCATCATACTCAAATGAGTAACGCTTGCTAGGCTAATAGTCTTTCTAGGAACATATCTGGCAGGATTTCTGTTCATAGAGTAAGTAATTATGTCAGATGGTCACATTTTTCAGGGATTTTTTTTAATGCTGAGAAAGCATGTAGGACCAATGCCTCTGACTGAATATTGACTCCAAAGACAGATATTTAGCATATGACGATCTGGCTGTGTTGGATTAGAACACAAATGCATATTAGTCAATATTGAGTGCTTCTCAGCCAAGTTATTGATGGTCCTAATAATGCCACACTATATAACAGGGACGAATACCTGTTATCCCCCTTCCATATTGATGAGAATACATGCATGGAATAAAATAAGCCATTTAGGGCACATCTCCATGGCAACTTCCCATGCTCCTTGTCAGATGCTTTCATGCACAGTCAGGTGTCATGTATTAGAGGGGTCCTGTGACTTCCTGACAGGCCAAAGCCTCTCAAATGGAGAAAACTATCTGGATATTTGTAAGGTCAGATTCCAAAGACAAGACAAAAATCATAGATAGGTTGGAGAGGCAAGCTGAAGTCAATTTCAGAAAGGCAATCCAGGCAGATAAAGCAGGGGCAATGAAAGGAGCACTGGTGAAGGGATTACAGGACCAAGGAGAAAATCAAGAAGCATAGTCTGTGAGCACAAGCAACAGTGCTTTTTTGCAAAAGGTATGCCAACAGGTAGGGCACATTTTTATAAGGAAAAGGCAGGAGGGAGGGATGGAAGAAGGCATAGACTTGAGCTCCAGGAAGCCTAAAGTGGATCAAGGAACAGGGCTGCAACTCAGCTCCCAGGAGGTCAACAGTTCAAGTCTGCCATGGATGATGGCACTGACATTCGCTGTGGGAAACAAAAGGCATTGTCCACCTCAGGCACACTTGCATTGAGAACAGGGATCTGTATAACCAATGCTGGTTCTCAAATGGTCCCTGTCAGAGATGTGGAACTGTGAGCTGAAGCACCCTGCATATGCATGTTGCATGGATTGGATGCCCTGACACAGCACATCTGAGGGCTAATTCAAATGTTACCTGTAATATCTGTAAGGTTGCCTGCTTGCATTACCTTGCTGCTTTAGCTAGCTTCCTTTTCTTGCTTCTGTTCCCTAAGTCCCCTTGTCTCTCTCCATGTTTGTTATTTTATTTTGGTGAGTCACGGTTTAAGGAGAGGCAGTGTTCCATTGCTCTCTGTTCCAGGAACTATTTCTGAATTGAATCTGTATTTGTGTGGGACTCCTCATGACCGCTTAGCCAGCTGTTGGTTTACCAACAACTGTTTATGTTTGGAGAAAGGCAATGGTTGAATATTGCCTTTATCCAAACATTTTTGGATATATTTTATTTATTTTTCTTTTATTTATTATATTTATACCCCACCTTTTTTCCTGCAAGGAACCCAAAGCAGCTTACATAATCCTCCTCTCCATTTTATCCTCACAACAACCCTGTGAGGTAGGTTAGGCTGAGAGGCAGTGACTGGCCCAAAGTCACCCAGTGAGTTTCACGGCCGAGTGGGGACTAGAACCCGGATTTCCTGAGTCCCATTCCAACACTCTCACCACTATGCCACACTACGCCTTTGAGCAGGTGGTGACACATTGTGGCCCTTTGTCCTATCAAGACTAAGGCCAAAATCTGTTATCAAAGGCTGATTAATGCCAGGGTAGCCACTGTGAATTTCCAAGTAACCATGACCAACCAGGAATTGAAGTTATAGCTGATATAGCTCTAAATCTATCTGTTCTGTACATCTTATGGCCCACCCCATTCCACTGAAATGCAAAGTGATCTTGCTGCGCATAGGCCTCCGAAAGCCCACCGCACCATTTCCATAGTGCCCTCCCCACTCCAGATTTGCTGAATCATAACTCCTTGCCTCTGTGTTCTCTTGCTCTCTCGTGGTTATTTGGTGAATTAGCAGAGTTTGACTTCTTCTAGCACATGTCAAGATAGTTGAAATTCTCTATTATATTACTATGGCTCACTTCTGTGAAAGTTTTGTAATCTGTTTCAGGAGATCATCACCCACTGGGCGGTCTTGCAGCATACTGCCACGTCATGACAGTGTTCAGAGAAGGGCCTTATGATCAGTTCTTAGGGTGTGCTCAGGGTGGTATGCAAAGAGGTCCTTTTGGTATGCTGGGCCCAAGCCATTTAAGGCTTTATAGGTAATAACCAGAACTTTGAATTGTACCTGGAAACATATTGGTAGCTAGTGTATCTTTTCTAAATGTGGAAGCTAGGATATTCATGGGACCACAGTTGTGTAAGCAGAAGTTTAATAAGGTTTGGGACAAGATGGAATCTTGCAGGGCATCATAGGCTAAAGGCTAAGGTGTCAAGCAGCGGTCCTGTACCACTACCTTCTGAGACCAACCTTCCAGGAAGGACTGGAACCATCATAAAATGATGCCCCCGAGACTCAGCACTGCCAGGTGGTTCAGGAGGATACCATGGTTGATGATATTAAAAGCTACTCAGAAGTCCAAAACCAACAGGGACCAATCCGCCACTCCTCCCATTCAGTTTCCAGTATAGGTCATGAATTAGGATGGTCAACGCCATATCCATTCCAAAATGTGGCACAGGAACTGCAGGGGGAAGGGAAATTGCCAAAAATTGGGTGGAGGAAGCAAGACATTGCTTGCCCAAACTGCTTTCACCTGATTTTGGTTGACTCCCTCCTTCTACTACAAGCTGCTGACCTTCAGAGAAGGCTTTTCAGGGGATGCAGGGAGATGCAGTGAGGAGGAGGCAGGAAAACCCCTGTGAATCGATTTGCACATGCATGTGATTGGATACCCAATAGTTTCTGTATACATTAAGCAGTAGCCAATGGTGCCATTGTACTAGTGGGAATGATTGCAAGCACAACAGAAACCTAGTGCTTGCTACAGCAATCAAAAACTAGTCCAAGCTAGCATTTATGGCATGGAAAAATTCAGCAGAACTTGCGGAAGGGAGCTCTGCTGACCTGTCGCATTCTGGAAACGCTAGTTTGAGATAGTTTCTGGGATTGTAGCAAGCGCTAACTTCCTGTTGTGCTAGCTGTCATTCCAGCTAGTGCATCCTGATGAACACTGGCAGACTGCAAGCAAGCATTAGGTACGTGTGTGTGTGTTTGTGTTCGCGCCTTGTCAGCATTAACAATGCAAACATTCACCAGCATCATATTCCCCCCCCCCAAATGGATTTAACAAAACATGCAGTTTTTAGTCCTTTTTTTCCATTTAAAGTTTGCATGATTTGTTAGAATTTTTTTTACCATAGGCAACTGAAAATGATAATTAATGTCAACAGTATTCATTGGAAGCCTTGAACTCTCTTTCACACTAAATAGAAAAACTGGAGTCCTTTGCAAGGTAATCTGTAAGAGTTATCTATATTTGAAACTCAGCTCTGACAAAACCTCTACTTGTACAATTTAACTATAACCTGTGGTAAATGTTTAAAATGCTATTTCAAAGCATACATTCTGGGCATATCTTGTAGTCACAGAAGGATTGGTTTTTCTTTTGCCTTTGTTCCTTAAAATGAGATGTTTAATCAGTATTAGGGTTCTTTTCACTACTGCTTATTTAAGACTGAAATGTGAGGAAAGTTCTTTCTGACCAAGCTATGATGATTTTTTTTAGATTAACAAGCACAGCACATACTGAGCTAGATCATGTTTTACAGCTCATTTTTAATTCCAGTTCCCTAAATATACTCTTAGGGCACAATCCTATGCATGTTTAGTCAGAAAATGGCTGGCTGGGGAATGCTGGGAGTTGTAGGACTGTTTTTCTGGCTAAACATTCATAGGATTGCACCCTTATATATTTAATTCATATTATTATTAGTGAGATTTCCACCATATGGTGGGGATGTGCATAGAAATGTGACTATAATTGGTGAGTGCAAGCCCCTGCTTCCCTTCCTAGCTGGCCCTGCTGCATCTTTATTTCCCTTGGTCTATTTCCTCGCTCTTTCCATCCTTGGGGACCCTGCCTGTGTCTGCTGTCTCATCTGTATGACTGTATCCTTACCTCAGGCCTCTTCCCCTCTCCCTCCTCCTCTTCCTTTCAATCCTATTAAGCTGTCACATGTGAACCGAATATGTTGGATTACATGCTGACTCCCCATGTAAACAAAATTTAAAGTTAGGAATTTGTTTCATTATAATCCTGAATTTCCAACATCTGCAACAACCTGGGGGTATTTCTGATGGTTCAGATGCACTTTTGGATTGCTGGGCTGGTTGGATTTTGCGAGATGTGGAGAGAGACCCAGTTATGTCTCTGCCCCTTTTACCAATTGTATAACATAGTAATCTTGTTTCAAAAGGGACAGCACACATTCCTGAAGTGAGGAAGACAGCAGGGCAATCCTGCTGTACAAAGCTTTCCCCCTGAATCCTTGGTTAACCTAGAACTAACTAATGGGTCAGCATAACTAGGGTTCCCCTACACTCTTGGTGCTGGAAAGCCCATGTACATATTCAGGGGTGGGCAGGTTGTGGCCCTCCAGATGTTTTGGCGTGTAACTCACATCCTTCACCACTGGCTATGCTGGCTCGGGCTGATGGGACTTGTAGGCCAAAACATCTGAAGGGCCACGAGTTGCCCATCCTTGATATATAGACTTAGGTAAATTTATTGGAAAAACCGATACAGGGTATATTTATGGAAACAGTTGTAGCAATAATGAAGGAAATTACTACTTTCCTATCACTGATATTTAAGAGTATAACATGTAGGATGTGTTTGAGCAGCAGACTATTATATTTTCTTATTAATCACTGCAAGTATTCAGTCAACCTATAATCAGGTTAATGATAACTGCCATTTAAGAGAGTGGTTGCTATTTTTATAATAATTTAAAAACATTAGTACAACTTCATTATAGCAGCCAGTGTGGCGGAGTGGTGAGAGTGTTGGACTGGGACTCAAGAGATCCAGGTTCTAGTCCCCGCTTGGCCATGAAACTCACTGGGTGACTTTGGGCCAGTCACCGACTCTCAGCTTAACTTACCTCACAGGGTTGTTGTTGTGAGGATAAAATTGAGAGGAGGAGGATTATGTAAGTCACCTTGGGTTCCTTGCTGGAAAAAGGGTGGGATATAAATATAATAAATAAAATAAAATGATTCATACTTCGGCTAGCTGAAGTTTGTTTGTTTTTAAAGGAGTTTTGATGCTATTCATTCGGCATAGTTCTTGATTATGTCCATTAATTTCTTTGAACCTGCACAGAAAGATTCCCCAAGAACTGTGTCCAATATCTATAACTGTGCTGGAGAGAAATCACTGAATGTATGGTTGAGCTGGTTATATCCATGAGCATTCTATCACATTTGCATTATTTATCTAGTCAATACCTTTATTCATGGGGATATTAATTTCATTAATGTTTCATTAATGTATTCAGCAGAATCTGCTTTACAGTGATAAAGAAAATATACTTGAATATACATGTGTGTGTGTGGTGTGTGTGTGTGTGTGTGTGTGTGTGTATCTATCATCTACCTATATAAACTATATCTACTACTGAGGAATTTATATGGGAAAATCCATGGATCAGTACTCTTAAGATTTAATTTTACTGCCCACTACACTCCACTGTAGATAATTAAAACTTCTTTTAGGAACACAGTTGTTCATTATAGACTAATTTGCTTATCTGAAATGCAAAGCTTGGACTGGCATAATTGGCTCAGTCAGCCAAGTCTTATAAATCTCTCATTTGATTATCTGCACAACTGAAAATGTTCTTCTCTGTGAGTAGAAATAGCAAATAAGTCCCCATCCAATATTATTTTTGTACATCTCTTAGGAGAGTATAAATTGGTCAGAACCAAATAAATCTCCTTGACTTGCTCCATTCAGTCATTTGATCTAGAATACTTCAGCCGTTAAAACTCCATCCAGTTTTCACATTTTAAACAATTCACATGGTTTACCAACATTACATTTTCTGGAATTAAATAATGGTTCATGTTATTTTGTATGTCGTGTTAATGGGATGAAATACAAATAAACCAGAAGATCTTTAATTTTAAGAATTGAAGTGGATTAGATGCTACTCAAAAATATTGAATTGATAAGGCTTGACGGGAAGCATCTACTGTAGTTTGTGTACAGAAGCTCTTTTGGAGACTGCTTCCACATGCTTGGACTCAGTGCCAGTTTAAGTAGGAAATTGAGAGGCAGGGGGAGCATCACACTGCCCATGGTCCAGAAAAATGTGAGTACACCACAATTATTTTGCAACATTTCCATTTGGCAGCTCCCTCTACCAAACTCCTGAGCTGGATTTCAAATTCTCTGTACATTTTGTGAGCTGAATTTGACATAGATGTGTGTGGTTTCTTCACAGTATACATAGAATGCACAACACAACAGAAAATAAACTTTACATCTTTTGTGATCCCCAAAATCTGCAGTCCACTCTGTGGCCTAGGCTGAAGAGCCCCCCCCAGCCCGTCACGCATTCACAACTCAAAGGTTTCCTTTCACTACCTGTGCAATTCTTCAGGGCTTGTATCAAGGACTGATAGGCATCTAATTACTAATTAAATACATTTTGCCTGGCATTACATTTAGTAACTCTAAGGCAGCATTGTTCATGCTTCAGCATAACCATAAGCCATGAGCATGCTAGACATATTTATGTTTGTGTGGGCAGAATGCAAACATGTATTTGTATAAACATGTTCGAACAAATCCTGTTTGTGCGGACATATCTACAGAAAATGTTAAAATTGGCAATGATAGAATTTTGTCTCTGAGAAGAAAAGAGAAGACTTGCTGATTCACCTGACCTCATGGTGCTCACCATAAATTTTAGTGTACGGTGGTTCCCACAGTGATCGTGTATGACAAAAAAGAAAAGAAAACCAGTGTTCTGCATCTTATGGCAAACCTACTTCCAGTTCTGCACGGATGATTGTTTTACATGATCTCTTGCTGTCAACTGGCATACGCTCAAATTAAAAACAGCCACCACGTGCCTGGAGATATTTTTAATCACCCCTTTATATATTTCACTACCTCCTTCATCCAAATAACAGAAGTGGTATTTTAAGACTAAAAGGCTAGAGTAAATATTAAACAACAGTTTTGTTTACTGTGTGGGAAGGGGAAAAGAGAGAGATGTGCATAGTCAAAGTTTGGAGAATGATGTTTACATATGCAGTATAAATGGTGGTTGTGTTTGCGCTACCGTACTTGAATAATGTCAGAGCCTTCACTGGGATTCATTGGGATTGGGTTCATGTTTGGTCTTAGAAAAAAACTAAACATGTTTGCCACTTATTGTGCCTCTAAACCAAGACACAACATGCTAGAAACTCTGATGTCATCAGCAAGACACATCCATTAGTGTCTCCGCATGATTATTATTTTTCTCCCTGGATTTCTTTCAACAGACCAAAACAAAACAAAAACTTTTTGCACTGTGGGGATATAATGTACTTCAGATTAAAAGTGCCAGCATATACTGTACTTGACACTCTGTGTCTCTTCTAGCCTGAATTCCACCATGTTTTTAGAATTAAGTACTGTGCTGTCCCATTTTGGGAGATCAAAGCAGTATATAACAATTCATTTCTCTATCTCCCTTGCATGTAGTGTTCTTGTCAGTTTGGTTTAATGTAACTGTAAAGACGGGTTTGATTTCAGTTTATGCTTCATTTCACATTACCTGTCACTAATAACAAATGTGTCCAGAGTGGTCCAGGACTAAATGCTTTTCTCTTGCTGCTTCCTTACTGATTCATACTTGATTTTGTTTATTTTTCCAGCTCTTGTCCTCTGGCAAGTGCTGTAAGTAAATAAAAATAATTTGAAATTTCAACCAGAATATGCCATCATCAAAACCTTTAGCGGGAATCCAATTTAGATCTGCTGAAGGGTTAGGATTTTATAGCCCTCAGACACAGATAAAAATGGCTCAAACAATATTTCTTAATATAATCTGTATTTGCTGTATTACTCTTTTGACAAAATGATAGCATTCTAGGAATTTTCTTCCCTTCTTCCATTGTCAAGGTCTTTGATGCAATAGGTCCTAAGCAAAGCAAACAAATATGTTCACATTAAATGCTAATCATCATAAGACAATACTAGCAACTCTCAAGCATTTTAAGGAACTTCTTGAATGATGGAGAATTTCTGCCCATGGCAGTAATACTGCAGAAGTCTAGTTCTGTAATACCACTAGCCATCTATGGCAAGAACAATGTTCCCACAAAATGGAATCAGTTAGAGTTGTGTTTTCTAGTGAAGAGAAAGCCTTGATGTTGGAAATAATTGAGGAAAATATATATTTTGAAATTAGTTGCGAATTAGTAGAGAAACATACAACCGCTGGGGGGAAAGGGAAAACATTTTTTTCATTATTTTGCAAATCATGGGTATTCAAAATGGTGCAGCTAGATGGAGGAACATCTAGTAACACCACTGGCAGTTATATCATAGGCACCATCCATTAAGTGCCCACAACATGATTGTACCATTATCATCATACTTGCCCATGCTAGTCTAAAAGTTAGTACAACTCAACACCACCTAAAGTTACCCTTCTGAGTGCTGGGAAACCAGCAACAGTAGCAAAAGGGCAATGCTGGGGCACAAGAGTGAGGAATTGGTAGGGTTGCCGTATTCCATTTCCCAAAATTTAGGCATTCTCATTTGTATATTATGCAAATCATATGGTGGGTTGGGAAAGAGTTAACCAACCAACCCCCTACAAATATCCCACTCCAAATCACCCCTTTCAATGTTGCTTTATAGATAGTCAACAAAGGTTAGCTTTCTTTAGTTTCTTCTGAATGTGATGTGTGTTTGAACCCTCAAAGGCTAAACATTTAAAAAGACAATTACGTGCGATCCTATGGTTCCTGTGAGGGCATCCCAGGGGCCTTAGGATATTGTGGACTTCCCTCTCCATGGGCAGAGGGAGGTCCATGGAGAGGGAGGTTACTGCAGAGGTCCTCCTTTGGCAGTGGAAAGCTCCACCACCATGACTGCCCCACTAGCAGTGCTCCACAGCTGGTAAGGGTAAAAGGGGAGCTATGCAAGGGCATGTCAGGAAAAGATTGGGGGAAGCTTTGGATCCGATATGCCCCTTGAACAAAGGAAAATTACTCCAGCCCTGGAGTTGGTGTAGTTATTTTCCCTCCCATGGTAACCAATTCTGTCTGGCTTCCAGCCCCAACAGCTTGCTGTAGTGCTGATCTTTCTGCCTTGCTTCCTGAGAAACCAGAATCAACGTGACCCCTGCTCAAGATCTGATCCCTAGCAGAACTCTGCAACCCCAGCTCTGTCACAGCATCATGTGAACCTATGGCCTGAAATGGTATAATATTGTAAGAAGTTTAAGACTGCAATCTCATGCATTTTCCTGGGATGAAGCCGCATTAAACACAGTGTGACTTACTTCTGAGTAAATATGATTACCCTGTTAATCTAATTAAATAATCCTCAACTCATTTGCAGCATCTGTAGTACCCTTCATAATCTGCCCTTCCTTTTCTTATGCATAGAAATTTCGTAATAATTCCCCTCTGTATATAGTTTGGTGCTTTCTTTTTTGCCAGCCTTAACACTTTTAGGTGGTATTTTTATTTATTTACTATTTAAAGCATTTTTACTCCTTCAGTCAAAAAAAGGCTCCCAGAGTGGCTTACAAAGATTAATAATAAGACAGTCCTTTCCCTCAGGCTTACAATCTAAAAGACACCACACAAAAAGAAAGGGGATTTATCTCTGACTCTGATATCACTATATATATATATATATATATATATATTTAAAGTTACTGAACTTTATGCAAAGTTTCCCTAAACTTTGTAGAACATAAACTATTAATCTGATTTGTATATGGTGCTTCAGGTTAGGCAGTTAGGAGCAGCATGGGGGGGGGCGGGAAGTGAGGTCTGGAATTAGGAGGGAAGGGAAAGAGTAGGGCTGGGGATTAGGATTGGGTGGGATGGGATCTGGGGCTAGAAGTGGAGAGTTGGAAAGTGTGGGGTTGATAACTATGGGATTGCCTCAGGCATTTGAAAGATTGGGCTAATTTGGAGACTGACAGGAAGGTTCTCCCTGCCCTCCTTGTAGAACATGGACTCCAGAAAGGAAGCTTACCTTCTTCCAACCCCAATTGAAGTCCCTTACCCAAAGACTAGGCTGCATATTTATAGGGCCCTTTCTGTGAAACTGATGCAGTGGCATGACCTGCTTCAGGATATTGAGCAGGAGTGAAACAAAAGTTGATCACTGATGAGCAGGATGCAGCTTTGCCCCTAGGAAGGCAGAAAGGCAGGATGAGGATCCTGCCTGAAACAAAATCAGACACAGACTTTCAGACTGTATGAAAGTTTCTACAATTTAATATGTTGCACCCCTAACTCTCTATGACAAAAATAGAGCAGATTATCACCACCACAGAGAGAAGAAAAGGTAAGAATGACACACACTATCCATTTAAAGGTTGATCTGGTATGGTCAGATGATGCTTTGCAGAAGTGGAATGTGTATGAGGCTACATGCAATGGAGCATGAGGTTTCTGCATGCAATCAAATGCTGGATTTGCTCTGGGAGGGAGGCTGGGCATGGTGGGGCGAGATTGAACTAAACTGACCCCTAACCTGAAGCATGTTTCTTGAAGTAGATTTTGGGCTGGATAACCAACCAGCAATTGGTGGAAATAAGGTGCCCAGATGGGGTGGAGTAGAAGATACATTTCCTGTCTCCTCCGCTCCTTCTCTGAGGCACAAACTGTGCATGGTTGTTTTAAGACTGATTTATTTTGTTAGCCATACATTTAGGAAAATGCAGAGTTGATTACAGAGTCAGGGGAAAGAGTAATATGCACGGGGGGGGGGCATGATTAACACCTCCCCTTCAGGCTGTTTTAAAAAAATTGAGATCCATCCATCCCCAAAAGTCTCCCTATTTTTCCCCTGTGGGTGGGAAAGCAATGAATCCCACCCGCCCCCAGTGCTGTTGCTAAATCAGTTTCACAGCTCTCACCCAGCTGTATTTCCCTACGAAACCAACACATCATGAGACTGGATAAGAACACTGGACTACACTGCAGAGTTGTCATACAGTGCTCTCGCTCTCCTTTGTGGAGCCACCACAAAAAGGGGGGCACAATGTCCTTGTGGCAGCTGCCATTTCCCCCCTCCCTCAATATGTCCCAGAACCACACTATACCCAGGGTAACTATACATTTTTTCAACAGAAAGCCCCATACAATTGCAGATGTAGAGATTGCCATGTGTTTTTAGGTAGAGTTTCATAGATTTCATAGATCATAGAGTTGGAAGGAGCCTACAAGGCTATCGAGTCCAACCCCCTGCTCAGTGCAGGAAACTAGAGGAGGGGTCTCCCATCCAAGTAATAACCAGGCCTGACCCTGCTTAGCTTTCTACGCTCAGACAAGCTGAGCCAGCGTGAGCCACACTGGACCTCTCCATCATGGAGTAGTGATTGACATTCAAAATGACTTAAGTCATGTAAAAAGCACAGTGCTTTTCTGGGAGGAAGACATGATGCCCCCACTATTTTGTGGTAGCCCCCCCCATGCCCTGGAATGATGCAGTTGGTCATACAAGAAATACAGATCCCAAGCCCATGTACACATAAAACCGTGGATCCTAAAATAAGTAAACTTGAGGACATTCATGGAAGGAAAGTTTCCCATCCCCTCCTTCCCCCTTCAACCTCTCTGGAGGGTCACGGGCCTCATTAAAAATGTGGAATGGGGAGCAGGGTCC
The DNA here is from genome assembly GCA_021292165.1 of Shinisaurus crocodilurus. Lineage (NCBI taxonomy): Eukaryota > Metazoa > Chordata > Lepidosauria > Squamata > Shinisauridae > Shinisaurus > Shinisaurus crocodilurus. Next base: position 95,871,472 of record CM037878.1, read on the forward strand.
TGCTCAAGGAAGGAGCGGATGGGAACTTCTGTAAACTTCCTACTTCTGTAATCTTCCTTACGTTAACTAATCTTAGGATACAAGTCAGATTTTTGGAGATATCCTCCTCTACCTGTTGTCCTTGTTCCGTACCCCATCCCATATTGTTCAAGAGTGCCCCCCAGTCCTGCCACATAGGCTTTTCAGGCGTGCTGGTAGCTGCAGGAGGGAGAATGGGACAGGATTAAGTTAAGCCATTTTAGTATCCAAGCCACAATATTCTTTATGGGAAAAGGTGATTTATTTTATTTGTTTGATTGATAGATTGATTGATTGATTTCTATTTGGCCCTTCCTCACAAAGAGCCCAAGGAGGCTAACAACCTACCTAAAACTCGATGCAACATATAAATGCCATTAAAATCATAATTCTTACATCACAAATATATAATAAAATACAATAAAACCATCAGCACAAACAACAGAAAAACAAATAGAGCTCTATTTTTAGAACCCCCAAAATACATCTTTAACTGGTGCCCAAATGACAGCAGCGGCGGGGAGGGAGCCACATTCCTCAAGGGCACCACAAGTAAAGCCTTCATAGCCTATCTTAGATCCCAGGTTGGCTGGTACTGGGGATGGTAGTCCTTCAAATACCTAGGTCCTGACCTGTTTGAGGCTTTGTACACTAATGCTAACACCTTGAATTGGACCTAGTAGCTCACTGTTAGCCAGTGCATAAATTTCAAAACAGGTGTGATATGCTTATATCTTACTGCCCTTATCAACACACAGGCAGTAGCATTCTGCACCAGCTAGAGCTTCCAGACAGTCTTCAAGGGAAATCCCACGTAAAGAGTATTGTAATAGCCCAATTGGAAAGTTATCAGAGCATTTTGTCTCCCATGCTATTTAATATCTATATAAAACTGTCTGGGGATCTGGGACATGGTGTCTCCAATATGTGGATGACGCCCAGCTCTATCTCTCCATTTCTTCAGGAGAGACTGTGCAAGTGCTGTACTGATGCTTGTAGGCAGTGATGGGCTGGAACTTAAATCCTTATAAGATGGAGGCTCTGCATGTAGGCAGTTCCTAGGTCTGGGAAATAAGTAGATGGCCTGCTCTGCATGGGGTTGCACTCCCCCTGATGGAGCAGCTATAGGAGTACTCCTCACTTCAAGTCTGTCACTGGATGCCCAGATAGCCTTTAGTGGCAAGGAGTGCTTATGGCCAGCTATGGCTGGTTTGTCAGCTACAGCCATTCCTGGACCAGGATTAACTGGTCATCAGACCACTGTAATATAGTGCCTCCTACTCTCAACCCACTAAGCTGTTCCAAGAGGATACCATACTCAATGGCATTGAAAGCCACCAAGAGGTCAAGAATCAACATGGTAGCACTCCCCCCCCCCATTTCCTTCCTGAAGGAAGTTATCAACAGGGTGATCAAGACTGTCATGTCCAGGTCTAAAGCCAGACTTCTTCATGGCTTCTTCATCCAGGAGCATCTGTAGCTGGTCAAGCTCTTGATCATCTTGCCTAGGAATGGGCTTTTGTTTTGCTACAGGATAGTAATGATCTAAAATCTCCAGATCCAGGGAGGCATTTTCAAGGTGATAAGCATAATTCCCCCCTCCAATAATGTGTCATTTACCACTCCCTGGACCCACCCAGTGAACATATCCCTACCAGATGTCACAAGCCAAGAATGGCAGGGATTAAGAGGGCAAGCAATAATGCAAATTACTCTTGCATAATGCAAATTTATGATATTCTGTATATAAAGCCTCAATCAGTAATTTATGATTTAATTGTTTATCTACCAGAAGAATGTATCACAATCAATAGGACATGGAGGAAGACTAGACACAGATCATCTTTCAAATTCTATTTTGCCAAGACTGTTTACAAAAATCTAATTCATTTTCTTAAGTATGTCTTAATTTGCCATACTACCCTTGGGGGAAAACTTCTTTTCTATTATTATTTTTTTAATTTGCCTTCTTTCAATAAGGAACAGATGATGAGAATTACCCCCATGGGGTTGGTGAATGGTAATCATAGCAGAATTTATATTCACTACTGCATCACATGAAGAAAGATATTCATGTGGCAATAATTATTCTACATCCCTACATTTGCTAACTTGTCTTTTATGTTCTGAAATTAACACTTATGTTGATATTAGGGTGCATCCTCCATGGACACAAAGCATGTAGAGCATGACTTTTCCTGGGTCCAGATCCTTTCTCCTCTGCCTTTTCAATGAACCACAGAATCAGAGAAGGCTTTCTAGGATAGCAGGCTATCACTTCTTTCCTTCACAGTGCACAAACCGCTCTTCCCTTATTCCTTCCCCTGAACACACATGACCTTGGTGTGCAGGCCAATGGACATTGCGTGATGCTTGCAACTCCAAGACTGCATTCAACAGCTGAGGTCAATATAAAGAAGCAGTTCTTAACATTAATTAACTTCTTTAACATATGAAAGGAAGCACTTCTGCACTTTAATGGCTCCTCCATCATAGCCCCTGACTAATTGCCTAATGGCTTTGATCCATTCATGCACTTTTTTCACCAGTTCTGGCCCCTCACCTTTCCAGGGACTATTGTGTTCTGTAGCCTGGTACTTCCTGAATAATGTATGTTAGGGCTGAGCATTGCAATGTGGCCCTTCAGATTTTTGGTCTATAACTCTCATGATACCTCACCTCTGGCTATACTGGGACTGAAGGGAGTTGTAGGACAAAACATCTGGTGGGCCACAAGTTGCTCTGATATATGTGCTGCAGCAGAGACCTAAGAGCATGAGAAAATGTTTTTTCTAGACATGAAACTTTGACAGAGCTATTTGTTGTTGTGGCTAAAATATACGTCAGCACTCTCTCAGCACTCTTTTATTTACAGCATTGCTTTTTAATTTCTAGTAGCAGAAAACTATTACACTGTGTATTCAGGTGGCTAATAAGAGCAATATACTTCCATTCCATGGATTCCATGGTAGTATCACACCATCCATCATTATCCACCTGACTTGTAAGATAATAAATACTGGTTTGTATCACTTTGGACAGGGACTGTAGAGTGGTGGGCCTTTTTTTTAAAAAAAATGACATACTTGCAGGAAGAAAGGCGGGGTATAAATATAATAAATAAATAAATGTAAATGAGTGCATATGTACAAGTGAGAAATGGCTGGGTTTTTTCAGGTGTGGTGGCAGCTATTATCTTTCATTGATCTTGTGAACTGCATACACAGGGTGCATGCTAAACAAATGAAATAGAATTTGTTGAGTAAGAGCATGGAACTAGACGTGGAAATCTTGGGCATATAGCAAGATTTGCACATAACAAAGCAAGAGGAATATTCAGCAGCTGACCTAGATTATCTTTATTAAGTAGTCAGCCAGCTGCAACTGGAAGAGTGCCAGTTTAGTAGTACTACCACAGTGAAGCACAGCACTGCATGTTGCTAGATCCTATGAAAAAAGGATACTGTGTCTCCAGATGGTCTGGGACTTAGGGCTACTAGAGATGTGTTCAGTACAGCCCATTTAGGAGTGAACCCTCCCTCTCATGTGGGGAACCTGTGTTCAGAAAGAAATAAAATGAAGTTTTTGGTTCAAGGATATTACATCCATATGGATGCCCTTCCTCGGTTGCTTTTAGTTTTATTGAGAGGGAAATTATAGTTGTGTAGAGAAACGGAGTTAGATTAGATGACAGAAAGGCAAAGTAAAATATTTTTTCCAGCATCACCATCTCCTCCCACTTCCCCACCTCACACAAATCCAGAGTATGTGGCAGGAATGTCTGGTTTTTTGACAGGACAGCATAGATCTTGTTATTGCTCTGCTGTGTAGGACTTTCGCAGAAGGCATAATATGGTATCAGTTGTGAAATTTATTTTACTCAATAAACTCTTTGCTAAATGTTCTAGTAATATCTGAAATTTAAATTGTGCACACCACCTCTTTTTTTGTTTTTCACAGCCTTGACACACTGTGGAACAGGTTCCTTTTTAAAGCTTCACTTTAAATGCCAGCATGGTTAAATGCATGTGATTCCCCCTCTCCCACAGTCTATTCATAATTAATCTGTTAAATACAGGTGCATAAACATACTTTTTTTTTTCTGGGTTAATTTCAAAGCAACCCTCGATGTGATGTGTACTACTTATTTATTACATTTCTGTACCGCCGGTTAGCCAAAGCTTTCTGGGCAGTTCAAAACATTTTAAACCAAAAAATAAAATAAAAATTAAGATAAATAAATACAATGACATGAGAAGACTTTAAGGCACAGACCTATGGGGATGCCTGTAACCCTCCAAACTCGGAGGATTACAGGAAGTCTATGGAGGGTGAGAGGAACGTGAAGGCGAAGGGTAGGAGTCACTCCACTTTGCAAAGCACTTGGACAGCCAGTTTTGGCTGTCCTAAGTGCAGCACTTTGGCGCAGGAGGGAAGGAGGCTGAGGCACCGCCGCCAGGATATGTCATATCTTGGTGGCGCCAGTCTCCTCCCCTCCCCCAAAAGCCCTTCTCTGAGGTCTCTCTTGCAATCTTGGAGAAGCAGCCGGCACAGTTCTTTTTGCACCTGGTGTGGGGGGGGGGGATCCAAGTGCAGATCCCCAGCTACAAAGTCAGAATGATTTTCCAACCTCATAGCTGGGAATCCGAAAAATCCTATGGCTGTCTAGCGGCCACAGGATTGCACTGTAAAAATATATATATGAAACTACAGTATAAAACCAAAGTAAAAGCCAGTAGTAGTGTAAAGATCTAAAAATACACACAGTTAAAAACAACAAAATCCGAACGGGTGTAAAATGCCTGGAAAAATAAATATGTTTTCACCTGGTGTTGAAAAAACCACAACGTAGGCACTATGTGAGCCCCTCTGGGGACGACATTCCACAACTGGATATTCACCTGTGATGCACCCTACTCATTTATTGTGAAGTGTCTAGCGATAACAGTATCATAAGGACTGCAACAGTAAGAACAGTGGGAACAATTCAGAACCAGTGCTGGGGCAGGTACACATGCTGATTGGGTAGGACCCACTCTACATTGTTTATGCAGTGTGGCTGTATGGGCCTCCTCGAGAGGTGCAGAAGACACTTGGAGAGGAAGAATTCTATACCAGACAGAGCCAGGTGTGTTTTCCTCCCAGCAGCAGAGATGTGGCATTGCAGCCACCTAAAGGGCAAATCTGTCTATTTCCAGGCTGTTTCACTTTCATATGTTTTTACCTATAGTTCCATTGCATTCTATTTCCACATTAATTTTTGATACATTTTTTTTAAAGTTTCCAAATATGTATCTAAATCCTTATTTGCTGCAAACAGCTGAGCATTGTATGGCAACATTCAGAGGAGGAACACAAAATCTGTTGGTTAGCTAAATTCTGATCTGCAAATGAGTCCAAGAGGACATTCCATTTAGGTATTTGCAAAGATGCTAACAATGGCAATTGCCCTGGCTGGCTGGTTTTAAAAGTGAGCCTGAGATGTTTATTCTAGTACCAATTTACTATAGATGTCCTTGTTTGTAGCTCAATCTCTTTGGGTGCAATCCTATACACGTTTAGACAGGAAAAAAAAGTTCTACAACTCCCAGCATTCCCCAGCCAGCCATGCTGGCTGGGGAATGCTGGGAGTTGTAGAACTTTTTTTCTGAATAACCATGCATAGGATTAACCATTAGCCACTACTGTGGTAGAGCCAAAGGGATGGCTAATGCTAGGTTGGGAGGCTTAGGAGATAGTAGTGCAGTGCAGTCCCAGGGCTCAGACAAAAGCACTGCTGAGTTCAATAGAATTTGCTTCCAAGTAAGTGTGTTGAAAATTGCAGCCTCATAAAATATTGTATACATGCACCTTAGTTCTTAATCCCTTAAATTTCTGCTGCCACCATAAAATTTCCAATGAAAACTTATATCTGTAGCATACCATCAGTTATACAGTAATGGAGATATAAGCTATGGGTATGGGATGAACTAATTTGTAAGTAAATCTCAATTATATTAATTTAAATCTTAATTACATATAATGAAATTTAATAATATACAGTATGACTAAATGTTATCAATATATTATATTAGTTCCTTACTTAGATTGGTACTGTTTCTTTAAGGAAATTGTTATAACCTTATCCAAGTTCACTTCCCTAATAAAAATTCAGTTCCAGTTATCCTTTTCCAACTTTCACCCTCATTAGCTCTCCCAGAATGATTCAGAGGACAAAACCTGAAGTTCTTCCTCTGGCCACTGGTTGGATCCAGGGTTAAACAAAGGCTCTTTAATATCACTCAGTGGACTCCCAGCTTCTTGAGATGAATGGTCTTTAACTGACAAACTTGCTTCAGCTTCTCCTGAAGCCTTCCTTCTGACATAGCAAAGAAGAAGTCACTCAGTTGACTCCACTGAAGTCTTGTTTCTTAAGGCCAACTGCCTTTCGCTGTCATTCTAGCCTGAAGCTTTCCTGGAGAACTACCTCTGGAGTTTTCCTTTCCATGTTAGTTTATTATTTATTTATTTATTTAAGAGATTTCTTATCCATTTTTCATTATAAAATAATCCCAAAGTGAGGTTCAAACCATAAAACACAGTAAAGTAATACAGCATTGACTAAAAATACCCCCCACATAACCATCATCAAAAATACCCCCCACATAACACAGTGGAGATAAATAACAATTTACACAATGCAATGAAAGGAAACAAAGAAAAATTGAATCAAAAGCATGAGTGCATTAGTGATGTGAATGGTGCTACCTCTGCTCAGGAAGAGCTCCACATGCCCATTCGAGATTCACAGAGCTTTCGATTGCAGCTCTTATTTATATATCGGTATTACCCTTTTCATTCATTTTGTCTGTCTCTCTCCCTGTCTCTCTGTAAGGAAAGTAATCATGTAAGCCTTTCCCCAAGTGGGTAATAATACATTGTCTTTGTAAAAGAAAATCCATGCAATGTTTTAGAACATAATTAGATGGTGATAAATATTAGCGTATAATATATTGGACTATTGGGGACAGTGCTGTCTTTTCTAACCAGCTTGCCCTAAATTATTTATTTAGTTATGCAGGCTTTACTCCTCAGTTCAGCGGCTAATTTGAAGAATTGTTAAAGCAAAAAGGATCAGCAGCATCTTACTTTGTAATTATAATACATTTTGAATTATGGTGACCTAAAATGTAGCAGCAAATGTTGATATTGCATATATATTTTCATTTATTATATGGCTTCCAAAATAATGTGTTGTGTGTTTGTGTGTCTGGAGTAGGTGGGGGAATTAGCTATCTGCAGAATGCAACATTTATTTGGCTTCATGGCTTCATTATGCTTACAGTGCAATCCTATGCTTGTCTACACAGAGGTAAATCTTATTTAGTTAAATGAGGCTAACTCCCAGGTAAGTGTGTAGGACTGAAGCCTTAATAAATGTTAAATGCTGGGATGGATATTCTATTGATCCCCAATTATTTATCTGAACAGGTACATCTTGTCCACTTTACCTATAAGTTTCTGGCCAAAGTCACTGCAAAGAGCTGAAGGGCAAATACATAATAATGATTTATGAAAGGTAAATATATGGAACTGAAATATGTTCCGTTCCATAATTTTATTTGTTTGTTCTTAAACCAGGTTTTACCTCAGGGTAAGACTGAATTTGTTGACTTAAATCTTTGTTAGAAATGGCCTGCACAAATCCAAACTGATGCTGTATGTAGGAGACAGCTGGTTGTCATGGTAACTGTAGTGCAGTTTTTAATTCCACTTGGTGAGTAATGCTGACACAATGTTGCTGAATAGACCATGGCTTTGCCTTTACAAATATATAGCATTATCCATGTCAAGGTTACAAAATAAAATAATGCTACCGCTCAGACACCTCTGGCTGCATCAGTTTGGCTTATTGATACCAGACATTTTAATTATAAACCAGGCAATTCACTTGGCATCAAAGTCAGTCAGGGAAATGGGGGTCAAACAAGACTCTTCAAAGAGACATAAACTAGATTATAGAAGACACAAATTAGTCTTAACTTTGTAATCATATTAGCCTTCTATTGTTCTAAATATGTATGGCAGTGTATTTACCCTGTAAAGTGGAGTAACAAGCATTGCATCGTAGACGCATCATGTTTTTTTCTAGCAGAAAATCATAAAGAGCATGATCTGTTTTTAATTTGGTATACTTTGGACATGGAGGAAAAGAAGACATCAGCTTAAGCTGTTCCATTTCGTTAAAATAAAATAATTTCCATAAAAAGAATTATTGACATTTGCTTGCCAGATACTATCTATATCTATATCTTGAAGAAGAGGAGGAAGAAGTGGTAGTGGTAGAAGAAGAATCACATTTATCCATCTGTTTCTAAGAACGTTGTCAAAATGCATGGACTCCTTTGCTAAGCAAACCTGTTCTACCTTCACTGAAGCCATATAAGTTGACATTACAGATATTTCCTATTAGTTAGTATTACAGATATTCCAAACAAGAAAGAAAATAGAATTTCTGGTAGTTAATATTCTCTGAATATTTTGCAGCCATGTTGTCTGAACCTCTTTGGTAAATATAAAGACCAGGAATCATTGCAGGCATGAGCAGATAGGAAATTTTCCTGGTGCCTGATGTAAGTGATTTGAGATATAGCTAAATAGTACCCAAACTACTGTCTTCTGGATAATACTTTCAGTTATTCATTTTGGTTAGCCTTTCTGCTGGGATCAAGGGATATTTTTTTTCTATTATTGATTCTCCCCCCCCCCCCCTTCCCCAAAGTTCACTGTCTGAAGAGCCTCTCCTAGCTCTTGACTCTTAAATAATTGATTTTTCCACTCAGGTGCACAGAACAACATTTTGAAATCATGAGATTGCAAAAATGCATGTGCTTTGCTCACTGATGCACTGGTTTTATTAAGTGCTTCCAAAACAGAAGACACAGAACACTGAAGCTTTGGCTGGAAAAATTAATTTTGCACTTTTTGAAAAAGAATAGGTGGAAAGCTGGAGATGATCCACTAAGGCTGCAGTCTCTTGCACCCTTACCTTGAACAAAGTAGAACTATGCATGTTTACTTGGAGCTTAGTAAACATGTATTGGATCAGGATGCATAGCTGATAGCATTTGTTTCTAAAATTCTTCTGATGTGTCAGTAGAAGCCCTTGAGAAAACTACACAATTTCTGCCTGATAAAATAAACGCCAGACCCTTCATTTATATATGTGAATGTTTTACATTTCGCCTTGTCAGAAAAACTGAACTTTCACTGAAAGTAATTAGAAAATTAGAAAGCAATTAGAGCGCTTTGGCTACTGGGCGATAAAGAAATGTAATAAATAAATAAATAAATAAAATCATTAAAGGAAGCTGGGTGTACTAAAAGATACTCTCGTTATGGCAAAGGCTTATCTACAACTATGTAACATCTTTTCTAGTTCTGATTAAACTTTTTTTCTCCTTTCTTGTATAACTAATGTACAGAATTTTAAAAATGCATGTGGCCATTGTTTCAATAAACTGTTTTCTATTCATCATAAGTAGGGCTGATCTCATCTGAATATATTTTTTAATTTCCAAATTGAAATTTGCCTTTTTGAAAGGTGAAGTATTTTGTCCAAAACTCTGATTTTTATATAGTATGTTTCAATTTTCCATTATGGCTTACCTTTTCCTAATCCTAAGGCAAAAACAGGAGGAGATAAGCATCCAATAACAATGCAAAAAAGGGGGAGAATAGGTTCTCAGGATGCAGATTCTTTATTATTTGTTTTCAGGTGGAGGAGGGAGTTGTAAAAAGATGTCTGCAGAATTCTTCAACAACTAAAATGTCTTTCACTGTTAGTGGCGACTCTAACAGTGAAAGACATTTTGGTTGTTGATGAATTCTGCAGACATTTTTTTACAACCCCCTGAGGAAGGCCTTAAAAAATCAAAGGCCAAAACGCGTGGGGCTCCTCCACCTGAAAACAAATAATAAAGAATTTGCATCCTGAGAACCTGTTCTCCCCCTTTTTTGCATTACCTTTTCCTAAACCATGTTCTTTATTATCTTTGATAGTGAATAATCTAAAATTTGATTAATTGTGATCTCAGACCCATGAGCTGGTCATTATTCTGTATTAACTAACCACTGGATTTAAGTAAGGGAATGATACAGATACTATGTTGTACCTTTAATGCTTGGTTCATACTGTTTTCTCTGCCATTTATTGACTTTTCGTAATAACTCACTTTGCAGTTACACCCTGAGTGGAACCCAGTCTTGTGACAGGATTTGACATACCCTCCACTGCTCGACCCGCCATTCTCCCAGAGAAGGATGTGTGAATCTACTCTTAATGCGTTTAAAATCTGGATCTAACCTTTAATTATTTATGTAACCCTGTGCAGTCTAGCCCCCTGTGGGATGCCTGGAGCACAGCTCATTTTAGGAGCTGCCATGTGGAAGTGAAGGGTTTTCTCTGAGAAGATTGGGAGAGAGTTCTGAGGAGATTCTGGGGGTAGTTTAAAAAATGAGAGAGATTCAAAGAGCAAAGGACACTGATTACAGAGAGTGGGTAGAAAGAGCCATCCAGGAAAGACCATGGAGGAGAGAGCAGATGGTGGAGGAGAGAGCCCTCACACAGTGACCAGCCAGCATCGGTTCCACAGCCACAGGAGTGAGGGAGACTGAGGCCTTCAGCTGCATCCCAACCCAGTTCTGTTTAGCTTGAGACAAGTTTAAGAAACTATACCTTCACTTCACTTAATTATTGGACTCCATTTCCTCCTAGTTTGTTGTTTAGAGACTAGCCTTAACATTGTATACCCATCTTGCTTCATCAGTTCTTTCCTCCTCCCTGTTAAATAAAACCTAGTTCTTGTTTTTCCTATGCTGTTAAATTGCCCATTGGTTGGGGGTGGACCAGAGGCATCACACACTATTTTGGGGCTCTGGCATTCTTCTCTGTCATCATTTCCACAACTGTTTGAACCCAGGTCCCATAGTTCCCCCAAAATGAGGGGTGCTGGGAGGGAAAGTGGAGTTACATTGACATTTAAGTAGGATTTAGATGTTGAAGTATCTCACCCAATACTAAAAGGATGTTGTGATGAAAGTAGCAGCTGGAGTTGCAATTCCGTTAGATGGCTTTCATAGGGTGGGGTCCAGATAATTGTGAACAAAGTGCTGATTATCCTCCCTCTGCTGCCCCTTGTTAACAATAACAAGTAAATCCTGAGGGTTGGGGTTCTCTGGAATAATGTGCAATATGGTGCAGGAAACGGAAGCGATGGAGATTGGAGACACCCCCTTGTACAAGGAGTGGCTTCTGCTCGTGCAAAGGGCTTTCTCGATCCTGCCCATGTTTTGCTTCCTCTTCAATTACTGGCGAGTTCAGGGCAAGTTTTATAGAACCAATGACTTTTGGAGAAGATGACACTGAAGATTTATAATGTCTCTGTAAAAATGGCACAATCTATTTCTTTACAAAAATGTAAGCCAGAAGAAATAATGGATTCACAGCAACAAACATAGTCCTAATTACTGGAAATCCAGCAAATCCCAAACAAGGTAGATGTATGTGAGCAACTCATAGCTTCTATCAGGTTTGGATAAGAAATAAGATGACCTATTTCCCATTTTGGCCGAAAATAGCTTGCCATATTTCTGAGCCAATCCGTACTTGCCCTGGTTTAACCCCCCCCCCCGTGATTCTTCCCAAACAGTCCACCAACCACCCCCCAATTTCTCAGCCACCCCCTTCCCTTTAAACCCCACTTGTGTGGCTGGTAAAGATGGTGACTGAATGCATCTAGAGAGGGGGGGGGAGGGAGGGAGGGAGTTAAAGAGGCTGTACCCCGAGTCAGTCTTTGCCAACATCTCTAAAACGAACAACTTAATCTAGCCTTTCTCTTACCAGCACCTTACACAGCGAGCCAAAATAGTTTTTCTCTGCCCCTCAATTGCAGGTGATATGATTTCCTGGAGAACTTGATTGCATTTGTTGCCAATGCCAACTCCTTCAATAACTTTCACTTTTGTTCCTTGGTTTCCTGATTATAAGGCCTTCTGTGCAAAGGTTCATCTATTTGTAAACTTGTAAAGCATGTACCAAGTAGACCTGTAGATGTTCAATAAATCATAAATTTTAATATATACATTTAAATATAAAATATATTCTAATATTCCAGATAGGTGCCAAGGCACATTTTGGAATGCTCCTTATTATGAATGGTCACTTCATTAACCTGGATGCCTCTCATTGAACAAGCACTTGGCTTTTATTATGGGCCAGCCCTGAGTTAATAAACCAGACTCCAAGATTCATTAACTGATGCAGTTCTTCAGAGGGGGATATCAAAATAATCAGGTCTTGCAATTTTCCATGAGTCAAAGGATGCAATGTTTCAAGAATAGCCAGGTCGAGGCCTCTCTAAATGAGACAGAGACATGACTGCAAAGAGTCAGTTTTCTATAGACAGCACACATGCCATAGCAATGATTAGTAGGGTCTTGGCTACAGTTGAAGAATGGATACAAGACTACTAAGCAGTGTCCAAGCATTATTTTTTTTTGACCCAGCACAAACTTGTAACAAACTTGTATATTTTGTATTTATAGCCAGTATGACATGTATGCATATTAATTATATGTGAATGAACTGACAAGTGCCATTTAGATAGTACTGTTCCATGACCCTGTGGCTTATGCTGGCTCAGCTTGTCTGAGTGTGGAAAGCTAAGCAGGGTCAAGCCTGGTTATTACTTGAATGGGAGACCCCCTCCTCTAGTTTCCTGCATTAAGCAGGGTGTTGGACTCAATAGCCTTGTAGGCTCCTTCCAACTCTATGATCTATGAAATCTATGACCCTGGGATCTAAAGTTACTTCTATCGCCTCTGGAGAACTTTACCTATGTACTGGTATGTTCTGCTGCCTGTACATCCTAACAGCAGCACTGGCTTCAACTGTCCCTGGAATCTCAACACCCCTAATTATTATGGTTCTTGTTTCTTCCTTTTGTTGATACACCCTGTTGGCTCCTCTTGTCTATGCATATGGGATTCCTATGCATTCTATAGTAGTTCTTGAGAAAACATGTTACAATCCTTCTCTCATGCTACAGGTCTTAGAGTTTTCTGTACAATCACTCTCCTTCTCCTTCTCAAGGAGAGCTTGGGCTAGCAGTCACTGTTTAGAATATTCCTTGTTCTAACACTGTTTCTGATTCACTTCAGTGAATCTCACAAGATGTGGACACCTCATGTAGATACAGGAAAATAAATCTGCATAAACAACCTGAAGCATAATCCACAACTTAACCTCAGTGTTTACCTCAGTGCAATGAGCTTGCAGCATGGACTGGAGGACACCTGGTAAAGTGTACCCATTTCCCACCATGCTTGGGCTTTGCCAGTAAGAACCTGCCTAAAGCAAGATATAGAGGTATAAGTTATAAAGTCATTGTAGAAGAAGTGTTCAGCTTACTGCAAATACTGTATTCAACCCTTATCCAACAGTCATAAAAATATAAACTAATGTGTTTGTGGTGTATTATATTACCCCAAGCCATTTTCCAATGTATCCTGGGGTGGTAAAATTCCCCACAAAGAAGTATATGTTTGTGGTGTCAGAAGAAGTATGTTATAAACTCAGATATTAGGAAAGTATAATAAACTGTCACGGTAAAACTTTAAGTAAAATTTTATTATTACTAAAAACAAATATTTCTTGGTGTTCTGGGGTATTTTTTCTACATTTTACATTTTGGTCTCTGGTGAGGTAAATTTTCCGAAATAGAAGTCCATGGTCTATGCCAACTTCATCATCATCATCATCATCATCATCATCATCATCATGCGATCACTCCTGACTGAGTAAGATTGTCTTCCAGGATAAAAATTTACAAAAAGGAGATTTTAAAAGGAGGAAATTCTAAAGAAAATTGTGTAGACTCTAGTGATGGGTCCGTAAGTGACTGTGGAGGCCAATTCTAGATCCACACAGCTTCCCAGATGGAAGATGGTCCTGTAAAGGATTCGTTTGACGTGCTTTTCTCTTAGCACGTTTCTCCCTTTCACCTTGCACTCGGGCTTCTTCAAAGTCCATAGAACCTTTGTGAAAGGCCAACCTCCAGTTAGATCGTTCATGGGGCAGAGCTTCCCAGTTTTCGATGTTTATATTGCATTTTTTTAAAATTAGCCTTATGAACATCTTTAAACCTCTTATATTAACCACCGATATTCTGGTTTCCATCCTTGAGTTGGGAATAAAGTAACTGCTTTGGGAGACAGCAGTCAGGCATTCGAACAACATGACCGGTCCACTGAAGTTGGCGTTGAAGGATCATTTTTTCAACGCCAGTAGTCTTTGCTTCTTCCAGTACACTTACATTTGTTCACCTATCTTCCCAAGTAATTTGCAGGATTTTCCGGAGGCAACATTGATAAAATCTTTCAAGGAGGTGGAAGTGACGTTTATAGATAGTCCATGTTTCGCAGGCATACAATAAAGTTGGCAATACAATGGCTTCATAAACCAGTGTTTTGGTCTTCTTACAAATATCCCGATCCTCGAACACTCTATGTTTCATTCGAGAAAACGCGGCACTTGCGGAGCTCAAACGATGCTGGATTTCACTGTCGATGTTAGCTTTAACAGAAAGATAGCTGCCAAGAAGCATTTAGGATAGTTTGGAGATCATCCTCTGAATGTGCGGAGACCACGTTATCATCAGCATACTGAAGTTCCACAACGGAGGTTGTAATTACTTTACTTTTTGCTTTCAGCCTGCTGAGATTAAAAAGCTTTCCATCTGTTCGATATATGATTCCCACACCAGTGGGAAGTTTCCCCTCGACAAGATGTAAAATCATGGCGATGAAAATAGCAAATAATGTTGGGGTGATAACACATCCCTGTTTAACACCTGATCCCACTTTAAATGGAGCACCATGAGAGCCGTTGTTGTCCAAAACCGTTGCCGTCATGTTGTCATGGAGAAGTCGCAAGATATTCACAAATTTATTGGGGCATCCAATTTTCATAAGGATAGTCCAGAGAGCTGTACGGCCTACAGTATCAAAGGCCTTAGCCAGATCAATAAATGCCATATAAAGGGGTTGATTTTGCTCCCGGCATTTTTCTTGGAGCTGACGTGCAGTAAAAATCATGTCTACTGTCCCTCTAGAGGGGCGGAAACCATACTGAGTTTCAGGGAGGATCTCTTCTGAAATAGATAGAAGACGGTTTGCGAGAATCCTAGCAAATATTTTACCTGCGGTAGCTAAGAAAGAAATGCCCCGATAGTTTCCACAGTCTGTTCTATCACCCTTCTTAAAGAGGGTGATAATTATGGCATCCCTGAAGTCTTCTGGGATCTCTTCTCTTATCCAGATTTTTTCGATGAGTTTATGAAGATGTTGTACAAGTTCGGGGGGCCCTTCTTTAAAGATTTCAGCAGGAATCCCATCTGGTCCACTAGTTTTGTTGTTCTTCATTTGATTAATGGCTTTTTTTACTTCATCCAAAGTGGGGAGTATTGCAAGTTCCTCTCTAATTTGTTTTTGCGGGATTTGCGCAAAAATCTCATTATCCACCTTAGATTTACGATTGAAAAGGTCATAATAATGCTCTTTCCAACGCAGTGCAATAGACTCTTTGTCTTTTAAGAGTTTGGTGCCATCTTTTGATTGTAAAGGGTTTGTACCATGGGTTTTTGGTCCATAAATGGCCCTTGTGGCCTTAAAAAAGCCCCGTGCATCATGAGATTCTGCAAGTTGTTGAATTTCTTCAGCTTTCTTTTTCCACCAAGCGTTCTTAAGTTCTCTTGTTCTTCTTTGGACCTCAGCCTTTGCGCTAGCGTAGATTTTTTTCTTGGCAGCACAGTTAATACCATTTTGCCATATTTGGAAGGCTTTCCTTTTTTGGTCAATTATATATTTAATCTCATTATCATTTTCATCAAACCAATCCTGATGTTTCTTAGTTTCATATCCAATAGTTTGTTCACAAGCTGCAGTAATGGAGGTTTTCAGCTTAGACCAATGGTCCTCAATGTTGTCAGGAGGTTCCGTAGGTAGATGTTCCTTAAGAAATGATTGAAGACGAGTTTGCTTAATAGGATCTTGAAGGGCGTGGAAGTTCATTTTACGCCTTGGTTTCCTTCCTTGAAGCCTATGTTGGGGAGCAATGTTGATAACCATAGTGGACCGGATTAGTCGGTGGTCTGTCCAGCAGTCGTCGGCACTCACCATGGCCCTAGTAAGAAGTACATCGTGGCGATCTCTAACACGGACAATTACATAATCCAGAAGATGCCAGTGCTTTGACCGTGGGTGCTGCCATGATGTTTTAAACTTATTCTTTTGTCGAAAGAGAGTGTTTGTAATAGTGAGATTATGCTCTGCACATATAGACAAAAGTAAGATTCTGTTTTGGTTGCTATTACCAACTCCGTCTTTTCCAATAGTTTCTGGCCATAAATCAAATTCACGCCCGACTCTTGCGTTAAAATCGCCCAGGAGGATAATTTTATCCTCCTTAGGTATCTCTGACAGGAGAGTGTCCAACTGGGTATAAAAACTTTCCTTGATGTCTTCATCAGCATCTAATGATGGCGCATAAGCGCTCAAAATAGTTACCTGCTGGTTATTGGTGAGCTTTAATCGAAGAGTTATCAGGTGTTCGTTAATGCCAGTAGGAACTTCTGACAAAGAGTTCACTAGCTCGTTTTTTATGGCAAAGCCTACTCCATGTATTTGTCGGTCCTGCTCAGGTAGTCCTTTCCAGAAGAAGATATAGCCTCCTTTTTCTTCCTTCAACTGTCCCTCTCCTGCCCTTCGAGTTTCTTGAAGTGCTGCTATGTCAATTTTAAACCGTCTCAGCTCCCTTGCAATAATAGCAGTCCTACGCTCAGGGCGTTCACTATCTATGTTATCCAGCAATGTCCGTGTATTCCATGTTCCAAAATTCAAACGTCTTTTTCGACCGGTAAAATGGTGACCCCACTGGACGCGGTAATCCAGTCAGGGGAGAAAGAGGTAGACTATGTTTAGGGCACCTTTTCTAGCCCCCTCCCCATACGGGGTGAGCAGAGTGGATCCTAAATAGGGCTGCTCAGTCATGGATACAGCTGCTGAGCTGCTCGACTACCTCGTTCCTTGAACAGGGCGACTGAGTCTGCATCCACCGCCCATGTGCTGGTCCATGACTAGGGGCTTCCAGATTCACAGTCCTGCCCCCATCGCCATTCGCCAGTCGCCATGGGACTTTGTTGTTGTTGTTGTTTGGTTGGTTAGTGGGTTGGGTTGGGTTGGGTTGGGTTGGAAGACGCCTGTGCGTGAAACTGTTTTATGTGGGGAGATCGGTGCACAACGGATCACCACACAAACTTGACAGAGTACGGCCAACCTAGTATGCCAACCTACTGACACCCAGAATACTTAAGCCTGCTTCCCTAGACCAGTTCTTGGAAAATCCATGGGACATTTTATGCCCCAGTATGTTTCCTGGTTTTGGTGACATAAAGACACCACAATGGCAAAATCAATAGATTGTCAGTACATTTTATGCCCCATGTCCATCCGCCCCAGAAAGAAAACAGTATGTGATAAGAGGCTGAAATTTGGGGACATTATGCAGGTGACAGAAAACAACAGTCTCATGGGAGGACTATATTGTAGGTCTACTTCTGTGTAAATTCTGCAATGAAAAGTGCATTTTGGGTAGCCTTTTAGACTGCCTCTTTTAACAGGGTTAAATTGGTCTTCTCCAATCTAGTGCCCTCCAGATATTTTGGACTACAACTCCCAGAATACCTGACCTTTGGCCATGCTGGCTGGGGCTGATGGGAATTGGTCGGGTACTAGGTTGGGGAGGGCTGATTTAAATATTACAAGTCTCATTTAGGTTGTGGAACCACTGCTACATCTCAGACTATAGTATGGCATAAAGGTTCAGTGTAGCTAAGATCAGTGCTATAGAAATATCTCTGATGCTTCAGCTCTTCGACATGATACTACATGTCAAAGTATAGGACTTTGACATGCAGCTGCATAACAAAATGTATTTTTTTTAAAAAAAATAATAATCCAAGATCCACACTTGGGCAATAACTTTATTTGGACTAACCCAAATTCCAAAAAAATGTGCAAGCGTTCAAGTTCTCCAGAACTCTTCATCAGGCTAACTGGTACAAAAAGCAGAGGAAGGGGGAAGAAACAGCAAAGTCCAGTTGTTGTGACCATACCTGCAGTTTATATAGACCCAGTCTCAAAATGGAGATTTGCAATCTGAATGAATTAGTCAGTGGTAAGTGTTGCAACCATCAGATTACACTTAGTGATGAATTTTGGGATTTAAAAAGCAGTAGCTGATCTCAATTTCTGAAAACACAAAGGCCAGCTGTAACTCTGTTCTGCCTCTTGTCTTGGACAAAACACACAGGTTCCTGAGTCGGTATAGAGAAGAAGTGCAGAGAAGCTTGTTGGCAGTCCTTGTATTAGCAAAGCCGGAGATTAATTTTAGGTGGTGCACTAGATAAAAAAAAGTCAATTGAAGCAAAAATGTGGTTCAAGTGGTCCACTCTCTGACAATCTGAGTTGAATCATATATAAACCAGAGTGACATAGTGATTAGAGTGTTGGACTTAGACTACAGAAACCTGGGTATGAATCCTTGTTTAGCCTCAAAGCTTACTGGTCCCTTTGGGTCAGTCACCATCTCTCAACCTTAACTCTAGTTGTTGTGAGGATATCCCATGTGCACCACCTTGAGTTCCATGATGGAAGAAAGGTGGGATATAACTGAGCTCTTTGGAGGAAAGATAGGATAAAAACATAGAATCATGTAATATAACATTATTGTGTATTGTTTATCCATCTATTCCCACCCGTGTCTTTAAATTTGGCAGCCAAAAACAACTTCTTTGTAAGGGAAGCTGCAACACAGGTGGTACATGATGGCCTTTCAAATACTGGTTATTGTGGAATGATCACCTATGTCAATATTTCATCTAGTTTCTTTTGGGAAATTTGACTTTGTTCAAACAAGGCTAAAAGCATAATCAATTGTCTCTAGAGTAGTCCAAATTACTTCAGTGGGGCTTTCATAAAATAAATGGGTTGAGGATGATAGCCTTAATTAAGCTATCCTTTCAGCAACTAGAGGATTGTTTCGCATTAATTATTCTGTCATGGCTATTGCTTCAGACGACAGACAGGAGACTATCACAGTGAGGGGACTGTTGTTTGTTGGTTGATGGCCAGAACAGAGAGAGGACTGATATATTGTGAGTGGTCTGGATTGTGGAGATTGATAGGTTCCTGCTAGGCTTTTAAGTTACTTTCCAACACTGATGATATGGAGCAAAGATTCTCCACTAATAGTATTGGGGAAGATGTCAGGTCTTGTGACTGGCATGGCATAGCTAGGCCTGTTTCTGCAGTACCATCATCAGCATCCTTTGTATGCTTGGTATGCTTTCTTGTCCCCTTCATGTCACATAAGGATAGAGTTGAACCTTATGTTTGAATATTTGCATAGAATCCCAATGGGTTAAGCTCTATGAGCCAGGCAATTCTAAAAGGCTAGATTTTTGGCTTCTGGAAATTATTTAACCACAGTACAATCAGTCATTTGAGACAGATGAGTTGTTTTTAATGAAAAGAAAATCGGGGACATTAATTTTGATTGGACCAGAGTAGGAATGAGTTTTTCATTGTGTTTTACATGAAATGTCTTCCAACACTTTATGGAAAGATTTTCATTTCATTTCATTTATTTCATTTATATACCGCCCCACAGCCGAAGGTCTCTGGGCGGTTCACAATAGATTATACATAAGAACAACAATAAAAACATACAAAATAGTTTAAAAGATTAAAAACCAAATTTTAAAAACACAGTTTAAAATAACAATAAAAAAACTAATAAAACTGAGCCTACAGGTGACAATCCCCCCCCCCCAAAAGAACTATTCTGATCTTAAACAGATAACTTAGAACAGGGGTTCCCAACCTTTTTGGACCCATGGGCACATTTGGGGATTTGAGAAACTGCTGTGGGCACCACCTCAAACTGCCTAATCAGTGGATTGCTGCTTTGGCATCTACCTGTCGTGTCCATGGGTCTTAGGCTGTGTCTTAGTCAGCAAAAGCTTATGTGTCATGTCTATTGAACCCTGCAACGCCTCTTTAATAAGGGATTGTCTAATTCAGCTAATTACTTGTGGCGCAATACAGTTAATGCTTATTTTAAACATATGCTTTTTCAATGTCTAGTAGTTGCTTCTTTTTGCGAGGAGGTTATTACACAGATACATTTTGTACTGGAACAGTCCTTAATAATCACTGATGTACACACTCTTCTAATTTACTTACCTGCTCCTTGGAAATTAACAAATGGTCAGCATAAGTGGATTCTCTGTGCCCTTTTGACAGCTAAAAGACATTGGAAGGATAAACACTCATTTCATATAATGCAATGGATTGAGGATCTTGCAACACTTTCAATATTTGAACTAGTGGCACCATCAAATGGCTACTTATTTGGATATTTGGTCCGCTTTTGTTGAAGCCTATGTATTATTGCTAGAAAGTAGTGTGCATTTCATATAAATCCATGTTCTTATATTAAAAGAGACGGGGAAAATTTTCAGGTCCCCGTGGGCACCATGTTGGGGACCCCTGACTTAGAAGAATGTTCCATTGAAACTAATGGGATTTACTTCCAAATAATGTATGAAAGGATTGGAATGAAACTCTACATCAATGATACAGTCCTCATTTTTATTCTGGAGCAGTCTTTTTGAAACCAAAGGGGGGAAAGTATTGGAAAAATAATTAAAATAATTTGAATTGCAGGCAAAATTATTAATTTCTAACACAGATATTTTTGCTGCTCTTTGAATAATATTCTCAAAACACCCTGTTCAGCATAGGAATAATGTCACACTGAAAATCCATACTTTAAAAAAAATAATAATAGTGGGCAAACACTGCTTTGGTGCAAGCCCTTTTCATTTCAATGCGATTTGCACTGGGTGAGTGAGAGGTGGATTGTCCCATTAGTGTTCTCTATTTTTCCATTTTCCTAAAATGTGAAGATCTTTTATCGTTTAATCAGATGCTTCCATGGGCTTTTTTTTTTTTTTTTTTTTACCTGCAACCAAGAATTAGTTGTGCACCTTTGCATTTGCCTATAGCTGCTTAGCCAGCCTGATCTAGCTAAGGGGATCCATGCACAGAAGCAGTCTAATGTTACATGTTTCACTTGCTGGATCAGGAACCAAAGTCAGTCTGATTATGACTGCATTAATCTCAGCTTGATGAGCATTCTGGTGTACCAAGTTGCATATGACTGCGTGCAGCAAGAGCTGGATCAGGGCAACTCTCTTTTAGGTTGCAAGGCTGTTATAGCTTTCAGTGGCAGCATATGTGTTATTTTTCTGTAGTGTGCTGGCTTAGCATGAATAGGGGATAGTCTGTAACATTCCTTATGTTTCTTATCATTATTTATGGGCCACATAATCCTGCCCTTAAGCATCCCGCACAGATACCTGCCCAACTTTACCTTTACAACACACAACCTTTTCTTCTGCTGCTGACTGTGGTAGCTGATCCCTGCTCATGGCACATGGTTTGTGTGACTAGTTAACTGTGAGCACAACCTGCACATTTTCATACCACAGTGCTGCCTACATTAAAAAGTTTGTGGTGGCAGTGTGAAATTGCAGGTTCTGCTTGTGTGTGGTAGCAGCTCCCATCAGCATGGCAAAATGTAGCCACTGCAAGTGGGATGATTGTGTGCATCAGTCCTTCGTTATTGGAAAGTTGTTGAAAAATAAATTTTATGCCTCACATTTTAATCCCAGTAGGTTTTCTGTTTGGAGGAATTCTGTTTGGAGGAATTCTGAACTGGTATTCAAATCATGGAAGACAAGGGTGGGAGCATGGGTGTTTGTGTACATATGAGAGAGAGGCAGTGGGAAGAGAAAGGGAAATGTAGGCTCTGTGTAAGTGGTGGAGTGTGCATGCCGAAATGTATGTGTTTCTCAAGGCAGCCCATTGCCCTCCACATAACAATGAACTCCCCCACCAGTTTTCCTTGACTATCTTATTTATTTATTTTTAGTTAGGGGCAGCACAATCCTATGGCCTCTAGACGGATGGAGGATTTTTTTGGAGACCCAGCTACGAGGTCAGAAAATTGCTCCAACCTTGTAGCTGGGTCTCTGCACTCGGAACACCCTCCCCCACCTCACAGCTGGTGCGGAAGGAGCCACGCCAGCTGCATCTCCAAGGTTGCAAGAACAACCTCGGATATGGGGTTTTAGGGGGCATTCTGGGGAGCAGAGAGGGGAGGAGACAGGCACCACCAAGATGTGTCATATCCTGGTGGTGCCTCACCTTCTTCCCTCCCACTCTGAAATGCCTCTGCTCAGTTGCAGGGCAGGAGGAGCAGAGAGGCGACCTTCACCTCCGTGCTTCTCCTGCCCTCCATAGGATGCCTGTAATCCTCTGTGTTTGGAGGGCTACGGACATCCCAATTGGATGGCGCCCTTAGTTAGTTAGTTCTATTTATATCATGTCCTCCCTAAAAATCCCAGGATAAGTAACAAGATTAAAAACAACAAGCAATAAAATACAAAAAAATAAACCTCTAATAAAACCAATAAATACTCAGTAGAAAGAACAAATGAATAAATCTACAACAGATCTGATTTTATTAATTGCAGTGGCAACTGACTGCTCATAAATGCCTGGCTAAACAAATGCATTTATTTTATTTTATTTTTATTTACAAGATTTATATACTGCTCTACATCCAATAAAATATCTGAGTGGTAAAGAATAAAAAGGGGAGAAAATAATAATAATAATAATAATAATAATAATAATAATAATAATAATATTAAAACCTTTAAAATTAGATTGTGCCAATAAAACCATGGCTGGCTAGTCAAGGAAGTCTTGTTTAAATAAAAATGTCTTCAGCAGGCACCAAAAATGAAGCAATGTTGGTGCCTGCCTGACATCAACTGGCGGGGAGTTCCACAGAGAGGGAGCCAGTACTCGGAGTGGACTCCAAACGGACCACAGGAGTGCCTCATCTGATGACCTCAGTGACCAGGCAGCCTGGTAAGGGAGAAGGCACTCTTTCAAATTGGTCTTAGCCTGGCGCTGAAATGTTAGGAAAGTTGACAGTAGGTGTACCTCTTGAAAGAAGGCATTATAAACTCAAGGCACCATCACAGAAAAGGTCTTATCTTCTGTCATCACTCAATGTGCTTCCGCAGTGGTGGGACAATGGGACAGGCGGCCTCCCCCAAATATCTAAGAGCTTGGGCAGGTTGCTACAGGGAACCCTGGGTCAGATGCCTGGGTCCCAAGTCATTTAAGGCTTTGTAGGTCACCAGCACCTTGACTTTGGCCTGGAAACATGCAGCTCTTTCAGGATCAGTGTTATATGATCTCTGACAGCTGTCTCTAGCAGTATCCTGATAGCCGCATTTTGCATCTACTGTAATTTCTGGATCATCTTCAAGGGCAGCCCTATGTAAATCACATTACAATAACTGCATTCCAGGCTGTATTCTGTGAATACATTTTTAGAAGCATTTTACTATGGAGCATTTGAGCTCTCTGTCCCAGAGTTTTCTAACAGAGTTTATGAAAGGCAGAAAAGCACTACACCTGGAGAGGGGGTGGGGATTGGAAATCTGTGACGAACTGTTGTAGGTTCTGAAAAATCTGTGTAGTAATGGTTATATTCAGGGCTTTTTTTCTGGTGGAACTCACAGGAACTGAGTTCCAGCACCTTTTCTTCTATTAATTGCATTACAATTTAATCGCCATCTACTCCCGAGGAAATGTAATCCAAGAGTTCCGGTACCCTTTTCTCCAGAAAAAAAGCACTGGTTATATTTAATGAGATTTCTTTTTGTTTGTTTGTTTGTTTCTTTCTTATTCCATGGGGACATCTAATGAGAGGGAGTTTTTCAGAAGATTACATGTGTGCTCCTCTGGATCACAGCCAAATTCTGGTTCAGAAGATTGGCAGAGCCAGGGAGCCAGGTTCTAGGCATGGAGAAAGACTATAAATTGATTAGGTGACAAGTTATGGCATCAGCAGCAGCATATCAGGGAACTTTGTTGTTGCTTAGACCAGGATAGTGGGTGGCTAAAAAACCACAGGTCACTACTTACTTGGTACCCCTGTTTGCATAGGCAGCTGGGAGCACGGGCACAGGCAGATGGCCAACATTTCTCCTGGTCCTTTGTGGCAGGGCTGTCTGGCCCAGTAGGTTGTTTGGCCATGCTGCAAGCCAGGGGTAACCCCAAGGACCAATCAGAAGCACTGGTTGCTTGCTGGGAGCAGGTCCCAGTAGGTGACCTGGGGTGGAACAGGACCATTTTTGGTCTGCTCCCAGGGCAAAAATGAAAGGCTCCCACATGGCTTCAGCCATTGCAGTGGCCAACTTCCCCACTCACCATTCCTTTATGTTCATGTTCTCCCATTGCTATGAACAGGAGTTAGCTACAGGTTGATGGGGCTGGGCAGCAGTTTTGCCCAGTTATGCAATCAGGTAGTGTGTTCCATGGTTTTCGCCTTCCTCATGGCAATTATTGTTGAAGAGATATTTACCTGCATCTCTTATTTCACATCACAACTTGTTCTTGCAGGCAGGACTGAATCCATTTCAAAGGGTAAGCGGGCTTTGGAGCACATCATACCTCACAGGATAGTTTCTATAAGGGATCACGGGGTGTGGCTTCGAGGCACCAGCCCAGCTCAGTGGCCAGCATGTCTGCCATACTTCCAGGTCGCCGGAGGGGCACACCAGCAGTCCACACTATGGTGGGGCCATTACTCCTGCCACTCTAAGGATCACCCCAGCATGCTGGCTGCAGCATGGTAAATCGGCTGTATGGTCCTGGCCCCTATGCCATGCTAAACTTTGTAAGCTGTAACAAAGAAAGTTTTGACTTTGGGACTCGTGACTCTGTGTGGTCCCTGCCACCCACCTTCTCCCTGCATCAATTGGCAGGGTTGGCGCAAACAAAATAGAGTCAGAGAAACCTTAATTTCTAAAAAAATGTTAAGGGAGAAGAAGATGTGTTCACTGAATTTTGATGACAATGAACAGTTTTTGAAATGAATTGATTGATTCTGTAACTTATGAGAAGATGTGTATTGAGGTGGATAGGAATGAATGAACTGATACTGTTGATGAAATAACTATTTTGGTTAGGATACATATGAGCTATATTCATAGAGAATGGGAAGACCAAGATGGCCTTCTACTGAAATCTCTGCCCAGGAACCAGTCTCATGACTCTCCAGTGTTTAGGAAGGGGAGGGGCAAATTTCTGCCAAACATAACCAGTTTCCACTTGTCAGTAATAATACTATGAATTTGCCATTCAATATATTTTCAAATGTATGATCAAATGCCTTTAGAGTGACAGAGAGAAACCAAATAAGGCTATATACCTTTCTTGTTGATTAGCTGTCTGAAAGCTTATATAAGCTCATCAGTGGGAGCTGTTCAAATATGAAGCATCTGTTAGCTTATGGTTGGTGTGCTTTTCATTTCTGTATTGAAATTAATGAAGTGTGTACAATAAGACCAGAGACTTTGTTTCTTTCATACTCTAGGACTAGCCATGCCCCAATACTAAAATATTTTTAAGCAGCAATGGAAATTACTGTGTTTGTTCAACTGAAATGCGTCCGCAACAGAGTTTTAATTAGATATTGGTCAGTATTCATAAAACCCAGTTTTTATTTCAGCTAGAAACAATTCTTAATCACAGTCTTGTGCTATAAGAGAATGTACATGTATCATATGACATATGGGTCCATTTTAATCTATGTATGTATTCAGTATCAAATCTTTCAAATAGGACCGTTCAATGGTAATTACTTAACTAATAACTGCAAATACTAATTATACTCCTATAACATGCTAGCAATTCACAACTTCCCAACACCAGGACAAAAATTACCAATTATAGCAGTTGCCCTAGAACTGAGAATAATGTTTTAGTTTGCTGTAATACTGGCTATTATCCCAGGTCTGATTGTGATTATAATAAGAAAAAATTATATAGTACTTTAGAGTGTCCTCAGAGCATTTCATGTACATCGGGCTGGTCCGGACATAATGGAAAATCATGGTTTCCCACTACATGTACAAGCCTGCTTGAGCTTCGGGCTTGTGCACTTCCTCCCCCCTCCCCTTGTATGGAAAGAAGCATCCATTTCTACTTTTAAACAAACGTTGAAGGTGGACAAATCTAATTCAGATAAAACAGGGAAGGCTGTGGGCAGGGAAGCCTGCTGATCTGGGTGCAGGTGTAAGACCAGTGTTCAATGAGGTTGCATCCCCCTGAAGGACCAAGTGAATAGCTTGGTTTTTTTCCTGGACTCAACACCATTTATGGAAGCACAGGTGGAATTGGTTACCAGGGGTGCCTTCAAGCAGCTTCCGCAGATACACTGGCTGCACCCTATCTGGAGAAAGTGGGGCTTGCTACTGTCATCTAAGCCCTGGTTACATCCAGACTGGACTACTGTCCTGCACTCTACATCACCTTTAAAGACAATTTGGAGGCTTCAGCTGATACAAAATGCCGCCACCCATTGCTCGTGGGAGCTAGGCAATCAGAGTACTGTATAGAACAAGAATTTTGTACCAGCTTCTCTGGTTGCCAGTGCATTTCCAGGCCCAATTTAAATTGTTGATGATCACCTTTAAAGCCCTAAATGGCTTGGTACCAGGCTATTTGAAGTACCACCTGAACCTATACAAACCTGCCCGGGCCCTAAGATTGGCCACTTGCTCAGTTGCCTGCCAGTTCACTTGCCTGCCAGTAAAATCGATTAGGTTGTCATGCACAAGAGATACGATCTTTTCTGTGATGGAATGCCCTGGCATGGGATGTGTGTGTGGCTCCTTCCCTGACTATTTTTAAATAGGTCTTAAAGGCCTGGTTGTTCCACACTGCTTTTGATTAGAAGCCCATTTTTAAAAAATAATGTGAATTGTAATTATTGCGGCTGTTTTAAATGTCTTATGTTGTTGTTTGAATTAATTTTATTTTAGATGTCATAGTTTAAAAATTTTAAGTTGTGAAGCCTTGAAACACAGTATAGAAATATTTGAAATAAATACGTACATTTAAAGGACTTCCTTTTAACTTAAAAAAAAAAAAAAGTGCCAGTCTCAGGCACTCCTCAGCTGTGTACCTGCCCGTGTGCCCCTGCCTGTGTGTACATGTATGAATATGCCTGTCTGTGTATGAGCATGCCCTGCCTGCTTTTGTTCCTGGCTTTGCTTACCATTAGCTCTGCCTATTATACCTGGATCCGATTACCATTAGCTGGTCTGCACTCTGCCCACCAGCCATAACAGGCACCAGCTGCCACTGCCTAGATCCCTCCGCAGTCAATGGCATTTGGATGCCTACGGTTGCAAACTTATACACATTTACTTTGGAATAAGTCTTACTGAAGTCAGTGGGACTTCCTTGTGGGTAGGCGTGTATAAGTTTGCACTTTAGGGCACAATCCAGTGGGAATGCCCATAAACCTCCGATTTCAGCCATCTAGTTGCAGCACTTTGGACGGGGAATGAAGGAGGCCGGAACGCTGCTAGGATAAGCTGTATCCAGGCAGATGCAGTCTCCTCCCCTCCCCCGCAACACCCTCTTTACCCCTTCTCTGAGGTCGGAGAACACTTGCTGGTGTTGAAACTTGACTAGCCCTTTTTGGCTGTGTGGACATTTGGGAAATGAAGGAAGATCAACACATTTAGGTAAAGACAAATTATAGAATCCAAAGTGTGGTGAACATTGTTTGAACAACTGAATTCCAAGGCATATTGGAATTCTTAGGGCAGTGAATGTGTGTTTAAAATGGAGGCTGGTGAGGCAGTTCGCTAAGCAAAACTGCTGCAGATGCCGCACGGTGACTGAGGGGGAGGGGAAGGAATTCCAACCCAGACCTTTACAAGCCCAGAAGTGGTGGTGGAGGCTGGGCTGGGCAGCAGTTTTGCCCCGTTATGCAGTCAGGTAGTGCATAACTGCAACCAGCAGCACATAAGCTCATACGTGGTTGCTGACAGTGATTCTGCCTACCACACAGCCCCACTGGCCACTGCTAGTTCAGACCAGTTTCAACACACTTTAGAACAGCCGTCTGTCTTCACTCTCTCTTACGTGATCTGCCAGTTGCTCCTTGAAGTCCTTGCAAAATCTTCACGCAGATGAGCCCTAAGGCCTGTTGCCTTGGGAGTGAAAAGCACAGCAAATCATTTATCAAATGGTACCTTTCCACTTGGCAAGTTGATTGCTCATCTGTACTGTTACACAGACAGTATAGCATATTGTGACCACTTCCCCGCTTCCCTAGATTTCAGGTCAGATGTGGATGTGCATTCTGCTCACGATAAAAGGTTATGTGTACACACTGTGATAATTTACCATCTGGGCAACAAGCCATCATCTGTTTCATCCATCAGTGGGACTTAAAGTAGCATGGAGGAGAAAAGTCCAGTGATGGTCTCAGACATTTTGGTGTCTGTGGCAAAAAAGCCAAATGGCACCTTGCAAGGTGGTAAAAATATAATCATAAATCATTCACTACTTGCTGCCCCCAAACTATGCCACCTGAGCTTAGATGTGTCACCATGTCTCATAGTAGGGCTGATTCCGGAATCCCCTGTGGTTATACATAAACTTGTCTATAAGGTAGGCTTGTGATGATGGTATTGGCCCCTTGGCTCCAAAGAAAATAGTTAGTCTAAACGTCCTCTGAATTATGATCCCTCTTGCCAATAACCCATGCTTTGGTCTTCTACTTCCTCCTCATCATGGTGATTACGTGCTTTTTTTTTCTTTTTTAAGCATTTAGCTTTGTCTATCTGCGTCTGCTTGTTGGTCACATGTCAGTTTATGGCAGCTGGTAACAAATACTGTAATGTCATGTCTATTTGTATGATGGCATAGCCTCTTTTTTGTCATTGTTTTTGCAAAGACTGTATATAAAAAACCGTGGGACAATATATGGTAATGATGTGCCACAGAAGCTGTACCTTGCTGCTGGGGAAATGAAAACTACTCAGTCTTCATGCTGCAGGTTTTTTAAAAAAAAATAGAAGAGTTTGTAAATCTCAGGGCAGTCTCTTATTTTGTCTCTGCTCTGCTTTTTGTTTTGCTCCCCCCCTCCCTTTTTCATACATGCCTCTAGGCTTAATTATGACAAGGTCACCACTTGTTTAAGGGAAAAGGGAGCTAACTAGTTGAAGGGAAATCAGCTTAATAATTTAATGGTATACATGATGTGTGTAGTTTGTTTCAGTAACCTGAAAAAGCACAGCATAGTCACAACTCTGTCCCATTCTTGTGTTCTGACCGTTCTGATCTATTCCCTGCTTCCTTCTAGCACATTTGTGTTAAATATATGTAATTCCACATTTCCTGCAACAGCGAGATGAGTGATTTTCTTTAAGGATGAAATCATGATCTCACAAGGAACTGACTGCATTGCATACCTCAGTGTTTAGAATCATCCTCTGATGCAATTCTTTATATTAATAAAACACATTTCAGTCCTCTATAATTACTCTTTCAGAGAGATATGTTTTAATGTAAGTTGTCTGATTCTGTTTTAAGTGAAGGAGAAAACCTGGTAGAGGTTGTCTCTTTAAATCAGATCTGCAGTGTTGATGGACCCTCTAGCAGGCATGGTAAGAACCATTCTCACCTCTGCAGCAGGGAGCTTGACCATACAGACTTGCACATTCAATCAAAACGTTTTCTGTTTTAATATGCACTGTACCAATCCTATTCCCATGGTTACAGCTCCTGCTCCTTTGGCTGCTTCTAGTATGTTGGAAAATAGAGGCAGCGTACATTTCTCGTACAGGAGTTTAAAACATAATGAAAGCAACCCTGTTGTGATTTGTATTTTAAATTTTCTTTTTTCCTCTCATTGTACAGAATGCTGTGGCAGTAGCTTCAGTTCATTTGCCACGGTCTGTCTTCCCTTCGTCTTCAGCCTTGCAATCTGTTGATAACTCCTCTTGCAAGCTACAGTTTATTGCCTTTCGGAATGGAAAACTCTTCCCGAGCACTGCAAACTCATCTAACCTTGCAGATTATGGGAAGCACAGGACTGTTGGCACGCCAGTTGTCCTCATTAAAATAGGTAAGTGTTGTGCACTGCTTCTTTAATCTGAAAGCTAGGCTGTACATTAGAGTATATAAAAGAATGGTGCAGTGGAGTACGCAGGTATGCTGATGTGAAAATTGCTTCTGCTTTAACACAAATGTGTGTGTTTATTGCTACTTGTGTAGTTTTATTCAAATAAACTTAGGCATCAATGAAGCAGTGTAGCTGTAAACGCATGATTCTCCTTGGCACTATTATTTGTGTTGCTTATTGAAGTTTATAACTAAAGTCAAGATTGCATGCTGTGGGGGGGGGGGATGTTGCTTTTTAATCTTGACCATGGCCATTGAAAGATCAAATTCTGGAGATTCACAGTTTAGAATTGATGAGGGGGGAAGCCCTGTTGCTTGTATATATCTAGCCATCAATGTACCTCTTGATAAGATAAATCTCAAACAGGTGCTTTTAAAGGTGATAGTAATAGGTTAAAGATTTTCCTTTGATTAAATATTCAACCCATGCAATTTTAAACATTTTATTTGATCTTGAATTGTGTTCACATTTCTGTTCACATTTTAGGAGATTTTAATTTGAGTTTCATACTAAGACATTGCTTTAGCTGTTAATCATATCAAAGAAATTGATTTTTCGAAACTATTTTTTGCTGCTGCTTGAAGCAATGATCTATCATCATTTTAATGCAAGATATTTCAGTAGTAAATCTAGTTTTACAAATGAGCATTGTATCATTTGAAGACCCAACTGACTAAAATGGCAATTATGAATAATATTAACTATTCCAAACTTTTGTAGATGGCTTTTATGCTGATAGACCAGGAGAGGGTATTTTTGCTATTGTTTTTCCGGTAGAGAGAGAGAGTGTGTGTACAAAATGTTAAGAACCTCTGTAGAGAGCATGTAGCAATAAAGCATTTTCCACTTCATTGCTCTAATTCAGTTTGTTCCTTTTGCAGATGGGTGCAGTATCGGAAACCTCACCAGTCCTGTTACTATAGCATTGAAGCACTTTACACAGGGTATAAATCCCATTGCAGTCTTTTGGGATTTTGACCTTCTAGATGGACATGGAGGCTGGTGGGGAGAAGGGTGCCACATAATTAGCTCTGCAGACAATATTACCACCCTTCATAGTACTCACTTCGGTAACTTTGCAGTGCTAATGGTGAGTATATTACTTCACAAATGTATTATTTCTGTGTGAGTGTATCTGCGTTTGTCTCTCTCGGTCTTTACTTAGCGGTACCTGGTTATTAATCTTGCATTCAGTTGTATATGAGATTGCTTTGAAGAAAGTAAGTTAAGTGCTAGTGATTTAAGAGAGCAATGGTGTCCGCTCAGCCATATTATCTAATTACAGGCCTTGCTACAAATGACTTTTAATAGTGGAAAATCAAAGTTTCATCAAGGAATTAAATAAAATATGGTGTGGTTTTTTTAATGAATTTTTGGACCGGATATAGGAAATATGTATTTCCTAGGCCCTTTACATCTCTATGGACCTTGTTCATGTGTCCAGCACTGTGTTGATCATACTAATTAGTTGCTGGCATACTGCAATATTGAATCATTTAATAAATGGGAAATAATAAGGTTGTCTGCCTCTCTAAACAAGGATGCTGTACTCCTTTCTGGCTGCTCTTGAAATTCGAGTCTGTGTGCTGACGACAGCATCCTTTTTAGTAAACGGCTGTTTGTAAAGAGAAATATTTCTGTATGGTGCTAACACACAAGGCTGCTGAGGTTTGTCCTCAGTCACACTTGCAGTTCACAATGCAGTTATTTAACAATTGTGTTACCCAGAAAGTTACCATGATGGATCTGAAAGGCACACAAAATTAGATATCATATCAAACGAAGAAATAAACAAATAGTGAATGAAGCATCTGGGAGAAAACCATGTTAGGGAACATTTTCTGCAGTATTCAAAAGGGTTAGTTAGACTCACTAGATATTTTAAGAGAGATAATATTTATGTCTGCATCCTACTATTGAATCTCACATTAATTCTGATGCAGACTTTCATATGGAAGGTGCAATTTATGAACATTATAGTTTATAGTTGAGTAAATAATGCATTGTGTGTGCAATGTGTAAAGGACAGCAAACCCAGACGACAGGAATTGAGAGGACGTGTGTAAAGAATACCAATCTGCTGCTGTCAGATGGAGCACAGATGTCAGCCAATCATGGCTCAAGGCTGTGACAATGAGTAGTTAAATACAAATATTACTATCTGTTTTATTAAACTGAATGCCTTCAGTGTTGTGTTATCAATTCCTTTCCATTCATTATAGCCTAGGTTAGAGTCCATCTGAAGATCAAATGCTGCCAAACACGTAGCACTGTTTAAACACTTCAGATGAATGAAGTTATATTCAGACACTTTGCTCTCCATCATGTAATAGAGAATTCTGCCCTGGTTCCCCAGGTTCTTTATCAAAAGCACCTGTTGATGTTGCAGGTACCACTCCCATTTTGGCTGATTGATTTAGGTTTTAAATGATGCACTTAAAACTTTGCATGGATTTGTGAAGCGAAAGAAGCTCTCATTTTTTCCCTCTCTTTTTTTTACAAATGTCATGGATAGATTTTTATACATTTTAATTCCACATTCATGTCAGTTTGATGGGTGTAGTTATACATTCTGTTGGTTTTAATGGGGCTTGATGTACTAATGAATGAATTAGTGACTGCAGAACTGAAACTTCATTGAGTAGCATATTGTTTTTTCCTAAATCTTAGTGTATTGAAAGCAGCATATAGTTTTGTTCATCCAGCTTTGCTCTTGGTGTCTATCTACACTGAACCAATGTAATATGGTTCCTCCGTACCTCTAAAAGCAACCTCTGTTGCCATGGTCATATTAAGGATCTTCAATATCAGATCTTCTAAATTATCAGTAGAAAACTTTTTAACAAGCATCCTTAGTTCGTATCATTTAATATGGTTCCCATGATGCGTATGAAAGCTGGAGAACTGAGATGAATTTGGATGAAGAGTACCATAGATATGTAATGAAGGGTGCCGGTTATTACTGGCATTAATTATTGTGATAAAATGTTTTTTTTTCAGTCAGCCCAGATAATAATCTTATTCCATGTGTATTCTGTAATAGTAGTATACAAGCAGCAAAACAATATGCCACCTAGGTATAAATTACTGTTATGGGTAGAGTATTGGACTTGAACTAGAGAGATCTAGATCTGATCCCACTCAGATGTGAAGCTTAACTGGGTGGTTTTCAGCAACTCGCTCTCTCAGCCTAAGCTATCTCACAGGGTTGTTGAAAGACTTAGATAACCCCAAAATATGTAACCATGAGCTCCTTGGGGAAAGGGCAGGATAGTACACAAGTGTGATGAAGAAATAATCCAATGGGGAAGCTCTCCCGTGCAAGCTCCATGGTGTGTTGCTCACTTGGATATATACATTCATGCTGCAGTTCTTATTTTAAAAAGAAACATAATAGCACTAGCAGATTTCTGGATTATACTGAAGCGTTAACAAAATCTTAATGGGAAATAATTGTGCTGAGGGTTAGCTGCAGTAAAACAAAGTGCACTAATAAGGCAATAACAATTGTGAATGCATTACTACAAGGATAATGTAAATCCTGCTGTGGAGCAAGATGAAGTATAGGCCTAAATTAGCCCAGCTGTGTGTTGAACTGTTGGGTGGCACCATGTTCAGATTCATTATTACTGTTTGGTTATGTGCTAGGGCTGCTTGTTTTTGGCCTTGAAGTAGCTCTTCAGCTCTTTCTGTAGGATGGTTCCTTCTCTGATCAAATAGGTACAAAGTATAAAAGAGGAAAACTAAAAGTTAATGATGTTCAATTGTATAAAAGGCTGCTGTTGCTAAGATGGAAAGGAATTTATTTTACTAATAGTTATGTTCAGGTTAAAAGTTGGAAAAGAAGCTTACGGTAATCACTATGAAACTGGTTGGGTAAAGGAGGTGGTAAAAAATCTTATATCTAAAAGGATCTGTGTTGTGTTTTGTTGAATGTTCATTAAGGCGGCCATACTTTCATTAACAATTACATTGAAAGAGTTGGATACTTTGTGGGAAATGTAGCTTTAAATAAAAAGAAATACTTTGGGGGAAAATAAGTTTCCAGGAATTACTGGGATATTTTCAGGCATGGTGAGCCTCAAATTAGGACCTCTGTGAATTCGGCACTGGCTTCCTACTTCCTGCACCACTGGGCTGCTGGTTGAAGGAAGGAAGTGCACGCAATTCTAGCCAATGGATTTGTTTCACTGCCCATAATGACCCCATGCTTGAGGAATCAGCTGATATACTAGAGGACCATTGTGATGCCACTGAATGTTCTAAAGAGATCTGATGTCTGCTGACTTTCCACAGTCTGGGCAAGCTTGTCACTGAGGGAGTTCTCTCAGTCTTCTCACTGCACCACCAGACTATGGGTTCCCTGACTCAGCTTATCTGTCACATCCTTCTTGGGCCTGAGCACCTGAGATGCATTTTAAGAGGAGGAAGCTAGCACATGGCAGAGATGAATCTGGCACAATGAATCATATGTGACTGTAGGAAATTGTTCCCAGTTGGTGGGCTGCCAGGATCCTAGTCGCAGGGGTTAAGGTAGGTGTGGCAGAAGAAATAGGAATTCTCTTTAGTTGTGGAATGAAATGGAAAGTCAGTCCTTCACAAGAATAAAATCTTATTAATTGCATCCCCTGACAAACTAGTTTGGGAGCAAGGTATTTGTGTGATATTTGACATCATTTCCAGCTCTATTTTATAGTAATTAATTTTATTTAAAAAAAACACAAAACCCAACAACAACCCATTGATTGCAATCCACCCTGTCCTATATGCTCGGAGCATATAGGAACACCATATAATCAGTAGTATATATTTTTAAAATACTAGATTGAAAATAATTTTTAAAATACTAGATTTATGCCTTGCAGTATATAGATCTAGAAAAGATAGATGTTCACAATCTGAATTAAACTAAGGATTTTGGAGACAAATAAGGGATTTGAATTTTTTTTAAAAACTTTTCTACAGATACAAATGCAGTGGTTTAATTGAGATTCCAGGGAATAGATTGAAGAGAAAACTTAAGTATGTGAAAGTACAAACCAAAATGGAAGACAAGAAAAAAGACTCAAGAAAGTAAGAGAATGAAGCAGGGTTTTAAAAAAATGGTGGAAGCCATACAATGAATATAAGGTAGGAGAGCAGACCAGAAAAGTTGCTCAGCAGGTAGGATTGGCTCAAGGAATCCCAGGACTGAGACAGATAGGGCAAATACCAAAAATATGCTATTGGAATAGTTTCACTGATCCTTTGGTTAGCACAAAATAGGTTAGGAGACCCTTCAAGAGATAATTGGAGAGCCAGAGAGATAGCAGTTCTGTTCTGGTGTGGCAGTGTAGCTTGCAGCCTATTGCTCCTCTAATGGTATGAAGCCAAGGATTCGGGATGAGACAGCAGCAGTTAGCAGGCATTGCAGCCCATAATAGCTGCAAATGGCTTTTAGCTCTGGCCTATCCATCTAGGTCAGTGTTCTCCAACCTTGGGTCCCCAGATGTTTTTGGCCTACAACTCCCAGCATGCCCCAGTCAGCATAGCTGGCTGGGGCATGCTGGGAGTTGTAGGTCAAAAACATCTGGGGACCCAAGGTTGGAGAACACTGATCTAGGTATTTCAATCCATAAGCCTGCTACATCTGCATTCATCCCAAGGGCTGTTCTCTATTTGATCTAAAAAAGAAGGTTAGAACTTGCATCCATGAAGGATCAGGCATTAATCCAGCCCAGCTGAGAACCTCCCTTCATTTTATTACTAGCCAGGGAAATTAACTACAGATGTTATTGTCAAGGTGCTGTACTTCAGAACATATATTTTTGTAAAGAGTTGTTGGTAACACTGACTCAATCCTTATACGCTCTGGAATTTAGAACAATATTGCCAGTGCTGATGTCCAAGATCTGTCTCTCATATCTGGAGTCCAAAAGTGTAGCTGGTCTGGAATCAGGATACCTGCCACAGATACACCGATGCTGGAGCGGGTACTAGAGCCAAGGGAGATTGGTTGGAAGCAGGAACTAGAACTGGGAATGAAGCTAGAGCCAAGACAAAGGTTCACAAGAGCTGCAAGTAGGACTGCCTTTAAAAAGAAAAACCCTAAAGGGAGTTGTTATCTGAGCACAGTGCCAGGAGAGATTGAGATATTTATATCCCTACAGCCAGCCTCTTCCTTTCCTGGTTATCTTCTGGGTTACCAGGTACACCTGGCTTCTCCCTCCTCCTGAGCAGGCCACTGATAGGGAAGCCTTCTGACAGTTAGAAACACACTCCTCGATTTCCCACCGAGTCCACTAGCATCTCAGCCCCTAGGTCCCATGGTAAAGAGGTCAAGTTTGTGTGTGTAGGGGGGGTTTGTGGTCAGGGGCAAAGATGTCCCTTGGAAAGATGTCCTTGGGGCTGGATAATGCAGTGTGCTGTTCAGAATCCCCCAGTGTGTGTCCTCCTCAGATGAGATCTCCCCAGGGTCCTGGTCAGCCTGGATACTGACAGCTGATTGCTAGTTTATGTATGTATTAACCTACCTCACAGGGTTGTTGTGAGGATAAAATGGAGAGGAGGAGGAAGATTATGTAAGCCGCCTTGGGTTCCTTGCAGGAAAAAAGGTGGGGTATAAATAAAATAAATAAATAAATAAATGAGCCAAATCATCTATCTCTGTCTTTCTAGCTATCAAAAGCCAGTTTGTGACATTCCATCATTCTCTAGAGCAGGGGTGGGCAACTTGTGGCCCTCCAGATGTTTTAGCTTTTTACTCCCATGATCCCTCACCATTAGCTATGCTAGGGCTGATGGGAGTCGTAGGCCAAACCATCTGGAGGGCCACAAGTTGCCCACCGTGAAACAGAGGCCAGGATTGAACTATGCAGACATGCAGTGGTGCTGATCACTAGGGGAAAGGACAGGTTTAGACCTCCCTCCAATGGTGTTACTGAGTGTACTTTTTCACACCTTAGTGAATAGTTGCCATTCAGTAAATAATTGAACTTGTGGTCCCTGTTGTGATGAGGGCAAGACCTTCTCTCCATCTCCGAGACTGGGTGATCTGCTGTCACTGATAGAATTCTCATAAGGAGCTGCAGTGCGTTTCTGTGCTCAAAGAGCACATTTGGATGCAGTGCAGTTTCTAGAGGTCCCTATAATATGCAAGTCCTTCTTCTAATCTTCCTTCCATACACACACACACACACACACACACACTGTAATGACATGCATTTTGCTAGTCCTATGTATTGGGGGTCTCTTCTGTCTTTATAAATATACAGCACTTACTTGTACACACCTGCAGACAAAGGAAAAGCAACATCCCTTAGTGCCATTCATCAGTTGCTTTTTCCTTTTCTGGCCACATAGTATTTAGTACCATTTTATAAGAGGGCAAGGTCAGAATCATTTTTCTCCCCCTCCCCACTCTCACCCCAATACCAGTGTTTTGGACTACATGCGATTATTCCTCAGGAGCATCTGCATTTATGGCCAACACTCTTATCTACACACTGTGGCTATTGTTATATACAACTGAATGGCCCTATGTACTAGGTATACATACCACAGACAGAGATCCTTTGACCCGAAAAACAACAACAAAGTGTCACTGTTTGAATTGCATTGATAACATTGCTCTAGTTATTACAAGGTATAAAGACGTAAGCACAACAAATGATAGAAAACACTGCTTTTTTCAACTTAATCTTGAACATATCTGAGAGTGGCTGAAGTTCTTGCCCCTGTCATAAATTCTGAAATGGTGCCACTGTACAGGAGTGCAGATGAGCTCCATCCAGACACTTATGTGGCCATATAAGTCAAGTATTAAATGACGATTAATTAGGTAAAGCTATGGATCCCTTGTGCCTGATAACATTAAACCCATGCCAGAAATCATTGTCCTGTAGATTAGGAGCTATTGGTTTGTAAATCTTGTTTCTAGATAGACATTATTTAATAATAAGATAGATCAAGTATTTCTTTGGAGACTGGGTGACTCGCTGTCTAAAGAAAGTTGACCTCATGGGAGAGATGAGATGGTGATGATGAGTCAGGCTAGGTTCATCATCATCATTGTTGAGGGAAGTGAATATATATAACTGCATTTCTATAGAAGGCCTTATGTGTGATTGAACTAGTTCAATGAAAACTTTGAGTATGGCATTTTTGAAAATGAATTTGTTCATTGTTCTACCAGAAGCCAGATTTTGATAAGTTAACTTGTAATATCAAATGCAAAAGGGAGCACTGTACTAGTGTATGTATTTTATTTGTTTTATTGTTTGATAAAAATTTAAGTAATTATTTAAAAAAAGAAGAAGAAGAAGCCAGATTTTGGATACCTGTTTTAAGCAGTGGCCAGCCATGTGACTTTTTGACATTACTCCATTAAATTCATTGTAATTTATTCTGAACTTGAAGCCTAGATAATTAAAAACTTATAAATTCACATGGAAGATTAGCAGAACTTGCTCTCAGTTCTATTTTTTTTAAATTGTAGCTTTAGTTCACAGAAACTTTTGAGTAGTTATGTTGAAACTATTGTTGTGTTTTATTATTTTAGATTGTGGCTGCAGACCACAAGCCACTTGACTTCGGCATGCTTCCATACATTTAATTAAGGCCCTCTTTAAAATACCCTGCAGTCAAGTGGTTTGGAAGCTTCAGCCTTCATTGCAGTTACTCACGCAGAGGCCACTTATCTCCCTGCCCCCAAACAACAATACATTTAAAACAAATTTGTATCAGATATTTTGTTCCCCCCCCATCACTTCCCCAATCAGACTGTAATGCATTTTCCCCCAAGTATCCATTTCTTTTTTAGGGGTGGTTGTCCAATTGGTAGGGGCCACTCCCATCGCATCCCATCCCTCCCACCCCCATCCCATCCCTTCCACCCCACTATCTGGAAAAATTATCCCCCACTCACCTAGATGCATCATGGTTGTTCAGTGCTCTGATTCACTACCTTGAGCGCCTTCCTGTTAAGGGATGGAGTCCATCCAAAACTACTGGGAATGATTCATTAAAAAACTAAGGAGCGCTCAGGACAGATCTTATCTCACCTCATAATACCTCATCCCAGGCAGGTATTCATCACGCCTTTTGTTGGCCTCTTCCCCCCCGCCCCCAATTTAAGTGAGGATACGAATTTGAAGGCAGTTACAGGGAAGAAAGTGTTTCAGGCTGAATCATAATCATTTGCTGAGTGTTGCTTCCTTCTCAATGAATGATGGAGAGGCTAGATTCCGCCTTATACACTTGTTTTCCTGTGTCAGAATTTGGAAGTTGCAGCAGGAGATGCGCAAGGCCAATCTGAGATAATAGGGAGCGGGGTAAATTGTAGCATTGGGGGAAGATGCAAAATGAGGAGTACAGTCAACTAGAGAGGGCTGGAAGAGTATAAGTTACCTGGGATTCGGAACAAAGTAATTCTTCTTCGTGGTCTCTGTGCTTCACACACATATGGGTTCTCTGCGCCTGCGCTGAGATCGATCGGAACTTCTTTAGCTGAGCTGAACTGGGCGGGAGCCCCTCCCCCTCGCGCGTGCTCCTTAGCGCGGCTCCCGCCCGTCTCCTCAGTTCCTCTTCGACCGCCTTTGCGACCAGTCGATAGGTTCTTCTTCTCTTCACTCGATTCTTCAAAGCTGAGTTTGTTAGTCTTTCTACTAGTCTCTAAAACTTTTCTCTCCTCATAAACTTTCTAATTCTTTATTCTCTCTCGAACTATACCTTTATTTTCAAAAAATAATAATAATAATAATCTTCAAAAAAATCCTACCTAAATCCTTCTCTCCCCCGTTCTTGTCCTAGTTACTAAATTATTCTCTCCTTTTCTATTCTGATCTAATTCTTAACTATGCCTCTCAAGGCACCATTTAGAAAATGTCAGCGGTGTGGGACTAAAATCCCCCCCGCTGACAATCATCTACTCTGCCTGCTGTGTCTCGGACAGGGACACGTCGTGGAGTCCTGCAAGCATTGCCAGGCCTTCACTAAGCAGGCCAGAAAAGCCCGCCAAACCAAGTTGAGGGCCCTTTTGTGGGAGCAATCCTTGTCAGCGAAAGGCCCCACTCCAGAGGAATGGCCTGGGGGATCCCAGCCTGCCAAGAAGCCGTTAACGGACACGCTAACGGCAAAGAAACTGGCAAAGAAGGCTCGTAGGGATAAGGCGAAACGCCTTAAGGAGAAAATGGCGGTTGAGCCTGACGAAATGGCGGGCCCGTCGACTTCGTCCACTGTGGTGGTATCGAAGCGTACGGTGGCATTGATTGAGGCTCTGACTGGTGCTCGGGATCGAGCTTCGGGACCGATTGCCCACCAGTCCGCTCCGGCCTCGACTACGTCTCCTCGAGGCCGAGAGATCGAAAAAGAGCCGATGACTGCGGCAGCTTCCCTGTCGGAGGGAGAGCTTGTGGCTTCGCCAGCCCAGCTCGAGGAGCAGAAGACATCGGACAGACCCCGTTCGGGCTCAAGGGGTCCTCCACCGCTGCTGTCTCCGTCGGTTGGGCGCGCAGAGGAGCGTCAAGAACACCGCCGCCGATCACGATCCCCGCATTATCGGGCTCGTGACTCGGTCTCCATGACTTCGAGCCATCGATCTCGTCTCTCCCGATACCGAGATGAGAGGTCGAGGTCCCGCTCCTACTACTCGGGATCGAGTTCTAGGAGTTACTGCTCGAGGTCGAGACGCTCACCGAGACGCGAGAGGTCGGAACGTCGCTACTACCACAGACGTTCAGTTTCTCCGGACAGGCACCGTGGTCGGAGGCATTCTCCTTCACCTCGACGAGATGCGGCTGAGTCTCGTGCCCCGGTTGAAGTAGTGCGAGAGCCGACTGCATCGACATCGACGGCTCAACCACAGTCTCTCGTGCGTCTACCGGTTGCGACTGATGTTGTTGGTCACTCCTCGTCGGGATCGGCATACCTGTTGGATTCGGACTCGGCGGCTTCTTCCTCCCACTCCACTTCGCCGGACGCGCAGGTGGAGTCTAAAGACGCGGTCTCCCCATCGGAGGACATGGGGAGTTTCGCTGAGCATGTCAGTCGGCTGGTGACTGCTCTGGGAGTCGAGGCGAAGTCTTCGAAAGGAAAGGCCAAGGATGACATTTATGCTGTCCTTAGGACAGGGGTCTGCAACCTGCGGCTCCGGAGCCGCATGCGGCTCTTTCAAACCTTTGCCGCGGCTCCGCTCCGGTCTGAGACTCCGCTGGAATGCTGGGAAAAAAAACCAAATATTTTTCCCCTCTGCGTGCCTCCAACCGGTCCAGTGGAAGACAGGAGGAGGGCTCCTGCAGGGAAAAAAACTTGGCAGCGGCAGCGGCACCCCCCCCCCTGGAAGCAGGGACTCGAGCAGGCAGGCAGCGGAAGAGAGGAGAGCAGGACAAGGCTGCCTGCTCCGCAAAAAACTTTGCCGCCGCCTCACATATGGCCTGATTCTGTTGGCGGGGGCAGCCCGATTTCGCTCTTCTGAGCGACGCGGAGCGTTCTCCGCGCCGCTCTAGCTGCCGCCGCCGCCGCTGGAGTCAATGCCGGAGCCGCTGAAGCCGCCGCCGCCACCGCGTCATATCCAGCTGCTTCGGCGCGCTGGACCCCCACGCTATGATTTTGGCGGGGGAACTTTGGCGGGGCGGGGGAACTTTGGCGCGGCGGCAGCACCCCCCCCCCCGGGCAGCAGGGACGCGAGCGGGTGAGCGGCAGAAGAGAGGAGGGCTCCTGCATGCGCCAAAGTTCCCCCCCCCGCCAAAAACATAGCGCGGGGTCCAGCGTGTCGAGGGACCAGTGCGGCCGGCTCGCCGCGGAGAGCACAAGCAGGCGAGGAGGCAGGTAGGCCTGCGTGAAAGCAGTAATAGTTATCAGAAAACAAGGGGGAAAAGATTCATGCACAAATTATTGGAAAACTAATAGCAATAGAACAAAATAATATCTCCATAAATTTATTTATTTATTAACTGCTTTTTTAACCCTGCATTTCTTAAAAACAATCTAAAACAGGTTATAAAGAAGAATAAAACACAAATTACAATATCGCTGCGGGGATGGGAGCGAGTGCCAAAATGAAGGAGTGGGTCGGGACCGGGGTATCATGAGGGGCCGGGGGGCTCGGGGGGAGAGATTTTCATGAGTGGCTGTGGGCGGGGGAGCCACCGGGGGTAATTTGGTAAATGTATGGCCGGCCCAGGATTGAACCCCCCTGATCCCCTTGTGGTATTTTCATTGAGATTCTTCCCCCCCCCTCTAATCAGGGCACAAATGGATCAGGGGAGAATTAAATTGGCTGGGGGGGATTACAATCAGAGTGCCTCCAGCTGTTGCAAAACTACAACTCCCAGCATGCCCGGACAGCCTTTGGCTATCCGGGCTTGCTGGGAGTTGTAGTTGTGCAACAGCTAAAGAGCCCCAGGGTAGGGGGAAGTGCTCTGTTTCCCAATCAGGGTGCCTCCAGCTGTTGCAGCTGCCCCTTTTGCCCCACATTAAAGACAGGCCTGAGTAGCACCCTCATCATCCACCAGCAACACCCTCCCCCCAGCAGTAGCACCCCCATCATCCACCAGCAAATCCTGCTGATG
The DNA here is from genome assembly GCA_021292165.1 of Shinisaurus crocodilurus. Lineage (NCBI taxonomy): Eukaryota > Metazoa > Chordata > Lepidosauria > Squamata > Shinisauridae > Shinisaurus > Shinisaurus crocodilurus. Next base: position 95,914,273 of record CM037878.1, read on the forward strand.
GATGATGAGGGGTGCTATTACCACATGGAGGGTGTTTCTGGTGGATGATGAGGGTGCTACTGCTGGATGGTGCTGATGACGGGATGCTACTGCTTGGGGGGGGGATGTTGCTGGTGGCATCCCATCATCCACCAGCAACACCCCCATCATCCGTCAGCTGATAATTTCCCCTACCTATGCACCCAACATAATCCACCAGCTCTCGCTGGTGGATTATGTTGGGTGCATAGGTAGGGGAAATTATTACATTTTATATGTGGGGCACAGGATCGCCCAGGGTGGCCGGGTGACCGGCCAGATGGGCGATTAATAAGTATAATAAATAAAAAAATAAATGGGGCATTATTACTTTATGTGAGGGGGGCAGATTATTTTGCAAATTTTGCTATGGGGCCCTCTGATGGTTTTGCGGCTCCCAGTTTTTTTTTTTTCTTCGGAAACGGGTCCAAGTGGCTCTTTTTGTCTTAAAGGTTGCAGACCCCTGCCTTAGGACGACGCAGTCGAACCAGTTGCTCCTTCCATTCTTGCCGACACTGTTGGAGACGGTGCAGGAAACCTGGAAGGCTCTGGCCTCAACTAAACTGACGGCCAAACGCCTGGAGTCAATGTACAAAATCCAGGAGGAAGGAGCAAAATTTCTGTTTTCTCATCCGACCCCGAACTCGCTTATAGTCAAATCGGCGCAGTCTCGTGGGGGGAAACAGCATACCACTCCGGCAGATAAAGAGGGTAAGACACTAGATTCCTACGGCCGTAGGATCTATTCATCGTCTTCCCTCGGACTCAAGATATCTAACTACGAGGCGTTGTTGGCTAGATATCAGATGTACCGTACATCACGGAGAAGCTGGGAGACCTCTGTGATTATCTGCCGGACGACAAGAGGGACCTGGCAGCTCAATTTATTAAAGAGGCGACTAGCATCGGTGCCCTACAAATGAATACAGCAAGGCACCAAGTCGACAGCCACGCCAGGTCGATGGTCGGTTCCGTGGCTTTGAGGAGGCACGCATGGCTTCGCTCTACCGCCCTGACTCCCGACGATAGGGCGAAGATCCAAGACCTCCCTTTTGACGGCGAGGGGTTATTTAATTCCTCCACGGACGACTCCCTCGACTCTGCCCAGAAAGCTCTGACGACGGCGAAGAAGATGGGGCTTATCCGCCAGCAACCGTCCCAGAGCTTTAGACCACGGTGTTGGTCTCGGTTCCCGTTCCCAGCCAGACAGTACCAACAGTCAGGCCAGTACAGAAGCGGGAACCGGAGGCCCGGAGCACCGCAACCTCAGGCGCCGCAACGACCGTTCCAGCAGCGGTCCAGAGGCACCAGGAGGGGAGGCGACGCCGGCCGGCGTCGTCTTTGACTACCTCGCCGTCACAAGCATAGTGCCACCGACTCTCCACCTCGACGACACCTCTGCACCACCTCAGACTACTCTCTTCGGCTCTCGACTTTGCCACCACCTCCAATCGTGGAGGACCATCACGACGGATCGATGGGTGCTGCGCATCGTGGAGCACGGTTACAGGATCGAGTTCGGAGTTCTCCCCCCGTTTCTCGGGATCAAGACCACCCGTCCAACTCGGGTGCTGATGGAGGAAGTTTCTACCCTCCTTCAAAAGGGAGCGATACAGCCAGTCCTCACAGAAGACTCTCAGGACGGGCTATACTCCAGGTACTTCATCGTGAAGAAAAAAGGAGGAGGACTCAGACCGATCCTGGACCTTCGGACTGTAAATCTTTTTATCCCACCGAAAAGATTCCGCATGGTCACGCTCCAATCGATCCTTCCGCTACTCCAAAGGAGCGATTGGTTCGCATCCATCGACCTCAAGGATGCATACTTCCACATCGCCATCCACGAGGACAGCCGGAAATACCTTCGGTTCCGAGTGGGGGACGACTCCTACCAGTTCGTCGTTCTTCCATTCGGACTTTCCACTGCGCCGAGGGTATTCACGAAGTGTGTGGCGGTGGTGTGCGCAAGTCTAAGGGCAAGAGGCATCACCATCTTTCCCTACCTCGACAATTGGTTACTGGTGGCATCCTCGAGGATCAAGCTCCAGAGGGCTCTCAAACAAACTCTCGATCTCATGCTCGAATTGGGACTTTGTCTGAACGCGGAAAAGTCGGTCCTACAGCCAACAAGAGAGATCCAATACATAGGGGCAAGGCTAAGCGCGTTCGATGGTCGGGCGTGTCTCCCAGACGACAGGGCGTTCAAACTGATCTCCCTTGCAAGCAAAGTGTTCAAACAATCGGTGACATCAGCTCATGTCGTACAAAGACTTCTGGGGCACATGGCCTCGACCATCGCAGTCGTACGCTATGCGAGGCTTCGCATGCGACCACTTCAGACCTGGTTTGTTCGAGCCTTCGAACCAGAAAAGGACAGACCTTCTCTTCGTCTACTACTCCCATGAGCCGTAAGAGAGTCTTTGAGGTGGTGGCAGCAGGAATCAAATCTACTCGACGGTGTGCCATTTCAACCGCCGGTACCGAGCAGGATACTGACGACGGACGCGTCCTTACTGGGATGGGGGGCCCACTCCGACAACCACGTCGTACAGGGCACATGGTCTCCGACGGAGGCCTCCAAGCATATCAATTGGCTGGAGCTGATGGCTGTTTGGAGGGCGCTCCAAGCAATGGAACATTATCTCACCGGACATCACATACAGATCGTGACGGACAATACCACAGTGGTGGCTTATATCAACAAGTAGAGAGGCACCAAATCCGTGCGCCTCACGCGACTGACCCTGCGAATCTACGAGTGGGCCCTCCTTCGTCAGATGTCATTTGTGGCGATTCATATCGCTGGGAAGACGAGCGTACTGGCGGACACACTGAGCAGAGTGTCTCTGCAATCACACGAGTGGAGATTGAACAGGCAAGTGTTGACTTCCCTATTTCAATGGTGGGGTCGACCAGACATGGACTTATTCGCAACCAGCGAGAACGCAGCCTGTCCACTGTTCTGCAGCAGAGCAGGGTCGAACCCGAAGTCGATAACCGACGCGTTCCTGTTGGAATGGAGCAACGGGTTTTACTACCTATTCCCTCCAATTCCGCTCTTAACACGAGTGCTAGCCAAGATATCGCTAGACAGGACAAATTGCATACTAGTTTCTCCATGGTGGCCGAGACAGCCTTGGTTCTCCCACTTACTCAATCTGTCCCAGGGAGTTTATCTGCAATTACCGACTCGAGACGATCTGCTGACACAGCACCAAGGCAAGGTACTTCATCCGAATCTGCATCCCTTAAGCCTCACAGCATGGAGGATCAGATAACGATGGATACGGACCTGTCTGAGGCAGTGAAAGACGTTTTGCTGGCAGCACGCAAACCTTCGACAAGACTTTCTTATGAGAGGAAATGGCAAGCTTTCTCCAGCTTTGTCTCGGCTTCGGGTAAAGACCCTGCAGCATGCTCGGTATCCACTGTCCTCGATTTTCTGCACTCGTTGATGACCCGTGGACTAAAATTTTCATCAATTAAAGTTTATTTGGCTGCAATTACGGCTTATCGCACAACTTCTACCGGCATGTCGCTATTTGTCCATCCCCTAGTGAAACAATTTTTAAAGGGATTAAAAAATTTATGTCCTCCAACGAGGAATATTACACCGGGATGGGATCTTCAACTGGTTTTGAAGGCACTAACAAAAGCGCCGTTCGAACACATGGTGAAGTCAGACTTACACCTTCTGTCGCTGAAAACCCTGTTTCTTGTAGCGATTACATCTGCAAGGCACGTTGGCGAGATAGCCGCACTCAGAATTGATCCTCCGTATACAACCTTTCACAAAGACAAAGTCGTTTTGCGGCCAGATATATCATTTCTTCCTAAGGTCATTTCCGAATTTCACCTGGGTCAGGACATTATACTTCCAGCATTCTTTCCATCACCAACGTCGGATGTCGAGAGACTTTTACACAGCCTCGATGTCCGTAGAGCCCTAGCCTTTTACAAGGCGCATACAGAGCCCATAAGACACACTCAACAACTTTTTGTCTGCTACGGCCCACCGAAAAAGGGCTGCCCCGTGTCGAAGCAAAGACTGTCCTCATGGCTGGTCGACACTATTAAATTGGCATATCAACTTGCCGATCGCGCTTTACCGGGCTCAGTAAGGGTGCATTCTACGAGAGCCATGTCGACTTCGACGGCATTTGGCAGAGGAATTTCTTTATCGGACTTGTGCAGGGCGGCAACTTGGTCTTCACCCTCCACCTTTATCCGCCACTACCGCCTCGACGTTCGAGCCAGGGCGCAGGTCCTATCATCGGTCACCATCTGACTACCGACACCGACCCACCTCCGGTAAGTCAGCTTGCTAATCTACCCATATGTGTGTGAAGCACAGAGACCACGAAGAAGAAGGACAGGTTGCTTACCTGTAACTGTAGTTCTTCGAGTGGTCATCTGTGCATTCACACAACCCGCCCTCCTTCCCCTCTCGGTGTCTGCATCGAGTTCGATGGATACCCAGGTGGAAATGGGATGGTCTGTTGTCATTTTGTTTTTCTTTTTTTAGACGATCTCGATTACATCGGGATCGAGACTTTATCTATCGATCTCGTGGACATCGAGTTCGATAGTCTGTTTTTATTTTGTCTTTTCTTTCTAGACAATCTCGATTTGCTCGGGATTGAGACTTTTTTTCTATCGATCTCGTAGTCATCGAGCTCGAGGGGGTGTAGTAAGCTCCTTTTTTCCCCTGGATCAGCCTCGGTTCCGAGGGTCGCAATAGGCGGTCTCAGGGAACTGAGGAGACGGGCGGGAGCCGCGCTAAGGAGCACGCGCGAGGGGGAGGGGCTCCCGCCCAGTTCAGCTCAGCTAAAGAAGTTCCGATTGATCTCAGCGCAGGCGCAGAGAACCCATATGTGTGTGAATGCACAGATGACCACTCGAAGAACTACAGTTACAGGTAAGCAACCTGTCCTTACTGATTTTGTGAATTTTCCTTCATTCAGGAGTTATAATTAGTCAGTAACAATACCTAATACCCATGGATTTTTCCAAGTAATTAGCAATACTGAAAATGACATGCTATTTCCATAATAACTGAGGGTTGCATCCAGTGGTGGCTGTGCCTTAGTGGAAAGTGCTTCCACTCGTACAAGGCCATTTTTGCCAAACCTCCCCAAACCACTTAAGCCTTCTGAAAAGCTATTTCTGAGCATAGGAGACCCTCCAGAATAGAATGGGATATGATATGGAAGACTGCAGTAATTAGAGGGGGGATTGGTGAAAAATTGTGTGCCCTGATTTGCGTGAGCAGGAGAATTTTCTGCTAAGGCAAAGGCACCATTGGCTACAACCCTGAATCCATAACATTGCATCATCATCAACTTGATCATCATCATTCTTTTTTTGTCACATTTGAATGTTGCTTGATTTAGTCAAGTAGTAGCAGAAATCACTTTTAAAACAAGGCATGTGCAAATTTAATAGTATTAGCATTATCGTTCAGCATTTAAATCTGTACAATTAGTGAGGTGTACTGTGCATCCCTTACAAATTACACTTGTGTGCCATTGGCTCAGTTCAGACAATCATATCGCAGCTTATAGGGATGGGAGAGAAATTCATTTGGCTCACATTTTAATGTGACCTTACCAAATTTGCACTTCCCAAACCAATATGTGAACCAAAATGTAGTTATAATTTGATATTCGCACTTTCCTTCATTTTGCACTGCAGTTCTCCACGAAAGAATTATGTAAAAAAATGTGTGTGTTAGGGGAAAGGTGCACCCCCCCCAAAGCTTCTATTGGTAAAAAATGCATTATATTAGGAGAATTGTTTGCAAAACGTGTATATTAGGGGAAAGTGCATGCAAAGATACATGTATTAGGAGATTTATATATAAAATGTATATATTAGGAGAAATATGTATGAAAATGCGTATGAATGCTGAAATGGAATGAAACTAATGTAAGGTTGGAAAAATGAGAAACGGAGCGAAACTGGAAGTGACAGATTTGACCTTCCATACTTATTAAGGCAAGATATGCATGCGCCTTTCCTCCATATACCCAAACCTGTTGTGTCACCGCTCGCACAAGCTGCAATTAAACCAGGAAGTCTCTAAGTATAGCTTCCCGTTCCATCCAAACCAGGAAACTATGGCTATCAGCTTTATAACAAGCCAGTTTGTTTGAAAGTTTGAAGTTGAACCATAGTTTTCCAGTTCAGATGAAACAGGAAACTATGGTTAATTAGAGACTTCCTGGTTGGGCTGCTGCATGCCAGAAAGGCAGGAGCAAAGGGTCTGTGCGGGTTTTGAAAACATACTTGTTTAGGCAAGCTTTCCCTAGCTTCTAACTGGTCATGATGCTGTTCTGTTTTATTTTTCTTTTCATTTATTTGTTGTTGTTGTTGAAAATTGTAACTGTTCCCTGTTATGTTGTATTATACATGTATTGAAACAGTCATTTTCAGATTTTTATTATATTAAACAGTATTTAAGTACAGTAATACCTCGGATTGCAAGTAACTTGGTTTGAGAGCGTTTTGCAAGACGAGCAAATTTTTAAATATTTATTTATTTATTTTTGACTTGATATACAAGCGATGTCTTGCAATACAAGTACTGTAGTACGGCTTAAATTAAAAATCTCTGTACAAATTTTTTGGGGGGGATTTCGTTTTGATATAAGAGTGTTTTGGATTACAAGCACGTTTCCGGAACGAATTATACTCTCAATCCAAGGCATGGCTGTAATATAAATGCATACATAAATAATAAGCAGATCATCCAAACAGTCGTTGCTTTATTCCATATCAAAGAAGTGTACAAGTATGTATATTCCAGAAGAAGAGAGATGGAAGTTTGTAGTACCAAAAAACTAACCAAGAATACCCCAGGGTCCTGCAGCACCATAAACCCAAAACATTTATTGTTGTCTGAGTTTATATAGGCTAGACTCTTCTTCATCAGACACGAGAGCTAATCTCAGTTGCAAATGTCCATAGCGATTTATTCCTCACCCCCCCCCCGACTATATTTCTAGACTTAAGTACCATCTTCCCATACCCGGATGTTTGCTCGTAGGTACCCTTCAAGCTGTCTATTCCTCTATGATGCAAATATTTATATACAATTTCCTTGCATTATAGATTTTTCTGTTTGAGACATTTCCCCAAGGAAGAGAAATAAAAGCCCTGCATTATTTGAAGCGATTTAATAAGTACTGGAATAGAATAATCCAGTGATAAGGATGATGCAATTATTTTCTTCTGCTTTATCTAAATGGACTTTATCCTCTACTTCTTTCTGCATTTGTAGCCATGTTGAATATTTATTCTTCAGCATTCCCTCTTCTAAAAACTTAGATATTCATTGCCAATTACCAATATCCATGACCTCTAGATTCTCCTCTAGGAAATAAAATCAGAAAACTGCCTTGTTCAGATGTGATGTACAATTACTCTAGTTTGCATACTGTGTGGAAAAATTATCTTTATCTTTGGCTTGCTTTTTCTCTCAGGGGATCACTCAGGGGAGGCTGACAGATCAATAAGATTTAATTATCATTAAAAGGCAGACAAGATTAATTTATCATGTATCTGTAATGAAATCAGTTTCCTGTGTACAGAACTGAATAAAGGATATTTTTACAATGTCATTAATACATTGTAGTACTTTAGCTTAAAGTTTCATCGCTTGACAGGTTTACTGGGTGAGATCAGAACTGAGCTGAAGATAAAATTATGACTGGTTTTAAATGAAAAGGGCCTTTAAAGGCTGGATTGTTCATGACTCTTCTGTAGGCAAAATGGCTCTGCTGAGTAAGACATATGGCATTTGCTTTCATGGAAGCACTTGAGCATAACATGATGAGATGAATCCTATGTGTACATACTTACACACAGTGAAAGCTCCCTGTATATGTTATCTGGGACTGTATAAATGAAAAACTATTCCCTGTTGCTACGTTGTATGCATCTTCTACTGATGCATAAAGTGGCAGTTTCGGGAACTCTGGGGGAGTGACCATGTTATACTTGAGTTCTTGATTCTAACGGAAGCAAAAGCTGAGTGTAGCCAAACACGTACCCTGGATTTTAGGAAAGCCAATTTTAACAAACTCAGAACAATGATAAGTAAGGTCCCATGGCAAGCGACTCTCATGAGAAAGGGAGCCCAGGAGGGGTGGGAGTTTTTAAAAAAGGAAATTTTAAAGGCACAATTGCAAACAATTCCCACAAAGAAAAAAGGCAGAGGGCAACAGAAGAAGCCAATGTGGCTTCACAATAAACTCAAAGATGACCTGAAAACAAAAAAGGACATGTATAGGAAGTGGAAGGAAGGACAGGCTACAAGGGAAGAGTACAGGCAGGTAGCACAGAACTGCAAGAATAGTGTCAGGAAGGCTAAAGCTGAGAATGAGCTAAGGTTAGTGAGGAATGCTAAAAGCAACAAAAAAGCTTTCTTCAGATACATGCACAGTAAAAGACAGAAGAAAGAACTTGTGGTTCAACTACGCAATGAGGATGGCAAATTGATAACAGGAGACAAAGAAAAGGCAGAAGTGTTCAATTCCTACTTCAGCTCGGTCTTCTCCCAAAAGAGGGTCTATGACCCCCCCTGGCAAACCTGAAGTGCAGACTGAAGGGGCAGGATTGCAGTTTGAGATTGATAGGCAAATGGTCAAGGAGCACCTGATTGCTCTGAACGAGTTTAAATCTCCAGGGCCTGATGAGCTGCATCCTAGAGTAATAAAGGAACTGGCAGAAGAACTCTCAGAACCACTGTCTACTATCTTTGAGAAATCATGGAGGACAGGTGAAGTGCCAGACGACTGGAGGAGGGCAAATGTTGTTCCCATCTTCAAAAAGGGCAAGAAGGAGGAACCTGGGAAATATAGGCCAGTCAGTCTGACATCAATCCCCAGGAAGATTTTGGAGCAGATTATAAAGAAGTCAGTCTGCAAGCACCTTGAAAACAATGCAGTGATTACTAGAAGCCAGCATGGATTTGTCAAGAACAAATCCTGTCAGACTAATCTGATCTCATTTTTTGATCGGGTAACCGCCCTTGTGGACTGTGGGAATGCTGTGGACATTATATATCTGGACTTCAGCAAAGCTTTCGACAAAGTGCCTCATGATATCCTGATTAGTAAGCTAGCTAAGAGTGGGCTAGATGGAACAACTATCAGGTGGATCCACAATTGGCTACAGAATCGGACTCAAAGAGTGCTTATCAATGGTTCCTTCTCAAACTGGGGAGAGGTAATGAGCGGGGTACCACAGGGCTCGGTCCTGGGCCCGGTGCTCTTCAACATTTTTATTAATGACTTGGATCAGGAGGTACAGGGAATGCTTATCAAATTTGCAGATGACACAAAGTTGGGTGGAACTGCTAATACTCTGGAAGACAGAAACAAAATTCAAAGTGACCTCGATAGGCTGGAGCGCTGGGCCGAAAACAACAGAATGAAATTTAATAGGGATAAATGCCAAGTGCTGCACCTAGGGAGAGGAAACCAAATGCAGAGTTACAGAATGGGGGACACTTGGCTCAACAATACTACAAGTGAGAAGGATCTTGGAATTGTGGTAGATCACAAACTGAATATGAGCCAGCAATGCAATGTGGCTGCAAAGAAGGCAAATGCAATTTTGGGCTGTATTAATAGAAGTATAGCTTCCAAATCGCGGGAAGTGATAATTCCCCTTTACTCGGCACTGGTTAGGCCTCATCTTGAGTACTGCGTCCAGTTCTGGGCACCCCGGCACCTCACTTTAAGAAGGACATAGACAAACTGGAGAGGGTTCAGAGGAGGGCAACAAGGATGATAAAGGGACTGGAAACAAGGCCCTATGAGGAGAGACTGAAAGAACTGGGCATGTTTAGCCTTCAGAAGAGGAGACTGAGGGGAGATATGATCGCACTCTTCCAGTACTTAAAGGGTTGTCACAAAGAGGAGGGCCAGGATCTCTTCTCGATCATCCCAGTTTGCAGGACACGGAATAATGGGCTCAAGTTACAGGAACCTAGATTCCACCTAAACATCAGGAAAAATTTCCTGACTGTCAGAGCAATAAGACGATGGAATCAACTACCTAGGGAGGTCGTGGGCTCTCCCATTCTGGAGGCATTCAAGGTGCAGCTGGACAGACATCTGTCAGAGATGCTTTGACCTGGATTCCTGCATTGAGCAGGGGGTTGGAGTCGATGGCCTTGTAGGCCCCTTCCAACTCCACTTTTCTATGATTCTATGATTCTATGATGTATTTATCGCAGCCATTATAGCTTTCAATTTTATATATATATATATATATATATATATATATCAAGGGGGGGTAGAAAACACAATTAGAAATTTGAAAGTATGTATATATATAATTTTACAAGAAAGGTACAATGACATCAATGAAATGGTTACCTTTTTACTTACTAGAGAACATTTCATTGCTACTATAATGTTGGGTACATTTCTGAAGTGAAACTGGCCTGTAAACAGAATTCTGGACTTTGGTACTCCATAGCCCATAACAGTTATTACATTAGTGAAAGCTGGAAGCTACTGCTGTGTTGTTGGGTTTTTGTTTTTTTCTTCTTTTTTCTTGCTGAGCAATCAGCAGGGGAAAGCAGCAGCACTGCTGTTGAACAGTAAGGTTGCAATTCTGTGCTGAGAAGAGCTACACATACTTACATTTCTGGAGGTATAAATAGGTACAGTATAACAACTTTAATATTCAACAAGCCCAAGTGTCATCAGCATCAAATGCAGTGCTTACAATTAAACCTCTGCATAGAGCCATGCAGACGTTTTTCCAGGTGCCTGAGGCAAATTAAGTCAGAGATCTCTTGGATTAGACACAGCATAACTGTTTGTCCATGGGGCCTTAGAAATCAAGGCTTAATGAGCAAAGGCTAAGATGGATTGTCCTTGATATACACCACACACACACACACACACACAGAAGGCCTTTTTGCACACAGCATTTACAGCAGGAATGCAACTTTATATTGTAAGAATCCGAAATCTAAGACCAGAATGGGGAGCACTTCAACTCATGGTGGTTAGAAATGTGTTAATAGGATACAATGCTGATTCGTCTACTTGATGGGAAGTCTACAACCTGTGGATATTCAGAAATCTGGATAGCTGGTGACACTACTTACAAAAGGGATGCATTCAATTGCTAACAGTGAGTTCACACGTGCTTGGTTATCATTCAATAACTACAGCATCAAGTGGTAACTTGCATTTGTGAAAACAGATAATGCATCAAAGACAGAGCTTCCATTTCAGCTGACATCAACTCATACATACGTAATACTTTTTATGGAGGTTGTTTGTGTGTTCGGCTGTGGGACATTGGACAATAAGCAGGGATGTTGAAGAGTCCTTGGTCTCGAGTCACGAGTCGAGTCATGAGTCTTTGGACCCGAGTCTCGAGTCCGAGTCCTTGGTCCAAAATGGTGACTCACGAGTCATGAGTCACGATTCACTCCCAAAGCTGACTCCACGAGTCCCTATTAAAATCAATGGGGTTTTTTCCCAACAAAATAAGGCTACTTCAGATGTGTGGTTTAAATAAATTCTAGGCACAAGTGTGCCTTTTTATTTCAAAACTCTGCCACTGATTTTGGCAAGAACAGACCAGGCAGAAAAACCCAAAATAACCAGGCAGGCAGAGGAGGCAGGGAACGCCAAAGCAGGCAGGCAGAGGCCTTTGTCTTGGACAATTCAACTGTTGAACTGGTCAAGAAGAGACCAGGCAGGCAGAGGAGGCTGGGAACCCCAGACAGGCAGGCAAAGGCAGCCAAACCCAAAATGTCTGAAAGGTTGCATTTTAGAAAAATGAGTTTAAAAAATAAACTTGTTGTACTTCCTAAAACTTATCCATGTTGCATTTGAGGAACATGATTTTTTCTAAATGTTTGGCCCCCATTCTGGAACGGTGAGATCTCATCACAATTCCACCCTCACTGAACACCCTCTCCACTGGTGATGAACTTGCTGGAACCAGAAACACACTCAGAGCAGCCACACAGAGTAATCTCAAGGTCCTTCTTCTGCCTCTCCCAAGTACGCAACACATAAATCAAAATAAATCTTGACACACTGTTGGGGCTGCACTCCTGGTAGCCGTCCATAGTGGCCAAGCAGCGGCACACCTCGCTTCCCTGCACTCTTCGCCGGCAATCACGCTCCTCTCCACTCCTTCTGGCACAGCCCAGGAATGTTGAAGAGTCCTTGGTCTCGAGTCCCGAGTCGAGTCTTGAGTCCCATTAAAAATATTGGGACTCGAGTCAGAGGGGGGACTCAGTCCGACTCACGAGTCGAGTCCTCGAGTCCGAGTCTCCATCCCTGACAATAAGTTATAACTACAGTGATGAAATATGGACTGGTTTGCATTTGTGAATCAGCCCGGAATCCCAAGGATTCTTAGAGATTAACCACCAGATCCTTCCTTTTGAGCATGAAATAACCTAATGGCACTTATCTGGGACTGATTCCCCAACTCCAGATCTCTTTGTTCTGTTTTAAGGATTCTCATTTAAAATATTGATTTTGTTCTCTGGGGAATATATATGTTAGGAAAGTATTTGTAGCACCAAAGGTCACCAAATGAGCAAATGAAGCTCCTTATGTCATTTGCAAGCAACAGGAGGAAGAACATCTGTGTGTATCAACAAAGATCATGTACTAGCAAAGAGCACACAAGGACTTATGGGGCTTCATATAAACCAAAAAGCAGCCCATGCTAATGTTCACTATGTATCTGTGAGTTGAACAGTGTGACAGAAGCAAAGCAAGCCGTAAACAAGCCATTGTGTGCAGCATGTTCATGGGTTATAATGAGAGGATACATCTGTAGGGGAACTTCTTGCCCTCTCATTTTGTCCTTTTAGTACTAGCAGCAAAAATATGAGAAATCATCATGGGCAAAGAAGAATCGAACATGGGAGAGACCCACACAGGTCTTTCTCCTGCATGTACTGTATCAACCATGCCCTCCTGGAGTCTGCAGGCTAAGGGCCTTCTCCGTACTGGCAAACTTGCTATGGAACTGCTTGTTTATGGAGGCTTACTGGTCTGACTCGGGGAGGTTGGTGACTCCTATTTCAGTGGGCTCCTAACCCATTGCAGGTTTTATTTGGAACTTTATAGGAGCTATCCATGGTGCTAAACTCCATCCCAGAATAGGTTCACTACCATGGAGCTCCATGGATAGCTCCTATAAAGCTCCAATTAAAACTTGCAATGGATTAGGAGCCCCAATAAAATAGGAGTCACCAGCCTCCCCTGGGTCTGACTAACTCCTGGCCTTTAGAAGAACTGTAAGAGAAAGGCCTTAGCTATGTTGGGGGAAGTCTGAAGTTCTACTGGTGTTGGAGCTGATTTTTATTTGACTCTGTTGGTATTTTGGTGCTTTTTGGTATTATATTTCATTGATAGACTTTTTAAAAATCATTTTAATCTGTTGAAAAAGTTTTTTAATTGTCCATTTTATTATTGTACATTATATGGAACTCATTTCATGTTTGTAAGTGGCTCCAGAAACCTTGGTTTGGAAGGGGGCAGGGGTATAAATCAAAGCAATATTGCCACATAGGCCAATCATGTTATTCACAAAGCAAAATACAAATTCTGCAGAGTTTACTTAATTTTGGCTGAGAGTTGAACCTGAATTTTAAAATTATTTTTCAAGAACTTAGGCACAGGTTGGCTGTGGAGTGCTAGCAGTCAAAGAAAGGAAGAAGTGGGGTCACTGTTTTTATTATGTCTGTGCTGATGCTGGCACTTGACCTTCCACAGATACTGCAGGAAAGCAATAGTGAATTGTCAGAATTTCAGTTCTATCAGGATTATAGAATCCACAAGGCCCTGGCACTGCCTTTATAATGAGGATTATATGAGCAGTATCCAGTGCTGCCTGTCTGTGAGCGGGACCCACTGCCGCTTCCATTCTGCAAGCAGCCAACCCCGCCAATTCCCTTCCACAAGTGGCACTCACTGCTTACAGAATGGAGATTTAGTGCTTTTGGGGGTAAGTCCCCAAACAAGCGGAAACACTAGTTTCTGGAATGGGACTGGTCAAAAGAGCTCCCCCATATGAGCTCCACTGGCCTGCCCTGTTCCAGAAATGAGCATTTCCACTAGTTTCTCGTTGCCCCCGAAAGCGCTAAATCTCTGTTCTGCAAGTTCTGGGATGGGAACCAGCGCTTGTGGAAGGGAATTGGTGGGGCTGGCCACTTGCAGGTGATCTCCATTGGATACTGCCCACTATTTGGGTCTTATGCATGATATGCTTGAATACAGAAAATAGGGGCCAACTATGTCACATTCTCCATTACAAGATGCCCATTATCTTAATTCATTAAACTAGCAAAGTGGACTGGTTTATTTTATTGGGTGAAAAATGAAATCTACAATATAGCAAAAGATTTTCTTAATTTAATTCTTTAAAATTAGAAAACAGCAAGTGGGACTCTGCAACAAAATGTTGCCGTGTTTCCTTGCTGTGCATGTGCTACCTGAACCTGTGGCTTAGGGCAGAAAAAATGAATACCCGATTCGAAGACAGCAGTCTATGTTTGTACATGAGTCCTACTTTCATGTGCATTTTTAAAAGAAGATTTTGAACATTTAAAAGTGCAACCAGTCGCCATGCAAGTAATGGAGCATGGGGTTTCTGCTGGATTTGTCTTGGGAGGAAGGTTGAGGGGGCAATTTCTCTGACCTGTGATGCTAAGAGTGAGGTACATTGCAGGGCTGCTGTATGCTACTCTCTCAGCACCTTCCGCACCCCAACCTACAGTGGGGGTATATTATATGCCCTGGGGGGTTATTATATGTTTCTCTCTCAGCCCAACCTGCAACATGGGGATAACAGTATTTGATAACACTGTACAGTTGTTGTAAGCTATTCTCTCTGTTTCAGTCCAAGCTGCAATAGGGGTATAATACATTTGGACAACATTGCAGAGGTGCTGTAAGCCTCTCAGAACCTAACCCCTGATCTGTAGTAATCAGTGTGAACTACACTGCAGGGCTGTCATAAGCCATTCTCTCCCAGCCACACCCCTTCCAACCTGAAATATGAGGACAATGAAGTGCATTTACTTTGGGATTTACATTAGCAGGGCTTTTAAAAAATGTTTTACACTAAATAAGAACTGAGTTAGAAAGAGTAGGGTCTCTTCTTTTTGCAGCTACCTTTTTGCGGGCGGACACACTGATGCCAAATCTCAGCTACATTAAAATCTTGGATTTTTCCATTGATTTCTATGGGTGGTTCTCACCTCTGTTCCTGGGGACATTTAAAAATAGCTTCTCAGTGTGAACCAGGAATGGACCTATCCGGACAATGAGAGGGTTCTCTCTTCCCTTTTTATAACTATATGTCTCTTCCTTCATCCTCTTTTGTTCGTTTCTCTCAGAGGAGGAAAGAGAAGGAAAGAAATGCCACAAAGAACAACAGAGGAAGGGGGATATATCTAGAATTGCCCGTGACACTTTCTACCCTCTGCACTTTTTGCCTTCTCTTTCAGCCGTGTCCAGTGTAAGTTAACAGGTTATCGTTCCATTTAGGCTGCCCATGAAGGCTAGCATTAGTGAGAAAGAGCAGAGACTGGTTCACATAGCCCCCCCAGAGCAAGCAACTAGAGCCTGCGAGGTCTTTGAGCTGGAGCTCTCTCACTCCTCAGCCAGCTCTACAAGTAATCTTTTAATCCTGCCCACTTTGGATCTCTGCCTTGGGTCATCGTTGGCTAGCTTCTCTTTTTTTCTGCCAACTCCAGCTGGGGGATTGGTTTCCAGATAGATAGCCAATTACCCAGTATCCTGCACATACAAAACTGTGTTTAGGTGAGCACTGAAATGTATCTCCTGAAATTACTTTTTCCACAGTCTTGAACGTTTAAAGCTAGAGCTCAAAAATCCCCCTTGAATGTCAATATGTGTTGTATATTAGAGTAGAATAGTAAAGGTATATGGAAAGTGGTACAAGGCAGCACCTACTTACAATGTATTATACACTTGATTTACATATCTAATTTCACCTGTTTGTAAATTGTCAGTTTAGAAACATTTGTATCCTTTTATTGAAAACCTTTGGGTCTCTTTATTATTTAAATGTTACTGAAGTTTGATACAACGAATGCAACAAAATCAGACTTTACTCCAGCACAGCAGATGAATTTTCTAAGTACACTGGCGTCTCAAACCACACTGAAAGCTAATTTTGTACTCTTTTTATTTATGATGTTTTGTTTCCAAAAGGCTCAGTGCCACATTATATAGATAATGTTGTGCCCGTGAGTCAGGTGTCTTCAGAATGTTTGGGGACTTGGTGTAGATAAATCCGTTAAGGTGTGGACTTTTTGTCAGTACTCCTTTTCCTCATTGTCATGTTTTGTTATGGAAGTGTGACAACAGACAGCCCATTAATGGATCCCCCCAAATAAAAATGTTATCCATAGCTGTTCTCTAGCTATCCTTACACTGTGCTTTAAAAAAAAATCCATGCAAAGCAATGAAACAGGAGGTGAAGGTAGAGCAAGGAACCAGAGACCTGACCTGATTGTAATTCTGAGCTTTGTCAAAAACTGGCAAGCATTTCTTAGATGTAGGAATTTCATCCTTGTATAAGGGGGAGGCCACACCGCCACAGTGCCTACAGGAAGGTGGGTTTGTATATACAATCAGTTACAGTTAGCTTGAGATAAGTTTCTTACTTGTACACAGGTTCAAGGAATTAATCAGAGACCAAAGTCAGTTGAAAGAGAGGACAAGGACCCCTGGTGAAATTGCAGGCTCTTTGACTAATATCTTTTCATCTGAGTATAACTGATTATGTAAACAAGAATGGGGTTGTTATCTCTAGTGTGTGAAGCTTGGTGAAGAACAGGATTCCCCTTCAAGCACACAGCTCCTATGGTGAGACAGGGAATGTGGCTAAACCCTGAATTTGCCTCTGTAGATGAAGGTTGTTGACTGAGAACAGTAACATTAATAAACAACCTCCCCAAAAGTCCAAGATGGCTCTGCTCTGGGTTGGAGGCAAGTATTGCACTTACTCATATGTACTTTTAGAAGATTAATCTATTTTGTTTTCATTGCTTGGCAGGATCAGAAGACAGTGTGGCCCCTTTCCCAGTACCCTGGGGAGTTCCTGCACCCTGTGGTCTATGCATGTACTGCGGTCATGCTGTTGTGCCTGTTTGCTTCAATTATCACCTATATTGTGCATCACAGGTAAGAAGAGATGTGCCAGTTGTTAGCATTAACTGCAGTCAGCCCTTAATTTGCTTGTTTTCTTTTCTGCACAAAAAGTGCTCTAAGCTATTGTCCAATTTTGGATGTTGTGAGGCTTCAGGATCAGCCTCCCTCCTTCCTGTACATATGCCATTTAGACTGAGCGGTAGGGTAAAGCTGTGGGCTGCCTTATTTTGGTGCCCGAAACAAGCAGAGGACTTGACCACATACCGTAGTTTCCCCATCCCAGCCTCATTTGCCTGGTTAGGTCCCTTGCAGCAGCATGTTTTCGCTGCAAGGCACCCCATATGCCATACAGCTTTTCACAGCATAATGCATGGGTAATGCATGGCCCTCCAGAAGTTGCTGGACTACAATTCCCATCAGCCCTAGCCAGAATAGCTGATGGTGTGGGATGATGGTAGTTGCAATCCAACAACATCTGGTGGCCCATATGTTGCCCTCCACTGACGTGATTGGTTTGCAACTGGTGGCAGTGGTGCAGGTAACACTCTCTCTCCCTCTCCCTCTTCTGTCTCTCTCAGACACATGCACAAAGGCCCAGAGAACAGGACAAGTGGCAGAGGTGTTGGGCTCTAACATGGCAAATACCTCCATAATTTGTGGGGAAATTTGCAGCTTACCCGAAATGGAGCTTGAATACACTTGTGCTGCTCTTCATACCATACAAGAATATCTGTGCTTCCTTCTTTGGGTTGGCGGGGTAGGTGGGAGTGAAAAGTGATGGCATATACTGCTCACCTTTTTTCATCCAAAGTAGAGTTGGCTGGGTGAGCTTCCCCGGCTCACATTGGATGGGTTTAGATATGAGCTGTTTCTCCAAAATCAGAAATATTTTTGTTTATTTTTCCAGCAATCTGACATTTAGAAAATAAGAGTTCCCCTTCTCTGTGCCAGCCCTTCATGATCCCTAAAAAACATCACCACCCTGATTCCCCAATCCCCTTAAAAGACTTAACAGCTGTAGCATGCCAGGAGAAGGAAAGAGGGAGGTCTGTACCTTCTCCCCTCACTCTCTGGTTCCTAGTCACTTACTTTCACTTATTGTCTTCTGTAGGAGTTTACTTTTCTTCTAGTGCACATGAGGACAGTGTTATGGTGAGGTCCATTTTGTGTCTCTTTGTATAGAGCAGGAGTGGGCAACATGCAGCCCGCAGGCTGCATGCAGCTCCCACCACTGCCTACTGCTCCCAAAAATGGCATCTGTAATTACTATGAGCGCCAAAACAGCTATATTTGGCCTATTTAGCACTCTGTAACCACTATGGAGTGCCAGAAGGGTTACATTTAGCTTGTAAACAAGCACTCTGTAGCACTACGGAGCATTTTCAGCAGCAAACTGGCAATTTCGCCCTTTGGGGGAGCACCCCACAGACTGCATCCTTGGGGTTCAAGGGGTGAAAATGGACCCTGGGCCTCCTCTATACCCACCCCTGGTATAGAGGATCCCAGTGATCCTCTATACCACACACACAAACACACCACCAATTATAATGACAGGCATTTTGCTACTTGTGTATGGATGCCATTTAATGTGATTTTTAAAAGAAATTTGCTCAGAAATGCTGTTGCACTGTATTGTATAAACATAGATCAGAAATAACTGTTGCATTATGTGTCTGTTTTTGTCTACATCCAATTAATTAGGAATTTCATCGTCTCACACACAATAGTATATCATATGCATTTTAAGTGTCAGTCTATGTGTCTGTTTATTTAGCTACTTCCCCCATTGGTTCTGCTCTAGAATAAGGCCCGGTACTTATGCTACCCTGATAATATATGAGCTGCAGCAGCACCTCTCCTTGTCGGCTTGGCAGCTGAGCTCCCTTGCCACTAGAGTAACACAACTAGTGGGCCTAAGTAATTATTCTTGGCTTAGTCCGGAGAATGCTGTAGAGATTCATCTCCAGTTTCAGATTTGAAGCTAAGACCCGGTTTGCTTTCACATCACAACAATTCCTGGGTTGTTTAACCCAGGAATTGTTGGGGCCAAGTGGCAGCTAGCAAGCACACTGTATCCTGCACAGTCATTGCTTCCGCTTTCAATCAACAACCCAGTTCCTGGGCTGTTACCTTGATGTCTGAACTTAGAACTCTGGGTTGTTTAGGGGTTAAATAACCCAGAGTTAACCCATGGTTTATCATTGGGTTAACTCTGGGCTGTTAAAACCCTAAACAACACAGAGTTCTCAGTTCAGACATCACAATAATAGACTGTTCCTGGGTTTCTCATTGAAAGCAGAAGCAATGAGCATGTGGGAGGCAGCGCACTCACCTGCCGCTGCTTGACCCCCAAAATTCCTGGGTTAAACAATCCAGGAATTGTTGTGATGTGCAAACCAGGTCTAAGCTGATGACACTAAAGATGACTTCAGTAACAGATCACTTGGCCGCTGCCCAGACTTTCTTGGAGGAAGAGTGGGATAGAAATGCAACAAATAAATCAATCATTGACATCATTGTTAATTAAGCTTAATGTAAGAACCACAATTATTGTTCTGTTGGTAGTATATCTTTCTGAGGGCTTGCTTGCATAACAGCCTCTTAAAAGTTGCTTCTAGCTCTCTTTTGTTTACACATTCAAAGGGCTAATGGAATGCTAAAGCGGACAAAGGGAGAGAGAGAAAGAATGCCAGGCAGCCCTTGGTTAAACACATGATTTCACTTGCATCCTCATCTCAGGATAAGTGATCACATAGGTAATGGTGTAGCTATTTAACAAGTATTCAAAGGGCAGTAATATGCAGAATTCAGTGCAATAACACAGTGATTAGAGACAGTGACCCAAGAAAGAGACTGAGACCCCAAAGCACTGCAATTCTGCAATTCTTCATCCATGAAAGCAAGGTTTATTGATGCAGGATAACACTTCTGGCTCAAATGTTCCTGAAACAACCTCAGGCACCTCTGATCACCTAAAGTAGTCCTGAGATTGAATCCATGGCTGTATGTTCATTGTATTGTTGGAATTTCTGTGATACTTTTCACAATAGATATGTGACTTTGTTTTTATGTTAACTTTAAACAGCACAATTCGAATCAGCAGAAAAGGCTGGCACATGCTTCTCAACTTCTGTTTCCATACTGCTCTCACTTTTGCTGTTTATGCTGGTGGAATAAATCGTGTAAAATATCCAATTATCTGTCAAGCGGTGAGTGCATGAATTACAATTAGCATTTATTTTATAATAGATCAAAAACTATGAATTGCAGATATTAATGACCTTAGTGCACTTCATTTCGATGGATAGATGAATTTCTTCTCAAAACTGCAAAACCACTGTTTGGAAATACAAAGATTGGACGTAGTACTAAAAAACCACAATGCAGCCAGGAAATCTGGTCTGTTTCTCTAGGCATGGGAAACTCTTGAGCAACTCAATCCTAACTATGTTTACATGGAAATAAATCATACTGACTTCAGTGAACTTATGTATGTACGCTTAGGATTATATCTCCAGTCCATTAACTTCTTTCTGCCTTGTTTTATTTTAGTTTTTTTTCATCTGCAATACAAATTATTCTCCCCTCTCTTTTGCTTTAGGAATATGCTGAGAGTTGTTTATTATTTGTAATTCTCCTGGAGATCTGGAATTGAGAGTGCTTTTGTTGAGTATTTCTAAGCCTTTTAGAGTCATCATCAGCACTCAATGTGTGTTATTACTAAGTACGCTTTTGGGCATCTTGTTTTAAAAACAGACTGTGCCATGAATGAAATAGTGGAAGAGCTGGAGCTTTGCTGTTGGGTTTCACAGAGAATTTGGAATGAGACTACATTTTAGATCAGTGTTGTTTTTTAAGTAAGTTCCAAGATTGCCTCTTCCTCCCTCCCTCCCTAAGCTGGGTTGGGTCCAGACTCTTTCAGTGGGTCTGCTCTAAGTATGATTAAGCTGGGCTCCAGTCCATAGTGCTTTAGGCGGTAATCCTAAACACCTTTACCAGGGAGTAAACCCTATTATATACGGAATAGTTTGTACAGTTCTAGTTACTGAAACAATATTGTAGAGCTGCAGAAGGTGCAGAAAGAGATGATCAAAATGATCAGGGGGTTGGAGCATCTTCCCTGTGAGCAGAGTCTAAAGCACTGAATGGACCGTTTTTTCGTTGTTGTTTTTTAAGGATGACTGAAGGAGGAAACATTAGAGATTTATGCAAACATGTATGGTGTGGAGAAAGTAGTTAAGGGGGACATTTCCCCCCCCTCTTCCAGTGAAACTGGTGGGATGTAGATTCAGGCCAGATAAAAGGAAATACTGCTTCACTCAGTGCATAATTAATTCATGGAATTTGCTGCTACAAGGATATTATGGTGGTCAGTAGCTTAGACTTACCTTCTATGAATTTGTTTGATCCTCTTTTAAAGGCATCTATCAGGGGCTAGTACTTTTCTTGCTAGATTCATCTGGTTGCTAATTATGGGAAGCAGGAAGCAGAGCTAGATGAAACTTTGGTCTGGTCCAGCAGGGCTCTTTTCATGTTCTTAGGTTGAGAAGAATTCTGTTGCAAATAAGGGTAGGGCTATTGGTAATGAATGTGTGGGTAATCTCTTATTCATTCTTTTAATTTGTATAGTACAGGTAGTCCTCGGGTTATGAACAAGATCCGTTCGTAAGTCTGTCTTTAAGTTGAATGCATACGTAAGTTGGAACAGAAGTCACACAATGTTTTCAAAGTGTCACAAAGTATAGTGCATGTGTTCGTAAGTACAAACCATTGTGTTTAACTCAGATTTTTACATATATGGCAGTCTATCCTTCAGTATGAGTTGTCCGTAAGTTGGGATGTTTGTAACCCGGGGACTGCCTGAAGCTTTCCCCAACTTGGTGCCTTTCAGATGTGTTCGGACTGCAACTCCTATTATTCCCAGCCAGCAAGGCTACTGTATAGCCTTAGCTACAACACTAAATTATATAATCCTCTATTTCTCTTCTCTTGTTAACACAGAAAAGAACATAATTTTATGTGTAGCTTATGAAAAGATCTAGGAATATCCCCTATAATGAATGTTTACTGACTTTAGTAATCTGTTTTTCCTTTTTTAAAAATAATAGTGTATAACTTATTATCTTGACTTATGACAAAATTAACTCTTCTAAATTACATTTTTTGTCAATCATACACTTTAATTACTTTGACCCAATTGGTTCTGGAGCAATACCGAACAAGTCTGCCCCTTCTTCTGCATGACAGCCATTTAGATATGTGAAGACAGCTATCATGTTGTTGGGAAGGAGCTGTAGCTCAGTGGTAGAGCACCTGCTTTGTATGCAGAAGGTCCCAGGTTTAATCCCTGGCATCTCCAGGTAGGGTTGGGGGAAATCCTGCCTGGAACCCCAGAGTGCTGCTGCCAGTCAGTGTCGACAAATACTGGGCTAGATGGACCAAGGGTCTGTAAGGCAGCTTCCTACGTTTCCTACGTCTTCCCTTAATCCTCTCATCTCCAGGCTGAAAATACACAGCTCTTTTAACCATGCTTCATAGGACTTGGTTTCCAGACCCCTCATCATCCTGCTTGCCCTCCTCTGGTCATGCTCCAGTTTGTTAACATCCTTAAAATGTGGTGCCTAGAATTGGTCACACTACAGAATAAAGTGGAATTCTTACTTCTCATGATCTGGAGACTTATGTTTCTGTTAATGCTGCCTAAGATTTCATTGCTGGCTCATGTTCTGTTTGTGATCCTCTAAAACACCAATATCCTTTGGACATGTACTGGTGCCCAGCCAGCTCTCCCCACTTCCTGAACTTGTGCCTTTGATTATTAATTTTTGTACCTAAATGCAGGACTTTACATTTATCTCTGTTGAATTTTGTCTTATTAATTTCAGCCCAGTGTTCCAGCCTGTCAAGGTCATTTTGAATCTTTTTAAAAAATATATATTATTTTATTGAGTTTTAAATTACATGTTTACAATATTATCAATTATACAACTTTTTCAACTAGCAAAACACCGGCATTACATAAGGAATTGATCTTGGTTCTATCTTCTGTGGTGTTAGCTATTCCTCCCAGCCACCTGCAAATTTGATAACTACCCCCTCTCTATGCCCTCATTTAAGACATTTATAAAAATATCAAATAGCACAGGACTGAGCATTGTGGCTCTCCACTCAAGATCTTCCTCCAGGTTGACACACAGACCCAATAATGAGCACGTGCTGGGTACAATTGTTCAAACAGCTGTGGATCCACCTAACGGCTCAAATTTTCCCATCTTGTCAACAAAGATATAATGGGAGACTCTATCAAATGTTTTGCTGAAATCAAGATATACTGGGCTGGTCTGCATAACGGAACAACCCACTGTGGCTTATTTAAGCAGAATTTTCACGCTGCTGCTGCGACTTGTCATGTTGTAAAAACCCAGGGACCTTGAGTCATGTGAGGGTTAAACAACCCTTGTATAATCCAACAACAGACCATTAGTAATGCGAGGGTTGTTTCACCCTTGCACATCCCATGGTCCCCTAGTTTGGATGACACAACAAGCTGCAGCTGTGGCTTCAGTATTCAAAAACTGCCCCACATGTGCCGCAGCTCTGCTCACCATGACTTAAACAAGCCAACTAAGTGCATGGCATTCCCATGATTTACCAAACTAGTAACTCTATCAAAAAAGAAGATAACATTGGTCTGGCATTACTTATTCTTGACAAACCTATGCTGGTTCCTGGTAATCAATGCATCTTGTCTAGATGCTCACAAACCAACAACTGCTTAATAATCTGTTCCAGACTTTTGCCTCATATCCACATTGACCTGGATCTGTCTCTTTTCCCCCTTTCTGAAGACAGAAACAATATTTACCTGTCTCTAGTCTTCATTCTTCCGTACTTCACCTGTTCTCAAAGAATTTTCAAAATTATGGACAGGGGCTCTGAGATGACATCCACAAGCTCCTTCAGCACCCTGAAATATAATTCATTTGAAGTAGCTAGGTGTTTTCTAACCATATTCTTACCTATCCTGGGCTGCACATCCCTCCTTACATCATTTGTTCTACCTTTCCCAGGTCAAACACAATTCCCTTTGCAGAAGACCAAGGCAAAATAGGAACTGAGTAGTAGAGTAGTATCCACTTTTCTCAGTCGTCCATTAAGACTTCCCCATCTTCCCAAGCAGTGAACCTCCCCCTTCTTCTTGCTCTGAACATAGCCAAATAAGCCTTTTTTGTTGTTTTTAGCATCCCTCACAAACCTCATCTTATCCTGTGTTAGCCTTCCTGACACCATCCTTACAGATTTGGGCTATCCTGTTCTACTCATACTTGGTTATATCTCTCTCCTTCCATCTCCAAATGTCTTTTTAAAGTCTCAGCTTATCAGAGAGCTCCCTATGCAGCCACACTGGCTTCTTTAGATGTCTGCCATTTTCCCTTCTCATTGGCATAGTTTGTGATCGTGCCTTTAATATTTTGCTTTTAAGGATCTCCCACCCTTCTTGAACTCTGCTAGCCATGAGATCCCACCCAACATTTCTATTTGCTCTTCGAAATTGTCTTTCCTAAACTTCAAGGTGCTATGCTTAGTCTTCATATCCCTTGCTATCATGAATTCAAAGATAACATAGTCACTTTCCCCCAAGGTTCCTGACACTTTCACTTCAGCAACTAGTTCTTCCCTGTTGGATTAAGTCCCCAGTAGCATATCTCCTTGTTCCTTCCTCCACCTTCTGGGAGAGAAAATAGCCAAAAGCAGGGCAAGGCAAAACATTATTGGGTGTTCCATTCTTAGCAGTTAGACTTCCAGTGGATGTCGGAATGCTTGAAATCCCCCATTACTACTATGGCTCATCTCTGTAAAAGCTTTGTTATCTATTTCAGCAATGCATCACATGTCTTCCACTTGACTGGGTGGCCTATATTGCCACAATAATATCACTTTTTGCTTCGCTCTCCTTCTATCCTTAGCTTTCAGCAGTGTTTCTTCTCTCAGATTCATGAATTTCTTTACATATACAGGCAGTCCCCAGATTACAATCGAGTTCCATTCTTAAGAATGTCTTTAAGTCGAATTTGTATGTAAGTTGGAACAGCATAGCATTCTATACATTAAAATTGGCATTTATGCAAATTGCGTAAATTATGCAAATTGCGTAGTATACTACGCTATGTACTCTACGTAAACGACGTAGTGCTGCGGGACCCAGAAGTCTGTTCTTAAGTATGGGTTGTCTGTAAGTCGGACGTTCTTAATTCAGGGACTGCCTGTAATGCTACTTCCCCCTCCCATTCTGTTGGTTTTGTTCCTTTTGAACAAGGTATATCTTTCACTAGCTGTTGCCCGCGCGGCTTCGCTTGCATGGATTTTAGGATTTGGTACAATTGTTTTTAAAAGAAACCTGAGTTTTTTGTCCAAACTGTACGAAATATAATTTACAGGTTGATGTCTTAACGTAATAAGCAATGTTTATTACAGACGTTAGTCGGGGTGTATTGGCAACAAAACAAAGATAGTTGTTCCATTCATATGCGACCATGAATGTTTTCGTGTTGGAATTACAAACAGACAATGAGACAGACCAAAAATTAAAAATTATTTATTTGGCATCCGCAACCTACAAAAAACCCCTATTTCAGTACTTCTTTGTAAACTACATTAGTGGTTCTCCCTTCAGGTGCTAGGATGACCAGAGAGTTAGGTGAGCTCACTCTGGAACAGGCCACGTAAAACTGCCCATGTGAGAAGCAGTCTTCCCTTAGGTCAATCCCCGCTACCTTCAAAGTCTGCCCCGCAACTTGTTTTTACATTTAAATTTTCAATCTGCATTTTGAATTTTTTTTTTATGGAGAAGAAGAAGAATTAAAAAAACAGGTTTAAAAATGAAAAGGGGTTGTTGTTGCTTTCTCCTTGAAGGCCTGCAAGAGCTGTATAGAAAAGATACAGTGTCTCTGACTGAAAGTGTAACCTTTAGGCTGGGTGCTGGCAGCAGAAATCTTTTCTGACAGAAATATCTGATCTTAAAGAAAAATCAGGTTAATCCTGAGAGTCAGAGTCTACAGATGATGAAGAGTGACCGTGCCAAGTTTGGGGTAGATCCATCAAAACGTGATGGAATCTATGCGACGACGCCTCACACACAGCAGTCATTCATTCAGTCAGTCAGTCATTTAAAAAGTTTCCCTCCCTTTTCACCCCTTTAGAGAACATTCTAAATGGCCTAGGGGAGATTTGCATACCCACTCCTATTGGCCCCTGCAGGAATTCATACAAACATTCTAAGTGTTGTGGGACACTTGCCTCACTGTTGGGCATCTTGGGGATTGTAGTCGTGTCCACATTTCTCCCCCACCCCCTTTCTCCTCCTGAACGATACATCAGGAGTTGTATGGAGAGAGGTCGAAGGCTGCATGCAGCCCATTCATTAGATGCCAGCCCCTGGCCTAGAGTCTAGAGAGCTTGACAGGACTTCTCTATCTTTAAGAGGTGCAGAGAAAGGAAATACTCCCAGCTGTAACCTGATAATCCTTGACATGTTTTGGGAGCTAGGAAGTAGTGGGGTGGGATGTAAAATGCACACATTTCTTTTAACTAATCTGCCACATCAGCCCATGATAAACAGTTTTCAATGACCGTGACGTATTGTCTTCCATCCTGCCATGTATAGGCATGGAAATTCGCACTGTACAGTTCCCTTAACCATCAACGTTTGCTTGTTGTGACCTTAAACCAAGATATACATGGAAGCTGCCTGTCTTTGTAAGATAGCATTCTTAAATACCACAGGCTTATCTACTAATGTAGGAAATGCAAAGTCTGAGATTGCCATAACATTGAATTTATTATCGGACAAGTTTGCTTTCATTATTCTGAGATAAATATCTATTAATACCTAGACTGGTAGCTGTTAATTTGGGGCAAAACTAATCACCATTTTCTTTATCTGTAGTTTTGCAACTGAGGACAGTCGGGCAGTTTGTAGGGCAGCTATAGCTAGGTAATTACATGGGTACAAATGACTATCTGTTGCAATCAGAGTCTGAAGGCTTACTTTGCAGATTGCAAGGTAACCGCATTACGGTGCTAATGAAAAAATGATTTTCCTGAATGAGTTATTAATAAATTTCCTATGAGCAAATTGTAAATTATTTTTTTCCATTAAATGAATTGTCTGTGGGAGTTCTGCATTGTCAAGGTATCAGATTCAAGAAGAATCATGTTGCAGAATGGTCAAAGTCTGTTCCCCAGGAAGCGTATGGCCCCAGGGCAGCCACTTTTTCTTATTGACTGGGTTTGCACGACACGTGAAGCTACGGTGGCTTAGCATGTCTTCTGAATCCAGCCCCCTCCCACTGCGGTGGCTTCAGGGTGGCTACGAAGCCACCCCAAGAAATCATGGCTTGTTCTAGGGCAGTGATGGCGAACCTTTTTGAGCCCGAGTGCCCAAACTGCAACACAAAACCAACTTATTTATTTCAAAGTGCCTTAAATTTGGCAGGAAGGAGGAGGGGGCACTAGCTAATCATGCCCCGCTCTGTCTCAGGGCATGGCTCTTCACCGGGCGCGCAAAGATTTGGGCGTGCGCACGCTGTGCTTCTGAGCTGTCTGTTCAGTTAGAAGGAGGGTTGGGTGCCTGCACAGTCCACTTCTGGGGGTGGAGATGTTGGAGTGTGCCT
The DNA here is from genome assembly GCA_021292165.1 of Shinisaurus crocodilurus. NCBI lineage: Eukaryota > Metazoa > Chordata > Lepidosauria > Squamata > Shinisauridae > Shinisaurus > Shinisaurus crocodilurus. The sequence goes on from CM037878.1 coordinate 95,942,147, forward strand.
GCCTGTGGAGGCCAGCGAGGAATGAGTGGAGAGGAGTTACTATGGAAACCCGACGCTGAATGTAGAAGGGGATGGTCTTTTTGCGATCTGGCGACCAATGGCTCGAGTGCCCACAGAGAGGTCCCTGCGTGCCAGCTGTGGCATGCGTGCCATAGGTTCGCCATCACTGTTCTAGGGTTTACTAAACCCTAGTAGGCTTAGCGTGTCGTCCAAAACCGGATGACACATTAAGCCATGGGGAAGCCGAAAGGGCTATAGAGGCCCTTGGTAAGAGCAGCAAAAAAGGGTTTCCGCTCTGGCCAAGGGGCTCTGGCCGATGACAGCCACCAAAGTGCCCAAGCGGCACTTGGTGCAGCTGTCATCAGCTTCCCCCTGCTGCCCACTCAACTCCCGTTAAGGGCCTGGGGAAGCGGTGCGCAGCAGGAGAAGGACCCGCTGGGTTCACTTCCTCTGGAGGGAGCAGAGCCCAGCGAACACCACACCCAGCGAAAGCAGGGGGTGCTTCTCTTTGTTATCACTGTGCACACAGTGATGCCAAAGAGAAGCACCCAACACACACACACACTTGGTGAGGTGGGGGATATACGAGTCGCCACCCTGTGCTCCGGCCGATGCCAGGAGAGCTGTAGGAGCCTGGGGTGGGGAAACGGATGATAGCCGCACTTTTGGCAGCTGTCATCCCTGCTCCCCTCAGTGCTCCCACGGTGTCTCCTGGGATACTGGTGGGAGGACTTGAGGGGGGAGAAGGTGCCTCTGGACCCCCATTGTGCCTGATCATTAGTTGGGCACAGTGGGGACCCCAGGCAACTTTAAGCCGAAAGTGGCTACTTTGGGTTTAAAGCCTCATCCAAACCTGCCCATTGTCTTGTTGATCAGCCTATGCTGACTTTAAACTGCTCACTGTTCATACTGAGACTTTTCCACTTAGGCAAATCCACAGCATTTCAGGCAGGCAGTAGCAAGCAAATGCCAAAAGATGACCCTTGCTGAGTTTAACATGTGCAGTCAGCAACCACATGGCCAGCATAGCCCATGGAATAGCCCTGAATCCATTTTATTTATTTTTTTAGAGGAAGAAGGAGAACACACAGTCCAAATCTAAATCTTTTTAAAAGCTGACAAAATAGCAGGATTTTGCTATAAGGCAGAAGATATCTTTGCTAGTGCTCATCAGTTTTCTGTTTTGAAAGGCTAGAGAAATTATCCCTCTTGAACAGCACATTGGGAAGCACTCGGCCTCTCTGTATCCCAGGTACATAAAAATAAGTTTGGGGGCAGGGAATTGAAAGCAGCATCAGTGGGGACCGTATGTCAAAACTCACTAGAAATAGTACAGGCACTGGCCAATAGGTGCCTGTAATATTCATTCGAGTCTCAGTCCATACAATTGGAATAGAAGGTCTTGCTGTGGGGGAAATTGCATTTACCCAACAATAGCAAGGTTTTGTGGTTTTAGTATTGACGGAAATAAACATTCCCCAGTACTAGAGTGATAACTTTGGAAAAGAAGTTTGGATCTCCCTGAAATGCACATGCTAATTTACAGAATGTAATATGGATCCTGCACAACCATCAACCATTGTGTTAGCACCAATTTTTCATAGCAAGAGAAAGCCCTGAACTGGAATGTAGAGAAAGCAAGCAAGAGAGAAATTGATTAAAGAAAAGAAGTGCAACTTTAAGGTTCCTCAAGGGAGCATTACATGCCAGCATGTTAGGTAGGTTTACACAAGTTTTTATTTGGGTAATCAATAATGAAGCTAGTCATTACCATAGCAACTGCCACATCACATAGTCCTTAAGCTGTCTCTAAAGATAGTGAACAGATTTTAAAGGCATACACAAATAGTGCACTTTCTCATAACTTTCTTTGAAAACACATAGTGTGATCCAAAACTGCTAAAATCAATGGGAGCTTTGCAGTTGCCTTACTAGGATGTGGATTATACTCACTTAACACATTTTCTGTTCGATGGTGGTATGTATGATACGTTCAGAGAGTTTTAGGCATTTAAACACAGTAATCCTTGTCGCTTATACAAACCTATCTACTGTGACTTTTTGACTTGCACATATTATTAGCACAAGAGTATAACTCATTGAGACTTCCTGTAGAACCCATCTATCACACTACTGTAAAAGGAACCATGCACTTTAAGCTCAGATAATACATCTTTCTCTGTTTGAAAGCCCAGATAGCTGCTCTTGTCTCTGCATTCCTTGTCTATAGGGTGTTGGCATCTGAACCCATTTGGTAATGAGAGAAAGGCAACCTGCACATGCTCTGTAGCATTCAGGTTTCTGCTGAAGTGTCACATTTTCCTGATTTCTTGCATTGAAAACAGATTTGTGGGTCTAAAATGAAACATGGTGGGAAAAATAATAAATTCAGGTAATTTATTTATTTATTATTTGTATTATTTATATACTGCTAGCTAGGTTTGTTTGTTTTTTTAATCTCTAAGTGGTTTCCATATAAATATTAAAATCACAATTAACATCACATTTAAAAGCACATTTAAAATACAATTTCTAAAACAATATAATTACAATAACAATAATAAATAATACACAGCAGTACAGGAGCAATAAAAATGGGACAGCATAGTTAATTTAATTATGGGCCACGGAAAGCCTGGGTGAACAGCTGTGTTTCAGGAGGCGTTTAAAAGATGCCAAATTCTCTGCCTCCTGAACTGCACAAGGGAGTTTTTTCCACTGGGTGGGTGCCACTACTGAGAAGGCCTGCCATCCAGATACTGAACCGCAACATTCCGATAATTTTGTAATGATCAGCAAGGCCCCCTCTGATTATCTTAATGATCAGTTGGGCATATATAAGGGAAGGCAATCTGCTAGGTATCCTGGTCCTAAGTTGTTTAGGGCTTTGCATGACAATACCATGACCTTGAACATGGCTTGGTAGCTAATAGGAAGCGAGTGCAGTTCTTTTAGCACAGCTGTTATGTGAGCATAGACTGGGTGTCCTAGTGAGCACCCTAGCTGCTGCATTCTGCACTAGCTGTGGCTTCCGAACCAGGCCGAAGGGCAGCCCCATATAGAATGCATTATAGTAATCTAACCTTGAGGTTACCAGTGCATGGGTCACGGTGGCTAGATTATCCCTATTCAAGAATGGGCATAGTTGGCATACCAACCAAAGCTGGTAATAGGCACTTTGGGCCACCGAGGTCACCTGGGCCTCCAGTGACAGAGAAGGATCCAGGATTACCCCCAAACTATGTACCTGCTAGTGGTCTAACATGAACCTTTTCGGGGGGGCACCTCTCCGCTGCCTCGCCTCTCCGCAGTGGTGCCCCCCCCGCCTCATTCTTCTGAGCGGCGCGGAGCTGTTCTCCGCGCCACTCGAGCTGCCAGCGCAGGCCGTGCTGGTCCCGGCATGTCACTTCTGGCACGCCGGAATTGATGCGATGGGACCCTGCGCCGGCGTGCTGGACCCCCGTGCTACGTTTTTGGCAGGGAAACCAGGGCAAGCCCTGTTGCCCTGGTTTCCCCGCCAAAAACGTAGCGTGGGGGTCCAGCGCGCCGGCACAGCGTCCCATTGCATCAATTTCGGCGTGCCAGAAGTGACACGCCGGGACCAGCGCGGGCGGCGTGGATGGCTCGCCGCAGAGAGGCGAGCTGCTGCTGGAGACAGGTAGGCCCGCGCGAGCCTCGTGCAGACATTAGCAGGGCCAATTTCAGCCCGCTACGCCCGCACGAGGCAAATCGGTACATCCCTAGACCTGCTACTTCAGAGGGAGTGCAACCCCATCCAGAACAGGCAAACAACCCAATTCTTGGAGCTGGGGACTGCCAACCCATAGAGTCTCTGTCTTATTGGGATTCAGCTTCAGTTTATTAGCCCTCATCCAAGCCATAAATGCATCCAGGCACCAGTTCAGAACATGCACGGCCTCTCCCAATTCAGATCTCACAGAGAAATAGAGCTGGGTGTCATCAGCGTACTGATGACACCTTGCCCCAAATCTCCTGATGACCGCTTCCAATGACTTCATACAGATATAAATAACATTGTGGACACAGTTCAACTGCCCACAGTTCAACTGCCAATGGGGCTGAGGTGCAGTCACCCAACCCTGCAAGTACAAATCGAACCACTGTAAAACAGTGCCTCCAACTCCAAGCTCATGGAGGCGGTCCAGGAAGATACCATGGTTAATGGTATCAAAAGCTGCTGAGAAATCCAGGAGAACTAATAGGGTCACACTCCCCCTGTCCCTCTCCCGAAGAAGGTCATCCATCAGGGCAACCAAGGCTGATTCTGTTCCAAAACCAGGTCTGAATCCAGACTGGAATAGATCCAGATAATCAGTTTCATACATTCAAGAACACCTGCAGCTGAGACGCCACCACTCTCTCTAGCACAGGGGTCTGCAACCTGCGGCTCCGGAGCCGCATGCGGCTCTTTCAAACCTTTGCCGCGGCTCCGCTCCGGTCTGAGACTCCGCTGGAATGCTGGGAAAAAAAACCAAATATTTTTCCCCTCTGCGTGCCTCCAACCGGTCCAGTGGAAGACAGGAGGAGGGCTCCTGCAGGGAAAAAAACTTGGCAGCGGCAGCGGCACCCCCCCCCTGGAAGCAGGGACTCGAGCAGGCAGGCAGCGGAAGAGAGGAGAGCAGGACAAGGCTGCCTGCTCCGCAAAAAACTTTGCCGCCGCCTCACATATGGCCTGATTCTGTTGGCGGGGGCAGCCCGATTTCGCTCTTCTGAGCGACGCGGAGCGTTCTCCGCGCCGCTCTAGCTGCCGCCGCCGCCGCTGGAGTCAATGCCGGAGCCGCTGAAGCCGCCGCCGCCACCGCGTCATATCCAGCTGCTTCGGCGCGCTGGACCCCCACGCTATGATTTTGGCGGGGGAACTTTGGCGGGGCGGGGGAACTTTGGCGCGGCGGCAGCACCCCCCCCCCCGGGCAGCAGGGACGCGAGCGGGTGAGCGGCAGAAGAGAGGAGGGCTCCTGCATGCGCCAAAGTTCCCCCCCCCGCCAAAAACATAGCGCGGGGTCCAGCGTGTCGAGGGACCAGTGCGGCCGGCTCGCCGCGGAGAGCACAAGCAGGCGAGGAGGCAGGTAGGCCTGCGTGAAAGCAGTAATAGTTATCAGAAAACAAGGGGGAAAAGATTCATGCACAAATTATTGGAAAACTAATAGCAATAGAACAAAATAATATCTCCATAAATTTATTTATTTATTAACTGCTTTTTTAACCCTGCATTTCTTAAAAACAATCTAAAACAGGTTATAAAGAAGAATAAAACACAAATTACAATATCGCTGCGGGGATGGGAGCGAGTGCCAAAATGAAGGAGTGGGTCGGGACCGGGGTATCATGAGGGGCCGGGGGGCTCGGGGGGAGAGATTTTCATGAGTGGCTGTGGGCGGGGGAGCCACCGGGGGTAATTTGGTAAATGTATGGCCGGCCCAGGATTGAACCCCCCTGATCCCCTTGTGGTATTTTCATTGAGATTCTTCCCCCCCCCCTCTAATCAGGGCACAAATGGATCAGGGGAGAATTAAATTGGCTGGGGGGGATTACAATCAGAGTGCCTCCAGCTGTTGCAAAACTACAACTCCCAGCATGCCCGGACAGCCTTTGGCTATCCGGGCTTGCTGGGAGTTGTAGTTGTGCAACAGCTAAAGAGCCCCAGGGTAGGGGGAAGTGCTCTGTTTCCCAATCAGGGTGCCTCCAGCTGTTGCAGCTGCCCCTTTTGCCCCACATTAAAGACAGGCCTGAGTAGCACCCTCATCATCCACCAGCAACACCCTCCCCCCAGCAGTAGCACCCCCATCATCCACCAGCAAATCCTGCTGATGGATGATGAGGGGTGCTATTACCACATGGAGGGTGTTTCTGGTGGATGATGAGGGTGCTACTGCTGGATGGTGCTGATGACGGGATGCTACTGCTTGGGGGGGGGATGTTGCTGGTGGCATCCCATCATCCACCAGCAACACCCCCATCATCCGTCAGCTGATAATTTCCCCTACCTATGCACCCAACATAATCCACCAGCTCTCGCTGGTGGATTATGTTGGGTGCATAGGTAGGGGAAATTATTACATTTTATATGTGGGGCACAGGATGGGCACAGGATCGCCCAGGGTGGCCGGGTGACCGGCCAGATGGGCGATTAATAAGTATAATAAATAAAAAAATAAATGGGGCATTATTACTTTATGTGAGGGGGGCAGATTATTTTGCATATTTTGCTATGGGGCCCTCTGATGGTTTTGCGGATCCCAGTTTTTTTTTTTCTTCGGAAACGGGTCCAAGTGGCTCTTTTTGTCTTAAAGGTTGCAGACCCCTGCAAGTCTAGCATCTTACTCAGGAAGGGGGTATTTGTGACTGGACGATAGTTGGCATAGATCTCTGAATCAATATCATATCAACTGACTCTCTGTGAGTGTTTATTAAGCAGAGGACTCCAAATTAGGAAATAAAACTACATATCTTAGGGCTTGTGTACCTGGCAGGCACCTTTATTTCTGCTATTTTTCATTTTACTACATTTATACCCCACTTTTCCATACATTAGGCCCAGGACAGCTAACAACAATAACGTCCACAATTAAAAAAACAACATAGCAAACAATATGAAACCATCTAAAAATCAAATAAGAGCACATAAAGATATTAATAAATAGCAGTCAGTTAAAAGATCATTTAATTAAAATACAGGTTAAAATACAGAGTTCTTTCTCGAGTTCCTGCCAAATGCACATCAGATGTTGGCTTGACAGAGGGAAGAGTTTCTCCAGAAGATCTCAGGCAGGTTCTTATGGGAGAAGGCAGTCCTTCAGGTAACCTGGCCCTAAACCAGGGCCTAAGCCATTTAGGCCTTTATAGGTCACAACCAGCACTTTGAATTATGCCAGAAATGGATGGGGCAGCCAACGTAACTGTTGTAATCTGTTGCAACTGTTCTAACTAAGCAATGTATTGATTGTAACCTGTCTATTCCATAGGCTTTTCCCCTTGTATCAGAAGGGCTTGATATGTGATGGCACTGAGCATTAGCAAATAACTTATCCTTAAAAAACAAAAAAAAACAAAAAAAACAATTTAGCAGAATTGATGCTAAATTGGCCTTTGGAGGATATTGGCCTTTGGAGGCTTGTATGATTAAGGTTTTATTTTATGGGTTTTGTTTTTGGAACACTGTTTCAACTGTCGGTATTTATGTTTCAAATTGAATTTGGAGCATTTTGATGAGACACTTTGAGAGCTCATAGCAAATAAAAGGGTAGAGATATATTCTGGCTTGGATCCTAACTAGGATTCAAAGAGGCCTCCCATCCCATTCACCCAAGGAGACAAATAGAAGGCCTCCTTCAGTTCATGGACAGGGCTGAGACCCAGTGGAGAGTCCCACTGGCAGATGGGCAGAGCTCTGAATGGGGACTGTTTCCCTGCCCCTTGCGGCCACCGTGTGTGAGGGAGGATGCAAATGAGGGGGAAAGAAGTGAGGAGGGGGGGTGGCGAGGATCCGCAACATCCTGAAGCCTCCCAGCTCCTGTCCCCGTGACACCACTAGTGAAAAAAGGCACAGAAAGGAGGATGGAGGGGTGAAGATCGCCTCCGTTGCTCCTTGTGCTTTGCCAGGCATCTGATGGCAAAGCACTGGATATTCAGAGCACTCGAACACCAGAGCGCTCCTTCAAAAAGCATAGGATTGCTCTTTTAAAAAGTCACATCCCTGCTCCAGCCCCCAGTTCATTCTTTTACATAGAAAAATAGGTTTTAACTCAATGTATTTTATAGAGGGCCATGGATACTGTTTCAACAGAGCAGAATTTTAGATTTGATATGTTTTCATTATTACTACATTCAGATATTTTAAACCAGATTATTTTTAAGGGATATTTTGTGATGCTGAATTTTTAAAAACAAAACTAAAACAGAATCGGATTATTATTTTTTAAAACTGATTTTTTTAAAATGCAAGCATTGATTTTAATCCTGGTGGGAGTGAGGAAGGAGTCAATAAAATGAGATGCATAGTCCATATACCAAGCCAGCCCTTTTGTCTGCTAATTCATTGCTGTGTGGGGCCTATGAAAGATTTAGGATGTGCCACTCCAATCTCTACACCAGCCTAAATTGAATGTTAATGGTATAATGCTGTAGACGGAGGTTGCCTTTTCATTGACCCTATACATTTAATTTGCATTACATGCAGCATAATTAGCAAAACAGTAGCAGGTCTATTATCCGCTTGCCAGCAAAGCTTAACGAATCAATTCAAGTTTAATTCAAGAAGCTTAAATTCAAACATGAACTGTAGCCATGAAGGGAGTAGTTTTCACAGTCATGTTTTTGAGTGGTTTCAAAACCTATTATCTACCACAAATGGATAGCCCTCTCATGGGTGTATCCCCAGGGTCCTGGAGGAGCATTATCTCCTATGTTCACCCAACGTCTCATTTTCCCTGTTTGTGATGGAACATAATACATAGCAACAAAAGAACTAAGGAGTTACATATGCAGAAAGGGATACAGTTTACTAGAAAAGTATTGCAAGTCATCAGCATGGGCTGCATGTGAACTCTGAAAAATGTACTTTGTTAAACATCCCATGTAAACTAAGTGAGCCTATGCTGGACATTCTCGGGGTGAGAAGGTATGTTGTGAAGAGATCTGATTGCACATTTCAAGGTTTAAAGTTAGCATGAGGATCTCCTCATTGTATAATCCCTTTCTGATTTTGTATAAAGCACCAAAACTTGCAAGGACAACAAGGAGATGTTTTGATGGAAGTTGGCAAATGGTTTCCAATCGGGTGTGTGTAGAATATTCATACCAAGGCGTAGTGGTGAGAGTGTTGGGCTGGGACTCGGGAGATCCAGGTTCTAGTCCCTGCTCAGCCATGAAACTCACTGGGTGACTTTGGGCCTGTCACTGACTCTCAGCCTAACCTACCTCACAGGGTTGTTGTGAGGATAAAGTAGAGAGGAGGAGGATTATGTAAGCCGCCTTGGGTTCCTTGAAGGAAAAAAGGAGGGATATAAATATAAAAATAATAATAAAAAATATATATAGCATATTTAAGAGCATTGGTTATAGTTACTTTATTATATCTCATAATAACCAGAGATACAGTTGTTCCTGAGAAATAATCACATTCACGAAACATGATTCTCCCTCCCCCCCTTACATGGCACCTGGGTAAACTGAGAGCAAAGGGTTGTATCCAGTGGTGTAATTCCGCTAGCGCAAAACTTCTACGGTTTGCAGAAACCCTGTTTTTATTTTTGTGCAAATATTTTGATTCTGTTTGTGCAAGCTATTGTCCAAGGTGTTGCACAAGGCATTGCTCATAGTATTGTGCAAGTTGTTGCACATGTGTTTCACAAGCTGTTCTGCAAATTATTGCACAAGACATTGCACAAGTTGTTGTACAAGCTGTTCTTCAAACCATTGCACAAGGTGTTGCACAACTCATTACAGCTTCATCAGACTAGGTGTTGCTTTTGCTACTTGTGTCAATACTAGGTTATATGCAAAATTACGCTAGCAGAAAAATGGCAGGAGTTGAATTTAGGGATGTACGGATTTTGTTAAATCCATTCTGTGTTTCACAGATTGTCAGGTGTCTTTCATTCTGCCGTCCTCTCATTGGATCTTTTTTAAAGGGGTGTATATGAGAATTTTGTTCCACTTGTGCTACCCCCCCCCAAGTTTTTAAAAAACCAATCCACAGAATCTGTACAACTCGGAAAAAGCTGGTCTGCTGCAGAATCCACAGATCTGATTCATAAAAATCAGAACACATTTGAATCTGTCGCGGGTTTCTCTGACAAGACAATCCCTAGTTGACGTTCTGCTAACAGTTGCACAACTGCTAACAGAACTAGCACTACTAGTGCAAGCAGCACCTAGTCTAGTGAAGTTGTACAATGCCTTGTGCAGCAATTTGCAGAACAGCTTGCGCAACAGCTTGTGCAATGCTTTTTACAATAATTTGTAGAACAGCTTGCATAATACATTGTGAAATGCTTTATCAAAGTACTAGATTTTACACTTGCACAAGGATGAAAACAGGGTCTTCACAAGCACTAGCAGAATGACATCATTCAATACAACCCAAAACGTCTGTGCATATTGAGCCTTAGTCTTCATATCTGCATGAGCCAATCAATTAAAAGGCTCCGTCCCTTTATGTTTTAAACATAAACAGTTTTCACTCTTTCCCCCACCTTCACTTTAAACAGGATAAAAGGATCATGATAGCAAATACTTAAACTTGCACATTTTGTACTGTTTACTTAAACTTTTTACTTTTGTACTTAAACTTGTACTGTTTTATAGAAATCGTATTTTCTAAGATATTAGCAATTTTAAGCACTGGTTTAAGTCGGAGATGCCACCTGCTTTTCACTTTCATTTTCTTCCACTGATTAAAAGAAGCCAGGGAGGTATAAAAAGGGGGGGTTACAAAGCAACTACAAATTCATTTCATTTTGCAAAAAACATCAGTATACTTGTAAATATGTACAATAGAATGATAATTACAGCCTGTCTTATTTTTGTGATGACTTGTTGATTCTTGTTCATTGTCACAATTTTATTCAAGGTTGGTATAGTACTGCATTATTCTACGCTCTCTACTATGCTGTGGATTGGAGTGACTGCAAGGAATATTTATAAGCAAGTTACAAAAAAGCCTCAGACCTCTCAAAACAGTGACCAGCCTTCTTATCCAAAACAGCCATTGCTCAGGTATGGATGATTACTGCTATTGTTTCTGTGAAATTTGCTTTACAATAAGCTTTGTTATTCTTCAAATCATAGTGGAAATGTAAACATTCCTGTGTTTCTGGAAGTTGTATGTTTTCAAAACTTGCACCAAAATATGAAGACCTTCTATTCAAAATGGATACCCTTTCGGAGTATCCTAGGATCCTAAACCATGGTTTGAACTTGGTTTAAGACTGTGACTGTTGTGATCTCTGTAACTATAGTTTCCTGGGTCAGACATAATGGGAAAGGATACTTAGGAGGCAATCCAATCAAGACAATCGCCAGCCTCCGAACTCAGAGGCTGATAATTATCCAATGCAGAGCAGGAGAAGCAGCAGAGGTGATCTTTGTCTCCCCACTCCTCCGGCTCTGAGTTTTCGCTAGATGGCCATTTTCAGCCACCTAGCTGGGGCACTTCAGAGGGGGAAGGGAAGGAGGCTGCAGAGGACACAGGAAATGTTGTATCCTGGCCTCTGCAGTCTCTTCCCCTCCCTGCCCACCGGAGCGCCGCCTTTACACCCTCTGCAAGGTCGAGTTCCCAACCTTGGAGAGGCAGCCAGCACGGTTCTTTCTGCACTGACTGTGATGGGGGTTGGAACGCATATCCCCAGCTCCAAGGTCGAAGCTCTGTCTCTGCCCTCAGATCTGGGAATCCAAAGTATCCTATGCCCGCCCCCCCAGGTGATGTCAAGGGGCCATAGGATCACTCCCTTAATTGAATACTGTCTGAGTTATTCATGGCATACAGATAAGGGAGTGGGAAGGGGTGGTGTAAGGACAGAGTACACAGGCATGGCTCATGCATATCTTGACTTATTAATCCAAGGTTCATATGACCAAACCAGGCCAGACTACAGTAATACCTTGGATTACAAGTAACTTGGTTTGAGAGCATTCTGCAAGACAAGCAAAATTTTAAATATTTATTTAATTTTTTTTTTTACTTGATATACAAGCGACGTCTTGCAATACAAGTACTGTAGTACGGTTTAAATTAAAAATCCCTGTACAAATTTTTTTTTGGGAGATTTCATTTTGATATAAGAGTGTTTTGGATTACAAGCACGTTTCCGGAACGAATTATGCTCTCAATCCAAGGCATGACTGTATGTAAATATCTGAACATTTCTTATTTCTAATGCTTTTACGCCACTCTGCAGCCTGAATCATAGATGGTAGAAAGACAGAAATGTGTTGGTGGGTCTTTGCTAATTTTTCTTGCAGTGTGTAGTATGAATTTAACATTGACTATTAATTTTTCAAGTATATTTCCAGGTACCTTTTATTTAGGTTTTTATTTAGATTTTATTGTATGAATTGTTGTGGACCGCCCAGAGAGGTTAGGCTGTGGGGCAGTATAGAAATGAAATAAATAATAAATAATAATAATAATAATAATTTGATCATAATGTATTTAACACGGAAGAATAGGCAAAGAAATGGTATGCTTTGATACCTTAATTGGTTTTAATCATTTTTGAAAATGTAAATGTGGTGTGGCTGGCTGAGGCATGCTCGGAGTTGTAGGCCTTTTTTCTGTTTCAACGTGCATAGGATTGCGCCCTTAGTTATTTCTTCCACTACGTTTTGTAGGCCAAAGTTAAAGCTATCATACTGGCCATGGAATTACTCATTCTCCCTTTCATTTTTATATTTAAATGGTTATAACCCTATTCAAAAATTCCTTAATTTTGCACTTAACAGAGTATTTTTTAAGGCTGCTGTTTGGTAGATATTATAACTCTTGTGAATAGCATACTATGAATATTTTTGTTGATTTTGTGTCAGTGTCCTTTTATCAGCAGACCCCACAATGAACATCCTTTTTTACCTGGGAGGGACGCACATATTCTTTACACTGCTTTTCTTTCATAGAGAATGAACTTCAGACTGTCACTTGCTTTACAACAGGGCTCTCCAACCTTGGGTCCCCAGATGTTGCTGGATTACAGCTCCCAGAATCCCTTGCCATTAGCCATGCTGGCTGGGTATGCTGGGAGCTGTAGGCCAGCAACATCTAGGGACCAAAGGTTGGAGAGCCCTGCTTTACAGAGTACTTTATTTGGCTAACTGGAGCTCAGTTAAATGGCTAGAACTAGTTAAATCCAGCCTGTCTACCTCAGAGTAATAGTACTTCAAGGTAATCTGCTTGATGACTGCAGCTTTTATATCAGGCGTACTGGAGATCTTTCAGCAGAGCTGGAGGGAGTAAACCAGTGCTCTAGAACCTAGACAGAATCATGCAGCACAAATTGTTTGGCAAGTGTCCAGTAGCCATAAATTTAGGTGAATTCAATCCAGCATGGCCACCTCTGCATAAAAATGACATTTTAACTTGAAGTGAAATGTGTCTTATACTGTTTATCAAAATCTAAAAAGAAATACCTGCATTCCTATGTTCATAAGAACACATAGAAAAATCTGTATTTATTCACATTGTTGGTTTTCTATAGTTTACAGTATTTTCTAGTCAGAGGAAGTTGATTATAAGCCCTTTCAAATCTAATGGAAGAAAGAAGGCAACGTTTGATAAAAGCCCCGTGCGCTCCACATAAAATGAGAAGCAGTGTTTTTACTCAGATCTTGAGTTACTCAATTTGTGATTCATTATAATGTTCCTCACACAGTAGTTCATGGTAAAATGAATAATTGCTAGTTTAACATGCTGCAGTAAGGTTATTAAGGTAGAACATTATTTCAGGTTGCAAAAACCCAGCATACTGTGTGTGTACCAAATTCAATTCCTATTAGAGTTGGACAAAACAAACTGTCAGGTTACTAAATTAGACCTCTGTTGTAACCATCATTTCACAAATACAAGTGAACAATAATAAGTAAGCACATATTGACAACATTAGGGTAGTAACAAAAGCCCTACTTTTGCTATAACCGAGCCTGGAAGTAATTGTTTAATACCTGTCTAAAATTATTCTGTAATTTCCTCACTAAGGACATCATTAGCCCTAGAGGCAAAACCCCAGAAATATTTAATATATTCAATAATGCTTAGTGCTAACTAAGCTGAACAATACTGAAGAATCTATTTTATATCACATAGAAAATGATGGGCATATAATGTGGAAAATTAAAATGTCTTCAAAATATTAGAATGCCTTTAATTTGTAATTAGCCCTTTCCCCCTTTTGGAAGGATGATTATTTATTTTTTTGCTGTGTTTCAAAAAGTTAGGATCCAAAGTATTCAGCATTCCATTCCATATTATCTCCATTAAATCCACTGGAGAAGGTTGGATGATTGGGTTGATTTAAAATTGTCTCTGCTTTTATTTTCATGCACTTAAAATATGGAGCTTAGCTTTTGCATGTTTGTTTATATTATTATTTTTTTAAATGCAGAGAAGAGATAAATAGTTTCTATAGGGCCCAGTCATTTTTTGTACCTCTAAGCTTCTCTATGGTCCTATCTGTAAATCAGGTTTACATAGATGATATCTTGGCCTGTGTTGGACAATTCTGGTCATTTAGTTAAAAAATGTTTATTTTCTTTTAATGCTACAGTCATTACTTCTGTTTTACTGTATGTGTTGAATTGACTGGTTTTCCCAGCTTCCAGATGGACATTTTTATAGAGTGTTGTTGCGGCAGGGGACATGTTGTGATTCAATAAAAGAATATTGTTGAAGACAATTAAGCAATCAACATTCCTCTGAAGATATTTTACAAACATTTTTCCTAAAGAAATATTGTTTCTTGAAGCAGGTAGAATGGCAGAAAACAGCATATAAATGTGCCATTATCAGTTTCAAATGCAGGTGAATGTTTCTGTGTAGAAGGGCATCAGGGAAACTGCAATTACTACATGTAGTTCAGTGAACAGCAAGGTCTATTTTTATTCTTGTATTTATATTGATTAGGTTTGCACATAAACTAACTGTAATCTTGCAAGGAATTACAGGTCAGCTACTTTAGAAACCCCCATTACTCAAAGGGGGGGGGGGATCCATGCAGAGAAATCAAAGAATTGTGTCTTAAAATATGAAAAGATCAGCAAAAGCTTGGTTTTTCTCCAACTTACATTACTAATCAGCGATACTGTAGATTTGTCTTTTCTAACCTGGTCTCTGCAGTATAAGTTTTTGTTCTGGTTTTGCTTTCACTAGCTGAGAATTATGTGGCCCCTGTAATGACTGACTTAATCTGTTCCTTGTTAAATTGTAATAATCAAAAACACTTCTGCTTCCCCGAGGGCCAAATCCAGCTCTCCCAGGATCCCAATCTGCCCTTCCAGTGTTCCCCATAGGGCCTTGTCGCCTTTTCCCTAACCACCAATTGTTTGATGGTTCCCTGGCTTTTGTGCATTTTTACCCCATTCTAAAATGTTGAGGTGTCTCTCCTAAGGCTTAGTTACTGGCAGTAAGAGCTTTAAGCTAAGTTAGTCTGGTATTTTGGTCCCACCCCCTTTTGCCTTTGGCCCAGCCCTTTTTTTGCTCCAGACTTGTCCATCACTGGAATGTGGTCCTTGAAAACTTCTCCAAAATGGAAGCCCTTGAGTTGAGATTGTGTGACCAGCCTTGTAGACCGCTTTCCTTGTTAGGTGGGGCAGCCACATTCCCAGGTGGGGAATTTGGTGGTGGGGGAGATGTATAGCATCAGCCTATTCACCACCCCCCATTCCTCCTTGAGGATCCCTCCTTTGGTTGCTATGTCTATAAAGGACTAACTAAGTAATTGGAAACTAATTGTGGAAAGCAACTGGATTTTTAAAATTATTATTATTGGTTGCTGGGTTGATTTTTGTGCCCAGAAACCCTGAAAAGGCCTCGTGCTGAGCTGAACACATTGGGAAAATCAATGCTTGAGTTACAGCCTAGGTGGCCAGCCTAGTGTTTCTATTCCTCTAGGGCTGTTTTCATCCTTTGCCATCAAGTACTCAAGAAAATGAAGAAAAAATAGCCACTATGATTGTGAGTATAGTGGGTACTTTAAAAGAGTAAAGGGTAACTCAGGGTCGATTTTTTTTTTTAGATCACTTTAAGTTATCTCTTTACATCACCCTTAAGAAATAGTAAGCACCCAATCCTGCTCTACTCATCATAATATATGCAGAATAAACAAACTCTTACTTATTGCAGGCAAACAAACATGCTTCTTTATTGCTGGCTGGGAAGAGGACACAAATGAAACTGAAAAGCAAAGCAGAGCAAAGAGAACTCCAAAGGGTGGAGTCTAACTCTAGCCCATAATACAAAGTTATAATATTTAACTCTTCAGGGGTCATCCATATATATAAAAGCGAAAGCCCTGACTCATCAGTGTATCTCCTATTTCCCATTAAACTCGAAAGCTGAAATATGGCATGGTTGTTGCTTACGGATCTCTAATAAAAATTGTGTTGTGAAAAAAAATTAAACCTTCATCCTGCATCTTGGGATGCTTCTCTTACTCCAGGCTCACATTCTGTGATGTAATTTTACATATAAGTGGACCTACAATCCTGTCCTGGTAGGACTTTCACCTCCTTCAAAAAGAAAAGAAATCCATTGAGGGAAAGCATTGTTATGATGATTTAAATTTTTATAGGCCTCAGGCTTTTCTACTGCTAATTGACTCTTACAGAGACCTCAGACTTTTCAACTGCTAATCCGCTCCTAATAACTCTGACTAGGCCTCACCTTTGTTTCATAGATTTCCTGCATTTACATTGCTGAAGGAAAGATTAAGTCTGAATTTACCTTAAGTAGGTGAAACCTGAAATCCATTCTTATTCTGATCCTAACAGCCTGGGGAAAACATTCAGTCAGACAAAAGCCTTTCATGTGCAAAATTTGCCTTGCCTGAGGCACTTTTCTATGGGGTGACTTTGGCACCCCAGATACAATGTATGTGAAGTTGCATGTTTCCACAAGATGAAGGTTACCAACCAACCAAGTAACTTGGTGATATTAGTGCCGGAGGGTAAAACTTCGAACGCAGTGGACCAAGGAGCATTATCCATGTAGCTATGCAATGCATTAAATCTTAGATGTTACACCATCCAGAGGGTAGAAAGTAATCAGTTTTTTTTAATACAGTCGAAGAACAGGTCTTTCAGCTAGTGTTACTATACAAGCTGGTTTTTGCAGGATCAGTTAAGTAATTATAGGGTGATTGTGATCACGAAAAATCCACCCTCAGTCAGGGGAAGTCTTGAGTGAGCAGACTTTTGGAGGCTCTTCTAGATGAGGCTTTTGTTGTGTGCTCACCCAGCCTTATTTACTGAATTTTTCACAGGGTCTTATTCTTAAATTACTCCTGTTCTTAAAACAAGGTGTCATTCTTTAAATGGGGGCTGTCATTGTCTGTCATGTCACAAATTAAAAAGACAATTTTCCAAAAATATCCTAGCGGGAGCAAAGCTCGGGGGGGGGCAGTGTAACCCATTTACCCCACTCTGGCTACAGGGCTGTGTGCACCCCAATATAAAACTTGGATTTCTTTTTTCAGATTCTTTTTTTTCTTAGATTCTTTTAAAAGCATATTTTCCTATGCTTCTTGATTAAATAAGCCAGTGGTTCTTGAAAAAGGTGGATCAGTTCTGTTTCCCTATGTGTTTCATCAGAAGTCTAAATGATACTGGGTTGTATACAATGTTAGTCCTACTTAGAGTAGACTCATTGGAATGAATGGGACTTAAGCTAGACTAACGTTAGATACAACTAGATAGTTTTCGAGATATTTCCTTTGATTCAGTCTCTTCCTTTGATTGTTGGGCAGTGAGATGCAAGAAGTTCTAATAATTCCCAATCCCTTGGAATATGTTTGAGAATAATCAGGATATCTTTGCAAGGAGGTGACAAAGAATTATTGTGCATAGATATGTCCAAAATATCCTGAGGAGAGAGTGCTCTAGAGAGATGTCTGGTTGCTGCTCATCATGTCAAGTGGTAAAGGGCATTTTACCAGATCAGGTGCAAATTTTGAAGTAGAATATGTGGTAAAATCATTGTTTATGTGGGCTCTAAGAGAAGATGAAAAATGCAGTACAGATATTAGACATGAAAGCTGATGGAATTTAGGAGGGTTTGTCTTGTTCTAGGAATTAATTGCTATGCATTCTGTCACCATGACTCAGTAATCAAGAACATTGAAGCCCTGTTCAGGTGTTATGCCTAAACAAGTAATTTCCACTCATTTAGGGGACATGGTGCTGTGGCATTGGCCCCACCCCCAACAACTCTGCACATGCCAGCCCCATCCTTTCCACTCCCAACCTCCCCGCATTGAGTGGGAAGATCTGAAAGGGGGTTCTACATGCTTTCAGCTGAAAAATAGGATTCCCAGCTGTGGGTAGGCTTCTACGTGTGCTCAGTTAAATGCATATAGAAGCCCGCTTCGAACCTTCCTGCAGAATGCAGGAAGGTTGGGAGATGGAGTGGGTGGGGATGGAGATGTTATGGGGTGGGGCTGACATCTGTATACACATGGAAAATCTCTGTTTAGGCATGAGTCTTGACTGATGCACAAGTGGGGCAGTAAGCCAATATTATCCAACATATGAATTCATGACCACCACAATTGCAAACTTGTTCAGTCACCATCATTCATGGCTTTCCAACAAGGTTAACTTAATGTAGTTCAGTCTACAGTGGGGTTGCCTTCTTACTTTTCAGCACCTTCAGACAATCCACTATCTTCTCAAAAGTAGGGCCACTAGGAAAACATAGTTTCACTGTTCCAAATTGTATAGATTTCCACTCCAGTAACATCTTAATTGCATGAACAATTTCCCACTTAGGGGGGTGAATAATTTGGGCCTTAGATTGCAGAGCAAATATGCATGGTTGGATAATTAATGCAATAATATAGGGTTTATACATGTACTCTACCATCAATACAGAAGCAAAATAGGACATCTAACTTCTGTCCCTGATGTTAATTCAGATGCACGTCATCTGAGCTGAGGAACACTTTGAATGAGCCTCCCTTTTGTGCAAATAATTGTAATGTATATTTTTAGATCATTTCATATTGTGCTGTAATTAGCTTAATTCATTAATGAACAATAGACATTTTTAGCAATTCTTATGCATTCTCAGGCTTGTGCATACTTGAATAGCAGAAGTCCATAGAAGGATGGAGGGTACAATAGCTATTTCCAACAAGCATGTTAGCTATTTCAGCAACTTCAATTGAAATTTAAAATACTTGCCAAGAAATGTGAGCCAGTATGCAAAAGAATGATATAGCCTTTTAAATTTTTTGCTATAGAGCTTGAACCAGAGTATAGTCAATTAAAATTTATAGTATTTCACAAGCTGTTTTAATGGCCTTGTTCTGTATTCCTGGAAATACAAATTAATAGTATCCCAAAGTATGGGACTATATCAAAGAAGAATGTGTAAGTTATGGATAATACATTTACATACAGTATATTGAAGTGTTTTCTCAAATAATTTGTATAAAGGAACTAATCTTTTAGCAGTTCTATCTGCGTTTTCTGTTTTAGTAGTTCTATTTGCATGGAAAAAGGAACTAAGCAGGTGCTTGCAGGAGCCAGTCCTGAATGCAGCTGCCAGATCCCTCACCTCCTTCTCATGCTGCTCGTGTCCCCAATGGGGAATGAGCAGTGTATGAAGGAAGGAGCCCTTCCCCATGTTATCTCTGATCTATGATCAAATGTTAACATTCCTATTGGGAATGTTATCTCCCATTAAGAGAGGGAGGAGCATGCAGGGAAATCCTCTTGTTATCTCTAAACATAGTTCGGAGATAACATTGGAGATTCCTCTCCCCTTCCAGGGGATGGTGCTTAGGGAGTGGCCGGTGTTTGGGAAGGGGGAGCGGCCAGCAGAGGGTGCCCTCCATGGGCCAGACTGGGAACCTCCTCCGGGTGGGTTAGATTCCCACCCTTGATATAGATACTGCATAGTAACTTTTCCAAGGACAATTGGAGTGTTTGCTTTTTAAAAGCATGTAATGTATCACCATTACAGTTGAGTTATCAGTGTTGTTAGGACAATTGCTAGGCAAACAGATGAATCCTAAAAGTAATAGAAATGAGGTTTATGAAAGTAAAGCAGTTTGAAGATCATACCCAAAGTAATTCTTAGAAATGACCTACTTCCAGTGGGATTTATAATGTCAAAGCAAGATTATTTCCAATATTACATGCCGGAGCATTTGTGAGTGGGTTAACCTATAGTTTTACATCAGAAGTTCACAACTAAATCTTAATAGGTTTATCAGATTTCTCATCATTCAAGTTGCTTTGAGAGAAATAGTTGCTAAAAAGGTAGAAGTGGTAGAGCAGACTAGATAAAATTAGAATGTTTTGCTTTCCTAAGGAAAATTTAGAATTGTTTTTGGAAAACCTTGAAGATAAAATGCCCATGCACCCACAGGGCTTTTTTGTTGTTGTTGTCAGGAGCAAGAAGTAGTTATATACAGTCATGCCTTGGATTGAGAGCATAATTCATTCTGGAAACGTGTTTGTAATCCAAAACACTCTTATATCAAAACGAAATATCCCACGAAAAATGTGTACAGAGATTTTTAATTTAAGCCGTACTACAGTACTTGTATTGCAAGACGTCGCTTGTATATCAAGTTAAAAAAATTAAATAAATATTTAAAAATTTGCTTGTCTGCTATAAACTATAACACTGGGCCGGTTTGCACAGTCACCGCAGCTTAAACAAGCCACGGTGGATTGTATAAACTGCGGCATGTGCTGGGTGCAATTTGAATAATCATTGCCTGGGTGCAGCTTCTTGTGTCATCCGAACCAAGGTGGCATGGCTTGAAGGGTTAAACAACCCTCAGATAACTCAGCAATAACCCAACAAGCCATGCCACACAGGTTCAGACATGGCCGGATTAAGATAGGGGCTGTGGGAGCGGCCGCTCCAGGCCCTTAACAGATAATCGGCCCGCAATTATAGGGACACGTGGCGATTTTTCCCCCTTTGGAGTTAGCTCTGATCGTTATCATTCAGCATAATTAATGATTTTTTCAAGATTAGAAAGGTGTTCTAAGCACATCTGCATTACAGGCTTGAGGCAAGACCTAGCAAGAACTGTTGTTCTCAAATTAGCATTTCAGTATCTTTGCATTTCAATCACTGTTACTACATTTCTTTGTGAGAACGTCTAGCACATGGGGGGCTTGCTAGGGTCTGTAATATTCAGATTTAGAAGGGACCTCTCTCTCCAGCCTCGAGCAAAAGATCTTTCTGATTCGCAGCTCAATTGTCCAAATGCTAGTTTAACACACACACACACAAAGCAACAAGAACAACACAATTATTCTTGTTCAAGCAAAGCTGGCTTTTTGTTGTGGCTGCTTTTTTTTTTTTTAATAAATAATTTGGGGGAAATTGGGAAGACCCTTACTGATGAGCTGCAGGAGTTTTTGAGTTTTTGCTCCGGCTGGTCCTGATGGCCCTCCTCTGCACAGGTAAGGTTCAAAAGTTTGACTCTTTTGATCTGCAAGTTCTCCTTCTCCTTCTTTTCTGTAAAAGGGCTTTCCCTCTTTTGTGAGCCAAACTGAACGTAAGGGCTGTGTGTTTGTGGGTGTGGGTGTCTGCCTTTTGGGGGTGTTGATCCTCCTGCCGCCTGCAAAATGTCACCTGCTTGGCTAATACTGTGTATGTGTGTGTGTGTGTGTGTGTGTGTGTGCATGTGCGTTTTCATGGGGAATTGTGTGGCATTTTTTTAAGTTTTATTTTGAAAAACCCCAGAGAACAGAGTTCACCAAATATCCCTCTTGGATATTTTGGACTACAGTTCTCATTTGCCTCAGGCAGCATGGCCAGTGGCTGGGGAAGATGGTTTATGTTTATTTAAAAATGGTTGTTGTGAATGTTCTATTTATGTGAATGTGTCTGCCTTTTGGGGGTGTTGATCCTCCTGCCGCCTGCAAAATGTCACCTGCTTGGCTAATACTGTGTGTGTGTGTGTGTGTGTGTGTGCACGTGCACTTTCATGGGGAATTGTGTGGCATTTTAAGTTTTATTTTGAAAAACCCCAGAGAACAGAGTTCTCTGTGTGTGTGTGTGTGTGTGTGTGTGTGCATGTGTGTGTGTGTGCTTGGCTAATACTGTGTGTGTGTGTGTGTGTGTGTGTGTGTGCACGTGCGCTTTCATGGGGAATTGTGTGGCATTTTAAGTTTTATTTTGAAAAACCCCAGAGAACAGAGTTCACCAAATATCCCTCTTGGATATTTTGGACTACAGTTCTCATTTGCCTCAGGCAGCATGGCCAGTGGCTGGGGAAGATGGGAGCTGGGGCCCCAAACATTTGGAAGGGCCCCGGTTGGGGAAGACTGCCCTAGAGGTTAAAAAACGTGGAGGTACTTATCATCAACGATATGTGATGAATGGTTTTATTGAGTTAACAAGCTTATTGTTTACAAAAAAAGAAATATTTTCAATATGTTTCTGTTTTGGCACTTTAATGGTAATTAAAATATTTAATTTGTTTTAATATAAAATTGCGTCTTCATTTTATTTATTTCCATAAAAAGGCCCACCAAAATCCTCAGCACCAGGCCCATAATGCTCTTAATCCGGCCCTGGGTTCAGATGACACGACAAGCTGCACTTGGGTGGTGGTTATTCATAGATTTCATAGATCATAGAGTTGGAAGGGAGCCTACAAGGCTATAGAGTCCAACCCCCTGCTCAATGCAGGAAACTAGAGGAGGAGTCTCCCATCCAAGTAATAACCAGGCCTGACCCTGCTTAGCTTTCCATGCTCAGACAAGCTGAGCCAGCATGAGCCACAGGCCCCAGCTGGCACCGCAGCTCAAACAAGCTACCATGGCTTGTTAAAATGTCCTTTGCCACGCCTCCCACTGCAACCATTTTGTGGTGGTGTCCAGGGCAGTTACTCTGATTGAGAGTTGTGCCCATGGCCTGAAAAGTTTGCCTACACCTGCTCTAAACTATAAACATTGGAGATGTATGGCTCTTGTGGAGTATTGAGTTGATCTTGCTGTCAAATTAAGTATTGTATTAAATTTAATTAAATTATACCACCCAACATGGATGTGCAAATTGCCATGAAATATTTTCACACCCTTGTGAACTATGATGCTTTTGCAAAACCTAATTTATTTTCAGTCACTTGAGGATTTGATATTTTTCCATCAAAATGTGCGCCAAAACATGTTCTCAGGGCTGAAACTCTTTGAGGTTTCAAGTGCTGTAGACCTTTTTGGAGAAAGTTTGCAAATAAATTATATTTGAGTTATGAGAGCATGGGAAAATTCTTGCCTGCTGCTTTGAATATTTGCACTGGTTCTCCGGCTTGAGCTAAGAATTACTGCCAGAGGAAGGGTGTAATCTGTTTTCTGTCCCACTGGAATATTCCACAAACCTAATTGCTCAAATTCTTCAGTATTGTGTTCTAATATATAATTACTGCAAAGATGATCCTGGACAGAGAAGATAAATACAATTCTTGTACAGTCATGCCTTGGATTGAGAGCATAATTCGTTCCGGAAACGTGCTTGTAATCCAAAACACTCTTATATCAAAACAAAATCCCCCTCACCCAAAATTGTACAGAGATTATTAATTTAAGCTGTACTACAGTACTTGTATTGCAAGACGTCGCTTGTATATCAAGTCAAAAGTAAATAAATAAATATTTTAAAATTTGCTTGTCTTGCAAAACGCTCTCAAACCAAGTTACTTGCAATCCAAGGTATTACTGTATAGTCCAAGCAGTCCTAGACATGCAACAGAGGGTGTAACCTATGCATGTTTAGGCAGAAAACATGTTTAGGCATGGCTGGCTGAGGAATGCTGGTAGGTCTAGGAATTTTTTTGTGTAAACATGCATTGGATTACACCTTTAATGGTTATTGCTCCTGAGTTGCTAAAATAATGTACTTCCCCATGTTAGTCCTAGAGTTGACAAGGTTTAACAACAAGATACAAAAGTTAGAGATAGACAAGAAGAGAAAGTCTTTAGAGACAGCAAATGAAATGAAGGAAAGAAGGAGACACAGAGGAGTCCCTGAAAGAATTGTTGGGGGTGGTTAGTTATTTTTATGTTTGTGTTCAAATAAGAATCATAATGTCCTGAATCATATTGGACTTGGGATTACCACTGTTCAAATCCCAGCTCTGTCATAAATAGGTTGTACCTGGCTTTTGGCAAGTCAATATCTTTAAGCCTCCTTTTTCTAAACAGTAAGCTGCCTAAAGGCGTTACCACGATGACAGATGAAATGAGGCACTTCGCTCACTTAAAATGTGTTAGAAAAAAAATATTTACCTAGTGTAAACATGATCATTCGTGACATTTTCACATTCAAATACTTGGTTTGCTGTAGCTTTCTTATTGCAATATGATGTCTTTTATTACACAACCAGCTTCTGACAAATCTAATGTGTGCCAAATCTGCCTGCAGTCTTTTGGAGAAACTGTGAGCCTAGTGAAAACTGGCAGCTAGTTCTCCAGGTAGTTATATTCAGGTATCTCACTGCGATAGAGTTAGAAACATACATGCACATGTACATGCACATGTACAGTTCCATCTCTCACAATTTTATTTCTTCTTATTTTATTTCTTTGAAAACTGAAGCTTTATATGGATTTTTTTTTAAAGCATCAACAACAAAAAATCCCATCCTATTTATTGTTTCCTAGAAATTAAAATACCCCATTTCAACAGTGTGAAACAATTGAAATAACCAGTAGTCCACAAATCCAGATTATCATACACCTCAGCAATATTGGCATGTTTTTCTTCCATTTCTTGTCTGGTATAGCAATCCTAAATGTGTTTATTGAAGTGAATGCCATTTATTTCATAAGAATTAGCATGCTTAAGGCTGCATATTTTGTCAAATGATAGTAGTAACCTCATTTATTCCTGATAGTAGAAATAAGGCACTTTTATTTCAAAACCCAGGTAACTCTGGAAGCTGCTAAGAGCTTATTCATAGGTTATAGATCATTGTGAGCACAGCTTTCAATGACTGGGTTCGCATGACACGGCAACCCATCATGGGTAGATAGCCATGGTGGGTTTCTGTGTCATCCTAGCCAAGACTGCTTCCCTCCAGATAAACCTATCTGGCAAATTTGAGCATTTATTTTTATTTTTAGACAGGGAAATATACACAGCTTTCATGGCTGCATATTTCCCTGTCCAAAAAAATGCTGAAATTTGCCAGATACATTTTTTTAAAAAGAAACCGTTCTTTCAACAGCTGTCAAAAATAAGTGCTCATGAAAAGGGGGTGGGATGTAGATCTCCCCTTTCCGGAGTACCTAGAGGCTCAGGGAAGTGTGGAAAAGGTGGATGGCACTGAGAACTCTCAGGACAATACTTAAAAACTAGAGGATCACACTGCTAAGGGGAATATATACTTCCCCCCCCCCTTTGAGGGGAAAAACACTTTGCTGCTTTGCTTTTCAATTGACAGCTGTCACCTGAGTGCAAATTAATCTACAGTAATACCTTGTATTGCAAGTAACTTGGTTTGAGAGCATTTTGCAAGACAAGCAAATTTTTAAATATTTATTTAAAAAAATTTTTTTGATATACAAGCGATGTCTTGCAATACAAGTACTGTAGTACGGCTTAAATTAAAAATCTCTGTACAAATTTTTTTGGGGGAATTTCATTTTGATATACAAGTGTTTTGTATTACAAGCACATTTCCGGAACGAATTATGCTCTCAATCCAAGGCATGACTGTATATGGAGCCTTTCTTTGTCAATGTCAATGGATGTCACTGCATTTTGACCGCAGTCACTTACCAGGACATTGGCCAGGCAAGACTTCACGTTTCGGGCAGCCGTAAGTGCACACCTGTGCAAGACCATTTTTTAAAAAATGATGGTCTCAGTTGTGCACATTTCTGCTGCCCCCCGCCCAAAAAAATGGGTAATGAGCCAGTGAGGGTCGTTCCAAAGTGCCACTTGGGCATTCGTGGAGAGGCTGTCACTGGTGGTGGCACAGGGCTCCAACCCCCCCCCCCAAATCCTGTGAACAAAAATGGGGTTGCAGTCAGAGCAGGGAGGGGGAGAGAAGCTGTGCAGGACCCTGAGATACCAGCTGGAGAACTGGGGAAGAAGGAGGGGGAGAACAACCCATGGTAAGCCCGATCATCTGTCAGGTTCACTGGTGGGTTGCCATGTTGTGTGAACTCGCCCAGCGTGTGTGAGATCCACTAGTTCCACTTTATGCACTACCAAAAAAAACCCCTCATGCCTGTTTTAAAATATATACGTAGTTCCCAATGTTCTGTGTCTTTGTGACATTCTATACTGTTCAGATAGGGTTGCAAGATTGGCTGCCAGAATTCTTTTTTAAGCCTCCAACACAGCTGGTTAGGCATGGATCAGAGGCAGTAAGCAGATGCCACAACTAAATTGCAGCCCAGGGAGAGAGTGGCCCACTTCCTTACATGGAGGGAGATGCAAGGTGGCAGCTGGGGGGGCGGGGCTGTCTCAAGCAGCACCATGCAGGTGTGTGGCCTGTGATTGGCCAGCAGCATGCTATGTGGCCCAGAGATACCGGTGCTGTATGGCTGCTTGGGGTGCTGCTGGCCAGTCTTCACCCATGATCCACCCAAATCCAGGCCTGTGGCTTACGCTGGCTCAGCTTGTCTGAGTGTGGAAAGCTAAGCAGGGTCAAGCCTGGTTATTACCTGGATGGGAGACCCCTCCTCTAGTTTTCTGCATTGAGCAGGAGGTTGGACTCGATAGCCTTGTAGGCTCCTTCCAACTCTATGATCTATGATGCTGACAAAGCCATCCCAGTAAGGAAGTGGGAGGAGGCCCCTTCTTCAGCTGCCATTCAGCAGGGCTGGCAACCATTTGCCTTCAGCTCCCCGCCTCACCAGTTGTGTCTGGCGTTTCTGGGTTGCTGGATTGGCATGTCATGAAACAGACATCAGAGAGAGCAGGCAAAGGCAGTGCATAAAATAATTGCTTTCCTGCCCTCCTGGCCTAATTTTAGGAAGCAGGAGGGTAGGATGTACCAAAGGCAGTAGCAGTGTTATAGCAGGAGTGTTGAACCTCAGGCCCATGGGCCACATTTGGCCTACCTGGGTCCCAGTCTGGCCCTCTCGGATTCCCCAGATGGTCGTGTCCCTTTCCCCCAATGGTCGTGTCCCTTTCCCCCGATGGCTGATCGTTGGGTGGTTTCCCGGATTTTGTGCAGTTTATTCCCCATTCCATAAAGTTGAAATGCCTCTCCAAAGGCTTAGTTACTAGCAGTAAGAGCATTAAGCTAAAATATGCTGGTGTTTTTGACCCCACCCCCTTTGCCTTCAGTTTGGCCCTGCCCACCACTGCAATGCCCTCAGGCTGAAAGAGGTTCAACATCCCTGTGTTACAGGGTGGAGGAGCACCACATTCTGAGACTGCGCCCCCTACCCCTCAGTGCCTCCTTCCTTCTCCTCATCCAGCTCCTTGCATGTAGGGCAGGTAAAGAGTCCCTTGCCTGAACCTCTTACATACTGTGGCTATTGCTTCAGCAAATCTGAGGCGTGGACCAACCAGCAAAAGCAGGCCTGCTCCTGCCGCTTCCCCTTGCTGTACATTTGGCAATGTCCTCAGTAGCGAATAGTTGGAAGGTGAGGTGGATCAAGAGACCCCAATGGAGGAAAAGGAAATTGTGGTGTATGGCTAAGAGAAGGTAATGGGGTAAAAAGCTGGAGCCCTCTCCCCAGAACACCCTTCCCCCTGCCCATGGCTTTTGCAAGACTTCAACTAGTATTGAATATTTGATACTGGGTTTCATAGGTTGGTTACTGAATGTCTCTCAGAATGATACTGTGAAGGATCACCCCCTGGATCCTATGCGTGAGTTCGGTGCCTAACGGGTTAACCGGCACTGAGTTACAGCCCGTACGAGCGCTGGCGACCACCTGAGAGGCTTTCGCACACAAGAGGAAACCAAAGCCCTTTAAATGACCAAATAAGGCTTTTATTTGTTTACACAAAACACAGAGCGGAACTAACAGCTTTCCAGGAATACTACAATGTCAACACAACCTTAGTTGACCCCTGCGTTCATCAATGAAACAGGCTCTTAGGCTAGCGAATTGAATCTGGTCAGTTACCTCAGATCAGAGACTTTACGCTAGTCAGTTTCAGCCTGGCTCCGGGTCGGCCGATCCGGGAATGAGAGTGGCTTACTCTGGCTGCCGCTTGGAGGACGAATCTGGCCCCGAAGTACCCTGGGTTCCCAACAACCCTTTACCGGAAGGGAGAGGGGTTTTCTACCCCTGAGTTCCCGCTCTCCCCACCCTCCAGGTCAGGTGGGGGCTTATGCCTGCCCCTTCGCATCAGGTGGGCTTATTCCTGCCCGGGAAGAAGGTGACGTACTGGTACTTTACAGCTCTTTGAGACTGCCCTGATAGTTTGATGGTTCTTGATGGTCCTTCCTTGGTTTTGTGGATCTCCACCGAGACTCTTCTTTGTTGGGGATGACGGTCTGTCTGGCTACTTCTCCGGTGACTTCATCCCCCCTTCCTCGCCCCCCTCCCTTGGGCGGTGACTGTGTGTGTGTGTGCAGACTTGTGTTAGGCTTTCTCCACAGATACGTTTCCTGTTGTAGAACTGCACTGCCATAAGGGGGAGCAGTGGCTTCATTCAGCCAAAATGATTTTGAGCTCATAGTGCCTAATGCCGGTTAAAGAGAGGCTCCTTTGCAAGCATTCCTCCCAGTATGATTTCGTTCCCATTGGAGAACAATGTGCGTTTGTAGCACTGAGTCATGTGGAGTTTAGACTATTTCTAGCCGAATAGGGTCTGAATGAAGTCAGTAGGACTACTTGTATGAGTCACAGTATATCCTTCTCTGCCTGACAAATAGCACCAAGCTGGCATTATAAAGATATTGCCGCTAAAAATAGGCTACCTGAGCATCTGGCCTTTAATATGTTACAGAAGTTTTGAGTTTGGCTCTCAGCTTTGTTCACAAGCCAGTAGAATTAATGGAAAAGTCTCATAATCAGGCTTTAAGGCTTCCGAATACTGCAGTTTCTTTCCTTTAGGGCATTTTCATGATAGGATACTAAAAAGGGTTTCCAGTCTGGAATGCAGCACCTCTGAATATTGATAATGTGTAAAGAGGAGGAGGAGGAGGAGGAGGAGGAGGAGGAGGAGGAGGAGAGCTGCTTTTAAAATTGAAGGTATATTTTACCTAACGTTGGCTACTCACCTGAAAGATAAATATAGGAAATGTAAAAACCTGTGTTAAGCGTCATTTTGAAAATTGCCTTTGGTGTACTATGGAGCATCCTGGTACTTCATGAAAATACGTTTAAAATATCAGTGTTGCTTGTACCTCTCCCATTCTCCTATGTGGCCTCTTAGATCATACACATGCTTGCTCCACTGCTCTTCTCTCTCCAATCTTGCCTTTGAACCTGTTCTTCTCTCTTGAACTAAATGTGCCCTTCTGCCCTTGCTCTCCTCTGTGTGACTAGGAAACAGCTATGGTCAATAGTGGCTTATAAAAGCTTATAGAAAGATGCATGTAGGCCCTTGGACTTAGTTATCCATAAATATGTAGTAAAAGAATAGTGGTCTTATTTAATTTATGTCAGTTTGGGAAATGTATATACCTCATATTTCCTTTCATATTCCAGATCCCCATATCTGTTTACACTATTTTATGTTTATTTGAAGCACTTCGAACTGTGTTGTACAACATGCATAATTGCAAGTATAATTTTTGTCCTTTCTTCACTTGCTGTGTATTTTTCCCTTCTGATGGGGCAATCCATACAGTGAATGGCTGTTCATATTACAGCTGCTAAATGGAATGGCTGTTGCACAGAAACTGTTTCAATCACTGTCTATGTGGTGGCTTGGTGCTCAAATGCTGGGTATATAATGCTCAGGATTAGGGATCATCTGTTGCCACCAATAGGCAGATGACTCACTGCTCTATTTCTCCTTCTCATCTATTACCAGGGAAGTTGTTGATGTCCTGACTCCTGAATCAATGTCTGGAGGTGGTAATGGGCTGGATGAGAAGCTTCATAAGCTGAAGCTTAATCCAGACAAGACAGAAATGAGAGAGACAGACTCTGCAACAGGGATTCAACTTGTTTTGGATGGGGTACTACTCCACTTGAATATTAGGTTTGCAGTTTAGGGGGGATATTCCTGGATTTGCCTTTGCATCTGTAGGCTCAGATGGTGGCTATGGCCTGGAGTGCCTGTGCGCCCCATTTGAACTGGTGCTCCAGCTGTGCCCATTCCTGAGAAAGTCAGAATAGCCACGGTATCACATGCCTTAATTACATCCAGAATGGATTATTGCAAGGTGCTCTACATGGGGATAGCTTTGAAGAGTCTTCAGAAGCATCATTTGGTCCAAAATGTGGCAGCAAGGGATACACCCATCGCCCATGGAATCATATTATACCCATCCTGCAATTACTGCATTGGTTTCCAAGCACAATTAAAAGTCTTGCTTATTACTTTTAAACAGTGGTGTGGTGGTAAATTTTGAAGTGCAGGCACTTATCATGACAGTCTCCATAGCAAAGCCCCCAGGGAGAGTCCAAAAATTCAGGCAGCTGTGTTGATCCCTCCCTCCCTCATATATGTCTTCTGTAGGTCTTTTGTAAAGCTAATGGATCTTGATTACCCATTCAAGACCAAGCCACCCCAAAACACTTCACATTACAACAGGTAAAGCTCGCTGCAATATATTGTTGCTGGGAAAATCCATTTCCCCCAGCTACTATGAGGATTGCAACTAACTGAACTAAGCTCAGAGGTATCCCAGTTTGGCAGGGCTAGGCAAGTAAAGGGGCAAATCCAAATGGCAAGTCAGTTAGGCAGGCAAATAGTCAAGCAAGAGATATCAGTCCAGTATGGCATCCATTTAAGATAAGAGTAGTCAGGATACAGGCAATGGACAAAGCACAGTATTACCAGGCAAATGGGTGGTTTCCAGAAGAAAGGTCTGAGGCACAGCCAAGTTACAAACACAGGTGAATAGTCAAACAGAAATGCAGTCCAAAAAGCAGAGTCAAGCAGGAGTCCAGAGGTCAGCAGTATGGCGGTTTAGTCACAAGACCAAGGACACCAGAGCTGAAAGTAAGATGTTGTTTCCATCACCTAGAAAATTCAAATGCAAGGTTTATATCCTGGAGCTTCTAGAGCCCCACCCAGGACTCAGCTACATCAGATGTAGAGACTTGTAAAATAAGTCCTCCTCATGAAGAGGGCCCTGCTTGTGAGGAGCCCTTTACTCTTGAGAAGTCCTCTTCAGCAAGTGGGCACTCCTTCACCTGGCCATCATCCTAGCCTGAATCTTAAGGTGCCGGCATTCGTGAGGGCTAGATGTTGGCTCAGCATCCCCCTCTGCCTCAGAAGCTGAGTTCTCTGCCTCTTAAGGAGGCAGATCTGAAGGCTGCATCCCTGAGGACTCAGGACCATCTTGGGTAGTGCCGGGGTCCTCTGAGGTGACCTGTTCCCAGGGGATATAGCTCCGAATGTTCAAGCTCATCCTCTGATGGAGGCAAGACACCATGGACCTTGACAAGAAGGAACAGGATAGATAGATAGATAGATAGATTTTATTACGATCATATATCAGCACATAAACTATACAATAGTTACATACAAAGTACATAATTATATCAATACTAAAAAACACATGACCCTGGAGTATTAGGCAGTTATAGTAGTATTATTTTACCAAAAGCTTGCAGCTGGCAAGCACTAACCACTGCACAGAACCTGGCCACCTTATCTATAATCTGAGAATCCTGATCTGAAAGAAGAACAGAAAGATAAAATTCAGTTGCTTGGCCTGGGATTTTTTGTAAAATAGGTATGATAAAAACATGGTGAATGCCTCGATAAGAAGAACAATATAATAGAATGTGCCCAAGGGTTTCCACTCCCCCTCCATCACAGGGATATGTCCGTTCATGATACAGAACCATCCAATATCATCCCTCTAAAAGCCTAGATGGTAAAACATTAAATCATGCCAATGTAAAGGCTTCCCTAAATTTAGGGATGGTTAAATTATTCAGATAATTTGCAGGCACAAGTACCTTACTTCCAAGGAAGGGGTATTTTGTAACAGAACTTAAATTGTTCTGTAATTCTGTGTCCCATATTCATAGTTTAATAGTTAGTTTAGCTTTAAAATATCCAAGGGCTATTAGACTGCTGGTTGTAAACCCCAACGTCAATAATTTAGCTGCTAACTGTCTTCTCCATGTTGACTGAAAAGCATCTGTTCAGGTCAATGGGGCCAATCCTATAGGGAAGAAGACACGTTTGAGCCAGAAATGTATCAAACAAATCCATGCATAGGCCTCCATAGAGATTAGGCCCACTTCCAGGTGCAGGGCGGCATAAGAAACACAACACGGGACTGTGAGAGCAGCTCTCAAAAATTTGGTTTGAAGGACTTCAAGAGGTCCGTAGTTATCGTAAATGCATAACTGAGACCCATACATCAACTGTGGTACAACCTTGGCTACAAATACCTGAATAGCCGAGGGAATATATTGTCCTCCTTTAGTATGGAAGAATTTAAGCAAGGCCAAGACACTCCTCTGTGCATTTGCCATGACATTTTTTATTTGAGATTTCCAGGAACTGGAAGAGTGAAAACCTACTCTCAAGTACCTATAGATATTGTTACCTGTTCAATAGGATTTCCATTAATCTGCCATCTATGTTTCACCTTCCTTCTAGTAAAGGCCATAACTTTGGTCTTGTTATAATTAATCGTTAGAAATTAATTACAACAGTAGATGGCAAGTGCTGTTAATAGTCGTCTCAATCCGATACTCGTCAAGGATAATAACACTGCATCATCAACATATAGAAGAATTGATAGAGGTCTAGTGTCCAATTTCGGGGAATGAAAACTAGTATTGGCTAAACTCTTGACCAATGATTTAACATAAAAATTAAATAATGTGGGAGCTAAGATACAGCCCTGTTTTACTCCATTGAAGTTAGAACAAGGTTGAAAGAGTGCCCTGCACGATCACAGCTTAGCCTCAGCCAGGTGTTTTCATACAGACTGCGGATGAGCATTAGCAATCGCCTATCAGTATTGGTGGCCTCAGATTTTCCCCACAATCTATCCCTAGGGATAAGATCAAATGTCGATTTGAAGTTCATAAAGGCCATATAAAGGGTACCTCTAGTTGGATAGGCATATTTTTCTGCCAAATGTTGTAAAATAAGACCCTGATCTGCCATAGCTCTAGCTGTTCTAAACCCTGCCTGTTCTTCCCCCAAGATGTTTTCCCAATCTAACCAGTCTATTAATTTTCCATACAGGTGATTAGCATAAAGTTTACTAGTGCTCTTTAGTAGGCTGATAGATTGATAATTGGCAAGATCAGATCTGTTCCCATTTTTATAAACCAGAATAATGATGGCCACCCCCCAGTCCTCCGGAATACATGCTGTGCGATCAAGCCATGTAAACAGCGCAGCTAGAACCGTGGCCCACCACTCTAAGTTGGCTTTAAGCAATTCTGGGGGGATATTGTCACCACGTGGGGCTTTACCCAATTTTAGTTGCAAAATAAGCTTAGTGGTCTCTGAGATTGTCACAGGAGGCCATTCAGGGAGGCTATCTATATTGATTACCGACATGTGCAAACTACCATGTCCCGCTGCATAGATGTTCCGGAAATGAGCTTCCCAAGAGGATGCCAAAATGCAGCAATCCAATCTAGATGCACTATTATATATGCCCCCCGCCGCCACCCTCCAAAAGGTAACTGAATCATTTATCTTTGATGCATTAATTAGCCTCTGCCAAATCTCTCCCTTTGCCTGCTTCTTTTTCTCCTTAATTAAAGCTTTATATCTCTTTTTCAATGAGAACCATTCAACAGGGAGCATAGTCATATTCTGTTCCCTATAGGATGTATAAATTTCAACTAAAGCATTCTTCGCAGCAATACATTCCTGATCAAACACTTAGAATTAGGAACAGAAACCTGGCATCTCCACAACTTATAGTGCTTTTTAAAAAATTTGCAGGGACTGGGTCATTTCTTGGTATCCCTCTAGTACTGTCACTGGGGAGTCTGCTTTATTATGGAGATATGTGTATGGAGGCAATTCTCCAAATGGAGCAGTTCTGTTAGTGATTTATCGAGTTTAGTAGACCACTTAATACACGAATCTCTTTCATTTATTGATGAGTTAAGTAGTAATTTGTGGTCTATATAAACATTCAGATCACTAAGCTTCAAGTCCAAAACCAACGGCAAGTAAGCACTTTCAGTACAGCCATCCACCGTGAAACCTGACACTGAGTTTAGGAGATTATAGGACACTATAACATAATCAATCATAGATGCTTCAGAATTGGATATGAATGTAAATTCCCCGACTCTATCTCCCATTGTCCCCCCATTCAGAAGAACAAGATCGATTCTGTTGATCCTGTGAGCCCCGTGTCAGTCCTGTAAGCCCTGGCTCAACTGCACCACTGCCTTCTCTGATTCCTAAGATCTTCTCTGTGTCCCACCTGTGATGGAAGCACAATTGGCTGGGACAAGAGAAGTGGCTTTTTCAGTGGCTGCGCTCGGATTATGGAATACTTTGCCCCATAACATTTGTTTGGCCTCGTCCTCCCTTGCCGCTTTCTGTCAATCAGTGAAAATGTTCCTTTTCCAGCAAGCTTTTGTTGTGCCAGGCAGATGAGATTTTATATGGTGAACACTGTTTAGGGTGTTTTATCTGCTGCACCTATTTTCTTTTTTATTGTTTTGTTTTTATATTGTTTTATTATGGATTGTGGCCTTCTGATTGTTGTAAACTGTTCTGAGTAATGTGGATGTATTAGAAGGGCAGGATATAAATCTTTGAATAAATAAATAAACATTAACTAAGGCTTAGCTGAGGAGTAATTGCCACTGAGGAAAGAGGAATTGTCCAGTGGAAACTAAAAATTGTAACTTGGGTGCATCCTTATGTTGTGGGCATGTTTAAGCACTCCCTACTGCCTTATGAGGTTATGGTCTGTAATAAGCCCATCTTCTACATTTTCATGGTTTCTTTCTGTTCTTTCAGAAAAAATAGTTGCAAAAGTTGAGCTTGAACTTCAGAAGACTGAGAGATTATTGTTTTTGTGAGCATGGACTGAGAACATTTCCTCGGAGAAAACAAACTTTGGATGTATTTTTTTGGCATCCTTAATCCATACATAGGCTTTGGGCAGCGCAATCCCACAGCCACTAGACAGTGTCTAGACGGTCATAGGATTTTTTGGAGACCCAGGTCAGAAAATCACTCCGACCTCGTAGTTGGGTATCTGGGCTCGGAGTGCACGTGGAACACAGAAAGAATCACCCCAGCTGCTTCTCCGAGGTTGCAAACAGGACCTCGGAGAAGGGATTTTGTGGGCATTCTGGGGGTGGGGAGGGGAGGAGACGGGCACCACCATGATATGAGGTATCGTGTGGCAGCACCTCAGCCTCCTGCTCTGAAGCACTGCACTTAGATGGCCGAAATCAGCCGTCTAAGTGCTTTGCAGGGTGGGAGGAGCACGGAGGTGACCTTTGCCTCGGCACTTCTCCTTCTTTGCATAGGATGCCCATAATCCTCCAAGTTCAGAGGGCTACGGGAATCCTAACTGGACTGCACCCTAAATGTATGAATTTTTAAAATAAAAACTATTTAGAATACTGAAAATTTCCAGTCCAGTTCCAGGTTTCATGAAGACTCTCTCTCTCTCTCTCTCTCTCTCTCTCTCTCTCTCTCCCTCTGTGTGTGTGTGTGTGTGTGTGTGTGTGAGAGAGAGAGAGAGAGAGAGGATCATTCAATTGCCTTCTAAACCCTAAATATTCAGATGCTACTGTGTGTAAATAATTACATTGCCAGCTGTTATCTAGATGGGGAAGAGTATTAGTGGGAAGTGTTATAGAGTGCGTTAACATCTAGAGGATGGCTGATTTCCACATCCCTTCTCTAGAGACTTCTCCATTTTGAATGACCTTCTGATTTTGTAACTGATTTGATCCTGTAGGTTTTGAAAATATGTTAGGCTGGTGTTTTTTATAACTTGCTTTGAATGAAACTCTGTGTGTGTATGACCTGAAGGGATGCAGGGCTTTAAACATCAGTGAGAGGAAGTGGTGTAGCAGTAATGAAATCCACTTGTCTAAGCAGGGTATTTTGGAGGTAGAGAAAATTGTGATTAGATAGTAATTGCAGGGTGGAGGAGATGCAGCCTCTTGCCGATTCTCATTCCATTTCCTTTTGATGATGTACTTAACTTTTAGAATGTATTCATAAGTGACTTGTGTATGTGCTTCCAGTCTTTCAGTCTCCTTAGACTCAGGCTCGCACTACTATATGGAGTTCAATGGTTCATTACTCAGTTTTTTAAAAAAACATAAAGCATCCTGGACAGGTTACATCTGAGCTGAAAAAGGTTATGAGGGCAGGGGCTGCTTAACCCTTTCTCCTTTGTCATTTTTCCAGTTCGAATCCATCTTCCCCAAGCTGCTTTTTCCACTCACAAGGGGAATGGGAGGTTAGAAGTAAGGGTTAAGCAGCCTTTCTCTGCACGCTCTTTTCCCGCTCTGATTTGCAGGCAGCCCAGGCTGTTTTGGGTTTAAAAAAAATACACAGGAAAGAATAACAAAATTCTGTATATTGTGTTGTTTAAGCCTCAGTAGGAAGATTTCTCTGTTGACTCATACAAAGTCTCTATAGGCAACATGCAAGATTTTTTAAAAAGTTGCAGAACACATCATTTTCACTTTAAATTTCACATCATAATAAACACTATTGTGGGGGGAAATATGCATCCATTGAATCAAGCAGATCAGCAATGTTTTACATTATGGCCAGAACAGGTATAATTTGAACCTCTTTATAACAGATTACTTTGCCTCACAGTTACTACTGCTGATGGAGCATGCTGGTACATTAAAAGAAATGGGCCAGCATTACAGGTATAATTTTTCTTTTATCTATAATAACCCATTTTTTAAGTAATGCAAATGGCAAATTTCATAGAGGTGCATTAACACTGCAAAGGGTGGGCTTAATTATTGCCTTCATATGAAAGAGAACAATAGACATCAAGCAGATTGTTGGGGTAAGTGAGGTAGGTGGGGAACACTTTCAGAACCTGGTGTCTGCAGTCTCACTTGCACTTCTCCATGCTTCAATTATTTCATGCCCTTTTACACAATAACTCATCGAAAAAATCTGGATAAGAGAAGAGATCCCAGAAGACTTCAGGGATGCCATAATTATCACCCTCTTTAAGAAGGGTGATAGAACAGACTGTGGAAACTATGGGGGCATTTCTCTCTTAGCTACCGCAGGTAAAACATTTGCTAGGATTCTCGCAAACCGTCTTCTATCTATTTCAGAAGAGATCCTCCCTGAAACTCAATATGGTTTCCGCCCCTCTAGAGGGACAGTAGACATGATTTTTACTGCACGTCAGCTCCAAGAAAAATGCCGGGAACAAAATCAACCCCTTTATATGGCATTTATCGATTTGGCTAAGGCCTTTCATACTGTAGACCGTACAGCTCTCTGGACTATCCTTATGAAAATTGGATGCCCCAATAAATTTGTGAATATCTTGCGACTTCTCCATGACAACATGACGGCAATGGTTTTGGACAACAACGGCTCTCATGGTGCTCCATTTAAAGTGGGATCAGGTGTTAAACAGGGATGTGTTATCGCCCCAACATTATTTGCTATTTTCATCGCCATGATTTTACATCTTGTCGAGGGGAAACTTCCCACTGGTGTGGGAATTATATATCGAACAGATGGAAAGCTTTTTAATCTCAGCAGGCTGAAAGCAAAAAGTAAAGTAATTACAACCTCCATTGTGGAACTTCAGTATGCTGATGATAATGTGGTCTCCGCACATTCAGAGGATGATCTCCAAACTATCCTAAATGCTTTTGCAGAAGCATACGAAAAACTTGGCCTCTCACTTAACATCAAAAAAACCAAAGTGCTTCATCAGCAAGTGCAAGGTAACCCTTTGGTGATGCCATCTATCCAGCTTGGCGGGACAATACTGGAAAATGTCGATCATTTTCTCTATCTTGGCAGCTGTCTTTCTGTTACAGCTAACATCGAGAGTGAAATCCAGCATCGTTTGAGCTCCGCAAGTGCCGCGTTTTCTCGAATGAAACATAGAGTGTTCGAGGATCGGGATATTTGTAAGAAGACCAAAACGCTGGTTTATGAAGCCATTGTATTGCCAACTTTATTGTATGCCTGCAAAACATGGACTATCTATAAACGTCACCTCCAACTCCTTGAAAGATTTCATCAACGTTGCTTCCGGAAAATCCTGCGAATTACTTGGGAAGATAGGCGAACAAATGTCAGTGTACTGGAAGAAGCAAAGACTACTGGCGTTGAAAAAATGATCCTTCAACGCCAACTTCAGTGGACAGGTCATGTTGTTCGAATGCCTGACTGCCGTCTCCCAAAGCAGTTACTTTATTCCCAACTCAAGGATGGAAAGCGGAATATCGGTGGTCAATAGAAGAGGTTTAAAGATGTTCATAAGGCTAATCTAAAAAAATGCAATATAAACATCGAAAACTGGGAAGCTCTGCCCCATGAACGATCTAACTGGAGGTTGGCCTTTCACAAAGGATCCATGGACTTTGAAGAAGCCCAAGTGCAAGGTGAAAGGGAGAAACGTGCTAAGCGAAAAGCACGTCAAATGAATCCTTTACAGGACCATCTTCCATCTGGTAGCCTGTGTCCTCACTGTGGGAAGCTGTGTGGATCTAGAATTGGCCTCCACAGTCACTTACGGACCCATTGCTAGAGTCTACACAATCTTCTTTAGAATTTCCTCCTTTTATCCTGGAAGACAATCTTACTCGGTCACGAGTGATTGCATGATGATGATGATGATGATGATGACGACACAATAACTGTTCAGTAAAACTTGCCTGTAGTACTGGGAGTAGTGATCATGGTGAAGTGAAGAAATGACAGGAGCATCCTAGTTGCTCCCTGGAATATCATCCTGGTTCAGATGTCATGGAAAACTGTGGTTTAACGGTTGCAGCTAGGCATATGAAAGTAGGCATGGGTGCAAAATTTGTTTGGTTCCCATTTTAATACAAACTGACCAAATTCATGCTTCCTGTACTAATCGGCAAACTGGAATGCAATTATCCTTTGTTTTGTTTTCTCACTTCTCCAAATTTTGCAATGTAGTTCTCTTATCAAAAATGCTTGCAAAAATGTGCATGTGATGAGAAATTGTGTACAAAAATGAATACACGTTTTCATGTGGACTTAAAAAGCAAAACAAAAAAACATTCACCAGCTGATGCAGAAACGGATGAACTTGTTCTTGTCAAACTGTGAAGACTATAGAAAGTGAAACAGACATATTGGTCCATCCCTATCATTAGGAGGAATATCCAGAGTGAATGAACAGGAACAGCAAACAGGGTTTTATGTGAGATTGGTGGAAGAAGCCAAGAGGGGATGAGTCTGTGGCTATTTGAGTGCATCTGCTTGGTGTTTTTAGTGCTGTTTTGGTTTCTTTGGCTGTTTGGGTAGTTTTGTAGCTGCTGCCTACTGCTCTGGCTCACAGCTCTGCTGGGAGGGGCTTCTGCTGCTTGAGGTGAGTCACTGAGCTAATTAGGGATGGGGCAGCAGCTATGGAGCTGTATGAGTAGACTGCCAGATCTAGGGAACTCGAAGTCCAGGGTGAGTGAACAAGGGCAGCAAACAGGGAGTTTTATGTAGGAGCTGAGTGGAGATGTTTGAGGGGGAATCCAGGAAGTAGGACAGGCTTGTGAGGGAGCCCGGCTCTACAAGCACAACAGGGAGCCTCAGTGACAAAGTGTCTCAGCCTTAGAGACAAAACATCAAGGTAGCAACAGGGCAAGGAGGCCAGACAACTCTTCCCCCCTACTGATAGGAAATAGCTTGGCATTCCAAGAAAACAAATGCAATAAAGAAAAGGAACCCTGAAGGCAGAAAGCCAGCAGGAGGCTGGGGGCTTTCCAGTGTTACATGTATGACTGCCTGCCTGCTGGACAGAAGTTGTGGGTGTGCTCAGTGCTATGAGCTCCTGGCTCTCAGGGAACAAGTTTGTTCACTGAGAGTAAGATTGCTGATCTGGAGAAACTTAGAGAGGTTGGCAGACAAGGCCTTCAGGAGCATGATAGCAGCATGTCAGTTCCCGGATGACAGCTCCTCCACTGTCTCAGAGAATGTGGGTCTTGGAGAAGGAGGGCATCACAAACTTGCACAAAGGAAATGCCAGCAGACAATAAGGGATGCAAAACAGGATAGTTAGGAACATCTGGCTAATAACGATAAGATCAGCAATACAAAATTCTTTCCTCCAGTATTGGAGGCAGTCTGCATCTGAATACCAGTAGCTGGAGAGCATGAGTGGGAGGGAAGTATTGTGCTCACGTTCTGCTTGTGAGCTTCACATAGGCATCTGGGCTGGCCACTGTGGTGACATAATGCTGGCCTAGATAAGGCCTAATCCAAAGAACCAGTGAGGGGGACAGGCACCAACTGTATCCAAAAACAGAAGAGAAAATGTTCTCAAGTGCCAGAAAAAGCTTCAATATGTCAGACATGCGGAAAGATATTTCCTTCCTCAGGGGCCACTTATCTTTCCCCGTGTATATCTTGCAAACTCTTGCTAATGCTTCCTCTGTTTCTGAGTAGTAATAAGCGTCGGGCTTATTAAAGCTTTTTCTGGCACTTGAGAACATTTTTTCTTCTGTTTTTGGATACTTCGGTCGCATCCAGCACAGCTCTTCTTACGAGGAAGGAGGGTCAGCTGCTCATTCCTCATTCCATATGGTTTGTTGGAGGAGAAATGAACTATGGAGGAGGAGGAGGAGGAGGAGGAGGTGGTGGTGGTGGAGGAGGAGGAACTATGGTATGTTTCATTCTCAATATTTCATTTTCTTATTTTGGTTCTTAAATCATTCCATTCTTATTTTGTTCTTACGGTGAAGGCAGATATGCATTCTAATATGTGGTAGAAGTGGTTTTGACACATATTTTCTGCCTTGGAATAAAATGCTTCAGATTGTAGGGAATGTGAGTCAGAACCACTTCCAACACACTTAAAATGTATGTATGTCTTCACCTTTAATGGAGATGTATTTTTTTCCTTTAATAAATTCCACTGACTAACAAAGTGAATCTCTTGGTAGCTGTATAAGAACTGACACACTGATATGACACAGATTGTGACTTAGAAGATTTTAAGTTTAAGGGCATAAAACCTATTACTATTTTGCATGCTTTACTTTTTCTTCTGCTTTATAAGATCTAAAATGCCATTGTACTAAAGGCAGTTATCAGAATTTCTTGCCTTGATGAGGGTAGAGAGGTTAATGGTTCTTTTCTCTTCACTGAAAGCAGGACATCATGATGGTTATTGACTTTCTCAAGGTGTACTAATGCTTGATGATGCAGTTGCTGGGATGAAGTTGCAATTGAATTTTAGATAACTCCTCTGTACTGATGTAGCTAAATTCCTGGGAGAAAGAGGTACCAATTGCCTACATTAAGATTCTCAACCATTTTACGGTTGCAAATTAACATTTTAAACAGAACTGGGAATATTTTTGTTATTCCCAATGAAGAGATATCTGTGCAGAACAGTAGTGTTGTGTGAGAAATTTTGGAGGATGAGATTATTATTTAGCTGATACAGCTTGCTTGTCATGGATTCCAAAGCTGGATCAGAGAGTTTGCTTCTGATGTGGGTTCCACCAATCAATCTACGTGCAAATATTGCCACTTTGCATTGCCCCAACCCCAAAGCAGGTGACTAGTCCCTGTTGTGTATAAATAATTTCTGAGCAGCATACAGTATTATCTAGAGTTCTAGCACTTTCTGTTTAAAATCCTGTGTCTTCTTCCTGTCTCTGAGGATCCGTTTTTTCCAATACACACCTCATTCCCTTTTCTGTCTATGGCTGTATCCCTCTTTTGGATGAAAATCCTAGTTTGCTACACAACACTTTAGAGCTATGGAATACAGGCCATCATAGTCCAGTCATATATGTAGGGTCTATGCATTATTTTCTTTTAGAAATTTAAAACTGGGTTAATAAGTACTGAGATACTAACATTTATTCATCTCATTAGTCATAGCCATGATTTTTTAAAGATGGTGGACAAACACCAAGATTAGAAAAATGGTCCTTGGGCTAATTTTCATTCTATGCGCTGCTAAAATGGTTTCCAAGTATAAGAGGGCCCCTTACATATATGACTGGACTATCAAGGGTGAGCCTTTATGACTGAGACAACCAGAGAAACATATTCACATGACAGAACGTACTCTGGAAATTCAGAAATCAAGTGGCAGACAAGGTACAACTTCCAAAACAACTATATTATCATGCAGCAGCAAGGTTTTTAAAAATGCTATTCCATTTTAGAAGCTGTCTGTTTAATTGTTGCATGAGTTTGTGTATACTCCAGCCTATGTCATCAGATGCAAGATGCAAAAACGGGATGTTGAGTTGTGAGATAATTGCATTAATTTGTTGTTTAATCCCATTTTAAAAACAATCCTGTTTGTAGTGTAGTAAATAAGTTTGCTTATTATCATAGGGTTGCAACATTATGTGTGGGATGGCTGAGACTTCTCTCTAGTGAACTCACAGGATGTAGGTTAGCAGCTCCACATTGCCCTTAATGGAAAGCAGTAAATATATTTAGGCTGCAGTCCTAAGCACACTTACCTGGGAACAAGCCCCATTAAACTCAGTGAGACTAACATTTGAGTAGATATGCATAGGCTTTCACAGTTTGTTGCTTTCATAGGATACTTATTCAATAATTTTCTGTCCCACCTTAATTAGAAAAGCTGGTTGTGGGTGGTTGAATAAATTTTGTAGTAGAAAACAGCTTTTCTGAAAGAATTTGCAATAATAGATGGAACTATACTCTTTACTAGGTGAATTTCCAGTTGGTTAAGCCAAGTTAAACACATGCTCCCCCTGTAAGGAAAAATATCCATATACTACATCCATATTGCTTTGCTCATCCCAGCCCCACTGGACTGGCTATGTCAGAGGTGGGGGACTACAACTAGAACTCCCATCAACTCTAGCCAACACAGCCAGTGGTGAGGAATGATGGGAGTTGTAGTCCAACAACATCGGGGGGGGCATGCATTCCCCATCCCTGGGTTAGATGCAGCTTTTTATGGGATTAAGATTGTTGCTGGCACTAAACAGTGCCTCTCCGGCAAAGTGATTCGGACCTCAGTGTATATGCCCTGCCCAATAAACACACTGAGTTGGAGGAAACCAACTTTATTTGAGGCCTCAAATAAAGTTGGAAACCAACTTTATTTGAGGCCTCAAGTAGGCTCTAGGAGTCTGGCACTCAAATCAAGAGCCCCGTTTCAAGTTCTTCTTGCATCTTTTATACAGCATGGGATCAGATACAGGTTTGCATCACATACAGTCATATTACGTACAGTTGCGTAGAAAAACATTCTCCTTATCATGACCTCTTTCACATACATTCAACGACTTCCTCTGTCCTTCCTTTGGTACATACATTTCCTTCTGTTCCTTTCTATCAGTCTGTTCTTTGGAAAGTACATGCATCAGTCTGATGCTTGCATCTTCTCCCCCCCCCTCTGCCCCCTTCCCTCCGCCCATCCTTTCCCTGTTCCCTTATTAGTGCCCTTCGCACACACACTCACATTCTTCGCCTCTTCTTCCGGCCTCTTCAACTTTCTCCTACATTTCAATCCACATACACTTTGCAACTTTAGCAAGCAGTTTCACAGAACAGCAAGAAAGCAAGA
Organism: Shinisaurus crocodilurus; assembly: GCA_021292165.1. Classification (NCBI taxonomy): domain Eukaryota; kingdom Metazoa; phylum Chordata; class Lepidosauria; order Squamata; family Shinisauridae; genus Shinisaurus; species Shinisaurus crocodilurus. Next base: position 95,985,658 of record CM037878.1, read on the forward strand.
AACAATTTTACAGAAAGCAGAAAACAAGAATGCAAGATTCTCTAGTCAGGCCTAGCTAAACATTAGAACAGTGGTACAAATTCACATGGTCTCCAACAAGATGAACATCTCTGCTGATAGCCACTGGTTGCTGACATGAATAGGCATTATCTGCTAATTTTTATTATTTTTTTATTATATTTATACCCCGCCTTTTTTCCTGCAAGGAACCCAAGGCGGCTTACATAATCCTCCTCCTCCTCTCCATTTTATCCTCACAACAACCCTGTGAGGTAGGTCAGGCTGAGAGTCCGTGACTGGCCCAAAGTCACCCAGTGAGTTTCATGGCCAAGCGGGGACTAGAACCTGGATCTCCCGAGTCCTAGTCCAACACTCTCACCACTACGCCACACTGGCTAAAGCCATGGTTCGGTCCCAGTGGAAGGTGAATGCTCAAGGAAAGCAATCTAGTTTGTTTGTTTATTTAATTATTAGATTTATATCGCACCTTTTTCCTGCAAGGAACCCAAGGTGGCTTACATAATCCTCCTCCTCTCCATTTTATCCTCACACTAGCCCTGTGAGGTAGGTTAGGCTGAGAGTCAGTGACTGGTCCAAAGTCACCCAGTGAGCTTCATGGCCGAGTGGGGACTAGAACCCGGATCTCCCAAGTCCCAGTCCAACGCTCTCACCACTACACCACACTGGCTCTCTAGTTGCCAAACATAAGAAGGTCTCTGATATTTAGATGCTCTCCTTTCATGTCTTTCATCTGTGATGCTGTCTGAAATAGTTTTCATTAAATTTTTATTCAATTTGTAAATATTAAAAGCAATGCAACAGTGCAGTAAATCTTTCAAGCAGCTATGATATGCTTCAAAACCCCATTATTTTTCCCTCAAAGATTCAGAGGCTCTGAAAATTTTTATTGGATTAATTTCTACCATATTATTATATAACAGCTGCATAGCTTCTGTGACTGTTGTCTACAGCCTAATTCGAATGTGCGTATAGAAATTTCCCACAAGCCAGCTTATCAGTGCTGAGCAAAATTTGTATATTTGAGCATTTAATCCTTTCACTCTAAGTTAAAATATATACTTAGTACTGAATTCTTTGCCTTTGTGAGCCATGATAATTTGTGGCTCGTACACACATTCTCATGGCGTGTGAGGTGTCAGCAGTGTTTGGCTCATACTGAGCTGAATTGACACTCAAAATTAACTCAAACTCTTTTGTTTTGTAAGCATTGCAGCTTGTGGCATAGAATGGTCAGGACTGAGGGGTAGCTTATTTTCAGGGTGGCTTATCATGATGTGCGAACCAGCCCTCTGTTTCCCTGTGTGCACATGGTCCTTAGCAATGAAGATACAGCAAAGTTGTTCCTAACCGGGGGATCTTGTTTCTGTCTAGTGACATGATCACCAACTGTTGATATAATTGTAGAGCACAGCTGAGGATATAGTATGGGTTGTTATACCAAACAGATATTTTGGTCAGCATATTCCTTATTAAGTCTTCCTGCTTTCTGTATCTCCTGCTTGCTGTATTCCATCTCACTCAGGTTTTACATTTATCCCATCATCTTACAAATTATAAGGAGCTGCCATTTTTTTTCCAACTGGCACTTGACATTTCGTCAGTCCTTCATCATTTAGCCTTCTCTCTGCTGTTAATCCATAATTTACCATGTTTATACATCTATCTCGTAAATCAGCAAATTCAGATAAAATGGATGTCAAGTCACCTTGTACATGCCAAATAAAAAACAGAGCAGGTAAAAATAAAACCACTTGAGAAATAGTGTGCAAAACACTGGCTCGGGTGTAGGCCTTGAGGCAAGCTATAAAATCTGGACAGGCTTCATTAAGGAGAGCTGAGCAATGAGAGGAGTCTCATCCTCACGGGTGGAAATGTCCCTGGACCCTGTCACATAAACCCAGTTTGTGCATTGTCTTCCAGGTATCTGATTTTAGGATACTTACTGGAGGTTTGGATGCCATCCCAAGATCAATATAAATGGAAAGCAAGGTCAGAGGGCAAGAGCTAAATGACTGGGCATAGCAGGCTGGAAGTCCAAGTCTTCTTCAGTTCTCATATGCGTGAACAAGCAGCTAAATAAAAGGTGGTGTATTAGAAGCATAGATTAAAAGAAAGAAACAATGCAAAGCAATATAGATCATAGAAGTGAGATGCATACACCTCCATTGCTAGAGGAGGAGCAACGCACATGTGGCCTTGGTGCTGGAGCTTGAAGATGTGGTTTGGTGTAATGAAGGGATAGGCAACATGGTGTCCATGAGCACCAATACATCAATACATCCCAGACACTTTTCTTAACGCCCAGCAAGGTGCCCTAGCCTTCCCCCCCCCCCTTTTTTTAATTAACACATTTTCTTACTAGCAGCTGGGATTGCTATGAAATAGGTTTCTGTTGGTGCTGAAAACTGTGGGAACAAAGGAGTTGGTTAGTGTGTTGGGGCTCAGACCCCACCTCTCTGCCTTGTACTCAGTCTTTTGGACAAGTTACTTGTCCTTTGCCACACAGCAGCCATTCCCCCGCCCTCCTACTGCAGATCACTGTAGTTGGGGGGAAGTCTTTAACCTCTCCCCCATCCCAGCAATATTAAGTAGTATTGCTGGGCTGGGGTTGAAATTAAAGACTCCTCCCATCGCAGCAATGCTGCTGAAGATCGCTGCACTGGGGAGGAGGCTTTTAACTTCACCCCATCACTGTGATTCTTGAAGGGAAGAGAGTGCGCTAGAGTCATCCCCACACACCCTCATCCCCTGCTGCATTGGGCTCCTGCTAGCTTACTGAACAACTGTTTGGTGGGCTCAGCTGGGCTGGCAAGAGCCCAATATTCCAGGGGGAAAGGGTGCTTGGGGATGACAGGCAATCTTGCGGTCGTGCACACTTGCGCGAGAACCTCCCCCCCCCCAAAAAAAACTTTTTATTTTTAAAGCCACCTTCAGTCACAGTAAAGTAAGCACACCCGCCCCCAAATGCCTCCTCTCCTACAGCACCTTCTCTCAACTCCCCCCCCCCCGGGTCAATGTTCTCCACTCGGCACATTACAGCAGTAAGCTTTGAAATAAGCCAAAATTGTGCAAATTTCAAGGCAGAACAATAAAACAGAGGAGAAATTTGTGCAAAATTCATGGCAGGAGGGGAAGTGTGTCAGTGCCTTCTTGCTGGTGTTCTTGCTTCAGTGTTAGGGAAGCGCTGAAGTGGAGAACATTGACAAGAATGAGGAAATGAGAATTTCTGCCACAAAGCCTGCTGGGATACCTGCCAGCAATGGGCTGAGGGACTCAGGGGAAACAAGCCACGGGAAGCCACTGAGCAGGCCAGGCAGTCGTCTGTCGGAAGTAAGAGACCAGCCACTCACCCACTGTGGCTTCTTCCCAGGGTGGCGTAGCATGGTGTGTGAAATTTCCCACTGTTATACTGAAATCTCAATAAAAAGTGAATCGAAAAAATTAATGTAAATTCATAACATGTGGGTTACAAAATCCTTGAGGTGCAGTGGACCAAGTAGGCCATCTAATCGAACTGCTTGCTGTAAGGTGGGATAATGCACACTTGAAACGTTCCTAATAGGTGCCTATCTAACCTTTCTATCAAGCCTTCCAAGACTCCACAATTTCCCACGGCAGGTGGAACAGTTTGAAAATGTTGCATATTGTTAGGAAGTGAAGGGGTTGTAATGGCAACATAGTAAGGACTTGTAAAGGGCTGTTTGACTTCTAAATTTTAATTAAGATTTCTACCCTATATTTTATGTATTCTGTGGCATGGTACTCACCCTTGGCCTTCGGGACATAGTGGACTTTTAAAAAACAAAACACCCCCCCAAACAAGATAATCTGCATTTTCATTTAATCAGCAAAAGCCAGTGGTTATATATGCTTTACCCACCCACATTTTTGTGTGCACCATTGTGGTAAGAATATACCCACTGACTTTTGCTGATTGGACCAAAGTAATTGAAAACCTGCTGAAACAGCTGCAGCTCTGATGGAACACAGAGCCGTAGTATTTCTGACCCCAGAGGGAAACTTTCCAAATAAGCATTTCTGTTCAGGCTCCATTTGTTTGGCTGGGGGGAAATTTAGTCTATATGACATTCTCTGGCAAACCTTCTAAAACATTCATAGAAGTGGATAGTGTATTAAGGTTGTCAGGATTAATTCTTGTTGTTTCACTCTGAGCACTGTCAACAGGAAGAACCTTTGGGTAGATGCAAAGAAGAGGCCAGCCCGCATATCAGTTCCTCCAACCTATAGATGTTATGAGTTGCAAGAGATTTTCCAGGGATGGAATCTGGGGCACGGGGGTGGGTGGTGGCATTCTTTATAGTCTGTGAAGAGATAAATATTCATAGAATCATAGAATAGTAGAGTTTTATTCATTGGAAATGCCATTGAATTGCAGTATTGAAGATTCTGAACTGTTGTAAAAATGGATACTGTTATCTTTCCTTTTTTCCCAGTTTTCATAGAATCATAGAATCATAGAAAAGTAGAGTTGGAAGGGGCCTACAAGGCCATCGAGTCCAACCCCCTGCTCAATGCAGGAATCCAGGTCAAAGCATATCTGACAGATGTCTGTCCAGCTGCACCTTGAATGCCTCCAGAGTGGGAGAGCCCACCACCTCCCTAGGTAGTTGATTCCATTGTCTTATTGCTCTGACAGTCAGGAAATTTTTCCTGATGTTTAGGTGGAATCTGGGTTCCTGTAATTTGAGCCCATTATTCCGTGTCCTGCAAACTGGGATGAACGAGAAGAGATCTTTGCCCTCCTCTGTGTGACATCCCTTCAAATACTGGAAGAGTGCGATCATATCTCCCCTCAGTCTCCTCTTCTGAAGGCTAAACATGCCCAGTTCTTTCAGTCTCTCCTCATAGGGCCTTGTTTCCAGTCCCTTTATCATCCTTGTTGCCCTCCTCTGAACCCTCTCCAGTTTGTCTATGTCCTTCTTAAAGTGAGGTGCCCAGAACTGGACGCAGTACTCAAGATGAGGCCTAACCAGTGCCGAGTAAAGGGGAATTATCACTTCCCGCGATTTGGAAGCTATACTTCTATTAATACAGCCCAAAATAGCATTTGCCTTCTTTGCAGCCACATCGCATTGCTGGCTCATATTCAGTTTGTGATCTACCACAATTCCAAGATCCTTCTCACTTGTAGTATTGTTGAGCCAAGTGTCCCCCATTCTGTAACTCTGCATTTGGTTTCCTCTCCCTAGGTGCAGCACTTGGCATTTATCCCTATTAAATTTCATTCTGTTGTTTTCGGCCCAGCGCTCCAGCCTATCGAGGTCACTTTGAATTTTGTTTCTGTCTTCCAGAGTATTAGCTGTTCCACCCAACTTTGTGTCATCTGCAAATTTGATAAGCATTCCCTGTACCTCCTCATCCAAGTCATTAATAAAAATGTTGAAGAGCACCGGGCCCAGGACCGAGCCCTGTGGTACCCCGCTCGTTACCTCTCCCCAGTTTGAGAAGGAACCATTGATAAGCACTCTTTGAGTCCGATTCTGTAGCCAATTGTGGATCCACCTGATAGTTGTTCCATCTAGCCCACTCTTAGCTAGCTTACTAATCAGGATATCATGAGGCACTTTGTCGAAAGCTTTGCTGAAGTCCAGATATATAATGTCCACAGCATTCCCACAGTCCACAAGGGAGGTTACCCGATCAAAAAATGAGATCAGATTAGTCTGACAGGATTTGTTCTTGACAAATCCATGCTGGCTTCTAGTAATCACTGCATTGTTTTCAAGGTGCTTGCAGACTGACTTCTTTATAATCTGCTCAAAAATCTTCCCAGGGATTGATGTCAGACTGACTGGCCTATAGTTCCCAGGTTCCTCCTTCTTGCCCTTTTTGAAGATGGGAACAACATTTGCCCTCCTCCAGTCGTCTGGCACTTCACCTGTCCTCCATGATTTCTCAAAGATAATAGACAGTGGTTCTGAGAGTTCTTCTGCCAGTTCCTTTATTACTCTAGGATGCAGCTCATCAGGCCCTGGAGATTTAAACTCGTTCAGAGTAATCAGGTGCTCCTTGACCATTTGCCTATCAATCTCAAGCTGCAATTCTGCCCCTTCAGTCTGCACTTCAGGTTTGCCAGGGGGGTCATAGACCCTCTTTTGGGAGAAGACCGAGCCGAAGTAGGAATTGAACACTTCTGCCTTTTCTTTGTCTTCTGTTATCAATTTGCCATCCTCATCGCGTAGTTGAACCACCAGTTCTTTCTTCTGTCTTTTACTGTGCATGTATCTGAAGAAAGCTTTTTTGTTGCTTTTAGCATTCCTCGCTAACCTTAGCTCATTCTCAGCTTTAGCCTTCCTGACACTATTCCTGCAGTTCTGTGCTACCTGCCTGTACTCTTCCCCTGTAGCCTGTCCTTCCTTCCACTTCCTATACGTGTCCTTTTTTGTTTTCAGGTTATCTTTGAGTTTATTGTGAAGCCACATTGGCTTCTTCTGTTGCCCTCTGCCTTTTTTCCTTGTGGGAATTGTTTGCAATTGTGCCTTTAAAATTTCCTTCTTTAAAAACTCCCACCCCTCCTGGGCTCCCTTTCTCGTGAGAGTCACTTGCCATGGGATTTTACTAATCATTGTTCTGAGTTTGTTAAAATTGGCTTTCCTAAAATCCAGGGTACGTGTTTGGCTACACTCAGCTTTTGCTTCTGTTAGAATCAAGAACTCTAGTATAACATGGTCACTTTCCCCCAGAGTTCCCGAAACTGCCACTTTATCCACTAACTCGTCTCTGTTGGTTAGAATCAGGTCAAGGATAGCCGATCCTCTAGTTCCTTCCTCCACTTTCTGTAGGAGGAAGTTATCAGCAACACAGGTCAGGAATTTCTTGGAGGGGCCATGTTTGGCTGAATAAGTCTCCCAACAGATATCAGGGAAATTGAAGTCTCCCATTACTACCACATCGTGCCTCCTTGAAACAATGGCAATTTGCTTTTCAAAAGTTCCATCCTCATCTTCTCCTTGATTGGGTGGTCGGTAGTAGACTCCAACCGCCATGTTCGTTTTATTCTTTGCCCCCTTTATTTTAACCCAGATGCTCTCAATGGGGCTGCCAAGCTCCTCTTCCTGTATCTCTGTGCAGAGATACGTATTTTTAACATACAGCGCAACTCCACCTCCCTTTCTGTTGCTTCTGTTCCTTTGAACAAGTTATACCCTTCAATTGCTGTATTCCAGTCATGGGAGTCATCCCACCAGGTTTCAGTTATCCCTATCAAGTCGTACTTGCCCTCATGTATCAAGAGTTCAAGTTCGTCTTGTTTATTGCCCATACTCTGGGCATTAGTATAGAGACATTGAAGACTATGTGCTTTATAGTCCGACTTTCCCCCTACATTTTGTGGTAGACTATCAATGGGCACCGCTGGAGCTGTTCTCTCCATTGTGGCATAGAGGCCTTCTTCCATTGGTACCCCCGAGTTTATGTCTCCCTCCCCTGTTGGATTCAGTTTAAAGCCCTCCTGATTAAGTTCCTCATGCTGTGTCCAAACACATTCTTCCCAGTCCTTGTGAGGTGCAACCCATCCTTTGCCAGCAGTCCATCTTCCAGAAAGTGTAGCCCGTGGTCCCAGAATCCAAATCCCTCACGTCGGCTCCACCTTCGTAGCCAGTCATTCACTCGGAGTATTTTTCTTTCCCTTTCTATGCCTCTTCCAAGTACTGGAAGGATGGATGAGAAAACTATCTGGGCCCCGAAGTTCTTGAGTTCCCTTCCCAGCTCTTCAAAGTCTGCCGTGATTTCTTTGTAACTCCGTTTGGCAGTATCATTTGTACCCACGTGGAAGAGAAGAAAGGGGTATGTGTCGGTGGGCTGCATGAGCCTCGGCAGCTGCTCTGTCACATCCTTAATCCGTGCCCCGGGGAGACAGCACACCTGGCGAGTCCATGGGTCTTCGCGACATACTTTGGCTTCGATCCCCCGCAGGAGGGAGTCTCCCACTACGAGTACTCTTCTCTTCCTCTTGCTGTAGGCCTTGGTTTGATTGCCTCCACTTGACTGACCCTCAGCCTCTTGCTCGCTGTCACGTTGGGTGCCCGGTAATCCGTCCTCTGCAGGCTGTCCTCTGCTCTCGTCCTCAAGTACATGGAAGCGGTTCCATAGCTCCACTGCTTCCACAGGCGCAGAGTGTCTTGTAGTTCTTCTGCTCCTAACAGTCACCCTTTTCCAGGGAGTTCCCCCTGTGTTATTTTCCCTTGCCTCTGCAGTCTCTGACTCCGCCTCATCCTGCAGTTGCCCTTCTGGCTCCTGTACTGTGCTTTGGTGCTGTAGATCCATCGTTCTGTCTAAGAACTCCTCGCTTTCTCTTATGCTCCTGAGGGTTGACACTTGCTGCTCCAGTCCTCTGACCTTTTCTTCCAACAGCGTGACCAGCTTGCACTTGTTGCATGTGTAGGCCATGTTGATCTCCGGCAGGAAAACAAACATTGCACACCCCTTGCAGGTCACCACCACTGCTGAGTCCTTTCCTTCCATAGTGCTCTGTTTCTGTCTTCCTTTTCACAGTCCCAAAAACAGTCCCAAAAACAGCTGGAGCCTCTCTCCTGTTGTGCTCCTGCTCAGCTGGGAGTCAGGAACAGAATGAGCTCCCAGGCCACGCCCTGCAATCAGCCCCACTTCCTGCAATCAATCAGCTGCAATCAGCCCCAGGTAGTTGCAGTCAGCAGGAGCTTCTGCTCAACAGAATGAGCTCTCAGGCCACGCCTTTCCCTTGCAGCACTTGTTGTTTTACTACTCCGCTGCCAAACTCCTGTTTGCTCTCCCTGTTCGCTCGCTCTGTTCGTTCGCTCTCTTATATAACATTTTATATAATGTTAGTGGTGAGGAGGAATAAACTTGTGCCAGGCCTTTTCATCAGGAGACCCAGTTCAAGTGTACATTTGATTTGCCTCAGTATGTAGGACACGGATAAGGAATGTGTAATTTGCAAGATACTGTAAGGTCAGATAAACTGACTTCATAAAAGGGCTTGGTTTTCTTAGATGAGCGACACTGTACAAGTTGCTGCTATTTTCCATATACCTTTTTCTTTGCACTTACTGTTATTCTTTTTCAGTCACTATTACTAGACCTAATATAATACTTGTTTCCTTTTAGCCAAGAGTCCATGATGGGGTACTAGGCAAGATCTACTGTAACTGTTCATTGTAAAAAAGGGGGAAAGTATACTCAGCTCTTCTTCAAAAGAAACCTGTGTGGGTTACAACCTAAACTAAAAATCACATTATAAAATAACTAAAGCCATAAAGAAAACAGCAAAAAGTGATCATATTACAAAACTAAAGCAATGGGAAATCAAAGGTTGAGAGCAACCCCAAGACAAAAATAACCAAAGCAACTCCCAGCCCACAAATGACATCTCTGTAAAGCCAGTTCTTAACTTAGTATCCAAAGGTGTTCAGTGTTGAGGCTAACTGGACTTCTCTAGGGTATATATTCTACAGGTTTGCCACCACAACCACAAAGATACCTATCATACTTCAGCCAGTGAAGACATCCAGAGCAGAGCCTCAAGTGTCAGACAAGACACTCTGGCAAGAACATACAGGGGAAGGCATTCCTTCAGGTACCCAGGTCCCAAACCATTTTGGGCTTTAAAAGCAAGAACTAACATCTTAAAGTGGACCTAGAAATAGGTATTAAATAGCACTGGGGTGATATGTTCAAGCCACCCTACTTGAGACAGCAAACTGGCAGCAGCATTTTGTGCCACCAATGTTTCCAGGCACTTCTAGGGAGAACCAGCTTGGAGCAGAAGACAACCAGCTGCAGGGGGGGAATGAGAAAATGCTAGTTATAGGCAACGTAGATACTCAAGACCTTGGAGAGTTCCAAGAGGACCCAGAGCCAGTAAGAGCTGATTAGACCTCAGGTGATTTGACCAGAGGAGGCTTTTGTTGTGTAATCACCCTTCCTCATTCACTGAATTTTACAGGGGGCCCAAACATCATCGTCTTCCATTTTTAAGCCTCCTGTGTTTTCCCACCAATTCTTCCATCTATTTTCTTATGAGAAAAAAAAAATTAAGGAGGAAAATATAGCATAACAGCATAATGTCTTTAGAATGGTCACACTAGGAGCCCTTGGTATAGAAGTACCCCAAGTCCAAAGCACGTGAGTCCCTATATGCCCAGACAGGGTCTAATGGTTGCCAGAGCCCCAGCACTTAAGTGAATTTGGAAATAACTTAAGGGACAGAACTCTGGCTTACATCTCTGCTCTGTAGTATGGTAGAATAGACTCAGATTGTGCCTTTTGCCTTCTGTAATGGAACCTTGCTGAGAGTAAGCAGCCTTGTGTAGTTAATGGGCTATTTCAGACTCCTCACCCAAAAGCTCTAGCTGCCACTTCCAGATGGTAATTTTTCCTCCTCCAAGATGTCTGACTCTATCAGTGAATTGGGGCCTTAAAATGTCTGGGACAGATGATTCTGGTTATCAGAAGGGTCATCATCAGAGAGACTAGGACCAGGTCACACCACCCCCTTACCCATTCCTTTTTTAAAATCAGTGTTACATTAGTTGTTTTCCAGTCCTCAGGTATGGAGGCTGATCTTAGGGACAAATATTTGAGTTAGAAGATCAGCAATGTCACATTTGAGTTCTTTAAGAACTCTCAGGTGGTAAACATCCAGATTTGTTAATTTTAAATGTGTCAATAAGGCCTCTTATTGTCATCTCCATTTGCTCCAGTTGTCATCTCTTGTCATCACTATTTGCTTCAGTTCTTCAGATTTCCTTCCTGAGAAAGTCACTCAGTTCAGGCACAGATACCTGCCCTACATCTTCCACAGGAAGTACAGGCACAAAAAATGTACAGTAACACCTTGGATTGCAAGTAACTTGGTTTGAGAGTGTTTTGCAAGACAAGCAAATTTTTTAATATTTATTTAATTTTTTTTTACTTGATATACAAGCGACGTCTTGCAATACAAGTACTGTAGTACGGCTTAAATTAAAAATCTCTGTACAAATTTTTTTGGGGGATTTCGTTTTGATATAAGAGTGTTTTGGATTACAAGCATGTTTCCGGAACGAATTATGCTCTCAATCCAAGGGATGACTGTATTCATCTCACAAAAGGACCAAAGGAGCTTCACAAAGGAGCTGTTTATAGTTGACCTGAAAGAAATTGTGGAGGATGGGGGGCTAGGGATGGGTGACCCACCCGGCACTCCACTCACGGCTTGCGAGCCGAGCGCTCCCGCTTTACGAGTCGAGCGCGAGCGCCAGCTGAGGAGCTCACCAGACTTCCAAGTCCCCAGCACTACGTTGTTTACATAGAAAACGACCTAATTTGCACAAATTACGGCCTAATATGCACAAATTACAGCCTAATTTGTGCAAATTACGGCCTAATTTGTGCAAATTACAGCCTAATTTGCGCAAATTAGGCCGTTTTCTACATAGACAACGTAGCGCCGGGAACCTGGAAGACACTTCCCCGGCTCAGCTCGCAAGAACGCGAGTCAAGCCGGGGAAAAGGTAGGGTGAGCAGAGCTGGGGTGGGGGTTGAGCCTCCCAATCGAGCTCTGCACACATCCCTACCAGTGTGGGACAACACATGAGGCTGGCCAAGAGAGAAGATAGTTTAAGGAAGCAGAAAAAGAGTAGATAGTGGCTGAAAAACAAGAAACTTAAGACATGATGGATGCTGCAGATGAGGAAAAGAGGGGCCAAGAAAAGTGAGGCTGGGGCAACACCTCATAAAACCTAGGGACAGGAGAGGCTGTGTGCTATTAGGAGAAAGCAGGGAGACATATTTTTTATTTATTTATTTATTATATTTATACCCTGCCTTTTTTTCCTGCAAGGAACCCAAGGCGGCTTACATAATCCTCATCCTCCTCTCCATTTTATCCTCACAACAGCCCTGTGAGGTATAAGGGACATTTGGACATTTTGTTAAAGTGAACCAAGGAGCTAAGGGGAGATAGGAATGGCAGGACTTGTGTACCTCTATGATTTGCATAGAAGTGAGAATTCTGCCAAAAATGGCTTCTCCCATCACCGCAGCTCTATGACCTGACCACTGTAATGGGGAAGTAGGGTGGATGTCTCAGTTTTCACATTACTAGTTGAAATTAGCCATCCAGTTCTTGGGCTTCAAACACCTAGGGTGCTTCCAGACAGAGGGCTCCTAGCACTACCAATCAGGAGGTATCGTGAAGCAATTCCATCTTTTTTTCCTTAATGGATTTTCCGCAGTAAGGAAAAAGGCGGAAGAAATGTCAAGAAAACATGGGAGGTCTACAATGGGAAGATGTTGTCACACCCCCCCTTCCAAAGTCTGTGAATGGGGCAGGGCGATCCACCATAAAAGCCTCGTCTGGACATACCCCTGGTAATACCTCCCTGAACAGTGTTTGCATACGTTGCCATCCTTCAAATAGTTATTTGTGACTGTAATAATATGATATCTGCATTATTCTAGGTTTTTGAAAGAGCCTGAGTTCATATTTGAATGTGACATTTAGGACAGATTTCCTTTAGCTTCCATCTGCTACAGGGCAAACAAAACCCTTGTGAGCTCCCAGTGCGCCCAGGGGATGTTGTGTTAAATGTCTTGCTGTCTCCATTTAAAACAATGAAGCAGCACCTGAGGCTTGGAGAAAGCACATGGTTCCAGTTCAAGAATCTAAGGATTATCATTGAGTCCAAGTAGCCCAGAGGCAATCCATCTAAAATGTCGCATGTGAATAAAAGTGTCTGGTTTTGTAAAATGATTGCTGCTCGCTTTTTATATATTTTTTATTTCTTCGGTAGCTTTCTTCATATCAGCCTGTAGAGTTTAATAGTGCATATTTAGCTGAAATATGTCTCGAAAGCAAGAGAGCCAGAGATCTGCTAAATCATTATTGTTTTAATTACATAAGGATGAGTTTGTAGTCTTTGGAGGAGGTCTGTTTTTAAAAGGCACTGGTGTGGTGGGGCAGCAGAGCCAGAATTATAATTGCTTGGCTCAGGGGTTCCAGATTTGGGGAGCTGGAATGAAGCAAGACCAACAACTGGGGCTGCCTCTACCATTAGGCAGAGTGAGGTGGCTGCCTTGGGCAGTTGATTCTGGGTGTTATGGAAGGACAGCAAATTGTTGTTTCATTTGTTATTGGAATTTTCTTGCCAGGGATGTGGAGAGGTACTTTTGGGATTTTCTGCCTAGATGCCAAAATAACTTGCCTGTTTGGGGAACTATTTACCTTGACTTGGGTGGTTGAGTGGGGAGCAGCGCCATTTGCTGCTATGCCTGTTAGCAAAATGTCTTGGGCCAGCCCTGCCAAGGACATGAAGGATATTCAACTATTTCAGTAGTGACAGTACCTTCTCTAAAAGGATATTGAAAGTTAGACAAGGTTTCCTATGGGGGGGAAAGGTTCTAGCTCAGCGGTAGACGGCACGCCTTGTGTGCAGAACATCCCAGGTTCGATCCCTGACATCTCCAGGGAGGGCCCGGCAAGACTTACATCTGAAACCCTGGAGGGCTGCTGCCAATCATTACAGACAATGTTGAGCTAAATGGACCAATGGCCTGACCCTGTATAAGGCAGTTTCCTATGTTTCTATAACAGTACTAATAAAGGCTGTGGCATGAGGAAAGGCAAGTAGGGTCACTGAGAGGCAATGGACAGACATTTACATTCTGCCACACACTCCCTCAGCAGGGGATCGTGTGCAGCCAAGTTATATGAGGATATCCTGGGGTTCTCCTCTGTTCTGCTTTGGCTGGCTGGGGAATTCTTGGACTTGTAGGACTATTTTCTGTCTAAACATGCATAGGATTATGCCCTTAACAAAGTGTTCTGATGCAGGAGTATGTAATCCTCTCTAAAGAGAAGTACATGCTATTGCTCTACCATCCATTTTGGTCTTTTTTCCATTAAGAACAGAAATCACAGTATGTTCTGTGTGTATTAAACTGAAGTAGATTTCATAGATTTCATAGATCATAGAGTTGGAAGGAGCCTACAAGGCTATCGAGTCCAACCCCCTGCTCAATGCAGGAAACTAGAGGAGAGGTCTCCCATCCAAGTAATAACCAGGCTTGACCCTGCTTAGCTTTCCACGCTCAGACAAGCTGAGCCAGCATAAACTACAACTGTGCAAGCACAGCTAAAAGGAACAGAGAATGACAAATTTATTTTTGTTTTTTTGGTTTTGAAATATGTGGTATCATTTAGCGGCCTGGAATGCAGCAAGAACACCTTGTTGTATCACATTCGGTTCATCAACAGAAAACTTTTGTCATCTTTTTGGCACCAGGTTAAGACTTTCTTTTACTCCCAGGCACTTGATGGCAGATGATGGGGCTTTTTAGATTTTTTTATCAGGTCCTGGTAGCTTTATTGTTAATTGTTGTTGTTTTACTGTTTTCAGACTGTTTTAAATTTTTGAAAGTTAAAGGTTTTATTTTATTTTATTTATTTATTTATTTATTATATTTATACCCCGCCTTTTTTCCTGCAAGGAACCCAAGGCGGCTTACATAATCTTCCTCCTCTCCATTTTATACTCACAACAACCGTGTGAGGTAGGTTAGGCTGAGAGTCAGTGACTGGCCCAAAGTCACCCAGGGAGCTTCGTGGCCAAGTGGGGACTAGAACCCGGATCTCCCGAGTCCCAGTCGTGTTGTGAACTGCCCAGAGAGCTTTGGCTATTTGGTGGGAAAGAAATGTAATGAATGAGTGAATGTAAATGAATTGTACAGGAAAAGTGGTCTGTGACTTGGAATCCCCCTGTCTCATGATGATTGAAGAAGGGTGGCATTCAGCAAGCAGCATGAAATGTTAATGCTATTCAGTGGCATGAAAGGATACATTTCCCTCCAGTGAGCACAGGGGCAAGCAGTGGAATGGTCTGCTATATGATGATGCAGAGGCCTCTCCAGCATTGGATGGAGAGATTAGATCTATGCTATAAAAAGTAGTCTTAGTCTTGTAAATAGTATCGAGGTTTTTGAAGATGGAAAGCTTAATTATTTGCAATTGAATTCAGTGATTACACTGAGTAGAAAAAGAAAACAATGAAAGCAGATTGTCCACACTGAAAATATCTGTCGCATTGATCTGATGCATGAAGGCAGTTTCTATATTCTTATTTGATATCTTGCATCATTTTAGCCATCTCTACCTACCTAGGGAGCAATCTCCTGGGAAACAAACGAGAGATGTACAAGGGCTCCTTGTGTTGTTATGGAGCTTCCATTCATGTCAATTGGGTTATGTAGGAGAACATCCCATGAAATTGTATTTTAAATGAGATTGTGCCTTAAATAAGTTCTTGAACATATTATTCTGTCATTTCATTTCATTGTTCTTGCTGTTATGAAGCACAGCTGTTTTTATTTTTCTTAAACTATAATAGAGTGATTTTACATACAAATTACTTTGTATTTTTGATACCATCTCCTAGTGCCTACTCTCAATTACCCACTGCCTGACAGTTGTTTTTTTTAATTGCTGCACCCATGGCCTCCCCTTGTATTATTTTGGATTTCTCCATAGCCATTACACTGAATTTTCCAGTTTAGGGCTGCAATCCTGTCCATGCTTACTTTGGAGTAAATTCCATTGAACAACAGTGGGCCTTACTTCTGAGTAAACATGCATTGGATTCTGATATACATTGTTTCTCTCTCTCTCTCTCTCTCGTGTTCTCTTTCATCTTTCCTTGCACAAATTTTCTGCTGAAACTGAAGTTTAATGTAGTCTGATTTCACATCTGCCCATGTAAATCAGTTCATTCATAAATGGGACACAGCAGGGATGATCTGGGATTTAACTAATTTGTTTTAGAATTTTCCCTTTTCTTATAGGAAAATGTGAGTGAGCTATTTCCTTCATAGTCTTTTATTTCTTCCTTTATCTTCTCTCCCTTTGAGTACTTTATATTTTTCTTTCATTCAGGGCTTCTCTTTTCAGCATATCTCAAAGTTATTGTGGGGTGTTTTTCCCCCCTCTATCCCTTAAGAGCTCTGATAGTACAGTGAAGAATCATTTGTACAGGCTGTCATCTCCAGACCGTATTTTAATTTTCTTTTGGCAATGAGACAGAGCAGGCAGCGTGCTGGGCTGGATATCAATGCAGTGTACCTCAGGTACATTGAAAACATTTGACTTCACTCTGTGTCATTTCTAGGTTGTGTTTTCTCATGTGTAGCAATGATGAAGAGGCTGGGTGCGGGGTTAGAGACTTTGTTGCTCAGTGCTTTCTAATGCACCTGAGAAGTACCAATATTTGGCACATCACGTGAGCCCCAAAATGAAATAGTGTACTAGTTACATGTGACATATGCAAAGCCCAAGGTAGGAAAATACCTTACCACTTGATTTGGTTAGTTTGCTCAATTTCTGTCTTGCACCTTTCAAGGGTTTGGGGCAGGCAGCGTAGTAAAAGATCAAACAAAATGTACATAATAACCATAAAATAGCCAATCAAATTAAAGTAATCCCACATGTGCTTAACCCTGGCAGTTGACTGCTGGGTGAAAGAGAGATGTTTTATTTTATTTATTTATTTATTTATTATATTTATACCCCACCTTTTTTCCTGCAAGGAACCCAAGGCGGCTTACATAATCCTCCTCCTCCTCTCCATTTTATCCTCACATCAACACTAAGAGGTAGGTTAGGCTGAGAGTCAGTGACTGGCCCAAAGTCACCCAGGGAGCTTCATGGCCAAGTGGGGACTAGAACCCGGATCTCCCAAGTCCCAGTCCAACACTCTAACCACTACGCCACTGCTGACTCTTTTACAACTCCTCTTTTACAGCTCTTTTACAACTCCTCTAAAAGTACAGGTTCAGACTTTGATGGACCTGTAGGAGAAGGTTGCTCCATAACTCTGCGATTGCCATAAAGAACATCCAAACCCGGCATAAGAATAGCTTCAGAAGTTTCAGCTTCAGAATTAGCTTCAGAAGAAGCTTCAGAATTTTCCTCAGGACCATAGTTAAATTCCCCCTCCACATGTACTCTGATCCCATTAATTATCAGCCCCACCCACAATCTGATGCAATTTGCATTTCAAAACACCCCTACTCCTTAGATGTAAAGATGCATTTAATGTCATTGTGTAGTTTGGCTCTCAGCATAAGTGTGGGGGGGGCATCCTGGTGGACTGGAATAGATAATTGCTTCTACCACCTGGAGCCACCATTTTGTATCTGGCTCCAGGCTACTCTTTTGCACCTGACTCCAGTAACTGGACCTTGGGTTCTAGTGAAAAACAAAGTAAGCCCTACAAGCCTGAAGTCTGCCCATGACTGATCTAAAGTCACTGACCCCTTCCCTCCCTTGGAACTCCTTGGGCTTCCTTCAGATTATAGAGGCTTGTGAGTATAATGAATTGCACTTCCAATGTAATATTTGAAATGGATCTGAAGTGAGTCTTGTTCTCAGACTGTTTCTGCATCTGGAGATAACGTCCAAGTCCAACACCACTAATAGTCTCATATGACTTGCGCTACAATCGTATTATAATTCATAACAGCAGACGTAGTGGCAGCATAATCACCTCGTAGACTGGGAAGAGGACTCTACACCGTATCTGCCCTCTGTTCCCCACTCCCTTTTGCCACAAGCATCTTTCAGGGTGACAGAACCAGGAGTCACACAGTATCATTGTTTGATGCCACCAACAGTACATGACATTCTGAATCTGCTACTGTAAAGCAACATCATTGGACCATAAATCTGATTTTATTGTTATGAACTACTTTGAGAGCCGTTATGGTTAAAAAGTGGTATTAAAATATTGTAAAATATATATTTATAGTAAAGAAACCCTAGAGGGGAATCATCACTAGGTCTGTATCTGAGTGACAATGGTATAGCCTTCTTACCAGATGAAGCTGATAAACATCACTTGCTTTTCACTACTGTAACTTGGGCTTCTACCTGCAGCACGGGGCCCAGAGCACTTTATACTATGACAGGCTTTTTTCTGTGAAAATTGCCTGGGGAGCAGCAGAATTGCGTTAAGATTTTTTTTTTAAAAAAAATGCTAAATCAACTATACTATGCTGAATTTGGGAAAACTACACTAGGGTGAGGCTTTTTATAAAAAGACATTTCTCCTTGAAAACAGATATAGCTTGATGATAGAGTGCGCTAATGATTCGCTGCTTAATTATGACAATTATTAATATACATTTCACACACTTGGATGAATTTGGTTCCAAGAATCAAGTAACTGGTATTTAACCAGTTAAGTGTGTGACGTCTTGGCCTTCGCTATTTACCTGAATGCAAGTTGCAAGTAAATTATGTATTTTTTTTACAAAATGAGGATGAAATACAGGCAGTACTCCCTGTAGAGGCCACTGATCAGCTCCCTGCAATCCCTTCTCGGAACTGCAGCTTTGCTGAAAACCTCTGATTTATGAGCGCAGGCTCAGTGACAAGCCTGTGATTGCATATTAATCTTGAAATGATTTTAGACTGTTATCTCTGAAGAGCAGGGCTCTGAAAGATGGTCAGTTATTACCTAATAGCTCTTCATTTCCCCTCAAAATTATAACCTCATTAGGTCCAGTGTCAGCACCCAGCACCATCAAGCAAGCAGCTGCCATAGCCCTGATCCCTTCTCCCCTCATAAGTGGGTGGCCACTTATGCATTGCCAAAAAAAGAGGATATGCATTGCCATTGGTTTTGCACAAAAATTGCATATGCTAATTCATATGTATAGATGCCATTTTAGAAATAATCATAATTTAAATAGAAATACAGGGTAAAATCCAACGGAAGTCCGACTTAGAGTAGACCCATTGAAATGAATGGGGTTTAAGTCAGTCATAATGAATTTAAGTCCTATTCATTTCAGTAGGTCTACCCCAGGGCTCTCCAACCTTGGGTTCCCAGATGTTGCTGGCCTACAGCTCCCAGCATACCCATCCAGCATGGCTAATGGCAAGGGATTCTGGGAGTTTCAGTGTTGCCACCCCAGGTTCTAGCATGTGTAAATGACATAGGGTGCAATCCTATGCATATCTAAATAGAAAAAAGTCCTACAAATCCCGGCTGGGATTTGAAACCGTGCTTGAAATCCAAAACATTCTAATATCAAAGCGAGTCTCTGGCGGGCGTGAGCGGGGCTGATTTCGGCCCGCTACACCCGCTCGAGGCAAGCGGTTACATCCCTACTTGTATTGCAAGATGTCGCTTGTTTATCAAGTGAAAATTTATTTAAAAATTTTCTTGTCTTGCAAAACGCTCTCAGACCAAGTTACTTGCAATCCAAGGTATTACTGGCTTACTGTATTACTGTAATGGCTTAACTTGGACATGGGAATTGTTCCTAGCCTTGTGTTCTATATATTTCTGAGCCCTTAAGTCAAATGCTTGATGATTTTTCTCCCTGACTCCCTCCCTGACTGGGATTTTTTCTCCCTGACCTAAACAACAAGATTAGGTTGTTGGTGGGACACTTGCTTGCTTTCTATAGTGCTGAAGGGTAGCAGATCGCAAGGATAGTATTCCTGATAACTAGAGGTGTTTGGGAAGATGCTGCCAAGCTAATGAAGATAGAAAGAAGAATGTTTTGGTTTAATAGGCCTTTCAGTTACTTTTCAGAATTCTCTTTCTTTGCTAGAGTTAAGTAAGAACATTTGTTAATATGGCAACAGTGCCTGAGAAAATGAGATTGACTCCATGGTTTCAGTTTGGCCACAGCTTTTCAATTTAAAATGATTCTGTGTTCCGCATACATTTTTTAGCTGACAATACTTCCTTAATGTTCCAAAATATCTTTCATATTTAAGGTATTTTTGAATTTACAGATAAGTTGTAATATGGTTAAGAAACACCTAAGGTTTTAAGTGACATGTCATGAAGAAATTCTGAACTGCACATTTTGCTTCCTAGATCACATTGTATGGTTAATGTTTGTTTCTGATTTTAATGGGCATTTAAAGTTAATGACCTAAGCTACATTGTGTTTTAATACATAGCTGTTTCAAGCATGAAAAATCATTTTATGAAGAATGCTGTTTACATGAAGCCAAGCAAATTCACCTGTCAAATATTGTCTTTTAACAGGTTTTATCTGATTAGTGGAGGAGTTCCTTTTATTATTTGTGGAATTACAGCAGCAACAAACATAAATAATTATGGGATAAAAAGCTATTCAGGAGCCCAATTGTAAGTATATAAATATGCTTTCCAGCTATCAGAAGCCATCATTGTTTCCCCAAATAGCAAACTCAAGTGCCTATCAGTTTGGAAGCAAAATGGGGCCACCCAAAAAAATATTTCTACATATTCAGGGGACACCTTAGATATGCAGAAGTATCTAGGTTTATATATTAAAAGAAGAAGAAAATGTAAAAGAAGAAAAAACAACCAAAGAAGCACCTGTGAGGTTCCAGGACTAAAAGAGTCACCTGGTTCTCACAACACGACAACCCACCATGAGTGATCACCCATGGTGGGTTGTTGTTATGTCTGAACCCAGCATGGGTTCTGCAGGGTGGTTTATTTTTCACAAACAAGCCACCCTGAGGACCCATGGCTTGTTGTTGGGCTGTTCAGGGTGGGTTGTTGTGACATCCGAACCTGGCACAGTGGCTTTGGTGTGGCTTGTTGGAAAGGGCTACTGAGTCACTCAGCGAGAGCAATGGAAAACCCTGTTTCTCCTCACAGACTCGCTAGTGCTACCAGCCCACCACCATGCCCACTCACCCCTTGTCAGTGCTCTCCACCCCATGCTCCTATACATCTAGAAGAAATAACACTGGAGAGCATCCCAAATACATTTGCAACCTTTTTAAAAAATAAAGATTAAAATAAATTTTCAGTCTTGCACAAGTGCACAGATGTGAAAGTCTGCCACTATGAAATTTGTGTAATTTCCCCCTCAGCTTTACTGCTCTGCCATGAAATTTACGTATTTTTAGCAATCTGCCTCACTGCTCTGTATCCCACATGTATATCTGACAGCTAACAATGGACACCAGTGGAGGGAAGCAACAATCACGAAGGGCGGGGAGAGCTGAAAGCAGCCAACGGCTGCATGAGAATGAGCTTTTGGCGTAGATGTAATTACTGCAGGAGTATGTGAAGCAAACACCTTTTTAAAAAGGTGTTTGCTAGCAAGTGCCAAAGTGTAGGACAAGAACATTGACAAGAGGGGGATATCAGTATTCTGGGCTAAATTGTGAACAAGCAGTCTTGCGCTCTTGTGCACTTGCATAAGACCTTGAAAAAAAAATTTTTTTTTAAGGTTGCAACAGCGTTCAGAAGCGCTCAGAAAATTAATTCCATTTGGCAATCTGATGCGGTGGGGGGAGTTTCCCTTAGGAACCAGCAATCCAGCAGACCAGTTGCAGAAAGGGGGCTGATGTAGGGAATGAGGAAAGGAGGAGTTCTGCAAAGATATGTGCCAGCAGGAAGACACAGGGGGAATGATGGGGGGGGGGGGGAAGCCACAGCAAGCCACAGAGCACCCGATCATCTGTTCAGTTAGCAAGTTAACAACCAACCCATGGTGGCTTAGCATGATGTGCGAACTCACCCAGTACATTGATGGCAGTTGAGCCTATAGAGAGAGAGGAAAAGGTCTAAGGGAGCCAGATAGAGAGAGCAGTTGAGACACAATGTTAGGGTGTCAGTTGAGGGAGAAAAAAAGAAAATGGTGGCCAAGTGCAGAGAGGGAATTGGCCTGCTCAGGCCCCGAACAACTTACAGAGAGTAACCTGGAATTAGGGTTGGGATAATGTGTACCTAAGGTTAAAAAAAAGTCCTCCCCCCCCCCTCCACACTATACAAGGATGTTTCAGGAGGAAGAGAAGTGGAAAGAGCCAGTGTAGTGTAGTGGTTAGAACACCGGACTAGGAGTAAGGAAACCTGTGTTCAGTTCCCCACACAGCCACAAAGTTCACTGGGTGTCCTTGGAACAGTCACCATCTCTCAGCGTAGCTTGCCTGACTATGCTGTGGTGAGGATAAAATGGGGTGGGGAAGCCCATGTACTCTTCCTTGAGCACCTTGGAGGGAAGGTGGGATATAAATGTAATCATAAATAAATAACATCCACTCTCCAGAACTAGAACTGTGCATCCCCCCGCCATAACTACAGTCCCAAAACTCCCCACTCCTTCCTGAGGCCTGAACAGCAGTGCAAGGACCCTGGAGGCCTGAACAGGAGCACTCCTTTTAGAGGCTGGGGATATACTGCAACGTTTACTTGCGGCGGGATGGCTTTTATGCTATATACGGTATAATATATTTGTCTTTCTAATTAGCAGAGACATATAACTTCATATTAAGTAAAAACAACAAGTCTTATGTTACCTTAATAACACATTTCGTATGGCATAAGCTTTTGTGGACTGGATTAAAGGCTGATTTGCCACCTCCCTTAAACAAGCTTCTTTTAAAAGAGAGAGAGAAAAAGTGACTCATCATTACATTCGTATTCTGCCCTTTCACCAAGCAGCTCAGAGTAGCATTATAGGCTTGCAAACAACCCTGTGAGGCTAAGAGAGCGGCTTGTCCAAGGCCATCTATAGCCCAGCAAGTATTTGAAAGTAGATTTCCATCACTCAAGCTGAACACTCTAGCTGCAGCATCAAACTAGCTCTCTCGGAGTAATATATAAAGCATATACTAACAGTCTAAACTCCAGGCTATGCAATTTAAGGATTGTGGGTTGATATATTCTAAATTACCTTTTAAACTTTAGACTCCTTGTTGTTTTTTAAGTCTCCAAGTATCAATTTTTTTAGGTGCCTAAAGTTGTTCAGGGCAGGCACAGCCTTGATGACCCTTCAAACAGCAGGTTGCTTTTCCTGGGCTTCTTGAGAAAAGCAGAAAAGGGGGAACACCAATTACAAGTTCATTTGCTAAAAATACACATTATGCTCCTGATCTAGAGCTCCGTGAGTGCTCCAGTGCACACAACAGAGCTCCTGCGTACACATGAATCCATCACATTGGGGAGCATGTCCTTGATCAGTGGACTACTGGTTTTGCAACATTGGTTTACTTGAGCACTAATGATGCTATGAAGGACATAGGTTTCAGTTTATGCTAGAGCATTTGAGAAAATTGCTTTAGTAATGCCCTGAACATATCCAACATTACATCCAACAGGTAACAAGAGAAGAAACTAAAGCAAACTATGTTTTGGCTTTATGAAAATACTTCTGGTAAATTCCTTTTTCAAAACAGACGTCAGATGAGTGAAGAACTCAGGCAGATGCCTGTTAACAGGGTGGGGCTACTCTGGAAATTCTGTCATATTAAAACTTATCTATTCCAACACGTGTGATTAGACAATCACTTATAATCAACAGGGTATTAAAAGATCTGATTATTTATGTTCATAAATTTATGAGAGACTTTCCCTTTGGCACTGTTGCAGAGACTGCACTACTTTAGTTTAATCACTTTAATCACAGGCAATCAATACCAGATATCACAATGTGAGCAGAAAAACGGGAAGCAGGTGGAGTGATAAAATTGCTTAGGAGAGAGAAAGCTACAAACAGAGCAACAGCACAGTGGGCTGTGTGCCTTACTCGTTTTTTGTAATGTTACTACATAAAAATGTAGATGCACTGACTTCAGTGTGTTCTTTATGGAACTGATTTCTGAAGTGGCCCATGATGAAGCTCCTCTTGAAAATAACAGCATCCTAAGAGAGACGGTTCCACTGGGTATTGCTCCACTTTTACTTGGCATAAATTGTGCAGATCTTGAAACTTTTTAAGGGTTGGATCATACAGTCGTGTGTTGTTTTTATCAGATGAAACTGTTAACCTTTAAGTGTTTGAGATTCCTAGTAAAACTACCTGGGTAGTTTGACATGCCTGAGAGTGGAGAAGGAAAGAAAGAAAGATTCAAATATGTGTTCTTTCCAAGGCCAGCTGAAGCTATCTTGCCACCCCAACTGGCTGCACTGCATAATCCAAGAGGGATACACCAGCTAGGGATCTGTGAGGTATCTGAAAGGGGTGAAAATCCAATGGATTTTCACAGTCCCCCCCCCCCCAGATTCCAGTTTGTCAGCCCTGTCCTGGTGCTGATTCACTGTGGTGCACGTTGAGCCAGCTTGCAGACTTCCATCTCTAAAACGGGCCGCAATTTGCACATTTCTTTTTAAAAAATCACTAAGGGAATTTGTGCAAAATCACAAACCCACATTTGTGCAAAATCGAGTGATTTGTGCACATTGGAAGCCAAAACCCTTGTGGTTCTAGCACAATTTACAGAAATCACATTAGAACCACATGGGTTTCAGCTTCCAATGTGCATAAATCACCCAATTTTGCACAAATTTCCTTAACGTTGTGTTGTTGTTGTTGTTGTTGTTGTTAATGTGCAAATCGCAGCCCATCTTAGAGTCAGAAGTCTGTGAAACACCCCCACACACTCCAGCTTGGCTCGCTTCCGATCATCACATTGGAAGTGGGCAGGAAGTCCGTTGAGCTCAAACGAGCCGGATTTCCCTGTTTCAGCACATCCCTATAAAAATGTGACACTGCAGGAGATACTAGGGGCCACCTCTCAGATTATCCACTACTTCACTGTAGTGCCTAGAAAGTAGTACCACTCCAAGTGACTGCTCAGGTTGCTTCTGTAGTCAGGCCAGCCCCGATCCTTTTAATAAGGAAAAAAATGTATATCAAAGACAAAAAATGTGATGAAACCATACATTATACAAAACAAAGACACCAGTAGAAATAATTCCTCTAGTTGAGGCACATTTCGAGACCCATAGATCAGGCATGGTCAGCTTCTTCAGCCTTGGGAGCTGGTTCCTCTCGCAGCCATTGTGCAGAGGCTGATTTCCTTACAGAAAAGAACAAGTAGGATCAAAAAGACAACAGTAAAAGCCAAATAGACGGCTGCAGTGTTGAAAGGCCTTCCTATAGTGAGTGAGTCAGAACCAGTATCATTTGGAAGCTTTGAAGAATTGAATTACCCTTGATGAAAAGTCATCTCTCAAAACACGTCAGGAGCACAGATTTTATTCATTTATTATTTATTTATTATATTTATACCCCACCTTTTTTCCTGCAAGGAACCCAAGGCGGCTTACATAAACCTCCTCCTCCTCCTCTCCATTTTATCCTCACAACAACACTGTGAGGTAGGTTAGGCTGAGAGTCAGTGACTGGCCCAAAGTCACCCAGTGAGTTTCATGGCCAAGCAGGGACTAGAACCCGGATCTCCCGAGTCCCAGTCCAACACTCTCACCACTACGCCACACTGGCTCTATTGGGAATATATTGGGAAGTAAACATTGCAGCTGTCTTTTGAAGGGGGGGCTGATTTCCCCACCACCACCACCACAGTATCTCTGCTCCTCCCTCTACCCACCCATGCACATTGGTCGGGGAGAGTCTGCCCTCGAACTGGAAGATGAATTCTCCCACCGCCAAGAACGGTGGAGGCTGGTGTCTCCAATGTATCTACTCCAGGCTGTAGTCTGAACTTTTAAAGAGCTATTCATGGTGCTGAATCTATTTTGGGGCTAGGGTGGGGTTCAGCACCATGGATAGCTCCTTTAAAGTTCAAGCTAAAACCCAGAGTGGATACACTGCCCCACTTACATTGGAGACACCAGCCTCCACTGGCTTAGAAGGCACTCCAGAGCAGCCTTCCCCAACCTGACGCCTTCTAGATATGTTGGACTACGATTCCCATCATCTCCAGTCAGCTTTCCCATTGGCCATGCTGGCTGGGGATGTTGGCAGCTCTAGTCCAACACATCTGGAGGGTGCCATGTTGGAGAAGGCTGCCCTAGAAGCTTCCGTGATAACTAGTTCATCCTCTCATTTAGCTCTGAGATGGGTGCCAGCCAGCTAGGAGGGAAGCTTGATAATGGCACTGCATTTGCCTAGTTAGCACTGCTCTTGGGTCTTCCTCCTATTGGCTTTCTGCAGTCCTCCCATCTACCACCACCGCTTTCCTTTCAGACATCCTCTAACCCCCACCCTGTGGTGCAAGGAGAAGACATCCCAAAGGTCTTAAGTTGTACCTACTGAGTAAGAAACAGCAGGTCACCTGCCCAAAATGACATGATGCAAGGTGCTTGCCTAATTCAATGTGGCACACTGGGCACTGCTTCTCAGCCAGGTACGCTGTACAAAGAGAGGAAATGCCCGAGAGGCCTCTGTGGTAGGCTGAGATCATTGCAACTGATTCTCTTAGCTCTCCTATACAGGATATTGCAGCTATAATGAAAGTTTACCTTAAACTCTGTGCATTGTGTGACAAATGGAAATGTGTTAATACATTTCATAATTATTTCCATGGTTCTGCTTGGTACTTGCCTGTGTGTGTCTGTGTATATGTGTATATATTGATATCCATCAAAGGTTTTATTGCATGGGGTATGTTTAGTTTTAAATTGGTTTTGAAATTGAAATGAAATTGAAGTGAAAAGCTATCCTGTATTCTAAATAATTTTGGATTCTGCTAATTCTACATATTCTGCTAATTCTACTGCTAATGTACTGTTTTTCTATTGCACAAAATTTAGGTTGAAAATTTGGTTTCTTTTTGTTTAAATCGACTTTTTTTCTCCATCCTGTCTGCAGTTGTTGGATGGCATGGGAGCCAAGTCTTGGCGCCTTTTATGGTCCAGTTGCGTTCATTGTCCTGGTCACCTGCATTTATTTCCTCTGCACATATGTGCAGCTGAGGCGTCACCCAGAACGCAAATATGAATTGAAGGAAAGGACGGAAGATCAGCAGAGGCTGGCAAGTCCTGAGGTTGGCCATAGTCACATCACAGACACTGGATCCGTCTCCCAGGCTACATGCTCAATGATTTCTTC
The DNA here is from genome assembly GCA_021292165.1 of Shinisaurus crocodilurus. Classification (NCBI taxonomy): domain Eukaryota; kingdom Metazoa; phylum Chordata; class Lepidosauria; order Squamata; family Shinisauridae; genus Shinisaurus; species Shinisaurus crocodilurus. The sequence goes on from CM037878.1 coordinate 96,012,466, forward strand.
TTCCCTGCTGGAAAATGAGCACTCATTTAAGGCTCAGCTCCGAGCGGCTGCATTCACTTTGTTCCTGTTTACCGCCACTTGGACCTTTGGCGCACTTGCTGTTTCCCAAGGACATTTCTTGGATATGATCTTTAGCTGTCTGTATGGAGCATTTTGTGTGACCCTGGGGCTCTTCATCCTCATCCATCACTGTGCAAAGCGAGATGACGTGTGGCACTGCTGGTGGTCCTGTTGCCCATCTAGAAGAAACACATACTCAGTGCAAGTTAATGTCCGTCCAAAGGTTAACGTCAATGGGGAAAGCCAGGTTCATGCCCCGTGTCTTCAGGAATCACCCTGTCCTAGTAAATCTGCTGTTTTTAATCACCCGGCTGCTAGCCATTGCAAACTTACAAATCTACAAGCTGTTCAAAACCACGTCAACTGCCTTTCGCCGGTCACACCATGCTGTGCAAAAATGCACTGCGATCAGCTTCTGGAAGATGAAGCCCATATTCATGTACACAATGAAGGGACTTTCAGACCCAACATGCACATTCACAGATGTCTGAAAAGCAGAACTAAGCCGCGGTACTTCAGCCGGCATCGGTCTGCGGGTGAGAGAGAGTATGCTTACCACATTCCTTCCAGTATTGATGGCAGCATCCACAGCTCGCACACAGACAGTCCACACAGTACACACGACAGTCAGTCGGGCCACCGACGGCCGTGCTGTGCAAAGAACGACCCATATCCTACCATCAGCCAGCCTGAAAGTAGCGATGCAAGTACTGTGATCTACAGTTGTGCAAAAGTGCCAGAAAGCGAGGCAGTGCACCATGCAGCTCATTTTGAGATGCATCCACGGACACAGTCCCTGCCATTTAGCACAACCAGCCACAATGGGATTCTAAAGGGGAACCTGCATGAAGCCATGATCTACAGTTCAGATAGTACAGGAAATATCAAAACTGGCCCGTGGAAGAATGAAACTACTGTGTAGTTGGTGGGCCGCACTTCTCCTTTTGCAGCTCAGACCATCTTAGGCTACAGTCCTATACACACTTATCTGGGAGTAAGCCCAGTTGAATTGAATGGGGCTTGCTTCTGCGTAGATATGCATAGGAAGTGCACTGTGGATCTTTGTTTTCCTTCTAAACTGAGTAAGATTCTACATCTTTGTGTAGCACATCAGTAAATTGTACAGGTTTTCAACCTATTGTTTTCTTAATAAGAAGAGGCTTTAAAAAAGCAGCCGTGGTCACAAAATTATTTTTAAAAGATTGATGGAACATGGCTGAGGGGTGGGGAACTATAAAGTAAACCTAGGGAGCAGAATAAGAGGCAATATCCTTTTGTTACAATACACTATATTGTTTTCCTTTAATTTTTTTTTTTTAAATTCTGCATTAACATCAGACCCTTTTATACACATATCAGCATCACAGCCTTTCCTTGGTTATTTTTGTAGCAAAATGTTGTTATTCCATTGATTGTTAAAGTTACAGTAGTGGAAAGAGAAGGAGGATGTCGTAAGCAGACTAGCACAGCTTTTTAGACCTACAAAAGTGATACTGCCTCTAAAGACCTTCTGTAAAATATGGCCTGTAAAATCATGTAGTGTACAGTCGCTGTTATGTCTCTCTTCTGTTGGAGAGAAATACTAGGTAGCGTCCCTTGCTAACATCTATGGTGCTGTATTGGTTGATTTCTTCTTTTATTTTATTTTATTTTTTGCATGACACATGTCAGGATAATACCATTTGCTGTTTTCTAGTGTTACATGTGTAAAATGGAAAAAAAACAACCCTATTGTAAAAGGCTGTGACTATTCATGTTGGTATTAATCTAGAGCATTTTGAATCTATGAAAAAAGAAAAAAACACTACTGCACTAGTTTAAGTGGCACAATCCTTTGTATAAGGTTATATGATAGCTTTGATAAGGGTCCACTCTAATGTCTCTACAGAGCATGCACTATTCATTGTATGTGGCACTGTGCAGTGTAATAGCAGCTGTCTCCATGAGTTTCACTCCTCTGTAAGTATGCCTTTTGGAACCAATCTGCAAGCTGTCCTTCTCCTTCCATCATCTTTAAAAAAAAAAAAAAAGAAGTACAGTTTTATCATTAACTCTTTGAGGACTACAATCAATTACTTAACAAATTACTTAGGGCACAATCCAGGCCAAGCTAAGCACTTAGAAGACCCACTGATTTCAATGGGAAAGAGATAAGCAGTGCATCTACTTAAATCTTCCCCACTGAAAGTCAACGGGGCTTAAAAGTGCTTAACATTGACTGGATCATTCCCTTACTCTAGCTCAGAGTTACAGGGAGGACTTGTACACGCAGTGTTTTTTTATAGAACAATAATGATAACAACGTAGTCCACAGTAGTCAGCTAAGTGAAAGCTGCATCACTTTAAGGCTGCAATTCTAAACACCCTTTCTAGGGAGTAAGTCCCAGTGGATACAGTGGACCTTACTTCCAAGTAAACATGCCTAGGATTGCACTGTAAAGAAATATAATTTTTAAAGAATATTTATTTATTTATTCCACATTTTAGGGGAAATCTCCTTCTCTCTCATGCCTTTCAGTCACCTGCCAAAACAAATTTGAGATTGTCTTTATACTTCCATGCAAATTTGACCTTCAGGAGCAGGACTTTTCATTGATTTATTCTGCTCAGCTCCAGGACATTTTAGGGTCAGCAACATTCTTTATTCATGAGGCTTTGGGCAAAGGGTGTTTATATATATATATATATATATATATATATCCATGAACATCTGGACACAAAGCACTGACTCACAGTAAAAAATAGAATTATAATTGCCCTTATTTTTTTAAAAAATTTTTTTTAAAGAGTCTGGATCTAGACTGGTGACATAATGTGAATGGGACCATACAGCCAAAATAAAGAAAGGGGGCTGTAATGAAAAAGAGCAGTATTTCCACAAATAAAGAAAGAACAAGCACAATGTCATGTGGCCATTAATAGCAAATGTATAGACATATCACACAAGCTATAGTAACCATTATATTACTTACAATTTAGGCTAGCCTTTCCCAACCTGGCGTCCTTCCGCTGTGTTGGACTACAACTCCCATCATCCCCAACCAGCATGACCCTTGGCTGTGCTGACTGTGGATGATGTGATTATAATCCAACACATCTGGAAGGCACCAAGTTGGGCAAGGCTGATCTAGGCAATTCCCTGGGGAGGAGCATTACTTCATAGGGGATTATTTTGTCAAGATCTTTACAGACTTCAATTCATTATGTGTTTATTATCAGCATGTTATGAATCCCTCCATTTTATGATATGTAAGAATCTATTTCCTTACAGTGTACATAACAGATGATTATTATAATTGTTGGAATGTTATAAAAAAAATATGTGTGTCAGATGAATGTGTTCTGCAGTGTTTGCAGGTGGGAATTAGTACTCAAAGGGTTAATGCTCAGTATCTGAGTGTAAGGAATTTCCTTTTTCTTTTCTGTATTTTTTTATAAAATTCAAATATATATATATATATATATATATATTGTAAATTACAGCTGATAACGTATCCATTATGTGTATGTGTGTGCGTGTGTGTTGTGTATGTCTTTCAAAGGTGAAAAAAGCAGAATGCACTAGGTAGATGTTGAGTTTGGAACAGTATTCAGCCTTTTCATTATTGCTTCTTTTAGATGATGCAAAAAGGATAAAAAAAATACCCTGAGCTTTATTATGTATATGCTGTATATGCTTGAACTGTCTCAGAACTAAAATACAGTATTTTGCATTGTGTGCATAATATATTTTCTTTTTCATCATTGTTTTTTCATGTATACGTTACTGTCATTCCACAACATCAGTGCAACTATATAGGCATAGATATAATGTTAAATGCCACATCTCTGTATCTCAGTGATATTTATAATACTCTGTAATAACTAAGTCCTAGAAGGTCTCTAGAATTATGCAAAATAGTCTACACACACACTGAGGTCCAGGCAAAATAGTCACGTTTCAGGAACACGCTCATTGAAGTTCTCCAGCTTGTGTTTCTATTGCCAATGTTGTTCTGTCTGACAAAAAAAAAAAAAACACTAAACAAAGATAATTAAATGGGTGCTGCTTTCCACAGAAGATCTGTCATAAACCTCTCCTGAAGACTAACATTCAGTATTGATACACCTTTCGTATTGTGTCTGAATATAAAGTTAGCAAAAATTTCTGGGCTAATTTGGAAACAATGTTATGCAATAATCTGTTTGCAATTTTTTTTAAAGAAAATATACAGTATAATTGCAGAGTAGGAGAACATGATATTAAATAAATTAAAAATGTTTTGTAACATGAGATGTGACCAAATTCATTTTGTGCTTTCGACTCTCTCTCTTTAGATGAAAAAGAAGAAAAAGTTAATTTCCGTATTTATTTCTGATTGTAGGCATAGTTTATCTGTGTTATCTGTGTTCACTTGCCTGCTCTTGGAATCAGATACGGAATTCCAGTATACTTCATTGCCTCAGTCTGGGCTTCTGTGCACATTTCTCAAGCTGGAATTCCACTGATTAGTGCTTCAGGAGCAGGAGCCAGGAAGGGCTAAATTCATTCCCCGGATTACTCCTCCCCACCAAACACCTGACTGGCATGATCCCAGCTTTTTTTTTTTTTACCAGACAATGTGAGTGTAGCCCTGGGTACTGCATATGTATTCTGTTCGATCAGGATATTCTGATAGCGCTGCAAGGGATTGATTGTATTTTTAATTGTGTGTGAATTGCTGGGCAACTTTGTTTTACAGTTTGCCTCCAGCGTGAGACAGTGTACAAATAAAGTGAGCCTTAAAATATAATGTTCCGATTATAGAAGAAACGTCTGGATGGGTTTACTGTACCCCACCATCCTGTGCAGAAAAGACTTTTTACAGCAAAGTCCCTTCTAGTTGCCTATGATTTTAAACAGATAATTCAGGGATTAAAAAGCCATTAGCGTGATCCGATGTGGCTACCTGTAACCCTCTGAACTCAGTGGATTACAGGCATCCTATCGAGGGCTTCCCTCCTCGCCCTCCAAAACACTTCGACAGCCAATTTTGGCCATCTAAGTGTTTTATAGCAGCTCGTGAGGAGAGGAGCCAGAGGCACTGCCACAGTTACTCAGGATGGTGGTGCCTCGCTCCTTCCCTCCCCACCCATCAGAAAGTGCCCCCAGCACTGACTCTGAAGTCGGTCTTCCATCTTTGGAGCCACAGCTGGCATGGAAAGAACCTCTCCAGCTGCAAGGGCGGGGGAGGACCTTCCAAGGTTGGAGTTCCAGCTCCGACCTCGGAACACATTTCCATGGTCGGAGTGGGAACTCAGACCTATCCTATGGCCGTCTAGTCAGTGTCTAGCGGCCATAGGAGTGTGCCCTGTGAGCACAACGTTGGCGAACTCCAGATCAGTCCACCGTTGTTACCTCACATGCATATGTGCAAACCCATTTTGTCCATATATAACGAGTGATTCTTGGATTTAGTCTACCAGAGGACATTATATGTGATGACCGTTAGAGTACAAGAACATAACAATTGTCTTGATGGATCAGATTAAGATTCATCTAGTTTAGCATTCTCTTTCAAGCAGCAGCAGATGCCTCTTGGGAGCTCATGAGCAGGGCTCACCTTTCCTATTTCTTCTTTAAGGGAGAGAGGACTTCCAAGCAGCAGAGGCAGCTTGTGCTTCCCCCCGCCCCCCACGCCTCAAATCTGGTAGTGTAAACCCGTTCAGGAAGGGCCATAGCTCAGTGGTAAAGCACATGCTTTGAATGTAGAAGGTCCCAGGTTTAATCTCGAGGTAGAGCTGGAAAAGACCCTTCTCTGAAGCCCTAGAAAGCTCCTGCCAGTCAAGAGCCACGTTACCTTGTGGCTTACCTTCTGAGAGTCACATACCAGAGGGGTTGGAGGGGGGGGGGCGGAACTCTTCACATACGGTTTCTCACACTCATGCATTCATATACATCTACACATACACACCAATGCATTCACACACACACACACACACACTCATTTTCATACATAACACACACAAAGATGCCCCTCTCCACACAGCATTTAGACTTGAAAAATGACTTCCCATTGGAGCCAAAGGGAGGCTTTTTTTCAAGGCAAATTGCTTTGTAGGGGGCTGATTTTTGGTGGGGGGGAGTGTCAGCACATTGGGAGGGTAGGGTTAATTCTTCCCTTCCCAATGAGGAACCACAACCCCCCCCCCCCACTTTGCAATTAGGCTTTTAGAGAGCCTTCCAATGGAGACAGACCATTGGTCCATCTAGCTCAGTATCTGTGGCTTATGCTGGCTCAGCTTGTCTGAGTGTGGAAAGCTAAGCAGGGTCAGGCCTGGTTATTACTTGGATGGGAGACCCCTCCTCTAGTTTCCTGCATTGAGCAGGGGGTTGGACTCGATAGCCTTGTAGGCTCCTTCCAACTCTATGATCTATGAAATCTATGAAATCTACAGGAGGTGAGGAAAGGAAGCCCTACAGATTACACTCAGGTTGTGGGCCAGAAGTTCTCCACGCCTGGTATCGGCAATACTGAGCTAGATGGACCAATGGTCTGATTCAGTAGAAGGCACTTTCATCTTCCCCTAACATCACCTGCAAGCTTCTCAATGGGTTCAAACATCATGCTTCTCTATAATGTTTATGCTAGCTTATTTTCTTGATATATTAGTGTGTAAATTATCCATTTAAAAAATCAAATTTCAAAGGAAATTAACTGAATTAATCTGTGGTATGTATATAAGTGAAAATGACAGGCAATTATGGAAAGAATAGGGTTGTGTTTCCTTTTCCAGAGGAAAAGATAGGAGTTTTCTCTACGAATCCATGAGAAGAAAATTGCAAGAAGACTTGAAGATGCTGTGAACAGCTGAACACATCTTTCCACCATTATACTTTGACTCTGTGGGCTATTTGTTTACATTTGCAGCTTAGCATTGTGCTGAGGTTCTAAGAATCCACCTAAGCAAAGTATCTTACCGTTCTTCGAAAGACTGGGGGAAAGGGATTACAGCAAACCCCAGATCACTACTTCTAAATTGGTCCCGAGTAATATGCCCCAGATACCAACTTTGAATATATGACTCTTGCCTTATCATTTCAGCCACCTGTTCTTACATTCCAACATGATTTTACATTAATAAATATATACTTGTTTGCTAATTACTATAAAAGTGCAAATACATATATGTGCTAATTTATGTATCACATTGGCATCTGTCTTGATTAGGACTGCAGAATGTTGATTCATGGTTCACCATCAATTGCCATCGTATTTCCACCATTCTTGCTCTGTATTTATAACTGCCTAGTATTGACAAAACCAACATCTGGACTCCGCCAATTCACACACTACATAGGTCATGATTTTTGCCTCCACTTCTGTGAGTCATCCATTCCTGTGAGCAATGTGGTGTTCAGAGTTCACAAAAGTTTCTAAAGCTCAGCTCTGTGAGCCACAGATTCATTCTTGCTTTCTTCATGGAAGTGGACAACTCCAATAAGTGAAAAAAGCTAACCCAAAGTAATACATGAACCAGGCCTCGGAACATAAAAGGATTCAAGAAGGGTCTGACCCTCAGTGGCTTCTCATCACGATTAAGCAACAACCTTCATGTACTTATCGCTTAATGGAAATCAAGAAAATGTGCATATAACAGACAAAGGGCACTGCTTGATTATAGGCCATCATTTGGGATTGTGAGAAAAAATGATTTGGAGATTCAAAGCACTTTTATCCCACACTTCAACCCAAAGGCTCCCAGAGCAGCTTACAAGAATCCAGTGGAGGCTGGTGACTCCAAACTTTTCAAGAGCTATCCTATTTTGGGGATAAGATTCAGAACCATGGAACCATGGATTCAGACTCAGAACCAAGTTCAGAGTAAAATCCAGAACGGCTATGCAGCCCTGCTGACATTGGGGTCACCAGTCTCCACTGCAAGAATCAATCATTAGCAGGGCCGGATTAAGACCATTATGGGCCTGGTGCTGAGGATTTTGTCCCCACCCACCCCCGGCCAGCCTCTCCCAACCTGGCACCCTCCAGGTGAACTGGACTGTAGCCCCCATCACCCCCAGCCAGCACGATGGGAGTTGTAGTCCAACACCGCTGGTGGGCACCCAGTTGGGGAAGGCTGACCCGGGGGAGTCCGTCGGCGCCCAGCCAGAGCCGCGCACGCTGCTGCTTCCCCGCCGGGCCTGCCGCCGGCGAGCCAGTCCTGCCACCAGGCCGTGAGAACCGGGTCAGAGGCAGGCGCGCGCACGGGCAACCACCTTACCTTACCGGAGTGGCTTTGGCTCTCCCGAGCCGGACGATGCGGGGAGCTTGCTGTCGGCGAGACTGAGGCGGGGAGCTTGCTGTCGGCGAGAAGCCGCTCCACATGCAGTCGCTCGCGCGGAGCACGAAGGCGCTCAAGTTGCCCAGCAGTCGGCCGGGCTCCAGGTGGTCGGCTCCCGCAGCGTCGTTGGCGAAGGCGAGGCCCGGTGGGCGGGGGCGGGCTGGGCAGCAGCTGCTCGAACTTCTTCCAGTCCACTCCAAATGTCCTTGCTGGGTGCGCTCGAGGCGAGCGGTGGAAGTCCTCGCCCTGCGCCTCGCGCGGGTCGACCCTTCTCCGGCGTCTGGGCCGCTCTCTGCAGGCTGCAGCCCAGTTAACAGCTCAGCGTGAGCGCTGCGTGGCAATGGCAACGTCTGCTCGGCGTGCTCGCCTCCGGCAACGCCCCGCAGGTGAGCGACTGGACGTCACCTCACTCTGAGCGAGGTGACCCTCATTTCCCCGGCGCCACGCGTCCCTATTTGTGGGCCTATTTTTTGGGAGGGGCCTGGAGCTCCCGCTCCAATAGCCCCTATCTTAATCCGGCCCTGATCATTAGACAATCTCTGCCATCAGACTTACAATCTTAAATGACACCGGACCCAAGGAAGGGAATCGGGAGGGAGGAGGAAAAAAGCATGATGGCGATGGTTGATTCAGTTATCCAGATGGATAGGAATATACCTATTCTGGAAACAATTGTACTCAGGTTTACACTGCATCTATTGTTCTTCTGGGCTCACCTGTTCTTTCCTGGCCTGTTCCTCTTTCTTTCTTCTTGTTTTCAGTTCAAGCCTAAATTCTGTTTCTTCTCCCCTCCCCTCAGGGCAAGATGTTTCCTAAGAAACCCTTCTGGTAGCCCTGGAGGGAGGGAGGGAGGGAGGGGACACCACTAGGAGCTAGATGTGTCTGATTCTTCTCCGATCTCCTTACAGGCCAAGCTGAATCTTTCCATAAAATCTAAGTTAAGATAAACACACTTAATTTTTTACCTCAAAATATACAACAGTTCAGAAGAAGAGAAATGGGAATACTTCACACTATTCCCGATGAGCCATTGGTGTTTGACTAACCTCACATGTGTATGTATTTTGTCCAATTCTGAAGCAAGCATGGGAAGCACATATTGGAGGTCCCTTTGGTTCCTCAAAGTAAGCAATGTGAGACTGCAGTAATGACATTTGGGGCACAATCCTATAACAAGTTTAGACAGAAAAAAGGCCTATAACTCCCAGCATGCCCCAGCCAGCATATCTGACTGGGGCATGCTGGGAACTGTAGGCCCTTTTTCTGTCTAAACTTGCATAGGATTGCACCTTTACAGGTTTAAACTCTGACATGGGAAACGGTGATTTCTTGTTAATACCCAGAAGCTTGTACTTTTTGCTACTGCAGCACCAAGACTGGAGATTCTGTAAACTAGTTCTTGACCCAAACCAGAAAATTTCTGTTCAGGGTGAAGAGTTTTGCTTGTCCTGAATCAATACAATGTATGCACAGATCTGTCAAGTTGCAGAACAGGTCTTCTAGCAACTGGAAGTTAGTTAAAAGACAGGCTTCCCCTTCATGTGATTTCAGTCTCTATTTTTTTGGTTTGCTTGTTTTGTTTAATGTTTGCTCCAGATTTCTAATTACTTGCTTTGCTAGCTCATTACTTGCCTTGTCTCAAGGCAGCAAAATGCAAAAAGAAGTGGGCCCTTTCCCTAAAGAATTCTACAGAAATAAAACTTGGGGGGGGGGGGGACATGGGGAAAGGGAAAGATGAAATTACTTGTGACAGAAGTAAAATCACAGTGTCTAAGCCAAACCTGTCTTACCCATTCATATCCTAGGACCCTATTACACCCACACCAAGCTGGACTTGATCAGATTTTATTTCCCCTCCCACTGTGTATTTATGAAGTCCACCCTTTACCTTAATGTGTTCTGAATATTTAGGCTCTGTATGAGTCATGTGAACCAATGCTCTTTTCAGTGACAAAGCAAACAACTCAAGCTGTACATCATAATGCTATTTTGAGAGCCACAGCCAAATGAAAATCAAGGCAATTAACCATACAAACTGCCCATTTCTATGCAACCTTCATCATATGGACAGACATGAAGTAATTAACAATGCTTTTAGGGCTACTTGGATTTACCAATAACCATAATTTTTGAGGTCTATTTTCTGCTACAGTTTTTCCTCATTCATTACAGAAACATGACCCATTTATTTTACTTATGTGAGCAAGAACCATCTGTGTCCCTGCATCATAACTTTAGTAATAACATTCTTTTTCAGCTGTTATAGTTGCCCTACACATGAGATTAAATTCTGGCATATTCAGCTGTAATATGAAACTTGTTCACCCAATATATTTGCTGCATGTGAGTAGCACATTGTTTTCTACAGCTTCAACAGCTGCCTATGCTCACCCGATCCTTCAAAAATGCCATGTTTTCCCGCAGTCGGAACAAAAAATATGGTGTCCTTTTAATTTAAGAGTTGGTCATTTTCCAACAAGCATTTACTGTCACCGCATGACACAAGAAATACCCTAATAATGTATCAAATTTCATTCTCTACATTTGTGGCACTAACAAAAATTGTGATTGGATTGCTGTTAATCTGAATCTTTTCTTCAAAATGAATCCTATTTTACTTCCTTTTTGTAGAGAACGAGAGAGAGAGAGAGAGAGAGAGAGAGAGAGAAATACCAACAGCAAGAGCCCTGAAGGCAGTGATGGGGAATTGGTTTTCTGATGATGACCTATTTTTGCAGCAAGACAATGAGATTACTAAGTTGAGGTGCAGCTGATATGATTGCCCAAGGCCACCCCTAAGCTTCTTTGCAGTCTGTGATGGAGGGTCACCTTGTTTCAGCTTTCAGCAGCACTCTGTAAAATAAGCCGTAGCAAAATCAACAGTGTCAGAGGAGCATCTGGCACTTAGGTTGACACAAGTCCATTATCACAAGTCTTTAGAAGAGCTCCGCTGGATCAGACCATCTAAACCCAGCAGCCTGATTCCCACAGTGGCCCAAAAGATGCCCCTAAGAAGCTGCCAGTGCCGGCGCCAGGTTTTGGAGGACCCTTGGGCAAGGTACCCTCAATGTGCCCCCTCTGTCAGATAACCTACCTCCTCACCATCATAGTCACCAGCTGCTCTTGTGTCTCCTCCTCCTTCCCAAAATTGCTACAATTTGCTTGCTCGGCAGGCAGAGAGCCAGTGAGCAAGTAGGCAGCGGCATCTGTTCCTCCTCCTCACCACCTCCATTGCCTGGGCCAGGGCAAGAGGCAGGTGAACAAGCAGGTTGCAATGGTGAAGAGGAGGAGCAACTTCAGCAGCTCTTGTCAGTGGGCCCCCTACTGGGGTGTGGCCCTCAGCAGGTGCCCGACCTTTGATGCAAGCAGGGCATGAAAGCGACAGCACATTCTTGTTGTTTGTCTCCCACACTGGGTATTCAGAGGTGCACTGCCTCTGGGTTTGAAGGGTTCCATTCCATCTAGCTATCATGTTGATAGACTCTTCCTCCATAACTTTGTCTAATTCCCCTTTGAAGCAATCCAAAACCAGAGACCATCATCACATCTCGTGGCAGTGACTACTTCCTTGGCTTTGTCCTAAGTCTCCAGCCCATTAATTTAATGGGGTGACGCCAAGCTGTAATATTACAAGAGAGGGAGAAAACAATGGTCCACACCTCTCTCTTTTTTCCATTTTTTTTTAAAAAATAATTTTTATAAATGCCTAAATATTGTTCAGGCATGTTTGTCCTTAACAAGAAATATCAGAAACAACAAGAATGTTAATTATTAATTGCATGAGCAAAAGAGAGATGGGGGGATCCACATACTAGACTAACCACGCCTATGTTTAACTATGCTGCAGAATCTCTGAATGCTATAATCCAGACCAGGGGTAGGCAACCTGGTGCCCCCTGATTATTGGACTACAATTCCCATAATCCATTGGGAGAGCCATTGTGGCATAGTGGTTAAGAGTGTTGGACTGGGACTCCAGAGATCCGGGTTCTAGTCCCCGCTCGGCCATGAAACTCACTGGGTGACTTTGGGCCAGTCACTGACTCTCAGCCTAACCTACCTCACAGGGTTGTTGTGAGGATACAATGGAGAGGAGGATTATGTAAGCTGCCTTGGGTTCCTTTTAGGAAAAAAGGCGGGGTATAAATATAATAAATAAATAAATAAATCCCTGACTACTGGTGATGCTGGCTGGGGCTTATGAGAGCTAATCCCCAAAATGTCTGGAGGGCACCAGATGACAACACATTACATGAGGAATCAGTTATGTTATACACACACACACACACACACACACACACACACACTTTAAAGCAGCTGGAGGGCACTCAGAGGTTTATTGGAAGATTGGGACTGGCTTAGGGATGCTTAACCATTTCTGCTGCAGCATTTTGCTGGTCTAAATTTGCCCATCTAAACTGTGCCAGCCCAAAGCTGCTGTGCCCCCCATGGTGATGGGGAATAAAAGTACCTGTACTTTTACTCCTATGAGACTACCAGTTTCAGGGGAGGGGCCGTAGCTCAGTGGTAGAGCATCTGCTTTGCATGCAGAAAGTCCCAGGTTCAATCCCCAGCATCTCTAGGGCTGGAAAAATGCCTGCCTGAAATCCAGGAGAGCTGCTGTCAGTCAATGTCAACAAGACTGGTATTGATGGACCAAATATCTGACTCACTATAAGGAAGCACCCTATGTGCCTATGTGTTTTTTTAAAGAGTGCAATGGTTTAGATTACAGATTTGGGGCCGGTTCACATGACCCAGGCTGCCGGCGGGGGAGGAACCACGAGGCCATCCGCGGGGTCCGGAGGGGCACCGCACACAACCGGCGCCCTGCACACATGGGCAGACCCCGTAGTCCCTGCACCACAGTGCGGGCCTCCTGGCGCTAGGGGGTGGGGCCCCGGGATGCCCAGGGGGGGCGTTTGCCCCTACAGGCTGGAGCGGCGGCGGCTCCGGCTGCTCTGGGCTGCCGTCTCTGTGGGGACTCCGCGGGACGGCCGCCCACTGTTCGGACAGCATGGTGACCACACGCGGTAGGGGCTTACCCCTCTACCGACCATGGTCACTTTGCGTGCGTCCCGCCCGCGGCTGTCCCGCGGGGGCACCCCCGGTCGGCGTGCACACGACACGGGAACCGTGGGGGACTTGCAGTTCCCGTGCCGTGCGAACAAGCCCTTGGTTATCATACATTCCCGCTCACCAATGAATCATCAGGAGAATTCACGGTGGTGGGGGAGGACGGGCCAGATCAGTGGCTGGTGAGCTAGGTGACCACCTTGGGCACAGGGCTTGAGGAGGCACCTGTCACAGACTTATCTACTCAACGGATGAAATAAATAGCACAAACAGTTCATCTTCACTAGTAAAACTGGCCACACTGACCCTACCTGACCAGAATTATGTTAATGTTTCTTTTCTTTTCTTTTCTTTTTACATCAGCGCCCATTTCAACAAACAGCATGAATGACTGTGAGTGGTTTTGTGATCGGATCCATGTGTGCACATCTATCAAATTATATGTCAGGGATAAATCAAGCATGCAGCTCTTGCATGAAAGCTGTAAAATGGGCTACAAATATAATTTCCGAAAAGGTCTTCAAATGAACAAAAGGAGTTGCTCATCACCTGGGATGCCATCTGGTCGGCCGTGCTAAGGATTCGGCATCCCACCCCAGCACCAGTGCTTTGACCAAATTCTTAGGCCCCTACAGCTGCTTTGAAGTAAACAAGTGAAAGCAATGGGAAATCCAGGGTGCTTCCAGACAAGGCTGTTATGTGGCCATCACCCTGCCTGATACACAGATTTTTTAGGGGGAGTCCATATGTTGTTGTCTTCCGCTCCTAGCTCTACCGTGTTTTATCACCGCTTCTTTTGTCTCTTTCCTTACCACAGAAAATCCATTAAGAAAAAAAAAATGAAACTGAAACAGAAGCCTTCTTGATTGTTAAGCACTAGGAGCCTGCGACATCACCGTCCTTACACTCTAGGACCAGCCACATAAAACCCTTCTCAGGCTAAGCACCAACACCTAAAAACCTGAGGGGAGGGTCTAATGAAAACCTTTCCCCTACCTATGAGGAAAAAGATAAATAAAGTCTCTTAAGGATCTATTTTAAATATATTCTACAGTGGGTGTAAAGATGTGTGTGTGTAGGTTTATCAGTAATCCAGGTTAATAATGCCAAGCTGACACGTAGGATTTGGGTAGCAAACAAAATAAAAGTAAGTTTACTTTAGTTCACAAAATCTTAGTTCAAGAAGATAACTTTAAACCTGCCTACACCAAACACTCTGTAATTATCCTAAGTCCCTATAACTCTAAATTCTTTCACTCTTCAAACAAGCACCAATCTCTCTCAAAACTCCTGACAGACTAGACAAAAAGAATTGTAAGAATCACTGTAAGAAGACTGTAAAAAACTCTCCCTGACATCACTCACACACTCCTTATATACTCCTCCCCCCACCCTTTCTAAGACATCGCACCCACTCAGTTCAACCTTCTATTCTCACTAAACATACTAACGCAGACATACACCAGGGAACTGAATTGCAGGGTTACGCCAGAGAGCCCTCTGTTTGGAAGCACCCCCAATGACAGAACTCCATGTAAAATGTAGTTTGGTCCCTGCTGGAACTTCTAGATGGAGGGATCTCCTCACATAGCCACACATGGTCTTCTATCAGACTTGGGCCCTTGTGCTGACATTTTATAGGATTCCATGGAGGAAGGTTACAGCAACATGGAGCTGAAGCAACTTCTCAAAATGATGGAGCCCTTTATCCAATTGCAAAGCATCTTTGTCAGTAGACTGGGCACAAGGCCTCGTTGCCTTCTCTACTTCTTCCTGGTCTTAAGAAATTCAGTGATAGCAGGGGAAGATCTACCAGAAGCCTGTACAAATTGTGGCCCAGGAGCATGCTGGATGCAGCCTACCAGCCAAAAATTGTGCTCTGCCAGGAGTCTGATGGCAACTTTATCCAACTCACTTTTGAGTTTATTTAGTTATTATTTATATTTATTTATCGCCCATCTGGCCGGCCACCGGCCACCCTGGGTGATGTACACAGATAAAAACACAAGATAAAAACAGAATAAAATACATTTAAAACAATATAAAATTTTAAAATCATTACCCCACCCCATATTCCCGCCTGAATAGCCAAGTTTTTAATGAGCAGCAGAAGCTCAGCAGAGAGGGGGCATGGCGGAGGTCACTCGGGAGAGAGTTCCACAGTACGGGGGCCGCCACAGAAAAGGCCCTCTTCCTAGTCTAGCTGCTCTGGCTAAAGGGACAAGGAGAAGGCCCTCTGTGGCAGATCTTGTTGAGCGGCCTACTTGGTGTTGCTGGAGACGCTCCTTGAGATAGACTGGACCAGAGCTGTATAGGGTTTTAAAGGTCAAAACCAACACCTTGAATTCGGCTCGGCAAGCAACTGGTAGCCAGTGTAGCTCCTTGAGCACTGGCATGATGTGATCCCGCCGGCGGCTGCCTTTAACCAGGCGTTCTGTACCAGCTGCAGCTTCCGAACCGTCTTCAAGGGTAACCCCACGTAGAGCGCATTACAGTAGTCTAGGCGAGAGGAGACCAAGGCATGAACCACTGATGGGAGCAGGTGATTAGGAAGGTAGGGGCGCAGCTGCCGTATCAGATGGAGTTGATACAGCGCCGCCTGGCTCACTGCTGACACCTGAGCCTCCATGGACAGCTGGGAGTTTAGAATGACTCCCAAGCTGCGAACCTGGTCCTTCAGGGGTAGATGTACCCCATTCAGCACCAGGTCAACATCCCCTAACCTCCCTTTGTCCCCCACCAGAAGTACCTCGGTCTTGTCGGGGTTCAGCTTCAGCATGTTCCTTCCCATCCAGCCACCCACTGACTCCAGGCACTTGGACAGGGTCTCAATGGCCAACCTCAGTGAGGACTTAAAAGAGAGGTAGAGCTGCGTGTCATCCGCATACTGATGACACTGCACCCCAAACCTCCTGATGATAGCTCCCAGAGGCTTGAGGTAGATGTTGAATAACATTGGGGAGCGGATGGAACCCTGTGGCACCCCACAAGTGAGCGGCCGAGGGTCTGAAGCCTCCTCCCCAAGAACTACCCTCTGGTACCTTCCAGAGAGAAAGGATTGGAACCACAGTGCCTCCCAGCCCCAACCCCTCCAGGCGGTCCAGGAGGATACCGTGGTCAACGGTATCAAAAGCCGCTGAGAGATTGAGGAGGACTAGAAAGGAGCATTCGCCCCTATCCAAAGCCCTCCTCATATCATCCACCAAGGCGACCAAGGCCGTCTCCGTCCCATGTCCAGGCCTGAAGCCCGACTGGCATGGATCTAAATAATTGGCTTCATCCAAGTGTGCCTTCAACTGAGCACCCACCACCCGCTCGATCACCTTGCCCAGAAATGGTAAATTGGAGACTGGGCGGAAGTTGTTTTGATCCTGGGGATCCAAGGAGGGCTTCTTTAGAAGCGGTCTTATTACTGCCTCCTTGAGGGCTGATGGCATCACTCCCTCCTCGAGGGAGGCATTCACCACCGCCTTGATCCCCTCACCCAGTCTCTCCCTACAGCTCATGATGAGCCAGGACGGGCAAGGATCAAGCAAGCAGGTGGTCGGCCTCACAGATGAAAGCACCTTGTCCACTTCATCAGAAGGAAGAAGCTGGAACCGATCCCACAAAACCGGTCTGCCATTGGCCTCCTCCCGCTCACTCCCTGTGTCCACGACGCACAATATTCCACTCCTAATCTGATCAATTTTATCTGCGAAGTGCTTCGCTAAAGCCTCACAGGAGGCTTTAGACTGTTCCATTGGGTCCAGAGCAGCTGGACTGACCAGACTCTGGACCACTTGGAACAGCCTCCTGGGGCAGCACTCCGCAGACGCAATGGAGGCAGCATAGAAATTCTTTTTTGCTGCCTCCACCGCCACCCGGTAGGCTGAAGCTGCAGCTCTAACTCGTGTTTGGTCGTCTTCGGAGCGGGAATTACGCCATCGGCGCTCTAGCCTTCTCACCTCTTGTTTCAGAGCTCGCAGCAAAGGAGTGAACCATGGTGCCGCGCGAGCTCTGTTTAGGCGAAGAGGGCGCTTCGGGGCAACTCGGTCTAATGCCCTGGTTATTGCAGCATTCCAGTCGCCCACCAGGGTCTCGACCGAGCTACCGTTTGTGTGCTCCAATTCCCCAAGCATGTTCATCACTAGTAGACTAGGTCAGGCTGTGCAGACCTCATCTACCATTTATAAGGAGCAGGTAATGCAGGCATCATCACCACTAGTATTTGTGCAAAGATGCTGACGGTAAACTCTGGATATATGCATAATGTTTGACCTGCTACTCCACTCCCACTGGCACAATGGAAAGAGTGGGAGTGGAGTAGCAGTGTTGGGTACTGCCCAATGAGCCAGCCGACAATGGCTCATTGGGTCCACACTGTAGTTTCACTCAGGATAGGCTGTGGGTCACTGATTTGATGAATTAGATACTAAAGAAAAATGGTGGGGGCTTGTTTAAGCAATGGCCATACATTCTATATTTATTATATTATATTATATTATATTATATTATATTACAGAGTCATTCTGTGTTAGTGGAAATTTGAAACAGTTCCACATAAGTGCCTGCCACTCATTGTGTCTCTTCATTGCAACTGAGAATTGTTGACAATAATACAAAAGTGGTGCATAGACTTAAACTTCATCATTCACACCCATTGTGACATTAAGGGTCAAACCCAAGATATTTCCTCGAGAATAACAGATAGGTATGATGAAGACGGCTGTTTTCAGAGAGTCTCAAGGGTCAAAACCATGGAAGAAGGCATTAATAGCTTCTTTCATTTCTATAGGGACAACTTCAGTGAGTTAAACTATCAATCTATCCAGTCTATAATCCTACATCAACTTTGCTTTGCTCTAGCTACTTTAGGCTGCAATCTTATAGCGAATTACCTGGAGGAAAGCTCCATTTAACTCAATAGGGCTTGGTTTTGAGTAGACACGTATAGAATTGCTGTGTAAGAGGAGTATACAGCTATATGAAAGTATACATGCCTAGAGTCACCACTCAGCTTCCTCAGCTATCTGCTGGAGGCCACGGCTGATGGTGACACATGCCAGGGCCTTGGCTCTTGGCTCCCTGTCAGTTACAGTTGTAGCCACCATCTTAGTTTTCCCCCAAATGCCCAGAAATTCTATTGTCTCACTGCTTTGTGGTTAAAAAAAATATCTGTCACCACAGACACACAAATAAGCTAGATCAGAAAAAAGGAGCTTCTTGAATTTAGGAACTGCCTTGTGAAATTTTCTGTTCACTCCATGAAACCTTGAATTCTTACTCCTCAGCTTATATTTTTCTCTCATTATATTCTTCAAACAATCTTTAATTACCTTTAATGCTTTACTTTATATTTCTTTCACTTTTGTATTGTACACTTGCTCCAAAGAGCTCAGCATGGCACATGTGGGCTTTTCCACAGATCATTCTCACAACAACCCTATGCCGCTTAGGGCGATAGTGACTTCTCCAAAGTCACTTAAGCTTCGATCCTAAACTCACTTACCTAGGAATAAGTGAGTTTATTTGGAAACAAGGGGGCGTACCTCTGAGTAGACAGTGTATAGGCCTGCACTGTTAGTTGACTATTTGAACCTGGGGTTTTCGCATACAAACCAAAACCTCTAGCTACTACACCACTGAGCTTATCCACACTTTATGTAGCAACTGAGTTCCACAGGGTGTTTGCCACAGTAAAGGCTAAAAGTGTGAAGGGGAGATATATGTTCCTAGGCGTGCAAGTATCTGTGCCACTGAGCTGTGATCAGTCACATCTGTGTTTATGTGGACTTTATGTTTGGAGATGCAGGTCTTCCCTTCACACTTGATGTGTTTACTGTCAGAAATCCAGAGGGAAACACTCTGGAAACTGGCTTATCACATCAATTGTCCCACGCTTTTAATCCAAACAAGAGTTTTCAGGAAGTGGACTGAGGTGGACCTGTGGTCTTTCCCCTCCCTTCTGTTTTTTAGTTCCATTTTGTGTGTCTACATCAGTGCTCAGTTTGATCTGCCCTAGATGAGTCAGCATCTCATCATCGCTGCTTAGGTGGAGGCATGATCTTCGGCCCCGTCCTCGTCACGACTTGGAAGCAAAAGCCTTTTATCTGGGCTGTTTGAAAGCACATTCCCACTCAGGAATCAGACTGAGGCTTTGAGGCAATCAAGCAAGAACAGCTCAGCCGAGGCTCTGGGGAAAGAAAATAAATGTTGCACTGAAGTATGATGAAATATAAATAACAAAAACAGTTCATGTTGCATAAACATCACACATGAACATATGTCGAGTGGCATGTGAAGGGGGGGGGGAAGACACCCTATAAAACCTGAAGTTAATATTTCCCTCAGGCAAAGTCACTTAGGATATTTAAGACCTTGCTTGTCCTTCACAAACCTGAAAGAGCTGGGGAACAGATCTTTGCTGGCAAATCTGCTGTGAACCAGCACTTCCAAGACAGAAGTAGAGTAGCTTCCTGTTTAGTTGACATAATGCCGCTTCCATTACCAGCCCCAAACCGGCAAATAATTCACCAGAGACTACAGGGTGATGCAAATGTCATAAGAGAGATGAGATATCAGCTAAAAATATCCCTGCTAACAATCCATCTAGCTCAGTGATGGGGAACCTCGGGCCTAGGGGCCAAAGTCTGCCCTCCTGCCCTCCCAAATTGGCCCTCTGGGGCTGCCCAGATAGCCATGCCTACTTCCCCAGCCCCACCCACTTTCTCCCAACCACCAATCACTGGGTGCTTTCCTGGCTTTTGTGCAGTTTTCCTGCATTCTGAAAGGTAAAAAATGCCTCTGCTAAGTCTCAATTACCGGCAGTAAGCACTTTAAGCTAAAATAGGTGGGGGGTTTGGCCCCGCCCCTTATACCTTCAGCCCTGCCCCCTTTGCCTTCATCCCCACCCACCACTGGAATGTGGCACCTGAAAGCTTCTCTGAAATGGAATTCAGCCTTGGGTTGAAAGAAGTTCACCACCCCTGATCGAGGTCCTGCATGACAGAGGTTTGATTTTGCATGGGAAATAGGTATATATTTTTTTCCCCAGAGAGAAAAGGAAGTTGGTAACGGTGAGTATAACAGCAATTTTCCTGAAAGGTTACTAACTCCTGCATCCAGGGGAGGCTGGTGTGAGTCCTATTTCAGTGGGGCTTCTTTTTCATTGCAGGTTTTGCAAGTTTTATTGGGAGCATCATAGGAGCTATCCACGGTGCTGAACTCTGTCCCCAAAATAGGTTTGCCAGCATGGAGCAGCATGGATAGCTCCTAGGAAGCTCCAAATACA
Organism: Shinisaurus crocodilurus; assembly: GCA_021292165.1. NCBI lineage: Eukaryota > Metazoa > Chordata > Lepidosauria > Squamata > Shinisauridae > Shinisaurus > Shinisaurus crocodilurus. The sequence goes on from CM037878.1 coordinate 96,033,176, forward strand.
AGCTGCAAAACCGGTAGGAGTCACCAGGCTCCCCTGCCTGCGTCTATCCTGCCAAAGCATTGCTCAGATAGGGGTTTTTTTTGGGGGGGGGGGACACAAAGGTTGCAAGTGGGCAAGAAATGTAAACACTCCAATAACTGGATTGTCCTATCTACCATTTTTATTTCATGCATGTGCATTGATGTGACCAAAGGATGCCCTGTTCTTGTGTCCTAAAAAGAAATCTAGACTTGGAAAATACGGTGTCTTGTTGTCTGCTTCTTCCAGAAGCCTTTTCCAGAGCTCACATCTATTAACTTCCACAACTGTTCTTCAAAATTCTCCTCTAAATTTTGATGAATATTTATATTCTCTGAATAGTCACATATCTGATGAATATTTATTCTACATTTTGATACCTATATTTGACAGATTACATTGATTTGGTATTTGACCATTGATATTAGCCAGTATTTCATAGCAGACATGCAATGATGTATCTAACTGATGGAATGCAACAGTATTTGATAACTGACAACTAATGGCTTATAACATTTCATATTTGATTCTTGTAATATATATATATATCAAAAGAATAAAGAGAAGCCAATAATTTTGAATGCAAAGGTACACATCAAAATACAAAGTTGAATTTCAAATTAAAAATGGGAAATGTTTTGCTGATTTTCAATAGTTATAATTATTCACTTCAGCTTTAGCCTATTCACACAAACTACAGAGTACACAGTAGCTGTGGGAATAGCCTGAACACGCCAGCTCTCAGTTTGTGTAGAGACAATCATGTGCAGCCATTAATTTATTCCACACTACACCGACCTCATCTGGAGCACTGTGTCTAGTTCTGGGTCATGAACTTTAGGAAGGGGGTTGTCATGATCCCAAATGAACACACAAGCAGAGGGACTGGTGGTGCCAATGGAGGAGGCACTGGTCCCGGGCACCACTGCTGAACCACAGAACCCCAGGCCCAAAATGCCAGAGACCCCCACCCCCCATCAAAGACTCTTCAGGCTGAACCAGGGACTACACTCCCTGATTCCAGTCTAGCAAGGAACCTCTAAGTCTCACAATCCATGGAACCGGTGCGCCAACGCAGGCAGTGCGGCCAGCATGAACTCTTGGAATGCTGGACTGTGGGCCAGTGGTCTGCACTTTTCAGGCCTTCTACTTATCAAAGAGGGGGCAGAACCGGAGATGCCTTGGATGTCAAGGCCTACAAGGCTTCAGTTTGGTCTGGTCCCAGACCTTGTTGGAGCAGCTCTCCTTGGTGCTGGGCTGTCTGGCCCATGCTGCCCCGCGGGCTCCTCCTTGGGACCAGAACAGGATAGGCAAGATGGAAGGGGTTCAGGGGAGGGCAACAAAGATGGTCAGCAGGATGCAAAAGTCCTATATATTTAACAAGCACAAGAGAAGACAGAGACAACATGATAGCACTCTTCAAATACCTGAAGGGTTGTCACATAGAGGGGGGCAACGGCTTGTTCTCTGCTGCTTGGGAGGGCAGGACTATATCTAATGGGCTTAAGTTACAAGAGGGTGTTATCATCCTCAAGAGAGGCCCTTCTCCCTGTCCCACCCCTATCAGAGGCGCATTTGAGAGGAACATGAGAGGGGCTTCTCAGCGGCTACTCCTAGGCTTTGTAGGAGCCTGCCAAGGGAGGCCAGGCTGGCTCCATCTCTGCTGTCCTTCTGCCAGCAGGCAAAGGCGTTTTTTATTCAGGCAGGCTTTGGGCATCTAAGCTGATTTGTTTCTGAATTGGGTTTTTTAATCTGGTGAGTGCTGTTATTTCTCTTTTGTTCTGCTTTCATTTGTCTTCAATTTTTGCCTTTATTTATGTTTTATTTGCTGTGCTTTATATTGGATGTGCTTTTAATGGATGAGTTTTAATGTTTTTTAACATTAAAAAACATTTAACATTTTTAACATTTCTAACATTTCTAACATTAAAATGCCTAGGACATTTGTGTATAGGCGGGATATATGGTAAATCGAATAAATAAAATAAAATTATAACTGTTACTTTTCTGTATTTGATTGTTAGCCACCTTGAGTGCTATTTTTAGTGGAAAGGTGGGGTATACATGTAAGAAAAGAATAAAATAAACTTATTAGTGGTCAGAGCAATTTGACAGTGAAACCAATTTCCTAGAGGGGTGGGGACGGGGCTCTCCCTTGCTGAAAGTCTTCAAGCAGAGGCTGGGGATACTCTAGCTCTGGTTTTCCTGCACTGAGCAGGGGCTTGAACTAGACGGCCTACAACAGGGGTGGAAAACCTCGTTCAGTCTGAGGTCTGAATTCAATTTCGGAGAAGCTCTTGGGGGCCACATTCCAGTGGTGGGCAAGGCCAAAGGCAAGGGGGTGAGCCCCCCAAATCCCAGCATCTTGTAGCCTAAAGCCCTTAGTGACAGTAACTAAGCCTTAGGAGAGGCATTACAACCTTTTAGAAAGGGTGAAAACTACACAAATCTGAGTAACCACCAAACAGTCAGTGGTTGGGGGAAAGGAGGTGGTGCCAGGGGAAGGAGCATGGCCTTCTGGGGAACCCTGGAAGGCCGTATTGGGATGCCAGGAAAGCCAGATTTGACCCTTGGGCCTGAGGTTCCGCACCCCTGGCCTACAAGACTTCCTCCTCCATCACTATGCTTCTATAATATGGCTTACGCTGGCTCAGCTTGTCTGAGTGTGGAAAGCTAAGCAGGGTCAGGCCTGGTTATTACTTGGATGGGAGACCCCTCCTCTAGTGTCCTGCATTGAGCAGGGGGTTGGACTCGATAGCCTTGTAGGCTCCTTCCAACTCTATGATCTATGAAATACGGAAAAGGTGTCTTCATCATCTCTGAACCCTGTTAGCGGATGCACACCACTAGCTGACTTCAACATGCCCATGGCTTACTCAGGTACCACAAGTCGGCTTCAACATGCCCAATGGCTACTCGGGCTACCAGGCTGCTCACTGCCTTCTTCTCTGAGGAGGTGAGCTGCCCTCCTTGGTAAATGTGCTTTTCTGTTCAGCATGTGTGCTGGTGGAAATCTCAACGTAGCAGAGAATGAATCTTTTTATTTCAGACTCCCAACCCATTCTATTGCAACCAAGTACGTATATCACATTCCAAAGCAACCACAACTATCTTGCAGTATGCCCGGTGGAAATCTCAGTATGGTGCTGATTCTGAATGGATTTTGTTGTCTTGTTCATCATGGCACAATTCAAAATCCAGAATAGAAACCTTGAACTCCCATATAAATCAGTCTTACCTCATAGTGGCACAAAAAAACAACAACATAAGGATGGTAAAGTTTGCTAGAAGAGGGCTCCCTCTCACTGTTCAACCCATCCTGCAAGATACTGATGTAAGCAACAAACTGGCCTTAGTCAACTCACAGGAGGATTCCCCTGGCGATACTGTAAGACTCAGATGCTTCATAAAGGAATACAGGACCAGGACAATGTGGGGCATCTTTGCTGGCACTCCACCCTCCCCATCTGGATTTGGGCCTGAAAGACCAAGGAAAAGTGTGGGTGCACGGAGGGTAAGTTGTAAGCAAGCACAATTTGTGACATTGCACAACATCATCACTGATCACGAGGCACGTCAGTTAAGGCATCAGCCTCAGCTTCCAAATTCCTGGGGGCTTTTGGAGTTTGAACCAACATGACATAGCCTTAACCCTGGTCTTTTAAACTAGCAGGGTTTTGGGGTTTTTTGTTTTTTAAAAAATTGATATACACATGAGCAGCTCCATTCCACAAAGACAATAGCCGCAGCTTCGTTAGGAATGCTTGAAAATGAGGCTGTAGACCTACAACAGGAGATTGACATTATACACGCCAGAAATCTCTCAGGAAACCAACTGTTCAATGCTGCCCTCCCCAGAATGTCCGTCAGTGCTCTTTTCTGGATTCTTCCCAATAGTGGATGTAGTCTTCCCCCCCTTCCTCCCCCCCTTTTAAGCCTCCAGGGCCTATCTCTGACAGCAAACTAGGCAGCAGTCCTGTGTTGCTCTGGCATGCCACATGGAGGGGGAAACCCCAAACAAATGGCAATTACACTGGAATTTGGATCAGGAAGCCCTGCCATTATCACCGAACAGAGATTTATTTGCAGGGGGGGGGGGACTCCATTCCAAACTGTGTGGAATGCCAGTCCCCGAAAGTGTACCTTTGTTCAGTTGCCTCCTTTGAATACCAACATAGTATCTGCTAGGCAAACACATCTGTTTCATGAAAATTGCTGTGTGTGTGTGTGTGTGTGTGTGTGTGTGTGACCTTTTTAATGGAGTATATGACTTTTAGTGTAACATTATATCACATAATAAATAACAATACAAGGAATTTCTTATTCTCCAATCTCCACCCACGGTTCTGTTCCAAAATCAATCTAGCTACTGAAGTGTACATAAATAGCCCCTCCTGTTAGGATGGAGTTATATATCCCCCCCCAACAACAACCCCCCCAATCCTTAACTCAGCATCTGTGTGTGTGTGTGTGTGTGTGTGTGTGTGAATGTGTGTCCTTTTTCATATTTAATTTGAACTCTAGAAGGATTGTAGTTTAATAAACTACATCCCAGAAAGGGGAAATGGTCTCTCTTTGTGTGTGATTCGCTAGCTTGGAGAAAAGGAAGCCTTATATTTGCGGCTCAGACATCTGACCTGGGGCAGGGTTGTAAAGGGCAGAAAGGCGGCAGCCTTCTGCAAACAACACCCGTTACTGTAATAGTTAGGGAAGTAGTAGAAGGGGTAGAAGACTGCATCAGGCAAAATGAGTTTACAAGATTTTCACCCTTCTTGTCCTGTTTTCACCCGGGGGGCTTTTGAAATGGCTTCGTAGCTAGTCTGAGGTTACCAGTAAAGCCATATGCCAAAATGCTCCTTCAAAGCATTCTCTCCTTGCCTCTGTTTTTTGTTGTGTGTTTTTTACCTTCAGCGTAGCTGATTCTGCAAGGGGCGATTCCCACAACCATTCTGTTTGTAGCATCTGTCCTATAGCGGTAGCTTTCTTGAGACATGATTATCCCCACAGCATGGAAGGCGGGCAGAACTGGCATTCTAGTCTGAGGACAAGAAGCCTCATTGACATGGGTGGGAAGCATTTTTTTTTTTTTAACTATTAAAAAATAAAATAAAATCGGAGTTGTGTGCCAAAGTGCGGGAAAGGCTGAGTAACTGGTCTTCAGAGGGAGTGTAGAAACAATGTACAAAATACAACAAAAAGGTTGGGACGTTTGGGGGATTCAAAATGGTGCAAGGGATTGTAAAGGGCAGAAAGGCGGCAGCCTTCTGCAAACAACACCCGTTACTGTAATAGTTAGGGAAGTAGTAGAAGGGGTAGAAGACTGCATCAGGCAAAATGAGTTTACATGAGATTATCATATGACACAGCAGCAGCAAATAGGTGCCTGCAGCATGAACGTAGCCACCTTTTCCATACTGGAGGATCACTAAATGTTGTCATTTGCTGGGTGTGGAAATCACTGTTTTAAGCAATGTGTGTTAAAGCAAGGGTGCGGAACCTCAGACCTGGGGGGCAAATTTGGCCCCACAGGGGTCTCAATTTGGCTGTCCAAGGTTTCCCAGAAGGCCACACCTCTTCTCCTGGACCCACCCCCTTTCCCCCAGATGCCAATGGTTTGGTGGTTTCCTGACTTTTGTGCAGTTTTTGCCCCATTCTAAAAGGTTGAAATGCCTCTCCTAAGGCTTAGTTACTGTCAATAAGAGCTTTATGCTAAAATATGCTGGTCTTTTTGTTTTTGGCCCTGCCCCTTTTGCCTTCGGACCAACCCACCCACCACTGGAATGTAGCCCCCAAGAGCATCTCCAAAATGACATTCGGTCCTCGAGCTGAAAGAGGTTCTGCACCCCTGCATTACAGGTTTAGCAAAGGAGAGACAGCCACTGCAACAGAGCAACAACAGCTGGCTGATGGTCATGGTGCCACCATCTCTCGTTGGAACAACCCTACCTGGAAGACCCCGCTCTGTACATTAAGATTATGCAGAACCCTTTCAGCCATGTCCCACTTTGTGCGTATTGGGATGGAAAGGAAGAAAGAAGTCTCAGAAAGTTGGATTTTTGAAACCTGCAGAACATCTTTTGTCTTCGGGAAGGGGATATGTGAATTGCAGAATCTCTAAACTATTCCCATTTCGGTTGTGACTGACGCCTAAGGGGGCTCTTGTAAGCCAGATCTAACACGCTGGAAGGTCACACTGCACACAATGCACACAGAGTAGAAACTCTAGTATAGAGGCTCAGACAGAAATGAGTGGCGCTGAAAACAAAAGCGGCTTTCTAGACATTTTCTGAAAGGACTACAGTGTGGAAACTGGGAAATGAACCAGATTTCAAATGCCACGTTCATTTAAAACAACACCAAACAATGTGTGCCTAGGAGATAGGCCAGGCTCCATCTCGAGAAGATCTTGGTTTCCAAGCTGCTGTAGGCCAGCCTTCTCCAACCTGGTGCCCTCCAGATGCGTTAGACTACAATTCCCAGCATTCCTGACCGCGGCTGACAGGAGTTGAAGTCAGAAACATCTGGAGGACACCAGGTTGGGGAAGGCTCCTGTAGACTCTGACACTCTAGTTCAGGGGCCAGCAACCCAGTGCCCGCAGGTGCATTGGCATCTGCCAGGGCCCCCGAGTGTGCCCACCAGACTCCCTTGGGATTTCTTCTTCCTTCCCCTGCCCTGCCACACTCATCTCCTCCTCCTCCTCCTCCTCCTCCTCCTCCTCCTCGGGACCAAAAAATGTTACCTACCCCTGCTCTATTTTTTCCCTTAACTTCTGAGTAGTCAATGAGATCTGGTGAGTTAAAAATAAGGGGCTTTGTGTGTAGTAATGGGTTCATTTTAAGTCTTTACTATACTGGGTTGGAGCGAAAGACCCCATCCTCAGGCTGTTCTTGTGTTTCACTTTCATTTTCATATTCAATGTGATTTGTTTTGTTCTTCAATAAACAGGTTGTGGTTTGGGCTTACAAAGATGAGTAGAATTTGACTTCTTTTCAAAGTGAGGAACATAACCGTGGTGATTATTACATCTTACTATGTCATCCTATGGGAAAATTGAGGAATTTAATCCAGAGATCATAAGTGAGGATAATCATTAACATAAGGTAACTAGTATGTATAATATAATATACCCATACACCTTCCCCTCATGGTGTGATTGCCACTGAGGCATGATAGGTTTCAGGACACAACCAATTATCACTCTAGTAGTGATAACTGGGCAAAGAGGTATTTCCTGTGATGGGATCTACACATCATCAACATTTCTGTGTTGTGTGAATTGAGCTTGAGTTTATTCATTCTAATCCAGTCCATTACTGACTCTAGGGAGTCATTCATCCTGCCACACCTGATACAGAGTTAAAGAAGAGAGAGAAATCTGGATGTCATCAGCATACTGATGAAATCATGTTCTAACTCCCTAAATAAGGCATAGGGAACTGAAGGCAATAGTCCTCCACTGCTGCCCCCGGCAATTGCTGTTCCAGTGTCTCTGGTTAGCTATTTTGGCTAATAGCTATTGGAAGACCTGTCCTCTATTAATGGGCCTAATTTGTTTTAAAAGCCATCTAAGGTAGCAGCCACAACCACATATCTACTGCCACCCAAAGATCTCACTCCTGGTTAGTTACCAGTTCAAACCCCATCGGTATATATATGTGAATTTAGGATTATTTGCCCCAGTGTGCATTACTTTACACTTACTAACATTGAATCCCATTTGTCATTTTGTTGCCCATTTAGTACTCACCTTGGAGAGACCTTTTTGGAGCTCTTTGCAGATCACAGGGCTGGCATCAAGGGTAGGCATGGTTGGGCACCTGCCAAGACCCACACCCCAGCAGGGACCCACAGGCAAGAACCTCCTGAAGTTGTTCCTCGTCTCTACCATTGCAACCAGAGTGCTTCTCACTCTGGCCCAGAGAATGGTGGTGGTGAGAAAGAGAAGCAGTAGATGCCACACTGCCTACTTGCCCACTGGTCCTCTGCCTGTCAAGCAAGCAAGTGGTAGCAATGATAAGAAAGAGGAGGAGGAGCAAGAGCAGCTGGTGACAATGGTGGTGAGAAGGTAGACTCACTGAGGGAGGGCCCCCATTGATGGTGTCCTGCCCAATTCTGTCAAAAACCTGGAGCCAGCAGTGGCAGGCCACTTTGGTTTTCACCATCCTGAATAACAAACTTGGCCACTTCACTGCTCACCCCTGACTCCAGGTAATTTATGGAAAAAATAAATATCATCTCTGTCAATACAGATCCTTGAGGGACTCCACTGCTTGGTTCCCTCCATTGTGAAATCTGTTTATTCCCATCCTCAGCTGCCTGTTTTTTAAAGCTAAGACTATCGGTAAAACTTAGAGCGTAAGGGCTGCTTTGTTAATGAGAAAGAGAGACACACATTAGGCTATGAATCATTTCTGTTCTACTGCACATGCAAACTGCAGTCCTGAGATAGAGTCGATGCTCTGTGTCAGATAGAATTTAATCCCTGAAATATTTTGTCAGCATAGTTCCATATTAATAGGTAATCAGGAATGCAAAAATGCTGAGCCTGTTTAATCTGAAGAAAATGAGCCAATCTATATTTGATCTTCTATTTGAGCCATACATTTTGGAGTTCTGCAAACTTTGGTGTTGAAATTAAGTGTCTCAGTCCATTAGTTGCTCACTTCAACTTGACCCAGCTGTAGTTGGACTGAAAATTACACTAATGAGATGGATGTGGAATGGCCTTCAGTAAAATGAACATTTTGATGATCTCTGCCAATTTACTATAGCACAATGGCCATCCTAGGAAAATTTATTTCTTTTGGCTTAGAAGAAACTGTAGGCTATATACTAATAAAAATGGGGGAAAGGCTGTTATTCCGAGCCGGGAGTCATCAGCCTGGTAAACTGATAAAGCATGTACAAGGAATCCTTTGCTAGCATTGAATTCATCCCATATATTGATTCTGCATAGTCATTTCTATTCATCTATGCATATTCCAGATATGAATGTTTCCAGTGTTTTAACAGCCTATTGCTCATTGCAGTACAACCTGAAGATTAGATTTTCGGAGCTCTGAACCATGGGAAATGTTGATATGCATTTCAGTATCTTTCAATCACTTGCAGCCTCCAATATTCTCACTTCCCAGTGTGCCACAGAAATAATTCCTGCACAGCAGATGCTTCTTTACTACAAGACAATTACTTTTAGAGAAGAACACATCGATTTAAATGTAGATGCTCAACGTTGGCCTAGCTATATTAAACTCTCCACCTATTACCAATGGGGCTGTGTCAGCTGAGCACATCACAAGAGTATGAGGACTTGACCCGCCCTTCCAGCCCTCCCATTCTTGAATTCTTTCTTTTCTCCAAATCACTGGGAGCTGATAGCTAGAGACAGTAAATCAGCGGAATAATCTGATGATGTAGCCCTGCAGAGAGACTCTTATCATGACTCGCAGGCTCTAATAAATGTATTGTAGGCTGTGCTATTCTGTTGTGCCAAGCAGAGGGACAGTCCTCTTTTTCCAGCATCTCACGCAGCCTGTGAAGTGAAGGTGAACAATGGCATTTCCCCTAAATTGCCCCCAAATGGTTCCTCACACTAGTCTGCTCTTTGCCTAAAACTCCATTGCTGAAGAGATCTAAAGCCGCAGTAGTGCGCAAGGTAGAGGCTGAAAGGTACCATTTTTGCACAGGGAAAATGTTCTGGGTGGCCAGAAGCACTCTTGGAGAGCAAAGAAAATATGTATCAAGTATCAAAAAATGTAGGGAAGGGGGATAAGTTATAGTATCCTATATCATGAAAGTAATTAATTATATATGTACAATCGTGTTTTACTGTTTTAGTGTTGTTTTTATATTGAGATGGCTTATGGTATGTAGAAATATGTTTTATTGTTGTTAATAAATTGGCATAGCCTATGGCTCTAAGCAATAAAGTCAGATTCAAGTCACTCTTGGGGAGGGGGCTACCGGGACACTGCTGTCCTTTTGTGGAGATGGAGAATATTTTAAGACTAGCATTGCTGGTCTGGGAAGGGCCGTAGCTGCATATAGAATGTCCGTAGCATCTCCAGTTAAAGCCTCTCATATAGCAGGGCTGGGAAAGATACCTGCCTGGAATCTGGAAGAGCTGCTACTTGTGAGGCTGATGGTCTAGACTGGTCTGATGGTCTAGACCAGTGTTTTCCAACCTTGGGTCTCCAGATGTTTTTGGCCTACAACTCCCAGCATGCCCCAGCCAGCGTAGCATGCCTACAACTCCCAGCATGCCCCAGATGTTTTTGTAGGCCAAAAACATCTGGGGACCCAAGGTTGGAGATGGACCCAGTGGTTTAACTCAGCATAAGGCACCCTCATGCATCACAAATCAGCCTTCCCCAATCCAGATGTGTTGGACCATTGGCCACACTGTCTGGGGATGATGGGAGTTGTAGTACAATACATCTGGAGAGCACCCATATGGGGAACATTGCTAAAACAAGAATGGTATTACAAAATTCTGCATTCCCCCCCCCCCTATAAAGGAACTGCTGTGGAGCTTTCTACCACTTGGAGAAGTGAAGGGCAAGCACAAAAATGAGTAGCCTGCTACAAGAATGGGCCCTATTTCATTGAGGCGGAGGGAGATTGCCAGCAAGGTTTAAAGGTCTGCTCTTGGAAATGCTGAAAGGAAAATTGCAAAACAAACAGCAGGGTATTTTAAGGCTGCTATTCATGTGTGTGCTTTAAAATACCACATAATGGGTTGGACTCAGGATTTGCCTTCCATTGACCGGAGGGATCTGCTCACGGAAGGTGCCGCCTGCCTTTGGGGGGGTACCCCCTCCCTTCCCATATCACAGCTCACCTGACCTGACCCTCTGTATTTTCAGGGGACTGGCAGAGCCGCTGAGTGGAGGAAGGGAAAGCCCAGCTGCACATGCTAAAATCTGGATCTAGCCCAATAACTACAGCTAGGTATGTAGATCAAACCATCATCCTGTAAATAAATAAATGAGCAAAGCCTCTGTGTCTTTGGTATGCATGCCTCATCTGTAGGCCCATCTAGTCCTTTGTAATAATAGCCAAACAGTGTGCAGGACCATTGAAGAATGATCACATGCATTCTGAATCTAATGGATGGATCAGTCTATTTTGGGTCTGTGTCTGTTTCAGATATATTCATTCTTAAGGCTCTTCCATTACCACATCAATCCTCCTACCTCCGTGTATACTCTACTCTGTGGACCAGGGATGTCAAACTTGTTGGGGGACGAGGGCCAGATTTCCCCTAGACCCATCCCCCACGGTCCTACAGGTCCCAGCGTACCCAGCCAGCATGGCTAATGGCAAGGGATTCTCGGAGCTGTACTCCAGCAACATCTGGGGACCCAAGGTTGGAGAGCCCTGTGCTAGGGGATGGGGCTCTGCCCCCAAAGCCCACCTTCCTCCCTGAGGCTATCTGGTCTCACCCCCACGCATTTTGCTTTTCTCCACGCAGAAAGAGGCACAGAGCTCCATGCCCCTCTGCATGGAGAAAAAGGCTGGTGCTTGAAGGAGTGGCTCCTCCAAGCATTGGTTGAGTCCCTGGCTTCGCACAGCGCTCCCCATTCTGAGTGGACGAGAGACTTGGATGGCGCTTGGAGGAAGGGTTCCTCCAAGTGCCGGCCAAAGTGTGAGCTTTGCATGCTGCTCGTCGTCTAGATTGAGACACTGAGCGGTGTGTGAAGCCAAATCCCCACTGTTATCTCTCACCAGTGATTGGAGATAACAATATTGGGGATTTCCTGCACACTACTCCCCCTCCTGGCTAGGATGATGAGCAGCATGCAAAGCTGAATCCTTGCAGTTATCTCTGATCACTGATCAGAGATGACAGCAAGGATTCCTCCCATGGAGGAATCCAACAGGGGCTTTGCAGGCCAGACAAGCAGGGGAGGCCGCTGACTCCTGTGTTAGTGGGGGTCCTTATCCATTGCGGCTTTCATTCTGAGCTTTATAGGAACCATCCATGGTGCTGTACTCCATTCCCAAAATAGGTTCACCACCATGGAGCAGCATAGATAGCTCCTAAAAAGCTCAGAATGAAAGCTGCAATGGATAAGGAGCCCCACTGACTTAGGAGTCACCCAGGCTCCCCTGCAGATAAGGAACCTCTGCAGGCTGGATTAGGCTCATGGGCTGGAGGTTCCCCAACCCTGCCAGAGAGCTTAGGATTTTGAAAGGTTTGTGTCATGTCTTTGTTGAATGAATCTTATGGCTTGATTGAATTATGACTTTCATTTTGCTTCAGCAAAAATGCTGAATGTTTTCCCATCTCCAGAGATAATATTAGGTAACAACAGAAGAGAAACCACCATCTGAAGGCCAGCCAAAAAGCTTTTGATAAGTTATATCCAGCACCAGAATCTGAACTGGGAATTTACAAAGATCTGCCTTTGCTATAAGCCTTAGAGTTTAAGGCCTAATTCTCACTCAAATAAAAAGGAAAAAAAAACACCACACCACATATTTTTGGTCTGTACAGACACTCCAAATCATTACAGTCCTTTTTCCACATACCCCTCTTTTGAAGTTGGCTGGGCACCAGAGAGATGTCCTTTTTGGTAATGGCACCTCAGTTATCGAACACTCTTCCTGGGGTGTCTACTTTATTAATTTGTGGGTGCTACATAAAACAGTCTTAGGCTGCACTCCTATATAGTAATAGCCACCAATTTGGACAGTTTTAAAAGGGTATTAGACAAATTCATGGAGGCTAAGGCTATCAATGGCTACTAGTCCTGATGGCTATATGCTACCTCCAGTATCAGAGGCAGTATGCCTATGTACACCAGTTGCTGAGGAACATGGGCATGGGGGGTGCTGTTGCACTCATGTTCTGCTTGTGAGTTTCCCATGGGCATCTGGTTGGCCACTGTGTGAACAGAATGCTGGACTAGATGGACCCTTGGTTTGATCCAGCATGGCTCTTCTTACGTTCTTACGTTCTTATATACACTTACCTGGAAGTAAGTCACATTGAACCCAATGGAGCTTACTTCTGAGTAGACATGTATGGAATAGATTGCACCATTATTCTCCCAAGCTTTTAATATATGATATACCTATTGCTCCCTTGGCTGTTTTTGTTTTTTTATTGCTGCCTTTTGCTTGTACTGGTATTTCTGCTTTTATTGCTGTTCATGACTTCACTGTTTTTTATTGTAGTTCTATTGTTTTGTGCTTTAATTTGATGCTTTAAGAAAAAAAAACCCTTTTGTTGCCTTGAAAGTTTTTATGTTGAAAAGTGGGATGTCTTCAAAATAAATGAAAAATTATAATACTTTTGCAGGACAGTTTCAATGGTGTGGTGTGTGCGTGCGTGTGCGTGCGTGCATGCGTGTAATGCTTAAACACCCTGCCTCCACTGATTCAGAGGCTCTTGCTCTTTTTAGATTTCAAAATAAAAACATTGGGAGATCAGATCACTTCGGAATATCTACATCATGTCCCCTAAATGAAAAAGTGTTAGTTCCTCAAAGAAAGCTATAAAACGTTGCATGGCTGTTCATTTGCTTTTCTTATGATACAGATAACCCTTGTTCAAGGCAAAATATTGTTTGAGGTGAGACTTTGATTAAACAAAAAACAGGGGGGGAAACAGGAAGCGTGGTGCTCCATGACCTGTTTTTGCAAGGTTCTTAATGAAGCAAAAGCTTTGGAAGGACTGACAAAAACAATCAAGATACTCATCATTTTTCTAGCCTGAATGTTGACATGAATGCTGTAGCCTAGCAATGAAAAGAGGTATTCAAACACACAACTGTGTGTGTCGACTCGAATTACATCCAGTGTTGTTGGGCAAGGGAAGGAGAAGTGTAGCTGTGTGATCCACAGCACGCTTACTTGGAACTGAGTTCAGTGACACTTACTTCCAAGTAAATGCAATTAGGCTGAGGACAGAAATGTTATGATCTCATTTTTAAAGGGCAGAAATGCCATGGACTCATACGTACCTGAAGCATTTATTTATTTATTATTTATTTATTTATTCTATTTATACCCCGTCTTTTTTCCTTCAAGGAACACAAGGTGGCTTACATAATCCTCCTCTCCATTTTATCGTCACAACAACCATGTGAGGTAGGTTAGGCTGAGAGTCAGTGACTGGCCCAAAGTCACCCAGTGAGTTTCATGGCTGAGCGGGGACTAGAACCCGGATCTCTCGAGTCCCAGTCCAACACTCTCACCACTACGCCACACTGGCTCTCAGGCTAACCTACCTCACAGGGTAGTGCCTCAAAGCCAGCATTACAGCTAAAAGGAAAGGTTTTATCATTGCGAGCAGTGTCAACAGCCACACTTTCCCCTTTGTCTACTTATGCTTGAAGAAGACTACAAACTTCCTTGTTCTGTCCTTTGGAGGTTAACCAAACCTTTGTTCCTCTGATGTTATGCTATTGTAAAGCTCCATGGGATGAACCATTTAGACGCTGAAATTATGTGTCATGCTGGAAAACAATGTAGATATTTATGGTGAATGTAAATCTATGGAGGTGCACTTGCATTGTCAAGCAGGAATTGTATTTATTCATAAGATAAGCCTTAAAGCATGTCATGACTGTTGATACACTAGCACTTGGGCTTAATCTTATATACCTCTGATATATGCTACCGAGTGTGCTAGTCTCATACAGCTTTGAATCATAAGAAAAGTATTTTGTATGCTGAAGATTAAGTAAGACAGGAGAAAAGCTGCTGTGTGATGCGAACAGACAGAGCAAAAGGGCTACGTGGCAGTGGAGGGTGCAAGACTGAAAGCACTGTCGGATGACACAGAAAGGTGGAAGAGACACTGAACTCTGAACTGTGTTTAATTCCCAGGCCCCAAAGAAGCTTACGGGGTATACATCTCAGGGGCAAACAACATGTTATATGCAAATGCATGATGTAACGAAACGTCAGTGTTTGTTGTTTTTTAAATGAGGGTGAACATGTTTTATTTTTATACCTTTTATATTTTATAACTTTTATATATTTAATCTTTTATACCAGGGGTGGGAAACGTGGGGCCCTTCAGATGCTGCTGCACTCCAGCTCCCATCTGCCTCAGCCAGCCTAGCAAATGGTGAGGGGTGAGGGGAGTTGTAGTCCAATGACCTCTGGAGGACCACTCATTCCCCACCCGTTTTAGACCTCTCATGTTTTCACTGCCTAGGCGTGTACAACATATCATGCAACAAAGTTCACTTGTAGTAGAGTTGCTAAGAAAGGCGACTTAATTCATAGCCATTACAGGAAGCTAATATGAAGGGTCAAAATACATGTTACATGTAAAAGTGCATGCGTATCAAATAACTTTTTTTTCAAAATAAAAAGAAGCATCTGGCATCCTATGGAGGGGAAAGTATCTAGGGGAAGGATTTTGAGTGGGGAAATGGCTAGCTGAGACAGGGTTAAGCACATTGTTTGCCACCTGCCCCCAGATGCTCATCCACTTAGGGCGCAATCCTATGTTTAGAAAAAAGTCCCCAGCATGGGGAATACTAGGAGTTGTAGGACTTTTTTCTGTCTAAACATGCATAGGTTGCACACTTAAAATCACACCTCCTGAGGCTGCTTTTCATTTAAAAAAAAAAAAAAAAAACCCACCCAAAATATTAAGGTTTGTTATGCACAGTTACTTGTAATCTGTATTTTTGCCCCTCAATATCAGCTTCCTACAATGACTATGAACCAAGCAGAAGCTCTATTACAAGTGACCCTTTTCACAGTATATGCTGTATATACATATGCAGTTTTTGTTTTTTTTAAAGTAAGGGAAAAAATAACATCAAGTTTATATCAGGTTTTCCTCCAGAAGTTAGATTAAAAGGCATTTTATGAACTGTGCTTTTACTTTTGTTCTGGCTGGTATTTTGCAAACCATGTTCAAAACTTTTCCTCTTCAGTGATACTCAAGTCATGTGGTAAAGAAGTCAAGCTTTTAACGGAGAGCATCCAAAACACACAAACCGTTGGCAGTCACAAGGACATGTTGATAATCTGGTGAATGCCTGCAATGATGGAGTGTCATTAGTGAGCAAGGACAATTACTATTAGGCAAATAACAGCGCAATCCAATGTGGCTGCCCTTAACCCGCTGAACTTGGAGGATTATGGGCATCCTGTGGAGCGTGGAAGGAGTGTGAAGGTGAACGTCTCCTTGTGCAGCCCTGCTTGGGAAGCAGATGTCACCTTTCCTTTTCTTCCCCAGGTGAACAAGGGCCAAGAGGAAAGGATGTGTCATGTCAGCAGGAAGGAAGAAGCGTAGGAAGGAAGAATGCATTGCTTGCATGATGGGGAAGTGCCCTGGCTGTGTGCTAAGCACTGGGAGGCCAGTTTGGATGGCCTCGGCCAGCTGGCTTGTCTGGTTTTGGTGAGTTCTTCTGGCCCTTTGGCCATCCCCTGACCACCCACCTCATCTCACAGCCTGTCTATGGGTGGGCAATTGCTGGGAGTCAAGGGTACAGTTCAGAAATGACACAGTATTCGTACATGATAACATGGGGAAGGAAAACATGGGAGATGGTAACAGCAGTTTATGTCCCCCCCTTCCCTTGCTTAACTGTGTGGGATGTTCTTCCCTGCCACCACCACCCCAGTTGTTGGACTGGGTTTGGGTCAAGGCTGGCCCCAAGATGTTTTGCTGGCTGAGGTGAATGACGAGATGGTGCCCACACCCCATTCCATGTACAGAAGCCAACCAGACTGGCAGTTAAATCTCACTTCAGCGCTGGCTGCCTCTACTGCTCCAGAGGGCAGCCGCTAGCTTATTTATTTATTTATTACATTTATACCCCGCCTTTTTTCCTACAAGGGACTCAAGGCGGCTTACATAATCCTCCTCCTCCTCCTCTCCATTTTATCCTCACAACAACCCTGTGAGGTAGGTTAGGCTGAGAGGCAGTGACTGGCCCAAAGTCACCCAGTGAGTTTCATGGCCGAGCGGGGACTAGAACCTGGGTCTCCCAAGTCCCAGTTCAACACTCTAACCACTACGCCACACTGGCTCTCAACTACACCACACTAGCTTAGGGGTTGCAGGGCAGGCTGTGGGTCCTCCAACACCTTGCTGCCACCCTCCTGCCCCAGATCTGCTGCCTGAAGTGGCCGCCTTGTTCTGCCTCATGGTAGGGCCGGCTCTGGGTTGGGTGTTGGTGTCTGATGTCCCAAAGCAGGGATGCCTGTTCGGGTTCCTGGCAGAGAAGTGTTAGCAGTGTGCTCACTCTCCCATTGTGAGGCCTGCATGCTTTGTGTAAAGTGCCCCCTATCTCTATAGCTCCCCTCATCAGAATTCCTCCTAAGTGTGCCAGGGAGATATTGTCCCATGCCGTGCACCCTGTCATCTGAGTGCTGGCCTGTATGGGGTTTATATATATATATATATATATATATATATATATATATAAACATTTAAACCGCACCTTTTTTCCTGCAAGGAACCCAAGGCAGCTTACATAATCCTCCTCCTCCTCTCTATTTTATCCTCACAACAACCCTGTGAGGTGGGTTAGGCTGAGAGGCAGTGACTGGCCCAAAGTCACCCAGTGAGTTTCATGGCCGAGCGGGGACTAGAACCTGGGTCTCCCGAGTCCCAGTCCAACACTGAGTTACACTATATCCTGTGTTCTGTCATAGTGACATGGCTGGGGCAGGCATGGATGTAGGGCCTGGTTTGTTTCCTTTTTTTTTTTTTTTTTTTAAATCACCTCCCATTGAGGTCAATGGGAGCGAAATCTCCCACGCCAAGTCCGGGGCTGGTGTAAATTTGCACTATTGACAGGGGCATAGACATGGATTGAAGGAATATAGAATATGGTGTGGATAAGCTCCTCCCTAGTGCCACCCATGTCTCTACTTCATTTAATATGTTTACAGACATACCTCGTCTTATTGTACTTCGCTTTATTGCGCTTCGCAGATATTGCGGTTTTCACACATTGGTTTTTCTCCCCATTTTTTAAGCTTTTTATTTCTATAAAAACAAAAACAAACAACACAAAACATATAACCATAATTAACAATTAACAAAACTAGAATGGACTTCCGAATTTTTCTACAGCAAATATAAATAACAAGTAGTTTCTCTAGTCGATAATCAAAAAAGGAAAGTTCTCTTTTTTCTATTGTCACAAATTTATCTTCTTTTTATTCCACAAAACCACAAATAAAGAAATCAATTTTTCCTAATCCCTGCAAAAAGTCAATTAGAGGTTTCTACTCTGCAATAAACATAGATGTTGTCTTTTCTCTGATTAATGACATAAGTTTGGCCGTCTCTACCAGCTCCACCATCTTGACCAACCATTCTTCTGTTGTAGGCAATGCTGGAACTTTCCAGTTTTGTGCATATAATAGTCTCGCAGCCATTGTCATATATAAAAATAAAGTTCCATGACTTCTTTCCAACTGACTATCCGTTATACGTTTTTACAAATTGAAGGTTTGTGGCAACCCTGCGTTGAGCAGGTCTATCAGTGCCACTTTATATAAAAATAAAGTTCCATGACTTCTTTCCAACTGACTATCCGTTATAGGTTTTTACAAATTGAAGGTTTGTGGCAACCCTGCGTTGAGCAGGTCTATCAGTGCCATTTTTCCATCAGCATTTGTGCACTTCGTGTCTCTGTGTCACATTTTTTAGCAATAAAGTGTTTCTTAATTAAGGTATGTACATTGGGGGGGGGTTTTTAGACATAATGCTATTGCACACTTAATAGACTACAGTATGGTGTAAACACAACTTTTATATGCACTGGGAAACCAAAAAAATTTGTGTGACTCGCTTTATTGCGAGATTCACTTTATTGCGGTGGTCTGGAACCGAACCTGCAATATCTCTGAGGTATGCCTGTATTTATGACATTGGTATGCCATCCCTCTGAGTGCTTTACAATAAATAAGTCACTCTGCCAGCATCTCTTTGCCGGTGGAACAGTTCTGCTGACAGAGTGTTCTGATGGCCTATCAAGGAACTACCATTGGTGTATCTGTCATGGCAGGGGCATCTCTGGTATCCTGCCAGCGCAGCAAGTCTTCTTCCCAATCCTAAATCTTCCCAGCTGGTGGATCTTGAGTGCATTCTCAGTCACTTGTTTGAATGGTTCATTTATTGGCTGCACCTGTTGTTGGTCTCGATTCTCATGTTTTTGCTTTTTTGTGTAATTAAGCCAGGCTTGAACAGCACACATCTCTCTTGAACGACAAGCTTATTTCAGGATGAAATTCTCAGAAACATTACCTGACTCATGGATTCCAAGAATACTGCTTATCAGGGCCGGCGCTACCGCTAGGCAGACCCAGGCGGCTGCCTAGGGCGCGTGGCGGAACTGGGCGCAGCGTTTCTGCGCCCCTTCCTCGCCTCCGGCGCGCTCCTGCCCCGCCTGCCGCCTCTGCCGCGCCTCCCCGCCCGCCTGCCAGCCGCCGCCGCCGCCGCACCTCCCCCCCCCGCGCGCGCGCGCCCGCCCGCCAGCCACCTACCTACCTTCCTGTTGTTTCTGGAGCCCCGCTGGCGTTGTTTTGGTGGGAGGAGGAACCAGGGCAACAGGGCTTAAACAGCCCTGTTGCCCTGGTTTCCCCGGCAAAAAAAAAAAAGCGTGGGGGTCTCGTCGCGTCGGAGGAGGAGGCGGCGGCGGCAGCGGCAGCAGCAGCAGCAGTAGCCAGCAGCAGGGGCGGGGGGAAGGTAGGTGGTGGTGGGGCGGCAGCAGCGCGGGGGGGGGTGTTGCAGAGCAGGGCTGCTTTGCTCCGGAGCCCCCCCCACGGCACGAGAGGGGGGGCGCTAAATATAATTTGGCCTAGGGCGCCAAACAGCCCTGCACCGTTCCTGCTGCTTATCTTTCTGAACTTCCACCCAGTGCTGTTTGAAATTAGAAATCTGTTTTCGGAACTGAGTAACAGTATGCACTTTTTGAGCATGGATTTTCAATTGCTTTGAGGAGGACATAATTTAACATATTCTTCTTCAATGCCTACAAATTTCCTAAATTCATATAAAAGGAAGCACTTGCTTCCTTTTTCTGATCCAAAATGCACAAGGAGCAAAAACACTTCTCTTCTAACAACCATTCTCAAAGTTAGTTATAAACTTAGCACCGCTTCATTTATTGATCTATTTGATTTTGATTTGATTTGTACCCTGCCTTTGTACCAAGAAACATGACATACAAGGTGGCTTACAATTATAAATAAAACTTGATTAAGAGAGCAATCCTATGGTCCCTCAGCAAATGTCCCAGGGACCAAAGGATGGCTCAGAAAACCCCTCCAAGGTTGGAGACAGTGCTCCAACCTCGGAATGGGGAGTAACTTGGAGATCTGCCACCACTCCCTTGCAGCCGGGGTGCTTCTCATTTTATTTGCTGTTTAAGATTTTTGTCCTTTTCACTTTTTACTGTTATATTTATTTTTATTGTTTATTTTACTGTTGTGAGTCAATCTGTTAATGTTCACATTAAGGGCAGCATATAAACAGTATCAATAACTTTAAAAACTAACAAAATTGTCTGACTCAGTAAAAGGAAGCTCCATATGTTCATATATGTTCATTTAAAGCAGGGATGGGTAGTAACACACAACTCATGGTACATGTGCAGCCCCCTGGCCTTTTTTGCATCCCCCACCCCAGCAAATTTGTTGCAGAAATTTGGTGACACCGAAGGAAAAAAGGTCTGCATTTTTTCTTGTTTTGAGGAATACAAGTAGTGGTTTGCCCCTTAAATTTTAAATTTTAAAGGGCAAAAGGGGTGCATAGATAGTGGATATCTAAATATTCTTTCCCCTCCCCTCTCCTGGCTTTTATTCCATAGTTTCTCTTCCGGATCTTCTTGGAACCTCCAGTAACTCTCGGCATCTCTGCTGGCATCTCTGCATTACATGTTTAAAGTATAAGCCATTTGGAAACCTATTTCTCATGATTCTCAAAAAGGCACCACTGTAGATTGTACAGTATTTTTCCATGTATAAGACTATACTTTTTCCTAAAATTGTTAGACTAAAAATTGAGGGTCGTCTTATACACGGAAGTAAGCCAAGGAGAGAACCACGCGGTTGCGAAACTGCCCAATGGGGGGCGTCTTATACATGGGAGCATCTTATAGACGGAAAAATACGGTAGTTCTTTTCTTTGAACTAGAAACAGAAGCCCAGATTCATAAGCTAGGGTTATGTCAACTGCGTACATCCATATCCTGTATAGGTTTATCTTGGGACAATTTCTTGCTAGACCCAAGTAAGAACTTTCCCTTTGTCTTTGTGTTGGCATCAGTGCTTGAATTATGGCGGTGGGGGGGGGTGCTTACCTACCTTTTGTAATCCCCCCCCCATAGCTATTGTTTTAGAAGGCTACGGGAGAACATGATTTGACTAAAATTTGGGGGAATTTAGGTGTTGGGGCTTGTGAATACTTAAGGGCTTCCCTTCCCTGCCTTTCCTACCATAATTTGAATACTGATTGGCAGTGTCGCCCCCCCCAAGATAAATATTCTTTATATGAGTGCAATCCTATGTATTCTGCCCTTGTTGTACAGAAGCCTGGGATCTCAGAGGCTTCCAAGTATCCAATGTCCTGCTGGGCTGCTGCCAGCAGGATGGGAGGAGTGACAGAGACCATTTTCACCTGTCCGTCCCCCTTTGTTGTTGTTTTTTCTTCTGGACAGGCCTCTGAGCCCATCTAGAGGAGGTGCAGGGGCGGGGCAGGGGCTAGAGAGGCCATAGGATTCTTCATAATCTGGCCTCTCCTCTCCTCCCCACCCACCCACCCACCGCAACACCCCCTTCCAGACCTCTCCAAGGTCGTCTGAGACTGCTTTTGCAGCCTCATAATGCAGCCGGAATGGTTCTTTCCACGGCGGGTGTGAGGGGATGGGGGAGGGATCAGATTTTAGAGTGCCTCTTCCGAGGTCGTAGTAGTGTCTACAGGTCAGGCTCAGAATAGGCACTCCGAAGAATCCTATGGTCCCTGGGATTGTTCTCTCAGTTGATAAATGGATAGAATCCATTGCTTATTATCTAGAGCAGGGTTTGTTTGTTTTTATTGACCTTTTTAGTTTATACGCATTGGTAGGCTTTCTGAGTTCTACTATATCTTACCAGTCTATGCTGCACATTATTCTTTATTATGGTTCATGATGACAACTCCTTGTAATGAACTGCTTTAGTTAGTGAAGAAAGTAATCAATAGTCAGTGAGTCAATACTGTAAACCCACTTGTGGTAGGCAGAACCAGCAACAAGAATTCGAAACTATGAATTCCCCATATTTTACTGAACTCCCCTTCTAAACTCCATACTGAAATGTTCTATACAAAGGCTAACCATCAAGCACTTATACATTTCCTTTTAATCTTACTATGCCATTGAGTTTTAGTCCTTAGAGTAATTCTTATGAGTTCCAATCATTTATATAACACTATTTCTTTTTTTCTTTTTTCTTTTTTTTACATCTTATCTCTAGTAACGGTAAATCTTTGAAATACACTGTCTGAAAACACTAGAGGAAATTGTTCTATTAGAAATTATGGAGGCAATTTGGTATTGATTAGCTAAAACAATTGCTTCCCGTTGACAATGGAATTGTGCAAGTAAGCTATAAATGAAGAAGATAGGAAAAGATACCGTCATACCAACTGGCAAATACAACCATAAGCTTACATTTCCGATTTATAGTGGGGAAGTGAAAGTGGCACAAGGTTGCTGTTGGAAACTTTAGAATTTATTATACTCTAGAAATTGCTATACTTTTAGTTCTTACAAAAAGGTACATCCACATTTCTTAGGGGTTGAAAGGCAGTGAAGGAGATGCCTGTATATTATTTTATTCTCATATACTCCTCTTGAGCAGGAGCTGGCGACTTCTTTAAGCCCCTGGACACATTTGGCCATTTGAGAAACTGTCATGGGCACAACCACAAAATGGCTACCATGTGAAGTGTGGCTAGCCATAAAGGACAAGTAACCTACCCATACAACTGTGCACAAGGCAGAGGTGGGGGGTTTGAGCCACACAACACACTAGACAACTTCTTTCAACCCACAGTTTTCCATGTATTTTTCTTATTCCCTTCTTTCTTTTGGTGGCTGGGCACATTGGAGAGGAAAGCATTAGTCTGCAGCCTCCCACTGCCTTCATTTCCTAAGAATGTCTCTGAATCCCATCATGTAACCCTGAGGCATTCATAGGAAATGAAGATGACAGAAGCTGAAGGCCCTCGCTTTTCTTAGAGGTGATCCCAGCTGCCAGTAAGAATATGTGTAACTTTTTAAAAAAAACTGGAGGGCTTGGGAACCTTGGTAGGTGTCAAGAAAGGTGCCTGGACCACGTTAGTGCTTGTGGGCACCATGTTGCCTACCCCTACTCTTGACAGTATGGTATCTGAGCCTTGTAGAACATAAGAACTAGGGGAAACAGCATGATGCTAGCTGGTGATGATGGGAGTTGCAGTCCAACACATCTGGAAGGAACAAGGTTGGGGAAGGCAGTTCCAGGATCTCAGGCTGAGAACTCTTCATTACCTGCTACCGAATCATCTTAGCTTGCAATAGTAGTGATTCAGCCTGGGACTTTGTACTGCATGCAAAGCATATAATCCACAACTGAGCAATGGTTTCATCAAATACCTTGGAAAATACAACTCATTACTGGTCTGTGATTTCTGAAAATGTCAACATTTTAAATATACTATTGATCACTGCATGAACTTGTTTATCAAAGACAAATAACAGAGAGAAAAAGAGCAAGTGCCAAAAATATGGTATAGTGGTTGTGTATAGCAGTCCTACCGTTTTTGTTTCATTTTTGTCTGTTACCTATGAAACTATTTCATGGAAGATGAAGAAGAGGGTCAGGTCAACGAGGAGAAAATGTTTCTTCCTTTTACCCTCCTTCTACTCCACTCACTCTATTCTTCTTCCCTCTAATCCAGCTAAGGAGATTCACATGCCGAAGCAGTCTTCCATGTGCATATCACTTGCAGGATCAGAAACCGCGAGCATAAATTGGGTGGGCATTCAACTGTGAGTGAATACTGTCTATCTAGACCACATTGCTTTCAATGGGAAGTGTACATCTTCATCCACATTCTGAATGTGCACCTCACTGAAAACAATATTGCATATAGCCTGCATCTGCACTCGGCTGCACATTTCTATAAAGATCCAACTTCCTCCAAATTCACCACCCAGAAAATAATATGCATGTGAGAGTCTGCTTCTTGGGTTAGATCTCCTTACTTGGGTGCCTAGCTCCATGGAACCTGCTCAGGTAAGAGTCACTATACCTACCTGGGCAGAGGAGCTGTAGCAGTTCTCCTGTGATGAGCAGTCTAGACCAGGAAATGAATTCCTCCCATTCTTATGGTCCTTCAAAACATAATACTATACACGACATCTACTCCAAGTAGGTCGCATTGATTTCAATGAGGCTTACTCCCAGGTAGATGGCTATAGGAGTGTGCTTTATTTTTAGTACATAATTGTCAAGAGTTCAAGACTTGGGAGAAAAACAAGGGGCATTTCTACCTGAAACTTCTACTTTCACATCAGTTGAGGAACAGATGTAAAGCCATATACCGTGCTGGAACAGCATTATAGGTCAAAGAAAAGAGAAATCCAAACAGGCTCTGCTGTGCTCCCAAACAAGGCAGGCAGGCAGAACTGATTAGACCTCTTGTTCTCAACTTCCTTTCCATCTTGACTAGTTATGCTGCCAGTCACCCTTAAATATCCATCAATATTCAATAGCAAATCTGGTCAGATTACCTTGGAGTTGAAATTATATGAAGGCAAGGCTGAAGTTACTTGGGAGATCCTTTTGGATGCGGGCTTCTGATTTGGGAGATATTCTTGTTTATGCTTCTTTTATTATCTGACTGACCACATGTGCTTGGAGTCAGTTGGTTTGGCCACCTGCTACAAGGCCTTGGAATGAAATGTTAGAATTAGACATTAACTCTTAGAATCTTGTTCATGTATGGATACTACCCACATGAGATCAGCACGATGTGGTTTGTAAGATCATATTCTGTGAGCAACAAAGGTACATTTATTGTGCAACACATTCATTAAAAGACCCTAAATCTAGACTTTCCTGAAGGGAAGTATAAGGGCGTACATCTGTTATTGAAATTGAACCATTTTATAACCAAGCTGTAGATTTGTATGAAGAGGCATCTTTTTAATTTAATATAACCTTGGAAATGCTAAAAGGGGTTGAAAACCAAATTTGTCAGCAAGAAACAAACAGGGAAGAGGAGGACAAGCTATTCAAGGATGCAACATATAAAAGTTTCTTTCTACCATAGCCCTAACAATTTAGCTGTAGAGTCTCAACATGGGAAGTAGTTGACATTTTTCACTCTTTCCAATTGGCCTCCTTATTTAGCTGTTAGCTCTTTCTAAAAGCACAAAAAGAACATTTGATGAAATTCATGGAAAGAATGAAAGCTTTATTTCATATTCCACATCAGTGAATAAAGTTTCTGATAGATAATATGTAATCTGTTGGGAGCATAGCACTTAAATTTACAATTCATTGAGCAAATGTGTTTCCTTTATATATTTTTTTTCTTGGGGACTAAATCAAAATTTTAAATAGACAAGCAAACCTACTGTCCTCTATTTTCTAGCTTTTGAAATCAGTGATTGATGTAATTATGTAAAAAGTGATAGAAAAATGTGATAGGAGACCATTGTGAAACTGAGCATACGGGTTGATTCAAATCTACATCTCCAAAATAGAAACATGATGAATAATGTATCCAAACAAAAACCATAGAATACCTTAGAGGTTACTGAAATCAATTTGCAAATAAAGAACAACTCATCCATCTTATTGCTTTAACAAAATGAAACAGAATGTACAGTATTTTCTAATAAAAAGTTAAACCACTTTTGAAAGAAAAAAAGAACTAAAAAAATATTGTTATGTTTCAAGTCACTTAAAATTTCCAATAGTTTGGGTATTATATTACACAAGTGAAAGCTGCTGTAATATAGTGATGAAAGTGCACTTCTATACATGTTTACTCAGGAGTAAGTCCCACTGTGTTCCTAATATGTGGATATAGGAAGCTCAGTGGGATTTACTTCTGAGTAAACGTGCTTAAGATTGCAGTTAGAGACTAACCAATGAATCACAAGGTCCCTGGTTTGAATGAACTGTTTGCTATGAACACACTAGGTGGACCTAGACATTCTGTCACCTTTGGTCTGCAATATGGGGATAACAACAACCTACCGTAGGGTTGTTGTAAGGATCACAGTATAACATTTGGGAAGTGCTTTAAAAGTTCTAAGCCATATGTATTATTATTATTATTATTATTATTATTATTATTATTATTTGTGAAAGACCGCCGCCGGTCCTTTCGTACGAGTTCGGGAGTTAACGGGTTAACCTGCACTGTAAAAACTCCCCATATGCGGTTCCCGGGTGAGCTGAGCTGAGGGCAACTGCTTCAATAGACACTGAGCGAAAGCTTCCGGCAGGCAGGCAGAGATTTGTTTATAACACCTTTAATTGAGCGTAGCGAATCGGTCAAATAAGGAACTTCACAGTAAACACAGTACAGTCTATAAAACTTAATGGGCTGTAGAGCTCCAATACATATTCAGCCTAAAGGAGGCTTGCAGAAAACACAGACAGTATTGGCATCAAAGAACCTGAACTCACTAGATTTCATAGATCATAGAGTTGGAAGGAGCCTACAAGGCTATCGAGCCCAACCCCCTGCTCAATGCAGGAAACTAGAGGAGGGGTCTCCCATCCAAGTAATAACCAAGCTTGACCCTGCTTAGCGTTCCATGCTCAGTCAAGCTGAGCTAGCGTAAGCCACAGGCCTGTGCTCTAGAAAGAATATCACTGCAAGTTGTTCTAACTTACAGCCGGTTACCGAGCGTCCTGCTTAGGGTTGTGAGGCTTCGGCCCAGCTGGAGTCGCGGACCTGTTCCATGCAGTCCTGCAACTTGCTTCCAACAACCTCGATGGCTCGGTATCCCCTTTTTTACCCCCTCCTTCCCCCCTCCTCTGCTGACAGGCTGAATGGCTTTATCCAGCAGGATCCTGGCACCTCCCGGGTACTTGGCAGGGATGTTGAAGAGTCCTTGGTCCCGAGTCGAGTCACTGAGTCCTTGGACCCGAGTCTCGAGTCGAATCTCGAGGCCGAGGCCCAAAATGGTGACTTGAGTCCCAAGTCACTCCCAAAGCGGCGGCCCATGGAGGGAGCGGGAGGGTCTCCGCAAGAGGAAGAAGAGCTGCCCTTCTTCCCGCAGAGACCCTCCCGTTCCCTCCATGGGCCGCCGCTGCCACCACAGCTCCTGCCGCCGCTGCCGCCGCTCTTCTAACCGGCGCAGAGTGTTCTCCACGCCGCTCGAGTTGCTGCCACCTCGCCACCGCCACCCGCACACCGCTGCCGCTCACCTCATCTCCGCCGCACGCCACCTCACGCCACCACTGCCTCACCTCGCCGCTGCTCGCACGCCGCTGCCTCCCTCACTGCCGCCGCCGCCACCGTCACACGCCGCCTCATGCCGCCGCATGCCGCCTCACCTCACCTCCACCGCTGTCGCACGCCGCCTCACGCCGCCTCACGCCGCCTCACGCCGCCTCACGCCGTCGCCGTCGCATGCCGCCTCGCTGCACACACGCACACCGCCGTCGCTCTGTTTTTGGCGCGGGGAACCAAGGCAACAGGGCTGTTTAAGCCCTGTTGCCATGGTTCCCCCCGCCAAAAGCAGAGCGACGGCGACGGCGTCATGCGTGCATGCGTTCGTGCGGCGAGGTGAGGTGCCGACGGCGGCATGCGTGCGGCGGTGGCATGAGACAGTGTGCGACGGTGGCGGCGGCGGCGGCATGCGACGGCGGCAAGGTGAGTTGAGGTGAGCGGCGGCGGGCAGCGGTGGCGGAGTAGGCTCGAGTCCCGAGTCGAGTCTCGAGTCCCATAGAAAATATTGGGACTCGAGTCTGACTCGAGTCAGAGGGGGGACTCAGTCCAACTCACGAGTCGAGTCCCCGAGTCCGAGTCCCCATCCCTGGTACTTGGGGGTGCTTGGCAGCTATTTGAGGCTGCTGGGGAAAATCCTGGCGCCCCTTGGTTCTTGAGGGTACTTGGCAGCTCTTTGAGATTGCGGGGGGGGGGAATGATTGGGTGTATGCAGATGTGTCCCATTGAGGTAAATGTAAATGCAGGGCGATGTAAATGACTACTCAGAACTGAGCCATCCCTGCCCTAGTCAAGGATTATGCAGGTGGCGGTGTGGGTGTCTGGTCTGGCTTTCTCTCCACATCATCATCATCATCATCATCATCACCACCACCACCACCACCATCATCACCACAAGTCAAATGTCTGACAAATTCGTCAGGTGGATGGAGACTCTGGTTGCTCTTTGTGCTCTCACCACCCTCACCCACTGCAGTTCTTCCTTCTAAATCTCAGGTAGAACGCCCTGATCCAACAGCCTCAGCATCTCACTCCAAACCATGTATGGGAGAGAGTGCTCTCGAGCTTCAAGCAGGATACTTCTCTCCATGCAGAGTACATCCAGGGGTGAGCTAACTATGGGAGCACATCTTCTGCCATGTTGCTTAGATTAGTGCATGTAAATTTTGGGATTGTGGCCTTACCTCTCATCTGCAACTCAGCTTTGAATGTTTTTGGGGCTCTCATGTCTGAGTTTCAAAAGAGGCAATGTCTACTTCCATATGTTTTAATTCTTCACATTTGTGGGAGATGGAATATGCCTTATGTTTTACTCAAGTTTACATACTTGAGTACAAGAAGTATCAGTACGGAAACTGGAAACATAATCTAGACACTATTTCTTTCTTATGGTTGAATATACTATTTGGGGAGGGGGGGAGAACACATATACTACACTAAATAGCTTTCAATTCTTCCTGCTTATATGTTATCTTGAAAAGATCTCTGTTTTTCAGTGGTACTATTTACTTGTGGTTGTGTTTCTGTATCAATATATGTAATACAAATATGCAGTTTATGTTATTGTTTAAAGAGGTAATGGAATCCTGGGGAAAACTAGCACAGTATATAGTGTCAGCTCTGGTGGCCAGGTTATGGTAAAGTTTACTGGAACTAACTACATCTACAATACTACATAAAATACATTTATCTTGGAGTGAGTCTCACTGACTGATTTTTGAATAAGGATCATTCTGTCAGCTTATGGCTACCAAAAGGTATAACATTTCTCCTCTATTGGTTCTGTACCAGTTGGTGTGGCCCTAGTGTGTACAACTGGTCACTCATGTCTTATATAAATTAAGTTTGGAACAGGGGTGAGCAACTTGTTGCCCTCCATATGTTTTGGCCCACGACTCCCATCAGCCATCACCTTTGGCTATGCAGGCTAGAGCTGATGGAAGTTGCAAGCCAAAACATCTGCAGGACCACAAGTTGGCATTATGTGCCAGGAAGTTTAATTTCTTGGATTTCTGCTTCTCATGCAGCTACAACAGTCAGAGGCACACTATCGGAAAAATAAGATGGTATCCCAGCTGATTTGAGGTCATAAAGTCATGAAATATATTTTTGTTTGACATGTGAATGTATCGCTGTATCTTAAATTTGTATCAACAGAGTAGTTTACTGGCCCCTGCTTTGATCTGCATTTAAATTTTTAATAACACTTTTTAAACGCTGTGAATTTTAGGATAAATTTCTGATGGTATGCAACAAATAGCTGATCTGTATGATTAATAGCCAAAGCTAATTTGAGACATTTTGGCTACAATCACTTTTACCTGGGAATAAGTCCTATTGAACTCAGTGAGACTTATTTCTGTGTAGACATGTATAGGATTGTTCTGTTTATTGATCTCTGAGTCTGAAGCCATTTATAGCGAGTTTCACACCAGTAGAGATTATTGCTCTTATATACCAAATTATAATATCAAAATGGAAAATGGGTGTGAGTGTGTCTCCCACTTCCCTTCTTTCAAAAGCTTAGACGTGCTTTATAGCTTTGTTCTTGGACTCTCCTCTGACATGCACTTTAGAAGTATAAACCAAGATCAATAGCCAAACAGCCACAGTGTTAAAAGCTGATTTAATTATCGAGGGTGGATAGCATTTGATGCAGGGTATTTAAGGAGAATAATTGATTGTAAGATAGGCTTGTGCATGACTCAACAATGATGGTTCCTTTTACTAATGCAGGCCTTTCCCCCTCCTGCAATTCTTACTTATTAATATTTAATAATAATATTTAGTATTTGTTGAGTGCAACCCCCCCCCCCCCAGCACTATACTGACACACATGGGGGGGAGGACAGGCCTGCTTACAATCTAATATAGTGAACAAAAAAAAGCAATGTAATTAAAACCAGAGGAGGAAAAGGAGAATACCAAAATGAAAATCGTAGCAAGATAGTTTTAGGCTGCAATCCTCTACATACTTACCTGGGAGTAAGTCCCATTAAGTTCATGTATAGGATTGCACTGTTAGCCTAGCTTCTGGGATATTATTTTTTTTAAACAAAAGAAGAGAATCAGTTAACAGAATATCAGCTGGCAATTAATTCCATTAAGAAGCAATAAAAGGTGGAACAGAAAAAGCAATCGTGTTATTTCGCAAAAAAGAACCTATCTGATTTTAACCTACTACCGTATTTTTCGGACCATAAGACGCACTTTTTCCCCCCAAAAAAGGAGGGGGAAATGTCTGTGCGTCCTATGGAGTGAATATAGTAAAATATATATATATATATATATATTTTTACTTTCCTCTGCTGGTCCGGAAGAGCGGAGGACTCCTGGGTGGGGCGGGGGAAGCCCCCGCCTCTCAGCTGATTATTTTTTTAAAAAATTTTTTTGTACCATACAGTAAGTGCGTCTTATGGTCCGGTGCGTCCTATGCTGGGACTCTGCCCCAGTTGGTTCTGCTTGACTTCTCAGTGGCTTCTGATACCTTCGACCATGGTCTGCCTTGCCGGGTTGGGCCTGGAGGGCACTGTTTTGTGCTGGTTCTGGTCCTATCTAGACAGCAAGTTCCAGACATTGGTGCCGGAGGACTACTGTTAATTCCCTTTGCCACTGGGCTATAGCAGGGGTGGGGAATATATGGCCCTGCAGATGTTGTTGGATTGCAACTCCCATTGTCCCTCACCTTTGGCTAAGTCGGCTAGGGCTGATGGGAGTTGCAGTTCAGCAACATCTGGAGGGCCACATGTTCCCCATCCCTGGCTTATAGTAGGATACCACAGGGTTCCAGCTTGTCTCCCATGCTGGATCTACCATGTTTGGAGAACTGGCTGCTCCTCTGTCACTCTGTTCTCTTGTTAAGCATGATCTTCCAGGGAAGTTCTGTTCAGAGTCCTGCCACTCTCTGAGGTGTGCTTGGTGAGTACAGTAATACCTTGGATTGCAAGCATAATTCGTTCCGGAAACGTGCTTGTAATCCAAAGCACTTGTATATCAAAGCGAAATTCCCCATAAGAAATTTGTACACTTTTTTTTTTATTTAAGCTGCAATAAAAAATGATAGTGTAAAGTCTTCATTTTTCTTGACTGTACTACAGTACTTGTATTGCAAGACGTCGCTTGTTTATCAAGTTAAAATTTATTTTAAAAAATTGCTTGTCTTGCAAAACACTTGCAGACCAAGTTACTTGCAATCCAAGGTTTTACTGTACATGGGACAAGGCCTCTTGGTGGTGATACCTAGGCTCTGAAATTCCCTCCTTTGAGAGCCTCATTTAGCCACTTCCCTCTCAGCCTTCATAAAGATGGTTAAAATGGTTTTCATCACCATCATCATCATCATCATCATCATCATCAGTATTTCCATACCGCTCCACATGAAGCAGATTCCGGAACGGTGAACAATAAAAAGACAAAAACAGATAAAAGAAACAAAAACAATACATTGAAAACAAAGTAACAATTACAGTGGTGGTTGAAGAGCAGAGAAGGCTTCCTGGAACAAGGAGGTCTTCAGCAGGCGCCGAAAGCAGCACGATATCGGAGCCTGCCTGACCTCCGGAGGCAGGGAGTTCCACAGAAATGGAGCCGCCACGCTGAAGGCTCTTCTCCTGGTAGACTCCAATCAGGCCAAAGGTCCATGAAGAACCACCAGGAGCATGCCATGCCATCTGATGATTTCAGCGACCGGGCAGGTTGGTATGGGAGGAGGCAGTACCCCAAATTTTGTTTTATGATCCTGCTGTTTTCAGCATGTGTGTGGTGGTGGTGGTGGTGGTGGTGGGAGGAATATGGCAGACAATCTGCCACTTCCAGAGCCGTGCTAGCTTATGCTGGCCAAGTCACCTTCACGTGATCTGCAAGGAGCTAGGAAGGAGTGGTGTACGATGACACACAAAATGTGCTTATCTCCAATAAACTTGGTCAAGCAGAATGTCTTATTCTGGTTTGCCTCTTCCCCCGAAACACGCGCAGCTGTGGGCGGGGAGAATTTTGCAAGTGGGGGGCAATGAGGAGAGACTCACCTGGCCACTTAGGGCCCAATACAGGTATAATGGGCGGGGCAGCATGGGCTGATATTAGGCCCGGAAGCCCCACCCACAGCCTCTTTGTCCTTTTTGCAAAGTTATTAAAGTGCTTCTCATTAAATGTGCTAAATCAGTGGGATTCAGTGTGCCTGATACTCATAGTCCATATGGGGACTCCACCGATTCTGCTAGTTCAAATAGGTTAGTGTGTGAGTGGCACCTGTGACACAAAACCAGCGACGGAAGTACCTGTTTGAAAAAGGTGGGGAGCAGGGGAGGGGAGGGTTAAACCTCCCACACACACACACACGCACTGTGGCCCTGATTATTAAATTTTTAAAACTTCACACGATGCTGTAGGCGACACATTTAACATCAGGTGGGGTTAGGCCCCAATAGCCAGCAACAAGTCTTGGAATAAGAGACTTCACACTTTCACACTTGATCCAGAAAAATACATGCTAGCTAATTTGAGTTCAGTCCCCAATTTACAGAGGTAGTTATTATGGCTGCACAATACATTCAGCATACCTTTACACATAGTGGGAAAATAGGCACTGTGTCTATTAAATGATCATGGTTGGAGATTCTCTGAAGACTGAATGCAGTTGCCTCTTGATTAGAAAAGGATACCACTGAGTATTTGAGACTGGGTTAGCAGCAGGTGTGATTACTCCTGGCTTTTTTTTTACAACCTGGCAAATTCTTTTAGTACAGTGGGAATGGCTCCATCCTCAGAAGTATTTTATATGCTTTTTAGTTGTTCGTGATGTAAAATAATCTCCCGTATCATAATGGTAGGGAGAAAGTGAGTTGCATGGTAATGCAGATTGTTTTAAAACACTTCTAGATCTTGTGCGTACATGTTTGTTTAATGGCAGAAAGTTAACAGCGCCACAGCACATTCATTATGTGCTTTCTTCACCACTGCATTTCCACTGCTGCCTCACACAGAGTTGCAGTCAGCCATTGCAAGACTGTTTTCCCTGCTTAAATGATGTTGCAGTTGCTAGGGGAAGTGGGGAGGAAGAAATAAAAAGGAAGGAAGGAAGGAACAGCAGTTTTCACACACAGAGACAATATTAATGAAACTGTTATTAAAGAGTGTAATAATAATAAAAGTTAATAATAAAAGTTAAACAAGTGAAACTGAATGCCTTAACCATAGGCAAGAAATATTATTTATACCGCACCCCTCCAGTTCTTGTGGTTTCACCCAAACTGAATTAAAATGAAAACCTTCAGGCTAGCTGGCAGTAAACAAAGCTCTTAAAAATAGAGCACGCTTCTAATTATAGTGTAACAAATGTGTACTTTCATCTACAATAGTAGTGTTCCTAAAATGGCGTATAGTAATTTATGATTAGACAATCTGTAAAGAAGAATAGTCAAAGCCTTATAACAAAGTGGAGGGGAAACCTCTAGTAATTTAAATTAAAAGTATAACCAGTGGGAAATGTGCCACAAAACCATCATCCTATCAGATTGTTCCTCCTCCCATATATTCTATTGTACTTGTGAAAGTGAAACTTCTGACATTGATTGACTGAACTGGTGTGATGACGTGGAATGTTCATGGCCATTTCATGCTCAGGGAACAAAACTGTCAGAATGCTTGTAGTGCATTTCTGTAGAGGAAGTAGAAGTTATCAGTTTACCTGGGGTTAAAGCAGTTATATTGCTTCTCATACATTATATTTCTGTAATTACTTCCACAATATAGATGGTAGGAGGCTAAGGCAAAGAATGGTTTGCTTGAGTTTGTGTCAGTGAAATTAAAACGAGACACACCCTGTTTTATAACTATACAATACCAGCTTTCATATGAATCCCCATGCACGTTTAGATTTTATGAAGAAATCTTGCTTTCTGAGCAGCATCACCTTTGGCAGTTAGTTTGGCTCCTATTAGTTTGGTACAAAGTCTTTTCTATTGTGGTGCCACAGTTGTGTCACTCCCTCCATACCAATCTTTGATTACCTTCCGAATACCTTATTTCAGAAGGCATTTGGAGTGGTGTGATACTTTAGAGTTGTGCTGCATTTTTACAATAGTTTTATTGTGTTTTACTGAGATTAAAACTGTTAGAGAAAGGTGGCTAAGAAATATAATTAATAATAATAGTTAGACAAAAGAATCTCTCTGGCCTGGCTTTCATTCTCTTCATATAGTCAGTAAAATGTCCAAGGATTGATTTAATTTTTGACTGAGTGCACAATGGAATGCAACATCCCAGTTTATCTTCCCCTTTAATCCATGTCATTTTTATTGGGAAAGTAATCTAATCTAATCTAATCTAATCTAATCTAATCTAATCATAATACAGGATCTGCACAGCCTCTGGTCACCCAGATTTTAATACGTTTACTAGAATGAGATAAGAGGATAAGCGGGATAAGAACTGACCGTAAAGCACTTTGCACACTATGAATTGCTAAATGAATGATTAATAACATGGCTTCCAACATTTCACAGATGAAAATACAGTCATGCCTTGGATTGAGAGCATAATTCGTTCCGGAAACATGCTTGTAATCCAAAACACTCTTATATCAAAACGAAATCCCCCCAAAAAAATTTGTACAGAGATTTTTAATTTAAGCCGTACTACAGTACTTGTATTGCAAGACGTCGCTTGTATATCAAGTAAAAAAAAAATTAAATAAATATTTAAAAATTTGCTTGTCTTGCAAAACGCTCTCAAACCAAGTTACTTGTAATCCAAGGCATTACTGTAGGGACTTGCTGGTAACATCCCAAGTCTCATATCCTGAATCACTGCCTGAACCCCAACCCCACTCCTAACAACACTATTTATTATACATTGCTACAGGCTCTGTTCCAGCTGCTGTTTACTATATTTATTTACTCTGCAATCGCCTGTGTCCTCCATTGATTTAAAAGCTAAGGTGGTGACGGTTCTTTAGGTAAAGATAAACTAGAAAGACATAACTGTCCTATAATATGTCATCACAGTTCAAAATATACCCCAGTAGCTACAGTGTGTAAACTGACCGGCTGCGCAGTGCATGGTGCCTTAGTATTCATGCTCAGCTCATGTATTTACCTGTGTGTGTGTGTACCAGAGACAAGATGCATCCATTACCTATTCTGGGCACCTCACTTCTAGAGCCCTTGGGGAAGCTAAATGTTTTAGAATGACAATGGCCTAAATCCAACACAAACTAATTCTGTGCTGGCTTTAGGTTGATGCTATCAACTCACTCTTACAAAATTAGGCTGCAATCCTATGCACACTTACCTGGGAACTTAATAGGGCTTACTTCTGAATAGATCTGCATAGGGTTGCATTGCTAGGCACCCTCAAAAGGCAAAAATAGGGCAATGGTTTATTTGTTTAACATAATCCTATGCATACTTACCTGGGAGTAAGTCCCATTGATCTTAATAGGGCTTATTTCTGAATAGATCTGCATAGGGTTGCATTGCTAGGCAAAAGGCAAAAATAGGGCAATGGTTTATTTGTTTATTTGTTTAACACACCGCTTAGCACTGCTCTTTCACACAGAAATACTGTGGCAAAAGTCACCAAGGGCTTCACCTTCAGTCTGCCTCAGCAACTTGTTAGTTAAATCACAGTGTGCTGTAGAGCTCACAGTGTCTTAGAACACTGATACGCTGTACAGATGATGTTTTCGCACTGTGCAATAAACTGCAGGACAAGCAGAATAGTTCAGATGATGGGTAGGCAAAAATGTGTCCAGTACTCAGGGACATAGTGCACATGCCTGCTTGCAAAGGACTGTGGAATGTTATCTCGGCATGATTGGTATACACTGCGCATGTCCGGCGTAGAGCCAAAAGGCATTAGCTCTACTGTTCTGAGATCTTAGCAGCATCTGTACACGCATGACTTATAAAACCTGGATTCCTTAAAAGTAGAACGCTTGGGCATATTCGGGGCTCACTCCATTTTTGTTTGGAGCTGGGACATGCAGCTGCATTATCTGATTAAATAAAGCTTTGTTCAATTCAATTTATTTATTACGGTCATAGACCAGCAGGTAAAGCTTTGTTCTTAAGCTTCTTTACCTGTGTTTGGCTGATGGATTGACCTAATCGGCTAGACTCGAACCCAGAGCTACTTGAGCCCTTACCACAATACATATCACCTAGGCATGGTATGCATTTGTCCTATGGACCAAGTGCCTCTCCTTATCAGGGACAGTCCCTATTTTCTGGTACCTATCCCAAGATTTTTGCCTTTTGGAGATGCTTCGCTAAAATGTTGTTAGTGTGAGTTTTCTAGGGTGTAGTTCTCTCTCCAAGGGTCTCTAGAAGTCAAGTCTCTGAGTGAGGAATGGGTGCATTTTGTCTCTAGAGAATATACATGTAAATGCATGCACATAAACACTAAGGCACCACTCAGTGTAAAACCTGCATTGAGCTGCTTGTGTGGTGCATTTTTGAACTCTTAATAAATGTGGAGAAAGCCCAAACCCCAGTTACACACACGCACACACATTTCCCCAAGGGAGGGGGCAAGGGAGGAGGGATGAGGTCACCAGGGAGTACCCAGACAAGTCATCAGCCCCAACAAAGGAGGACCTCGGCAGAGATCCACAAATGTCCAGGAAGGACCATCAAGGACCATCAACAAACAGGGCAGTCTCAAAGAGCTGCAAAGTATCACTACGTCACCGTCTTCCCGGGCAGGAATAAGCCCACATGAACGAAGGGGCAGGCACAAGCCCCCACCTGACCCAGAGGGCGGGGGGAGCGGGAAAACCGGGGTAGAAAACCCCTCTCCCTTCCGGTAGTGGGTTGTTGGGAACCACGGGGCCATATCCTCCTAAGCAGAAGCCGTCCAGGTGCACCGTTCTCCGCTAGGAAGCGCCGATCGGGAGCTGGGCTGAAACTGACTAGAAGTAGTATCTTTGATGTGAGGATATTGACCAGATTCCATCTACTAGCCACGGAGCTCGCTCATTGGGTAAGACGCGGGTCAGCTAAGGTTGTGTTGACTGTAAACGTGTTCTTAGAAGGCTGATAGTTCTGATCTGATTATTGTATAAACAAATAAAAAGCCTTATTTGGGCATACAAAGGGTTGTGGTTTTTCCTATTGTACTGAAAGCCGATACGAGCTGTATTGCTCGGCCGGTTAACCCTAGAGTTGCCGAACTTACGCAAAGGATCCGGTTGCTGATCCTTCACATGGTGGCAGGCGACGGGACAATTGGAAACCACATTTGACAGTCGGAACTAACAGGACTTCGGGCAGGCTAGTAGATTGCTGGGGAGCGCTCAGAGCAAGGAAAAATGAATAGTCTGAGCCAAGAGCAGGTGGAGCTAGTGAGCAGCCCAGAAACCCCAACCCAGACCTCCACAATGGAGTGGGTGGTGCGGCCAAAGACGGCAAGGCAGGAAGGGGGGAAGCCCCCTCACCGTTGTTAGGAGGGCAGGGACCCAAGCAGTGGGGTAGCCCCAGCCTTACCAGTAGCGGCCGGAGAAGCGAGATAAGGGACCCAGAGGCGGAAGAAGACCTCGGCAGAAGGGTTACTGGCGGAGCCATGGGGGGAGGAGGGTTGGATGCCCTCTTTCCCCAACTCAATTGGCAACAAGCCAGGGAGTTGATGCAGCATCAACAAGAAATGTTACAGATGCAGCTGGAGTTGGCCAGGCTGACCATGGGCACCGGACAAGGGGGAACCCCTGCACCCCAGGGTGGGGGCACCACAACCCCCAAATGGGACAGGAAGCAATTCCCCACCTACCAGTCGGGACAGGATGTACTGATCTTTTTCACCCTGTTCGAGGCTGCCTGCCTAGAGCAGAGGGTGCCGGACAACTTAAGGATGTCTGCCCTGAGGACTCAGGTCAGCGGGGAACTGGCTGATCTCCTGGGTATCCACACCCAAACTGCTCCCTTGGACTATGGGGCGTTCAAAGAAGCGGTGAGAGAGAGGTTTGCCCTCACCGCTGAGCATTGTCGCCGTAAATTTCGTTACGGGCAGCCTACCCCAGGGGACACGTATGCCTCCTGGATGGCGCACCTGGGGCAGGTGTGGGACGCATGGATCGGGGCCACCGGGAAGACCACTTTGGCGGAGGTGCGGGAGCTCATGATCCAGGAACAATTTTGTGCCACTATCCCTGAGGACCTAGCTACGGCGGTGAGGGATCGGGACCCCCCAAACTGTAGGGAAATGGGCAAGTTGGCCGACCAAATGGGACTGTATCGGCAACCCAAAGGAACAAAGGGGGGCAACCTCAATCGTGGCGGGCCAAAGGGGAGCGCGGAAAAGGGCAACTCCAAACCTCGGGAGGGAGCCCTGGGCAAGTCCAAAGAAAGCCCCAGCGCCAGCGGATGTTTTTATTGTAAAGAGCCGGGGCACCTCAAGAGGAGCTGCCCCAAACTCCTCGCGAAGAGCCGTAACGCCAAGACGTCGCCGGGCAAGGTGGGGAGGATGCTGGCTCCAGAGTCCCGCGAACCGGAGGAACACGAGGAGGATCAGCAGTCCAGCTCGTCCCTCGAGGAAGACGGGGAAGATGTAGCGCGGTCCCTGAGGAGCGGAGGACAGCATTCGCTAGGGGCCATCTCCCAGGCATCATTGATGCGCATTGCCTCACCGGAGCAGCTGCGGTGGAGCCAGGACAAATTCTGTGAGTCCATCTCTGTAAACAATGTTTCCCATGTGGGGTATAGGGACACTGGGGCGGACATCACTGCTTTACCTCGGAATAAGGTGAAGAAGAGACAGTTGCTAAAAGGGCGCACCTGCGCCATAAAGCCCTATAACTCTCCCAACATAGCCGTTCCCCTCGCCCGGGTCTGGGTCAAGTATAAGGGGTGGGAAGGGGAGATGGATGTTATAGTGCATGGACAACAAGACTGGGGAATCATCATTGGGAACGACATTGCGTTCCGGGCTGCCCAGGTCAAGGTGGGGGTGGTGACCCGGCGTCGGGCCAAGCAAGCCCCTGCCCCTGCCCCGCAGCCTTCCAGGTCCCCGGTCCCCTCCCCCGGTCGCAGTAAAGTGGCCCCGGCAGAGGCAGCCAGCCATCCCCCGCCGCTTCCCGCGGTTGTGGGGAGAAAGGAAGACCCCGGGGGGTTCGCGCCAATGGCCCGAGATTTTGGGACTCAGAGGGCGTTTCAAGAGGAGCAACAAAGTGACCCATCCCTCCAGGGATGTCGGGATCAGGCCAGTCAAGGGCCCGGGGTAGGGGACCAGTCAGAGCAGTTTTTGTGGGAGGCAGGGGCCCTCTACCGAGAATTCTGCCCAAGGACTGAACCGGGTCCCCAACCAAGAAAAAGACAATTAGTTGTGCCTGCGAAGTACCGCCAGGCTGTGCTGCAGCTGGCCCACGATGTAGCGTGGGGAGGTCACTTGGGACAGAAACGGACATTGGCCAGGGTTACAGAAGGGTTTTACTGGCCCATGGTGGCAAATGAAGTGCGGGAATATTGCCGGTCCTGCGATGTCTGCCAGCGGGTGGGGCATAACCGGGACCATCCGAAAGCCCCCCTACAACCCCTACCCACTGTAGGCATCCCCTTTGAAAGGATAGGGATGGATATCGTGGGACCCTTGAATCCCCCCACCAAGACGGGGAAGAAGTTCATATTGACTGTGGTTGACTTTGCCACCCGTTATGCAGAGGCTTTTGCTTTAGCCTCCATCTCCGCCACCAGCCTGGCTAAGACTCTCCTCCCTCTTTTTGCCTGCCTAGGAATGCCCCACACGGTGGTTTCGGACTGCGGCACGGGCTTCGTGTCCAAACTGTTTTAAAAAATGTGGGAACTGGGGGGTGTGGAGCACCTGACTTCGGTGCCATATCACCACGAGACCAATGGGTTGGTGGAGCGTTTCAACCAGACTCTTGAAAAAATGATCAGGGCATATGCGGCGAAGCACCCTGGGACTTGGGATCAAGCCCTCCCCTACTTGTTGTTTGCCTACCGGGACTCCCCCCAAGAAAGCCTGGGATTCTCCCCCAACGAACTGATGTTTGGGAGGGAGCTCCGGGGACCTTTGGCTCTGTTGCGGGCGGAATGGGAGGGGGTTGCCGCAGAAGCCTCCATGCCTGTGCATACGTTCATGCAACACCTCCAGACTGTTCTTCGAGAGGTGAGGGAGACGGCGCAGCAGCATCTCGAAACGGCCCAGCAGCGGCAGAGCGCGTGGTACAACAGGACGGCTGTACCACGGACTTTTGAAGTGGGGGACCAGGTGTTGGTACTGCGCCCCCAAAAGACGGACAAATTGTGCTTGAAGTGGGAGGGCCCAGGGACAGTCATTGGAAGGTCGGGGGAGGTGAATTATCAAGTGGCTTTCCCGGGGCAGCCGGGGAGGCAGAAGATTTTCCATGTAAATATGTTGAAATTGTATGTAGAAC
Source organism: Shinisaurus crocodilurus (assembly GCA_021292165.1). Taxonomy (NCBI): domain Eukaryota; kingdom Metazoa; phylum Chordata; class Lepidosauria; order Squamata; family Shinisauridae; genus Shinisaurus; species Shinisaurus crocodilurus. Next base: position 96,074,012 of record CM037878.1, read on the forward strand.
GTGTAACGAAGGTGGGGGGGGTGCAAGAGTGTGTGGAACCGGGAGACCCTGACGGGGGGGTGTTGGCCGAGTGGGGGGAAGGGGGAGGAATGGAGGAGATCAAACTGTCCCCCTCTCTGTCCGAACAGCAGCGGCAACAGATCACCCAGGTCTTGGAAGATTTTCAGCCCATGTTCTCGGACCATCCGGGGTGCACCACACTCACACAACACACCATCGACACAGGGGATAGCCCCCCCATCCAATCCCTACCCTACAGGGCGGTGGGGCCCCATGCCCAAGTCGTGGCCGAGGAGGTCCAAGCCATGCTGGACTTGGGAGTCATTGTGCCCAGCTCGAGCCCCTGGTCCTCCCCGATCGTGTTAGTAGCCAAGAAAGATGGGGGTGTCCGATTCTGCGTAGACTACCGGAAAATAAACAAGGTGACCGTTCCGGACCCCTACCCCATTCCCAACATGGATGTGCTGTTGGAGAGGCTTGGGGGGGCCAAGTACATCACCACCCTGGATCTGACAAAGGGGTATTGGCAGGTTCCGCTCGATTCGGATGCTGCCTTGAAGTCTGCTTTTGTGACCCACCTGGGGTTGTTCCAATTCACCACCCTCCCTTTTGGGGTCCGCAATGGTCCGGCTACCTTCCAGAGGTTGGTAAACGGAATGCTAAATGGGCTGGGGGAGTTCGCCTGCGCGTATCTGGACGACATCGCCATTTTTAGTTCCACCTGGGAGCAGCATTTGCAACATGTCCGCCAGGTGTTTCAGAGGATTCAGGATGCTGGGTTGACGGTAAAGGCGAAGAAATGCCAGGTTGGGAGGGGGGAGGTGGAGTATCTGGGACACAAGGTAGGGGGAGGTAGTGTCAAGCCCCTAGAAGCCAAAATAGAATCAGTGCGCACCTGGCCCCAACCCCAGACTGAAAAAGCAGGTCCAAGCTTTTTTAGGGCTGGCTGGCTACTATCGTAAGTTCGTGCCCCATTTTAGCCAGCTAGCCGCCCCCCTGACTGACTTGTGCAAGAAGCGGCAACCCGTTAAGGTCCAATGGTCAGCCGCTTGTCAGGCAGCGTTTGAAGGACTGAAAGCCTGCCTGATGGCAGCCCCTGTGCTGCAAGCCCCAGACTTTGAAGCCCCTTTTGTTCTGCAGACGGATGCCTCGGAAGCGGGGATGGGAGCCGTCTTGCTGCAGGAACGGCCAGAGCAGGGGCTGTGCCCGGTCGCCTTTTTAAGTAAAAAACTTTTGCCTCGGGAGCGGAACTTGGCCACTGTCGAGAAAGAGTGCCTAGCAATAGTGTGGGCAGTGACCAAGCTTCGCCCCTACCTGTGGGGCCGCCAGTTCCGACTGCAGACCGACCATTCCCCCCTGTGCTGGCTGGATAGGGTGAAGGGGTCCAATCAGAAGCTGTTGCGGTGGAGTTTGGCCCTACAGGATTTCGATTTTTCGGTAGAGCACATCAAGGGTAAGGACAACATCGTGGCAGATGGGTTGTCCCGGGCTTTCTCAGTAGGAGACAGTTAGATAGGGATTGGGGTGGTGGACCCCAATGCCATCTTTCCCCAAATGGGAGGGTGTGGAGAAAGCCCAAACCCCAGTTACACACACGCACACACATTTCCCCAAGGGAGGGGGCAAGGGAGGAGGGATGAGGTCACCAGGGAGTACCCAGACAAGTCATCAGCCCCAACAAAGGAGGACCTCGGCAGAGATCCACAAACGTCCAGGAAGGACCATCAAGGACCATCAACAAACAGGGCAGTCTCAAAGAGCTGCAAAGTATCACTACGTCACCGTCTTCCCGGGCAGGAATAAGCCCACATGAACGAAGGGGCAGGCACAAGCCCCCACCTGACCCAGAGGGCGGGGGGAGCGGGAAAACCGGGGTAGAAAACCCCTCTCCCTTCCGGTAGTGGGTTGTTGGGAACCACGGGGCCATATCCTCCTAAGCAGAAGCCGTCCAGGTGCACCGTTCTCCGCTAGGAAGCGCCGATCGGGAGCTGGGCTGAAACTGACTAGAAGTAGTATCTTTGATGTGAGGATATTGACCAGATTCCATCTACTAGCCACGGAGCTCGCTCATTGGGTAAGACGCGGGTCAGCTAAGGTTGTGTTGACTGTAAACTGTTCTTAGAAGGCTGATAGTTCCGATCTGATTATTGTATAAACAAATAAAAAGCCTTATTTGGGCATACAAAGGGTTGTGGTTTTTCCTATTGTACTGAAAGCCGATACGAGCTGTATTGCTCGGCCGGTTAACCCTAGAGTTGCCGAACTCACGCAAAGGATCCGGTTGCTGATCCTTCACAATAAAATATTCTGTTTTTTTCTAGTATGTCCTTAAGCGAAAGAACATTAATCCTCTTGATTTTAAAATCAGTTGAGGACAGGCTGCTGCAGAGTAAATGAATGCAGTTTACGCCAGGCTACTAAGAGCCTTCAACAATGGAGGGGAGGGGGTATTTTATTTATTTATTATATTTATATCCTGCCTTTTTTCCTGCAAAGAACCCAAGGCGACTTACATAATTCTTCTCCTCCTCTCCATTTTATCCTCACAATAGCCCTGTGAGGTAGGTCAGGCTGAGAGTCAGTGACTGACTGGCCCAAAGTCACACAGTGAGCTTCATGGCTCAGTGGGGACTAGAACCTGGGTCTCCCTAGTCCCATTCCAACACTCTAACAACCATGCCACACAGGCTCTCTGTTGGCTGCATGAGTGAATAAATGGAGGCTGGAGCTGAGGAACGGGCAGCAGGAGGGAGATGGAGCAACTGTAAAGTCAAGGGTTTCTGGAAGCACAGCAGGTTTAGTTACACAACTGCTAGCTCCCGCACATGCACAGAGCATTCCTGCCGCTCCAGGGTCTTCCCCTGGAGTGGAAAGGCTGGCGCCCAGCACCAGGCAGTGCTAGCACCCCCTATCATAAGGGAAGGATTTGAAAAATCCTTGTTAGCCTGAGCTGGCCAATCAAAGATGACCTCTTCCCTTCACAAGTGAGGGGGTCATTCTGGGCAAGATTGAGGTGCCCAGCAGCCAGTGCAGGCACAGCCGGCCTTTCCTTACACAGGTGGTCAGAGTAGCTCCAGCAGCAGCAGCAGCAGCTCTAGCTCCATTACAGGTATGTTATTACTGGTATCTTTGAAGGGCTGTGTGTGTGTGTGTGTGTGTGTGTGTGACTCTGTGAATGAGGGGTGTGTGTGCCTGTGTGTTTTGCAAAGGGTTCCTGACTTCCCAAGGGATATAATCATCATCATCACATGCGAAGGGGTGCCCATACTTTCACCTGAACAATCCAGTCCTTACTTCTTACGAGATATGCATAATCTGCAATTTTGTACTGTACTGCTTCTGAGTAGGCTTGCCCTGGTGTATTCTTTGTGACTGATATACAAAGGCATGGATTTCTGGATGCTTTCAGAACTTGTTCTTGTGTTCCAAAGGCTGCTTTTCTGTGTGGCTTGGAGAATATCACACCTTATTTTAATGATGATCATTATCATTGTTATATAGCTGTGTGGGTTCTCCCCTCCCACTCATCTTAGAGTCACTTCTCTATGGAATGGGAGTTGTTGCTGGAACAGGAGAATGTGGGTCCAAAGGAGTACTTTTGTGGGGCTGTGTGATTTCCCCATCTTCCTTTGCATGTTTTGTGCCTCAATTTTCTCTTTTTGTGGTATGGGTTGCTGAGTCTGACTGTTGGGGATTCAAGGACTGCTCTGCCTCTTGTGACCCCTTGGCTCCACCTCTGCTGACCTGCCTTCCATCCCACCACTCAGACTGGCCAATAGCCTCCTGAGTGTCAGAATACTAGTATTAAAGGAGAAGTAGTAAACACACACACACAACTTGTGGGTACCTTAGAAGATTAACAGGTTGGACAATTAGGAACCATACAGTACATTTTGTAAATGCAACATCTGTTTTCAGCTGAATATTTATACATTCAACTGGGTTTTTTAAAAATGTAAGTAGAGATATATTATAATGTAAGATGCTTATGATTATTCTAAGCTTACAAATAACTAAAACTACTAACGAATTGATTGAGTCATACACTTTTTGGGATGAGAACTCGCTTGCTATGCATCTGATGAAGTGAGTTCTATTCCAGGAAGCTTATGTCACAGTCTATTAACAGTGCAATTTATTTATCAGTCTGTTTAACTGCAATTCTGGGCACGTTTACACAAAAGTGAGTCCCATTGAGTTCAATGGGGCTTATACCCAGGTGTGTGAGTAGGACTGCAGCCTATGTTGACTCAATTCTTTTTGCAGTTGCTGCATAGATCAACAGGACTCTCCCACTGGAGGAAGCAGCAAGTACAACTCTGGAACTAGCAGAAATCCAGAGGGCTGACCATGTTGGTCAGATTTGCAGCAAAAACAAGAGTCTTTTGGCACCTTAAATGCTAACAAATTTATTCTGGCATAAGCTTCGATGGAATGTACCCCATGTCATCAGATGCATGGAGTATTATCGAGAGTTTCAGCTACATAAGGTGCATGGCTGGGTGGAATGGCACTAGGACTGTAGGACTTTTTTTGGACAACATGCGACCTTATTGACGTAACTTTCATGACCTAGAGAGGCGTGCATGAAAACTTTTGCCATAATAACTTTCATGGTCTTTCAGGTGCCAAACGATTCTTCGCTGTTTTTTTCAACAACTAGACTGCGGCGTGCTTGGTGTTTCCTCAGAAACCTCGCGTCTCGTTAAAAGAGCGCCCCTCTTTCCACTCCGTCGATTAACGCCTACCCCACGCCGAGGGAAACTTCCCCCAGGCCATCGGGCCGGAAAGAGGTGGGGCTTCGCCTCCCTCAGCGTTTGCCGCCGCCCCCGTGTTGTGGGAGGCGAGGCGCGGAGCGTCTGGTGTTGCCATGGGGGCTCGCTGCCTTAGCAAACGCGCTCATAGGGACGGTGCGGGGAGCGGCCAACGGAGCATGGCAGTCACGGCGGCGAGCGAAAAGGTGGTGGGAAGGGGAGGCAGAGACCATAACTAGTCAAGGCAATGCGGGGTCGCCGCCAGCGCAGGGGTTGAGTCCCACACAGAAGCGGCGCAGGACCTCGCTGAGGGAGGAGCAACAAGGCGCCGAGCATTTAGGCCGCTCAAGCGAAGACGGTCCTCTCCTTCTCCTACTCCTCCTCCCTCAGGTGGAAAGGAGTCTGTCGGAAGCGCCCGCAAAATGGACGGTTTTGCCGAGGAGCAGGTGGAGGAGGAGGAAGAGGACTGCTGCGACTTTGAACCTCTGCCCGCGCTCTCGGAGGATGAGGTGAGCGTGGCCAAAGGCAGGGGAACGGGCAGCCGTTTCCGCCGGTCAGCCGCACACACAACTTGGCAAAGCCGTCGCCGCTGCGGGTGGGGAGGAGGCTGCGCGCCTTGCCCAAACTTTCTTTTCCTTGGTCGCTTCTGCTGTTGAACTTGTTCTCCTCGCGCTGGGGGGTTGAGCTGTCTTCGCTCTGACGCCTGTGAAAATAGGCTGTTAAGAGCAGGCACTCGCTGGTCTGCGATTCCCTTCCCCTAGAAAGCTCTGGTCTCCGTCCAGTGTTATGGAGTGCAACCTAGGAACAGTATTTCAAGGGCCTGACAACAGTGGGGGGTAATAACCATAACGCTGAATAGGCACGTAACAGCTGGTCCAAATTCCTCTGTGAATACGACTGGTTGAAGTGAAATACATCTCGGATCCCTTTTAACTTAAACCACCACCACCACCACCACCACCACAAAACGGATCCTTTATTGCAGTAAGCTACAAAAGAAACCTCTATGAACGATGATCTCGTAAAACAATATTTTAAAAGTGCAGAGAAAAAGAGGGGCTGCAGATAGTCCTAGTACACTTACTTCCAAGGAATCCTCATTGAAATCAATAGCTACTGAATAAACACGGTTAGGGAATGAATCGGATGGACCTTGGAGTCAATGGGTCTGAATCCAATGAAAGCCCCTTTATCCCATTGATTTCAGTGGGAGAAAAAAAGGCTTAACTCTGACTGAAGTCGCCTAGGCTGGATTGGACCTGTGATTAGCATCAGGCTGAAATGCTGGTATCTATCAGAAGGCATGGAAGTCTAATTTCACTTTTAAAGTATGCTGAATTGCACTGAGGTGCTGTGCATGTTTCCAGTTCATCCTAATATTAAGGCATGTGCTTTGAGAAACTGAATTCTATAAAGTGCCAGTATTATTTCTTTCCACGAATTGCATTTGCTGCAACAGGATCAGGTCATCAATGGTTACTAGTCATTATAGCTAGATATTTATTACTTCCAGTATCAGAGGACCTATGCCTCTGTGTATCAGTTGTTGGGGAACATGAAGAGGGAGGGTGCTATTGCACTCATGTCCTACTTGTGGGCTTCCCACAGGCAGCTGGTTGGGCTCTGTGTGAACAAAATGCTGAACTAGATACACCTTTGGTATGATCTAGAACGGCTGTTACGATGTTATATTCTTAATTCTAGACTTGTACCCAAAATGTACACAGGAAAATAAACCTAGTTTTCAAGTTTATTTAAAATATTTCTAGGCCTCCTTCCAGGGCAGAAGTTTTACTGGAGATGTATATTTTGAGTCAAACCAGGACTTTACCTTTGGTAGATAGCTTGCTTATTAGGGAAACGTTTGGCTTTAATGGAACAAAAACATTTATAGGAGCAGAGGAATAAGCTTAACATATTGAACTTGGATACTACCATAAGTATTTACTTGAAAATGACCAAGAAAAGACGGCTTTTAAAAATGAATCTGTTAATTGTCTGATTTTATGACTTACCTGAAAAATCCATTTTTTAAAAAATGGAAAAATCCATTAAAAAGTATCTAGGCGTAAAACAGTTCTTTAGCTTGTTCCTAAAGACCTCTTGTTGGAAAAGTATATGCAATGTCATAAACGGTTGGAAGCAATGTATACTAAATAGTAAAATACTGTTATGGGCTGTGAGCAAGTTAATGTAAAATATTTTGATTCTGAGTTAAGAGCACATGTTATTCTAGCAATGGGAATGCTGCCAAAAATGGCATCCCTATGGGAAATTCATCCCCATGCTATCGTTTAAAAGGTTTCACCACAAACATGGCCACCCTCATGTGGAGAGTCTTCATGTCCCCTTTCCATGTTCCTGGCAGCCACCATAGGCAGGAATGTGGAGATTTTTCTCATTTTTGTGGTGTTCCACATGGTAAGACCATTTTACAGCCATGGAGGGGAGAATAGGGAAGAAGAGCTTGCCATGGGAATGGTGTTTTTGGCAGTATTCCTGCCTAATGTAATATGTGCTCCAGTCTGAAATGTGCTTACCAGGAAGAAATAGCACTAAAACCAGCATGCCTTGCAAATGTGTTTTGGACTAGGCTTATAGTTCCATTAAAGTTGAATAGCACTGTCTTCTGATTCAAAGTATGTTTACAGGTACTTTAGGGACACAGATGGTTGTGATTTAAGCCACCTACAGTGTTCTATTGAAACACGTAGTGTTATTATTACTAAATATGATCATGATTAGTTTGCCCAGCGGCTTTAAATCCAAATATACTGACTGAAGAGTATTATGGCTAGCCTTGATTATATATTATTTATTTATTTATTATATTTATCAATCGCCCATCTGGCCAGTCACCCGGCCACCCTGGGCGATGTACAATTAAAATACAATAAAACACAATAAAACATAATAATTAAAGCAATATAAAAAATTCTCATTAAAAACCTAACCCACCCCATATTCCCGCCTGAACAGCCATGTTTTTAATGCACGGCGGAAGCTCATCACGGAGCTTCCGCCGTGCATACTCATACTCATTAATAGATGAGTATCTCTATTAACTAGAGATACTTTAATGACAAAGTAGGTGTGGTTAGTATATAAATAATATTCGCCCCAAAATGAACCTTTTGACATCTAGGAATAGTTCTGCACAATTAATGTTTTATGAATGTGTCTCATTTTTATCTGTACTAGAAAATAAATATACATACATTTCTTCTTGGGATTACTTTTTAATTTCATGTGTGATTCTCTCTCTCCCCCCCCCCCCCCATCCATCCTTTTATATTGCTATTGGTAACAAGATCTTGGTTGGGAGGCTTGAGGAGAGAGAAAGAAGTGGAGTTAAGTCTTTTTCCTTTGTCATTGATATCTGTGCTCCATCACCTTTATGCTGTTTCATTGGCAATCACCTTAGCAAATGTTCTAGATGAAATTTTGGAGTTTGGAGACAGTTGCAACTACAAACTAGGAAAATATTGAGTAGGAAAAGAATGCCGCAAATAGAATAGAGGGTATTAAGAAGAAACTGGGGAGGGGTATAACAATTGGAGGCCACCATAAAAGTGCAATGTGTGAAAATTTATGTGCCTTTTAGATCTTCTGTCCTAGAAAGTCCTGAATGCGCTGGAAACATGTTGGGTTTGTATATTATAGATTATATTTGACACAACTGGCTACAAGTAATGTCATGAAATGTGGAGTAATTTATGAATTCATGTTTTGGCAGGAGAACGTGTCTCTTGCTGATGTTTTGTCACTGCAGGATAGCTGTCTTACAGAGCATGATATCTGGGCTATTTGCCTGGAGTGTAGCCAGTCTCTGAAGAGCATTGCCCATTCTGCAATCTTCCATACACTTTGCATTACTCCTGACACTTTGGCTTTTAACACCAATGGCAATGTATGCTTCATGGAACAGATCAGTGGTAAGTATTTATGCTTCCAGGCAATTTGTTGAAAAGTACAAAAACTCACGCTGAGAGGATGTAGTGAAACATTATATTCTCTCCATCAGACTTCTACATGGATTTTAATTAGATTGGAAACCATAATTTCTTAATGCAAGCATGAATGTCGGCCCACATAAAGCTAAATTAGGTTATATCCATTAACACTGTGTGTTCATTTAGTTGTTACAGTATTGAACAAAGGTTTCTAGTTCAAATTTAATAAGCTTTTGGATTCAGTTCTTTGGTCTAGTTAATATCTTCTAGAGGATCTACACAACAAATGCTGTCATACACTTGTCTGAATGTGCCTTAAATGTAAAGAGATTCTGACAGGAGAAAATGTGATAGATTTATATTAAGTTATGTTTGGACTGGGAGAAGAGTTGAGTAGAAAATGGTAACTTTCCCTAATGGTAATAGATATAGGTAGCATTAGCATAAATAACACACATTAGGTTAAAGCCAGCAAAATATAAGCTTTTCCTTTCCTCCAGTGAATAGCTGCCTCTTGGGTCTTATTGTTTCTGGAAGTAATGATGGCTAACAATACAATTACAAACTTTATCCATATTCCATGAATCTGTGTATTAATCCACTGTTAGCTAAGATGATTGGGGCAATGTGATGATGCATTTTGAGCATTTCAAGAATTACACTTCCAATAGGCTGGAACTAAACAAGAGGGATAGAACACTGATGGAAGGGTTGACAGATCTGAAGCTGAATAACATTTAAATTTCCTGACTGTGGCAGGAGATAAGGCAGCCGTGGCTTCTCCTGCCCATTTCCTCCCTGGCATTGTCATCCACCCATCTTCTTTGCTTGCTTTGTGGCATACCTGGAACCCTGTTTAACTGGAGCAGGTTGGTGAGGGTTGGATGACAAGGCTATGGGATGAATGGCTGTCACGTAAAATACCATGGTCCCCCTTGGGCAGGGCCAGCACTACCGCTAGGCAGACCCAGGCGGCTGCCTAGGGCGCGTGGCAGAAGAGGGCGCAGAAACGCTGCACTCCTTCCTCGCCACCGGTGCGCTCCTGCCCCGCCTGCCGCCTCTGCCGCGCCCGCCTGCCGCTGCCGCTGCACCTCCCCCGCCCGCCCGCCACCTACCTACCTTCGCGTCGTTTCCGGAGCCCCGCCGGCGTTGTTTTGGCGGGAGGAACCAGGGCAACAGGGCTTAAACAGCCCTGTTGCCCTGGTTTCCCCGGCAAAAAAAAAAAGCGCGGTGGTCCCATCGCGTCGGAGGAGGAGGTGGCAGCAGCAGCAGCCAGCAGCCAGAAGTGTGGGGGGGAGGTAGGTGGTGGCAGTGGCGGCGGCGCGGGGGGGGGGTTGCAGAGCAGGGCTGCTTTGCTCCGGAGCCCCCCCCACGGCACGAGAGGGGGGGCGCTAAATATAATTTGGCCTAGGGTGCCAAACAGCCCTGCACCGTTCCTGCCTTTGGGGTGAATGGATTCCTGTGGTTTGAATGGAAGAAAGTTACAAAACAACGTGCAAAGTTACCAGAAGGAAAAGGCTGAAGAATTGGAAAAAGAGGTGTGTGTACATGCAAAGTTAAGTGTGGAATTACAAAACTGCAACATGCACAACAAGATGCAGGTAAATGACTGAGTTTGGGAAAACACTGGGCAGAAGGTACCAGATAAGATAAGCCCCAAACCCAATAATTCAGGAATGTTGCTAACAGTTGGAATGAAGGTTGTACAAATTTCTAAGGGAAAGGTAATGTCCTTCAACATCAGAAAGAAGAGTTTCAAAAAGAAACAAGATGAGCCCAAATAATGTACATGCCAAAACACATTGTCAAAGAACATGTTTTTCTACATTGTGCAAAGACTTGGGAAAAAGACTACCGTATATACTCAAGTATAAGTCGAGTTTTTCAGCACATTTTTTGTGCTGAAAAATGCCCCCTCGACTTATACTTGGGTCAGCGCACTTATACTGGAGGCAATAAGTTTTCCCAGTTTTTTGGGGTGAAATTAGGGGCCTCGACTTATATTAGGGTCCACTTATACTTGAGTATATACGTATATAAGATGCACCAAAATCAACAAAACTCTGAGGAAGACATGAACAGCTAGCATACCTCCTTCTGAGTGTATGACCTGGGTTGGCCACCAGATTCTGTTGCTCCAACATTGATAACTATCTCAATGAATGTGAAAAGTGTGAATGAATTTAAATTAACTGCATTTTATCTAAAGGTGTTCTAAACATTCAGGTTTTTGAGTCTGTCTGTATCTCACTGTGTGATCCCAGTTTTTTGTAACATGGGTAGGTAAACTGTGGCTGCCTTTTTTTTCTTTTGCATTGGGAGACTTAAAGGTATATGAAGGTTCTCCAGCTCTGAGGCTGCAATCCTGTACACACCTGGAACTCAATGGAACTTGTTTCTGCATAGGATTGCGAGGTGTGTCTGACAACCTTAACTGATAGTGCAGTGTACATGTGCAACACTGTATGAAAGAAGGCTGCAGACTTTAAGTAATTACAAGGGTTTTTCTGGGTATTCCCTATCCATTGGTGCTTCCTGTTTTTTGTTTTTAACTTTAACCTCTTCAAACGTTTGGTCTATGACCGTAACTAAATAAACTGAAACTCTTCAAGAGATGACTGCTAAGGGATCTTAGCTTGCAGTTGAAAGAAACCCCCAGTAAAGTTCAGGATAGTAGATTTTTTGGGGAAAGCTTTTGTACACACCTGAGAACATTGGGTGTGTGCATGACAGGTGACATTTGCTGGTATTGGATTTATTTGGGACCTTGTGGTATTGGGATGTTACTTTATCTGGTGTGGTATTTCAGAGAGAGCACTATACTCTTAGAAGGATATCTGACTTCACCTTGGTTCCAGGACATAGGACTAGGGGGCATGTTGTGGGGAGAGGGTGAAGGAGTTAGTAGGGGTATAAATCTGAGAAAGGAGCTCAGCCATGGAGGTGGTGGGTAGCCGTGTTTCCCCAGTAGCTGTGTGGAAATGGGAACACTATGGTACTGGTACTGTAGCCTGAAATGTTCCTCCAGCCAGGAGCAGCGATTATAACCTGCTCGCAAGCAAGGGCTACTTGCAAATATTAAAGAGGTGGAGGTGGGAAATGAATGTGACTTGGAGAAGTCACCTATAAGCAGCTGAAGGAGGGAGAGACCAAAGAAGACAAGAACTTCTCTAGGAGCCAGATGAAACCTAGAGTTGAGGAGGAGAAGATGCATGGGTGAGAGCCAGCTCCCCTTCTTCTGAGGCCTTGGGCAACCAGTTGTGGTAGTTAGTAAGAGAGTCTGAAGGACCTCAATGCCGTTGGAAGTGGTGCACACACAGCACATGCCTCCGCAAACCATTAATTAATTCACAATTTGCCTCCGTGACATGCGAACAGCCCCCTTGTGTCACATAAAAAACTAGCACAAGTTAGTGTCTTAGAAAGTACCCGAGGAAAATACTTGACTGAAGAAAGTACTTAACTTCAAGGCTGATACAGTTGCGCAGAATGGTGGATGATGAATTTCACTGCATTTCACTCACAACGGCATTGAAGAATGTAGATTGGAATGGTTCTATTTCAGTGGTCCTATTTTCCCTCCTTTTCTCATTTATTTTAATTAAAAACTCAGCTTGGAGAAGATTCCAGATTGGGTACTGACCAATCAGGTGTAGCAAATATACCTAAGAATTAATGAATCAGCTGCAAAGGAAACCTGTGAGGGGTGCCCAGTTTTACCCAGGTGTCTTGCTGCTTCCCTCTTGAGTATTTTGGTGGTAATAATTGAAAAGTGGTATTAGTGGGCTGTTTTTTAAATTTATTTTTTATTATATTTATACCCCACCTTTTTTCCTTCAAGGAACCCAAGGCAGCTTACATAATCCTCCTCCTCCTCTCCATCTTATCCTCACAACAACCCTGTGAGGTAGGTTAGGCTGAGAGTCAGTGACTGGCCCAAAGTCACCCAGTGAGTTTCATGGCTGAGCGGGGATTAGAACCCGGATCTCCCGAGTCCCAGTCCAACACTCTCACCACTATGCCACACTGGCTCACACTGTTGTTTGGCTTCAGCATGCTTCATGGGGCCTTACTGTCATCCAGAGAGAGCTGTCCTACACCTTCAAGTTTGAAGGGGTCTTCTATATAACCAGAGTCTTCTGGTTTTGTTTTTATATATCTTGGTGCATGACTGTCTAGTTTCTAGTCAGGGGAAACAATGCTAACAAATTGAACAAATGATTCTGGTGCTCTAGCCTCTGAAATCTTCAGCAAGCTTGTTAACAGCTATTATGTTCTTTACTTTTTATATCTCACACACGCACACACACGCACGCACGCAAAATAATGCCAGAATTACTAAAGGTGCCATTTCTCTTCTCAAGTGCATTGACAGTGTCTTTCTCTGATGTAATTGTTGAAATGACAAGAGAACAGAATTTGTGGATGGCATTGCTGCCCTCTCTCTTACTAATGAGTCTGTGGCCTCAGTTGTGATATTTTAAAGTATGAACTGAGCAAGTCTGAAAGTATATTAAATACCTCTTCATTGCAAGGTTCCTTGGATTGTTTAAAATAGAATAGCGCATTTTGATTCAGCATTTGTCAATTTCACTCTTAATTTAGCATGCTGACAACATAGTATTCCAGGGTTTCAGAAGTTACTGTTTCCTAGGGCAAAGTCCAGTTTTAATTTTGGTGCTGTAAATGTTTTAATTTTGGTGCTGAAAGTATGTCATCCCATCCACATCCCCTCGAAACTCTATATTTACCTTTACTTATTGAGAGTGATCATTTTTATTTCAAACCTGTTTGTGACTAAGTTTCCTTTTAATGTTTCCTTTGCTTCAGTGCTGTTTTCCGCTTAATAAAATTATCCCAGCCAGTAAGGGATCACATAGAGAATATGGTAATATAATGATACTACATAGACAATCAGATTTGGCCATGTGTAAAGTCTGTCAGAGCAAATGACTGCACTGATCACATAGAATGGTAAATTAGAAGTAGTGATGTCACTGAGGGAAAACAAAGCCTGTCCAGGGTAATGCTGCGTGACTAGAAAAGAGACAGTGTAGTCCCTTTTCACCGTAATTCCCCAAAACATGCTGAAATGGGAATGCCTTTCTATATTGATCAAATGTTCACGAAAATCACCTCCCCCTCCTCTCTAAGGTGTACTAGTCACTGCTTTCACTTTTTCTTAAATTCTTTTTTTCCTTCTTTATCTTCATTTGTAAGTCTAGGTACCACTTTGCTCATACCAACCACACCTACAACTTAGCTCTTGAGTTCTAACTTGGATACCTTGACAATGTAAAGCATGAACAACAATAAAAGTCAAGGAAAGTATTTAACAGTCCAGTAAAAAACAGCTAATTAAAATTATTGCAACAAGACCTATGGTTCTGGCAAAAAGCAAATAGCCTCTGGAAAATAGTGAGGCACTATAGTGAGGCACTGCTTTTGGATTTCATCTTATGGTTGGCTCTTCTATGTTGGCCCTTCCTTGGGAGATTTGTATAGCTCTTTTCAGAGCTATACAAACCTTTTCCTGATCTTTTCAGAAACAAGACTTTGGCCATGCTTTAGACCAGTCCTCTTCCTTTGTGCATGGAAGGGGAAGATTGAAAGCTTCTACTTTTGGTTTTGAATAAGCAGAATTTGGGAAACCGTGGCTTATTCTAAGTTAGCTAACTACCATTAGAAAAATTCCTGAGTTGAGATTTATGAGGAAATTATGGTTTATTCAAAACTAAAAGTAGAAGCTTTCAGTCCCTGTCCCGTCCCCCCCCACAGATACACACAATGGCGGGCAGAGCATGCAGTCTTGAGACTCAGTGTGGCTTGTTGCTGTAGCGTTGAACTATGGTTTTAGCATTATGCCTGAACTGGGCCTTTTCTTTTTGGCTGTGCCTTTTGATAGAGCTCTTGTGTTGAGAAATGTTTCTCTGCTAACTATTTATTTATTTATTTATTTATTATATTTATACCCTGCCTTTTTTCCTGCAAGGAACCCAAGGCGGCTTACATAATCCTCCTCCTCCTCTCCATTTTATCCTCACAACAACCCTGTGAGGTAGGTTAGGCTGAGAGGCAGTGACTGGCCCAAAGTCACCCAGTGAGTTTCATGGCCAAGTGGGGACTAGAACCCAGATCTCCTGAGTCCTAGTCCAACACTCTAACCACTACGCCACACTGGCTCTGTTTTAGCCACTTTTAAAAGCATTAGATTGTTTGAATTGCTTCATGACTACTTGCTTTTAAATCTTTTGGGGAAGTTTATTTTGATAAAGATGCCTTTTTTTTGCCTGCCTTCTAAAGGTGATGAGGGATATGTCGTATTAGAGACTAACATACTATGCTCACAGTGTTCCAATATAGCTTCTCAACAATTGGAAAAAGTTTTTTAAAAATTGTGCCATAGCTAACAAGGCTAGAGGTCTTTGATTGGTCTTTCCACTTAAAAGGCCTACCTTGTATGCCATACCAGGATGGAAGCTAATCTTTGGAGTTTGTTGTCATGTGTGGACATGTTCCAACAACAAATTTACAATACAAAACTGACCTAGTAAGATCAGTCTTTGGTAACTTGACTACATTCCACAAATAATAGGATATTTGGGCCTTGGTGTCCTTTGCATTATGAGAGAACAAATAAATTGGCAGTGTAGGAGATTACAGAATTTGCAGTGATCAACAGAATTTGTTTGTTTGATCATATTTTGTTGTGGGGAATGTACTAGTGAGAGACCAGGATCAGGCCTTAGGCTAATGTGCTACCTCCCATGTGCTAGTGCCCTGCCCCTCCTTTTACTGTAGACAGAAATTAATGAATTATCTGGGAGATCCTGTATCTATTTGCATACAAGGTCTCTCTAACCTTGTCAGAGAGAATCTGGAAGAAGTAACTTCCAAAAAGTCTTAGAGTCAGCATCTGGTGATCTGGATAGAAGTATATAAGAAGCTATCAATCTGTCAGCTTCCTCCCTTAGCCTTGAAATGGATTGATAGCTTTCAGCCTTCAAGATGGCTATGGATGACAAGGATAAAGTAGTTTGTGGTTTGCTGTGCCTATTAACCGTGGTATGTCTTTATCTTCTTTATTGAGATAGCAGTGATTCCCTAAATAGAAATTTGGGTGATAACATAAGTTCTTTGAGGAAATTTTAGGAAAGGGATATATTTAACTTGTGTGACTTTTACACTACAGATTCCTATAACATTTTCTTCAGAATTCAGCAGTCAGAATTTGAACTAGAGCTAAGCCTAGTGAGAATTCTTTTTCTCACCCCTCCTAGAAGCAGATGGCCATTTTGCCAAATATTTTCTGAATGTTCTCCACCATTTTTTTTTGTAGCAGCTGCCATTGCCTGCTCACTGTGACCAGAGCCAAATGTGGAAGATCCAAAATGGTTGCATGGCTGCCAACACAGTTGATGACATTGCCTCTTGCAGCAGCAGCCAGAAAAATCTTAGGAAAAAAGGAAGAAGTTGTGTTGCTACTATTGCTAATGGTTCATCCCCAGGAAACTACTTAAACATTTCTTCTCCCCCTGGAGAATATTTGGTAAAATCCCCCCCCCCATTTTTCTACCAACAAATAGGGTGTAGAATTTTGGGATGGAGGACATATTCACTCAGCTGTAAGTTGAACCCACTCTTGGGTAAAGATTGTAAGGATTTTTAATTCTTAAAATATTCTGGAATCCTATTTTAACTTATAATCTAATATTTCTTTTTAAAGATGATCCAGAAGGTGTCTTTGTGCCACCAGAGATTGATGTGACTGGCAACACTTTTGAGGTAAGTAGTGAAGTTTTTGTTTAACAACTAGGACCTTATTGAACCACAAAGAGATTTCCTTAAAATGCTGAATGTTTGGATATGTATGTGGTGCTTCTCAGAGGCCACATTTTATTTTGATCACCACATATTGACTGGGTTCAGACGACACGCTGCAGCTCATGGTGGGTTATTTAACCTATGATGAGTTGTGGTGCACATGGGCACCATGTTGCATATGCAAACCCCGCTTGGGGGTTGTCATGTCATGCAAACCCGGTGAGCGTGGGTTATGCTAGGGTTAAACAACACACTCATAACCCATAGACTGTTTTAGGGTTATGTGAGGGTTGCTTTACCCTCACATAACCCATGCTTATACGGTTTGCACGGCACAGCAACCCTCGAGTGTGGGTTGCATATTCAAACTGGTGACTGCACATGCCCCCCACACACCATAGCCTCACTAACCCACAGAGGAGTGTCATGTCATCTGAGCAGCCTCATAGCCGTATGTATCTCCTATAGACATTTCTACCGTACTAACAATGACTGAGTTCGCACAATTGCCACAGCCCAGTGAGCTGAGCGACTTTTGAATATTGAAGCCAGAACTGCAGCTCGTTGTGTTGTTCGAATCTGGTAAGGGTGGGTTGTTCACATGGTTAACAGACCATCCAGAACCCATGGGCTGGTTTGGGGTTGTGTGTAGTTTGGAAACCACTCCAACAACCCATCTTCACTGGGTTTGGACGACACGATAAGCCGCAGTTGCGGTTTGAATATTCAAAATGGCCACCCACATGTTCCGCAGCCCATTGTGGCTTAAATAAGACACTGGGCCAGTTGTTGCGATTGCTGGCTGGTTAACAAGCCACTGTGACTTGTTAACTCCCCGTGTGTGCTGGACGGATTTACATCTGGCGCAGCTTCTCGTGTTGTGCAAACTCTGCAAGGGTGGCTTGTTGGGGTGTGTAACAAACCACCCAACAACCCTACAACATGCTATGGGTTCTCAGTGGTTTTTTACCCACCCCATCAAGCCACCCTCATCAGGTTCCCACAAGATGAGAAGCCATGCCAGTGAGGGTAATTATGGAAATCTGGCCAGCATGTGACCACTCCAAGATGATGTGAACCAGGCCAGTGACTGTCAAGAAATGACTTCAACATGAAATAATGAAGTGATAGGCATAATTGTTTGACAGATACATGTATCAGTTTTCACTAAAGGCCAGCTCTTCTACATTTTGTATTTTTCCATTTGATCTATTTGTTTGTTCAGAGACTGATCACGAACTTAATAGCAAACTATAAAAATTGCTTGGTATCTTCCATAAAAAATAATTCATGCTGGAATACAGTAGTTAATTTAATCTTGCGGTATAATGAACAAACCAATGGATCTCCCTGGTCTAGTGATTCATAAATGTTATTTATTGTTGAATTAAATTAGTGGCTTAATTGTTTACACTCATTCATTAGCCTCCCACATCAGACATCCATAGCCCTCTTGCAATGTGTGAATTTCTTTTGATAATCCTATTCAGAGTATTTAATGTTTTCTTGCTTCTATTGTGAATTATACTCAAAATAGCCTAACTAGCAGCATGAGAACATGAAGATTATTTTTATACAGACATTGTATAGAGTTACTAAATTAAAATCTTCATAATTTTTCTGACTTTTTAAAAAAGAGAGTAAATGAACCCTGGTAATTGAATATTATAGATCAGCAAGATGCAAAGCAATTCTTCAAATTAAGTTTCTTTTTAGCTGTGTTTGAAGATGTTTCAATCTATAGGGCAATTACATGAAACATATTAAGAGACTTTTAATGGTGATGAAAGTTAATTTGTCAGGTGCACTTCCAGGCTTGGCACATAGTAATGGCTAATATGCCTACTTTATTTTTAATATAGATATTCTGTTTATTTGAAATACCAATTCTTTCAAATATTCTGTTTATTTGACATCCTTATAGGTTTGTTGTATCCCAGCTCCCTAATTTCAGGAAGCTTATTTTGCATATTATGCAACTTGTTTGCTACCTACGCAAATAATGCACATTATTTTACATTGGCAAATACTGGAGCGAGGAGGAAAGATCTATTTATAACTCCCTTGATAAGCCTTGGACATTTCTGAACCCAGCGTTGAGTTCAACTGCCTTCCCTCCTCAAGCATTCTTGGGCAAATAACTATATGGATTCATTCCACACCTTTAAAATGGTAATAATTGTGATTGCCTCATAGTTATGGTGACATATTTAGAGATGATGAAGCCCTGCAAAACTCTCTACAAAATGTGCATTCTACAGGTTTGGGACCCCCATAGCACAGGGCAATCTTTCTATATAGCAAGACACTATAGCACGGATTGGAATTTAGGGTCATAGGTAGCACCGGTCAAACTCAAAACCAACAGTTTTAGTTACATGAGTTCTAGCATTTTGAATTTATAGCAACAAAATACATAGTAAAAATAGAAATACTATATCCATTGAAGATCAAGGAAGGTGAAATTCTGAACTGAATGAAACCCATCTCCTTATGTACACACACCTTTGCTGTGAGTTAGCCTGTGTACTTGCTTGGACCTATTCATTCCTCCTATGTCCCACAAAGAGCTCTCTGTGGCTGCATCTGTCACCCTACCTGGTCATGTTCCTGGTTCTGTCTCCAGACTCTCTAAGCCAAACTAGATGATACATTGGGGTAGACAGCCTGGTGCCCTCCAGATGGTTTGGACTACAACTCCCATAATCCTTGACTATTGGCCATGATGTCTGGGGTTGATGAGAATTATGGTCCAAACAGTCTGGAGGGTACCAGATTACCTACCTCTGTGATACATTAAATGTGTGAATGCATTTATCGTGTCTAGCCTTCCGCCAATAAAAGTTGGGGGTGGGGCAGATCAGGATTGTGGGAAGGGGTGTCCAATTTTTCCCTTTCATTGTGATTCTAGTTAAAATTGCCTGCCCCCCAGCTCCTATTATTCTCAGGAGGGAAGCTTTCATTGGCACAATTCACGCATTGGCCTGGTTCACACGATCACAGTGGGGGAAATAAGCCACGGTGGCTTATTTCCCCCGCTGCACATGCTGGGGGGATTTGCATAATCACCCTCACCGGTGCTGCTTGCCGTGTCATGCGAACCTGGTCAGGGTGGCCCGGCTGCCGTGGTTAACAAGCCACTCAGAACTTAGAACACTGTGATCGTGCAAAGCGGGTCATTTTCTAGCTTGGCTCTCCTCACAGCGATGAGGATACACAGCGAAATGGTGTGATGGAAAGTTTATCCTGGGCATCATTCTTATTCGAAGTATGTAACATGTTTTGAAATTGTACTTTGAACCATGCTGTCTAAAAAGAAAATGATTACAAATCTGTTTTATTTATCTATCTCGTGGTGCAGAACCTTAGGCCTGGGAGCCAAATCTGGCGCTCTAGGGTTTCCCAGATGGCCCCCAGCCACTGATTTTTTGGTGACTTCCAAGCTTTTGTGCAGTTTCCCCCCGATTCTAAAAGGTAGAAATGTCTCTCCTAAGGCTTAGTACTGGCAGTAAAAACTTTAAGATACAATAGCCCAGTATTTTTGGTATTTTATCCACATCCCTTTTGCCATTGTCCCCACCCCCTTAGCCTTCAACCCCACCTACTACTGGAATGCTGCCCCGAGAGCTTCTCCAAAATGAAATTCAGCCCTTTGGCTGAAAGAGGTTCTGCACCCTTGATCTATCTTCTATAATGAAAGGATGTGTCTGTCTGTGAGCAACCCTAGGGGTGTACATCTTGGGGTTATTTGGTTATTGCATTAATTAATTAATTCTTGTGTGTGTGTGTGTGTGTGTGTGTGTGTGTGTTTGAAGCCTGCACTACCATCTTTAGTTCACTAGCTGGCAGACTTCACTAAGTAGCACAAAGCTTTGCAGCCGCTATAATTTGAAGCTGGGTGGAGTTGTCCAAGGGACAGAGTTATATGGCTGTCCCCAGGGCCGGATTAAGATAGGGGCTATTGGAGCTGCAGCTCCAGGCCCCTACCATAAAATAGGCCCACAGCCGGCCCGGCAGCGCGCGGCGCACCCACTCGCCCAAGCCGCGCCGCTGGCTGCTGCCACTGCCGCGCTGCATGTGGGGAAACCCCAAACGGATCACCTGTGGGGTGAAATGAGGGGGTGTTCCAGCTTGCACCTTCCCCCCCCCCGCCATGCCCCCTCCCCCTCCCCCACCCCCAATTCACAAGGGGGGGGTCTCACTGGATCGCGGGAGGGAGGGAGGCACCGAGGCAGCCGGTGGGAAAGAGCAGAGTCCCCACTTGCCAGGAAAATGGCGTTGTCCTTCAAGCTGCTTTTAAAGGGGCCACGTGGGCAGTGGCAGCTCAGCTTGCAGTTTTAGCTTAGCTGCAATTGAATTTTGCTCATGGCCCCTTTAAGAGTAGAGAGACGCCGCTCAACTGGGAGGTGGAGGCGAGGGGTGCGCGTGCCTGTGCGTGCGCGTGCACGGGAGGGCGCCCCATGGGGAAGGGGTTAGCTGGGCGGAAAGAGGAGGAGGCGGGGGCTGCACCGGGTGTCCCGGACCGACCGAGGGAGGGAGGGAGGGAGGGAGGGGAGAGGAGAATGAGGGAATTGATCACATGATTCCTTTCTTTAAATTGCCAAAGATTTCCTTTCCTAACAGAGCTGACTCGGTGCCTCTAACAGGTGAGATACAGTGTCAGAAGGCAAGGCAAGAACCTTCTCTGAAGCTCAATCCTGACAATTAGAAAACAAAAAGAAAAAGATTGCCTTGCAAGCACTGACCCCCCCCCCCCATGAAAAACACCAGATATCCAAAATTAATGGTTCAAGTAAGGTTTTAAAAAAATTACAAAAGCCACTTATGAAATATTATAAAAGAATATAAAATCGAATAATGTAGTAATTATAATATATCAGATATTATATAATAATATAATTCTGGAAAAGTCATCCTAGCACTGGCGCTGCTGCTTCCTCTTCTAGCAAGGAGCAGCATTGGTCAGTGTTGTAGATTGCTTTAAAACATGGAGCTTCAGTGTTTAATACTGGATAATCCACCCCCCACTGAGGAGCCCGCCAGGCAAGGACTCGCGTTCACGGGTGGTGGGGTGGGGGGTGCTTTGGCGGTGGGGCAGCTTGGAGGTGGCGTGATCTAAGCTGTGGTGGCTTGTGCGACTCAACTAGGATTTCGCTGACCCGAAGTGGGCCCGCGTGGCCTCCGGGCCTCTTTCTGCTCATCCCAGAGCTTAGAGGCGGGGTCGTTTCTTATGTTTTCTGTGCAAAATGTGGGAGTTGTGGGTCATTTTTGAATTTCTTGGAGCAAGATGTGGTGGTTGTGGGCCGTGTTTTTTAAAAACAGAATCTGAGCAAGACGTGGTGTGGTGTTTGTGGGGCAGTAGCATTTCCTCTGAGTAAAATATTTGCAGGGTGCTTGGGGACTTTAATCATACGCCTTTCCCAAGCCCACTGCAGTATCCTGCTCAGGAGACAGGCTGGGGCCCATCGAGGTTGGTGCTGGTTGCTGCAGCACCTTTTCTTCCTTATTTTTTTTTAAAATATTTTATACTCTGCGAGCACCTGTATGGGCAGGTGCATGGTTATAGATGCTCATCTTTTTATTTTTTAAAGACTTATTTCAAACTAATTATTTACTAAATTTATTTTAGAGTATTGTTATCCCGCTCCTCAGTCAAATAGACTCCTGGCGGGGCTTACATATGATCAGTAAAGGAAGACAGTCCCTGCCTGCAGGCTTACAGTCTAAAAAGACACAGCACACAAGGAAAAAGGAATAGGGAGGGATGAGGGATGAAAAATAACAATGCAATCCTGTGCATCTTTAGCCAGAAGTAGTAAGTCCTTCAAGTCTCAGCATCTGCCAGCTGGCCATGCTGGCTGAGGTATTCTGGGAGTTGTAGGCCTTATTTCTGTCTAAACCTGCATAGGACCTTTTTCTCCTTGGGGGCTAATGAGCATGAACATGTTTTTTTCAGGTGCAATTTTGACTAGGGAAAAGATTTGGATTAACTCTGTGTGTGTGTGTGTGTGTGTGTGTGTGTGTCTCTCTCTCTCTCTCACACACACACACACACTTCCCCCGTCAAATCTATGGAGGAGAAGGATATCAATGGCTACTAGTCCTGATGGCTCTATGCTATCCAGTATCGGAGGCAGTATGCCTATGTACACCAGTTGCTGGTGTGAAGGCTAAATGCAGGTTGCTTGTTGCTAGTTGAAAGCAATATTTGGAGTTTGTGAATGACCTTAACTTTGTTGACTGTGTAACTTCTTTGCTGACTGTTCTTCTTTGCTGACTAAAATATTTTATTTGTTTTAATATAAAATTGCGTCTTCATTTTATTTATTTCCATAAAAAGGCCCACCAAAATCCTCAGCACCAGGCCCATAATGCTCTTAATCCGGCCCTGGCTGTCCCTCCCACATTCTGTTGGGCAGCCCCCCTCAGGGGAATGGAGTGGCCAGACCTCACTTTCAGGGGGCTATTGGGATACATCATGGCAGGCTCCATACCTAGGGGTGGCAGGGACCGAGGCTTCACTCAGATGGGGTGAGCAATGTGTCCAACTCTGACAGGTACCTAACATTGCTTAAAGGCTTCACTGTATCAAACTAAAGGGGTACCCAACCCATGTGAAGCTGGGTACATTCACTAGTTCAAAATCTAAACAAAGTTCCCATCCTCCATTTCTCCACTCCTTTGAAAAAATACATTTCAGCATATACACCCGATTTTAAATGTTGTATTTGTGTATTTATGTACTAATTATATAGTTAATGGCCGCATCTGCCCACTGCCTCATTAGGCATAGAAGATTCCTGGTCAAATTAGAGGTCGAACTGACCCTTAGTAGATTTGTTGTTCTTAGCAGCTCAATCCTTAGAGTTGGTGCTCCATCATCAGTAGACTGAGAATCAGGCACCAGGGTCGCTCTACTAATAAAACATGCAGGGTGCCAATGTGCCACCTGGTAGCAGGGTACCAACTTGACCTGGCAATTTGATGAGAGCCAGTGTGCTGTAGTGGTTAGAATGCTGGACTGGGACTTGGGAGATCTGAGTTCTAGTCCCCACTCAGCCATGAAGCTCACTGGGTGACTTTGGGCCAGTCACTAACTCTCAGCCCTAACCTACCTCACAGGGTTGTTGGAGAGGAGTAGGACCATGAAAGTCACCTTGGGTTCCTTGCAAGAGGAAAAATGGTGGGATATAAAAGTAGTAGTAGTAGATGATGATGATGATGATGATGATGATGATGATGATGATGATGATGATGATGCCATTGACACTACTTTTCCTAATCACTGTGACACCATCACAGAGGTGGAGAGCTGACATAGCTATCGACAGTTCCATTGTGCACACTTATTCTACCGCTGCTGCTGCTGCTACACATTGATCTAGCACCATTAATGTGCAATCCTTTATGAGTCTTCCTTAAATAAATGTTCAAACATCAAAGGACAGAATGAATATAATGCTGTTTCTTTTTTTCCTCTTTTTTTAAATTTTTATTTATTTTTCAAAACAAATTATAGCAAAAAATATAACAGAATACAAGAATATCACAAAAATATAACCTAAACAACATACGTACAATAAATCATAAAGTGCACCCCCCCACCCTCCAAGAGACCAATTAATATACTTCCATCCTTTTGATCAAATGAAGTCTAAATTCCAAAAATATAACATATCCTGACAAGGCATGTTCCCCTTCCCCTTTATTAATACATCATCTAATAATTGATTCCATATATCCATAAAATTATTCTTCTTTAGCAATCCTTTTTTGCATTTGATACTACTAGTTAGTTTATCGTTTAGGGCTATGTCCCAAACTTCCTTATACCAGTCTGTTACTAGGAAAACATGTACTTTACAATTTCTCGCTATCATTAGCCTGGCCGCAGTTAACAAGTTTACAATAAACTCCTTCGTATTTTGGTCACAAATAAGCTTCTCTGTTATTGATAACAATGCTAATTTTGGACAGACCTCTAAATTAATACCAATAATTTTTTATATTTCTGTAAAAACCTCTCGCCAAAACACCAATACATTTTTGCAACTCCACCACATATGAGCATATGTCCCTTTTTCCTGACATCCTCTCCAACAAAATGCAGAACAATTATTATCTATTCTATTTAATCTTACTGGAGTTAAATACCATCTCCAAATTAGTTTATAAAAGTTTTCCTTTATCCTAATTGACATCATTTTCACAATCCGTCTATCTCATATATTGTTCCAGCCGACCTTTGAGGTCACCTCTTCAAATTCATTATCCCATACTGCCTTTAGCTGGTCCTCTTGTTCTTCTGCTTTTTGGATCAATCTATATAAATCCCTTGTTATACCTCTTGTTGATGCATTACCTGGTAGGCCATCTCTAAACATAACCATCTTTTCAAAATTAGTTAAATCTCTCTCATACTCAGTTTTCCTTTTCCATTTCTTCGACCACTGTTCTAACTGTAATAAATTTAACCACGACAACCTTCTTCTCCCAACAATTTCCATTATTTGGTCTCTAGTCCCCATCTTTTCTACCCAATCGGACAATCTAATAACCCTAACTTCTCTTAGTTTACGCTCAAGCTCTGATCTTAAATTTTCAGGAAAATCGTTTAGAGCCACCACCGGAGTTAATGGAGATATCCTTGGTATAAATATGCTCTTCATAGTACCCCAAATCACTAACACATTTCTTAGAAAAGGGTTGTCTATATTTTTTATCAATTTATTATTATTTTTTTGAAAAAAAATATTCTCCAGAGTATTACATAATTCAAATGTTTCTAACTCCAAACACATTATTTCTTTAGGTTGTGCTATAATATCCACTATATGTCTTAATTGATTCACTATATAATACCATTTAAAATTCGGCAGACCCAAACCCCCTACTTTTTATGCTTTATACCATCTTGTTTTAGTAATCCTAGATTTTTCCCCCCTCTATTACAATATGTGTTAATAATTGTTTGCCAATCTTTAAGTTCCTTATCTGATATCGCACTTGGTATAATCCGAAATAAAAAAATTATCTTTGGCAAAATCTTAATTTTAATCAAAGCAATTCTACCAAACCAGGAAAGTCCAATTTTTTTATACTCCTCTATTTTATTCTTTACCTCATTCTTTAATTTCCTATAATTCTGGTCTCCCAATTTATCTATATCTTTTGGAATTACAATTCCTAAATATTTAATTACATTATTAATCTTACAATTACTTTTTTTCTTCTTTTTTTGTGTGTATCTTGCTAACATTTTAGAATTCTTATTACTATTTTCAAAAAACTCTCTTTTCAAATATAAATCAAGTTTCTCTGAACTTTTTCCAAATCTTTCTTTTGCAGCTCTTTCCTTTTAGCTTGTAATTCAGCAAAGACCTTGTTCTCCCTTTCCTTCAAAAACTTAATTTCCAACTCCCTAATCTCCCCTTCTAACTTTTTAGTAAACTGTTCTTGTTTTTTCCTTAGTATCACACCCTCCCTAATACTTATCCCTCTCTTCACAGCCTTCATTGTGTCCCAAACAACAGCTTCAGTACAAACGCCTGTATCATTAAACAACCAAATCTCTCTCATTTCCTTTTCTATCTTTGCTATAATATATTTATGCTGTAAAATCTTACAATTCAATCTCCAGCTCCTTGCTTCTCTATAATCCTTCTTTATTTTAATATCCATATTAACTAAAGGATGATCCGAAACTTTTATAACACCTATTTCTGAACTCCTCACTCTTGACATCGGGGTCTTAGAAACAAAAATATAATCTATCCTAGAGAAGTTCTTCGTGGCTGGTGAATAATACGTATACCGTCTTTCCAGTCCCTTTACCCCTCTCCAAACATCAACCAGACCTTCCTTATTAATTATTTTCTTTAATACCGTTAAATTATTTCTCTTCCCTTGTCCTGTCGGATTTGATTTATCAATATTTTTGTCCATCACCATATTAAAATCCCGAGCCATAATTACCATAATTTTGTGGCTCCCCCATTTCCTTAATCACTTTTTGATAAAATTCTTCTTGATTTTCATTTGGTGCATACATATTAACCAATATATATTCTTCACCTCCCAATAATCCAAATATTATAATAAATCTTCCCTTAACATCCTTCTTTACCTTTGTCACCTTAAAACCACATTTCTTCGAAATAATAATTGCCATCCCTCGTGACTTGGATGAACCATAAGCTCTCTCATATGTCATAGACCATCGCAGTTTTAATTCATTTACCCCCTCCTTTGATTGGTGAGTTTCTTGCAAACATATAATATCCGCCTTATCCTTGTTGAGGAGTGCTTCAATCCGTCTTCGTTTCAACATGGAACCCAGGCCTTTAACATTCGAAGTGGTAATTCTCAAATTTGAAACCATCTCAAGTCTGTGTCCATCTTAAATTGTTGGTCCCTATCAGTGAAATAAAACACAACAGCACACACCCTACCCCTTCCCCACACATATATAAGCAGTCCCCCCCTTACCAGCCTCGAAGAATATCTTCATGACCCCGGCCTGCCACGCCAAAAAGGGGGAGGAGACAAACCCACCCACCAAGCAACTGACCCGTAGATCCCTCCCAATTAATCTTTTATCCTTATTCATCCAGGTTATTACCCTTTTTAAAAAAACAAAAAAAAAAAAAAACAATAATATTGTTAATCTAGTATATATACTTACTAAAATGAAAACAAAAGCAAAATGTAAAGCAAAAAACAGAGAGAGAGAAAAAAGAGAGGGAAAAAATAGAGAAATATTTTATAAATATTAAAAGCACACAATTTTTTTTTCTTTTTTTTCTTTTCTTTTTTTTAAAGGGAAAAAAAACACACAACACCATTGAGAGAAACTCCTCTTTCAGTTCCTTCCAATTATTTGCATGATCCCCTTCTCTTCTGCTCTTCTCCTCACCACCACAGATCCTTTTCCCCTTCCATATTTCTCTTACTTAGCTGCTCCTTCCAACACCTGTACGTCCGCATCGCTCGAGGTTCCTGCCGTCAATCCCAGTTCTTCCAAAAGATCCATTCCTTGTATACAGGATGTTATCTTGTATCTCTTGTTTTTGATCATAAAAAAACACATCACAGGATAGCCCCAGTTGTATCTAATTCCATTCTTGGACAAAACAGCAGTACATGGCTTCACACTGCGTCTCCAATCGATCGTTTGCTGACACAAATCATTAAAAATTTGGACTGGAGTACTTTGATATTGCAGTTGTCCTGAACGCTTCTTCAAAACTTGGGTAAACAAATCTTTTTTTATAAAAACTGGCAAAGCACACAACAACGTCACTGGGGGTAAGCCCCCCCTTCTTCTTGAAACTCTGTGGACCCTTTCCAAATCTTGCTCAGTCAATTTCAAATCTGGGGCAATCTCTCTAAACCAGTCCAAAATTATTCCTCTCAAATTTTTTCCATCCTCCACACTAACATGTGGGAACAGGCGTATACGAATATTAGACCACCTCTCTCTGTCTTGGATATTAATCATTTGTAACTCCAGTGCATCAAATCTTAAATCTTGTTGCTGACTTTTACGTTAAACTTCTTGCTGTACAGCCTCCACTTTATCATCAAAGGTCTTGACTTCCTCTTTAATTTGTTTAAAGTCCTCTTGAACTTTCTGGAATCCTGCCTTTAATTCATGTTTAAGCTGTAAAAATTCTTGTCTGAGTTGGGATACTTCCCCAGTAATTTTATCTGCAAAGCGAGAGAGAATCACCTCCATTTCTGTGCACTGCACTTCCGATAAGCCTTTCTTCGAGGAAGAAGGAGTTACTTTCTCTTTAACATCCCCCATCTTGGCACCCGATCTGGCGTCTTTTCTCTCAGCCATAATTAATTTTTCTCTACTACCGTAGAGACGGGACTCTGTTTTTTTAAACTCGGTTCCTTTTCCAGATTCAGTCCCCTCCCCCAATAAAAGTAGTAGTAGTAGTAGTAGTAGATGATGATGATGATGATTATGATGATGCCATTGACACTACTTTTCCTAATCACTGTGACACCATCACAGAGGTGGAGAGCTGACATAGCTATCGATAGTTCCTTTGTGCACACTTATTCTACAGCTGCTGCTGCTGCTGCTACACATTGATCTAGCACCATTAATGTGCAATCCTTTATGAGTCTCCTTAAATAAATGTTCAAACATCAAAGGACAGAATGAATATAATGGTGTTTCAGCCAACGTGTGGTTTATTTTTTTTTAATATACTGACCAAAATGGATATCCACTTCTATGGTTGTGAATAGAAGAAACAGTAATGGAAGAGATACTTATAATAGAGTGCGCCTGGCTCTGCAAGCATCACCACACATCATGCTTTCCTTATACAGAGAGAACCTGTGCAGGAAGTGGTTGCATAAACATTGCCGAGAACATAACTTAAGTTCACACAATTGAGATACGTTAGAAATGTTTTTAGAATAATTGATGTTGTAAATCTGCTATATTATGAATGCCTCAACAGGGAGCTAGTTATGAGAACTCCCAGTTACCATTGTTAACAGGAGAACTTAGAAATTTAATCACGGTCTCTTCTGAGACTTAATATAAATACAAAACACTTCATGTCATCTTCCTCTAAACACTGGCATTAGCTACCATTTCAAAACAGTTGGTGTAAACATTCACAAAAGCTTCCCTCCACCCCCGGGTTCTTGTCAGTGCAAAGCAAACTCCCTGACATTAAAGGCTAATTCTGTTCAGTTCCCTGGATATTCAATTAAAAATATGAGTATATAGCTTTGATTATTTTTAATATTCTGTTTACTTGGTATGGATCACTTGCTCTTTATGTGACATTTAATCTGATTCAGCTGGTGCATGCTGCCTAGCCTGGTAAGCTTATTGGCAAGGGGGGGGGCAGCTGCAGGCAGTTTCAGCAATGGGCAGTGGTTGTGCTTAGTGGAGAAAGGTTGGCTGTAGTCACTGCCATTATCTTAATTACCCTAGGGGAGGTGGGCACCAGGGTGATGCTAGCCCTGAAGGCAGCTTGCCAAGGGTCACCTCAAATCTGGTGCTGGCAAAAATCCCCTTTGCCCAAGGTGACATCACCCAAAGTCATTTAGCAGTAGAATACTGGCTGGAAAGGGGCATGACATGGTTGATTAGGGGATGGCTCATTTGCATCCTAAAAGGTTGTTTAACCCTTGCATAACCAACACTTATTGGGTTCTCACCGACATGACAACTCCTAAGTGGGGGTTGCATGTGCAACCTGGTTCCTGTGGGCGCCGTGGCTTGTTGTGGGTTAAATAACCCACAACAAGCCACAGCGTGTTGTCCAAACCCTGACATAGTAGTGAGGTGTTTCAGTAAGATTGCAACCAACACACAGTCTTCTTGGGGTTGCGGTTCCGGGTATTCAGAAGTACTGCATACAAAAATGACTCTTCATTAATTGCTGCTGTTTGTTTTATCATATTTTCAATGTAGGGTGTGTGTTCCTTCTATATAATACGTATCGATATGAACTTTATATTACAGCTCCTTTACGGCTTTAGGCACAATACAAAAGAGGTATGTGTACACATACATATTCACCACTTGGTAATACCTCATCACCGTTACTTCAAACATACAGAGTTGGTTTACACATTCAGCTGATGCAAGTCATCAGTTGTTGGTTAATCAAGTAATAGACATGCATATGTGAAATGGCTTGGATAGCCATGGCTTTTTTTCTAGGCTTAGTAATTAGCATGTGTCAAAGTTCCGCTACTGCAGGGACCCCTTAACCTTCCTTTGGGAAGATCTCTGCCTCTTCTCAAAGTTTCTCCCGTTCTAGGAGATCAAATCCTTTGCCTGGTTCCAGTAGCTTGGGAAAGGCTTTAGGCGTGGTGAATAAGTCACTCCAACAAACCAGGGTAAACAACAGCACTTTACTTATGATATTAGGGAAATTACTTAATAGAGTGGTTATGATTCAAAAGCAAGTATGAAAAAATAAAACAAACAAACAGTCCAATGTTCTCTAGTTTAACTTCAGACTACCTATCTCCTATGCAGCCAGTCTCTCCCTCTCTGTTTCTCTCTCTGCTCTTTCTGCTTCTGCAGTCAGGCTCCCACCGCTACCACCATCTGTCAAGGTTCCGCTACTGCAGGGACCCCTTAACCTTCCTTTGGGAAGATCTCTGCCTCTTCTCAAAGTTTCTCCTGTGCAAGGTCACATGGTTATAACCTTCCAGTCCTGGGAAGGCTATATATGGTGGGGTGTGGTCAGCTAGCAGCAGTGGAATCAGAATGCTGAAGGGGCAGGAGGAAATAATTATTTGACAATATAAATTGCAGGTATGAGGGCCCTTTTTTGGATTGGGACTGCAGCCAGTATTCCCCCACCTGCCATGCTAAAGTCTGGTTCAGGCCCCGGCACTTATTTTGGTGTAAAAAAAAGACTGCTAGCTACGTATTTAAAGTATAAGGTGTCCTTTGGGTCTCACTATTAGAGGTATTAGAGCTATGGTTCAAATTAAGCTTGGCAGATTACATTGAAATAAGAGAGAAGGATTGAAATGAGTTGTTCACATTTCAATAGAACGTGCACAGGATGTCCCAATTTCTCTTTTAATAGTGCTCAGGCTTTAATAAACAATTGTATGGTATACCAAGAGAGAATGTTATGAAGTATTCAAGATACAGTATTTTATTAAAGGTCAGCGCCATCCAATGTGGCTGCCTGTAACTCTTGGAACTCGGAGGATTATGGGCATCCAATGGAGCGGGGGAGGAGTATGGAGGCAAGGATTGCCTCCTCACATTCCTTGCCTTGCAAAAGACACAGACAGCTGATTTTAGCTGTCTGTGTCTTTTGCCCCTGCTCGCGAGCCTCACTCCTCCCCTCCCTGCCCCCCCAGCGCCTTCTCCAAAGTCGCATTTGTGACTTCAGAGCCGCAGCTGGTGCGGAAAGAACCATGAGGGTGAAGGGAGGGAGCTGCGCGGTTAGAGTCTCAGGTTGGACTTCTTGGAACGTATTTCCAAGGTCTGGGATGCTGACCTATCCTCTAGCCATCCAGACAGTGTCTGGCGGCCATAGTATCGCGCCCTTAGTCACCTTTCTCTTTAAAAAGTCCTGAGGTGACTACAACAAAATTATTAAAATATAGAAAATAGCTAAAACAATTTCCATTAAAATACCAAAACATATTTAAATTTATATTTAGAAGGTTTTCTTAGACTGTGTGTTTCAACATTCTGTGATTTATTTTTCTTTTGCGCTTTACATTCTTTGCCCATTTTCATCATGGGAGAAATGCAAGTCTTGCTCAGCACCACTGGGGGAAAATATATAGAGACTTGGTATAAAACTAATATTGAGCACTTTAATAAGTCACTTGGTTTTTAAAACTTTCATCTTTTAGGTACCAGATGCACAACCTTTCATTTTTCCGGTGGGATTTCATCTTCATTTTTTCTCTTGTATTGCACTATGCTCAGATGAGATTATAGTGAATTTTAAATAAGGTTTGCAACATAAATTCCCATTTGAGAATTCTTTAATAGATTCATTTTATTCATTGGCACAACACAGTAGGCTTCTGCTGGAGCTAACAATTGTTGCTAGTGTCAGCTCAGCCTCAAATGGGCATTTGTCCATATTACAAAGCTGCCATTCAAATTGGTATTGCAGATTGCTGATATGTATTCCCCTGTTTTCAATATATGCTCTGTGTTAAAATCCTGTATTGAAGCCATTTAATGCTTTAGGCTCCTTTCAATTTCACATGTTTAATTGACTTTAGGGAGAGCAGGCATTTCCTTTTTGCCTCTTCCTCTCTCAGTGGGTTATATATAGAATGGGCAATCTTACAATATGTGCATCATTCGAACAACGTGGTAGTGAGCCATTGACGAATCAGGATATTTCCCCCAAAAGTCTTACTAAAGCAGTATTTTCTCAAAACATTTTGCACTCATTCCCCCCTTCCTAAGCTATATTTAACTGGAACTTTTGGCTTCAGTACTTATATCCAAAATTCTGTAGCTGATATTGCTCAAATCCATCTAGCCATACTTTGAACATATTTTCTTTTGCCTTAAGATAGGAAGATTATAGTATGTGAATGTGTGTTTAAAATATTTTCTTGAGCGTGTGTGTATGTGCCCTTATTTCTGATGTTTTTAAAACTGGAGCATGTATTATAATTAACAAAGATTTGTCAGTATTCATCACTTATTCTTGGCCCTGCTTAGTGATGCGACTCCTATAGCAATAAAATAAAATATCACATTTTACTAAATAAATTTGGAATGGGAAATTAATCAGGATACGTAATCCTTCATTCTCTTTTCAGAGATGCCTTTGTGGCTCTATGAACTTTGCTGAGCTGTGTTTTATAGAATGTGATGTGATAAATGGAGTGTTTTATTAAAGCTGAATGGAAATCACAATTCTTTTTATGTTACTCATATAACACGTGTACCGTATTATTGAGACAGGCACATTCTCTGCTTGGATGGCTGCATTTTCAAGACTTTCATACCTCCAATATCCATAAGGAAGCTTGCTGTTTTACCATGGAAACAGAGCTTGCTTGAGTTGTGGAATTCCTTAGGCTGAATCATCACTTAATATAACATGTAGAGAAGTTGAATCCAAGAGCAGCTATGGCAATAAGATACTGTAAAAGTATTTGATGCTGATTTACTGTGTGATTCTGAAGCATCTTACCTACCTAGTCTTCCATGGCCTTGTCTCATGCATGTTCAGCCTTTTTGCTTCCGGATAAATCTTCTCTCTACTCAACTCAAGTTTTCTTAACAGAGAACCTCCCTGAGCCCGCTATTTGTTTCCCCCCAATTCCAGGTGGACATATCCATCTGGCAGACGTATACATATTTGTTCTGCACTTTGGTCCTTTCTTGCCTTCATAAGCTAAGAGTGCAATCCTATCGCCCCCACCCTTGATCCACGTTAGCCTCTGAACTCGCACCCTGCATTGTATCTAGACGGCCATCCCCCCCCCCCAGTCTAGATGAAGCTCTTCAGAGGGGGAGGAAGGGAGGCTGGTGCATTGTTTGGATACGGTGTAAGCCATCAGCCTCATCCTCCTCACTTCCCTGCCCCCCTGGCATGCCCCTTCTCTCTGAGGCCTATTTGTGACCTGGGGGGGGCAGCCGGCACGGTTCTTTCCCCACTGGCTGTGAGCAGGGTTGGGCGGGGGCTCAGCCTTCAGAGTCCCAGCTCTGAGCTCGCAGGACCTTTGAGCTGGGGCTCCAAATAAATCCTATGGGCCCCCCCTAGGCAAGGTTGGAAGGCTATGATCTATGAAATCTATGGCCATAGGATTGCGCCCTAAATTGGAACAAAAGAATGTTGTTGCAAAAGTCCCTGGGATGTTGCATAGTTTAAGATGCCTTAAACTAGAGGTGTAATGACTAGATTATTGGATTATTGTTTGGCTGTATCCATCCAATTAGGTGCCTGTCTCGGTCAGAAAAAATAGCACTGGATATTCCTGAATATCTTATTTCTGATCCAAAATTTTCATATACCTCCATAACTGAGGATTTTCCAACAGAATAAAGAATCTGTGCCAACTACTGCACTTAATGTATTTCCTATTTCTCCCACAAGTTGCTCTATGTGCATGATATTCTGTCCCTGCATTACTTACAGGGCACTGAGGATAACACTGCTGCAGAGAGAGCTGCCTGCAAGGGATAGGGACACCATCCCAACAGGAGAGCAGCTGGGATGCTGTCTGTCTGACCCTCCCTTTAACAGACATCTAGCTAGATATTTTAGAACGAGTAATGTCTATATTCTCCATGCTGTGCTTCATATTTTGCGTTAACATGCCAGTGCAAAATGGAAACAGCATTTGAATCAATGTTAATGCTTATACAGCCTCAGTCCAAAGTTTCCTGTTCGGTTCTCATTTATATGGCATCTTATATCTGCAAATAAGTCTCCAAAAGGAATAGATAGCACTGGACTAGATGGACAAATAGTCTGACGTGGTATAAGGCTGTTCCTAAAAGCATGTTTATTAGTTTGCTGGTGGCCTGTTTTGCGGGGGCGGGGGGGCATCTGAGTGTGGTTTTGCGTCCTTGATGCTTTTGATTTCAGGGGAAATTTTTCCCTGTCTCTACTATGAAAGCATGACAACTGGAGTTTCTCTTTGTCACAGAGCTAGTAAGAACTTAAACCCACATTCAGTTAAGAAGTGGCATGCCCTGGTCATGATTCTCTTAGGAACTACTTTATTATATGACTGTGAGGTACCCTGGAGTCCTTCAGAGAGTCCTTACCACTTTCCTTAAATCTTTGAAATTTCTGAAGTGCGTACTATTCAAGTTTGTATTCTGCTCTTTGGCTCAAGGCCCCCCAAATGGGAATCAGATTAAAATACAATCAGATAAACACACAGCAAATCAATGAATCCATATCCATTTTCAAATATCCCATCACTTACTTACCCCAGGGGAAGAAATAATAAGAGACTTCTTGGAAGAACAGGATGTTCATTGGAATCATCAAAATCTCCAAATAATTTCATTTTTTAAAAATATAGATCACTAAATTTCATTTCTAAACTTGAAAATCCTCAAGATTATTTTTATTCTATTGTGATCCCTCCTTTCTTCCAAAGAACTCAGGGTGGTGTACAAAGTCCCAACGATCCCCTCCCCTATTTTATCCTCACCATCCCTCCTGACAGGTAGGCTGAGGAGGTGCTTTCTTCTTGATGAAGGGGTGGGGTGTTTTTCCCCCCCTTTTCATTAAGAGGAAAATAAAAATCTAAAGGCTGGGTGTACATATTTGGCAGATGGTTCACCAACTCTGCTAAACCCGCAGTGAATGGTCTAATAGACTTGGAGAAAGCTCCACCTAGTGGAAAGTTGCCAAAATACTTTCTGTTGGTTTTTTCTAAATTCAAAAGAAACATTAGTTATAATATGCAGTGCTTAGAGTTTATTTAGAGAGCCATCCTATGGTCCCTGAGAGGGGAGGAAACTGGAGAGGCCAGGAGGATACGATTTATCCTCAGCCTCCTCTAGCCTGTTTCCCTCCCCCTCTGAAGCACCCTTGCTAGACGGGCTGAAAAGCCTGTCTAGCGAAAACAGCATAGAATGGAGGATGGAGAGGCAAATATCACCTCTGCCTGTCCTCCCGCCCTACCGGCTTCAGCCCAGCAGGACATAGAAATCTCAGAACCCTCGGGGGCTTCCGAGCAGTGAAGGTGCAGTCCATAGGATTGTGCCCTCAAACGTTATTTCCCACCATGGTTGCCATTGACAACTCTGATTGGTTAAATGCCATTTTGATGATTCTATCACTTGTATTGGCCTAAATGTGTGGAACAATTGGTTCACCAGCATTTGCTTCCCCTCAGGACTGTGTGATCCTGACATACTGATGTTCCATGTTACCAGGGCCAGCCCAAGTGGAACCTCCCCATTCCATGTACAGACTAATCTTACTTTGACATTGGGAAAGGGACATGGACAGTTGCTACACCTGAGGACAGCAGAGCAGCGTAGAGTACACAGGACAGGCTGTCTGTCTGTTCTGTCCTCCAGCAACACCTTGCTTCCCCTGCCCTCTAGCATCTGTTGCCTGAGGCAGCAGCATCTCTCTTGCTAATGGCGGGGCATGTTATTCATGGTAGGAGTGTTTAAAATTTGCTCCTTTCCTACTCTGCATTTGCTGATGTAACAGGAATGCAGGAGATGAAAGCATTTGAAGCAAGGATTGGCAGGAGTTTAACTGCCACACTGGCCAATTTTTATCTTCAGGATTGTTTCCCTCTCAACTGGGTTTACTTCCTGTTTTAGAGTTTGGCTGGGAAAAAACTGTTGGGGGGTGCATTTGTAACAGAATTTTGGGGCAGGAGAAGGCTTAGTTACACACACACACACACACACACACACACACTGGTTCTTCCCTTCAAGTGTCACTCCAGTCTCCAGCTCCAGTATTCCCTTAACATCTAGTTCTGCCCTAGCAAAATGCACCAGCCTCCCTTCCTCCCCCTCTGAAGAGCTTCATCTAGACTGGGGGGGGGGGGATGGCCGTCTAGATACAATGCAGGGTGCGAGTTCAGAGGCTAACGTGGATCAAGGGTGGGGGCGATAGGATTGCACTCTTAGCTTATGAAGGCAAGAAAGGACCAAAGTGCAGAACAAATATGTATACGTCTGCCAGATGGATATGTCCACCTGGAATTGGGGGGAAACAAATAGCGGGCTCAGGGAGGTTCTCTGTTAAGAAAACTTGAGTTGAGTAGAGAGAAGATTTATCCGGAAGCAAAAAGGCTGAACATGCATGAGACAAGGCCATGGAAGACTAGGTAGGTATAGAAAATAAACCAAAGTTTAGTGTTTACTTAATATAGATTTCATAGATCATAGAGTTGGAAGGAGCCTACAAGGCTATCGAGTCCAACCCCCTGCTCAATGCAGGAAACTAGAGGAGGGGTCTCCCATCCAAGTACCGGTAACAACCAGGCTTGACCCTGCTTAGCTTTCCATGCTCAGACAAGCTGAGCCAGCATAAGCCACATGCCTGTGGGAGTATGTGTTAAATACTTCAGCTGTGAACCACAAACTGCTTAAACTGCTTTTGACTCATTGGTTTTAGTGGAACTAATCTGGATTTAAGTGGAAACACCATAGTTTGTAGAATGTTTTGTTTCTGTTTTCCATTTCTTGCAGGCACATATCTTTTCCTTGGGAGCCACACTAAAAGCAGCAGTTGAATATATGATGGAGCCTGAAATAGATTCAGAATTTAGCCAAGATTTACATATGCTGCTTGAACAAATGCAGGAAGAAAATCCTAAGGAGAGGCCAGATCTTGAGGTAAAAAATGTGGTGTTTTTGTTTTTGTTTTTGTCTTGGTAGCTATTGAATACTTTCACATTGTGTTGACCCTGATGTGCCATCTTAAATAGAAAAATCCCTCCAGAAGATTTTTCTCTTCATTATTCTTTTAGAAGATAATTTCTTGATGCCAGGTATGGATAAAGCAATTATACTGGAAATATAGGATTTATAACTTCTGTATTAGAAGGAATACTTTTTAACATATAGATAAAAGCTTTGGAAATATATATATTCCCATTGTAGCACTCATGTGTTTCTACTGAGTAGAATTTCTGAATATTTGTGTTCAGCAGAATCTCCAAGGGAATTGGACTCTGGGCCATTTGCTACATTCTAACTGTTTGTGTTGGTCCTTGGCAAATTAGCATATCAGGCAGAAGAGCTAGGTTATGCGGAAATATGAATTCTGGATTCAATCCAGTGTACGTTAGCCATTGGTTTCTACGTTGGGCTTCTTAAATGCTGATTGTTAATTGAAACCTCAGTTTGACTGACTTGCTTCATTTGGCTTAAATACTTTGGGATTGCTCATACATAAACATTATAGAATCAAGACTCAAGTATAAACCTTTGGAGGACCTGCAAACCCTTGACTTGAGCTATAGTCCTGACCACATTTCTGTTTCTTCGAAATTGCTTTGTAGTAATAAGACTACTTTGTGTTAGGGTTCAGTGTCAGTAATGCAGTGGGCCTTTTAGTTCATAGCCAGAAACTGGTCAGCAGTAGTTTGGAAGGGTTTGAGGCCTGGTCAGTCTGTGGAATGTCAAGACCAGTCCGAACTCATCACTGTCAGGGTTCCAGGAGAAAGCAGGTGGGAGTCAAGTTGTCTCCCCCGTCCAGCTGCAACTTTGACCTTGCAGAGATAGAAGCTGGCAGCCTTCTCTGGGAACTTCAGGAGGAAGAGTGGTGGTTTGCAGAGCTGTCACTCTGGTTGAAGCCTCACCCCTGAAGAGTAGAAGGGAAACACCCAGGTGAGATATGGGCCTTGTGGATGGGACAGTTCCCTTGTCAATTAGTGGTTTGGAAGGAGGGTTAAGATGGCCGCACCTTCGCTTTTAAGTCAGAGCCTTTGCTAGGAATATCTCTCTCATCCTCCCAGCCTGCATCTTGCTGTTTAGATCTTTCACCGACTGAGCTATTGGACTCTATCTAATCAGGACTTTCTTCTCTTTGGACTTTTACTGTCAAGAACCTGCCATGAAAAGGACTGTCGTACTTTTCATAGACTGTGCATTCTCATGGCTATGGATGTGTCTCCGTCGAGCCCAGAGCCTGGCTGACTTGGGGCTAATTCCTGACTTCTGGACATTCCTATGCCTCAACCTGCATGGCGTAGAGATTCCAAGGCTGGGAATTTTGGACATTGGAATCTCTGCATGTGGGGAAGTACTTTGGACTCAAGTCTGATCTTGTTTTGGACCCTTATTGTCAAGAGGCCTGGACTCACAGTACCTAGAGTGTCCAAACCCAGTGGGGGTTGGTCTTAACCCCAGTGGGGGTGGTTCAGATTCTGTTCTAGAATCCCTTCTCCTGTCTAACGAGCAATAGGATTCAGATCCTTCTCATGTCAGAAGAGCAACTAGGGGTTACTCAGATCCTAAGGCCAAGACTCATAGCACCCTGGAGGTTGCAGTGGCAAAGTTGGATCAGATCCTCTTATGGGAGTGCCTGGGCAAGTCAGGTCTTTTTCCTTTGTCATAGGAGCAGTGGCTCCAGTCCTTCCCTTGTCTGATGAGCATTTGGAATTGGCTCTGATCCTTCCTTTGTCATAGGAGCAGTGCTCTAATCCTTCCCTTGTCTGAGGAGCAGCTGGAATTGGCAGCGGTCCCTTACCTTGGGGTGGAATGTCAGGGAATTTGGTCCCTAAGGTCCCCAGTCCCCTACCTTGATGTGGAACAATTTCAAGAGCCTATAGCAAAATGCTATCAGCTATATGATTTCTGAAGACTGTAACTGTTAAGCTTATGCCGTGGGATTTGCTGTAATAAAAGGATCTCACTGATTTGAAGTCTCCAAGGTCAGAGTGCTAGAATGCATGATTGCAGGACTGGGGCCCTGACACTTTGGTTGCTAAGAGATAATACACTTTTGCCGTTGAGACTTGGTTCGATGCTATGATATACCATGCAGCCAGTCTAGAGCATTACGTGAATAATGGTTATAAAATCCACTATTAATTCAAAAAAGAATGAAGGACAGGATTTTAACTAAATAACCCATATTGTGAACATTGTAACATATTTAAAATGTTGCCCATCAAATTAATCTCTATTAAATCTTGTAGAAAGGTAAAGTTGGGGAGTTACGTCATCTTACAATTTCTTAAAAGCTTGCTTTACAAATGCAAAATGGTGAAATTTTCTAAGTAATACTAATCTCTTGTATCATGTTGAAAACATGCCCTGTATGATAGCTTGACAATTATTAAATGCTTTACTATACCATTGTTATTATAGGCTGTCATATCATTGTGTAAAGAGAAACTGAAGCTTTCTTCCTCAAGTGATATTTGCCACTGCCTCTCTGCTGTTGGAAGAAGAGTGCTTTCAATTGAATCATGTGGCAACTTTCAAGGTATACATTACATAATTTTGATACTACAGCACATTTGCATAATGAAATCAAGAACATGTTTTCTGGCCTGTGGTACAGAACCCAAATTAATATAACCTGGAAAAATATCTATGTCTTTTTTTCTACTGGGTCAAGTAAAAATTATACTCAAATAGATTGTTTTCCTTCTCTAACTTATAGAGAATTTTAATCCACCTTTTTATATTGCCTGTTCTCAGAGATTTATATTATGACTCAGTATGGGTTCTTATGCTAGCAGTTGTTTAGGATAGAGCACAATTGCTGCACAAATGCAGTGGCCCAACCTCTGCCATTGCAATAGTTTTGCATGTTGAGGTTGTCATACTTGCACATAAGTGGGCAATGGTCTGTGTAGACAAATGCTACCTAGCACATAGATTAGCCTTCCCCAATCTGGTGCCCTCCAGATGTGCTGGACTACAACTCCCAGCATGCCCCAGCCAGCCATGCTGGCTATAGTATGCTGGGAGTTGTAGTCCAACATATCTAGAGGTCACCAGGTTGGGGGAGGGTGACATAGGTATTGATCATCTCACAATGAGGAGGAGGAAGATTGGCTGAAATGCCTTAAAGTTGCTACACAAAAAGCCGTCCATGATTTGGTTCCTTCTAAAAAGCCACCATTTCACATTTAACTTTTAATGATATATTTGGTTCCTTTGGGTGGGATGGACAGATGGAGGGGGGAAATGGCAGTGTTTTTAATAACATCTGTCTTTGTATCCAGACAGTTGTGATAACGTGTGGGAAGGAAAGGCCTATGAGAGAATTTCACCTTATGAACAGTTCACAAGAGAGAATTCATCTCTAGAAGTGGAAGACATGAAAGCTGCTAGTGGTAGAAATTCTTCTGGCATATATACTATGAATGACAGAAACAGTGATATAAAAGAAATTAAAAATAACCCAGCAAATGAAAGACTGTGCTGTCAACATGTTTCAACTTGGGTTACAAAATGTAAAGAAGACATGGGCAATATAAAATACAACCGCAAGTTAGATACAGAGCCATACACAAGTGAATTGGGGAGCGATGCATTTAAGAAAAACTGCTTGAGGAAAGTAAAATCCTTTTCAATGCTATCTTTTGGATCTGAGACAGACCCAAGAACTTCCTTCCCTTTTACAAGGCACAACGGACCACTAACAAGGAAACAACATCAGTTACAACCCAAGTCATTATCTATAATCAATAATAATGAGCATGCTGTTTTAGAGAGAAAATTAAGTCAGTGTGATAGAAATAATCAGCTTGGATCAAAAGCATCATATTTCCAGGGGCCAAACAGTAATTTGGTGGAATTTTTCCTGGGCCAAGAGAGATCCTGCATTTATCAACACCATATGGCAACCCATGATGACAAGAAGGCAGATTTTCTTCCATATAATCCTGCGGTTTCTGAAACCTCAGACAACAGTGGTATACTAAATGGACCAGATGAGTCAAGTTCTGGCCAGAAAATACTAGAAAATGATAACACATGGGAATACTGTGGTGAAACTTCTTCAAGGTCAAATGAAAACTGTTTGTTAGGTATTAACAGGATGTCTGCCGTGGTTACAGCACCTAATGAAAATGGATGTAGCTCAAGCCTGCTAAGTTCTCCAGAACAAAATCACAGTGAAAGGAAAGGCTATTATATTGAAGATATACCATGTGGAGGCAGGGAGTCAGAAATGAAAAATAATGAGCAGGTAGTAAAAAATATATATTAAAATATTGTCTTAGTTTGTGTGGCATCAAAGGGACAATTATTGGGGGGGAGGGAGTGTTGTCTTCATAGTATTGTAGTTGGCCCTTAAACTGTATCAGCATGCATGTACCATAATGAACACCAGAAACTAGTTGAACACTTTTATTACCAAAGCTTTAAATAGTAAGGATCTGAATTGAGATGTGTTGCTGAACCTTTGTTAAAACATTTGTCAGTCAGTCAGTCAGGCGATCACTCGTGACCGAGTAAGATTGTCTTCCAGGATAAAAAAAAAAAACAAAAAGGAGATTTTAAAAGGAGGAAAATTCTAAAGAAAATTGTGTAGACTCTAGCGATGGGTCCGTAAGTGACTGTGGAGGCCAATTCTAGATCCACACAGCTTCCCACAGTGAGGACACAGGTTACCAGATGGAAGATGGTCCTGTAAAGGATTCATTTGACGTGCTTTTCGCTTAGCACGTTTCTCCCTTTCACCTTGCGCTCGGGCTTCTTCAAAGTCTATAGAACCTTTGTGAAAGGCCAACCTCCAGTTAGATCGTTCATGGGCCAGAGCTTCCCAGTTTTTGATGTTTATATTGCATTTTTTTACATTAATATGATTAAAGAATAGATGGAAATATTTCCATAACTTTGTCAGAATATCTTAAAAGTAGTTATTTCCAGGTAGAAATAATCTTGAGCATTTACAGTTTGGTTTGTAGGAATCGATGCCCTGGTTTTCTCTTCTATGCAATTGAATGATTTTCTCCATACCACTATAAACGCCCACAAAAGAAAAATGCACCAATAGTGGTGAATGGCTTCATGTGAATGGCTTGCTTCATGATAACAGCTGCCATATGGAGCAATTTAAAGCAGCTTAACATGTGGCTACTATAATGTGGTCCAGTCATAAATTTATGTGAGCATTATAGATGTACTGTTCACTTCTACTCTTACTGTCACTCACACTAGGGTATTAAAAGTTAGTAGATGCATAAGGGATACGTTCTTGCCGGGTTTGGCTAACACATAAGAAATTGTATTCATATAGT
Source organism: Shinisaurus crocodilurus (assembly GCA_021292165.1). Taxonomy (NCBI): domain Eukaryota; kingdom Metazoa; phylum Chordata; class Lepidosauria; order Squamata; family Shinisauridae; genus Shinisaurus; species Shinisaurus crocodilurus. The sequence continues at coordinate 96,116,730 of CM037878.1, forward strand.
CAAATAAGATAGTGATCAGGTTCACACAATTGCTGCAGCTTGTTGTGGCTTATTTAAGTCACAATGAGCCACAGTGCCTGTGGGCGCCAGGTTGCATATTCAGGCCCTGGCTTGGCGTGTCTTGTGAACCCAGTGAGGGTGGGTTGTTGGCATGTTTAACAAAGTACCCACAATGCTAAACAGTCCATGGGTTCTGGGTGGTTTGTTAACCATGCCAACCTATCCTTGTTGTTCACACAACACGACATGCTGCAGTTGCGGTTTGAATATTCAAAATGGCCACATGCTGCTAATTAATCCACAGTGACTTAGCATGACTAATGAACAGGTCCACTGAGGCTAAAGTTCTCCTGTCTATTTTAGAGATGATGATAATTTTTCTAGCAGATTTTGTCTTTGTGTCTGTGTGTATTTCACTTGGATGAGCTTGAATAAGCTTTGGTACATAAGATCTGTGATTCTTGCAAAAAGGAAGCTTAAACATAGAGCACTTTGGTTACCTTTCTTCTCTCCTTGTGATTTTATGTAACTAATAATCCACAGCTAGAAAGAGTCAAATTTAGCAAAACCAGAGTCTCTGGCGGCTTGACTTTGGAAGTGTTTGGAATATCTTTTATCTAGTTGTAAGTGAAGGTCTGAGGCATTTTGGAGACCACTGCATGTCAGTAGAGACTTCAATATAGCATGTTAGGATTGAAGATAAGCAAATCTGCTGTAGTGTAGAGTGGTCACTGACATCACTAATCCTTTTATCCTGAATAATTGGAATTATTTGATAGATCTCTTGATATTCAAAAGGTCAGTTTTTGTTATGAAAGAGGATATTCTTACAATTATATAGATGCTATATAAATTATATAGCATCTATCTATATAAAGATGCTATATGCATTTATTAGGGAAGAGTATACGGAAAGGTGAAATTACGATGCAGCATCTTTGTTACAAGCAATACTATCTTTTCCTTTAACGGAAATATATATTGCCATTCATGCTTAGCTATCCTTGATTAGAAATTTTGGGTGACATGAAGCGCCATGCAAGTGTTGTACACAGGTCATTATTTAAGATTTTTTTACTCCAGTTTTACTTATTACCAAGATTTTTTTCAGTTTCTTCTCAAGACTTAGTAATATTCTTTTCATGGTGGCATGCCCCTCCTAAGTTAGGAATTCCATTTGTCATAAATTGTACAACATTAATTCAGTAACTTTGATCAAGCAGCTCCTTATGCACAGGGCTTTAGTGCATGTGCCTCCATGTGAGCTGGAGCTTCCCTATTCTCTTAAGTGTTGAAATGTACTTGTTTATGCACCATTTTCTTGACAGTGGAGAAAATAGGGATGCCCCTGCTTGTGCAGAGCCTGGTGTGTTCATCGTAATCCAGTTTGTTGGTTTTGATCTCTTGTCCCATATATAATGCTTATCTGTCGCTAATATTTCCATATGTCTTTGTTAAGGCCATAATCTTGCTTCCTTTATAGTTTGCTTTACTTCAAATTTACATTGCCAAACTTGTTTGCCTGCTGGCTTCATAACTGTATCTTCAGACTTTTTAAAATGGCTTTTTCTTTGTAATTCACAAATAAACACTTTGTCAATTCAAGTGTGACTGGGGATCCATTTTCTCTAGCCTACTTAATTCCAGTCTTAATGTCTCATCTCTTTTCATGCAATTGCTTTGACTTTTATACTTGGGAGGCTACAGCTTGCGTGTATACACTCGATTGCTTTCTGTTGGTGATCTAGACTCTTAAAGTATGACAGTAGTGCAAACCAAGTCAGATAATGTATTTATACTGGGTGGGAAATACACCATTTTTTAATGGTAACCATTGTCTTGGTTCCGAAATAATTCTTGCTATGAGATGGATTCAGTTTTCAGGGCAGGCTACCTTTTATCTTTTGAATATAGAAAACTGTTTTTGGGAAAAGAATTTCCTATTCTCAAGAAAATAACTGTCAGGAAATGAATACATGTCCCCTGGGACATTGCACAATTTGGGAAATAGAGTATAACAACTGTGCAGCCAACACATTTTGTATTAGTATGGCTGATGTTCTTTGTATTTGGATACTTGAGATAGAACTATATGCTAGAGGATTCTGAAATGTGTACTGTAACTATCCTCATACCTGCCTTTAAAGCAGAAATACACAGGTTTATGCAGAAATACAGTCTTCTGTCTCTGACTCACTTTCCTAGAATAAATACTTGCATACATTTATTTAGTTGAAAGACCAAAGTGTACACTCCAACATGGCAGACCTGTTTTAAAATGTTCTCCCATTTTAAATTCTTAATCTCTGGTACCTTTCACATGACTGAATTTGAAGTTTGTAAAAGCTGTTCTATCTTTCAAGTGTCTTTGAGAAGAGGCTTTAGAAGCACCTTAGAGGTACTTAAGGATTACCCCTCTTAAATTTGATTGGCAGAAATACAAATAGAAACTATCATAAGTTTTGTGATGTCCCTTTGAGAGCTTTTTTCGTTGCTTAAGGGGAGGATTCAACATCCAAACTGGACATCTCTTAATATTTATGTAAGGGGCTCTCTTACATAGCATCATACTATTGGTCCATCTAGCATAGTACTCTGCTGTTTCTGAATGTTAGAGACTCTCCAGAATATCAGGCAGAAGTATTTCCCATACCTCCCTGATCAGTCAGTACCTTTATTAGGACCAGCCACAGTGTCACGGAATAGTCAGCAAGCTTTCAAGTTCCCTGGTATCCTTTAATCTGAGATGCCAGGGACTGGAACCTTCTGCCTGCAAAATGCATGCTTTTTCACTGACCAAGGTCATGTCATGTCTCTCCCCCCAGCCCCCTCATATTCTTGTATATTCTCTTACCTGAGGCTTATAAATCGATTGCGTTCAAAGTGTCTAGTAAAGGAACAAAGCAGGTATGCTTTAAAGAAAAGTAGCAAGAAACCGAAAATCCAGTTGTTGGTTTTGACTTTATCTCTTCATAGCCATTTAGTATGCAGTTTATGCACCTGTTCTATGGTTAGGTCAGAATTGTTTGACACCATCGAATATAGAGAACTGTATCTGTGGCAGAGCAGGAAAGGTTTCTGTTGATCCCTTGCCGCAGCAAGGATTTGCAGTGATGTGATTATGCTGAGGAAATTTCTTAGGGTAATGAAAAACTGAATAACATATTTGGTGTGTGCAAACCATGTATTAGTACATACTAAATCAGGGGTGGGCAACTTCTGGCACTCAGCCTAATTTCATGCGGCCCTCAGCAAGCAATCTGTCCTCCTCTGGCAGTCCATTGAGCAGTAAGGAAGGGGCGGGGGGGGGTGGAGAGAGAGACACAGAGAGAAAGGAATAGCAGGAAGAGAAAAGGGTGGCCCTGCCCACTTTTGGCTCTGACCCTGTGGTATATGGTCCCCGACAGATTACCTCCAAGACAATGTGACTCTTGACAGAAATAAGGTGTTGGTTTTTTTACCCTTGTACTAAATGAAAGGGGCTCTTTAGGACCAAGCTACAAAACCAGCAGTCTTGTATGATCTTGTTGCTGGATTGTATGATTTCATACCAGGAGGATCAAATGCTGCCGTGTATGTGTGTGTGTGTGCGTTAAAAAGTTCTCGGGGAAGAGGCTTCGGACCCTCGGCTGCTCACTTGTGGAGTGCCGCAGGGTTCCATCCTCTCCCCGATGTTATTCAACATCTACCTCAAGCCGCTGGGAGCTATCATCAGGAGGTTTGGGGTGCAGTGTCATCAGTATGCAGATGACACGCAGCTCTACCTCTGTGTTAAGTCCTCACCAAGGTTGGCCGTTGAGACCCTGTCCAAGTGCCTGGAGTCTGTGGCTGGCTGGCTGGGAAGGAACATGCTGAAACTGAACCCCGACAAGACCGAGGTACTTCTGGTGGGGGACAAGGGAAGGTTAGGGGATGTTGACCTGGTGCTGAATGGGGTACATCTACCCCTGAAGGACCAGGTCCGCAGCTTGGGGGTCATTCTAGACTCCCAGCTGTCCATGGAGGCTCAGGTGGCAGCTGTGAGCCGGGCGGCGCTGTATCAACTCCATCTGATACGGCAGCTGCGCCCCTACCTCCCTAATCACCTGCTCCCATCAGTGGTTCATGCCTTGGTCTCCTCTCGCCTAGACTACTGTAATGCGCTCTACGTGGGGTTACCCTTGAAGACGGTCCTGAAGCTTCAGCTGGTACAGAACGCAGCGGCTCGCCTGATTAAGGGCAGCCGCCGGCATGATCACATCACGCCAGTGCTTAATGAGTTGCACTGGCTACCAGTTGCTTGCCGAGCCGAATTCAAGGTGTTGGTTTTGACCTTTAAAACCCTATACGGCTCCGGCCCAGCTTATCTCAAGGAGCGCCTCCAGCAACATCAAGTAGGCCGCTCAACAAGGTCTGCCACGGACGGCCTTCTCCTTATCCCATCAGCCAGAGCAGCCAGGCTGGTGGGGACTAGGAAGAGGGCCTTCTCTGTGGCGGCCCCCACATTATGGAACTCCCTCCCTAGTGACCTTCGCCATGCCCCCTCCGTGATGAGCTTCCGCCGTGCATTAAAAACATGGCTGTTTAGGCGGGAATATGGGGTGGGTTAGGTTTTTAATAAGAATTTTTTATATTGTTTTAATCATTATATTTTATTGTATTTTACTGTATTTTAATTGTACATCGCCCAGGGTGGCCGGGTGGCCGGCCAGATGGGCGATTAAAAAATATAATAAATAAATAAATAAATAAATAAATTTTAAAAATAAGCATGTTGAGGTGAAGGTAAGGCTTGATCCTTCTCCCCAACATCTTAGTTTTGTAAATTCAGGTTGTTTTTGTTATATGGGAGCACTTTAAACATCAGATCCTACAGTCTGAAATCATAAGAATCCAGCAACAGATAACATCACTATAAGGATAAGTAATACTTCTTGTAGAGCAATAAGTTAATATCCTGCTAACTTCACTTCTGAAGTTTTATATTTTGGTAATAAAAGGCTTGCCACAAAATACTCATCTTTCCATATTATTTTTTGCTTTTTCCACAGGAGAGCTCTAAGTGGTGATGAAGCCTTTAAAGTAAGATGTACAAAGCACAGCTGCCAGGTTAGATCAGGTTGTAGAGCTCGCACCTTAGAGATGACAGAGATAGCTGAAGAGATTCTGACATGTTGTAGAAAATAGACCTGGGGTTTTAATAAAGAAAAAAGAAGTCTATTCTCCACTTCTGTTGTCTTTTGCAAAGTTTAATTTGAAGTCCATTATATTCAGAATTTAAAATATTGTTATATTTGGAGAGTTGAAGTTGGATGCAATTGCTAACATTTACTAATGAGTAAAAGCCCCCATCACCATGCAGATGGTGATGGTCAGACATTTCCCTGCTTTCCCTACACCGTGTAATTATCAGTAGGTTCCTCAGTCGAACTTGTTCTCCGCTATTTATTAAAATGAAGCTGCACATGACATAGCTTTGATTCTATGCATTCTCACTGAGCAGGCATGGTGGAAGAACGTATCCAAAAAGTAATCCTTTTCCTTAAGCATTTTTAACACATTTTGTTAAGTTGGAGGGAAACTTGAGACCTCAGTGGTTACATTGTGGACTTTGACTGGTATTTATATGGCTCTGTTATTTTCAGTTACTATGTCTAAGGGGGAAATTATTCCTTTGTTCACCAATAAGGAATAAAAGCTAAAAGCTAAGATAATTTTAAATGCTTTGGTTCTACAGCAAACCATGAATCACTGGGGGGGGGGGCTAGTATTTCTAGATGCCCCCCCCCATCACAATGCAATAACTAACTATGGATTGTGTGGATATGTTGGCCTGCACACAGTTAATAATGTACTCTTTGTTACTGACTTTGGCTTCAGAAATGCTTTTTGTTTCTTAACTGTCCTTAACAATTTGTTTTGTTTTCAGTGTGCTTTTCTGAAACATCTCTTAACACAGTATGGTAAACCATTGAAAGACTATGAGCTCTGGGCTTTATGCCATGAATGTTTGCTTACTCTGGAAACATATACAGATTATCCAGGTAGGACCTTCATTACTTTTATTTAAATTAAATAAAATAATTTTGTTATCTTGACATTATGGGCTTCTCTATCCTTCCTTGGTTTTATTGTGTGATTTTATATTGCTCCGCATTTTATTTTATGTTCTTTTGTTTTTAAGATGATTGTTTTTATCTTGTTTCTCTTCGTAAACCGCGCAGGGAGCCTTTTGGCTGATGGACGGTGAACAAATATACTAAATAAATAAATAAATAAATATACTAAATAAATAAATGCAGTTGTCTGGGGCCTTGATGAGGAAAGAATGAACTGGTATATGAGAGGTATGCACAGTGGCCTCCTATTATAAACAACGCCCAGTGCTCTGAGGGGTGTGTGTGTGTGTGTACGTGCATGCCTAAGGGCCTGCTGAGAAGGGGGGAGGGGACCCCGTGAATCATATGGTAATTCCCTCCTACAAACACAGTGGGAGGATGGATCATGCCCTCGTTGTGTTATAGTCTTTAATTAATTTTAACTTTGGATAACTTAATATTACTATTCCAAATGTAGTTTGCAACACATCCTGGGCAATATCTAATCCTGCTGCTGAGCCCCTGTTTGTTTCATTGCGCCCTCAGGATCAACTGCTAGCACAACAGGAACTAGCGCTTCCTAAAGCAACCCCATAAATGAGTGGAAACATTAATTTCCAGAATGGGACAGGTCAGCAGAGCTCCCTTCTGTGAGCTCTGCTGACCTGTCCAGGTCTGGAAACTAGCATTTATGTTAGTTTCCGATTGTTTCAGGGTCCACTAGCTTTCAGTTGTGCTAGGACCCTCTAGCACACAGGCAGCATTGGATACCGTCTACTGGTGAGAAGCCTGTAGGAGTTTCAGTTGGCAGCATTGGAGTATTCTACTGCCTTTCCCGTTTTTGTGTGTTGGTCTTTTCCCTGAAGACATCCTTGAGCAAGAATTTTAAATGGTCTGTGAAGTGTGTAACAGCAAATCAATACAGAATGGTTATGAACTGTGAAGTTAATAATTTATTGCATATCTTTTTTATTATGACGATAAAGTCATTTTCTGTATGCTGTCAGATTTGGCAAAGAAAGATAATTAAAAAGTAAAATTATGGTTTTGGGTGTTCTTATACAGCTACTTAATATTTCATGGCTAGAGTATGTCTTTTAGACTCTCATCTAAGATGTCAATCCCTTGATCCTCATCTTTGTATTCTCAGAGTAATTAAGGTGATATTATCTAGGAGATAAAAATTCAATAATCAGTCCAGACTTTAGTTGGTACTCTTAGACACATTTGGAGTTTCTGGCTAGCATGACCTTTCCCTATTGTGTTCTGCAATGTTGGGACAGTTTTTGCAAAGCATCCACGAGTCTTTTTCTCCTACCTCTTCTTCTTCTGAAGGGCTTTGAAGTAGATGACTGCTTTTCCTTATTTTTCTAAATCTATATTTAGGTTTAGATAATATACTTAACTATCTTCATAATGACTTCTTAAGCATTTACCATACTGAAATCTGCCACTGGAAGGTCCAATATTCAATTGGCTTTAGCACTGCGTTCATGCTTTTCACAAGCCACGCTTTAGAGATAATGACTGGGTTCAGACAACACAATAACCCACACTCAAAGGTTGAGGGTGGGTTGTCATTGAACCGTGGTTTGTTGTTGAAATATGAGTTATTGTGTTATCTGAACCCAGCTGTGCTAACAACCCATGGCTTGTTAACCACGAACAACCCATGAAGAGAACCCATGGTTAGTTGTTGATTTGTGAACTGTGGGTTGTTCACCATTGTTCGTTATCTCGGCTGGGTTCAGATAGCACGATAACCCACATTTAGGCAACAACCTATGGTTCAACAACTCACATTCAACCCATACTCAACCCTTGAGTGCGGGTTATCGTGTCTGAACCCAGTAAATGACTGGGTTTGTATGACACAACAACCTATTGTCGGTGACAGGCCATGGTGGGTTGTCGTGTCATGCAATCCCAGACCGTTCCCACAGGGTGCTTGTTTGTGAGCAACAAGCCACCCCAACAACCCATGGCTTGTTGTTGGGGTTGTTGGACCCACATGGGTTGTCATTTCATCTGAACCCAGGCAACCTACCCCATTGTGGGTTGTGGGAAGTGGGTAGTGAGGCGCTTGGCAAGAGTGGCAAAAACTCCTTGGGCTCCAGTAGATGACGTTAAGATACATATGGGAGGAAAGGTACCATCAGGCACCAAGGTGTGTACAGTAAGGGTGGAGAACCTGTAGCCCTCCAGATGCTGTCGGACTACCATTGCTGGCCATTGGCTGGTGGGAATTGGAGTCCAAAAATATCTGTTGGGCGACAGGTTCCCTGACCCTGGTGTAGAGCTCTTTATGTCAAAACCAGTACTTTGAATTGAGCCTGGAAATTAAATTGATGCCAGTGAAGCTGAGAAAAGACCAGCATACCATATGATCATAATGCCTGGTCCCCATTTAAACTGTTGCAGCCATACAAAAGGGGGTTACCAAAGTATGGATCACCACATCCAGATTATCCTCTTTCAGATAGGGTTGTAGTTGGGATACCAGCAGAAGCTGGTAAAAGGCTCTCCAAGCCGCAGAGGCCACTTGAGCCTCTAATGACAGTGGTAGATCCAGGAGCACCCCCAGGCTCTGCACCTGGTCTTCCAGAATCTTGAATGCCAGGACCTAGTTGTGCATGACTAGACAATTCCACTACCAACGTTTATGCCAGCAATGTTTTAAGTCCTTGTAAGATTATTAGCTCCTCTAATATTTCTATTTTCTGTCTTTCAGCATATTTGTGTTTAGACTCTGTGGTGATTAACAGTGATGGAAGTGTTCTCTTTGTTTCACCTAAAAGTGAAGGTAAAATGCATGCTGTTAATTCTTTTAAGCTATATTTATTCATTTATTTGTTTGCCAAAATTAAAATAGATTATTTTTCTTTTCTTTTTTTACATTTAGGATCATATGATATGTTTTATTTGGCTCCTGAGATGGCAGAAGAAGATTTTGTTACTGAAAAGGTATTGTGATATGATAGAAACATGGTCTCATACCTTAAATCGGGAATGGGGAACGTGTGACCCTCCAGGTGTTGGTGGAGTACAATTCCCATCACCCATCCCACTGACTATGATGGCTAGGGCTGATGGAAGTTGTAGTTCAACAGTATCTGAAGGGCCACGCATTCCCCACCCCTACCTTAAATGCAAATACATTTTTAAAGAGAATGATAGTTACATTTTCTGGTTTACATCGTTCCTTGTGGTTACAAGATAGCTCCATGATATGCTATACAGTCATGCCTTGGATTGAGAGCATAATTCGTTCTGGAAACGTGCTTGTAATCAAAAACACTCTTGTATCAAAACGAAATCCCCCAAAAAAATTTGTACAGAGATTTTTAATTTAAGCCGTACTACACTTGTATAAGTACATATGTAGTAGTACGGAATGGGGAACGTGTGACCCTCCAGGTGTTGGTGGAGTACAATTCCCATCACCCATCCCACTGACTATGATGGCTAGGGCTGATGGAAGTTGTAGTTCAACAGTATCTGAAGGGCCACGCATTCCCCACCCCTACCTTAAATGCAAATACATTTTTAAAGAGAATGATAGTCACATTTTCTGGTTTACATCGTTCCTTGTGGTTACAAGATAGCTCCATGATATGCTATACAGTCATGCCTTGGATTGAGAGCATAATTCGTTCCGGAAACGTGCTTGTAATCAAAAACACTCTTGTATCAAAACGAAATCCCCCAAAAAAATTTGTACAGAGATTTTTAATTTAAGCCGTACTACAGTACTTGTATTGCAAGATGTCACTTGTATATCAAGTCAAAAAAAATTAAATAAATATTTAAAAATTTGCTTGTCTTGCAAAACACTCTCAAACCAAGTTACTTGCAATCCAAGGTATTACTGTATTTACATGGCCTCTTTTCATAGTATCTTTTCATAGTTTGTAAGCATGATGGCAAGGCCTGTCTCTTTTTTTATTGATGGGAGCCACTTTGGAAGACAACAATTGTCTGAAAAGCAGGATACAAATGTGAATAACTAAAATAAATAATCTTGGAACACAATCTTATGCTTTTAAAATACTAAAAAAAATGCATATGAATTTTCATGCAAACTTTTTCATGCAAACTTTAAAAATCTCAAAGTTCAGGACAAGCCAAACTTAAGACTGGAAAAATAAGAAACTGAGAGAATCTGAAATTGACAGATTCATCCATATCTAGCTACAACTTACTGTGTGCTGTGTCATTGTGTGAGCATCGTAGGCACTTATTGGTGCTGATAAGATGAGAGAGAACTTTGTTCCCCCTCGCCCCCCCCACACACACTGCCATGCCATGCCAGAAATTTTTCCTGTCTGTCTATTTATTTATTTTAGCTTTAATTCTTTATTTATTTTAGCTTTAATTCTTTGGAGGCAGGCTGCATGCTCTATAACTTCCAACAGTTCACATCTGGCCAGATTTAAAATGTCCCCAAATCATGAACAGCAGCAGTGTTATCTCTTAAATTTTCTGTTGTTACTGTCACTGAAAAGTCAGTTCTTAAACAGTATATATTAAACAGTGGTTAATATGTACTTATAGCATGGTTTCATGCTACATTGCACTGTGTCCTGACCCCAGTTATACCTGGGGTTGGCTTGGATGTCTATGCTGCTGCATGAGTGTCACCACAGCCATTTGTAGATTGTGCTTTTAGTGAATAACCTGACTTTATGCCAGTGACCTGGAATGGGCTGTTCTAAGTATATGTGCTTAAGACCAGGGTGCAGTCTTAAGTGGGAGTTGTCCAGTGGCTTATTTGCCTTTTCACTGTGCCATTTCTAACAGGTATGTATTTACTGTATTGCTGCAATTTTGTGGAGAGCAGCAAAATGTAATTTTCCACCTGATCGCAAACTGGTGTTGCCAAGGAAACTGAAGAATTTTCTTCTGGATATGGCAAGAAGAAAGTCAGAAGACAGGCCTTCTCTGGCAGATGCAATTAAGGTGAATTAAATTAAGCAATTTCATTTTTAAAGGGTGTTTTATTCCTGCAAATTAGTTTAGTAGTGAATATGAATGTAAATATTTTTTGTAACAATATTTGGTTGGTGACTTTTCTTGCTTTAATGGGGACCACTGAGAACAAATATGTGGGATTTTTAAAAAAAACAATATTGAAATGTAGCAAATTCAATTTAATTGGAATAAAGTAAAAGAAACTTCCTAAATTTAAAAATAATTACAAAAATAATTTCTGGTTTTTGTAAATACCTAATGTAAATAACTCAACATGATATTTTACCTTTTTAGATATGTGATAGCTATCTGCTTGAACAAAGTATAAACAGCAAGACAATTCTGACATTTTTGATCAAATCTGCCTTTCAGGTACGAGTATTTTTCTTGTGTGTGTGTGTGTGTGTGTTCATTCTATGAAGTTTGTGCGAGCTCTTGTTGAATACAGTAATAGAAGAAATACATCTCTTCAGGCCTTTTTTAAAGTACATGAGTAGATATGTAAACCTTATTTTTTAGAAACTCCCCCCGGGCTATTTATCTTAACAAGAATATCAGACTATGGTGGCCATGTTCCATAGAAGCACAAGCATTATGTTTTCACCGACAGTTTAGAAATGACCCAAATATATCTAGATTTCTCATGGATCTTGGAGTGCACCTCAGTCTTTATCTACAGAATTCTTGCTTAGTAAATGACAAACTTGTTAATCTTCTGTCAAGTTTATTCACTACAATATTTGGAGTTCAGTCAAGACTGCAAGTGAGTGAAACTTGGGAGGGAATCAGGACTGCCCCATCCATTATTATGAAAATGGTGATTATGAAAATGGTGATTATGAAAATACCAGCCATACTCTCACTTTCAGTTCTGTGCAGCTCCCACCTCCCCCAATACACAGTGTATCAAAACTCACTCCCAAAAAAAGATCCTGCAGAAAAGTTTACCCGTGTCCAGGCAGGACAGCTGAAGTAAAGGAAAGGGTGTGGAAAAGAGCTCTGAAGAGCGGATAGTGCTGAACAAAGAGCTCCAGAGATTAATGAATAACTGACGAAGACCTCTGGAATTGGAAGAAGAAGAGGAAGAAGTAAGAGGAGGAGGAGGAAGGAAGGAAGAAGAAGAAGAAGGCTGGGATGTAGTGGAATGCTTTCTGTCATGTTCTGGAATGCAGGGGACATTTTTTTTTTACACAAGCCAAGGCAAACGAGGAGCAGGGCAGGGCTATTGGTGAGGGGATATGGGGGTAGTCTAGTAGAAGGGGCTTGGGCTGGGTGGAGAGCTTGGTGGGCTAGACACAGAGGCTTGGCAGGCCAGAAGTTTCCATGCTTGGTCTAAAGTCTATTTCATCAGATACTTGAAGTGTTGTCCTCAACTGGGGGTGTGTATGTTTGATCAGGCAAAAACTACACAGTTTTGCTTATTAACATATCAAAATAATTACTTGATCAACGCTTACAAAAGGAATAATTTGTTCCAGAAACATCTCTGGTAAAAGTTACAAAGATAGAACAGGAAGAAAGCAAAAAAAAAAAAATCTTACAGGTCATATGAGAAATCTCTGAGTAATCTCCAAAAGATAAAAGGGCTTGGTTTCAGGAAAGTGAGATGCACCCAAATGCCCTGTTGTGGAATCTTGAAACATCTCATGCATCTAGCAAGGAACCTATAAACCCAGCTAGGAATCTATTTTGTTTTCTGTCCCTCCACTTATTTCTTCTGCTTCCTTAGCAACATAGGGTGCTAGCATAATTTAGCCTTCTCTGTATCTTGCCATGTTTCTAAACAGTCCTGGATGGCTGTGTCTCCAACCATGTATTTGTACAGCATGAACACTGCCTTTCTTCAAAGTCCTCTCTACTTCCTTATCTCTGCTAGCTTTGTATTGTACTGGGCCGTTGAATCTATTCTGTGAATATATTTTTGAAGCTGACAATTTCAAACTGAGTCCACTAGGTCAGTATTGGCTTCTGGTGTACAAGCTCCATTAATTAAAAACCCAGGAGCCTCATAATGCTATGCTTTGCTCAAATATGGGTATTTTTTAGAGCAGAAAGAGAGTCTGGTACACCCAGCTAGTGGCACTCCTGATCAAATTACATCCTTTTAAAAAGTGGCAAGAATTGTGGGGCGGTGGGGAGAAGGGCCTGGAAAACTAGCACCTCCCCTTGCTTTTTTTTTTTTTTTTTTGCTGTTGTCATGGCAGCAGAATTGGAGCATGCTAGAATATGAACAAGAGATGCTTAGCCTTTTATATGATCGGTACTTTCAGTAGTTTTAGGGTAGCCTTGGACCTTTCCAAGGGCCATTTTCTCTGCCAGTTGACTCAAATGTTCAAGAAAAGAAGTGTTCTAGTAACCTACAATTCCTTATTCCTATAGCCTGATTATTTCTTTCATGGTTCATTTGGGAAAACTAAATGTCACATTCCATACTTCTTTTATTTCTAATGCATTTGTGGTTTTGTGTATGTGTGTCTTGTGGGATTAATACCAATCCATCTATGCATTCCTTCCAGGGAATGTGCACAGAAAATCTAGATAATTATTAATTCAGAGTATTTTCAACAATCATTTACGATAGGAAGAACAATTATGACTGGTCTAGAAATAGAAATGGCTTTTGGCTCAAGGACTTCACGTCATACTTTCACTCTTCTGACTCCCTTGAAATTGGAAGTATTAAGTGTGTTGAGCCGTCAGGACAGAGCAGAGGAAAACTTGAACAAATAAATGTATTTTTAAAAAATGATGAAGACTATATTTCTGATGCATTTTTAAAACTATTTTGCTGTTAGGCTTTCAAAGAAGTGGATCCTTTTAATGATAGCTTGCCTTTTGATTTTCAAAGTGAGAGAAATTCAGTGGATGAAAACCTACCGGTAGGTGAGTACTTTTGTAGACAGACTGCTATTCCTGCATATTTGTTCTTTGAGAACACTATTAGGTAACGTGTCCAATCATGTTGGAAATGTTTTTTGTATATCAACAATTGTTCATCCTGTCTTTACGCTAAATGTATTCTTTTGTCTTTTATGTTCATCTTATTTGCATGCTCAGGATTTTTACCTATGAACAATGAAAGCAAACTGATAGCTGTGAAAGGACCAGTTCCCTGCCAGCCATCTTTAAACGGAGAAAGCACCATGTTGCCAAATGCTTTCACTTCTTCAGCAACCCACTTTAAGCCTATTATTCTGCAACAAAATACAGATATTAAAAGGTACGTGTGTCCTTGTGATGTTAGGACAGCAACATACTGCATTGGTTAGTTAAATTAAGCTTGTTATGTTTTAATGCATTATCTTCTTTTTGGCTGAGATAAGCCAATTGCACCCTGAAGACCCTGCATTTCCTTCATACTTACTTATGTGTAGATATCCCAGGCTTGCAAGCATCCTGCTACTTGCTATGTCCACTCATCCTTGGGCACCCTTAAGTATCCTTATTCAGTTCAGTGTTCTGGGCAGCATTCTCTAGCAATGTGTGTTAATTAGATTTCCTGCTTTTCCTAGTATCACAATAAGAACATAGAATTATATTATTGAATCAGACCAGGGATGGGGACTCGGACTCGAGGACTCGACTCGTGAGTCGGACTGAGTCCCCCCTCTGACTCGAGTCCCAATATTTTTGATGGGACTCGAGGCTCGACTCGGGACTCGAGACCAAGGACTCGTCAACATCCCTGCTAAGTCCTATTGTGCGCGACGGGGCTTACTTATCCTACTGCAGCATATACGCCTAGGATCGCTGCCTGAAAGGACCGCCCTGCTCCAGCCACGTGGAGCCTTTGCCACAATAACAACAGAGCTCGGTGGAGCTCCCCAATCCTACCACGAGCGACAAGGAGATCGGTGTGACTCTGGGCTTGCTGGCTTTCTCAGCTCCGTTTAGCAGGGCAGAGAATCGAGCAGTGATTCAGAGCCCCGGCATATCCCACCCTTTGCAGCCAGCTTCCTGCTCCTCCTTTTCCCGTAGTCAGGGGTTCAATGGCAGCGACTGCGCAAGCAAGGCCGTCCAGGAGGGGGCGGTCGTGTGAAGCCTGCTTCGCCTCTGCAGCGTCGCCATTAACCCACCAACAGAGCAGAGGGAGAAAAGATGAGAGGGGGAAGGTGGGGACCTGCCGCTGCTGCCGAGAGGATCGGCCGCCTCCCGCTGCCAGCCGTCCAGGGAGGGTGTCCCGCGGGTATCCAGGTGGACCTCCTCCCTGTCCCTGGACTGAGCCCCGCACAGCCGCCCCGACGGAGCTGAGCAGCCGCGGGAGAAAAAGCTAGCCAGCCAAGCCGGCCGAGGGTCACACTGGCCTCCTCGTCGCTCCCGGTATGGTTGAGGCGCTCCGTCTAGCCGTTGTTTTCGGCGGCGGCGGCGGCAAGAGCACCACGTGGGGGGTGGGCGGGCAGGCAAGCAAGCCTTGAGGCTGCAATCCTCGCCACACACACCATCCTCGGTGGAAGCCCTGTTGAGCACAATAGGACTTCCTGCTGAGTAGGCGCTCGCTTATTTCTTTATCGTCACAACAGCCCTGCGAGGTGGCTTCAGCAAAGAGAGTGACTGGCCCAAGGTCGCCCAGGGAGCTTTGCGGCCAAGTGGAGATTCGAACCTGGGTCTCCCCAGTCGTAGTCCAATTCTTGAATCGCTACACCATGCTGGCTCCCTTTATTTATCTATTATTTTTATATCCCGCTTCCCCCCCCCTTGTGAGGAATCCAAGGCGTTTGCATGGCCCTCTTCCTCTGCATTTTATCCTCATAACAGCCCTGTGGAGTAGGCTGAGAGTCAGGGACTGGCCCAAAGTCACCCAGTGAGCTTCATGGCCAAGTGGGGACTAGAACCTGGATCTCCTGAGCCCCAGTCCAACACTCAAACCACTGTGCCACACTAGCTCTCCATGTGTAGGATTGCAGCTGTAAGTGAGTCCCTGCCAGCTGTATGGGGATAATGTGACTAGGGAGCAGAACAGCCTTGAGCACCATTTCCTTGCTGGAAAGGCAGGGTATAAATCAAATCAATAAATGCAAAAGAGGCAGCACGGTGTAGTGGTTAGAGAAGCGTTCTCACAACCTGGTGCTGTCTAGATCTGTTGGATTGCAAACCCCATAATTCACAGCCGGCAATTCCAATCAGTTGCATACCAACTGATCTGGAGTGCACCAGGGTTGGGGAGGCTGGGTTAGAGTATTGGCCTAGGACTGGGAAGACCCGGGTTCAAATGCATCTTCAGCGATGAAGCTCACTGGGTGACCTTGGGTCAGTCACTCTCAGCCTAACCTACCTCACAAAGTTGTTGTAAGGATTAAAAAAGGGGGGGGAGAATCATGTGTCTTGTCTTGAGCTTCTTGGGGGGTATTTCATTTATTATGATATAAGCCAGTGATGGTGAAGCTATGGCATGGGTGCCACAGCTGGCACGCAGGGACCTCTCTGTGGGCACTCGAGCCATTCGTCACCAGATCGTAAAAAGACCGTCCCCTTCTGCAAAACACTAATGATTTTGTTCTTTCTCACAGTGTGGAACAGAATGATTTTATTCTAGAATTCCTGTTACAGAATTCTTTTCTACATTGTTATCACATTTAAAAGATTTTGAGGAATGATGCACAGAGCATGGCTTGGATGTAAAGCCCTAACAGTTGACCTGAGTGCTGCATGAGCTGCTCTCAAACTAACGGAGTATGAGCCAAGGTTTGACAAATTATCAGCATGCATGCAATAGCAAAAATCACATTAATTGTGCAAAAGCATGCCCAATGCAAACTTTTACCTAATGCAGTGTTTGCAGTCCAAGACATAAAGTGTTTAAAATGTGTTAAGCACGTTTCGTTTTCTTATTTATCTTGCTCATACTAGTACAGGTTGACTTTTACTTTTACTAATCCGACACCTGTAGAAGCAGGGAAAGGACCCGGGGTAAAGCTTGGCCCATACAATTTCAGTCTGGCATATAATCATATTACAAGTTGAGAATCCCTTATCCAAAAATACATCTGCCTAATTATTTAAAAAGTTTGTATAAATTCCCTTCAGGCTATGTGTACAATGTAGTACTATAATAATTTTTTGAGTTGATTTTTTTTTCAACAAAGAACTGTTTGTATCATTGAAAGCTCTGTTATTGTGTTTTTCTTTTAAGACAAAAGATGTTAATTAGTTTGGACAACTGTATGAGTTGTTTTTCTAAAACTAAAACCTCGGTATTCAGGTTTAATTGCAGTGTTGGCACTTTGAAATAAATAAGTTGGATTGTGTTGCAGTTTGGGCACTCAGGCTCAAAAAGGTTCACCATCACAATAGATATGGAATAATACAGGGTTGTCCCCCACGCAGCTTCTGCACTGTGGTGGTGGTCGTCGCCCGCCCGCCCCCCCTTGTCTGTAATACAGATTTATTAGCAGTGGCCTACATTGCAGGCTTGTCATAAGCCTCTCTACCTTTCCCTCTCTCTCAGTATCAGACATGATCCCACATTCCATCAGTAAGATGGTAATAATAAGCAGACTATGTTACAGAGTTGACATAAGGGGGGGGGACTTGTCTCCACCCCACCCCATCTCCAATATGGGGTCATAATACAGGACAGTAGTTTTAGAAAGTACAGCAAGTTTATTTTTTAAAATCATTTTCCTAAAATGCAACCTTTCAGACATTTTGGGTTTGGTTGCCTCTGCCTGCCTGTTTGGGGTTCCCAGCCTCCTCTGCCTGCCTGGTCTCTTCTTGACCAGTTCAGCAGTTGAATTGTCCAAGACAAAGGCCTCTGCCTGCCTGCTTTGGGGTTCCCTGCCTCCTCTGCCTGCCTGGTTATTTTGGGTTTGTTTGCCTGGTCTGTTCTTGCCAAAATCAGTGGCAGAGTTTTGAAATAAAAAGGCACACTTGTGCCTAGAATTTATTTAAACCACACATCTGAAGTAGCCTTACTTTGTTGGGGGAAAACCCCATTGATTTTAATAGGGACTCGTGGAGTCAGCTTTGGGAGTGACTCGTGAGTCACCATTTTGGACCAAGGACTCGGACTCAGACTCGAGACTCGGGTCCAAAGACTCGTGACTCAACTCGTGACTTGAGACCAAGGACTCTTCAACATCCCTGGATCAGACTAAGAGCCCATGTAATCCTGCAGTTTGTCCTCTTCCCCCACATCATAGTCCGTTGTCTATCTTCAGCATTTGAAATTCAGAACTATTGTACTTCGTATGGAGACTTCATTTAGCTACTAGCTGCATTTGGATATAATGCAGCCCCATGAAACTGCATTCCATCACATTGTGGTTTAGCTTTACACTTTAGCAAGACATGAACAGGTCTAGCCTCCCCGCTGAGCTTGCATGATCCTCCCTCCCTCCACGTGGAGGAGTTCAGAATCTTTTGCTTCCGCTTTTGATCAACCACAGCTTTCTTTGTCATCTGAACTGGGCAAACACTGGTTAAACTTAACTATAGTAGTTTCCAAAGTGATAAGAATCTGACCATCCAAGTTCACTATTAGAAGGAATTTATCAGTTCTCTCTTCAAGTGCAGGGGGCCAGCTAGTTTGGAGAACCCCCCCCCCTTCAGGGCTGGGAAGGCAGTCTCCATCTTGGTTTTCCCAGAGGAGGCGGGGCCCTCCTCCAGGCTCACCAGTCTGACTTCTTCTGAAGGCGCGTGTGTGATAGCAGAGCTCCGCGTGTGCTGGATGGGAGAATTAAAATTCTGTCTGTGCATAGAGGCCCATTATTCTACACACAGATCTCCGGATCTCACCCCCTCTGCGCAGCGTTCCAGCGTGTCGGTTTGCAGCTGCCAGCCAGCTTGCCTGTAATCCGACTCCAGCTTGTAGCTTCCCTGGTTTGCAGATTAATCCAAGTAGCAAGTAGCAAGGAAACACTCTGTAAGACCACAGATCTATTTCTACCTGTTTATTCACTTAGCAAGTAAAGTTCTACAGAGTATACATTTCCTAGTTACAGTCCATGTGCAGATTACAATGCATAGCAAGCATTAATTCCAGTGGAGTAGATTGAGCTTCACTCCACTTCAGCAAAGACGTTACATTGTTGCAAAGTCTAGCAAGCAATAGCCAGAAGAGAAAAAGAATAGAGAAAGCAGTCTTGCTCTTCTCTAAAATGGCTTCAGACAGAAAAACAAGTTAGCATGTCATCAGAACATACAAACCATGTGACTAGCTCATAATGATCCCAGGATCTAGCTTTCCCATGAGAAAGAACACGGGAAAGTAGAAAGACACAACATACTTGTTTACCGCCATTCTGTTCCTCTCCATGTATAAACACTGTGCTACAGCTGGTCAATGTGATTCATATCACAACAGCCTCAACGTGGGAGGCAGATTTTTCCAGGCTCTCGCAGAGCAGAAAAAGAAAAAAAAGAGAAAAAGAAAAAAAAGAGAAGAAGATGGGGAGGAGGTAACCTCTTCACCTGGGACACTGGAACCTCTCCACCTGGGACACGGACAGACGGCGTGCTGTGAGGCCGTGTGTCTGGTTTTCCCTCCCCCATGCCTCCCGCCTGCCACTGCACAAACGTGTTAGGGAGCACCCAGACACAGGTTCCCATACCACAGGCGCATGGAGGGATATGATTAGGCCCACCACCGGGATTGGAGCGGCAAGCAAAGAGGAAGCCCTAGAAGGAAAGCTTTGGTGGCAGCAGAGGTGGTGATGATGATGAACACATGGCAGTGGCGCGGCCCACCTCCCTCCTTCTTGCACCAGATAAGCATGCCAGAGACAGATGGCAGATGGGCAGGCTGCGAAGCATCCAGCCACCACCCCTCACCCTTCCACAGTGGAGCGAGCACGGGGCAAACCATTGAGAGAGGGAGAAGCAGCAGCAGCATCAGGAGCCTGGTAAGACCTTCTTGCCACTCCCTGCTTTCCCCTTGGCTGCATAGGGCTGGGGTTGGGCTGGGGCATGTGGCCAGGTCACCCAGCCACTCCAGAACCAGCAAGACAGGCCCACAGGGCCTCTTAGGGTGAGACTGGGGGAGGACAATATAAGAAAATGGTCTCACACCCTGGGTCCCCCATGCCAGCAGACTGCCCAATCCAGGGGCATTCCCAGGGAATTGGATCAGCCCATTCCCCACATCCCTGGCTCTGGCAAATGGTTTTGCTGAAAGGGGCGGTCTCCCATCTCCGCAGAGTCCTCAGGCTTAGCAGAGGCTCAGTAACAGACCATGTTGAGGGTCCTGGAGGCGGCAGTCTGCCAGAGTAAAAGTAGCCTCCAGAAGACAAAAGGACCGGAAAGCGCCACTGGCCAGGGAGAGTTCCCATAGATATAATTCCAGAGAGCACTCCCTCGGAAGTGAATCCAGAGAGAGATCTCGCCCAACACTGAGTAGCCAGTCATGCTCATGCTTCCCGAGGACCAGCTCCAGGTATAGCCAGCACAGCAGAACCGAGTCTAAGCACAGGAATAGCTACATGCCTAGCCCTTGCCCCCTCCCCCATAGGAGAGACAAGGGGAGGGAGAGAGATTTGCCAGGCACATTGCCGGCAACCAAGCCCAAGGGCCTCGCCAGAGGAAACAGACCAGACCCGCCTCACCTCCAAGCCCAAAGTGTAGACCGAAGAGGCATAGGGGCATAGGGACAGGACCCAATCCCCATCCCCCTACTACTACTCTGACTCGCCGGGCTCCAGATCTTCCCCCAGGGCCTGAGGTCCTTTGGACATGGAGGAGGGGGAGCTCCCAGAAGGGGACAAGCACAGAGAGAAGCCTGCCACCTCTTCTACTAAGAGGCTTTCCCCAAGATGATCTCTCGCTGCCTCAACATTCTTGAAGTGGCAGACTAAGTCGGAGGACCAGGACTGGGCTAGGAGGGCTGGAGAGGCAGTGGCCTTCCCAGCAGCACCTCCATCACAGCCAGCAGTACCCCTGCCGCTGAGCCTTGAGGAAATCTCACGTAAGGATGGTCTAAGTTGGACAAGCCTAGAGTTTTACCTCTTACATGAAGATGTCATGCAGGATCTGGCCACATTGAGGGTAGACCTCAACTCCAAGGCTCACTCAATTCCAAGGCTCTCCTGGCTTCAGAATATGATGAATTTCCTACAGGTCAGCATGATTGGGCCAAATCAGCTCTCTGCAGATGCTTTGAGACCTTGGCCACGTCCCTTTGGGCAGCCACCATGTCTGTCATCATCATGCAAGGGATTTACATGAAGGCAAGTGGCCTGCTCCAGGACAGAGCCTTGGGGAAGGATACACAGGAAATTGTACAGGAAATAGCCATGGTGGCAGCCTTCCTAGCTATGCGTCCCTGGATTCCTTCCAGCGGGTGGCAAGAGCCACAGCCTCAAGTGTCATGGCTAGGAGGAACATTTGGCTGTGCAACTGGGCGTCAACACAAAGACAAAGGCCAACTTGGTGAGTGTCCCATTTGCAGGCAAACATCTGTTCGGTGACTCCTCAGACAAGGTCCTGGTGGAAACCAAGGACAAGAAGAAGGTCATGCCGAACACACAAATGAAAGAGGCAAAGGGCTTCCCGACGAGGCCTAAGCCCGTTCGATCCTTCAAGCCCTCCTTTCCCTCCTTTCCCTTCAAGCTATGTGCCGAAGAAAGCAAGCCCAGATGGCAGCAGGGTCCCAGACCCAAGCTGGGAACACAGAGAAGACAACCCCACCAGGGAAAAAAAGCCTGGCTCAGCATGACTATCCGGCTCTCCTTATCGGAGGGCAGCTGCACAACTTCTCCGACACTTGGAGATGACTTTTCTCCGACCAGTGGGTTCTGGAGATGGTGCAGGAGGACTACTCCCTGGAATTCCAAAAGATGCCCAGGGACCTGTTCATCAAGATGCACCACCTAAGGGATCCTGCCAAGCTTCTGAGGACTCTAGCAGCAATATAACATCTACTTCAGATATGGGCCAATGAGAAGGTGATGAAGGAGGAAAGGGCACTAGGTGTTTTCTCTGTGTCATTCATAGTCCTAAACAAAAACAGGCCCATCCTAGACCTGAAAAGAGTGTACTGCTGCCTGAGAAAGCAAAGATTCCAGATGGAAACCCTAAGATCTATATCGGAGGTTCTCAAGAAAGGGGACTTCCTCTCCTCCATGGACCTAACAGAGGCGTATCTTCATATCCCCATCCACCCTTCTCATCACATATTCCTGTGCTTCAGCTATGGGACAGAACCGTTCCAGCTCAGGGCCCATCCCTTTGGACTGGCTGCAGTTCGCTGGGTCTTCATGAAGATCCTACTGGCCCCAAGATTGAAGGGAGTCCAGGTTCACCCTTATCCAGATTTTGATCTGCTCACCCTTGAGGGAGCGAAGTGCCCAGGACACAGATGAGACTTGACGGTCCTGTGATCCTCGGTATTCCTGATCAACAAGAGAAAAATCTCTTTCTCTCCATCTCAGTCCTTCCTCCACCTGGGAGTGACCCTGGATACTGTCAAGGACTCAGTAACACTGTCTCCAGACAGACAAACCTCAGTGATGTCCATTCCAGAAAGAATATTCACCTCTGGGAGCTAGCAAAGCTGATGGGAATGATGGTCTTGTGTCAGGACTCTGTCCAGTGGGCACTCAATGCCACTGCAAACCTATCTGCTGGCCTTTCAAATGCAAACAACCTCAACCCAGTGGTGGAACCCCCGGCGGGGGTTATCCACTCCCTGAACTGGTGGGCCCACCCAGCCAACCTCTCGGGGGATTCCCATCCAGGCTCCAGCATGCATATCACTAACCACAGAATGCCTGCCTAACAGGGTGGGGTGCCATCTGCAGGGACCAGCATACACAAGGCCTCTGGTCCAAGGAGAAGACCCAGCACTGCATCAACCTCCTAGCCCTTTACCACTTTGCTCCACGTCTGGAGGCCCAGGACATTCTGGTCAGAATGGATAGCATCGTGGCCAAAGTGTACATCAGCAACCAGGGTGGGATGAGATCCAGGGCCCTGCGGAAAGAGGCCATGAAGCTGTTCAGGTGGGCACAGTCACATGTCCACTCTAAGAGGGCAGAATACCTAAAAGGCGTTTTAAATGTCCAAGCCGACTGGCTCAGCAGGACCTCCCTGGACTCAGGGGAATGGTCACTCCACCCAGAGTCTTTCAGGACACTGATGGCCCAACTGGGCCTACCCTGCCTCGACCTCTTTGCTTCAACCCAGAACACCAAACTCTCCAGATTTGTCACCCGCTACCAAGCAAAAGGTGCCTAGTTCACAGATGCCCTAACCAGCCGGTGGCCCCGAGGTCTTCTGTATGTCTTCCTACCCCTGCTCCCCATCCTGAAGGTAATCCAAAAGGTAAAGGCTGAGTGGGCAGAGGTGATCCTGGTAGCCCCAAACTGGCCAAGAAGACCAACTTAGTGAATCTGTCAACGACCAGTCTGGTAGCCTTCTCAGTACAGCAGAACTTCCTAAGCCAGAGGCTGATAACACACCAAGATCTAGGCTTCCTGAAAGTAATTGTCTGGAGGTTGAGCAGGGACTGCTGGACAGTGAGGCTACTCAGCCAGGGTGGTTTCCACTCTCCTCACCTCCGGGGGGGGCTCTGCTAACAGGACCTCTGAACGCACCTGGCATGCATTTCTTGACTGGTCTCAGGCCTTGGGGGGGATCCACTGCCCACAAACTTCATGGATAATTCTGGAATTAGTCCAGGAAGGACTATCTGTCGGCCTTAAGACTAACACTCTCAGTCCTACAACCAAGGCAGGTCTCAGTCCTAGGATCCATCCTGTAGGACTCGGGGGGGCCTTAGGGTCTCACCCCCACATTCAGAGATTCTTCAGACAGCTTCCCTGATCAACCCTCCCCCCGTCTGTAGGTTCCCCATCTGGAGCCTGAACGTGGTGCTGAAGGCACTAACCAGGGGCCTCTTTGAACTGCTGGGGGAAGCCACCCTTAAGGTTCAGACCTTAAAGACCATCTTCCTAGTAGCCATCACCTCCGCAAGGGGGGTATCCGAGTTAGGGGCCCTATCCTCTGCAAAGGACCTTTGCATCTTTCACAAGGACAAAGTGGTCCTCCACCCAGACTCTTCCTGTATCCCCAAGGTTAACACAGCCTTCCACAGGGCACAGGAGCTAATAATCCGCTCCTTCTGTCCACAACCGTACACACCTCAGGAAAGGGAATGGCACACCTTGTATACTAGGCAGGCAGTCAAGTTCTGTCTAGACAGAACCAGACCCCGCAGACAGCATCCTTTAGACCATCCTCTATGAGCAGGAAGGTGTCCGTGGCTTCCCTTGCATGCTGGCTCCGCAAGTGTATCGTGTTGGCTTATACCACCAGCAATTTGGCAGTGCCAGTAGGTCACTTCTAGGGAATAGCCACTTCGGCAGCCTTCTGGAAAGAGGGTCCCACTAGAGGAGATCTGTAGAGCAGCCACAGGTTCATCGGTGCACACCTTCACTGGACACTACAAAATCAACCTGTTTCCCTCTGTGGAGGGCTCCTTCAGCAAGTGTGTTCTGCAGAGGGTACTCCCACCTTAGCAGGAGGCCAGCTTGAGGGATCTGTTAGATCATCTGGGCATCCTCTGCTTTTTTACATCCCCAAGCTAGCTGGCCTCCTGCACTTGGGGAGAAATGGAAATCCTTTACTCAGTGGTGAATTTTTGTTCTCCTTGAGTGACAGAAGCCAGCTAGGCCCGCCTTTGAGCTGACCTCCTAGATGACTTCTAGGTTAGACAGGCCTCACAGTCATTGCTTCCACAGCCTGCAGGTTATTCAAAGAAGTTGACAGAGCGTCAACAAGGACCGGTTACTTCCGATGGGACACAGATTCATTGGATGAATCAACTGGCGAGCCTGGGGAAGGCACTGCCTCGTCCGGGAAAACCAAGATGGAGACTGCCTTCCTGGCCCCAGAGGTGGGGCCTTCCCCAAGCTAGCTGGCCTCCTTCACTTGAGAACAGAAATTCACTGAGTAAAGAATTTCCGTTTCTATAACATACTGAATATGATCCCAAGAAGGGAGAAAAACTGTAGTCAAAGTTGCCTGAAGGAAGTGGTTTTCTGTAGAAAGGTAGAAGAGACTTGTCTCCATAGAGCTTCAAGAAGTAAAGGCCAGGGGAAACAATGGCATAAGGGGAGTAAAGAGATCTATAGGGCAAAGAACAGAAAAGCTTAAGTGGGAACAAGGAAGTGGGTTCAGATTAAATAGGTGGGTAGTTGTAGCTGAGACACAAGAATAACAAACCGACCTTGGGAGTGGAATGTAGGCAGGGAATGGTATCTACTACATTTGAAATGGTGCAGCATCCATTAACAGGTGGATGCATCTGTGGGAGGGGTCACATTGACAAAGCTGTTTCATGACCCTTGTAAAATAAAGCACAGTTGTTGAACTTGTTGTCATCTTTGTGTTGCTGATTTATTAAAACTTTCTCTTCCTTACAAAATATATTATTTTTCAGAGTTTCCATTGCATCTCCGATAGTACAGTGTGAAACAACTATGGAGAGACTAGTATCTGTGGATAGCAAACATTCAGTACACTTAAATATTGATACTAAAAACCAGACAGATGGGAACTCTGATATGCCAACTGTTTGTATGATGTCTGGTATTCTGGAGCATGATAAACAAGGACTGAAAACATTACATCAGAGTGGTCCAAAAGAGCAATATCCAAGCAACACTAGTTCATCGATGGCTGAATTGCCACTACTCTCCGAATCTTCATGTGTCTCGCAAGAGAAGTGTATTTCACAAACACCTTCCTCAAGCATTTCAAACTGTACTCTGTCATCTAGTATGGCTTTTATAAATAACTTTCTTTTGAAGCAGGACCCAGAGACAAGGGTGTTAACTCTTGTACCTGTGCAGATGGCTATATCGGAGCAAATACCAAATAAACCTCTCCATTCAAAAATAGCCTACAGTTGCTGTCCTAGTTTGCACGTCCTCCTTTCGGATTCTGTATTGAGCTATGATGCCAACAAAGCCCTACAAAATAATTCATCCGTTAATAATCTGAGAAATTCCAGTAATATACAAAATGAATGTTGGG
Source organism: Shinisaurus crocodilurus (assembly GCA_021292165.1). Lineage (NCBI taxonomy): Eukaryota > Metazoa > Chordata > Lepidosauria > Squamata > Shinisauridae > Shinisaurus > Shinisaurus crocodilurus. The sequence continues at coordinate 96,142,748 of CM037878.1, forward strand.
ACAGGAAAGACAAGACTAATAGTTTACCCCCAACTACGATTAATAAAGAGACTCAAACGAAGTGTTCTGAAAGGAATACATTCCTTACATTTTGTAAGGAATCCAACACAGATGCAGAGAGTAATGTCCCTTTATTAGATCACAAATTGCATGCATGTGTAGACCAAAATACTGCTTGTTCGCTCATCCTAGAAACCTCTCACCAGAATAATGGGATAAATGAAGTTTTCTTGAAGGAAGTGGTGCATCTTGTCCAAGAAGAGTTTGCATTTGGTAGCTATCTGGACGGTGCAGCTGAAGCACTAGCTATAGGTATGTATGAATATTTTGATATCATAGAAATTTAAAAAAATGGGAGACTAGACCAGACCAGACTCAAGGAGTTTTTTGTGGCTTAGGGTGTGGGGGTTTGGTTATTTTTAACTATAGTTGACATCCAGATCCCAAGAGATCTTGTGTACCTTTAAAAGTTTCATATAGAAGGAAAAATTATACCAGCTATGGCTTCTCCCATCACTGGAGCTCTATAAAGGGTAAAACCCATATTTGATTTTTATAAACAGTCTATGGAGTTCTTATTTTATTTATTTACTTACATTTGTATCCTGCACATCCTCCAAGGGACTTGGGATAATTTTGTCCTCGCACACAATAAAACAAACCAAAAAAATAATGAAAGATTGGGGTGTTGTTAATTTACAGATTTAACTCATTTTTTTTAAACAGGTAAATATATTTTCAGTTTAAAGGATCTCAAATATAACACGTTCTGTAATGCAATCTCTGAGAAATTTTGTGACCTTTATTGGGAAGAAAAACTACTAGGAAAGCTTTATGATGCAGCAAATGGTAGAACTACTCTGTCTGTAAGGTAAGTCTTTGTCTTTTTCACTTACTCAAGTTTCATTTAATGTTTCCTCTGACTTCAAACAATAGCAATAACTTTTTGATATCGGCTATAACTAGAAGTGAATAAGACTGCATTACCCTCTCCAGAGATGTTTATTTGCTTCCCCTGCTGCAATGACAAGAGTCAATAAAAGTTCCACTTACCAATATTTTGAGTTTTCATCATTATTCATCACATTTGTATACTGCCTTTCCTCCAATAAGCTCAGGATAACGTAGCTGGGCTTATCCCATTTTATATTCACAAAGAGCCCTGTGAGGTAGGTTAGGCTGAGAGAAAATTATTCATCCAAGGTCACCCATGAAATCCATGGCTAAGTGGTGATTTAAACCCAGATCTCTGCAGTCCAGGGTTTTACATTATTTATTTATTTTATTTGTACCTTGCGTTTCTACCAAAAAACGGCACTCAAGGCAGCTTACAGAACCAATTAAAATTGATTAAAACAATACATTAAAATGTGATAAAACCATAACAATTACAGAAACAATATTATTAAACACAGCACCCAACCCACCAGACCCACTTACAGGTAAAAGGCCTTCTTAAATAAAATGGTATTTACCTGCCAGCAGAAGGACATCAAAGAAGGAGCAAACTTAACCTCCCTTGGGAGGGAGTTGCATAGTCTGGGAATGGCCACTGAAAAGGCCCTCAGAGCACCACCAAACACGCCTCTGAAGGTGGAAGTCTTGAAGGGACTGTACAGAAGATCTTAGGAACTGGGCAGGCTTGTATAGAAGAATGTGGTCTTTCAAATTTGGTTCACTACACCAGCTCCCCATCTTGAAAATACCAAAACTGGGAAGCAAGTATGGAATTGGGATTTATCACACCAGCCTCTTGTTCACTGTTCTGTCTTTTTCTCTGCCTCCTTCCCACCTCCAGTCCCTGAGCAGAGCTTAGGTCCATTGCTGTCCCATGCTGTCTCTTAGTTCCCTGAGGTAGTTCCCTGAGGTACATACAGTTTCTTCACTGTCATTTGGCAAGAGAGCCATTTAAAATGTACTGCATGTGCTATGAAGACCCATGAAAGCCATAATGAAACCGATTTAGCCTTCGGATTTAAATGATCAAACTGGTTTACAAAGCAGGTATAAAGATTCTTGTGGGTAGTTTTGATAACTTGAATTTTGTGCACAGTGTAGCTCAGTGAACACACATGCAGCAGCCATGCTCAGCTTAAGCAGGTATGGGTGTGGGTCAGTGCCTGGAGAGCACCTGGGAGCACTATGTTCATTGCTTTGATGAACAGGTATGATACAAATAACTGCTTCTGCCTTACCTCAACCTGTTCCTTTTTTAACATCTGCTTCCCCCCCCCCCCGCCACACACCTTTGTGTTAGCCTCTCTCTGTTTGCTACCTTCAACTCATCCATTATTCCTAGTGCTCTTCTACCTTCCTCTTTTTAGCTTTGCTTTGCAGCCTAGCTGTTGAATATGTATTGGCTTTTGTTCTGTGATGGGAGTTCTGAATGAGGGATTGGAATTCTGACTACCACCTGGCATGGTTTCATTATTCTGATTTTCTTCCCTTTTGATATTGGCTCCTACACCACTATTCTTTAAATAGGAGAGGATTTAGGCATTTAAGAATTGTGCAGGAGCTTAAATTGGCTGGCACATCTGTATGGACATAAACATGAATACACTGACATAAACATGAATAGACCCATGAGAGTCGATAAAACACTCAGTAGTAGTGACTGCAAGCTGCTGTGCAATCAAAATGGAGTCTTTTTGGTTTGCACTATGCAGGTTGCTCTCTAGAGGCTAGTTAGATACTAATATATTAACTTCAAAACTTCATTAAGTGCATAAAATGCCTTAGCTTCTGCATTAAGTGCAGGAAAGACTCAAAACATATGGGTGGCATTTCATAGCAGCTTATATCATGAATGCTTCTAGTCTGATTTAATGTTTGTCATGAGTAACTTGGTAGAGAGGAGGCTGTAATGCAGAAAAAGAAATACTGGGGTCTATTCCCTGACGCAGTATGTTTCAGAAAATGGCTCTCTCTATAAAAGAGTTACTAATTTAATTTGTTTGGTACAGTTTCTAATGGTAGTATATTAACATTTTTATTAAGCATTACTATATTCAGTAATACTTCATTTTTACACTAGATAACTCAAAACATGTTGCAGATTGACTATTGAGGGAAAAGTTGGGAAGTTCTCTAGGAATTTATATTACATGCCTCTACCTATTAGAGAAAACAGCATGGGAAATCTCTTAAGTATCTTTTTCAGTTTCTTTGGTATTCTAGTGGAGTGACTTTCACACTTTCTATCTTCAGGGACCCTTTCCACATTGACTTGTCTGCCACAGAATTTTTGGTGCATTGCAGAAGACACTCTGGGGCATATTCTGAGTCAGTTCACGTAGAGTGCTGGTCAGTGTAGGCCTATTGGGCCTCATTGTTTTCCTTTGTGAAGAGAGTGAATGAACGCTAGAATATGCCTGACACCCCCTGTTGCTATGCATTGCAAGGGAAGATCAGCAGTGGTAGGTTAGAGAAGTCATTTCTACCATCCTTGTTCTTTTCATTGAGAAACCCCACATCCACATGAGCTTCTAAGCAACACCAGAGTTTCCCAGAACACAGTTTGAAACCCATTGCTCAGAAGCCGAATGCATAGCAATTCAGTTAGAACTTGAGGAAACTGCTGTGCCTGGAATGTTTCCCCATGTCCCAACTCATTTGGGCTTTTCCTTTGGTACCAGAGTTAGAGCTTTCTTTCTCTCTGCCCATTCACATAACCATTTTGTTCTGTGACAATCATCTTCTACATAATCACCACTTAAACTGCCTAGGAACAATATCAGTGAACCCCTGCAGAGAGTGTGTGGGGGTATGGGGGTGGAGAGGACATTCACATGATCACACTTTGAACTGCACTGCCATGATCTGATGACTATAACTGGCATAATCCTGTGCTAATAGGATTTTGTGCTCTTATCATGACTACGAAGGTGGAGCCGACGTGAGGGATTTGGATTCTGGGACCACGGGCTACACTTCCTGGAAGATGGACTGCTGGCAAAGGATGGGTTGCACCTCACAAGGACTGGGAAGAATGTGTTTGGACACAGCATGAGGAACTTAATCAGGAGGGCTTTAAACTGAATCCAACAGGGGAGGGAGACATAAACTCGGGGGTACCAATGGAAGAAGGCCTCTATGCCACAATGGAGAGAACAGCTCCAGCGGTGCCCATAGATAGTCTACCACAAAATGTAGGGGGAAAGTTGGACTATAAAGCACATAGTCTTCAATGTCTCTATACTAATGCCCAGAGTATGGGCAATAAACAAGACGAACTTGAACTCTTGGTACATGAGGGCAAGTACGACTTGATAGGGATAACTGAAACCTGGTGGGATGACTCCCATGACTGGAATACAGCAATTGAAGGGTATAACTTGTTCAAAAGGAACAGAAGCAACAGAAAGGGAGGTGGAGTTGCACTGTATGTTAAAAATAAGTATCTCTGCACAGAGATACAGGAAGAGGAGCTTGGCAGCCCCATTGAGAGCATCTGGGTTAAAATAAAGGGGGCAAAGAATAAAACGAACATGGCGGTTGGAGTCTACTACCGACCACCCAATCAAGGAGAAGACGAGGATGGAACTTTTGAAAAGCAAATTGCCATTGTTTCAAGGAGGCACGATGTGGTAGTAATGGGAGACTTCAATTTCCCTGATATCTGTTGGGAGACTTATTCAGCCAAACATGGCCCCTCCAAGAAATTCCTGAGCTGTGCTGCTGATAACTTCCTCCTACAGAAAGTGGAGGAAGGAACTAGAGGATCGGCTATCCTTGACCTGATTCTAACCAACAGAGATGAGTTAGTGGATAAAGTGGCAGTTTCGGGAACTCTGGGGGAAAGTGACCATGTTATACTTGAGTTCTTGATTCTAACGGAAGCAAAAGCTGAGTGTAGCCAAACACGTACCCTGGATTTTAGGAAAGCCAATTTTAACAAACTCAGAACAATGATTAGTAAGATCCCATGGCAAGTGACTCTCACGAGAAAGGGAGCCCAGGAGGGGTGGGAGTTTTTAAAAAAGGAAATTTTAAAGGCACAATTGCAAACAATTCCCACAAGGAAAAAAGGCAGAGGGCAACAGAAGAAGCCAATGTGGCTTCACAATAAACTCAAAGATGACCTGAAAACAAAAAAGGACACGTATAGGAAGTGGAAGGAAGGACAGGCTACAGGGGAAGAGTACAGGCAGGTAGCACAGAACTGCAGGAATAGTGTCAGGAAGGCTAAAGCTGAGAATGAGCTAAGGTTAGCGAGGAATGCTAAAAGCAACAAAAAAGCTTTCTTCAGATACATGTACAGTAAAAGACAGAAGAAAGAACTGGTGGTTCAACTACGCAATGAGGATGGCAAATTGATAACAGAAGACAAAGAAAAGGCAGAAGTGTTCAATTCCTACTTCGGCTCGGTCTTCTCCCAAAAGAGGGTCTATGACCCCCCTGGCAAACCTGAAGTGCAGACTGAAGGGGCAGGATTGCAGCTTGAGATTGATAGGCAAATGGTCAAGGAGCACCTGATTACTCTGAACGAGTTTAAATCTCCAGGGCCTGATGAGCTGCATCCTAGAGTAATAAAGGAACTGGCAGAAGAACTCTCAGAACCACTGTCTATTATCTTTGAGAAATCATGGAGGACAGGTGAAGTGCCAGATGACTGGAGGAGGGCAAATGTTGTTCCCATCTTCAAAAAGGGCAAGAAGGAGGAACCTGGGAACTATAGGCCAGTCAGTCTGACATCAATCCCCGGGAAGATTTTTGAGCAGATTATAAAGAAGTCAGTCTGCAAGCACCTTGAAAACAATGCAGTGATTACTAGAAGCCAGCATGGATTTGTCAAGAACAAATCCTGTCAGACTAAGCTGATCTCATTTTTTGATCGGGTAACCTCCCTTGTGGACTGTGGGAATGCTGTGGACATTATATACCTGGACTTCAGCAAAGCTTTCGACAAAGTGCCTCATGATATCCTGATTAGTAAGCTAGCTAAGAGTGGGCTAGATGGAACAACTATCAGGTGGATCCACAATTGGCTACAGAATCGGACTCAAAGAGTGCTTATCAATGGTTCCTTCTCAAACTGGGGAGAGGTAACGAGCGGGGTACCACAGGGCTCGGTCCTGGGCCCGGTGCTCTTCAACATTTTTATTAATGACTTGGATGAGGAGGTACAGGGAATGCTTATCAAATTTGCAGATGACACAAAGTTGGGTGGAACAGCTAATACTCTGGAAGACAGAAACAAAATTCAAAGTGACCTCGATAGGCTGGAGCGCTGGGCCGAAAACAACAGAATGAAATTTAATAGGGATAAATGCCAAGTGCTGCACCTAGGGAGAGGAAACCAAATGCAGAGTTACAGAATGGGGGACACTTGGCTCAACAATACTACAAGTGAGAAGGATCTTGGAATTGTGGTAGATCACAAACTGAATATGAGCCAGCAATGCGATGTGGCTGCAAAGAAGGCAAATGCAATTTTGGGCTGTATTAATAGAAGTATAGCTTCCAAATCGCGGGAAGTGATAATTCCCCTTTACTCGGCACTGGTTAGGCCTCATCTTGAGTACTGCGTCCAGTTCTGGGCACCTCACTTTAAGAAGGACATAGACAAACTGGAGAGGGTTCAGAGGAGGGCAACAGATATAAAGGGACGGACACCAGGCCATGAGAGAGACTGAAAGAACTGGGCATGTTTAGCCTTCAGAAGAGGAGACTGAGGGGAGATATGATCGCCCTAGTATTTTGAAGGATTCACAACCAAAGAGCTTTCTTTACCAGTTGAGGCACATTATGGGCTCATTACAGGAACCTGATTCACCTAACATCAGGAAAATTTCCACTCAGAGCATAAACCAATGGAATCAACTACCTGGGGGGTGGGCTTCCCATTGGGGGGCAGGGACAGACACTGTCAATGCTTTACCGAATTCCTGCCATGATCAGGGGTGACTCGATGGCTGGCCCCTCCAACTATACTTTCTATGATTATATTCTACTGGTTTTTTTTTGGGATGTGGCAAAATGCTAAAACCTGATCCACATGTGCCTCTTAGCAGTCACATGAATTCCAAAAACTGTGGATGTCATGGCTAGAGGTAGTTATGTGAAGTGTGCACACTTGTGTGTGAGGGAGAGGAGGGGGGAGAGGGAGAGAGAGAGAGAGAGAGAGAGAGAATATCTCTATGCAGGTGTCCTGATACTGTTGCTAGGCAGTTAAAGAGGTGCTTCTGAAGCTCTTTGCTGGCAATCCCTAGATCAGTGATAGCGAACCTATGGCATGGGTGCCACAGCTGGCACGCAGGGACCTCTCTGTGGGCACTCGAGCCATTGGTCACCAGATCGTGAAAAGACTGTCCCCTTCTGCAAAACACTAATGATCTTGTTCTTTCTCACAGTGTGGAACAGAATGATTTTATTCTAGAATTCCTGTTGCAGAATTATTTTCTACATTGTTATCACATTTAAAAGATTTTGAAGAATGATGCACAGAACATGGCTTGGATGTAAAGCCCTAACAGTTGACCTGAGTGCTGCATGTGTTGCTCTCAAACTAACGGAGTATGAGCCAAGGTTTGACAAATTATCAGCATGCATGCAATAGCAAAAATCACATTGTGCAAAAGCATGCCCAATGCAAACTTTTACCTAATGCAGTGTTTGCAGTCCAAGACATAAAGTGTTTAAAATGTGTTAAGCACGTTTAGTTTTCTTGTTTATCTTGCTCATCCTAGTACAGGTTTACTTTTACTAATCCGACACCTGTGGAAGCAGGGAAAGGACCCCGGGGTAAAGCTTGGCCCATACAATTTCAGTCTGGCATATAATCATATTACAAGTTGAGAATCCCTTATCCAAAAATACATGTGCCTAATTATTTAAAAAGTTTGTATAAATTCCCTTCAGGCTATGTGTACAATGTAGTACTATAATAATTTTTTGAGTTGATTTTTTTTCCCAACAAAAAACTGTATCATTGAAAGCTCTGTTATTGTGTTTTTCTTTTAGTTCGGACAACTGTATGAGTTGTTTTTCTAAAACTAAAACCTCGGTATTCAGGTTTAATTGCAGTGTTGGCACTTTGAAATAGATAAGTTGGTTTTGTGTTGCAATTTGGGCACTCGGGCTCAAAAAGGTTCGCCATCACTGACCTAGATGCTAAAAGCCCAGCAGAATTGCCTTTGTAAGTTTCCTTTGAACCAGAATAAGGAAATAGGAGCAGTATTGTGAGTGATATTTAAGGGAGGTATTCTGAGTGTCCTGGGCTTAGTAGGAAGGAGGAGATAGAGGGTTTAATGGAGATGTGGGGAAAGCTGTAGAGGAATGGTCCAATGTGGTAGGTACAATGGCAGTGGAAGGCTGCAGCTAGGATGTGTCTTATTTATTAATTTATTAATTTATTATTTTTGGGGTTCCTTTAAGGGTCAAAATCCATACAAGGTGGTGAACACCTCCTCCTGATATATAGTAGTATAGTGTTTAATACACAAGTCACACAATTTGTGAGCTGTCTCACACCTGCTTTTCACCATATGTTAGCAGTGTATCAAGTGCCCTCCCTGTGTGAGCTGCTGATGTCATCTTTCCCTTAGATAACTTTAGCTGCAACTTGGAACCATTCTCCCTATAGCAAGTAAGAAGGGGAGGCTTCTGTGCAGTGAACAGATGAAAGTTGAACCATCAGTGATTGCTTTAGAGCAATCATTTGGGCGGTAGGCGAGTGGAAGGTAAGCTTCTTGGCATTTGGATTACTGCCACCTCCATAAACGTAGTCAAGAGGATGGACAGACCAGGAGGAAGAAAAATATTTGAAAACTTGGATGAATAAAAATACATGATCCCCCCCCCCCCCCAAACAGCCTTACTGTGGAGGTTCCTGGGGAGAACATGACAGGTGGCTGAGTTAGCCACACACACTCGAGGTCTTATACCTCACAGTTTGATGATGTGTTATCTGTTCAATGTTTTGGATGGGCATTTGCTTACCATTATATGAGAGTTACTACATTGGAGAGACTCCCATGCCTTTTGAATTTGTATAAAAGCTCTGACTCACACACACATACATTTTAAGTTGCAGATGCTTTAATTCTTGTATCTGAGCTCATATTTGGCCCTTATAAATCTGTCATTTATAAATAACCAGCTCTTTCCATCTCCCCCGTTTTCAGAACAAATGAAACAAAAAATTGTGACAAAAGATTTCAAAGCCAAAACAAATCTAACAACCTTCTGAATGCCAGAGAGGAAACAAATGGTAAGAAAAGACTAACGGGCATATCTTGTACTGATAATAATGGGACCACAAGATGTTAGCCTGTAGTTATTCATTTAAGTTAGCAATGCCAATATCTACCTTGAGATATTATAGCAATCAAACTTGAAGACTTGTTAGATACAACTAGGCATGCTTGAGAAATTCAATCTTTGCAAATTTAGATATGGAGAGACCAGATCCGCACCTCCTAGGTGCCCCCTAACGTTTTAGACCAGTGGGCACATTTGGGAATTTGAGAAACTGCTGTGGGTACCACCACAAACTGGCTCCCGTGGTGGATGTGCTAGACACATAATGGCTGCCGTGGGGACCTGGCTAGTCAAAAGTGAGCTAAAGCAGTGTGGGGGGAGGGAGAAAGAGCAAGGCTAGAGGGGAGAGAAAAAGCAAGGCTAGAGGCTAGAAAGGAAGAGAAAGAAGCCTGCCGTAATATTTTCCAAGGAATTTCTCAAAACAATTTTTTAAGGGCAGGGAGAGGAGACCTTTGTGGGTGCCGTTGGAGGTCCCTACGGGCATTGTATTGGAGACCCCTGCCCTAAGCTAACATGTGGATTAGAACTTAAGTTATCCACAAGTCTTTGTACTTTCTGAAGGTTCAGAGACTGACAAAATCCTGCAGGATGCCCTCTCTTCATGCACTGTAGGCATTTGGAACAAGACCCGTTCTGCAGAACATAGTGTCTGTACTCATATGGGGGAAAGTATGCGGTTCCCAGCCATGAAGAGTTTTGAAGGTTGCTGGTGCTACGATAGCTAGAAAAGGAATATGATGAAAACTCTTATGACAGTTGGCTTGACAGCAATTGCCATTCATAGGAACATAATGCAATCCAGTATATTACCCTTTCCCTTCCCTCTTTCATTTTTCACATAAATGCAGTTTCTATTGCTGATGTGGTGGCAGATGGACTTCCACAAGATAATACTGAAAATGAAGTCAAATCACAGAAGATTATAGCTGGAGCTGAAATAGAGGGAGAATGTTTGCAGATGAATAAATGTTACCTCAGTTCAGGTTTGGCAGAAGAGAACCTAGAACAAGAGGAGGAAAATATTTACACCAGATCTCCCTGCCTATCTGAATTGTATGGATTTTGTCCTGGCTGGAGCAGTGCATTCTATGGTTCAGAATGTTTTGGTTTGGAAGTTCTCAACTACATTAGAAAACTTGGAAAGCGAAAAGCTAATGGAACTCAAAATATAGATGCTAAAAAAATGGCAAGTATCCTGATTTTCAAGGCTGAAAAAATACATGTGCACTTATGGGTGGGGATGTAATATGGATAATAAAAATAGGAAGCTTTTTAATTCTTCCAAAGCTAGATTAATGTACACTTGCACATGTGCTTTCTACAAAGTGCATTGACATGGGTGCTTTTGTAGGGGTCGGCAACCTAGTGCCCTCTAGATGTTTTAGACTACAATTCCTATATTCCCTGACCATTGGCCATGCTGACGGGCCTATGGGAGTTGTAGTCCAAAACATCTGGAGGGTACCAGGTTGTCTACTCCTGTTTTAAAGCATTAGATGCATTAGATGTGTTCTTCCACTGCCTCCAGAAGTAGGCTCCTCTAGAGGCTACTGTCCCCACTATTTCAAGACCCATTGGTAGTGCAGAGAGGTGCCAGCATAAGCTGTATAGCGGGGGAGGGGGTGGGAACCTCAGGACTGGGGGCCACATCTAGCCTACCTGGGAACCTAACCTGACCCTCTGGGATTCCCCAGATGACCACGGCCCTTTCCCCCAACTATTGATCATTTGGTGGTTTCTTGACTTTTATATACCGTAGTTTCTCCATTCTTAAAGGTTGAAATGCCTCTCCTAAAACTTCGTTACTGGCAGTAAGAGCTTTAAGCTACAAAATGCTGGTATTGTTGTGTTCTTGACCCCACCCCTTTTGCCTTGGCGCTGTCCCCTTTGCCTCTGGTCCCACCCACCACTGGAATTGCAGCCCCTGAAATCTTCTCTGAAATTGAATTCGGCCCTTTGGCTGAAAGAGGTTCCCCAGTCCTGTATACTTTGCACAATACCATGAACTAAAGCTATGATTTAGGTTTAGTGCTAAAACCTGATGGTGGGGCATGGCAACTCAATATATTGAGTCTTATCTATTGTGTTTAGGTTAAGAAGTCTGTTTACTATACAAATCAAGACACTTTGAAAATGCTGTCTCTTTTATATTCTGGATTGTTTACTAGACTTTCGCTACCAGCTAGTATCAGGAGGTTTTTGTACACTCTTACAATGAACTTTAACATTTCCACTCTTGGGTTCACAGAAATCTAACACTCTTGATACAGAAATCTCTGCCTGCAGAGGTCAAGAATTTAACAGACACATCATTTAGGGACATGTCTTGAATTGAAATCTTCGACTTTTGATTTTGAGTATGTACTTAAAGCAAAGCCTATTCTTAAGAAGAACAGTATTAATTCACTTACCACTTGGTGTCCTTATCAAAGAAACTGAAGAATTTTAGCCTTCAGGCATCTCTAGCTTCAGGGAGAGCTTAGCTTAGCTAGTCAAAAGAAGATGGCCCATACTTTAACAATCAAAAGCTTATGTTTAATTAAATAGAAGGAATTTGTTCCAACCCAAAAGAGAACTGGTTTACCCTTGACTTTTGTTGGCTAAATTCTCACTTATAGTTCCCTTCGCAAAATATTTTCAACTTTTACTTATATACACACACACCGCCCCTTACAATGCCGTACTACAGATGTCACTTCCGTTAGCATAGCACCCATTGGGCTCCTCTATTTTATTTAAGAAGTCATTCATTCTGGTATCAAATACTGTGCTTTGTTGACTTGGTTTCTACTGTATATAATTAGAATACTCAATTTTATTAGATCACTGCCTATGTGTCATCCACACATTTTGTTTTTACTTGTATGCTAAGGCCACCATCCTGAGGGCTTAGCAGGGAGAATGTGCACTAGGGCTCCTGTTTCTTCTTTTTTTCTAGTAGTATTCCTGCCTATCACTTGACAAACTATTTTTGAATCTCAGGAACAGTCTGAATGATTATTTTTAAGTTTATTTTCTCCACATTGTCAGAACAAATGCTAGCTACAAACTCAGGGGAAAACTATAGCCCCCACCCACTTGTGTTTTGTTGCAATTGGCTAGGGGCCCTGGATGGAGAAGCATATCCTGGTCCACATCAGATTTGTCCAGAAAGGGGGCTAGATGCACTTCATCATGTACATCCACATCAGCTGCAAGTACAGGTCTTGCTTGCAGGATTGGGGAGCGTGTACTCTAGAACAGATTTCATGAACTTTTGTGGGGCTACTTAATATTTATATAAAACAAGATTTCAGTCTTAATTTTTTATTATTTTTGTTAAGTTATCATTGGTTAATTCTTTTTTTTCAACCAGGGGAAAGAAGATGATAGCTGGTTTCACAAGTCTCTCAGAAGCTGCAGGCAAAATGCTCTTAGGAAAGCAAGCAGTAAAAATGTGTTCTTACAGCATGAAAAGCTACCTTTAACTATCTCATGATAGAAACATGGGATACAAATATTTTTTAATGAAAACAAAACCATTGTTATTAGCTGTATGACCAGGACTTGTTTTGGGTCATGGGACCTGATTTTCCCTGGATTTCTTTATAATTACTTTTGTATATATATATTTTATGCCCTAGCTGAAGTTGCCTTCAATTAACATCAAAGATTCAAGTGAAAATAAACTACAAACTTGCCAGTGTTCCACAGTGGGGAGGAGGTTAAATTATGTGTGCATGATATTAACAAAAATAGTTTTGTTCATCAAAGATTTGAAGGGCATTTTTAGAGATGTGCTAAAAATTGGTTTAACTCATTGGCTTAAATACCTATTTTTCTGAGAATATAGTCTGGTGGAGTCACACAATTGCAGTTCAAAAAACCCATGGTTTATCATTCTGGAAATGATCTGTGTGTCTGCATGCTTCCTCCTCATCCCTTCCCTCCCCATCCTTCGCATGTCTCATTTTGGCAAAGATATTCTTGTTTCTTAATCTCCAGTTTCCTAAGACATCTGAACATGACAATGATGGTTCAAGGGCTTGCTCCAAACCAGAATATGGTGGATCAGATCTTGGACTGGAGCAAGTCCTTAATCCACAGTTTCCATTTTCAGTTGTCACAGGGTTAGGGTGAGGAGCTGGGAAGGTGCAGAAACATAATTTGTTCCCAGTCTAATAAACCAGTTGGACCAAGATTGTAGTCTGAACCAGGCCTATATGGCTGACTGCTAAAAACAGCCAGTAAAAATGTGACAGCATTTAGTTTTATCCTTTATACATTGCTTTGAAAGAGAATACGAAGGCATCATATGAGGCAATACTAAGTATCCTGATGAATTTGCTGTTGAATGATGCTTATTGAATCCAGCTTCTGCTTATCAGAACTCTGCAGAAAAACCATTTCATCATTATAAGATTACTTTCACTTCCCTCTGCCCCTCCCACCAGGAACTTGAACAGCTGATAATGATTGAGACGAAAAATTATAGAAAGAGTATAAAATTCTACCAGAGGCTGTTGCATAAAGGGAGAAGAAGCAAAGGTATATTTGTAGTTTGTAAACTTCAGAGTTACACAATGGCAATTATGCATCTGTGTTGATGCAGGCAAAGTGATCCTCATTGCACTTTTTAAATCTTCAGGTGGTGAAGTGAAAACTATGTTGCCCAAATTGAGGGGACAGCTAGAAGAAATGAAATCAAAGGTACAGTTTCTTGAACTGGTGAAGAAGTATCTACAGGTAATTCTTTGATTTATTTATTTTTAATTGGAAATTGATACCTGTCGTTTCTACATCAGTGCAAGTGATGCAGATGATACGGAGTTGCATGTATGTGACAGTTCAGTGTTGGAAGAATGGAGTGAAAGTGTCCATGTAACATTACTCTTAACTAGATAAATGTGGAAAGTTGGATTCCACTTCATCAGCACCATTCTCATAGTTTTCCACCCTCATTCTCTATGCTTCTCTCGGTGAAACAATACTGTGTGCCATAAATGGGAGCCACTGAGAATCAATCTGCACAATCCCATTTTGGTTTTTATTTTGTGGCCATGCTATAGTGTTTCAGAATATTAGAAGGTGTGTGTGTGTGTGTGTGTGTGTGTGTGTCTGTAATAGGCAGTATCAAAGAGACAAAATCCCTGTCATTATGATGACAAATGGGTTATATGAAAAAGTATTATTCCCATTACTTTCGTGACACCTGTGGGGTGCTCCATGCAGACAGTATACCCTTCTGGATCACTGAAGGACAAGCACCCAGTATTTTGTGTAGAGGGCATATTTTGCCCTCCTGAAGAGCAACATTGAATGACAGCTATTCATGGGGGGGGGATTAAAGGTGTGCACTCAAGGACTTGGTTAGGGTGATAACTAAACTTGCTTCCTACTCCTAGCACCCCATCCATTTAGAAAAGCCTGCTCCTGTCTTCATGCCCCCGTCCTGGTCACATGAGAATGAGCTTTGGCTGGCCATTGTCAGAAACTGGGTGCTGAACTATGTCTCAGACATGGGAAATGTGTGGCCCTCCAGATGTTGTTGGACCCTGACTACCTTCAGCCCCCAGACAGCAAGGTCAGTTATGATGGGAGTTGTAGTCAAGCAGCATCTGGAAGGCTACATGTCCCCCACACCCGATCTGTCTGCAAGGGAAGGGCTGCTCCTATTCAGCATTGAGACTTGAGAGACCTCTATGAGCACATGGAGGATATGTGCATGCAGTTTGTGTGCCTAATTACCAATGGATCAGTGGTATCCTTGTGTTTTTCTCTCCCCTGCCCCTACATTGTTGGAAGTGGTTTGTCCTTTGTGCCATTTTGCCTGCCTTGTCTCCTTTTGCTGTAGATTATGTATACAGAAAAATGGGGAATTGAACCATACCACCTTCTTACTGTGGTTAACATGGCAAGCAGCGAAACACTGCCCATCAGCACCTTGGACTGCATGCTCCTTTTCTATAATATAAATAAAACCCAATGTAATGACAATCAAAATCAGTCAAGAAACCTACAAGCTGGAACACCAGTTGGGCTAATGGCATATCTCTATTCCAGGTACAGCCTATTCTACAATTCCACAAGAGATGGTGCCTGTCTTACCCCACTATTTAATGGAAACAGAGAGAGATTCTAAGCTCAAGGCTACCTCGTGTTTTATGTTGCCTGGAGAACATAGAAAGCTGCCTCATACTGAGTCAGAACATTGGTCCGTCTAGTTGTGCATTCTCTACTCCAGGGGTGGGGAACCTCTTTTAGCCTGAGGGCCAGAGTTCATTTCAGAGAAGCTCTCGGCAGCTGCATTCCAGTGGTGGGTAGGGACCAAAGGCAATGGGTGCGACCAAAAATACAACAAATGCCAGCATATGTTAGTTTAAAGCTCTTACTGACAGAAACTAAGCCTTAGGAGAGGCATTTCAATCTTTTAGAATGGGGGGGAAACTGCACAAACATCAGAAGATCTCCAAATGATCAGTGGTTAGAGGAAGGGGGTGGGGGCAGGGAAAGTGGGCCTGGCCATCCCCGGAGGGCCAGATTTGGCCTCCAGGTCTGTGGGTTCCCCACCCCTGCTCTACACTAACTGGCAGTAGCTTTCCAGGCAGGAACCTTTCCCAGTCCTGTTACATTTCAGTCTGTAGTGATAGAACATAAATGCCTGTCAGCAGACAGATGAAAAAAATATATTCTCCAGTTGAGAAGGGGACTTTCGTGTGTCCACATGCAAGGCCTTTTCCCTCCCTTTTCCAATTATGGAGGAAGATGAACACTAAACTACCTGGATTTGGGATCAGAGTTCTCCAGGGTCATAGTATATAAATAAAAGTGTGAATACACTCCTGTACAAATGGTTGATTTGCACAAGTGCCAAGATTAGAAGGAGAGTAATGGTTGTGGAGCAATACACATTAGGGTGTACATCCCTTCTGTTACATTACAAAAGTAAGGGAGGGAAGGAAGCAATCCTGAACTAACATAGCTTCTTAGCTACTTTCAGCCATTCTTCTTTTCCAAGTTTAGTCATAGAGAAGCAGGTTTCTCTCTTTCTCATTGTGACAATTGAGGCAATAGGGAGTTGTCCCCCTACTCTCGAGGGCAGTGAAATGTTTTCTGTCGTGTCATGTTTGGGAAAGGCAAGTAGAGCCCTCGTTTTCTTGAAATACTCATTTTTTTGGACATCAATTCTTTTTGAGCACTCCAACAGGAATCTTACTAGTTTTATGCTCATTAGGTAATTGCTCCCTTGGTGCATTTGCAGAGAGCGTAGATCCTGTCAATTCCTCAAAATTTAGGATTGTTCTTTAATGCCACTAATTTTAAAACATACAATTTATTTTTCTTTTAAAAAATAATTCTGTTTTAAAGGAAGATAGAAAATGCAGGAAATCAAATGACATAGTAATTGAATCAATCATTCTGGCCTCTCTTTTTTTTTGTGCCAGTGTGAGCCAGTGTGGCGTAGTGGTTAGAGTGTTGGAGTGTTGGTTCTAGTTCCCGCTCAGCCATGAAACCCACTGGGTGACTTTGGGCCAGTCACTGCCTCTCAGCCTAACCTACCTCACAGGGTTGTTGTGAGGATAAAATGGAGAGGAGGAGGAGGAGGATTATGTAAGCCGCCTTGAGTTCCTTGTAGGAAAAAAGGTGGGGTATAAATGTAATAAATAAATAAATAAATTTTGCTGTTCCAAGAAATCACACTTACGCTTGTGAAATTGACTTTTTTTCTTGTACTCTTCAGAAATGCATTTTTAGAAGGCTATGTACAACAATTCCTCTTCACCTTTCGTTATTTCTGCACACAAGAAGAACTTTTGCAATTCCTTCTTGATAGAATCAGGATCACCTTACCCAGGTATGTGTTGAAATCACGTTGAACTCCGATAAATTTCAATTGGCTAGCATGGCCATGTTAGAAGCTTTCTCTCTGCCCCCCCCCCCATTTGTGAATGGTTGCTTTAATTTAATTTTATTTTTAACTATAAGCATCCATTTAAGTTTGCTTAGGTGGGATTCATACATTCAAGTTAAAGAAAAAAGAGTTTCCTTCTTTACTTGAACACTTCCATTTTGGCCAAAAAGTACTTCCCAATTTAAATAGCTTTTTTTATCCTTATTAAGCTCTAACAAACAAAGGTACACTGTTATCTCATGGTCATATTTGATGGTCATTTTAGTTTGCTGACATGATTATTAGTTTTATGTTACTGATTTTTATTGGGATTTTATTTGTATTTTTATATAAATATATAAATAAATAAATAAAATTTTGTGCTTTTACGTTTTGTATAATGCCTAGAGAAATGTATTTATAAGGTGTTTAAACAAAATAATAAATAATAAATTGTTTCTGTTCTTGAAGTGATAAGCTAAGGCAGATCATCTTTCAAATATCTCAACGTAATTATACAGGGTAAAATATGTAAATGTTCATTTATTCACCAGCTTTTTGTTTTTCTTAGTTCAAGCATTGAATCTTGTTCATTGCTTAGCAAAATATACCACCGCAGTTTCTCCATTCTACAGACTTGGATTGAAGACTGTTATGCTGTAGACTTTGCAATAAACCCTGGCTTTATGAGTACACTAAAAGACTTTATCATTTCCAAGGTAATTCACTGTTTTGACAGGAAGCTTAAGGTAAATGTCATCTAAATCAAAGTGAGTTATGATGTGTAAGATTACAGCAGCATTATAAGAGAATTTCATTCTAAATATAATTGAAGTGAGAAGGGAAAAAAACATGCCTTAGGGATCCATGCATTTTGTTTATAAATGACTCTAGTAAAACAGGATTTATTTTGGATAAATTAAGGCATTTACAATTTGAACTATAAATCCATAGAAGAATGTAATTATGGACTCTTTGTAGGTAGTTCCACTCAATGGCTATGGCAAATGGTTGCTGTCATTGCTTGATAGCATTACTAGCAGGAAAGGTAGCAACATTTCACAGTGGTACAGGATGGAAGAATGGGAAGAAGTGGAGGAAATCAATGAAACACCATCTTTAAACTCTTCATGCAAAAGGATCTCAAAAGATATTTTACAAAAGGTATGTGGCTTCTTTAATTTGCTTTATGGACCAGGAGCACCTGGCATGTACCATAGATTTCATAGATCATAGAGTTGGAAGATGCCTACAAGGCTATCGAGTCCAACCCCCTGCTCAATGCAGGAAACTAGAGGAGGGGTCTCCCATCCAAGTACTAACCAGGCCTGACCCTGCTTAGCTTTCCATGCTCAGACAAGCTGAGCCAGCGTAAGCCACAGGCCTGTTTTTATTTATTTATTTATTTATTTTATTTTATTTATTTATTTATATTTATAATTATAATTATTTTATTTATTTATTTATTTATTTTTACTTAGATCTATTTCCCACCATACTTGAAGTCTTAGAATGTTACAATTTATCTTTGTCTCTTGAAGAAGTGGCCTTGCCAAGGTCACCAGATAAGCTTTATGTCTAAATAGAGTTTTGAATCTTGATCTAGAAGATTAATTTCCCCCATTAATGCTATAGGATGGAACAGTGCACTTGGGTTAGGTTTCAGCTGCCTTGATTGCCTTACAGCTACAAAAATTGGCTTATTCCATAGAATGGCTAAATACCTATCTTTGGAAGGCACCATGCCATAGCATTGGGTCTCAGCTAGCTCCAAATTGACAGCAGGTTGATTCTTCTGGGCCTCTGCCACTGTAATTCATGTCCTAGTGACTTCCATGTTAGACTGCTATAACATGCTTTATGTGGGACTGCCCTTGAAAAGCATTCAGAAATTTCAGCTGGTATAGAATGCTGCCACAGGGTTGTTGATAGTGACCAGGCATTGAGGATACGTTACACCCATTTTATTTTATTTGTACTGGCTACAACAAGTTCATTTCCAGTCTCAATTTAAGGTGCTGATTTAACGTTAAAGCCCCAACCATAGAATCATAGAATCATAGAAAAGTAGAGTTGGAAGGGGCCTACAAGGCCATCGAGTCCAACCCCCTGCTCAATGCAGGAATCCAGGTCAAAGCATCTCTGACAGATGTCTGTCCAGCCGCACCTTGAATGCCTCCAGACTGGGAGAGCCCACCACCTCCCTAGGTGGTGGGCACCACCTCCCTAGGTGGTGGTACCCAGCTTGCAACCTGGGTACCTTAGGGACTGCCTTTTTCCTTATATTCCACTTAAGCATGCTCTGCTCAACATCTGAGGCTTTGCTTCAGATTCCTCGATCATGAGGGAAGATGGGCAATTACTAGGAGTAGAGCCTTTTTCTGTGGTGGCTCAGGCTCCCGCCCTGTGGAATGCTTTTTTGGGTAAGAACTGTCAGACCCTAACACTGATGTTTTAGGCGTTTCAATATCCAATGCTGGCCATGCACCTCTGCTGATTATGTTGCACCAGCAGGACTCACCACCTGCGCAATAGGAAGCTAGTGCTTCCTAGAGCTACCCCAGAAACAAGCCAAAGTGCTTATTTATGGAACAGGACAGGTCAGCAGAGCTTCCTTCTGTTCCGTTCTGGAAACAAGCATCTTAGCTCATTTCTGGTTGCTTTAGGAAGTGTTAGCTTCCTGTTGTGCCAAAGGTGGGTCCCGCTGTCACATGGGCAGCATTGAATATTGCCCAATATTTGTAACTTGATTTTTATGTTGTTATGAGCCTGTGTTTTGTAAGCCATCTTGAGTTCAGCTGGTGAAAAAAGCAGGGCATCAACTTTTTAAGGGAAGTAAATCAATTAAATACTACATTTACATTTAAAAAAATAAATAGTTAATGTCTTTGATGCAGTAGACCTAAACACACTTACTAGGGAGTAAGCTTCATTGAATACAGTGGGACTTACTTCCAAGTAAACATACATAAGATTGCACTGCACATGACGTTTGTGACCATAGGTTTTATCATCTGTAATATAGGAGTAATTATCTTTGAATGAAAGACTACAGATTGGTACAAAGCAACATTAAAAAATCCGAAACATTACATCATCTGTGCCTCAAAGAGAGAGGCTGTTGTTGTTGTTGTTGTTGTTGTTAAAAAGTCTCTGTATATAAGTTAATTAACTTACTTAAATGTCTTAAGAATACATTGAATTTGATAGTTATGAAATAGCATTTTCCCTACCCTAAGGACCTTCTAGTTAATGTTATTGGCTTCATAGTGGGGGGGGGGGGTATTTTAGTAGCTTAATTGCCATTAAAGTCTTTTAAATCCTCCTGAAATGATTACATAGCCTACAGTAAAGGAAGAAAATGAAAAACCTGGCCACAGTTGATGGTGTTTGCAAGAAGTTTTTCTGATCAAGTATAAGAGCAGATGGAAATTAAGGAAGCCACTGAGCAGGGAAATACAGAAGTTGTGGTGTTTTTGAATAAGCTTTTTGGCATGGCAATAATATTCATGAAGAGAGGAAGACTCTTAAAGTTTTCTTGGATAAAGATGCAACAATACTGGTTTGAGTTCTCTAAGGTGATGGCTAGGTTGCAACTGGCAAAGAGTATGTTGACAATGACATTTAAAAATCTGGAAATTTGAAAACCTCAAAAAGCCTATAGGCACACAGCTCTAGGAAATAGGTTGGAGATGTGATGCACAACTGCTATTCTCTTGTAAGCAGGTGCATTTTAAATTAGCTTTGTTAATATGACACTAAAGAGTACAGCCTCTAAGGATAAGGTGTGGCAGAAAGAAAGGGAGTTGGTGCCAACAGGGTTGCCACTAAAGGGGCAACGCAACGGGATAATCCATCTGGGTCATCCATCCTGTTGCATATAAAGCCTAGCTTTCTAAAATGTGACATTCTTATAAGGGGGATAAGGCAAGAAACACCACATTTATCGAATACAAAGTTAAAAAGCAAAGAGTTCGCGCTCTCTCACTCACACACACACACACACACACACACACACACACAGTACAAGGAAAGGTGATAGTTACCT
This sequence comes from Shinisaurus crocodilurus, assembly GCA_021292165.1. Classification (NCBI taxonomy): domain Eukaryota; kingdom Metazoa; phylum Chordata; class Lepidosauria; order Squamata; family Shinisauridae; genus Shinisaurus; species Shinisaurus crocodilurus. The sequence continues at coordinate 96,163,930 of CM037878.1, forward strand.
ACTTAGTTGCTCTAGCTCTGCCAGGTGGTCAGCCAGGTAGGAGTCCAGGGTAAGGAGGAGGATGTGGAACATGGCTATGGCAGAGTTCTCACTGCTTAATGTGGGTGGAGAGTTCTTGCCCCCAAATTTGCTGGAAGATGCTGGATCTTAAACTCTTTCCCCAGTTATAGGGGAATCAGTTGCTCAAGCCTCTTGCTTTCACACTCTCTTTCTCTGGTCTGTTAGCACCTGGTCAGAGAGACATTGTAGCAGCAGTCCATTTTTTTAAGGACTAGAGGGGGTAGTTGTGTGATGTATGTAGCTTTAACAGAACCTGCAAGTTTTAGTTCTCGCAGGATGCCCAGATGGGGCCTCTCCGCCTCTCTCTCTCAGTGCAGGTTTTGGAGCTGAGGCAGTGTGTCAGGCAGCTCCTCAGAAGTTATTGTTTGCTCATGTATTGTAGAGATAAAGAACCCTGTTGTGAAGGTACCTGAGTGGGTTGTGTGTTAGAGCAGAGCCTAGGAGTGGACTGCAAGCTGAGTAGGTCACCCCCACCCCCAATATTAGTCAAGTCCTATGTGCATGAATTACAATCACATACTACTGTGCAGCTTGACCCCCCCTGCCCCCCCCCAAATTCCTTCAGATGCCCATATAATCATATCATTTAGCTTACAATACTGTAAAGCTTGACTGCCTAGGTTTATTGGACAAAATCTAGGTCTATATAAGCTTGCTTATGAATTTAAGACTTGTAGATTATGTAAGAACGAATTTGTGGAGAAAGCCAACCTAAGCCCCCTGCCTGACACACACAAACTCACCAAGGAGGGGGGAAGGAGACCCAGGGGGGGAGACAGCCAGTCTCCACAGATGCCAAAGGGGACAAACAACATCTGCATAGAATCACCCCAGGGGGGAAGGCAGGAAGCATCACCAGGTTTGCCAATGCTCTCGCATATCAGCCCCATCTACATAAGACTTGAATACCTCTCCAGAGCAGACACTTCGGCACCCCTAAGAAATGGCCACTCAACACCATAGGATGGGACCATTAAGCAATTGGCTTCAAAGGGACCCCATCCCACGGGGGGAGGGCGTCACCCCACCTGACCCAAAAGGCCGCCCCTCAGGGAGGGTGCCAACCCACCTGATCACGGAGGGAAGGGCTACCTGAAACACCAAGGTATAAAACACCCTGCGCAAGGGAACTGGTGGCAGTTCAGCAATCTTGCCCATGCCTGGGGTAAGGGAACGAAGGATCGGCAACCCCGGGTAGCAGCACCCGGCGCGCTCCAGCTAGCTGGAATCACTGGCCGCTTGGGTTGACCGGACCCCCGGGAAACCAAGCTGAAATCACTGGCCGCTTGGGTTGACCGGACCCCCGGGAAACCAAGCTGAAATCACTGGCCGCTTGGGTTGACCGGACCCCCGGGAAACCACGCTGAAATCACTCACAAGCCGCTTGGGTAGACCGGCCCCCTGCCGGGAACCCAGTTAGCCGCTTGGGTAGACCAGGCCTCCGCCGGGAACCCAGCTAGCCGCGTGCGGTTGACCGGGCCCCCGCCGGGAACCCAGTTAGCCGCGTGCGGTTGACCGGGCCTCTGCCGGGGCCCGAGCTGAACTAACTAACTGAGAGCCCTGAACTCACGGTGTCCTTGAGACTTCTTGCTTGTTACTTTGTACCATACTGATAAGCTGTATTGCTGGCGTGGGTCTGAGTTTGGAAAGGTAATTTTGTAAATAAACTTGTTTTCTAAAAGATACTTTTGTGGCTATAAGTTATCCCTTTGTTCTGGGCTAAGGGTGAGGCGCTGGGGACCTCAGAGAAGGCCCGCCCCAGGACTCGCTACCCCCTTAGCATTGAACCCGCGCAGAAGACCAGGTTGTCGGTCTTCCACTGAATTCATTTTTTGAGTATAAAGATATAGATGGAGCAAATGACTTTTTTTCTTGTACAGAACTTTAACTGGAAACTCTCAAAAGACAGTGAAGCTTTTGCACCATGCCAGAGAGACAGACAACATAGCATTGCATCAGCTTTACCAAAGCCATGCTATACAAATGTAAAAGAAAAATTCTCAGGCTTCTATGCTAAAATAGATGGAGGACCATATTTCTTGATAGAATATACTGCACAACAACTTTACTATCAGCTGACACTGCTGGAACAGGTATTTATTTATTTATTTATTATTTATTTAATTATATTTATACCCCGCCTTTTTTCCCTGCAAGGAACCCAAGGCGGCTTACATAATCCTCCTCCTCTCCATTTTATCCTCACAACTACCCTGTGAGGTAGGTTAGGCTGAGATTCAGTGACTGGCCCAAAGTCAGCCAGTGAGTTTCATGGCTGAGCAGGGACTAGAACCCGGGTCTCCCGGGTCCCAGTCCAACACTCTAACTACTAGGCCACACTGGCTCTCCAGTGTAAAATGGGTTCTCTTTTATTAGCTGAAAACAATGATATGTAGTCACTTCTCTATTACTATATTCTTAGCACTATATGAGCTAGATGTTGCTATGCTGTCAAGCCCAACCCTATAGTTACAGGCCTACCTTTTCCACATGACCATTTACCCACATGCTCTTTCAGCCCTATGGTGTATTAATTGTTTTGATAAATTATAAATGTATCAATTTGTACCTAATGAGAAAACAGTCCTGCTTTGTGGACTAAGAAGATGAGTTGGGCACAAAAAGCTAGTTAAGCTTGGGGCCTGTTCGCAGTCGGTATTCAGATAGTTGTGAAAACACATAAACTGAGTGGTTGAGTGAAGCCAAGCTGAGCAGTCACCAGTGATTGTGTGTGTAGAGAACAGTCATGAACAGTCATCGCCCAGGGTGGCCGGGCATCGCCCAGGGTGGCCGGGTGACCGGCCAGATGGGCGATTAATAAATATAAGAAATAAATAAATAATAAATAAATGAAGCTGCAGATGCTTCATGGGTACCTTCCATATCAAGCCCCTTAAGAATGTGATTTCATGACATGGTCTTGAGGGTTGGCAACATCTCCAACCCACTGACATGACACGGCTGCTACAAATGCTTCAGGTAATGTAAGTACCAGGTCTGTGTCCTGAATGTATCTTCCATTGTGTGGTTCAATATGAATGCTCATCCTTTCCCCCTCCTCTTGAAACCCTGAGCTGCAGTTGACACAATTACTTTTAAGTGCCAACTCCCACTGAGCAGAGCCCATTCAGCTCCTTTGTATACACCTGAGCTGCTAGAATGCAAGTAAAATCCATGATGGGTCCTGTCGAACAGAAAGGCTCACTACTGAGCCTACTGTTTGGTGCTGATGATGACAAAGAAAAATATTTTCCCACCATCTTTGTATCTTCACAGTGCCATCCAATGGAGCTTTTCTGGGTGGTTTGGGACATCTTGCCATCTTGCCCAGTAGGAGACTTGAAGGAACCCTATTTAAACAAATACATTTGTTTATTTATAAACAAATAAATGTGTTTATTTGAACATAAAATCACTTGTATCCACCATGATCTAGATACTATGGTTAATGCAGATCAGCCAAAGGAGGTATCAAGGACACCATCTTGTGTAATTTTGTAGTATGACTTTTCAGTTATTAAGCCCTGAGGACATGGACAATTGATTGGCCAAGCCTGGCTAGCCACCTATACACACAGTCGTTGCCCCTCGTGACTTATTATATGTAGCAAGGAGGGAGTGTCTGATTGGGTGCAAAAGAATGGGTGGTTTGAGCTACCTTAAAGGAGACTGCTTTTGAAGAAACCTGCTTTGGACCAGGAAGATGTGAACAACTATTTGCTGGTGGCTAATACTCCTTCCTGTGTGAGATGCTCAAGCAGGTGGTTGCTGGCCAACTCCAAGCACTCATGGGTGAAACTGATTTTCTGGATCCATTTCAGTTGGGATTCAAACCTGGTTTTGGCACAGAAACAGTCTTGGTTGCCTTGTGGGATGACCTTTCATGTATGAGAAATGGGGAGTGTGGCCCTGGTAATTCTCCTCAATCTCTAGCAGCATTCAATACCATTGATCAGAGTATCTTTCTGGAAGATGTATAAGTTGTCATTGGGGGACAAAATTATAGGTCTACACATGATAAATTGTATTATGCACACCAATTTTTTTCTGTTTAGGAAATGTTCCATAAATGTCATCCAGTACACTTTCTAAATTCAAGAGTCCTTGGAGTCAAAGACAAAAGTGTGTCTCTCCAAAAGTAAGTTTGTTGTTTTGCTTAGCCTAGTGATACACTGTGTAATGGAAATCTTTTTTTTTAAACTGCAACAGGTACAATGAGAAAATTAGTTTGAGACTTCAGTGTTAACCAGCTCCACGTATCATAGGAGACTTAAAGAAAATACAGCAACAGAGACAGTTCTAAAGACAAATATTACCTGGATAATACTTGAAATTAAACATACCGAAAATCCCCTTTTAAGCAAAAGATTACAACGAAATGGTAGCACATATCTATTCTGTATTATAGATATGCCAAGGCATTCAATAGTTAAGAGCTCAAAATAGCACCGGGGCCGGGGGGGATTGTCACCTGTAGGCTTAGTTTTATTAACTTTGGATTGTTATTTTACACTGTGTTTTTAAATTTGGTTTTTAATCTTTTTAACTATTTTGTATGTTTTTATTGTTGATTTTATGCACAATCTGTTGAGAACCGCCCAGAGAGCTTCGGCTGTGGGGTGGTATAGAAATGAAATGGAATGAAATGAAATTATAGTATTTTTCATTGATTAATAGAGTAGTGTTAGCTATAGGCTTACATACTGCAGTTGGAAGTGAAAAGTTCTGATCCTGTATTCCTCACTGTATCAGTTTGTCTTGGCAAGAAACTATGATTTGGCCTCCCAAAGGCAAATTCTGCATCCAAGCTTCCAGTGCAGGGATGGGCAGAAGGTAGGTCTGGACCTACTGGTAGATCTTTGGATGATTTGCAGTACATCATCAAGGATGTTTAATTCCCAATTGTTTATAGCAGCAACACGATGACTCTCCACCTACCCTAAATTATATTGCTGAAATGAAGAAAGTTTGGGGTGACCAGGACTTGATTTTTGTGTGGAAGGACTGTGAGCTCCATTCATTACTGGTACTCAAAGCTAATTCCCGGACTCAGAATTCTTCCATTCTAAGTGTATGCCTTTTGCACCAGGCTCTGGTTTGTGAATCTCAAAGGTCTACTAGAAAACAAAGTAGATCCCACATAGGCATGGGAGTGACACTACCATTACAGAAAAGCTTATAAAATGAACAAGATCAAGATGTTTATTAAGGGTTTTATTTACATAAGGGAATACAGTGTTCCTTTTCAAATGGTAGGATGAGATTACTTAAATGTACATTTTTTTAGATTAAATGTGCTTAGCTATAGTTCCTAATACAAACAAGAGTCTTCCGCAGCTAAATAAGCTCTTAATAACTTTACCCTCAGACTAGCTTTCCCTAACCTTCAGCCCAGCCACTTAATCACACAGCATCTTCCTCTGTCTCAAGCTCTTCCTTATGTTTCTGACTTCTAGGATGATTCAGATGTTTCAAGGAGTGCTTGAAACTCTGACCTTCAGCTCCTCTCCCAGTTATTAACCAGCTGACTTCTGACTAACTCACATACATCACACACACACACACACACACACACACACACACGCACGCACGCCAGAACCTCTGACCAATCAGTGGTTCTATAAGGAGATTCTAACCACAAATCAAATCTGTTGACCCCTTGACCAATCATATTTTACTACTCACATAGCATCTATATAAACAAAGGCAACTTCTCCCCCTAGTCATTTTCTGAAAGCATCCTTTCCATAGCAACCATAACCAAGGCAGCCACAACACAGCCTAATACACAGTAGCAAAGCCAAGTTTCTGGCCTACTCAGTTACATTATAACCTCACTCGGAGGTCACTCTCAGAATACAGACATTACAACAACAAAAACAATAACACAGATTAAAATTACAGCATTTCTTCACACCATGAAGTGGAGGAGAAAGGGGTAAGGGGTCTGATTGGGCTTATAGAAAATAATCTGGTAAATTTCCAGATTTACCAGAATATTTTGGTAAATTTCAGATGTGAAGGAGCAGGAAAGGTTTGGCATGTCAGGCTGGGGAAAAAATAGGGGAGAAAAAAAGGAGGAACATAGTAAAATTGCTGTTATTGTTGCTGGAGGATTGTTCAGAGAAGAGCCAAAGGAGAAGAAATGGGGCATTTTAGAGGACAGAAGTGAATTTAAAAAATTAAGATGAAGTAATCCTGATGTCTAGAGGTCTAGAAAGGCCCCAGCCTCCCCTGACCAAATAATAGTTTGTAAATCCGATAAGCTGAGCCATTGATTACGTTCTTCTTAAGGCCCCCAGATATTTGGTAAATTTCTGAGGTATATGGTGCTTGTTGTTATAATTGTGATAAGCTCTGAGAAACATTTCTGGTTTAATATTCTAGGGGCCCTCACCTTTGAGTATAGATCTTGCTTCCAGGATTTCCTTCCAGTTTGGGGTCGCTATGATTTCTTTACAATGAGTTTGCTAACATTAGTCTTTGCTAACACAAATAAATAATTAGTATTTGAATTTTGTAGATGCTTGTCTTTCACAGAGCTTCTTCCTCTGAGTTATTGCCTACTCAAGTCTATAACCTTTTTGTGAAAAACTCTGTCCAAGATGATTACCTCTTGCAGCTTTTAAAATATGCAGACAATGTCAGTACCTGGGTTGCTGCTGAAATTGTAACAAGCTACAGTTCTAAGGTTTGCAATCTTTTTTTTCTATTTCATGATTAATAATTTTTTGTGTATGGATCATTCTTTGTTGTTCGTTCCTTTTATATACGGTAGTTAACATGTTTCCTTTTTCTATGAATAGGGTAAAGTAGCTGCAGTGGTTACAAGGAGTATAACATTCAAGGCAAATAGCAGCAAGAGTGTCAGGACCAAGGCAAGGAGAGAGAGAATAAAATCTTCCTCCCTGTTCCCTACGATCCCAAGGTTGCTCAGGCTTCGCGCCATGGCACACAATTAACATTTGGCCCTCCATTTTAACCCAGCAACAAACCATGGGTTAAAACTCTGATTTGTTTGTCCCTCAACCCAGAGTTCCAGGTTCACATGTCACATCAAACAACCCAGGAATGGGGCATTCCTATATTGTTTATGAAAGCTGATGCAAAACAGAAGTAGTGAGCACCCAGGAGGTTGCCCCACCAATTCATGGGTTAAATGAATTGGCATTACATGTGAACCAGGTCAGTATGTTCGTATTGCTGTAGCTTAAGCTCTAAGCAACTTGCCGTTTCAACAGCCCCAAATCCCTGATGTTGCCTATTACTAAAACAGACCTGTACTAGGTTGTTTTTACTGGGCTGCTTTAATAGCCCATTAGTACAGGAGGATGGTGTGGTGTCAGCATACCCTGCATTTCTATCCCATACATTTTTTCAGAAAAAGTTGGCAAAGATAATTCATTGTCATGTCATTTTGATAGCGTCATACACTTCAGTAAGAGGTTTGATTGATTTTGTTGCTCAGCTTCTAAAGCAGGATTATTGCTAACTCTGCTTTTAATAGCATTTCCTGTTCTTGTCTATAGCACTTCTCCAAAATGCACATAATTCTTAATTGGTAACCAGAAAACAAGCAGTTCGAGAGCAGCAGTTTTGCTGCTGTTCAGTAACAATTTTGATAGAGACAGAGTTTCACAAAATGAAGATGCCATAAAATAAGTATTTCTTGATATCCTGTTTCAACATGTAAAGCAGGATTTGTTAATTATAGTAATTTGTCTAGTCTGACACTATAATTCTTTTTTAGCCAGCATTTAGATTTGGTCATTGATGGATAATGCATTTCAACTCATTTAAATAGTTGGTTTACTCAGCATTTAGCTTTTTCCAGTTGCATCCTTATAACAATCATGCCTTCCCAAATGTATAACCAAAAGTAATAGGTTTACTGGCAGTATATTTGACATTAATTGAATTATGGTACAGTTTGTTAAATATTTATTATAATTGTTTTCCAGGTGCAGGTGAACTTACTTTCAAAATTTCTCTTTATTGCAAAATGTTGCTATGAGCAAAGAAATTTTGCTACTGCAATGCAGATCCTAAGAGGCCTGGAAAATCTCATTGTGAGACAATTGCCAGTGAGTAAATATTTACTTTGCAGTTCATACAAGCAATGTAGTTTTTATAATATTTTGAACAGGCAAAATGATGTATTCCAGCTCAAACACGTATCTTTTTATTTTATATACTTCTATGTAGGTTTGGAAATGTTTGCCTTCTAAAGTATCTGACATAATGGAAGAACTAAAGGCCGTTGAGGTACAGTAAAAATAATCCTTCCTATTCCCTGTTTCATAGAATCATAGAAAAGTAGAGTTGGAAGGGGCCTACAAGGCCATCGAGTCCAACCCCCTGCTCAATGCAGGAATCTAGGTCAAAGCATCTCTGACAGATGTCTGTCCAGCTGCACCTTGAATGCCTCCAGAGTGGGAGAGCCCACGACCTCCCTAGGTAGTTGATTCCATTGTCTTATTGCTCTGACAGTCAGGAAATTATTCCTGATGTTTAGGTGGAATCTAGGTTCCTGTAACTTGAGCCCATTATTCCGTGTCCTGCAAACTGGGATGATCGAGAAGAGATCTTTGCCCTCCTCTGTGTGACATCCCTTCAAATACTGGAAGAGCGCGATCATATCTCCCCTCAGTCTCCTCTTTTGAAGGCTAAACATGCCCAGTTCTTTCAGTCTCTCCTCATAGGGCCTTGTTTCCAGTCCCTTTATCATCCTTGTTGCCCTCCTCTGAACCCTCTCCAGTTTGTCTATGTCCTTCTTAAAGTGAGGTGCCCAGAACTGGACGCAGTACTCAAGATGAGGCCTAACCAGTGCCGAGTAAAGGGGAATTATCACTTCCCGCGATTTGGAAGCTATACTTCTATTAATACAGCCCAAAATTGCATTTGCCTTCTTTGCAGCCACATCGCATTGCTGGCTCATATTCAGTTTGTGATGTACCACAATTCCAAGATCCTTCTCACTTGTAGTATTGTTGAGCCAAGTGTTCCCCATTCTGTAACTCTGCATTTGGTTTCCTCTCCCTAGGTGCAGCACTTGGCATTTATCCCTATTAAATTTCATTCTGTTGTTTTCGGCCCAGCACTCCAGCCTATCGAGGTCACTTTGAATTTTGTTTCTGTCTTCCAGAGTATTAGCTGTTCCACCCAACTTTGTGTCATCTGCAAATTTGATAAGCATTCCCTGTACCTCCTGATCCAAGTCATTAATAAAAATGTTGAAGAGCACCAGGCCCAGGACCGAGCCCTGTGGTACCCCGCTCGTTACCTCTCCCCAGTTTGAGAAGGAACCATTGATAAGCACTCTTTGAGTCCGATTCTGTAGCCAATTGTGGATCCACCTGATAGTTGTTCCATCTAGCCCACTCTTAGCTAGCTTACTAATCAGGATATCATGAGGCACTTTGTCGAAAGCTTTGCTGAAGCCCAGATATAAAAGGTCCACAGCATTCCCACAGTCCACAAGGGAGGTTACCCGATCAAAAAATGAGATCAGATTAGTCTGACAGGATTTGTTCTTGACAAATCCATGCTGGCTTCTAGTAATCACTGCATTGTTTTCAAGGTGCTTGCAGACTGACTTCTTTATAATCTGCTCCAAAATCTTCCCGGGGATTGATGTCAGACTGACTGGCCTATAGTTCCCAGGTTCCTCCTTCTTGCCCTTTTTGAAGATGGGAACAACATTTGCCCTCCTCCAGTCGTCTGGCACTTCACCTGTCCTCCATGATTTCTCAAAGATAATAGACAGTGGTTCTGAGAGTTCTTCTGCCAGTTCCTTTATTACTCTAGGATGCAGCTCATCAGGCCCTGGAGATTTAAACTCGTTCAGAGTAATCAGGTGCTCCTTGACCATTTGCCTATCAATCTCAAGCTGCAATCCTGCCCCTTCAGTCTGCACTTCAGGTTTGCCAGGGGGGTCATAGACCCTCTTTTGGGAGAAGACCGAGCTGAAGTAGGAATTGAACACTTCTGCCTTTTCTTTGTCTTCTGTTATCAATTTGCCATCCTCATTGCGTAGTTGAACCACCAGTTCTTTCTTCTGTCTTTTACTGTGCATGTATCTGAAGAAAGCTTTTTTGTTGCTTTTAGCATTCCTCGCTAACCTTAGCTCATTCTCAGCTTTAGCCTTCCTGACACTATTCCTGCAGTTCTGTGCTACCTGCCTGTACTCTTCCCCTGTAGCCTGTCCTTCCTTCCACTTCCTATACGTGTCCTTTTTTGTTTTCAGGTCATCTTTGAGTTTATTGTGAAGCCACATTGGCTTCTTCTGTTGCCCTCTGCCTTTTTTCCTTGTGGGAATTGTTTGCAATTGTGCCTTTAAAATTTCCTTTTTTAAAAACTCCCACCCCTCCTGGGCTCCCTTTCTCGTGAGAGTCACTTGCCATGGGATCTTACTAATCATTGTTCTGAGTTTGTTAAAATTGGCTTTCCTAAAATCCAGGGTACGTGTTTGGCTACACTCAGCTTTTGCTTCTGTTAGAATCAAGAACTCAAGTATAACATGGTCACTTTCCCCCAGAGTTCCCGAAACTGCCACTTTATCCACTAACTCGTCTCTGTTGGTTAGAATCAGGTCAAGGATAGCCGATCCTCTAGTTCCTTCCTCCACTTTCTGTAGGAGGAAGTTATCGGCAGCACAGCTCAGGAATTTCTTGGAGGGGCCATGTTTGGCTGAATAAGTCTCCCAACAGATATCAGGGAAATTGAAGTCTCCCATTACTACCACATCGTGCCTCCTTGAAACACTGGCAATTTGCTTTTCAAAAGTTCCATCCTCGTCTTCTCCTTGATTGGGTGGTCGGTAGTAGACTCCAACCGCCATGTTCGCTTTATTCTTTGCCCCCTTTATTTTAACCCAGATGCTCTCAATGGGGCTGCCAAGCTCCTCTTCCTGTATCTCTGTGCAGAGATACGTATTTTTAACATACAGTGCAACTCCACCTCCCTTTCTGTTGCTTCTGTTCCTTTTGAACAAGTTATACCCTTCAATTGCTGTATTCCAGTCATGGGAGTCATCCCACCAGGTTTCAGTTATCCCTATCAAGTCGTACTTGCCCTCATGTATCAAGAGTTCAAGTTCGTCTTGTTTGTTCCCATACTCTGGGCATTAGTATAGAGACATCGAAGTCTATGTGCTTTATAGTCCGACTTTCCCCCTACATTTTGTGGTAGACTATCAATGGGCACCGCTGGAGCTGTTCTCTCCATTGTGGCATAGAGGCCTTCTTCCATTGGTACCCCCGAGTTTATGTCTCCCTCCCCTGTTGGATTCAGTTTAAAGCCCTCCTGATTACGTTCCTCATGCTGTGGCCAAACACATTCTTCCCAGTCCTTGTGAGGTGCAACCCATCCTTTGCCAGCAGTCCATCTTCCAGGAAGTGTAGCCTGTGGTCCCAGAATCCAAATCCCTCACGTCGGCTCCACCTTTGTAGCCAGTCATTCACTCTGAGTATTTTTCTTTCCCTTTCTATGCCTCTTCCAAGTACTGGAAGGATGGATGAGAAAACTATCTGGGCCCTGAAGTTCTTGAGTTCCATTCCCAGCTCTTCAAAGTCTGCCGTGATTTCTTTGTAACTCTGCTTGGCAGTATCATTTGTACCCACGTGGAAGAGAAGAAAGGGGTATGTGTCGGTGGGCTGCATGAGCCTCGGCAGCTGGTCTGACACATCCTTAATCCGTGCCCCAGGGAGACAGCACACCTGGCGAGTCCATGGGTCTTCGCGACATACTTTGGCTTCGATCCCCCGCAGGAGGGAGTCTCCCACTACGAGTACTCTTCTCTTCCTCTTGCTGTAGGCCTTGGTTTGATTGCCTCCACTTGACTGACCCTCAGCCTCTTGCTCGCTGTCACGTTGGGTGCCCGGTAATCCGTCCTCTGCAGGCTGTCCTCTGCTCTCGTCCTCAAGTACATGGAAGCGGTTCCATAGCTCCACTGTTTCCACAGGCGCAGAGTGTCTTGTAGTTCTTCTGCTCCTAACAGTCACCCTTTTCCAGGGAGTTCCCCCTGCGTTATTTTCCCTTGCCTCTGCAGTCTCCGACTCCGCCTCATCCTGCCGTTGCCCTTCTGGCTCCTGTACTGTGCTTTGGTGCTGTAGATCCACCGTTCTGTCTAAGAATTCCTCGCTTTCTCTTATGCTCCTGAGGGTTGACACTTGCTGCTCCAGTCCTCTGACCTTTTCTTCCAACAGCGTGACCAGCTTGCACTTGTTGCACGTGTAGGCCATGTTGATCTCCGGCAGGAAAACAAACATTGCACACCCCTTGCAGGTCACCACCACTGCTGAGTCCTTTCCTTCCATAGTGCTCTGTTTCCTAGTGGCCTTTCCCTCACTAGATTTAGTACAACTGCAGAGGTAAATGTTAGCTGTGTAAAAGAAAACTATAGGATCACTTGGCTTAATGCTATTGTCCTCCCATGTGCTTCATTCTGTCCTGTTTTTCTATATGCAGTTGTCTCATTTCAGAGGAATCTGCAAACACTGAAGGATATTGATTTATACACTTGTATTTATTTTTTTTGTAGCACCTGCTGATAGGCATCCTCGGATGCATTTTTTTAACAAATGTATATTAAGAGCAACAATAACTTTTCCATAAGACAAAATGTCTGCTAGTTGCAGCGAGACTGCTTGCTAGCTATAATACAGTTTTCAACTTCTAAAGAGAAGTGCTGTGTAGCATTTCTGTCTTCAAGCTCTGCCCCTAGAATCTAGCTTTCTAAAACCAGAAGTGTTGGCTGTGGTGAGTTTAGTTATTTTCCTAGCCTGATTACAGCTTCTGAAATGAATTCCAGATGAGCTCCATTTCCAATAAAACACTTATGCCTCTACATCTGTTGTTCAAGATGCAATAGTGTCCTGTCCAGATGGACCTAACTGGAGGTAATGCTATGTTTCCCTGGGTGGAAATTACCTGCTGGCATATAGACTCTGTTCTGTATTCCTATATATCCTTGACAAACTGTATAAGGGTGGCTGAGAAAGTGCCATCAAAAGACTTGGGAGACAGGTGTCTCCTCATACACCCACTTAAGGGGCCTTGGGTGGGGGGAATAATAAATAAAGAAAAATTGCAATCTCTTTTTGTATTCTCCAGGATTGAATTCTGCCATTAAAATCAGTTTCCAGGACTGAGTCCAACCAATCTCTGGCTCAGGTTAAACCCTGAATAACTTACCCACATACATTATTTCCTTCTCTAATCTAGGTTCTTTTTCCTTAAATACTATTATAGTACCCAATATGTTCATTATAATGTACTAAAGCAAAGACGTTGCTACTATGAAACAGATTTTTACACCATGTTCTAATGTATCTATGTATGTGTGTCTATGCAAATTATATCAGGTGTTCTTAAAAAGTGACAGCTTGTGTTTAATGGAAGGAGAGAGGTTTAAGACTTCACCAACAATCCCATCAGCCCATGTTCTAGCAATGCACATCCAGCAGCTTGAAACTGGAGGATTTACTATGAGAAATGGCACATATAAGTGGACTAAACTTAGGTAATCTTACTTACAGCACAGAGTTTTTAAAAATTATACAGAATAACAGAAATGGAAAGTATGTTCATCATTTTGGCCTCTTGTTTTGATTTTATTGTAGAATGCTTTGCATACATTTGTAGAAAAAAGATTTTTAAATATTAAATATATAAACTTGTATACTTAAGTCTTCCTGTACTTTATCAGCTATTAAAAAACTAAATCATTTCATTCATCTCTTCTTTTTTAAGAAACATTGCAAAAGTTGTGAGCCAGGTTCATGCATTTCAAGAAAATCCCTACGCATTCCCTCCAGATCACCAACTACAATCTTTCCTAAGACAAAGAATAGCCTCTCTTAATGATGCAGACATCTCTGCTTTAGCAGCTGACAACTGCACCAATTTTCACCAGATACGAGCTGAAAAGCAGTCCCGAAAAATCCAGGACACATTGTACAGGATGAAGGCAATGTTTCAGTAACTGTTTACATTTCATCTTTCTCTAACGTTTTAGGTTTAAAGTAACTTAAATCATTGGGCTGGTTACCAAATTGTGGCACATGTGACAGCAGTTTTACTGTGTAATCATATGCAGATTTACTTGGAAGTAAGTAACGGTACATAGGATTGCATCCTTAAAGTATCATCTCCATTTGAAAATAGCACTGACCAAGATGTAGGCAAGATACCTGCTGTGTTGTTTCCTTGCTTAATATGAAGTTGCCCTCAGAAGAACATGTCAAAGCTATATGCTGGTTAAAGAAATGTAATACTAAATCCTTCTGCATCTTTGTTTTGTCTTGGAGGGTAGAGGTTATTAGAGAACATGAACTCTATATTTATAGCAAGTCTGAATATATCTTGTCAAAAGCTAGTTCCCTCCAGGCTTGTTGCTAGCACTGATGGGCAAGCATAGGAGTGTGTGTGAGGTCTCTGGCATGGAAGGGCTGGTTCCTTGGATGGAGTTTGTTCAGGGGCTACTGCCTCTACAGTTTCCAATTTAGGGATCCTTGACTCAGTAGGTCCTGGTTGATAGGCTTAGGCTTGATGTTGGGCCATGGATTGGTATCCAGCGCCTCTGCCTCCAGTGCTACTGGTCTACCTGGCTTGGCTGGCCCCCTCTTCATCTAGGTCAGAGTCATGGTCTGAGCGGCTGCAGTGGAGGTCCTGACACTAAGTCCACAAAGATGGGTTTCTTGAAACTGACCGTTCACCTGTAAATCACACATATTAAGAAAAAAAGCAGATCAAATACATCTTTAAAATGCACTGATGGGCCTTCAGAGTGCTTCAGAAATAATAACAATTGTTGGCTAACACATAAGCATAATTGTTTAGAAATTTTCATTTACTAGGAATGTTCTAAGTAATTAAGATCATAGAAAGACTAAATTAGACCTGGTGCACACATCTTCCTCTACACAGCAAGCTGTTGTGCGTGAATGGAGACAGCCACCACAAGATCTAGGAGAACTGGCCAATACATACTTTAAGTATACTGCAGGCTATGCTACCAACTTCTAAATTTAATCTGTTGCTGAAGTTGGCAAAATATTAAATCATTTTTATTCCATGCTTATTCCATTCAACTGAGATGATGACCCCTTTCCACCCCAAGCCATATGGCATCGTCCTAGCAAAGGATCCTCCGAAAAGGTGTACATGACATACACAGAAATCTTTTGATCCCAGTGGCACAACTTGTCCACAGCCCGGCTTTCTAATTTCCCAGAAATGATTTTGATAAGTGGAAGGGCATCCTGGTGCCGAATACCACCTGCAAATCAAGATCTCTCAACCCAATTAGTTCATTGACTGCCATGATATTCTCCTTGCCCACAAGGTGCACAATGTGAATTCCTTCCTAATATCAGTCAGATCTATCTCCTTGAACTGGGCAATGGGCTTGCCCACTTTGAAAAGTATTACAAATGTCTCAAGGTAAGCCACCTGAGAGGATATTTAAACGTCCTGGTTATCCATCAGTTCCTCTCATTTTTTTTGTGCCATGGGGTGCTACCAATTCTGGGCTCATCCCCACCCTTCAAACACATGAAAGACTTGACCCTCCAACCTTTGTATTCATGAATCCACCCATCTTAATGGAGAATGCCGGTGCAGCTAAGTGCCCTGAAATTAACTTCATTGCCAGCTGCCTCTCACTTAATGTCATGGTATTACAGTGGCTTAGAAACTCGAACAAGCCCTGCCTGTATCATTTTTTCCCTTATACTCCTCCAATTCCGTGAAGGTCCTTATATCACCCTAGTGCCAGTGATACTTGGAGGGGCCTGTGGCCTTAGCAATCAAAGTGCCACAATGGCTACGGTGGCTCAATTGAATGTGAGAGAGAGGCATCAGCTATGCTGCTTTTATTGCTTAGCACATTTTTGTTGTAAACAGAACATACCACAGATGTGACAGCTGGAGTGCCCTCCTCTCTTGCGTTAATATGAATAACAACAATAATCGTAATAGTAATAATAAACATTTAGATAGCACTTTAAAATGCTCACAGTGCTTCATTACTGTAAGATAGGTCAGTATTACTCCCTTTTTGTAGGGCAGGCTTCCCCAACCCTGGTGTCTTGCAGATGTTTTAGACTATAACTCTAATTATTATCCCTTGATCACTGGCCGTGCTGGCTGGGGCTGGCGGGAGTTGTAGTTGAAACATCTTGGGGGCACCAGGTTGGGGAAGGATATCATAGGAAGTGATACAGTCTTGCCCAAAGTCACCTGATGAATTCACAGCTAAGGTGAAATTTGACCAGAGAACTTCTCAGTTCACAACTCGGACTCTGTATTATACCAGATCTTGGTGAACCATTGGGATAACTGCCTGGTTGTCAAACCAGACGTCCAGCACTCAAGAGTCCTGCTTCCTCATGGTTTTCTTGCCCAAGGGTTTCCATTGTGTCAGAGGAAGCTTGAAGGCCTTGTTGGGTCTTGGATTTCCTCACCATTGCCCCTCTGCTATTCCATACCCCTCCATGCACTGAGGTGATCTTAGAATGACAGAATTGGTATGCATTCCCTTTGGCCCCTCCTCCTTTCCCTCAATGGCCTTGTGCAGTAAGGGCAGCACAGTTAACTGTTTCCTCCGAGGAGTTACATCTTGGTGAGTACATTGGTAGCTTCTTTTTTTCATCAGTATGGCAGTGAAGAAGCTGAGATTGATACACACATACACACATGGATGCTTTTAAAAGCACATCCAGTTGGATCTGCACATTCAAAGTGCTCTTCTATCTCTGCATGGATAAGAAAGGGACTTCCCATTTACTGCTTTTGAAAGTGCAGATCTGTGCTTTTAAAAGGCTCTTCTCTCCTACTCAGGCATGGGAGGCATCCCCTCCTCTCCTGGGGGAAAGGCATTTGGAGCTCTTTTCCCCCCCTGGCATCTCCCATTTTCTTCTTGGGCTACAGAGGGAGAGACAGAGAAACTGGCCACAGGGCTCTTCTGCCACACTAGCCATTGTGCTCTGTGGTTTTTCTCCCCAAAATTGTATTTAGAGAGAGACCTCGGGGTGTGTCAGCTAGAGCAGCAAAAGACACCCTAGCTGCTGCACTCTCTGGTTATCTCAAGAACCTTAATGATGAGAGAGAAATTGGAGAGCATGGGGGCTAGAGCAGTGAAAATCTTTGTAGTTGCTCTCTCTCTCTCTCTCTGGCCCAGAAAGACATGGGAGACACTCGGGGGAGGGGGCACATTCAAGAAGACTGAGGGCTACATGCAGGCCACGGGTTGCCTACCTCTCACCTAGACAAATTAAGGCCTAGCTAGGCTTCCCCTGCTTATGTGATTCCTATGCTAAAAAAATCAAGTGGATATACCCATATCCAGGAAGATAACCCCAACATAGCCGTATTATGAGGACAGCAATCCTGTTACCAAAAGGTCAGGACCTGACTTGGCCCAAACCCAGAGGAAGTAGCACACTTTCCCATTGTGTTCCTGCAGCTCATTGTACTATTTAGATAATGTACTCCCTACCTCAACATTCATGTACGATCTAGCAATATCGATGGCCTGAGTAGATTGAGAAAAAATAATGTCCTCTAGCAAACTACTCATCCACTTCTTCCCTGTGCTCCTCCAATGTTCATTTACAAGGAATGCTGTCCCATCTCTGACCACAAGGTCTAGGCTACAAGGCTCTAACAAGAGCTGCTGCGTGCTGTGGCATAGCACAAACTGCCAAGGCCCGAATCAACTTGTCCTTGATTTGTAGGGGTGGCATGGTCTTATGTCATTACTTTCTCAGCATGCAGAAACAAGCAGAGCTGCCCTGAGCTTGGCCTCTTCTAGCAGATCGGCTGAGACCAAAGCCTAACCCCAACTCGTCACCAGCACTGTTTTTTTTTTTAAAAAAAATGGTCGTCTTTCGTGTATATTGTTTCCCTTGCACCTTCTCATTTTGAAGGCAAATGTATTCCTTGGTTACTGATGTGAGTCAGTGTAGAATTTGGCTCAAAGAGCTATTTTCATATATTCTTGCAACTACTTTGCAAGAATCTGGCCGGGTGACCGGCCAGATGGGTGATTAAAAAATCTAATAAATAAATAAATAGTTTGCATTTCTTGTGTGTACTATCATTGACTGATTTTTGTGTGTGCATGTAATTTATAGTATTTTTCCTGTATTTCTTATCATTATCCCTAGTACCTACTAAAAGTGTAGTTTTGAACAGTTACCCTACTCCAACAAAATGAAAAAAGCATGATAGAAGAAGTCTTTGACAGAGCAATCATATGGCCCCAGACAACTTTGGAAGGGCTGTCGGATTTTTTGGAGTCCCAGCTCCAATGTCGAAAAACAGCTCTGACCAAGGAGCTGGAACTCCACGCTCAGAGCGCCCTCCCCCCCCTGCAGCCGGTGCAGAAAGAACCATGCCGGCTGCATCTCCAAGGTCGGAAGAGCGACCTTGGGGAAGGGGTTTAGGGGGAGGGGAGGGGAGGAGACGGGTGCCACCTCAGCCTCCTTCCATTCCACTCCAAAGCACCACAGTTAGATGGCTGAAATCAGCCGTCTAGCTGCTTTGCAGGGTGGGAGGAGCATGAAGGCGACCTTTACCTCCATGCTCCTCCCACTCTGCCTAGAATGCCCTTAACCCTCCAAGTTCAGAGGGTTATGGGCATCCCCATTGGTCAACAGCCTTAAAAGTATTAATTATACCTATTAACCATTTTCCTATTGCATTTCAATAAAGCTAATGATGGCCTTTTTCCCTGTGTCTCAGGAACTTTTGATTTCAGTTAATCTTCATCGTTTTGCAGTAGGAAGTGGTATTTAAAAGAACTTAAGCCTTTGCTTGTAAAAGTTAACAAAATGTCATTCATTCATAAGGAGGTCTAAGCAAGGATTGCCTCTGTAAATTACAAATATGCCTTTGTAAAAAAAAAATGTTAGAAAATACCCTATTTTCCTGTGACTAAGTCATGCTTTGCTATTGTGTTGTATCAATATGACTTTCTACTATCTGAAAAGACTTTGAGATTCCTGGTGATGAAATCTGTACTTCCCAATCCAGTATTTAACTTTCTTTCTTTTTTTAGTTTGCTTATAATTTATTTCTATATGAAGCAGCCAATATGTAAGGTAACAAAATTCTTAAAGCCAAGTGTTGTTTTTAAGATAACTTAAGACATGACATTAAAATAAATATATAATTTGTATAATCCTTGTTGCCTGTGTATTATTCCTATTGAGGTTTGTGCTTCACTTTTATGAAGTCATGACGTTTGTGGGAAAGGAGCATTATTATTTGCCAGTGTGGCGTAGTGGTTAGAGTGTTGGACTGGGACTCAGGAGATCTGGGTTCTAGTCCCCACTCGGCCATGAAGCTCACTGGGTGACTTTGGGCCAGTCACTGACTCTCAGCCTAATCTACCTCACAGGGTTGTTGTGAGGATAAAGTGGAGAGGAGGAGGAAGATTATGTAAGCCGCCTTGGGTTCCTCTCAGGAAAAAAGGCGGGATATAAATATAATAAAATAAAATAATAAATCTGCCTTTAAAATGAAATCTTGAAATGCAATTCAGTTGTGTTAGTCTACTTTAAACTAAACTACTGTATCTACAGTAATCTTCTCCATCATCCCTAATAATCTGAAAGTTGAGAAGAAGAACAGATGGACATGCCATATACCAAGTTAGACTACTGGTCTTATCTAGACAAGTGTTGTCTACTCTGACTTGGAAGCAAATCTCCAAGGTGCCTTAAGATTTGCTGCCTGAGATCCTTTGCCAAGGATTGAACCCAGATATTTCTGATTGTAACGCACCTACTTGAGCTATGGTCAAGTTTTAACCGTGGTGTTTGAGTTTGCTCACACATGAGTCAAAGATAAATCACAGGACTTGGAGGAAGGAGAGAGAGGGGTTTTGGATCAATCTATCCATTCCCCGAAGTGATCAGCCTCTTAAATTATATCAGGGGTGGGCAACATGAGGCCTTCCAGATATTATGGCTTACAACTCCCATGATCCCTCACCATTGTCTATGGTTGCTAGGGCTGATGGGAGTTGTAGGCCAAAACATCTGGAGGGCCACAAGTTGCCCACCCCTGGACTATATATTCTTCTCAATATATACAACTCCTGCCCCCAAGTGATCAGTATTCTTGTAGCTTGCTGTGCTGAGAAGAAACGAACTCCTGAGTGCAGCTCGATGTGGGGATCCAAACCAGCTAAGAAACCATGCATGCAACACCCTACTTGCATGAAGGGGATGCAGTCCAAAAGGGCATCCATCGGTTAACAGAAGCAAGCCTTGTCAAATTGGGACATGTATCTTGTGTTTGCAAAAAGCCTTATTTTGGGGTTACTATTTTATTATATCTTTACTGTTTTACTATGTAGGTGGATGGATGATTAACTAGGACTTGAGAATGTTGTTTGATGTAACATCACTAGAACCTGTGGCTGAGCAAGGATTTCAAGTTAGGTTCATGCCCAATATTCTATCCAGTGGGATCACACTGGCTTGCAGATGGCAATAGTAGCAACAGCCATTAGTTCCAAGTGTCCACTGGAATCCCAAACTCTTCTCTCGGGAGTGCCAAGCTGTTAAATTTTCAGCTTGCATGTGTGCTCTTTTTCTCCCTCTCTCATGCGTGCAACCCCCCCCCCCCATTTTATATATATATCTTACGTCTCATTTGTCTTTACTGAATTTCACTTTCCCATTACATCCTGAGTTGATGGAGCCTTTGATGTAAAAAAAAGGGGGGGGGAGAGACATGCCCTACTTGTGTAAATACTATTAGCCTCTCTTTTTAAAAAGAACTGATTACCCTATATGCATATAATAATATAGTGGGGTTTTTTTTTTAAATCCCACTGTTATATGGTGAATTGTTGCATTAAATGGTAGAAATGGATGAGAATGGGATAAAAGCTATGGAAGAAAAAGGTGATATTGGAACCATAGAAGAAGAGAAATGCAGAGGTTGTAGAAATCCTAGTTGAAGGAGACTATCAGGGTTTTATTTTAATATACTTTTTGTTCAGAAAGTTTTTAGAGAAGTGACAGCAATACAAGGTGTTCTTTTCCTCTTTAGTACTTAGTAACATATTCTTCCAGACGGTGGCACTGTAGAACCTTTGCAAACATTAAAAAATAGCCTTGTGGCACCACGTTTAAACGCTAACAGAGTTACTGGGGCATGAGGTTTCATGGGAAGCTTATGCCTCAATAAATCTGTGTTAGTCTTTAAATGTGCCACAACTCTTTTTTTGCATTTGCAGTTTTGAAGAAATAATAAAGATACACTTTGCCCATATTCAGGATGCAATAAAATATATCCAGAGGTTTGATTATTAGAATAAATCCTTCAATATGAAGAAAGAAATTAAATTGCTACTGGTCTGGTTTTAATCATGCTGTACTTTTAAACATAAGAACTGCTCAAATACAATAAATCAGTGCTTGAAGGCCTCTTCAGGCAATTTGTGTATAGCAGGGGCATAGAACCTGTGGCCAACAGATGGTGTTGGACTACAATTCCCATCATCCCTGATTATTGGCCATGCTGGCTGGGATCGATGGGAGTTGGGGTTCAAAAACATTTGGAGGGCCACAGTTTTATAGCATGACAAATACATCCTGAACATCCCTCTGGCATGCTGGAACAGCTATCCTGTAGCCATTAAAAAGATGGCTACCACCACCAACATAACTAAGATCCTTACCAGTTCATTACCTTTGCTCATCCAAGAGGTGTATACAGTATTGACAAGGCTCTTGCGAGTTTGATAAAAATCCTTGGTTACAAACACCAAATTATTAAGTACTGTTTGTTAGAGGGTGCCACTGTGTGTGGCATGGCACAGGACAGTGTTTCATATACAGGCCTGTGGCTTACGCTGGCTCAGCTTGTCTGAGCGTGGAAAGCTAAGCAGGGTCAAGCCTGGTTATTACTTGGATGGGAGACCCCTCCTCTAGTTTCCTGCAATGCATTGAGCAGGGGGTTGGACTCGATAGCCTTGTAGGCTCCTTCCAACTCTATGATCTATGAAATCTATGAAATCACACACAGCTGCTTAATCACAGGTTATAGTGGTACTGGTGTCACCCTGTCCTTGCCTTCTGATATCAAAACAGGGCTACCTACAATTCAGAACCTGATAGAGATGGAAAGGCCCCCAAAGCCACTAGGATCAGCTTTCCCCAACAATATAAGAACCAGGTAACAAGCAACCTTCATTCGTTTGACATTCCAGACCACAATGTGCCAAAAGTAGGAAGTAGATCTACAGAAACTTGCCTTCACAGGCCATGGTAGCACCAACTGCCTCAAGTGAGCGCTATGGTATATTAGGGTGGGAAGAGGTGGAAGTCATTTACTAAACTTACTACGGGGGTGGGGAAGCTTCTTCCCAAGCAAACTCAAAGATGGTAGCTTCCAACTAAAACTCATCTAACCAGCAACCTCTTATATCTCTGACCTGGAAGGAAATTCTTCCCTGACCCTAAGCATGGCAATTGGCTATATGCTCAAAACGTATCTGGTTTTCCATGACAGCCAGGGAGAACAGTGTAAGGCTAGGATCCACAATACAAAGTACAAATCTGGGTCAAAGACCCTTTTGCTTAGAGCAGCCTTCCTCAACCTGGTGCTCTTCAGATGTGCTTGACTATAACTCCCAGCATCTCCTGACCAGCCACTGGCTGTGGGGTGCTGGGAGTTGTAGTCCAACACATCTGGAGGGCACCAGATTGAGGAAGGCTGGCGCAGAACTTCAAACTACTATACAATTCAAGCCACTGTAGGGACAGGGTTGGGACTAATTACTAACAGATTTGTTGAGACCAATGGGCTACTTAAATGACAGTCATCTTCTACATGAGCTTGCCCGAACTCTTTGTTCTTCAGTTGAAGCCCTCCTTTCAGGGACCCTCCCTTCACGATGCAAATGTAGCAGGTGGTGCCTGGAAAGAGGGCCTGCTCAGTCCTGTGCTACAGATATGGAATGCCCTCCAAAGAGAAGCTTGCTTGGCACCAACTTTTATGTGTTTTTGATTGAGAGAGAGAGAGAGTCCTACTGGATTTTAGTGGGATTTGCTGTTGCTTCTCTAATTTTAATTTTTGTCTTCATAATTTTTATTGTAATTTGGTTGGATCATGACTAAGTTTATTGCACTTAGGCCTGTTGAAATCAATGGAACTTACTTAAGTCACAACTAAATTGTACTGTTGGTACAATTTCAAGTATAGGCTGGTAGGATCTGAGCTAGCAGTGACTGACCAAGAAAGAAATCTTGGGGTTGTGGTGGACAGCTCAATGAAAATGTCGACCCAGTGTGTGGCTGCTGTGAAAAAGGCAAATTCCATATTAGGCATAAGTATGAAAGGAATTGAAAATAAAACTGCCAAGATCATACTCCCCTTATATAAATCTATGGGGTGACCACACTTAGAATACTGTGTACAGTTCTGGTCACCACAGCTAGAAAAGGATATTGTAGAGTTGGGAAAAGTGCAGAAAAAGGGCAACTAAAATTACCAAGGGGCTGGAGCAACTCCCCTATGAGGAAAGGTTACAGCAGCTGGGATTGTTTAGCTTAGAAAAAAGATGAGTAAGGGGAGACATGGTATAAGTGTACCAAATTATGCATGGTGTGGAAAAAGTGGATAGGGAGTCATTTTTCTTCCTCTCATAATACTAGAACCCGGAATCATCACATGAAGCTGATCAGTGGGAGATTCAGGACAGATAAAAGGAAGTACTTCTTCACACAGTGTGCATAGTTAAACTATGGAATTCACTTCCACAAGATGTAGTGATAGCCACCGACTTAGATGGCTTTAAAAGGGGATTGGACAAATTCATGGAGGAGAAGGCTATCAATGGCTACTGGTCCTGATGGCTATATGTTACCTCCAGTATCAGAGGCAGGTATGCCTATATACACAAGTTGTTGGGAAACATGAGTGGGAGGATGTTGTTGCACTCATGTCCTGCTTGTGAGTTTGCAATGTTAAGAAGCCTATTACTCTAGCTTGTATTAAATAAGCTATATGCATTTCCTAGATTCAGTTCAGATATAGGACAGTCCCTCCTTTCATTTGCCCAGCCAGCATGGAAAAGACAATAATTTGGGGGAAGGAGGGTACATTTTCGAAGCATCTGGACCAACCGGGATCCATCACCTTGCAATCGGCCTCAGCCTAAAGTGATCATGTGATTGGACCCACCAGCTGCCTGCAGAAAGCTTCATGGTTTGATCTCAGTGATTGGAGGAATACACAGTCTACATTTCGGAAGGCTAGCAGGTGCCACTGTTTGCAGATGCACTGCCTTTAAGCAGACAGGTGGTCTCCCACTCTGACTTGTTAAGACGCAGCAGCCAACCCCGTTTAATCAGAAACACCAGAGTCCCCCATTAGGCTTTGCAGGAGATTCCACGGGCCATTGGGATAACTTGACATTTGGGGCATGCCCTGTAAGGTAGGATCAGCAGCAAGCGCAGGTGTCATTTTTATCTGGTGACAAATTCAGTAGATTAGCACTGGGATGGAAGCAGGAGGAGTGGTGCAAGGATCAGTATTTGTGAGAAGAGGATGCAGCTGTTCATTGGGGAGAGGCCTCAGTCGGAGTCACTGCTGCAGGAAGAGGAGGAGGAATGCTTCCCATGCTTCTTATGGAGTTTGTGGGGCTTGTGCATCTTGTGGGCCTTCTTCATCTTCTTCTGCATCTTCGTTGCTGCTTTCTTATCCAGGGCCGGCGCTACCGCTAGGCCAACTAGGCGGTTGCCTAGGGCGCGTAGCGGAAGAGGGCGCAGAACGCTGTGCTCCTCTTCGCTGCCGGCGCGCTCCTGCCCTGCCCGCCCGCCCTCCTCTCCGAGAAAGCCAGGTAAGTGCGCCCGGAGTAGTGGTGGGGCCGAGCCTGGGCGCCTCCCCCCTACCCTGCCTCGCCTCTGCGCCGCCTCCCCCCCCGCGCCGCCTCCCCCCCACCTCGCCTCGCTTCGCCTCGCCTCTGCGCCGCCTCCCCCCCGCGCCACCTCCCCCCCACCTCGCTTCGCTTCAACTCTCCTCCGCGCCGCCTCCCCCCCCCGACACCTACCTTCTCCGTGCTGTTTCCGGAGCCCCGCCCGCGCTCTGTTTTGGCGGGAAGTACCAGGGCAACAGGGCTTAAACAGCCCTGTTGCTCTGGTTTCCCCCGGCCAAAAACAGAGCATGGGGGTCCCTTTTCGGAGGAGGCGTCGGACTGGGAAGGTAGGTGGGGGGGGCGGCGGCGGCGGGGGGGGGCGGGAGGTTGCAGAGCAGGGCTGCTTTCCGGAGCCCCCCCCACAGCACGAGGGGGGGCGCTAAATATAATTTAGCCTAGGGCGCCAAACTGCCCTGCACCGGTCCTGTTCTTATCCATCACATGGGTCCCCATGGCAACAGCCCCAGGCAGCAAAGGGTTAACCCCCATTCCTCCAGGCATACCAGGAGCAGGTGGGGGGTCAGGGCCACCAGGCCGGACTGGATAGCCAGGTTGATGCCTAGGATACAGGCGGAGGCTGAATAGGATGACCTGGTGGGTATGCAGGTTGCCCTGGCTGGCATCCCTGCTGGGGGGATGGGATATGAGCAGGGCCGGTGCTACCATTAGGCCAACTAGGCAGCTGCCTAGGGCGCTGGGCTAAAGGAGGCGCCAGAAATGCCTTGGGGGAAAAAAATACATCACGTATTTTACCAAGTTTGTTTTACCAATCATGTCCTGTGGCGGGGAAGGGAAGGCGAAAGAAGCGCACCCCTCCCTCTCTCTCCTCCAGCTCGTTACCAGGAACAGCAGCAGGCAGGTTCCTCCTCACAACCAGCATCAAAAGAGGCAGAGAAGGCTACAGACTGGAGGAGGGGAGGCGGGCAGGGGCCAATGATGGGAGGCTGGTGGGCGGCTGGAAGGATGCACCTCCTTCACCTTCCCTCTCAAGGATGCACCTGCAAACACCTCCTTCGCCTTCCCTCCCTCGAGCGAGCCTCAGGTTCCTCAGCTCAAGGTCCCCTGAAAGCAGTTATTTCCAGCAACCAGGGAGGGAGGGAAAGGTATTTTAAGCTAGCTGGGGCTCCAATGTTTTAATTATTTACCATGCTGTTTCTGTGTTTTGGTTTTAAATGGTTTTAGGATGCAATCCTATGCGTGTTTGGGGGGGGGGGAATCCTACAACTCCCAGCATTCCCCAGCCAGCCATGCGCAATCCTATGCACGTTGAGGTAGAAAAAAGCCCCACAACTCCCAGCGTTCCAACAGCCAGCCATGCTGGCTGGTGAATGCTGGGAGTTGCAGGGCTTTTTTCTGCCTCAACGTGTTTAGGATTGTGCCCTGAGCTGTTGATGTTTTCTTTACTGTACTTTGAATATTGTTGTCTGCCTTGAGCACTAGGCTGGTAAAGGGAAAGACAGGATAATATACATTATTCTGATAAAGAAATATTGCAACAAAGTGATAGAGAGAGGAGGGGAAGCAGCAAGTTTCATAAATCCCCTCCTAAATTTGAACCAGATGATCCACGGGCTCTCTCTTTGCTATGTTTCTACTACATGCATCCCCCCCCCCGCAACCCAGAAGGTGTACGAGTCAAACCGGTGTCTCTGCACCTCCACCCTGTGAGGTAGGACAGGCTGCAAGACGCCCTTTTGTCTCTATTCCTCACAGGTAGCGCCACCACACCTCTCTCACATCCTTTTTTCATATCCCTTGTGCTGCCTGCAGGAGGAGACAGGCTTTTACATATATATGGAGTAGGAGAAGGCCCTTGGGAGTTCCTGGCATAGCTGGGCTGATGTTGCCTCTTTGCTTTCCTCGTGAACACAAAGGAAAAGTCTCAAAGTCCACAACGTTTTTCTATGGGGCTCGGCAGTTCCCAGGGAGGGAAATTTATTTCATAATGGGCATAGGGCTGGAGGGAGGGAGGGCTCAAGTGGGAAGGGGGGGCGCTAAATATCTGATCTTGCCTAGGGCACCAAATTGCCTTGCACCGGGCCTGGATATGAGCCAGCAGGTACAGAGCCTGGAGGGAAGGCAGGATTCACTGAAGGAGGGTGTGCAGGATTATAGCCAGCTGGGTAAGAAGGGTTGGGAAGATAGGCTGCTCCAGGGTAGGCAGCCGGCTGGCCTGCATTGGGATTCCACATGGTCCTCAAAGAAAGAGGAAACAGTCAGCTTCGCCTCCGGAACCTCTCTGCGCCTTCTCCCTCGCTCTGTCCAGTTCTACCTGCTTGTGAGTTTCCCACAGGCATCTGGTTGGCCTCTGTGTGAACAGAATGCTGGACTAGATGGACCCATGGCCTGATCCAGAAGGGCTCTTCTTATGTTTTGTGCTTATGCTGGCCACTATTTCTATTATGCTTTTAGCGATTATAACCTTCATGCATAATTAGGGATGTTTGTAATCTGCTTCATTATGCCAAACTTATTTTATTCTCTTAAGTTATAGCAATAACTAGTATATATTCTTTGGTACCAATTTTGTGTTGTCTGGCTCATGGAGTGCTTCAGGAACCACTATCCAACCATTGTTATGTTTTGGGTTGGGGTTTTTTTTTTTTAATGCCCAGAACTATTAGACATGACTTATAAATCTGGATCTGATTGGGGATCAAGCATATAATTGTAATTTCTCTCCTGGTCAGGTGAACCATAGATGCATCTTCCTCAGGTATGAGAAATTAGTTAGCCAGATGGGGCAGGTTCAATAGGCTCACCTCAAGCCCTATTGTGCTGAATGAGGCTGGATTGCAGCCTGTGTTAACTAATAGTGCAATCCTACACATGTCTACTTAGAAGTAAACCCCACTGAGTTCAATTGGATTTACTCCCAGGTGTATGTATAGGAGGGGTGCAGAACCTCTTTTAGCCCAAGCACCGAATTCCATTTGAAGAAGCTTTCAGAGGCCACATTCCAGTGGTGGGCAGGGCCAAAAGCAAAAGGGGTGCAGCTAAAAATACCAGCATACTTTAACTTAAAGCTCCTACTGCCAGTAACTAAGCCCTAGGAGAGGCGTTTCAGCCTTTTAGAATGGGGGAACAAACTGCACAAAAGCCAGAAAGCCACCAGATGATCGGTGGTTGGGGGAAAGGGGCATAGCCACCTGGGTAATCCTGGAAAGCCAGATTTGGCCCCTGGGCCTTAGGTTCTGCATCCCTTCTGTATGGGATTGCAGCCTTAGTCTGGATCCATCCCTTTGTCTCTGAATTGCACATTTCCTGGAGAGCCCTATCATAAAGCAAATAAGACACAGTAGTCTTGGAAATGTCTTGAAATGTCATGGGCAAACATTATATTGCCCAGCATACGATGAGGTGCTGGGCAGGTGTGAGCCAGTGTGGCGTAGTGGTGAGAGTGTTGGACTGGGACTCAGGAGATCTGGGTTCTAGTCCCCGCTCAGTCATGAAACTCACTGGGTGAATTTGGGCCAGTCACTGACTCTCAGCCTAACCTACCTCACAGGGTTGTTGTGAGGATAAAATGGAGAGGAGGAGGAGGATTATGTAAGCCACCTCGGGTTCCTTGTGGGGAAAAAGGCGGGGTATAAGTATAATAAATAAATAAATAAGGTGTACCATTGGGTCCTTCCTAGGGTGAAAATGTTCATTGATCCAGTCCTTGGTGGTTGAATGTGAAAAGGATTGTGTTTTGAGCTGATGTGAAGTGATATCAAAGTTCTACATGTGGTGTTGTATTTGTGAAGCCTGGGGTTAACACACTACAAAACCCGGCGGATCCACTTGCAGTGTTGCCTTTTGTCCATTAGGTGGCATTTTGTTTCTATCACAGCATGCTGTCTGTTACGGGTTTGTCCCTCTTTTTTCCTGGGCTGTTCTTTACGTATTTCCAGTACACATTTCCAGC
The DNA here is from genome assembly GCA_021292165.1 of Shinisaurus crocodilurus. Classification (NCBI taxonomy): domain Eukaryota; kingdom Metazoa; phylum Chordata; class Lepidosauria; order Squamata; family Shinisauridae; genus Shinisaurus; species Shinisaurus crocodilurus. The sequence continues at coordinate 96,192,840 of CM037878.1, forward strand.
TCCCTCTAGAATATATAATGAAGGGTCAAGAAACACAGGGGGTGCGGTGGGAGGGTTCTGAGCAAAAGCAGCAGTCTGGAGTACATTATCACGAGTAGATCTGCTATGCATATGCATATGATATGCATATGAGTCTACCAGCAAAGATCACCATGCATCTTAAGCAGGGAGCATAGTTAATGCAAAATTTTGTCTATACCTTTTTTTAAAAAAGAGCAAAGGTAGTCATGTTGAACTCGCGTGTGTGTGTGTGTGTGTGTGTGTGTGTGAGAGAGAGAGAGAGAGAGAGAGAGAGAGACAGAGACAGAGACAGAGACAGAGACAGACTTGGAGAATACCAAATTTAGTCATTCCACACTGGAGAAAGAGGATTTCACACCTCCTGAAGCTGGAATTTTATTCTCTGAGGGTTCATCCCTTCCAACTACTCAGTAAAGCTATCCAATTTGGCTTCCAGTGACTTTTATTTATTTATTTTTTTTAACCTAGTACAGCTTCTAAAATTATCTCCAGCTTGGTTAATATAAAGGCTGCCTAGTAGTTTCTCTCTGGGTCCGCTGGTAAAAGTGGCTATTGTGCTTCGCCCAGGATGGAAACTCATCTGAGTAACAGCTGGATTTTATATTTCCAAAATATGGGATCCAACATTTTCCCTTTCTTGCTCCCAGTAGCCCTAGGGGCAGCTGCAGGTCCAGCCTGTAACTATCACATCTAACACAGAATCTAATTTAAATGTCTGCAGACTCCTCCTCCCCCACATCATCTTGAGACTCTTGAACACACAGCGTGATTTCACAAGCAAGTAAGGTTTCCCCCCCCCTTCCTTCCTCCCCCCCCCCCCATCCTGGTTTTTGTAATATCTTGCCGGATGAAGAGATCTGAAGATCTGGAAAGCTGCCCTTTTTAAAATATTTTTTTGGGTGATCTTTCCTTTGGCCTCTTACAAGTATTCCACTAATATGGATTTTATATTTACATGATATAGTTCCAGGCAGCTCAAGTGAGTTATGCTATGTTAGGATGGGAGGTGGAGAGAAGAGGCCATTCTTGCCTGAGGGGAAAACACCTTATAAGCTCTAGTAGTTGCCAGACCTAAGTGAAACGTTTCTGTCCTGAGCAACCCCCAACCAAAATTTATCAGTTTGGCCCACACTGGCCTGAGGGGAAATTCCAACCAGAGGTAAGGCAATCAGGTGATGCTTACAATACTCCATCTGTCTAGTCTTTCTTTATTGTCCTGGAGAGCAAATGTGTTAGGCTGAGATCCACAATGCACAAAGGACATATCTGGACAAAGCACCCTTTTGTCTGGAGATAAATGGGGTCATTAAAGCCTTGTTAGGAATATGGGCTGGGTCTAATTTTATTACTGCCAGGCTTGTTAAGACCAAGAAGAAGAACATTGTAATGGGGCTGACACATCCAGCTGCAGCAGCATCCCTTCATGGATGCTCTGGTTGGTGGTGAATTATGAATTATCAGAAAGATTGTTACATTTATACCCTTTTTTCCTCCAAGGAACCCAAGGGACTTACATAATCCTCTGCCTCCACTCCATTTTATCTTCACACCAACCCTGTGAGGTTGGTTAGGCTGAGAGTCAGTGACTGGCCCAAAGTCACCCAGTAAGATTTATGGCTGAGTAGGGACTTGAACCCAGATCTCCCAAGTCCCAGTCCAGCACTCTCACCACTACCCAACACCAGATCCTACCTTCTGCACTGAGAGAACCAGAGGCCTCTCTGCCAATCCTTGCAAGTCAGGACAATACATCAGTACTGCAACAGATGTTGCAAACAATCAATTTATGGCACAGGAAGTGGCCTTATGCCAGGTCAGGCTATTTGTCCATCCCGCCCAGAGGTGGGGAACATGTAGTCATCCAGATGTTGGTGGACTGCAACTTCCGTCAGCACTTGTGTTTTGCCAAGAGGCAAAGTTTATTTTAGGGATTCAGAAGCGATTAACGCACAAGTGGATAGAAGTAAAGGCTATTTATTAAAGAGCAGGCAAGACGAAATGGAGTAATAACATGGAACAGCACTGCTGAGCAAGATAGCTTGCATCTCCTTTCTGTTGTCGGGAACCCCGGGTGAACGGCAATGGAGAGACCCTGGTCAGATGGCCGGCACACAGCACCTCCATGGTCCAGCCTGGGTGACAGCACCTTATTTATTTATTTATTTATTTATTATATTTATACCCCGCCTTTTTTCCTGCAAGGAACCCAAGGCGGCTTACATAGAGCTCCTCCTCTCAATTTTTATCCTCACAACAACCCTGTGAGGTAGGTGAGTCAGTGACTGGCCCAAAGTCACCCAGTGAGTTTCATGGCCGAGCGGGGACTAGAACCCAGATCTCCTGAGTCCCAGTCCAACACTCTAACTTGAGAGCCACACTGGCTCTCAAGGACTTATATGCCAGGAGGATTTATATGCCAGGACCAGATGTTTCCCGCCCCCAATGGAGCCCAATATTGTCTTCTCTGGTTGCCAGCAGCAGGATCTCAAGCAGAGGCCTTCCTTGTCACCAGCAACCTGATCCTTTTTTCTTTTCTTTTTTTAACTGGAGAGAGTTGCTTGGGATTGAACCTGGGGCCTTCTTATTCAATGCCCTCTCACACTGAGCTGTGGCCCTTCCCCAAAGGAACAATAACTTTGTAATGAGAATAGCTTTGCTACAGAGATGCAGAGGCCTCCTGGGAAGCATATGGGGGGGGGGGGGCAGGGGAAGACCAATGATTGCCATCACACTTCCTGCAGCTCAAGTGCAACAACAGTTACATTTTATAAAACCCCCAAAGCACTGGCTTGTCATTACTCCCATTTTCCTTTTGTTGCAGCAATACGTTAAGTTGCCAGATTCAAGGCAAGACAGGGCACCTAAAATGTAATCCTTCAGCAGATACAGTTTCTCCCACCACCCCACACCCCACACCCCTCTTCAAGAAAATGGCAGGAAAGATGGCACCTGCTCCCCAAATCTCCCTCCTGTGTAAATCGGTAAAGGCACTTTTTCTACAATTGAAAATATCGGGCACAGACTTTATTTGCATGCAGCTCAATGGTGTTTTACAACAATTAAATGTTCAAAGCAAATACACATCCCCCAGCCTGCAGGCTTCAAAGGCAATATTCCTTGATTATCTGTCCCTTTATAGCAGGATTAGGTAACCTGTGGCCCTTCAGATGCTTTGGCCTACAACTCCCATGATTCCTCACCATTGGCTATAGTGGCTAGGGCTGATGGAATAGAAATGAAATTAAATGAAAGAATAAATAAATAAATAATGAGTTACTCCATTGGACTTCTGATATATTTCTTGATATGGTGCACTCTAAGGGTTGATGTAGTATAATATAGGAGCTTAAAGTGTGAGTGCGGAAGTCTCTGGTTTAGTCCTCGGCTCAGCCACAAATTCAATTAAACTCCCCGACCTCTCAGCTTCAGCCCTTCATCTAGAGCAGAGTCAGCAGAAGTTACATCATGTATTGCTAGTGAATCACTGGGCAGTTTCTGGTGTACTGCCTAGAGTCTGCTGGTTGTTGGGATTCTTGCAAACAATGCTAGACTGAGTGGGCCTTGATTAGATCCAGCCAGACACTTCCAATGCTGTTTAGCACAGATTAGTTATGGCTGAACAGTTAGTTAAACAGAACCTGAGCTTCCTTTCTTTGTAAACCTAAATCACATAATGAGGATTCTACTTTTAAAAAGGAGAGAGGCGGACAACAGGAGAGAGAGAAGATTACACAAGACTGAAGTCAACCCATCATTGATCTGCTCTTTAGGGATAATAATACCTTCCAAGGTTGTTGCAGGGCATGTTTAGATAGTGTATGTAAAGCATTCTATAAATACTGATTTTAATTATATCACTCCTTGTTTCCAGAGATTTCTGTTCAAGTTAAACTTTGGAAAGATTTTCATCTCCAACACAGAGGGTGGATAGAGATGGCTCTCTTACCACGCATCTACTGATGATGACCACAGTCTAACACAGAATTAGGCATGCTTAAAGGTGCAGTCCTATGCAAGTTTAGACAGCTCCCAGCATGCCCCAGGGTAGCTTATTCATCTGTATAAACCCAGAAAACCAACTGAAATCAAATGATAACATGTAGATCATTTGGCAAATGAATGGCTGGATAGGTAAATGGTAATTTGTGTTCAACATGAGTTGGAGAACCTTGAATATGTTTTTCAGTCTTTCCCTTGAAACTCCCCACCCCATTGCATGAACCATTGTGACAGAGAGTTGAACTAGATGCCCACTCAAGGGTCTTCCAACTATACAGTGATGTAGCTTATAGTATGGGCAACAACTCAGGAAAAAAATGGGAAAGGAAACTGAAAATAATGTCCTGGAGATGTTGAAAACAAGTCAGTTTCCCCTACCATCCATTCTCCAGATAGAAAAAGCAAACACATGAGAACTGTGGCTCTTTCTGACCCTGCCTCCCCTAGTACTGCAGATAATAACTGTGTGGTGGTTGGATCAGGACTGGAGGTGACCTGGGTTCAAATCCCCATTCAGCCACGAAATTTATGGGGTGATCTAGGGCCAGTCATGATCTCTCAGCCTAACCTATCCCAGAGGCAGTTTGTGATAATAAAATATAGAGCAGGAAGAATTATGAAAGCTGCCAAGTTCCTTGCAGGAATGGTGGGATGTACTACTAATAGAGTGGTGATGATGATGATGATGATGATGATGATGATGATGATGATGATGGAGAGCCAGTGTGATGTAGGGGTTAGAGTGCTAGACTGTAGTAGTAGGCAATCACTCATGACTGAGTAAGATTGTCTTCCAGGATAAAATTACAAAAAGAAAATTATAAAAGGAGGAAATTCTAAAAAAAAATGTGTGTAGACTCTAGCGATGGGTCCATAAGTGACTGTGGAGGCCAATTCTAGATCCACACAGCTTCCCACAGTGAGGACACAGGTTACCAGATGGAAGATGGTCCTGACGTGCTTTTCGCTTAGCATGTTTCTCCCTAGTGCTGGACTAGGACTGTGGAGATCAAGGTTCTAGTTCCCTCTTGGCCATGAGGCTCACTGGCTGTCTTTGGGCCAGTCATTGACTCTCAGCCTAACCTACCTCACAGGGTTGTTGTGAGGATAAAATGGAGAAGAGGAGGGTTATATATGCTACATTGGGCTCCTTGGAAGAAATATGGGAAATAAATGCAAGAATAAATAATGATTAATAACAAGACAACAGTTATCCCAACTTGGAAATGGCTTGGCTAGTGAAGAGGGAGGAGATTAGGTACTCCTTCTCTGACTAATACAGCTCTGTGTATCTTAAAATTGTTGGTAAAAGTACTTTCTTTTTTTCTTAGTCTAGGGGTGGGTGGGTTGGTGCCATTGGCATGGATTAGCAAAGCCTGAGGGGTGTAGGGTAGTACCTCTACCCTACTAGGGGTATGCTTGGTTTTAACACACACACACCCAGCAACTTACTGTGACCTAACAGCAACAGCCAAGCGATAGTTTCTTTCCCGCCCCGTGATCATCGCTGTCCTGCAAACCATTTTACGACCTTGGCAGCTCTTTAAGGAAATGTACCCATGGGATGGAACGCTATCATCGCATTGTAGACTGTAAAAACAAATGAATGAAGAGGTCCCAGCCATCCCCCACCACGAAGTGTATAGTTGAGTAAAATGGCCATTGCCCAACGTCTTCAGCGAGGGCCTCTTTTGAAGCCTCCCCCTTCCATAAAAGCCGGACAATAAGCGACATTTGCATAGAGGGGCAAGGGATGTGCCAGGTACTGTAAATCGCTTACAACAGATTTAACTGATCTACCGGCAGACACCGTGGAGCCAGCCCGGCCAGGCCTCTGGAAAATGTGCGAAGAGCCTCTTTGGTCGGGGAGGCCCGATGATAATTAGACGGCACTTATCTGCCCTTTGATGTCTGTTGACACCCGCGGCCCTGGCCTGGGGGCTGGCCCGACCCTATAAGAAGAGACGCTCCGCGGGCCTGCACGCCCACTCGCCCGATCGCTCCCGACGCCACGAGAGCCGGCGGCCGGCCAAGCGCACCATGACCAAGGCGCCCTTCTCGGTCGAGTGGCTTTCCCAGAGCAGCCAGGCCACCGTGCGCGCCCGGAGCAGCAGGGCGGAAGGCCAAGAGGCCGCGGCCGCCTCGTCGTCCGCCTTCTCCGACGGAAGCCCCACGCAGCAGGCAGCTCCTTTGCCCCGCGGCGGCCAGCCTGCGTGGGGAGAAAGAAGGCCGAGCGGGGGAAAGGTCATTTCCAGAGCCCAAGAACCGCCGTCCCTCCAGAAGAACGTGGCATCCTCTCCCGCAGGTACGGATCCGTCTGTCCCCTTGTGCCCCTGCAGTCGTTCTCTCGATTTCCTTGGTTGGTCTCCTTGGAACCAAGCCCCGGGTTGGGTTTTTCATCTGAACGACCGGAGGATTGCGGCGAAGGAGCCATGCCCAGGATATGGCCTGTAGCTAGGGGTGGGCTGGGGGGCTAATTTTTCTCTGCCCCTGTACAATTTTTTTTACAAACAAATAATTTAAAAAACAGTTTTGCCTTTAAAAAGCCTGCAAACCAGATGAACTGCCCCCCCCCTTTGGCGCCCCCCTCCAAAACTTTTAGGCTGACTATGGGCCATGCCCAGGATCGGGAACAGGGTCTCTTCCAACGTGGGTATCTAACCCCACCCCGTAGCACTTGCATGGCAGGGGTAGGCAATCTGGTGCCCTCCAGATCTTTCGGACTACTGCTCCCATAAGCCCCAGCTGGCATAACCAATGGCTGGTGATCATGGGAGTTGTACGTGGGGGGGGGGGGGAAGGCTGTGAGTTGGTCTTCGGTATACCAACTCTTGAAGTGGAAAGGCGTTGTCAAAATGAATACTAGTTGGGACTGATGACGGAGTGCGCCAGGTTGGGAAGGCTGCTCCATGGGAGTGGTTTACTTCACGTTTCCCAGCGCTCTGGCTGCAGAACAGGGTCCTCCATCTCCCATCCTTTATTTTGATGAGGGAGGCTGGGAAAACCAATTATCTTGGGTTTCCTTCCCTAACACAACCCAGTGCTTAATTTCCAAATTAAATTTTGGCCTGGACTTCAACTCCATCTGTAAGCTTGATGCCCATTGCCTACCCCTGGAAGGAGAACCTGGCTAAAATTCACAGCCCAGGCCTTATGTTTGCCTGCATGTAAGCTCCAACGCATTCGTTGGGACTTATTCTCATCTAAGTATTAGGAGTGCAGCCTAAGCGGGAGATGGTCAAAGAGGGTGCTTCGGAATCCATTTGAGTCACAAACATTCCGGTGTTGTGACTGAACGAGGCTAAGACTGCAAAACCTATGCACACTTCCAGGGAGTTCCATAGCAGTGGGGCTTAGTTCTGAACAAACCAGTGGGATCCAGCTGAACGAGTGAGCTGGGCATACCCTTCCCACCCCCAGCCTGTCTTTCCTGATAAAGAGATCCTGAGGTCTTAAAAGCTTGCACATTTTTTGGGTGAACTTTGAGTTGGCATAATAACGGTATTACACTACATGGATTTCAATGATGCACTCCCTTCCTTCCAGTGTTCCTCAGGATTTATATATGTATCCTGCTTATGGGCACTATGGCTGCCTTTGTTATTTTGTATGGCTGGGCATACATGAGGAGCCCTACTTGCTGTACTAGGGCCTTGAGAACAATCTTTACCCTTTTCTCAAATGGGAAACTACAGAGGATGTGCACCTTCTTCATCTGCTTCTCTTCTCTTTTTCTGCCCGCAGGATTAGCTGCCCCCAAACGGGCATGGAGAGCTACAGAGGGTGGCTCTGATGGCGAGGGAAGCCTTTCAGAGGGCCAGACCCCAGAGGACGGTGGCAGAAGCACGAGCAGCCGCCGCTTGCGCACCGCTTTCAGCCTGGAGCAGATCAGCACCCTGGAGAGCTCCTTCAAGCGGCACAAGTACTTGGGTGCTGCAGAGAGGCGCAAACTGGCCAGTAAGATGCAGCTCTCGGAAGTGCAGGTGAGGGGTTAGGCCAGCTTTCCCCCTAGGGTGGAAGGGGAAGGGTAGGGGTTGGAAGGGTTGCCAGAGTCCTCAAATGGTCAATATAGTGAGCCAAAAGACAAGAAAGTCATCTAACTACTTTTGGGTGGGCTGAAGAATTTTCAACTGACTTCTAGTTACCTTATGAATGTACAGTAAAGGTAATGTGAATATAATGTTGATATTATTGGTCCTGGATATTGTTAACTGACCTATTGGTTTGTCTTGTGCTTATTTAAACGTTGATATATTTTTAATGAACTGTAATCAGGTTAATATTGTAATATTTCAGGGCAGGGGGAAGGGATTTGAGGGGGCAAGATCCTCAGAAAGGCAGGTTTTTGGAATTGATCATGCAACCTGTGTACATATCTACTCAGCCCCACTGAATCCAAGGGGACTTACTCCCAGATAAGTGTATATAGGATCACAACGTTTGAGAGCATTTGTTGTGATTACTCTTTTATAGTTCATAGCAATGTTAACAACACTGGCCAGCCCACTTTTTGTTGTTGAGAAAAAGGATGTGTGCCTTTGGCCGGCATATATAGTACATGGGCCTATTTAATTGTTTATAATTAAATAACTATGTCATGTTACTGTAATGACATAGATAGCAGTTATGTCTTCTCCCCCTTCTATACTCAAAAGCACAGGGGACCTAATCTGGAGTGGGATGCTAGTGTGGGTGGTAGGGAGCTGTGAGCCTTTGCCCCCTCCAGATCAGGGTCCCCCATACCTGCAATTTACATTCCCAAAAGTGAGCCATTGAAACACAGACACTCAATTTATTTATTTATTTATTAGATTTATACCCCACCTTTTTTCCTGCAAGGAACCCAAGGCGACTTTCATAATCCTCCTCTCCATTTTATCCTCACAACAACCCTGTAAGGTAGGTTAGGCTGAGAGTCCATGACTGGCTCAAAGTCACCCAGTGACTGAGTTTCATGGCCAAGCGGGGAATAGAACCCAGATCTCCTGAGTAACACCTCCACCCTGGCAGAGAGACCCTGGCTTGGTTGAGTGAGGATGGGGCACTTGATCTGCTAATGAAAGATATTAGTCCATTCACCTCTGATTCTTTCCTTCCACAGATCAAGACGTGGTTTCAAAACCGGCGGATGAAGCTGAAACGCCAGCTGCAGGAGATGAGACCAGAACCCTTCCATGCTGTTCCATTTTACAGCCCACTCCCTTTTGGACCTCAAAGTGGGCCCCTGTCCTATATTTACTCGCCACCCCAGCAGACTTTTAGCAGGAGGGAAGCTCCTGTTCCTTCTGGCATTACTGTCCCCCCAATGCCAGCGCCTATCCTGGACCCCAGAAATGCCTCCGGAGGGCAGTCAGGTGCTCTCTGGCCAATGCCTGTGCCCTACTTTATGGGATACCAAGACCCCAGAACTGTCTTCATGACCCTCTGAGTCAATCAGCAGAGCTGCTGATGACCCATAGAAGGATTTGCACTAAAGTTTGCTCTTCCATTGAGGATCTAGAGCTATAGAGATCCTTGGTCCTGGATATATATGCTGTGAAGATATTTTGCACAGAGACACTGATAAGTTGGGGTGAGTGGGGAAATGATATTAATATAAGTACAATGAGTTTCAATAAAACTAATTTAGCAAGACCTTATTGGGTCTTCAATTGTCATATAAATGAGGGTTTGGCATGGAAGAACATAGACCAGCTCCTATCCTTAAATTTAGGATATGCCATTCTGCAAATGAATAGTTCACAAAAGCTTATGCAAGAATAAATTTGTGCATCTTTAAGGTGCCACAAGACCCTTTGTTGTTTTTGCAGAAGAACTGTACCTGGAGGAACCTGATCTAAAACTGGATTGGGCAAGCTAGCTTATTATGCTTTAGAGTTCAAGAGTCTTTTGTTCTGAGAGTTGTGCAATATTCTTGAGAGTTGTGCAATAATTGCATCACCAAGAAGTTAAAAACACTGGGATTAACTTCAGTCATTGCAAAATCAATCCAGAAACCAGTGATATGCTGGAAAAATTCTGGTGTTTATTCACACCCCATTGACAAATTGTCTTCTGTGTTTGCAGTGCAATATATCAAGTGTCATTATAATATGTGCATGGAGCCAAATCCAGCCCTCCTGGGGGGGCACATCCCTTTCTCCTGGATCCACCCCCATTCCCCCAAACACCAATTGTTTGGTGGTTTCCAGGCTTTTGTGCAGTTTTTTCCCCATTTGAAAATTTGGAATTGTTCCCCTAAGTACTTGCTTGATTAATAAGTGTTTAATTGGAAGGTGGAAGTTTTTGTCATATCAATTCCAGGGAATAACTAGAACCACTAGTTGGTAAACATGCATGGAATTCATCAAGCAGCATGGAAAAGCCACTATATAACTATCCTAACAGTTCTATGGTGCTTTCAAGTGTTCAAGGTGCTTCCTATGCATTATCTAGTTGTAATCCTTAGGGCAACCTTGTAAGGCATTATTATTATCCCCCATATTGCAGATTGGGTGGCGAGGAGCCTGAGCCTGAGAGAGTGGCTTGCTAAGACCATCTAGTGAGTTTATGTCAGACACAAGATTCAAATGGAGGACTTCTTGTTTTGTTTTGTAACTCTGTCTCTTAGGTGGCAGTCCTATGCACACTTAGCTGGGTGTAAGTCCCATTGAACCCAGCGGGTTTTACCTATGAGTAGACATGCAAAGAATTGTGCTGTTAACCACTACACTACACCAGCGCTATGTCCAACTGTATGTGGTGCAAAATTTGTTATTAATAATAATAATTAGCATATATGTACAGTACTACTTGTGTGCTCAGGTGCTTATATCTACCCTGCAGAGTAAGTCAGTCTTCTCCACATATGGCATATAGGGAGCTATTGTGAACTTCTTTGTTTATGATTCATTGCATTGCACTACACTAAACCAGCTCCTAGTTTTACTCATATTAGTGGCCTAATCATAAAAAGATTAGCACTTTAAACAAAGTGGTCCCCCACCCCCAAATCTGTTTATTAATTTTGCATTTTAGGGATACTTTCCAGAGATTTGGGGTAACAAAACTGATTGTACTGGGTCAGCTCTACTTTGATTTAATATGGTATGTGCATGGACACTGAGAAGTGAATCATTAATCAATTTAAACAAATGTCAAATGAAACAATGTTAAATGACTGTATTAAACAGGTACATAGTCAATATCTTCCCACTCCTTGGTTTCAATTTGTATATTTTTATATGTTTCTCACATAATAAATGTTTTGCTACGTCTATTTGAATAACTCAAATTGCTCATGCTTTTTGCAAGTAACCTGTCTTTCATAAATTAGGATTAGCATGATTAAGTTGCAGCACAGTAGTTTTCTTTTTAAAAAAAATACATTTGTATTCCACCCATCCTTGGAGGCTGAGATTGGAATACACTGGATTCCCAGAGAAGTATCCATCCAGATATGGGCAAAGCTGAGATCCCGTGTCATGAAATGGCAAAGCTGCGTTGACCTGCCCTCAGCTTCCTACTGAATGCACTTCTATAATACACACTTTTGCAAACATATTGGGCTGGATCCAGTTTTAGGCACATGCAACTGGGCTGGTAGAAGTCAACTTCCCCACCTGTTCCTCCCCACAGCTGCAGAGGATTCTGCTGAATGGGGTAGGCTACGATGTGGGGGGGGGGGTGACAGAAAGGAGCATCTCCCACATTGAGTGGAATATGTCCCCTACTGATTTGGGGGATCCCTGTCCCCAGCCCTCTGCATCACAGTCTAGCCCATTCAGGGTAGAATTCTTTTTGGGGGGAGTAGAGCGACTGGGTAAGTCCAACCCCATGGATTTTTGCCTTCAGATAATACATTTTTTTAATTATACGCTACATTTGTATGTATCATGCTGGAGTTGCATGCAAATATTTAATTGTGTGCACCTTAAAAATGCAATCTGTGATGCACCTCTGCTTAACTTGAGAGATGGAGCTGTATTGAGGGTGGAGCCACTACTGACTTCTTTTAACAACATAGAAATGTAGCTTGCAGAGTTTTTTCCTGGCACTGGGAGGGGTGGGGGTGCTGGGAGGGGAGCTTCATCAGCAAAATGTCTATTTGGCATGCTGCAGTTAAAGGCACAGGAGCTCAGCCAGTCAGTCAGGTAAGATTGTCTTCCAGGATAATTTTTTTTTTTTTTTTTTACAAAAGAGATTTTAAAAGGAGGAATATTCTAAAGAAAATTGTGTAGACTCTAGCGATGGGTCCGTAAGTGACTGTGGAGGCCAATTCTAGATCCACACAGCTTCCCACAGTGAGGACACAGGTTACCAGATGGAAGATGGTCCTGTAAAGGATTCATTTGACGTGCTAAGTTTCTCCCTTTCACCTTGCAGGGCTTCTTCAAAGTCCATAGAGCCTTTGTGAAAGGCCAACCTCCAGTTAGATCGTTCATGGGCCAGAGCTTCCCAGTTGTTGATGTTTATATTGCATTTTTTTAGATTAGCCTTAAGAACATCTTTAAACCTCTTATATTGACCACCGATATTCCGCTTTCCATCCTTGAGTTGGGAATAAAGTAACTGCTTTGGGAGACGGCAGTCAGGCATTCGAACAACATGACCGATCCACTGAAGTTGGCGTTGAAGGATCATTTTTTCAATGCTAGTAGTCTTTGCTTCTTCCAGTACACTGACATTTGTTCGCCTATCTTCCCAAGTAATTCGCAGGATTTTCCGGAGGCAACGTTGATGAAATCTTTCAAGGAGTTGGAGGTGACGTAGATAGTCCATGTTTTGCAGGCATACAATAAAGTTGGTAATACAATGGCTTCATAAACCAGTGCTTTGGTCTTCTTACAAATATCCCGATCCTCGAACACTCTATGTAAATAATAGGCAATATAGTCAGGGTGCCTTTCTGGCATAGTAAGACCTGAGCCAACACTTTACTATATCAACATGGGTCTTTTCATGGACTTTACTGTTCTAGCTTTGAATAAAAGGGAAGGATAAGTTCAGACGCTGATCCTCTTGATGAGCCCCACTGAAATGACTCTTCATATAACTTGAGTTCAACCACTGATTGTATGTTTAAGATTGGGACCCTTAGAAGCTAATCCCAATTTTGCTCCAAAATAGCCCAGATTTGCTGACCTTGTATGTGTTGGTATTCTAACAGATTTTCTGTTCTCAGAATAATGGGAATTCATGGATGGGCTTTTATTTTATTTGTAATTTGGAAATCAGTTTTGAGCCAGCCTTGCTGTTAAATTCTTACAGATGATGCTGGGTTATTGTGAGTAAGCAGTAAGCAAACATCAGGGTTCACAGACAACAAGATTTATAAGCAGCCTTGTAGCATTTTGGTACAAAAAGTAAAAGAATGTGTGATACTTTTTTCCTTTGGTTGAATCTTGGATATGCCTACTTAGGGGGCAAACTGTATATTCGATTAGAAATAAAAGGTAAAATGAATGTGCATGCAACTTAAAAGCATTGGTTTGTATCCAATGGTGGTTTTGCCGTGGCAGAAAGTTCTTCTGTTTGAGTAAATGGGGGGAAATGATTTTCACTGATTTCTCACCTACCTATTTAAGCTGCACCTGATTTTCACTGATCTACTCTGAAAAGCTGCTCCTGAGGGTTGGGGCACCCTCCAGAACAGAATGTGATATGGCTGTGTTGGGAAAACATCTGTGGCACAGAAGGGCTCAGCCTGTTGGGTCCAGTGGTAGACTGGAGTCCTTACCTACCATTAGATCCACTTGAGATGCATAGTTTTCCAATTCCAAAATCCATATTAGTGTAATTCAAGCGTGGGCAACTTGTGGCCCTCCAGATGTTTTGGCCTACAACTCCCAGCAGCCCTAGTCAGCATAACCAATGATGAGAGATGATGGAAGTTGTAGGACAAAACCTCTGGAGGGCTACAAGTTGCCCACCCCTGCTGTAGTACCTTCATTAGGCCAACTCAAAGGTCACAAAAAATGTGCAAGCTTTTGAGATCTCCAAATTACTTCATCAGGCAAGATGTCACAAAAAGCAGGGTGGGGTGGGGGGACAGGAGTGGGGGAATGCTGAAGTCATATCTGCATGGTCAGAGTTCAAAGATCTATTTGCAAGAAAGAGCTGCAGCTCACTGTTGATGTTCCTCAGGACATCCGCCCATGTCTGCTGCTTTGGGCTCTTTAGAGGGAGGGCAGGATATATATAAATCCTGTGGAACACTGGAAGAAAGTGAGTGCCTCATTGAAAAGGTACTTGGATTCCCAAGTGGGGAAAACCCAGTAGTAAAGCCCTGTGTAGGGGAATTAGCAGGATGAGGTATGGATGCATCATGAGGGAAACAACTGGTATGGTGGAGGGCAATTAACCATCACGCTTAGCTGGGAAACCTGTGACCTCTAGATGTTTTTGGACTACAACCTGGTTCACACATCACAGCTACCTGGGATTGAAACAACCCAGGGTAGCTGCAAATGAGTGGGAGTGAGTGGGCGAGCAGGCTTGCTCCCAGCTGCCCAGCCGCTCCCACTGAGATAAACAACCCAGGGGTGCCCTGTTCCTTGGTTGTTGTCCATGGCTTCCAATCTCAGAATTGTGGGTTGTTGGGGGAGGAACAACCTATACTTGTAAGCCATGGCTTGTTCTTGGGTTACAAACAGGGCCGGCGCTACCGCTAGGCAAACTAGGCGGCTGCCTAGGGCGCATGGCTGAAGAGGGCGCAGAAACGCTGCGCTCCTTCCAGCCGACCCTTCCTCGCCGCCTGAGCGCACCTGCCCCGCTTGGCCGCCTCCCGAAAGGGGAAAGTCCGCGCTCTTGGAGAACTGAAGGGAAGGAGGGAGGAGCTTCCCGGGACAGGGGAAGGCGGCATCACTGCGGCCTTCCGTCTGGGGCAAATCCGGGTTTTGGAAATCCCATCCAGTCCCCAGCGTGCCGCGTAATGATCGGGGGCGGGGCGGGGCGGGGGTGCGAGGATGCCCCTGGTATTTTGTGTTCTTCGGAGCCCTCCTTTGGCAGGTGATCCATCGGGGTGAAGCAGGCAAGCTGGCAGGCACCGGGCGGGCTCGGGGTCGCGCTCGGCTTTCCTTGAAGCCCAGAGCTAGGCCGGGTCAGGAGTGTGCGTGGTGGCGGCGACCGGTCCGAAGATGCTGCGCGGTGGGCGAAGCCGGCTTGGCAGCGGGGAAAGTGACTGTCGGAGGCGGCGGGCGGGGGGGCGGCCGGCCGGGGGGGGGCGCTGGGCAAGCAGGCATTTCCCGGCTGCTTTGCTCCGGAGCCCCCCCCAGCACGAGAGGGGGAGCACTAAATATAACTTTGCCTAGGGCGCCAAACTGCCCTGGTTACAAGTGTGGGTCGTTCTTCCCCCAACAACCTGCAATTCTGGATTCAGACATCATGACAACAAGCCAGCAATGGAGCATCCCTGAGTTGTTTATGTCAGGAGTGGCTGGCCAGCACGCTCGCTCCTGCTTCATACATAACCACCCACGGTTTAGCAAACTGTTGCAACAGGCTAACTGGGCCTACATCTCCCATCATCTCTGACCATGCTGGCTGGGGCTGATGGGAACTGGAGCCCAACAATATCTGGAAAGCCATAGGTTCCCGAGCCATAGGTGTAACCCACTCCAGCAGTCCTTGTTCATTCTCCTTTCTGTCAAGCCTGGCTTATGGCTGTTATAGAAGAAAGAGAGGGAGGGAAGAAAAATAGGATGCTTTATTTTACACCATATGTTACTTCTGTCCTTGCAGCACGCGCGCGCACACACACATGCACGCAGAGACACTCCCATCATCATGACATATCCTCTAGTAGCAATACACTTATATAACTCATGTAATAGAACAGATGGGAATGCCTGGAAATGGGCGTAAACTATGGGGGGTGGGTGGGTGGCAGGGCTCAAGCCCCCCCCCCCCCCGGATTTCCCAGAATCTGCAAAAACCACTCCAGGCAACCAGCTGTTTAGCCCCATCCCCCCACCAGGAAATTGAGAAGTCTGTGCCCCTGCCTGGAAACAAACAGTGGATGGCAAGGATCATCCACTGAGTAACTGTGAATCAGTTACTCAGCTGAGTGCAGGGTTGTGGTAGGAGGAGTTTCTGGCATTATAAATCTTATCTTTTCAATGTAATGAAGGATTAAGATGTCTCCAAGCCCTGACAGAAGAGGCTGTATCAGACATCAAAGAGAACAGAGAACAGAGTCAAAATCAAACGTTTAGTACTTGTAAACTTACCAAAAAGTTTTCCCGTTTGTGGACTTATCATGCACTGTGAGTGATTCAGAAAATGGCTGGAGCAGCTTCCCACAGCATTGTAAAATTGGGATGGACTTTGCAAATGACTCTGAAGCAAAGTGATCTGGTTTGGTGATTTGGGGCACAATCCTATGCCTGTTCAGACAGAAAAAAAGCATGCTGGGACTTGCAGGCCTTTTTTCTGTCTAAACAGGCATAGGATTGAGCTTTTATATGTAAAAATATGCATCTGTGTGCATCTGTTGGGAGGGTCCTTTGGCTATGTATGGCAACAGGTCTAAGGGTAACTTATTTATTTATTTATTATATTTATGCCCCACCTTTTTTCCTGCAAGGAACCCAAGGCGGCTTACATTATCATCATCCTCCTCTCCATTTTATCCTCACAACAACCCTGTGAGGTAGGTTGACTGGCCCAAAGTCACCCAGTGAGTTTCATGGCCGAGCGGGGACTAGAACCTGGATCTCCCGAGTCCCAGTCCAACACCCTAACCACTATGCCACGCTGGCTCTAGCTTCCTTGATGGTACAAGGGTCAAGACTGGCCCAAGGCATTTTGCTGCCTCAGGCAAAGAGCAAGAGGGTGCCCCCTTCCGTCCCATGCACAAAAGCCAACTGGACTGGACAGCCAGATGAATCTGTCTTCAACACTGTGGATGGCAGCATCCTTCACTGCATCTGAAGGGATGCTGAGCAGACCACATGGCACACAGGGCCTCTCCTCCAACACCTAGCTGCCATCTTCTAGCATGTACTGCCTATAGCAACTGCCTCACTCTGTCTAATGGTAGGCCCTAGCAAGGGTTTTAGGTAGATTACAGTGACTAGGTTCACACAACGCGATAACCCACAGTCAAGGGTTGTTGTTGAACCATGGGTTATTGTGTTGTTTGAACTTAGCTGCGCTAAGAAACCATGGCTTGTTAACCATGAACAACCCATGAATAGGACCCATGGTTTGTTGCGGAGTTGTTCACCGTGGGTTGTTCACCATGTTTTGTTATCTTGGTTGGGTTCAGACTACGGGGATGTTCGCACGACACGGGAACCGCAGAGGAGCAGAAGTCCCTCGCGGTTCCCATGTCGTGTGAACGCCGACCGTGGGTGCCTCCGCGGGACGGCCATGTGCGGGACACACGCAAAGTGACCATGGGTGGTAGAGGGGTAAGCCCCTACCATGCGTGGCCACCCTGCCGTGCGAACAGCGGGTGGCTGTCCCACGGGGGCCGCACAGAGGTGGCAGCCCAGAGCGGCCGGAGCTGCCGCCGCTCCAGCCTGTAGGGGCAAACAGGCCCCTCTGGGCATTCCAGGCCCCTGCCCCCTAGCGCCAGGAGGCCCGCACTGCGGTGCAGGGACTGTCGGCTCCACCGGGGTCCGTCCATGCGTGTGGGGCGCAGGTCGTCTGCGGTGACCCGCCGGACCCCGCAGATCGCCCCATGGTGCCTCCCCCGCCCGCAGCCTGGGTGGTACAAACCGGCCCTATATGTTAACCCACATTTCAACAACAACCCATGGTTCAATGACAACCCACACTCAACCCTGGAGTATGGGTTATTATGTTGTCTGAATCCAGTCACTGTGTGTGTGTGTGTGTGTGTGTGTGTGTGTGTACACGCCCAAGGCACTGTCACAGTTCTGTCCAATCAGCTCAGAGCAGTGTATATGAGGGTTATCCCATTTTATAACTACTCTGTAAAGTAGACTAGGCTGAGAAGAGAGACTGACTTACTCAGAGTTACTTGGTGAATTTCATAGCTGTGCAAGAATTTGAACTGGGTCTTCCTGACAGGCTGGCTGGAGGTTATTACTTGGATGGGAGACCCCACCTCTAGTTTCCTGCATTGAACAGCGGGTTGGACTCGATGGCCTTGTAGGCCCCTTCCGACTCTATGATCTATGAATCTGAATCTATGAATGATGGGAGTACCACGGTGGGGAAATGCTGCTCTAACCATATTGGTGCATATAACACTCTTCTAAGCCTTATCATACTTCCTTGCTGCTTTGCTGGATTTTCTTATTGTTCAAAAAATCTGGCACTGAGGGATTTCTACAAGAATGGCTAGCCACAATACTTCTACTAGATTTCCCTCCCCAAGCTTTATTAACTAAAAGAGGATGCAGACTGAGCCCTTTTAGACAGCAAAGTGGACAGCAGCAGAGCAATATCATTGCTTAATTTGTGTTAGCAAGACTAAAGCTTCTTTATGAAATCTGTTTTATGGCAGCATAGATTTGAAATACTAGGATCATAATATCCAAACATTTCAGGATTTCCCAGCAGAAACCCTGTGCTGTGGGACCAAACTAAAAGGGGTAACCCTGTTTTGAGGGAAGTAGGAATTAATTATTCTTGGGGTGTGTGTGTCCTTTTGCCCTTGTAGATAGTACACAACAATAACATATATCATAGACCATCAAGGAGAGCTTTCAGCTCCTGAAAAAAAGCTAATCACACTTCTGCTATGGAAGGATTACTAAATCAGGTGGATCAGTCTTTGGATACAGAGAATGAAGAGGCTGAAGTGTGGGTCTCCAGCCAAATGAAAGAAGAACAGAGCACAGAAACACAATGTCTCATCAAGCTGACTATATTTTTCTTTTCTAGGTGAAGCTCAAACCATCTTCTTTATCTATGGCTTATACAAAGGAGAGACGGGAAGATAGAAGTCCATTGATTTCAGTAGAGGCACACACACTATTTCATACAGAGTCCTCCTGTGTTACCAGAGGTAACATGACCACTGACTAAGTTCTAAGTGTGTAGAGGGCATGATATCCAAACTCTATCAAAATGGTATCTCATAGTATCCAAATTGTTGAATTATTTTATGGGTCATCTGAGGCATTAAAAACATTCTGGGAGGAGGGGTGGTTAAGGATGCCAATAGTCAATTCCCCTTTAGGAAACGTGTTTAAATTCTGGCTCAGTGAAGGCAATAAGTGCAAGAGAACTGACTTTCAAAGTTGGAAGTTAATTCCAATCAAGGAGTGAAACACCTGCAAATAAATGTTCGAGGGGGTGTCATGGGACTGCAGCAATTGGCCATGTGTGGTGGTCATGTGTTCTGATAGTCACTTTTGAGGAGCCTTCCCCAACCAGGTACCCTCCAGATATGTTGGATGGGAGTTGTAGCCCAACACATCTGGGGAAGGCTGGGATATGAACTCAACAGATATTAACAATATGACCAAACAAAACATTCCCAAGACTCCAATACTTGCAATCCTTCGTATTTTTACAAAAGACTTGCTGTCTACACTGCATAAAGACTTTATTTTACAATCTCCAGCAGCAGCAATAATTACAACCCATTGGAAAAGTTCAGTGGACTTATCTACCAAGGCTTGGCTTCAGAGGCTTTTGGATCATTTACTAATGGACAAACTCACCCAGCACATGAAGGTTGTTCAAGGTTATGCAAAACCTGAAACATTTTCTGCAATACAGTGCCAACTTTTCTGGTATGCTGGTCATACATCCGCAACCCAAGTCCTGCCCCCAAATCATTATAAGTTTTTGCCCACCTACTAAGAGAAAATAATTACAACTTGAAGGTTTTGTTATACTGAACTATATGCATCCTAAATTGGTTGTGTTCAATTGTTTTCTTTAAATTTTTACTGATTTGTTCATATAAAAACAATTTTTTAAAAAATTGTGGGAGATCTGATCACAGGTCTCTCAACATTGCATCTAGTTTGGCCCAGAGAGTATCCATTATGATTGTTATTTGTCTGGGGTGGAAAATAAAGATGGGGGAAAGAAGAATGACCCCCAGAGTGTCTGTTTAGTCAATGGCTACCAAGTGTTTTACTGGGCACCATGCAAATCGATCTCATTTCAGGGGCTGCTTGTTGGTGGCCCTACAGGGGTAAGACCATCCTTTACCACACTGGCGATCTGGGATAACTAGGCTCTTTGCCTGCCCCAGCTTCCTTGGGGCTACTTAAGACAGATGTACCATGAGGGAAGGCAGAAGTGAAGAAATCCAAGCTAGGGAATCTGTGCCACCAGCTCCCAAAGCAACCACCAACAGCCTGAGAGAATCCTGTTGTTCTAAATTTTGCACCGTTTGTTTTCATGTTTTAACATTGTAAACCACCTTGGGTGCCTTGACAGATAGGTGGTATAGAAATGCAACAAAAATAATAAATGATAATAATGGCAGCAACACCCAGTGCTGTTGATATGGTGACCCAATGCCCGAGCACAAAGCTCATTAGATCCACTGGCAAGTTCTTAAGGACCATTACTGGGAAATCACTAACTTAACAGGGACTGGAGAATAGGGCATCCACATACAAATGGCACTTTCCAAACCCCATCAATACATTTTGGGAGTGGTTGGATCTCAGGCTTCTTTTTCTTCCTTCAGCTTAGTTAGAAAGTGAGATGTCAAAACTGCCTCTTTCAGAAGGTGCTGCATCCAGCTGTGTTACCCCGGAAGGACAGATGACATGTGGTCTTAAACAAACAGAGAGCTTCAGAGATGCCAGGGCTACCTGAAAAGAAGACAACAACTGGAGGAAAATGGAAGAGAGGTGAGATAAATTAACATCAGAGAAGATGAAACAAAAAGGAAGTGGAGAGAAAGATCAGGCAGATGATGATAAGCTGATTAACTCACCTATTTGCGGTGCTGTTGTAGGTGCCAGAATTTGGTGGCATGACTCAGAAAAGGCCAGCCACTTTACCTAACTTCAGCAACATAACATCAATAAACTCTGCTTAGAATCTCTGAAGTCCCTTCGAGTATTCTGGAAAGTAATGAGACCATGGAGTACTGTATGTATATGTGTATATCAGTCCTGGAAGGCCAAGGAAAGGTCTGACTTGCCTTTCCAGGCCTTTCTGTTAAACTGAAGCCTAAACAAAATTTACTTCTACATATGAGATGTTTTCCTATTTTCATAGTCTGTAAAGCATCCCATAATAATTCAGAAATCAGGAGCCAAAGGGAAAGGGTGTGCTATGTATATTTAAACCAATCCCCTGCCCCCACTCTTCAAACAAAAGTTTACAATCTCAGACTCATGTACTCAAGTAACCTGTCATACGAGCTGGTTCGAACAATTGCCGGTGCCCACTGTGGCTTAAATAAGCCATGGTGGGTCGCGGTACATGCCGGCCACCATTGTGAATATTCAAGCCACAGTGGGTGGGCGCTGTGGTTTATTGTGATGTGTGAACCTGGGCAAGGTGATTTGTTGCCATGGTTAACAAGCCACCCCAGAACCCTACTACAGCCAATGGGTTCTGGCTAGCTTGTTACCTACAGCAACAAGCCACCCTGCCTGGGTTCACATATCACAATAAGCCACATCAGCCACCCACTGTGGTTTGAATATTCACAATGGCAGCCAGCATCCAGCACAACCCACCATGGGTTATTTAAACCATGCTGGGCAGGGTCGGATCAAGGCCAGCTGATGCCCTAAGCACAGCCCAATAATTATGGCCCCTTTGGCCCTTCCATTGCTTAGCTGGCAAGACATGAAGACTCAATAAGTGCTGAAGGTGAAATAAGACATTAAAAACTCAGTTTTCTTCAAGGCCATCCCCCACGCCAGAACACACAACTATATTAAATGTAAACTGTTTTTTTAATTATATTTATAACACTAAATAGCAGCAAGCAATATAAGCCACTTACTTATAACTAGGGGAACAGAAAGAAATAAAAATTTTCATCACTGTTTTATGCATTTTTAAATAAAACCATTATAGGGGGAAAATGCAAGTGCAAAAATTTGTGGTACTCTGTGGTGTCCCCCTTCCCTTGGTGCCCTAAGCACATGCTTATATTGCTTAATGGTTAATCCAGGGCTGATGGTGAGTGGGTGATGCCAATCATATGAATCAGGTCAATCAGTAGAATGTCTTGTAAATCAGGATTTCAGATTGGCCTGGTAACTAGTCCATGGACAGGAAAGCACAAATGAAATATAATAAAATATATAATAAATACATAGCAGTTATTTATTAATTATACAGAATTCAATGATCAAAAAACCTGCTGGTTTAAGTCCAGAGTTGAGGCTATCTCATGTTGGCTCAAGCTCCACAAAGCCAGGAAATTGGAAGTTAAGGCTGATACCTTAACTGACATGCCCCATGATCAGTGATGTTATTGTGCTCCCTTACAACTTACTCTCTGTGCACACACACTTTTCCTTGGTGAGGGAAGGGGTGGAGCTTGCAAGCTTATCCTCGCTTCCCTTCCTCACGTGAATTGCTTATATTTTATTCTGTGAATTAGAGGGTGACATAGAAAAATATGTCAACTGATTCTGTTAATTAGCAGGTGTGAATTAGTTAATATTGACAAGACAGAAAACAATGAAACCACATTTCTCCCTACATGTTTGCTACACTGAAAGAATGTCCATATTGGAAATATTGTGATAATCATGAGCAGTGCATCACAGGTTTGAAATTGGTTTGAAATCATGTGACATGGGTTGCGTGCTACTTCCTACACAGAAGGGGTTGGATCCAGATTTAGGCATATGCAACTGAGCTGCTGAATGCTGGATTTCTCTCACCCTGCTCCTCGTGGTAGCCCCTCCAACCCCCTGAATTGCTACACAAAGGGTCAGGGGACTGCTGAATGGGCTGAGCTGTGCTGCAGGAAGGGAGATCCAGCCCAAATTGGGCAGAGGCACCTTCTGGAAGCAGAACCCCATCAGTCAATGGCAGATCCCAACTCAGGAGCTTTCTGTATGCCAGCATGTGTCTGACTATGCTGCCATCCTAACCAGAAGTCTTGTTCCTGCATCTTCTGCTTCATTATCCTGGTAATTCCCTAGATCTCACACATGGGAAACTATTCTCTCTTTCTTTGCCAATTACATGCTGCTGGGTTTTTTGTTTTGGTCAATTGACCTGATGGTGACAAGGAGGGAAGAGAAGAAGAAAGTTGTGCTGTGCCAACATGTGTGTGTCCCCCAACCTTTGAAACACAGGGAAACGTACTTCTGAGTAAATATTCATAGGATTTTGCAGCTCATCAAATCTGTCCTGGGCATTTTCTCCTTGCAAGTCATGTCTAAATGCTCCTCAATTCATTTTTTTTTTTTAAGTTTTGCCTTTTAAAAAATTGTAGGGAGATGTATTCAACTACCAATAATAATACCAAAGAGCTAACAAGACCCTTTCTAAAGGGAATATACTATACTTGACCATCTTGATATGAACTAGATTGACTGAAGCCAGGATGGGAGTTAGAAATGCTTCCAAATATTTTTGTTTTATTGTCCCTAAGAAAGGCGAATTCCTTTCTTCCCCTCCACCAATTGCAGTTCAAAATAAGAAATAAATGACAATTGCCATCCTGGTCGTAGAGATTAAGAAATGCAATATATTCAAAGCAATATTTTTTATTTCACTCACTTTTGTTGTAGAGCCATACACTTTGTTGGCATAGGAAGGATGCCTGCTGAAGGGTTCTGTATGACCAGAAATCTTGCATGCTCCTGTCGTAGCAGAAGTTTGTTCACGGGCATCACGATCCTGTGAGGCTGCCTATAACCCTGTGAACTCAAGAGGATTTTGAGCATCCTACTGAGGGCAGGAGAAGCGCAGCAGATACAGTATCCGCTGCGCTGCCCTCGCCCTCAAAAATATCTAGAGGCCAATAAGATGTTTTTTCCTCCTTCCGAGGAGGAGAGGCTGAGACACCGCCTGGATTCTTCAGAATCCAGTGGTGCCTTGCTCCTCCCCTCCCTCCCCCCCCGGATATGCCCCCCACAGGGGAACCAAACATGGTCTTCCATGTTCGGTTACCTGCCGGTGCGGAAAGAACCACACTGGCCACAGGGGGCCCCCTCTGCGGCACGGCAACCTCAGAAGGGATTTCTGAGTCCGCAGCACCTTCTATGCCCAGTCCTATGGCCCCCCAGGCAAGGTCAGAGGGACACAGGATTGTGCCCTGAAAGAAGTTTGCTCAGCTCCAATTGCTCATGTTGTGCATACTTGTTGCCTTGGATAAAGACATGCATTCTACATCAACTCACCATCCATCAGGTTCATTGGGGACTACTACTGCATCCACACAGCCTCTCTGAACCCAGATCTCCTTTGCTGGATCCAGGCAAGCATGTTTTTTATCAGTCGTGGGGAGGACCATGTCGGTTACAGATAGAAACAGCTTGGCTTCTGGCATAATTGGATACATGTTTACTCTGAAGTAAGTTCCACTCTCAGAGGAGTGAATGTAGCATCGCTGCCCTCTTTAAGAGAGATGATGAGTACTGCGTGATCAGGAAGCATGTGTCAAAGAGACTGGTCCCACAGAAGAGCACCTTTACTGACATGTCTACCCTCAACTCCTGTCCAATCCAAGAATCGCATACACAGTGACAGCCATTACTGCCTGCGTGGTGTGTGTGTGTGTGCGTGCGTGCATTTCCCTAGTTCAGTGTTCTCCAACCTTGGGTCCCCAGATGTTTTTGGCCTACAACTCCCAGCATGCCCCAGCCAGCTATGCTGGCTGGGGCATGCTGGGAGTTGTAGGCCAAAAAACATCTGGGCCCCCAAGGTTGGAGAACACTGCTAGCTACTGAGTAACTAACAGCCTATCCCCACAAATCCATGAGGTCAGAAGACTTTCCCAGCAGGCATGAGCCCCCTTTCCAGAACTTTAGACCCCCGCTGTCTATTATTATTCCTTGACAGACAAACTGGGAAACAGCAGCTGAATTAGCAAGGCAAACTAGGCTTTTGCCTGTTCCGCAGCCCTCATACAGTTTGGCCAGGGAAGCCAGCAGGGAGCTGAGCAGCACTCCTGGGCAAACCTTTCTGCTCCCTGCTGTTCCCAGACACCATGGAGCCTGGCAAGGGAGCTGCCACAACCCAGGGGAACAATTCCACTGCTGTGTGTTAAATGAGGGAGATCTCACCCTGCCAGGCCATTAGGTTTAATTGCTGCCTATTATCTCTCCCTTTGATGCGCAATTAACTGTCATTTAACTAGGAGACACTCCCCACCCCTCTTTCCAAGGAGCTCAAAAGAATGCGGTGGGGCAGGGAACAGTCAGGCTTCAGCGTTTCCCAGAGTATTTTCTCTTTGCAGCTAGCTTGTAATTGGAAGCAGTGAAGAGGAGGTCTGGTTTTCATCCAGCTGTTTTCAGCACATCTGGAACAAAATGTGAAAAGGAAGAGAGGATTTATAGAAGGACCCACTGGCTTTCCAAGAGGGGCTGGAGAAAGGGGGTGTTAAAGGAGCTTACTGAGCAAGAATATCACCATGTGAGTATATGAAAGGGAATGCTTTTAAATTATAAAATATGGTAAATATAAGGAACACTTGATGAAAGAGAAAACAACCAAGAGTCTAGTGCAGGGCTCTCCAACCTTGGGTCCCCAGATGTTGCTGGCCTACAGCTCCCAGCATACCCAGCTAGCATGGCTAACGGCAAGGGATTCTGGGAGTTGTAGTCCAGCAACATCTGGGGATTCAAGGTTGGAGAGCCCTGGTCTAGTGGCACCTGAACACATTTATTAAGGCATAAACTTCATCAGATGCATAAATTGTAATATCTCTACATGACATCACACATGGATAAAAGGGGAACATGGTGCAGTTAAAGAATCCTCCTAGGCTCTTTCACTCTCCAAATATGATTACCAGCTTCTTTTCTGGCTGAGCTCCTGTGCCTTTAATAGCTTGATGACAGGCAGAAATTCAGTACCTGAACCATCTTCCAGCATACAGATGCAAAGCTTCATCAGCTGAATATCTTACTGTTATGCAGCTTTTAAAAACAGGGTGGGAAACTTCTGGCCTTCCAGATGTTGTTGGGCTCTAACTCTCATCAGTCCCAGTCAGCATGGCCAATGGTTGGAGATGATGGGAGTTGTTAGTCCAACAACTGCCAGCATAGCCAATGGTTGGGGATAATGGGAGTTGTTAGTCCAAAAACATCTAGAGGGCCATAGATTCCTCAACCCTGCTTTTAAAATAGAAGAACTGTGATTTGGATTCAGGTTTTACCCAAACAATCTACTAGGTCATATTGTCCAAATGACAAGGTAGCCAACTCTCTCTCTCTCTCTCCCCTGTATGAGGTTTGCTCAATATCTTCTGCTTAACAGCTATAGACTGGATTTTTTCCCCTTCTTGGGAATTTTCAAGAAAAGGGCTGAATGGGCAATTGTTAGAAACAGGACTTTCTTTTGCCATTTTCTTCTTAGTCTTTCAGAGGCTTGGTGGGCAGATATTCAAGAGGTGAAGCTTTTCCTATAGCTGCATCCTGGTCCAAGGAAAAGTTTCAGCTCTTGAATTCCTGTCCCTCATGTAGCTGACAAAGGCAATGGACTTAGGGTAGGACATTGGGCTGCACTAACAATCACTGTGTGTGTGTGTGTGTGTGTGTTTGGGTTGCAAAATGAATGCAGATCTTTGGTATCCAGGGATAGGTTCTCCTTGTGCAGTTCTCCCTAACCTGCCCTGTTTCTGAGTGGGAGACACACACACACCTGAGGCTTCAGATTGGAAAAGACAGAGGTGCAAATATAATGTCTCCAATAGGGTGGGGGTGGGGGTGGGGGTGGGGGTGGCAAGAGGAGGCCAAGACTATTCCCTTCTGCAAAATGAGTTTCAATCCTCAACCAAAATATACCTGTAAACTCAGCGCCTGTAGAAGCAAAGAGCAATGAGGATTCCTCCTAAACATGTTGTCTCTCAAAGGAGAAATAGGTAGTCTGCCAAAAAGGTATGAGAAACAGCCATTTGGTCATTGTGCGACTTATAAATCCCCTTTGCTCCCCCCCCCCTTTTACCTCTGTTCCGTGTATGCCAGCCTTTTGATCCTGAAATCTTTTGCAGGGAGCTAACCAATGGCCTCCACTGTAATTTAATTTTCCAGATTGGAACAGAATATTAAAGGGATCCTAACTGATAAAGAATAACTGTATTATAAAGCAGGTTGGGTGTGGGGTGTCCGGTTATCCCATAACACACATCACTTTTTGTTGCACAACCCCTTTGGTATGATAGAGTGATGTAATACTACCTCCTCCTTTGCCTCAAACAATGCAGGGAGAGGCAAGGCAAGGGACAAGTTACTAGGCATGGGTGCTTCAAACGAAAGCTTTTCTTACTCAGTTAATCTCATTGATGCCTAATTGACTATCTAATAGCAAGGATCAGGACATCAAAGGTCTGGCTAAATAAACTTGTTAGCATTTCCAAAGAGGGCGGTGAGTGTTCCAAACAGCCATCAATTTGCTTATGGTTGCTACTTAAAAGGGAAACTGCCCCTCAGCAGATAATGATGTGTGATCTTAAATGAAGCATTGGGGGGTTTATTGTCTCCCATGCGAGCCTGAGGACAGTGATAGTCTGGAGGGGATGAGGTGGGAGCTGCCCCACTTTGGGTTCCTTTGATCAGTAAAGCTAAGCCATGAGATCATGTCAGACTCCTGGCGCCTGGCCCCTTAGGGCTCTGCAGTGGATGGGAAAGTATTCCCAGGAGGGAACAATAGTTCTCTCCAGGTATCTTATGGCCTTGCAGGGAACAAAAAGAAAAGAAAAGAAAAAGGTGGTTCCCTTTCCTGGCATGACAATGATAGGGAAGCTTTACCTGTTACTTGTAAGCCAATGTTAAAAGCATCAAGTTCGAAGGTTGCCAAATCCAGGCTGCAATCTTGAGACGAACTGCTTCAGAGTAATCCCATTCAAGTGAAGAGGGCCACTCCTCAGAAACTGACTTCTTGGCAATTAGCGACACAAGTCAGGATTTAAGCCTCCAAAAGGGATCTCCCATTGCTACTCAATATTTCCAAACAATGATAGTTAATCATTATTTTTTTATTAATTTTATTTATTAAATTTATACCCCGCCTTCCCCCCCCCCCCGCAAGGAACCCAAGGCGGCTTACATAATCCTCCTCCTCCTCTCCATTTTATCCTCACAACAACCCTGTGAGGTAGGTTAGGCTGAGAGTCAGTGACTGGCCCAAAGTCACCCAGTGAGTTTCATGGCCGAGCGGGGACTAGAACCCGGATCTCCGGAGTCCCAGTCCAACACTCTCACCACTACGCCACACTGGCGTTTACTAATCATTAGTAAATTTACAGCTAAATATATCACTACTGCTACAATTAAATTGATATTTTAAATAGAGATGTTACTATGGAAGAGTACATACTTAATGGATAACTTTGCTCATATACTTACTGACTGCATTTATATCACAAGCTTCCTAAAGCAACTCTGATTGCCATATAGATCCTTCTTTCCCCAATGTATTTTATGCTCCCAGAAACCCTGTGAGGGTAGTGACTGGCTGAAGGTTGATAGAGGTTTTCAGTCTTTCTACCCACAGGGCCCACTTGAGAAGACTGAAAATTACATTACTGAGGCCACAAAATGGCAGTACAAGATGGCTAGTCACAAGATGGTGGCAGATGAAAGCCAAGTCTGGCATCAGTAAGTGACAATCAGTGATATCATTTTCTATTTATATCTAATCTCTCTTGGGCCAAATTCTTTGCCACAGTGATTTCCTTGTGGCAGGGAGTTGCATAGTTCAGCTTTCCTTAAATTAAGTATATAAACTGGTGTATCATGTTTTGGCCTCCTTATTTTAGGCAGAATTTGCTGATCCATAGGCTTTAAGTCAGGGGTGGGTGACATGCAGCCCCTGCAACCAACCAAATCCTTATTTTTTTAAGGTGGCTGTAGTGGCTATGGAGTGCCCAAACGGACAAATTTAGCTTCTTTGCAGTCGGCCTTCCCTCGCACCCGGTGGGTCACTCTGTCAATCTGTTGTCAGCTTCCTCTCTTCCCTTCCCCACCCTCCAACTTTGCATGCTACAGCCTTGTTCTCCAACTAATGCCCGCTCCCATGCATGCCTGTGCACTGCGCATGCAGGGAGGAGCTGCCGCTGCTGGGGGCAATTCAACCAAAAGACTGTGGGGCCGGCAAATGAGGAGGCACTGGCCAGGCTGCAGTGCTGAGGCCTACCTGAAAGTGAGCTGAGGCCCACCTGAAAGTGAGCTGAGGCCCACTGGTGGTCCCCTGCCCACTGTTTAAAACTGCATGGGTTGTGGATGGTTTGTTAACCAAGATAACAACCCACCCTCACCAGGTTCGGATGACAGGATAAGCCATGGCCTGGCTTGAGTATTCAAGATGGCCACCGGCATGTGCTGCAACCCACCATAGCTTAAATAAGACATGGTTGGCTGTGGTGAGCGTGCAAACCGGGTTGCAGAGGGCTGAGTGGGGATTTGAAATTGGGTCTCCGCGGTCCTAGTCTACACTGCACTGGCTTTCAGAGTTAGAAGCTAGGATTTACAATGAAATGTAACTTATGTCAGATGCAAGGATTCATGCTCAGAATAGTGGTTTATTTTCACAAGGTGAAAACGAAATATCCTAGTTTGCCTACGGAGTAATATATTCATAGTTTGAGAAGAGAGCAGATTGCAGAGTTCATGTCGCTGAAAAGTATACATGCAGGGGTGCACAAGGTTACGCAGGTGAGCACAGAAGATCTTTTTTTGCAGTGCTACACAGGAACGCATCCCCTGGAGCCAAGGGCCTCTCCCACTGCCTGGGACGGTTTGCCTTCAGTTTTAGAGCTTTTCTAGACAAGGCAAGCCACTGCATCTACTTCCGGTTTTGTTGAAGAATTAAGATTGGAGCTCTACACAAAGAGTTTTTCCTTTCCTGCCTTTTGGCTACATAACCTCCAGGCAGCACTGGTATAGCAGAGTTACACTAAGACTTGCACCTTGTTTTGGGATGAATAAAAATACTGCACTTTCCCGCTCCAACCCCCCTGCCCCGAAAGTGCTCTTAAAAAACAGAAGCAGAATTGAAGGGTCAGGAAATTATTTAAAGCACATGTAAACAACCATGAGTGAAGAATGAGTGCATAATAAAAGCCTCGTGTAGAAAAGCCCAGAAGCCAACAACAACAACAAGATAGCATATGATCTACTGTGACATATATATAATGTTTGATTCAAAAAGATATCTTTCCACTATTTGGAATTAGAAGGACATGAATTGAGATTTGGGTGGCATGGGTATTTGTGGTATAACAAAGCCAAGGTTAATGTAGAATTTAATAACCATAATGTTAGACGTGCTATCTTAAGAATGTGGAATAAATATAAACCTAGGTTTTGTCCGAAAATACCGTTATGGTTATCAGCACAAGAAGCACACTATAGAAGAGAAATGACAAGTATGTATAATTGGTTAATTTATCGTGACATGTTAGAATTTTCGCAAAATAAAAGCAAGAGAAGATTTGATAAAAGAAGGTTATACATGTCAATGGTTTTCCTACTTACAAATCCAAGAAAGGTTTAAAGTAGATAAAAGGCTTTATGTTGTTGAACAAAGTAAGTCCAAATTCAAAAGGGAATTATGTGCAAATGATGAACATGTTATTGCTAAAATGCATAAACTTTTGTTAAAATTTGAGACAGAGGAAGAACAAGTAAAAGAATGTATGATAAAATGGGCTCAACATTTTGGTTATAACATACTGATGGAACAGTGGGAAAATATGTGGTTAAAAGGATTGAAATTTACATTAAGCTTTAGTCTTAGATGTACCGATGGTATGTCTCCAGAGAAATTGGCAAAAATGTAGAGAGGCATTTTGGGTGTGTGTTGGAAATGTGAACAACAAGAAGGGTCATTTTATCATATGCGGTGGACATTTAAAAAAGCTTTAAAAAATTGGATACAAATCCACTCATTAATACAAAAAATGGTAAAGACTAATATACCTCTGAATCCAGAGTCTTTTCTCTTGGGAATAATGGATAAACAGTTGGAAAGAAGCCATGGAACTCTATCTATATATAAAAGAAGAAGTCCTGACTGACTGACTGACTGACTCATCAACGCCCAGCTCAAACCGTTTAATCTAGGAATGTGAAATTTTGAAGGGACATTGTTTTTATGACGTAGACACCCACTAAAGAAGGATTTTTGGAAATTCCGTCCCTAAGGGGGTGAAAAAGGGGGCAAAATCGC
The DNA here is from genome assembly GCA_021292165.1 of Shinisaurus crocodilurus. Lineage (NCBI taxonomy): Eukaryota > Metazoa > Chordata > Lepidosauria > Squamata > Shinisauridae > Shinisaurus > Shinisaurus crocodilurus. The sequence continues at coordinate 96,224,100 of CM037878.1, forward strand.
CCCACTCTCATATTTCCTATGGGCAAAACAACAGGGCAGCAGTTACGCAAATCGGCCTCACCTCAGAATTGCTGCAGGAGCCAATAGGAGCAGTTATGCAAATAGCCCATACGACACTTGACACTTAGAATGTTTGTATGAATTCCTGCAGGGGCCAATAGGGGTGGGTGTGCAAATCTCCCCTAGGCCATTTAGAATGTTCTCTAAAGGGGTGAAAAGAGAGGGAAACCTTTTAAATGACTGCCTGACTGAATGACTGTTGTGTGTGAGGTGTCGTCGCATAGGCTCCATCACGTTTTGATGGATCCGCCCCAAACTTGGCACGCATACTCTCCATCACCCAAGGACAAAGACTGGTGGGTTCAAATCTCTGAAAAACCCTCGCTGCACCTGTATGGCCCAAAATAGATGAGAGCCAATGGCGTCACTTGGAGTGTTCGCAGAGGCCATTCAGGAGTGGTTATGCAACTCGCTCCAACGACATATAGAATGTTCATATGAACTGCCACAGGGGCCCAATCAGGAGCGGATATGCAAATCTCTCCTGCGTCAAAACAATGTTCATATGAACCACAGGCGGCCAGGGCCTACGGGGGGGGGGGGAGCTGGGATTTCAGTGTTGGGTAGTCCCGGGGGGGCAAGATGGGATTACATTGTTGGGTAGCCCTGAGGGGGAGGGGGCAAGCAGGGATTTCATTGTTGTGTAGTCCCGAGGGGGAGGGGGGACAGGGATTTCATTGTTGGGTAGTCCCGGGGGGGGGGGGGAGGAAGCTGAGATTACATTGTTGGGTAGTCCTGGGGGGACACAGGGATTTCACTGTGTAGTCCTGGGGGAGCAGGGATTTCATTTTGCAGTTCAGGGGGAAAGGGAACAGGGATTTCACTGTGTAGTCCATGGTGAGGAACAGGGATTTCATTGTGTAGTCCCGGGGGAGGAACAGGGATTTCATTGTGTAGTCCCAGGGGCCCCAGGGATTTCATTGTGTAGTCCCAGGGGCCCCAGGGATTTCATTGTGTAGTCCCAGGGGCCCCAGGGATTTCATTGTGTAGTCCTGGGGGGGGGGGGAAGCAGAGATTTCATTGTGTAGTCCTGGGGGGGGGAGCAGGAATTTCATTGTGTAGTCCTGGGGGGGGGGAGCAGGAATTTCATTGTGTAGTCCTGGGGGAGCAGGGAGTGCTGGGGGAGCAGGGATTTCATTGTGCAGTCCCAGGAGAGCTGGAAGTCCTGGAGGCAGGGCCGGTGCTACCATTAGGCCAACTAGGCGGCTGCCTAGGGCGCCGGGCTAAAGGGGGCACCAGGAGCATAGGGCTGGAGGGAGGGAGGGCTCAAGTGGGAAGAGGGGGGCGCTAAATATCTGATCTTGCCTAGGGCACCAAACTGCCTTGCACCGACCCTGCCTGGAGGAGCTGGTAGTACTGGGGGAGCTAGGGCCAGTGTGGCATAGTGGTGAGAGTGTTGGATGGGGACTCAGGAGATCTGGGTTCTAGTCCCTGCTCGGCCATGAAACTCACTGGGTGACTTTGGGCCAGTCACTGACTCTCAGCCTAATCTACCTCACAGGGTTGTTGCGAGGATAAAATGGAGAGGAGGATTATGTAAGCCGCCTTGGGTTCCTTGCAGGAAAAAAGGCGGGGTATAAATATAATAAAAATAAATAAATAAATCCATTATGTAGTCCCAGGGGACCTTTCTTATGGAGCGATTCAAAACAGCGGTCAGCTACCTTAAGGAATTTCGAACAAATAGTGCCTATAGGAAAATGACGACCTATGCAAACTTGGCATGGTCACTCTTCATCACGTGCAGGCAACAGCTAGTTTTTATATATGACAATGGCTGCAAGGCTATTGTATGCACAAAAGTGGAAATGTTCAATATTACCTACAATAGAAGAATGGTTGGTGAAGACGTTTGAGATGGCAGAGATGGCTAAACGCATGCCATTAATTAAGGAAAAGTCAATATCTTCATTAACTGCTGAGTGGAAACCGCTAATTGATTTTTTGCAGGTACTGGAAAATAATAATTTGTTTACTTGTGGCTTTGTTGAATAAAAATAATTTTTTTTTGAGATAAAAGAAAAAAGGGGATTTTCTTTGTAATGATAGAGTAAGAGTAAATATTGTTACTTATATTTGCTATAGAGAAAATCAGAAGTCCATTTTAGTGTTTTTTGTTATGTTTTTTGTTTTTAACATTAATATAAAATTTAAGAAAAAAAAGATATCTTTCCCATAGTCCTTTATTTACACAGAATAGCAGCTTTTCACTCAATATGTTCAATAGAAGGGCTATTGATAAACATAGGTTTAACATGCTTTTGTTCAGATTTAATTTTAACCAGGCTATTAGAAAAAAGAGAAACCTGTGCTGTTTTTAAGTCGCCAATTTTAACCCATCCTATAATGCAAATTTTTAAAGACTGCAGTCCTATGCACACTTACCTGGGAGAAAGTCTCATTGAACACAATGGTACACGAAGCCTGGGTAAATCGTAAAAGAAACTGGCCTCCCTGAGGACTAGAAGTATGAAAGTGAAATTGCCAGGCAGACACGTGGTAAATACATCAAAATGGGTGGGAGCGGCCTCGGTTAGTCCTGACTTAGTGCAGATGAGCCGCTTCTCCCCCCTCCCCACCCCCAAACCTTTGCGCGTACTGGAAACTCATTTGAATTCATTTAAGGTACAATTCTATCAGCGTGTTTGGCCAGAAAAGAGCATTGTAGAATGCGGAGAGTTGTAGGACTCAGTTAGGATTGCACCGCTAATCACCCATTAGCGTTCGTAGTAACAGAACTGTAGAACGAGGGACGCCTACCCGCCTTGGCTCTTAGGCGGATTTATAGAGAATAGAATCGTCTTTCAGGAACTAGAGGGTTGAATCCAGAGCGAGGTTTGAGTTACTGTTAGCTGCACCCCCGGACCGTGTGGAAGCGGTTTTCGGCTTAATGGTTGGCCACCTGCCGCGGATGGATAGAAAGTGCAGCCAGTGCCTTTTCCCTCTGGAGTTATCAGCCACCGAGGACTTGTTAGACGGGCGCTGGGAAGGAAGAGAAGTTAGGAGCCCGTCTTCTGTGTTAGCTGTCGGAGGCGGCTGGGCGAGCGCGGACACGTCGTCTGGGGACGCGAGCGAGAGCGCATCTCGACCTGGCGGATAGAGGGAGCGAGGGAAGGCAGCGCCGCAAGCTGCGCTTCGCCTTCATCGTCGAGCAGCTCAGCTGCTTGGAAAGAGCCTTCCGGTGGTGGCAGAGCTACCCGGGCGGTTGGGAAAGGAGGCGTTTGGCTGCCGATCTGAATCTCACCGCCCGACAGGTGAGTGGAAGAAGAGCTTCCCTCTTTTTCTGAAAACGTGGGGTAGAGTTCTAGGCTTTCGCCTTGGAGTCACTTACTCCTGAGTGGTCACATTGGCTACCGAGGCACTGGTTCAGGGTGATGAGCAGCGGTGCAGCTGGGGTGGGAAGCATGAAATGGTGGTTGGGGTGAAGAGAAACGTTAGTTGTGCGCTTTACAGCGGAAGCAATACACCTGGCCATTTCCACTATAAGACTGTTAAGTCCAGGGTCTAAAATGACGGAATTATTTTTTTAATAATGAGAGTCTGTGTGGCGTAGTGGCTAGAGTGTTGAACTGGGACTCGGGAGATCTGGGTTCTTAGTCCCCACTTGTTCATGAAGCTCACTGGGTGACTTTGGGCCAGTCAGTGACACTCAGCCTAACCTACCTCACAGGGTTGTTGTGAGGATAAAATGGAGAGGAGGACCATGTAAGCTGCCTTGGGTTCCTTGCAGGAAAAACAAGGCAGGATATAAATATACTAAACAAACAAATTAATTACAGAATTACAATCGTGGTCTAAAATTACTTCGCCATGCCACTGATTATGAGAAGTTTTGCCTGAACATTTTTTTGGGGGGAAGTCTTAATTAGCTTGGTGACTGATTTTGTGGGGTCTGCTCTAGCTGTGGATTTCCTGCATCATGCAGAGGTTGGACTAGATGGCTCACAGAAGGGCCCCCCTTCTAGCTCTTCTGATTTTATGATTCTATACTTTTAATTTGGGAGATAGCGGGAGGGGTAACTTGTGACTTGTGCATGCCTTGGATATACAGCGGCTGTGGTGTAATACAGCCTTCCCCAACCCAGTATCCACCAGATGGCTTGGACTACTACAACTCCCAGCATTCTTTCTCATGCTGGCTGCTGGGAGCTGAAGTGCAAAACATCAGGTTGGGGAAGGCTGGTGTAATGGATTCCGTGTTGGACTTTGACCACATTCAGCTGTGGGTAAAGAACTTTAGGTTCATCACTTATCTCTCAGCCTAACCTACCTCACAGGGTTGTTGTGAGGACGAATTGGGATAACCCCAATGTATGCAGCCTTGAGGAAGGACAGGATAAAAATGCAATGTAAATGTAATATAAAAGGCTAGCCTACTTAACCAGTGATGTCCAGACACTATGAAGAATGCTGAAGATTTCCTATTATTATTATTATTATTATTATTATTATTATTATTATTATTATTATGTTGCAATCTTAAGCATGCTTACTAAGCAGTAAGTTCCATTGAACTTGGTGAGCCTTATTTCTGAATAAACAAGCTTAGGAGGATCGTGCTGTATGCTAGTTTAGAACTAACATCTTTATCCTAAATTCCTTGAGCAGAAAGAAGTTGAACGGAAATCGGAGGGACGTGGATGTAGTATGTCTTGGGATTGTGGTGCCTGTGGTTTCTGGGTGTCTTTCTCTGGGGCCACTCTGAAGAGGATGAGTAAGGCAGTGGCTGGCTGCCAGCCACAAATCCATTTATCTTAAAAGAGCTCAGTGCATGATTACTCTAGGAAAAGTGCCTTGTTGACAGCAGCCAATCTGCCAGCTCTGGCTTGCACAGCCAGGTCTTTTGAATTGGGAATCCCTGGCAGTGCTGACTTATGCAGATGGCGTTGCTGGTGACTGTCTTAGATCCACGTGGCTCATTCACATCCGTTTTAGGAAGATAAACGGGCTGCAAGACAGATAAATGTGCCTGCAAAGCCTAGTTTCTCTCATTCACTCTTCAGAAACATGGCGAGTAACCCACCTTTCCGCAACCTGATGCCCTCTCCAGATACGTTGGACCGCAACTCCCCAAATTCCCAGCCAATGGCCATACTGGTTGTGAATTATGGGAGTTGTGTTTCCAACACATCTGGAGAGTACTAGGTTGGGGAAGGCTGGTTATGTCTTAGGTTGGATACTGAGATTGCAGGTGAAACACCTGTTCTGTTGTGGAAGGAAGAAAGAAAGGGGGTGGGGGAGAGGTAGTAATACTGAATTTTTTTTGTAGCACATTTGATTTCACTCAACTGTGACCTGACAGATATATGTTTCCCTTACTTGAATACATCTTATCATTGACTGCGGAAGAAAAATGTTCCTTTGAACTAGGGATGGGGAATCCTCCAGATCTTGGACTACGGCTCCCATCATCCCACCCTACCAGCTATGCTGGCTGGGGCTGATGGGAGTTGCAGCCCAACAATATCTGGAGGGCCACACGTTCCCCGCCTGATTTGATCAGTCTCTCATTGCCCTTTAGTATTGCAGTGCATGTTTACAGGATCTCACCATAACTAACAGTGCAATCCTAAGCTTGATTATTAGGAAGTAAGCCCTACCGAGTGCAATGGAACATCCTCTCTAGCCCATCCATTTAGGATCACTGTTAAAACTGCAGTCCTGCGCATGTCTGTTTGGAAGCATGTATTTCTTCTCTGTTCAGTGGGGCAGACCTTGTAGCATGTGGATTTGCCAGATCCTTGATCATACATTTATAGTTCTCATAGATGGACCAGCCAGGTGGATGAGAGGGGGAAGAACTTCCTAACCCACTAGGATATCTGGTAGCATATATTTACCTATGCTCCCTCTTTGGCTAATTCTGTACCGCTCCCTCTCCGAGAGCCTTTCCCCATGTGTTACACTCCCACATCTTGCCTCCAGCTCCTGTATTTCTGGTGACCATTGAACATGCTGGCTGGGGCTTCTGGGAGTTGTAGTTCAAAGCGTTTGGAATGCACCAAGTTGCATAACCCTGCTCGGTCTTTCCTCCCACCTCTTCATGCTTTCTAAAATCCTGTGGGCTTGTCTTCTTGTCTCTTCTGATTCCAGGTAATCATTTAGACTCTATGAAAGAGTTACACTGGAGACTATTTCAAGAACTGAAAATGCTTGAAAAATGAGGAACTTGCTTCAGGAGTACCCTCTTGTGGCCACATGTGCTGTGTGTGTGTGTGTGTGTGTGTGTGTGTGTGTGTGCCTTTCTGATAGTTTAGTTAACAGGGTTAACATGATTAAGGGCGCAATCCTATGCATGTTTAGACAGAAAAAAGGCCTACAGCTCCCAGCATGCTGGGAATTGTAGGCCTTTTTTCTGTCTAAACATGCATAAGATTGTGCCTGAACTTACCTTCTTGAGAATCTATACATAGAATCGTAGAATTGGAAGGGGCCATTTAGGGTGTTTCCAGTTCCATGCCCAGTGCATGCATGAGAGTAGATCATTCTTCCCCAATGTGGTGCTCTCTAGGTGCTTTGGACTTCAACTCCCATCCATCCCCAGCTATCACGAATGTCAGGAGTGTAGGGAGTTGTAGTCCCAGGAATCTTTAGGGTGCCAGGCTGGGGAAGGCTTGTGGGTAGATATTAGAAGAGGGGTGGACAACCTGTGGCCTCCAGATGTTGTTGGGTTCCAATTCCTGTCAGCCCCAGCCAGCATGGCCAGTGGTTGGGGATGATGGGAGTTGTAGTCCAGCAACATCTGGAGTGCCACCCCTGTATTAGAAGTACATATAAATTCTTCAGTTGGGATAACTTGCAGTAGCCGTCCCCAACCTCCAGATGTTTTGGACTGCTGCTTCCAGCGTTTGTGACTATTGGCCATGCTGGTGGAGGCAGTTGGGAGTTGAAGTCCAACACATTTGTAAGGCAGTAGGTGGGAGAAGTCTGGCATGTTTGTTTAATTGACTGAAGGGGCTCCATGGGAGCCAGTGTGGCGTAGTGGTTAGAGCGTTGGACTGGGACTTGGGATATCTGGGGTCTGGTCCCCACTCGGTTATGAAGCTCCTACTGCAGCACAGCATGATCGCACTGGCTGCCGGCTGAACCCCTGTTCTGGCAGTGTTTGTTTGTGAATTGTGTATGCGCACACAAAATGTGCATGCGCAAAACCTTTCCCCAGCTAAAGGAATAGGGAAAGGCTTCCTGGAGGGCAAACTCCTGTGAAACTGGCCATTAAAAAAAAAAAAAAAGGGAAGAATTTCTTTGATGTATATCCAGGCAGCCAATCAGAATAGGACTTCATCCTTGCATCGCTGAGGGTACCCAGCCACCACTGGCTGCCTGACTCAAATTTCAACTGGCCAATTCGAGTCCTTGGGCACTTGCCCAGAGGCTGGCCTCGGAGCAGCCAAAGAGCCAACCAGCTGCTGTTCTAGCAGAGGCTCAGCCTGCTAGTTCTTCTGACTCTGTCCCAAGATTACTGCAGAGCAGCAGCTCTACCCCAGCCCCTTTTTTGTTGTCCTTGCTAGCTGAGAGTGCAGTCTTTGTTTGTTATAGGTATGGTGTTTGTTCTTTGTTGCTGATGCTTTGTAATATATCTTGCTTGTTGCTGTAGTTGTTTGATTTTAATTTATTTCTGTGTTTGTGTGATTTATTTCCATGCTGGGGGTTGGGGTTGGAATATTCATTTCCAGGTGTGTGGTGGTGAGTAAGTTCATTTCCCTTTTGGGTGGGCCTTAATCCTCCCCCCCCCATATATATATATATATTTAATCATTATGTCCATTGTTTAAACATGCATTGCAGTCTGCCTGGCTGGCCCAAGATCTCATGTGGATTTAAAAGTTTTTCTTCTTCTTTTGGGTTGGGAGTCAAGAGGAATTTGGGTGGGGAGGGAGGTTGAAAATGCATTATATCCACTGTTTAATCATGTGTTGCAGTCTGCCTGGTTGGACCATGGTGACCCCCGTGGCAATGCCAGTGGCCCATCCTCTGTTTTCCACCCCAATAGTCAACAGCCACCACTGGTTGCAATAATACAAAATTGGAACTGTTGAATAAAGAACATTACTTAAAATCTTCCTTTAAACACATGTCATATAAACAATTAAATAAACATGACTCAAGCCACCTCTGGTATTGTCCCTGCAGTGGAATTATAATGCCTCTGACTTTCTCTGGAGCTCATAACAGGGCAAATGGCCCTTAAAGCCACTGAAAGGGCCACCAACTGTAGTACTGTCCTGGACTGGTGCTGTGAATTGGAAGTTGTGGGCACAGTGATATGGTGGTTCCACTTTATCTGCACGGCCAGCATTAGAGGGCAGCTTTGGGAATGGCTGTTTGAACTCATGGCACTTGTGTTGTGGGCTCCTACGTACAGGGTTCCATCTCATCCCCTGTGCTATTTCACATCAATATGAAGCCATTGGGAAAGGTCTAAAGTCCCATTCATTTCAGTGGGTCTACTCTAACATTAGATACTATCCCAGGAAATTATAGGTTGATTAGCTACCACAAGTTATCTTGATGTTTGCAAACTTAGATGGTTTTGAATTTAGCTTTATCCTCCATGAATTGGTCTGTCAGTTGGTAGTAAGCATATAACCCTCATGACATTGCCAGGATCAGAGGCCATATGCCTCTGCATACCAGCTGACAACTGGGCAGCAGTAAACTAAACAGCAGGAGAGGGCCATTGCCATCCTGTCCTGCTCTGGGACTTCCCATGGGCATCAGGTTGGCCACTGTGGGAAACAGAATGCTGGACTAGATAGGCCTTTGGTCAGATCCAGCAGGGCTCTTACGTGCAATCCTGGTAAGACAGAGGTGCTGCAGATAGATGGTTCCATAGTCTGGGAAGGGGAGATTCAAGCTCTTTTGGACAAGGTTGTCTTCCCTCTGAAAGATCAGGTTCGCATCTTGGAAATACTTGTTGATTCAGCTTTGTCACTTGAGGCTCACAGAGTGCTTTCTATGGGCTTAGGTTGGTAAGCCAGCTGCAGCCTCTCCCGGACAGGGATAGACTGGTAATGGCAATTCATGCTGTGGCAACTTTCTTTTTCAGCTATTTTAATGCACTGCATGGGGCTGCCCTTTGAGACTGCAGTTAGTTAAAAATGCAGCAGGCAGGATTTTGACTGGGACAGCTCACTGGGAACATAACTTGTTAGTTTTGAGACATTCACATAGGATACCAGTTTACTTCTGAGCCCAATTCAAGGTGCTGGTTTAGTACTTAAGGACTGTGTCCGCCTGTGTCAGCTGCCAAAGTATTTAACATCTTTTACTAAGACTCTTCTCAGAATGACACCACCATCAGCAATCAAGCAGGTGGCAACAGAGATGGCTTTCTTTACCTGCCACCTAAAAGATATTTCTATTCTCTCAGGCATTTGAATGGTTTGTATTTTAAGTGTTGGAAGCATGCTTATTTTAAACACTGGAAAAGAAGTTTTCACTTTGCTGTTTTAACTGTTAATTGTATTTGTTGATTTTCATTGGTTCATTGTACCTTGGTTTGTATTTGCATTTTAAGCCCCCCTCGGATAAATATTCTGACACCCGTCATATAAATGCCCTTAAATAAGAGGGTTACCAGTAATATGGCCTGAGAAACATTATATACCATACTAGACTTCCTTATTCAACAGTATCATCAACAGCTATTTTAAATAAAAGCCGAGAGCTTTGTGACTAAGGGCATGATCCTATGCGTGTTTAGACAGAAAAAAATGCCTACAACTCCCAGCATTCCTCAGCCAGCATGGCTGTCTAAATGTGCATAGGATTGTACCATTAGTGAGTGTCCGAGAGCCAATGGGACTGGCAGGGATCACTGGAACAGAGGACCGTAGTCTAGGGTTGTTAATAGTGTTTCTATAGTGTTCTGAATGATATGGAACTGCTGCTTAAAATGACAGCCTCGTGTTTCTGTCTCCCTCTGGGGAGAGGCTGTAGTTCAGTGGTCGAACAAATACTTTGCATGCAGAAGGTCTCTGGTCCACTCCTTGGCAACTCCAGTTAAGGATCAAGTTAGCAGGAGATGGGAAAGAGCTCTGCCTGAGACCCTGGAGGGCCAGTCAAATTAGACGCAGTTTCCTGTGTTGCCAGTTAATACTATCGGGGTACAATCCTGGGCATGTTTAGACAGAAAAAAGCCCTACAGCTCCCAGCATGCCCCCCAGCCAGCATGGCATGCTGGGAGTTGTATGACATTTTTCTGTCTAAACATGCGCACAGGATTGCGCCTTAAGGTAGTCCATGCCAAAAGCAGGCCATGTAATGGAGAACAGGAGGATTCTTCTTTTTATACACTTGGCTGTGTAAATTAAAGTCAGGATGCAAAGTCAGAGAGGATCTGCTAGAAACCCCCGCCGGCACATCAAAATACATCCGTGCATTTGAATCAGTAAGAGCGCAATCCAGTGAGGCTGCCCGTAACCCTCCGAACTCGAAGGATTACAGGCATCCTATTGAGGGCAGGAAAGAGCATGACAGATAGGATTGCCACTGCGCTCCCCTCGCCCTCAAAAACACTTAGCTGATTTCGGCCATCTAAATGTTTTACACCTCCTCCTCCCAAGGAGGAGCGGCTGAGGCACCACCTGGATTCCTCGGAAGCTGCCGGTGCCTTGCTCCTCCCCTCCCCTCCCCTGAGAACACCCCCTCCACACTGCAACGGAAGTCGGTCTTCTGCCTCTCGTTCCCAGCTGGTGCGGAAAGAACTGTGCTGGCTGCGAGGTATGGGTGGGTGGGTGGGTGCTCTTCACTCGGACTCCTCACTGCGACCTCAGAAGGGATTTCTGAAGTCACAGTGGGGGACTCCGAATTATCCAATGGGCCCCCAGGCAAGGTCGGAGGGCCATAGGATTGCACCCTAAATATGTTTATGGAAAATAACCAGAAGTAGTAGTCATTTTATAAAGAAAAACAAATAGTTTTGTCTGCCCTAATCCAGCCTTCCCCAGCCTGGTGCCCTCCAGATGTTTTGGATGACAACTCCCAGCGTTCCTGACTGATGGCTGTACTTTATGGGAGTTGTAGTCTGACAGATGTGGAGGGCACCAGGTTGGAGAAAGATGTGCTACCAAATACAACTGGAGCATCATCACACAATTCCATAGAACCCTGATGTGGAGGGCAAACTATATTAAATCTCTAGCCACAATCCAACATAAAATGATGTGCACTTTGGTCCCATTGGAATTGATAACTGTACACTGGAGCAGGCTGCTGCATAGATTCTCTGAATGTGTGAACTTTTATATGACTATGAACTTTTCTATGATGAATTTACTTTATTTTGTTGCTAGGTCAGAACCTGGTTTAAGAATCGCAGGATGAAACAGAAGCGAGAGCACCCAGTCCATCGCCAAGGCTACCAGTATTTATCCCCCTCCTCTTTTATGCGATCAAGGGACCCCTTCCAGCCTGCTCAATGGGGTTGACATGTACCCTGCTCTTCTGCCTCAACAAAGTACTCTGCCAGCCTTGCAGTCCAATTCTCCCCGTCCCTTTTATCAGCCCTTCCCAAATCAATCCTATCCACTCCCAACTTCTGAACTGCCCCACAGTCTGTCCCACTTCTCAGCATCTCCAGCTGTATACAGCGATGTGGATGAGAAGCAGTCTTTTCTAACTCCTACATTAGGAGATGAAAACATATTATAGTGTTTTTGTTCCAAAAGGGGTTGATTGCCAGGTATAGAATGGTAAATGTGGAGAGTATATATGTATGTATATGTGGTAACGGAATAAAAAAATTCATTAAAGCTATTTTAAATGTAAATGCTTTTGCCTGTGATTTTCCCAGAGGCTACTGTTGTAATCTGTTGCTTTAATGTAGTTTTGTAGTAATGTAGTAGTAGTTTAGAGCGCAATCATATCGTGATGATTGTAAGCCCCCAAACTTAGAGACTTACAGTCATCCTATGCAGGGCAGGAGGAGCAGTAGAGGCGATCTTTGCCTCCCTGTCCTCCCACGTGCATTTTCACTAGGCGGGCTCTTTTGCCATTTAGTGGCAGCATCCTGGCCTCTCCAGTTGCCTCCCTTTCCTGCTCACTGGGATGCCCCCTTTCCCCCCTCTCTGAGGTTGATTTCTTGACCTTGGAGAGCAGCTGGCGTGGTTCTTTCCACGCTGGCTGCAAGGGGAGTGGGATTGGAGCTCTGATTCCCAGCTCTGAGGTTGGAGCACTGTCTCTGACCTCAGATCTGGGAATCCAAACTGTCCTATAGCCCCTCAGGTTCTGTCTAGGGGGGGGCATAGGATTGCTCCCTTCATGTAGTAGCTGCGAGAGTGAGATGAGAATGAATGGGTGGTGATCCAGACTGAGAGAGAAAGAGAGATGGGTGGGAATGAATTCACTAGCAGAGCAGGGGGGGGGGGCAGAGAGAAAGAGAGTATCTGCTGTGAAATAGATTTCTATTGATGCTGAAAATGGTGGGTTCAAAGGAATTATTTACTGTGTTCAGTCTTAGACCCCACCTCTGCCTTGTACTCAGTCTTCGGGGCAGGATACTTCTCTGTTGTGACTGGTCATGCCTCCCATGGAGCCATTTCGTGCTGGTGCCCTGGACAGTTTCTCAAATTGGCCCCCAAAATGTTGCCTCTCCCTGTTCTAGAAAAGTCCTGCAACAAAAGGCAGGCAGTGATGTTTCTTCAACATACTTTAAAGTTCAGGGTATCTCTCTGTGCCACACTACCCCCCCCCCCTATTTTCTCTGTGCTGCTCCATATCTTTCTCTGAGCTGGCAATAATATCCACAGACATTTGCAGGAGTGTAGAGCAAGTCCTGCCCAAGCCATGTAAAAACTATGAAGGGAATCAACTTAGGGCCTAAGTCCTTGTTACCTGTGTTGACTTTTGTTTTCAGTCATGTGCAGTGTGTCTTTGTAAAGGAAATACACCCAACCTGTCTGGAAGCTGGTGTCCTCTGCCTCATCCTGTCTGCCTAGCCTCTGTATTCATTAGCTTGGGGTGAGTCTAGAGAAGGCAGTCATCAGCCATAGGAGGATAAGCTCTGAGTCTAAGGCAAAGTAAAACTTTTAAGGCTTGCATTCTTAGGCTTGCATTCTTTCCTTTGTTGCTTTGAGTTGCCACTAAATGGAAGAATTTAAAGTACATGCCTTGGATTGAGAGCATAATTCATTCCGGAAACATGTTTGTAATCCAAAACATTCTTATATCAAAACGAAATCCCCCCCAAAAAAATACAGTAATACCTTGGATTGCAAGTAACTTGGTTTGAGAGCGTTTTGCAAGACAAGCAAATTTTTAAATATTTATTTAATTTTTTGACTTGATATACAAGCGACGTCTTGCAATACAAGTACTGTAGTACGGCTTAAATTAAAAATCTCTGTACAGTTTTTTTTGGAGGATTTGTTTTGATATAAGAGTGTTTTCGATTACAAGCATGTTTCCGGAACGAATTATGCTCTCAATCCAAGGCATGACTGTACAGAGATTTTTAATTTAAGCCGTACTACAGTACTTGTATTGCAAGACGTCGCTTGTATATCAAGTAAAAATAATAATAATATTTAAAATTTGCTTGTCTTGCAAAACGCTCTCAAACCAAGTTACTTGCAATCCAAGGTATTACTGTAATTAGAGTTAGTTCGGTAAGGGCGCAATCCTGTGGCCCTCCGACCTTGCCTTCGGGGCCATAGGATAGGTCGGACTCCCCGTGACCCTCAGAAATCCCTTCGAGGTTGCAGTGGGAAGCCTGCCCGCAGAACACCTCCCCACCTCGCAGCTGGTGTGGTTCTTTCCACACTGGCTGAGAACCAAGACTGTCTTTGGCTCTGGTGTGGGAAGGGTCATTCCCAGGGCAGGGAGGGGCAAGGCACTGCCATCTTCTGACAAATCCAGGTGGTACCTCAGACGCTCCTCATCGCACAGAGAGGAAAAACATTTAGACTGCAAATCAGCCATCTACCATAAATGTTTTTGAGGGTGCGGGGAGTGCGGCAGCAATCCTATCTGCTGTGCTCCTCCTACCATCAATAGGATGCCTGTGATCCTCCTGAGTTCGGAGGGGTTATGGGCACCCACATAGGATGTGGCTGCCTGAAAGTAAACTTCTCTAGTGCATTCCTTCTATAGTGCCTTTCCATGTGTGTTTAAGAGAATTTAGGGTTGGTACCTCATGTCTCATAATGCTGGGTTAGGCAATTTCCTGGCCCTGTAGGCTGGTGGTAGGAAAATGCAGAAGCTGGAGTGAATAGCAAGGGTGCATTTACAGAACTGATGGTAGCGATGTATATTGAGAAGGTGGCATCAGCCAGACTAGGCTTGGGGAAGCTGGCTGTATAGGCACTACTGCACCAGCAGAGTGGGAGGCATATGTTACTCTAGGCTAGATAAGACCAAAAGGTGCAGCTCTGAATAGGGGAAAATAGTGACAAGAAGAGTCCTTTAACCTTGGCCTCTTGCACTTGGCGCTTGAACTTCATCTGATGGTTCTGGTACCAAGTTTTGGTCTAGAAAAAAAGAATCACTTTCCTTAATATCTTTATTAGATCCAAGATGCTTGCAATAGAGCAGCTCCAGCCCTCTTCTGAGTAGCCACCCACCTCAATTCATTTGGTGGGGGTTCCTGGAGAAGGACCACTGAAGACAATCTTAGTGTCCAGGTAGGTACATATGGGAGGAGACGATCCTTCAGGTAACCTGGCTCCAAGCCATTTAGGACTTTGAATGTTAATACCAGCACTTTGAATCAGGCCTGAAGTGGACTGGTAGCTAGTGCAGATGGAGAAGTATTGGCATAATATGATCATGTTGGCCAGTCCCCGTTAACAATCTCGCTGCCCTATTTTGGACCACTGGAAGTTTCTGGACCATTTCCAAAGGCAGCCCCAAGTATAAGCCATTGCAGTAATCCAGACCAGAAGTTACCAGAGCATGGATAACTGTAGCTAGGCTATCTCTGTCCAGATAAGGACATAGTTGGTACATCAGCCTAAGCTGATAAAAGGTGTCCCATGCCACCGAGTCCACCTGTGCCTCTAGTGACAATGCTGGATCCAAGAAACACACCGAAACTATGAACCTGATCCTTCAAGGGGAGTGCAACCCCCTCCAGAACAGGTTGAATGTGTTGGGATTGGAGTGAAAAGGTGGTCTGTGTGCTAGCCAGCTAAACGAAGCCCTGGCTGTCCACACACAGCAGCAGATTACTCTCCCCACGCAGCAGTCAGCTTCAGCCTTTCCAGCAGCATTCCATCCAGGACTCAGGAATCACTCTGTAGCCAAAACAGTTCTATTCTAACTTATTAACTTATCACAAAGTATCACTACAGGTTACTTTACACTCCATATACAGAGTCCAGTGCAAAGTACAAGCCTTGAAGGTACATCCAGCTCAGCAAAAAAGCAAGTGCAAGCACGTGCAGCTCAGAATCATACAAGCATGATACATATGGCCAAAGCCTGGCCACTACACGCATTGGCCTATGTACAACCACATGACCTCTCTGTCCCACAGTTAGCTTTCCCAGGCTGCAGACAAGAATAGCTCCGTAACATAGACAGCCATGTTTTACACTGTCTGGAAGTTCCCAGATAAGCAGCAAAAAACCCGCTACTAGATAATCATAACAGAAACATTACAACAAGCCTGTTTTGCTTCATACACTAACAGAATGTCACTCATTTGGGAAGGCAAACCACCCACTAACAGTACCTCCATCTTGTCTGGATTGAGTCTCAGTTTTACTGGCCCTTATCCAGTCCAAGTCCAAGTACAAGGCAGAGGTGGGGTCTGAGACCCAACACACTAAACAACACCTTTGAATCACAGTTTTCAGCACTAGGGAGAAACCCATTTCACAGAATGCCACCTCTCTCCCAGTGCTCTGCCAGCTAACTTACCCCCATCTCTCTCTCTGGATCACCGCCACACACACACCCTCTCATTACCCATAGTCATGCTCTCTCGCTCTCTCATAAGCCATCAATCCTCCATCCATTCCCTCTCAAAAAAACACATACAAGCACCCCATGCATCCATCATGCATACCAGGGATGTTGAAGAGTCCTTGGCCTCGAGTCACGAGTCTTTGGACCTGAGTCTCGAGTCGAGTCACGAGTCCAAGGTCCAAAATGGTGACTCGAGTCGAGTCCCGAGTCCCTCCCAAAAGCGGCAGCCCATGGAGGGAGCGGGAGGGTCTCCGTGAGAGGAAGAAGAGCTGCCCTTCCTCGCGTGGAGACCCTCCCGCTCCCTCCATGGCCGGCCCACTCCGCCGCCACCCACTTACCAGAGGCAGTCCTTCCTTGTCCCTGCTCCATGCCGCCGCTCCGCTCTGCCGCACCAGGACGCATTACAAAGCCCCCTGGGTTGTTAGTTCTCCGCTCGTGGTGGCGTCGCTGCCTGCCCGATCTCCGGCTCTTCTGAGTGGCGCGGAGAGTGTTCTCTGTGCCCGCGAGTTGCCGCCAACCGCCGCTTGCCGTCGCCGCCTCCGCCTCGCTGCCTCGCCACACCACCCGCTCACCACCGTCGCCTGTCTCCTCTCGCTCCCCGCCAAGCCCCAGATCCGCATCGCAGCAGCCGCCATCGCACCGCCACGCCTGCCATCAATGCCGCCAGCCGGACGCGAGATCCTCACTCGCACAGTCATTCGCGCTGCGCCGGTCCTGTCATCACTTCTGGCGCGTGCAGAAGTGATGCCGCCGGGACCCCTGCTGCCGGCGCGCTTGGCTGCCGTCACTCTTGTTAAAAAAGCGGCGGCGGCCAAGCGCGCCGGAGCAGGGTCCTGGCGTGTCACTTCCGCCGCTCCGGAAGTGATGACGGGACCGGCGCGGCGGCTACGTGTGATGGCGGTGGCGGTGGGCGGCGTTGATGGCGGGTGGGCGTGCGATGGCAGCGGCGGCGTGATGGGCGGCGTGGCGTGCGAATGGCGGCGGCAGGGTAGTCTGCGAGCGGGGTGGCGGCGAGGGAGACAGCGACGACGGTGACGTGAGTTGGCGGCGGAGGCAGCGGTGGGCGGAGTCCTTGGGCATCGAGTCCCGAGTCGAGTCTCGAGTCCCATTGAAAAATTGGGACTCGAGTCAAAGGGGGGGACTACAGTCGGACTCGCGAGTCGAGTAGTCGAGTCCCGAGTCCCCATCCCTGCTCCCCCCCCTCACTGGCTTCCCACAGCTCTCCCTCCTGGCTTCATTCTGGCTTCCCTGCCCCCCCCCCAGCCTGACTTACCACTGCCCTTCCTAGCCTCAGCCCCAGTGCTCTCCCTAGCCACTGCTGCTCTCTTCAGCACCCCCTGCATCTGCTTACCAGATGGGAGTTTCTTCTCCCCGCTTTTTTCTTGGTGGCTGGGTGCACTGCAGAGAAAAGCATCAGCCCGCAGCCACCCACCATCTTTCATTCGCTAAGAATATCTCTGTCTCTGAGCCCCATGTGTGGCCCACGGCATTCACTGGAAATGAAGAGGACAGCGGCTTGAAGCCCTCACTTTGCTTTGAAGTGATCCCAGCTGCTGGTGTGGGTGTGGCTGTTGTTAACGTTTAAAAAGTGGGAGGGCTAGGGCACCTTGGCAGGCAGGCATCAATAAAGGTGTCTGGGGGTATACTGGTGCCTACATTGCCTGCCACCAGACCGGTATGGTATTTGTATGTTTTGCTCCATGGGGCAAATAGCACTTTCTGTGTGTGTGCTTCTGTGGTCTACGCCACGTCTACTTTGGTTCATTGAATAGAACAACTACCTCCAAAGCAGGGGAGGCTGGCGACGCCTGTGTCAGTGGGGCTCCTTATCCATTGCATCATCATCATCATCATCATCATCATCATCATCATCATCATCATCATCATCATTTACATTTATTTATCACATCTGGCCGGCAAAGCGGCCACCCTGGGCTATGTACACAAGATAAAAACAGGATAAATACATTTAAAAACATTGCAGCTGGTCTTCTGAGCTTTATAGGAGCTGTCCATGGTGCTGAACTCCACCCCCACCCCCATAGGTTTCACGACCATGGAGCAGCATGGATAGTTCCTATAAAGCTCAGAAGAAAAGCAGCAATGGATAAGGAGCCCCACTGACACAGGAGTCACCAGTCTCCGCTGCTCCGAAGGTCACTTTTGCGCAACTCTTTCAGCTTTATTCCATTTACCTTTACCCGGGAGTGGCAATCCACAAAATAAACAAACAAACAATTATTGGGTTCACTTCCAGGTAAGTGGGTATAAGATTGTAGCCTTAAAGACCCCCACTGAGTCTGGGTAACTCACCCTCCTCCCCTCCTTTGCTATCCCGCTCCAGCGGCGCGGACGGGTTCAGCACCATGGACAGCCTCCGCTTCTCGCTGGCGCTTCCGGAAACTCTCCTCCAAGCTTGCAGCTGCGCAGCGGGAAACTTGGCGCGGCCTCGCCTCTTGGGGTGGTGCTGGTGCCCGAGCTGTTTCTGGCTTCCCAGTCCCAGACTTCTTGTTCTTGTAGATTTGGATGCTGCTGCGTTGCTTCGGCTCGACGATTCTCTGAGAGAGGCAACGGGAAAAGCAAGTTGACTAGAAGTCAAAACTCTCGCCAGCTCACTTTCCCGGGCTCAGAAAGACAGAGCAGACATTTGCTGTGTAGCGATTCTGTCTCATAATATGTAACAATGACTTGGTCTCCAGCATCTTAAGCTGCAATCGTATACCCACTTTCCTGAACTCAATGGGGCTTACTTTTGTTTTGAGTAGACATGTATAGGATTGTACTGTTAACCTTAAAATTCTGAATCCATCCTGGACCTAAGAATATGAGAAGAGCCAGCGTCTATCTAGTCCAGCATTCTGTTCACACAGTGGCCAACCAGCTGCCCACAGGAAACCCACAAGCAGAACATGAGTGCAACAGCACCCTCGCGCCCATGTTCCTTAGCAACTGGAGTACATAGGCATACTGCCGCTGGATTAGACCAAAGGCTTCTCTTCTCCAGCATTTTGCTTCCAGTAATCGTCAGTCCGGGCTCGTCCTGTCCCTGTTGCCGTTTTGCCGGAATTTAATCCTCCCCGCCCCCAATTGAACACCCCCATATGATCCGAAAAGGCCTCCAAGCCTAAAACAAAGCGCCACCCGGCGCGCTGCTAATCGCCTTTTTGGGGTTGTTACATTTTACCGATCCGTGTAAAGGGGGCCGTTCTGAAGGCCACCCGCGCCTGGCGCCGAGTTCATTCTTCTCTTCCCCGTTTCGCGATCAAACCATCAGGAGCTTTGCTTGAGTTTTTCTCCGAGAGAACTATTTTGGTTCGGAAATTGGACCCAGCACTGATTGATTGAAAGTGTGGCCTTAGCAATCACGAACCAGCCAGGCTACTTAACGGTGAAATCCTACATGATGTGTTTACTCACAAGTAAGCCCCACTGGGCCTTATTCCCGAGGATTGCTGGCTGCAGTGCTTAATATAGGATTGCACCGTTAACCTTACAATTCCGAACCCTTGGAAGGAAGGACATAATGGGGCATCCTTCTTAGCAAACGCGCTTCGGATCAAACTTTAGAAATGGTGATATCAGCATCCTATTAAAATGGAAGCTGTTGCGGTTCCCGCCTAAGTATGCTGGCTCGGCGCTCACAGGTTGTGGGGAAGCGGGCTATGGTTACCGAGCAGTAACGGGAATGCACTCCGCACATGCACAGAGTCACCTACACTAGGATTGCGCCCTAACAGATTCTGGAGCTGAACCGGAGCGCTGAAAACAGGCCAGTCGCCAAATGCCTCTTTGACCCTTTTAGTCTGTGACATTCGCGCGTCTCAGCCCTTGAACCCTACCTAACATTCTTCCTTTCCTTGGCTCAGACTCACCGCCTTAGGGACTAGTCTTTTGATCAGACAATTGCAAGGGTCGAGTTAATTGATCTGATTCGGCAGCCGCAACGGTCGTTTGAGTCTCAAAGGAGAACCCCCCGCGGGTTGATTTCGACTATACGCGGCGATTTCTGAACCGCCCCCCGACCCGCTCTAAGGGATGGTGCATTTCAAAGTAAGCAGCCAGGGACCGGTTTTTGGTTTTGCGTTTTCTTGTTTTTGTTTTTACAAAGCAGATCAAAGGCACGCCGGATAAAACGTAGCTCACGGGCAAAGCCTGTTGAAGGAGGAATGACTCGGATAAGCGTGTGGGGAAAGCGCAACTTTTGTTTTGGCAATCTGAAGTGTGTGTTGGGTGATAGTGGCAGAAATAAACAGCAGCAGCCAATGCTTTTGCATGGATGTTCTGTAAATAGTCGCCGCTTTATGAGTTTAGACGGCCGGAGATAATGAGACTGCATGTTTCGCAGTTGTGATTTGGAACGGGGCAAGAGATGCTAAGCCTCGGACTTCAAAGGGAATTCCTGCTGTTCAGTGACGCTCAGCGCTAGAATTACAGAAAGCTGGGCTAACCCTGTGATCCTTTTGATTTCCTACTGCAGTTTCACGATTTAGCAGAATTCAAATATAGGCTCTCTGAGCGCCACCTACTGGACAAGGGATAAATCACAGCTCTGATCTTCTGGTGTCTGGTCTATAGAGGCCCATTCAGTCTGGTGAGCCCTCAAAGAAACTGGACGCGCCTCTGCTCCTTTTCTTCATATCCTGCAAAAAAAAATCCCTTCAGTTAAATGTATTTGGGATACTAAGCTCACAAAGCTTGATAATACAACTCTCTCACTCCATGCTGCAGAACAATCCCGTGGTATTGTGGTGACAGTAATGACGGCCAGTACCTTTATGAAGACCAACTAAATGGAGCTGGCAAACTTTCAAGTTCATCAAGGTTCTTTCTTCATCAGGCTAGATGTTAAGCAAATAAATAAATAAATATGAAAAGTCCAGAAAAGCTGCAAGCTCACCCACAATGTTTGTGCAATGAAGTCTTATACACATTACTTGAGAGGAAGTCCCATTGAACTTGATGGGGCTTACTTCTGAGTAAACACACATAAACCCATGCTGCAAGCCTGGTTTCAATCCATTTCCAAGGGTTGTTGATGTTTCCACCAGCCACTGTAGCTATACTTTTAACAGCATTGTGACATGCAGAAATGACGAATTGAAATATTTTCACAGGAAGAAAACATTATCTTCTTTTATTTATTTGTTACATTTACGGTATATCCCACTGAAGGTAGCATACATGATCCTCCTCTCTATTTATCCTCATAACAACCCTGTGAAATAGGTTAGGCTCTTGTACAAAATGGACCATGTAGTCTGTGATTGCTCTTGATTTGTGCACTGCAGTCTGTTGTGGTAGTATATATGTCAACACACACAATAACTGGTTAGTCTTGCAGTTTGTGATTGTAACTGTTAGAGTCATATGTTTCACTTGTAAGAGGTGGCTCATATTACTTTGCTACATTTACATAAGGTGTAGAATTCAGGCACAGGATACCCTGTCTAGCTGTCACATCACATGTACACAGTCTTCATAGCTTCAGGCCTGTGGCTTACGCTGGCTCAGCTTGTCTGAGTGTGGAAAGCTAAGCAGGGTCAAGCCTGGTTATTACTTGGATGGGAGACCCCTCCTCTAGTTTCCTGCATTGAGCAGGGGTTGGACTCGATAGCCTTGTACGCTCCTTCGAACTATATCTATGAAATCTATGAGAATCATGCATTGAAATACTTTCATAAAGGTTTGTATGGTCAAGTCCTTGCAGAAGCAAAGGAAAAGGGACTGAGATGAACTATGTTCTAGTAAGTACCGTAAGTATTTTACCTTTAATATAGTTAACCCTTTTTCATCTCTTAACAGTCAGCCAATGAAGACTGAGATCTTTAAAACCTGACACATTTAATTTAGGTTTATGTGGCTGACAAAAATA
Source organism: Shinisaurus crocodilurus (assembly GCA_021292165.1). NCBI lineage: Eukaryota > Metazoa > Chordata > Lepidosauria > Squamata > Shinisauridae > Shinisaurus > Shinisaurus crocodilurus. The sequence continues at coordinate 96,245,944 of CM037878.1, forward strand.
AGGATATTCGGCAAAGTATTAGGACAAAAGAATACTGTGGATCAGCACAATCCTATGTAGGTCTACTTAGAAGGAAATTATTCTACTTACTCCCAGGCAACTGAGTGTAGGGTTTCAGCCTTAGTTAACATATCTGCAGGAAGAATCAAAGGCCTCGGACCCCTCTCCTCTGTCCAGGTGGTGTTTCCAGATTCTCTGCTAAGACAGAGAATGAGTGATCATATCAAGCCGGTCCTGGTGGCATTCCTTTAGCAAACTGGCCTTGGCTACAGTTTACACTCTAGTGGGAGAGCCAGTGTAGCGTAGTGGTTAGAGTGTTGGACTGGGACTCGGGAGATCCAGGTTCTAGTCCCCACTCGGCCATGAAACTCACTGGGTGACTTTGGGCCAGTCACTGACTCTCAGCCTAACCTACCTCACAGGGTTGTTGTGAGGGTAAAATAGAGAAGAGGGAGGAGGATTATAAAAAGGTGGGGTATAAATATAATAAATAAATAAATACACTCTAAAGTTATTTATATTCAATATATATTAAGGGTGCAATTATATGTCCACTAGATGCTTAGACAGCCATAGGATAGGTTGGAGTTCCAGCCCTGACCTCAGAAATGCATTCCGAGGTCGGAGCTGGAACTTTGACCTTGGAGCACCTTCCCTCCACCCTCACAGCTGGCATGGTTCTTTCCATGATGGCTGTGGCTTCGAAGTCGCAAGACCAACTTCGACTCCAGCATGGCGGGGGGGCATTCCAGGGGTTGGGGAGGGGAGGTATGAGGCTCTGCCAAGATAGGACGTATCCCAGCAGTGCTTCAGCCCCTTCTCCTCGCGAGCAGGGGCAAAAATCTTGGACAGTGAAAATTGGCCGTTCAAGTGTTTTGTGGGGCAGGAGAAGTGCAGAGGCAATCTTCACCTCCACACTTCTTTCATTTTCAATTGGATGCCCTTAATCATCCGAGTTCGGAGGGTTACAGGCAGCCACATTGGATGGTGCTGCTCATAATTTCATTTCATTTCTATACTGCCCAATAGACAAAGCTTTTGGGTGGTTCTCAAAAATTAAAACCCTAAATACAACCTGATAAAAACATAATATAAAATCTTTAACATACAAAACAAATTAAAACAATATAAAACAGCTAAAAACAGTTACAGTACAATACTAGGATAAATAAAACAGCTGAGATTGAAAGCCCCGTCGTATGATATGAAATGCCAGAGATTTTAGTATTACTAAAGCATCACTCAGAATATTACTAAATTCCTTATTTAGTAATAATGAATTACTAAATATGGAATTCGCTGGTGTAATGTTTGATAACTGAAGTTGAATTCTGTCACTTTATCTGTAAATGTTACAGAATTTGATTAATAGATGACAAAGGATTCTTTTTTAACTTTCACATGAATGGTGTTTTTTTGTGAGCCTTGCCAGAGGAAGTTCCATTTTTAGCTTCTATTATATGCCAGGAAAATGAAAGTAATGGAATTCAATCCAAGCCATTCATTCAAATGAATAGTAAGAAATTAGGAAGCAGTATGAAGAATGTGGCAGTTCTGCCCCTTAACAGTCCTTTAAAAAATATAGCTTGAGCTGTAAGGCAAAAAAGCAGTTTATAAAGCAGAGCTACTTTGATTAGAAAACGGATGAGTCAACACTTGATACTATTATCTTTAGACTTACAATCTGAATCACAATTAAAGAAGTAATTGTTACTGTGTTGCAATTTACTGTTGATAGTGATGTGATAAAACAATGACTGCCTCCAAACTCTACTGTCAGACTAACTCAGTAGAAATCACATAAAAGACAAAACAAAACCCAAATCAGAAAAGCAGTATTATTGTTATTCCAGTCTGTAAACTAGGGGTGCACAACCTCTTTCAGCCCAAGGGCCAAATTCAGTCATGGAGAAGCACTCCTGGGTTGCATTCCTATGGTGGGTGAGGCCGAAGGCGAAAGAGGCGTGGCCAAAAATACAAAAAATGCCAGCACATGTTAGCTGGGCAGCCCAATCCTATGTTGTCTACCCTTGATGCATGGAAGCCTCCAAACACAGAGGATTACATGCATGCAATGCAGGACACGAGGCATGGCAGTGGTGATTTCCACTGGCCTGCGCCTCACACCCTGTATTTCATCTAGATGGCCGTTTCTGGCCATCTAGATCAGTGTTCTCCAACCTTGGATCCCCAGATGTTTTTGGCCTACAACTCCCAGCATGGCTGGCTGGGGCATGCTGGGAGTTGTAGGCCAAAACATCTGGGGACCCAAGGTTGGAGAACACTGATCTAGATGAAGCACCACAGAGCGGGAAGGAAGGAGGCTGGGGTGCCATTTGGATATGGTGGCGTAAGCTGTGGCCTCCAGTTTCCTCCCCTCTCTGCCCCACCTCTCTGAGGTCGATTTTTGACCATGGAGATGCAAGCAGCATGGTTCTTTCTGTGCCCGCTGTGTGTGGGGGGCGGCGGCTCTGCATTCGGAGTCCCGGCTCCAACGTCAGAGGACCTCGGAAGACCACAGAGCTTGGACTCCAAAATAATCCTATGGTTCCCCGAGACAATGTAGGATTGCACCCTAAAGCTCTTACTGGCAGTAACTAAACCTTAGGAGTGGCATTTCAATCTTTCAGAATGGGGGGGGGGGACCCTGAGGCTCAGCACCTATGCTCTAAACCAGGGCTCTCCAACCTTGGGTCCCCACATGTTGCTGGGCTACAGCTCCCAGCATCGCTTGCCATTAGCCGTGCTGGCTGGGTATGCTGGGAGCTGTAGGCCAGCAACATCTGGGAACCCAAGGTTGGAGAGCCCTGCTGTAAACTATTCTGGTGAAGTGTCTCTTTCCGCTGAAGTGCAGCTGCTCTTGCTTGACTGGTGTTTAGCTTGCAGGGTTGCCAGCTCACCAGAAAGCCCCAACTCCAGCTGCTTTTGTGCAATTTGATAGGAAGAAACCAGCAGATGAAGCTTTTTCCCCCTAGCATGGAGCAAAACACGATCCTCTGCTAAATTGCTGCATCCACAGGCATGCAAAGCATGTGCTCTGCCACTGAACTAGGACCCCTCCCTAAATAATCTACTGGTTATACTGATCTGCTCCAGTAATATGTCATATCGTGGAATGAAGAACAAGTACATTGATTAGCTGAACATTACAAAGATAATTCAAAAGAGCAGTGTGAAGTAACACATTCATGGGGGAAATTCAGTAACTGGCATTCACATTAGGGCTACTCCTTAAGCCAGTTATTGAAAAGTATTTCTTGCAGCAGTGAAGACCACACCTTTGACTGGAGCAGCAAAACAATTGAGTTAACATAATCAAACTCATCCTGAAGTGCTTATCTTTCTGACACACATTTTAGGCGTCAGTGAATGTCCCTATTCAAAGGGCAAAAAATATATTTTACATTTGAACATCACAATCAGTTGCATTGTCTTTGTTTGGGTTTCCCATAATCTACAAAAAATGCAGACAATGATGGAAGCTGGTTGAAGTTGGTAAATCAGTTAAATTGTTCCCTGATAACTCAAATTCCTTATCAAGTTAAACACACTGTAATTGTAATCTGTTTTCTCCAAGCGCTATCATGGCTGAGTTCACATTGTGGAAACGGCATCCTATGCACATTTACCTGGGAATAATGAAGCCCACTGAACCTAAGTGGGGCTTATTTTTGAGTACTGGTAAATATGCACAGGATCAGGCTTGCAAAGACTGGGGTGTGCTTTTGCACAATGCGCTGAACAGTGGGGAGGGTAAATGGAAAGGGCCGGTCTGCGTGATCACCACAGCCCACCGGTGGGTTGCAGTGTGTGCCAGCAGCCATTTTGAATATTGAACCCCTGGCCCGGGGGGGGGTTGCCAGGGTTTCTCATGTCATCTGAACCTGGGTGGCAGGGGTTGTTTGAAGGTTAAACAACTGGGCTGTGGTGGTCATGCGAACCCAGTCAATGGCTCCCATTCAGACTCTACTCCCACCGATGCAAAGGGGATGACAGTTTCAGCTGATCTGACCCTGCAGTCCCTCACATCCTCCAAAATATGCTTTGGAGGTTTGAGGATCCTCCAGAAGAGTATGGGAGGTGGCATTAGAGGAACATGGGAACATAGGAAGCTGCCTTCTACTGAGTCAGACATCTAGCCCAGTATTGTCAACATTGACTGGCAGTGGCTCTCCAGGGTTTCAGGCAGGAATTTTCCCAGCCTTACCTGGAGATGCCAAGGATTGAACCCTGGGCCTTCTGCATGCAAAGCAGATGCTCTACCACTGAACTGGTCCCTCTAGAGCAGTGACTGGCAAACCTTTTTGAGCCCGAGTGCCCAAACTGCAACACAAAACCAACTTATTTATTTCAAAGTGCCAACACTGCAATTAAACCTGAATACCGAGGTTTTAGTTTTAGAAAACAACTCATACAGTTGTCCGAACTAATGAACATCTTTTGTCTTAAAAGAAAAACACAATAACAGAGCTTTCAATGATACAAACAGTTTTTTGTTGAAAAAAAATCAACTCAAAAAATTATTATAGTACTACATTGTACACATAGCCTGAAGGGAATTTATACAAACTTTTTAAATAATTAGGCACATGTATTTTTGGATAAGGGATTCTCAACTTGTAATATGATTAGTATATGCCAGACTGAAATTGTATGGGGCAAGCTTTACCCCGGGTCCTTTCCCTGCTTCTACAGGTGTCGGATTAGTAAAAGTAAAAGTCAACCTGTACTAGGATGAGCAAGATAAACAAGAAAACTAAACGTGCTTAACACATTTTAAACACTTTGTCTTCATAGATTTCATAGATTTCATAGATAGAGTTGGAAGGAGCCTACAAGGCTATCGAGTCCAACCCCCTGCTCAATGCAGGAAACTAGAGGAGGGGTCTCCCATCCAAGTAATAACCAGGCCTGACCCTGCTTAGCTTTCCACGCTCAGACAAGCTGAGCCAGCGTGAGCCACAGGTCTTGGACTGCAAACACTGCATTAGGTAAAAGTTTGCATTGGGCATGCTTTTGCACAATTAATGTGATTTTTGCTATTGCATGCATGCTGATAATTTGTCAAACCTTGGCTCATACTCCGTTAGTTTGAGAGCAACACATGCAGCACTCAGGTCAACTGTTAGGGCTTTACATCCAAGCCATGCTCTGTGCATCATTCTTCAAAATCTTTTAAATGTGATAACAATGTAGAAAAGAATTCTGTAACAGGAATTCTAGAATAAAATCATTCTGTTCCACACTGTGAGAAAGAACAAAATCATTAGTGTTTTGCAGAAGGGGACAGTCTTTTTGCGATCTGGTGACCAATGGCTCGAGTGCCCACAGAGAGGGCCCTGCGTGCCACCCGTGCCATAGGTTCAGCCATCACTGCTCTAGAGACTAGGGGGAGGGGGGAGTTGACAAAAGTTGTTCCCCTCCCCCACATCTTCTGCAAACAGGATCCCTCCTCTGTATCAAAAACCTTCCATGGATGAAAGAGGCCTTCTGTTCCTGAAAGTCAAAGTCTGGATCTAACCAGATGAACTTTGGTGCAGGTTGAAGATGACTTCACTGTATATGCCTGGTTCCTGATTGTTCAATGTGTGCAAACATTCCACCCCGTCGCTGGTGATCAACTTTTGCAAATCTACGTAGTGCTAGCTACAATGAAATGTCCATGCACATGAACAATTGTGCTGCTATTTGTGAGCACATTTAGTTGGGAGGAATTCCCATTAACTGTACTGGGATTGACATCTGAGTACTCTTGCATGGAATCTGTCCTTAAGGCACACGCTGACCCTTTTTGGACACACATTTATGCTATGGTGTAGCATTACATGCACAAGTAGTAGTGAGACTTGGATGCCTGTCCTCCCCCTCCCTCCCTCCTCCTCCCTCCTCCCGTGTAGCTGCAAGAAGGGGAGTGAAAGCATGCCACTAAGCAGAGCTTATTATGTCCAAACTGGAGAAACCCTGCCTGGTTTATACCAGGAGAGGGCAACTTGTGGCCTTCCATATGTTTTGGTCTACAACTCCCATCAACTGTCACCATTGACTATGCTGGCTAGGGCTGATGGGAGTTGTAGGCAAAACAAACAAACAACAAACAACTTCTGGAGGGCCGCAAGTTGCCCACCCCTGGTTTAAACTGTAGTTTGCTAAGTAGCCAGAAGCCTGGCTTGATCCCAGTGGGTTGGAATAAACCATAGTTTAAACCAGGAGTGTGGAACCTTTGTGCCCCAAGAGCTGGATTCCCTCTGGAAAAATCTATCTGGGGCCTCATAACTGTGGCGGGTGGGGATAGAGCCACCTCATTCTCTCTTTCTCTCTCTCCCCCTTCCCCGCCCCCCTTCACACCAAACCCATCCACCCCACGTTCTCTTTTTCCTCCCTTCTCTCTCTCTCTCTCTCTCTCTCTGTGCAAAAGGCCCAGGTTCAACGGGTGGCATCTCCAGGTAGGACTGGGAAAGTCTTGTGTCTGAAACCCTGGAGAGCCACTATCCATCAGAATAAACGATCCAGAGCTAGATGGACCTGTGGTTTGACTCAGTATAAAGCCGCTTCCTACATTCCTGTAGTCTCCCCATCTTCGTTTCCTGAATCAGCAGGGTCTAGATGCAGTGGAGACTGGTGGCTCCAATGACAGTGGGGTGGTGTACCCACTCTGGGTTTTTCAGCCTGAACTTTAAAGAAGCTATCCATGGCGTTGAACCTATTTTGGGAACAGGGTTCAGCACCATGGATAGCTCTTTAAAATGTCGGACTAAAACCTGGAGTGGATACATTGTCCCACTGACATTGGAACCACCAGCCTCCACTGTCTAGAGGACCTTTGAGATACCTTCCAACTCTATGATTCTGTGAATAATAGGAGACACTCTGCATATTACAGATTTTTTTTTTTTTTTTTTTAAGAACACTTGGTTTTAATTTTGTTTTATTTTACAATTTGAAAAATGACAAATGAAACTTCTTGGAGCCTTGACATGTGCAGAGCCCAGTCTGTCTGCAGTGCCCTCTGCAGAACAACCGTAATACTTACTGGGTGAACTGCTGACTTTTAAGAATGGGCATTTATTTCATGAATGTGAGCTTTCTGAAACGCTTGTAAGGTCACCACTCACCATCATCATCTCCCCAGCCTCTTTCACCCTCACCAGCTTCTGTGACCTTCTGATATTCACTGGAACACCAGACTTGCTGGCTGCAGACTGCGTCTTCATGGCTTCATTGGTACAGTCAGGCTAACCCTGCACGTACACGGCGATGTGTGATGATGACTGCACATGCTGCCTGTTTAAGAACGTGGGAAGGTATATAGCGGGGGTGGGCTGCATGTGGACCCACTGCCCCTCCTCCCCGCACCATCGAATTCAGGAAGAATTGTGTGTGTGTGTGTGTGTGTGTAAAAAAGGGCCTCGGTAGCTTGTTTGCAAGCTAAATTTGACCCCTTTAGCACTGTAGCCACTACAGAGCGCAAAGGGTCAAATTTAACTTGCAAACAAGCTAAATCAGATCCTTTGAGCATTCCATAGTGCTACGGACAGCATTAAAAAGGGGGGGTACCCTGTGGAGTGCAGCCCATGGCTGTGGGGTTCGAGGGGCTAAAATGACCCCCCAGACCTCCTGCAGGAATATAGGAAGCTGCCTTATACCAAGTCAGAACTTTGGTCCATGTAGCCCAGTATTGTCAACACTGACCAGCAGCAGCTCCCCAGGTTTTCAAACAGGGCTCTTTCCTAGAGCTACCTGGAGATGCTGGGAACTAAATTTATGCATGCAAAACATGCACTCTGCTGCTGAGCTATGGTCATTGTATGCAAGAGAGGAAGCCATGAATGGTGCCGAGCACCACACAGCATGTGCATATAGTGAAGTAGACCTGTAGGGGAGGACCCAACCAATTGTAAGCACTTTTAAGTCCCGTTGATTTCAACATGGAGAGAGTAAGACTGATTATGCTTTAGTTTGGCGTAGTAGTTTAGGTGTTGGACTGGGACTCGGGAGATCCGGGTTCTAGTCCCCGCTCGGCCATGAAACTCACTGGGTGACTTTGGGCCAGTCACTGACTCTCAGCCTAACCTACCTCACAGGGTTGTTGTGAGGATAAGATGGAGAGGAGGAGGAGGAGGATTGTGTAAGCCACCTTGGGTTCCTTGCAGGAAAAAAGGTGGGATATAAATGTAATAAATAAATAAATAAATAGTTCCATCGAAATCAAGTTAGTCACAATTGTCCCACAGGTTTCAATGGGACTAAAGCACCAGTAAGGTATAGTGCAATAGTTCTAACTCATAGTAGGCACTTCACCTCAGAAGCAGGTGCCATTGAGTTCGATGGGGTTTACTCCTGGGTAAGTGTGTATAGGATAGCAGCTTTAGGGCAGCTGGGGCGGGTAGGTGGGGCGAGGAGCAAAGTGGCGAATCTCTTGCCACTTGCCAAGTCCAGCCAGTGCACACCAGTGAGGGCAGGGGGACGGGGGCTCTGCTCAGCTTCTGAGCCTGGCGCAGGTCTTGGGGTTTCACCGAGCTGGCTGATGCCCCCCTCTTGTGCATGGGTGATGCCATTTTGGCTACTGAAGCTCCAGCACTCAGCTCTGCACAGTGGGAGCAAGGGGGACCCTGCAAAAAATAAATAAATAGTAATGCTGCAATGTGGAGTGTGTTACTGTTCATGGCCGGCCGGCCGGCCGGCCAGCCAGCCAGCCAGGGCCCTGCCCTCTTCCAGGATAGCCCATTCCATTTCCCTCCTTCCGGGTCCCCCCCCCCCACATTTCCCTCTCACTCCAACAGTCAATCAGCATTCCTTGGCCCCTGGGTGTGTCTAGTCCTCCTTAAACTGTTTTGGGGAGATGCACCCCCACAAGGATCCCCCCCCATGAAACATGTTTTTTGCACTTCTGCAAACCTTAGGGTGTCCCTCTTGCCCCACAACCAAGCCTGTTGTTACGTCCTTCTTGCGTGTGGATGGTGCTGTTTTGGCTACATAAGAGAGGACTGAGACCCCTGTGCAGAGGGAAGGATACCAGCCATTGCAACAGAAAAGAGCAAGATCAAACTTTGTTATAACCCAATGTCTCCAGCCTTGGGTCCCCAGATGTTTTTGGCCTACAACTCCCAGCATGCTGGGAGTTGTAGGCTAAAAACATCTGGGGACCCAAGGTTGGAGAACACTGTTATAACCAATCTGTCTTCTTTTCAAAAAAAGATAATGTTCTCACTGTGTCTCTGGTATTGGACAGGGTTGGCATGGCAATAATCTCGAGACCTTGAGCAGGCAGGCTGGGAGGCCCCACTGGTACGCTCGATGTGTCAGCTTGGATTGAGGCAGGCATTGCTCGGGTGCTCAGAGAAGGACATAGGTGTCCAACACATTTTGTGTGCTGTCTGTTTATATGTTTATGTGTATGGTTTTTATCATGTATTTTGAAGGTTTTACTCTTTGTAACAACACCCCCCGCCCCGCCCGAGAGCTTTGGCAGTATAGAAATGTAATAAATGAAAGAAATATGATAAATGGAATGAAATAAGCAAATCTTAACATTTGGGTCATGGTAGGAAAAAGGCGTTTAGGGTGATGTCACAGGACCATAGGAAGCCGCTTTATACCATGTCATACTGTTTGCCCACCTAGCTGAGTGAGGACTCTCTAGATGTGTTGGACTACAACTCCCATCAGCCCTAGCCAGCATAGCTAATGGTGAGGGAACATGGGAGTTGTAGCCAAAACGTCTGGAAGTCCACAAGTTGCCCGCCCCTGTTTTAACAGCAGATGCCAGGGATCGAACCTGGCACCTTCTGCATGCAAAGTATGTGCTCTCCCAGTGAGAGATGATCCATCCCCAACAGGATAGCCCTCTTCTCCGCACTTGCATAGGTGTGTCTGGGTCTGGGTTTCACACCTCTCACGCCTGAAGACTCCCCCCCCCCCCAAAAAAAAATACAGACGGTTGAATCCTGTATTGTAGCAGGAAACATTGCATAGGTAAAGCCAGGGGTGAGCAGAATGTCTGAGTGATTTGCAGTAGCTCAGCAAGGATTCCTGACTCTCAACTGTTTAACAATAGCAACAACAAAATGAATCTCCTGCCCCCCCCCCCCCATTACATAGAAAGCTGGAGGGGAGGAAGGGAACCCAGACTGGGTTTGTGTGTGGAAGGGCTGTGAGCCCCATTCAGTTCTGGTACTCAGAACAAATTCCTGGGTTCAGTAGTCTTCCATTCTAAGTGCCTGTCTTTTGCACCAAGCTCCAGTTGTTGAATTTTGGGGTCTTAGTTAATAAGCAAAGCAGGTCTGCAAGCCTGAGCACCCCTGCGGTGAGAGTGTTGGACTGGGACTCGGGAGATCCGGGTTCTAGTCCCCGCTCGGCCATGAAACTCACTGGGTGACTTTGGGCCAGTCACTGACTCTCAGCCTAACCTACCTGACAGGGTTGTTGTGAGGATACAATGGAGAGGAGGAGGAGGATTATGTAAGCCGCCTTGGGTTCCTTGTAGGAAAAAGGCGGGGTATAAATATTATAAATAAGTAAATGAAAGGGGATATTAGAGACAAGTTATAAGCAAAATGGGTAGGAAGAATGAACTCTGTTCTTCAAACTCTGTGCTTGCGGTTATTTATTTATTTATTTATTATTTGTTTTGGTTAGTGAATATGAAACACACACACACCCATGCTTAGTTGGCATTCAGCCGTAGTGCAGCCATGTCATGGAGGAGAAGGCTATCAATGGGTACTAGTCCTGGTGGCTATATGCTACCTCCAGTATCAGAGGCAGTATGCCTATGTACACCAGTTGCTGGGGAACATGGGTGGGAGGGTGCTGTTGCACTCATGTCCTGCTTGTGGGATCCCTTTGGGCAGCTGGTTGGCCACTGTGTGAACAGAATGCTGGACTAGAATCTAGTCCACCACCAAGGGTCCATAGTCACTAGATGGACCCTTGGTCTGATCCAGCACGGCTCTTCTTATGTCTTTTTATTCTCTTCTCTGCATTTCTATAACAGTTCTTTTGACTATGAAAATAACCGGATGCAGAATCAACTATTTCTCACTGTTATCAAAGCCATGGCCGTTGTCATGAACTGGATCTGATCAATGCAGCCAAAACTAGATGACCATCAGTTTTCATGGGTAAGGAAATCCACTGTGGAACGTTAAGCATGTCTACTCAGAAGTAGGTCCCACTGAGTCAATGGGGTTTACTCTCTGGCAAGTGTGCTTACGATCTTGCAGCCAAAATCAATTTTGAAAATAAGCCATACAAGGTTAAGAGGCAGAGTAAATTGATTTAAACAAATCCCTCTCTTGGAGGACAGAGCTCGGTGTAATCTAGCCTGCTGCCGTTCAGATGTGGTGGAGCACGGTGCCCAGCGGGCAGTGGTCAATTCTGAAGTGCAGGCACTCATCCTGACAGTTCCCCCAGTGCTCAGGCAGCTGTGTTGATCCAGATGAACAAACCATGTTCTAGCAGTTTGCATCTGGACCAGGAGAAGATTGTTTGCAAAGATAATGGGCCTTAATTGCCCATTCAACACCAAGCTGCCCCCCCAAGTATTTTGCATTACAACAGAGAACAAAACATTGTTGCTGGGACAATTCATCCCCCCACCTGCAACTACTTGAGGATTGCAGCTAAACTCAAAGGGAACAGGGAAGTCTGAGGGGTGGTGCTGGTAGATGATGTCAGGGTCCCTGCTAATAAACAAGTGCCAGTGCTGTCCCTGTCAGCCCGGGCTCCACTGCACCACTGATGATTCCCCTTTGCCAAGATTGATTCAAGATTCAGGTCCCAGTCCAGTTGGCTTCTGTATATGGATTGGAGTGATAGGGTGCGTGGGGCATCTTGTCCTTTGCCTCAGGCGGCAAAATGTCTTTAGCCAATCCTGGGGAGGGGGTGGGAGTCATTTTGTTGTGAAACAACTGGGAGTCAGAAACCCTTTGCTGATCTACTGCAAATCATTTCTGAACTCCAAGGTTTTCAGAAGTGGAAAAAATATTTAGGGGAAAAAACCTGAGAGGTCAAAGCACCCCCACCCCCATCATAGATGAGTGAGGACTGAGCATGCTCAGTGCCCATGGAATGCTGGTTGACTGCTGTAGGAGCATCTGGGTGGCCGGCACACTGGAAAACTATGCTGCAACATTTTGTTGCAGGTCTCACTTATAATCTAAAATCACAGAGATGGAAGCTCTCATATATAAAAGTAATCTCACCCTGCCTTTTTAAAAAAGCATCACGGTTGTACCCAGCCACTTCAAGTGCCATTTTTTGGTAGAAAGGCAGGGTACAAATCAATCAGACACATTGGCTGGGCACATAGCATCCCCTTGGATCCTAATACTGATGTCAATAGTTGAGAGTGCTTAGCATCATGGCCCAAGAAGCTGGTTGTTTTGAGGGGTTAAAAAGCATTTACATGCAAATACTGTATATTGGTTCCAGTGGTTTGTGGGCTACCTTTAAGATGAACAGATTGCAAAAGAGACCTGCCCCCTTTGAGACCTCTGAAGTGGGTGCAGCGTTTCCCCATCACTGGTGTACTCCAGAGCCATGTGTGCTCTCTGATGTGCACACCCAACTGCTGCCTGTAAAGCAGGGGTGCAAAACCTCAGGCCTGGGGGCCACACCTGGTCCCCTGGGGTTCCCCAGATGGCCTCCCCGTTTCTCCAGCCTGCCCGCTTTCCCCTGACCACCAATGGTTTGGTGGTTTCCCGGCTGTTGTGCAGTCCTCCCCACCCTGCTTCTAAAAGCTTGAGATGCCTCTCCAAAGGCTTCCTTACTGGCAGTAAGTGCTTTAAGCTAAAACATGCTGGCATTTTTGGTATTTTTGGCCCCATCCCTTTTGCCTCTGGTCGCTCCCACCACTGGAATGCATTTCCAGAGAGCTTATCTGGAGTGGAATTTGGACCTCTGTAATGGCTTCCACATTCACTTCAGTAGAGGGGACAGAGCCAGACCCACAACCCCAATCATTTCTTTGCATATTCACAGCCATTTGCTCTACCAAGTAAATGGAGAACTCTGCCTGCACATCTAAACCCCTGCACTATGTCCCTATGGGAAGGTGCTGGGTGGGTTATTGTCAGGTACATTTGTTGAATGGGCAAAACAGCTCGTGCTTGAATGGGCAAATAGCTCTTAAAGGAAGGAAGCTGTGTCTGTTCTACGGTGTGTCTTTCGCAGCACTCCTAAATCAGATTACTTCAGATTGGTTGTTCTACTGTTTTCCTGTGGGACTTACTTTCAGCTAAGACTGGCACTGTAATAATATAATTTAGAAATGATAGAAAAGTTGGCCAATTTCATTCGAACACTTCACTATAGTTTAGGTTTCAGAAGAATCCTTAGGTTATTGTGCTGAAACAGGGTAATCAGATCAAATAAGGACATAGATCTTGTGCCTTTGATAATTATTCAGTAGTGGGAATTTTTAGCAGATGCAGCTTGTCACACAGGGGTAAAGCAAATGGAACTCTTTGAAATTCTTTCTCTTATTAAAGGAACAGTCACTGAGACCTATTCTGCATGTGCTGGGGCAGAGTGGTGAGTAAAGAAGTACTTTTCTTATTTAGAGTTTGAGTAATTAGACTTCCAAAATACCCAATAACTCAGCAACAAGGAATTTGGTATAAACAGGGTGATTAAAAAAGAGCTGCAAAGGCTGAGGTCGACTTCAAAGGCTTTGTGTCTTCTATGCCCAAAGGTATGTGTTTATATCAAAGAGTGTGGTTTAAGAAGATAAAGGCCTCTGCACACGCCTTGAGGCTCTGTTTATTAGTGTAAACAGGAAGAACTAAGGACAGGGCTCCTGTACTTTTGTTAGTTATGCAGCAGAAGGAATTTTGGCTAGTATAGGGAGCATAAGAGGTCACAGGTGTGCTCTTTTATGGCCTGCAGATGTGATGAAGTCCTACCTTCCAAAATTCTACCTTCTGTACAGACTACAGAAATCTCCTGCTGTAGTTCAGCCGTCTCCAACCTGGTACCTTCCAGTTGTGTTGGGCTACAACTCCCATGAACCTGTGCTGTCTGGGGGATTATGGGAGTTGGAGTCCAACACATCTGGCAGGCACCAGGTTGGGGAGAGCTGCTGTAGTCGAAAGAGCTGGGTGTGTTTAGCTTGGAAAAGAGAAGAGGAAGGGGAGAGAGGGCAGCTGTCTTCATATCTGCAGGGCTCATGCAGAAGATGGAGAGCAGACTTGTTCTCTTTGGCTCCAGAGGACAGAACTAGAATGCATGGGTAGAAATTGCAAGGAACTAGATTTCAGCTAAACGTTGACAGCAGCACAAAGTGCCTTGGGAGGTGGTGAGGGTGCTAAGCCACAGGCTGGAGTGTGATCTCTCAGGAACCCTGTAGAAGCAAGATTCCTGTACTGATCAGAATGTTGGACTAGGTGACCACCAAGGTTCCTTCCAAATCTATGAATACTCCCTTTGCATCTGGTGTTTTGGAATAACTTCTGTAGCAGTATTCATAAGCAAAAGCTTATGCTTTTGCCCCTTGTAAATCCTTGAGATAGGGAGGGGGAAATTGTTTATGTAATATTCCCCCCACCTTTCCAGTTAATCGCCCTGGTCCCGGCGTTTTACTGGATGACAGCAAGCCTACATCTCTCTGCATATACTTCTTAAAAAGTCCTCAGTGAATTATTTCTGCAACCCAAACAAATGCATATTTACTTGGGGGAAAGCACCACAAAGTTCTCTCTCTCTCTCTCTCTCTCTGTGTGTGTGTGTGTGTGTGTGTGTGTGTGTATTCTCAAGTGAGTATGTGCATAGGATTGTATAGGATTGTAGGCTAATCCAGTTATTTCCAAAGGCAGACTACTAATGGAATTTTGTTTTCATTTGGGACTCAGACACCCCTTCCAGAGAGGTAAGGTCCCTTTAACTTATGCTACATTTTCAGTGATACTTGACCAACTGTTCCATCCTGATAAGGTTGTGGGATTTGTTTTTTGGGGTTTTTTTGGCAACCCACTGGTAAGTCAGATTGTGCTAGCCTTTTGGAAAATACCATTTCATTCTATAAATTGAACTGAAGTTTGGATTTAACAGTACATATCTGAGGAATAATGTATGATGATTGCTGAAAAGTCACTTTGGCATTGCATGTACGGTAAAAGGAATGAAAAGACACACCTCATTTCTCCCCCCTGTTTGTTTTGCTATTCAGCACAGGATCAGGTCAGGAAGCAGC